>JAHSPW020000012.1:7422500-8891250 GCA_019985065.2 Arctostaphylos glauca | reverse complement strand
TGTATAATATTGGTGTGTAGGGTAGATCAATATGGTCCAATAGATATAGAGATGCCATAACTCGGTTAAAAGTTCATATGAGTGGAATTTTAACCCATTAAATTCATCTTAAACTAAATTACCGGCAAAAGTCATTTTGGTGCATAAGTTCAAAAAATACCTTTCTAGCTAGTAAAACACGCGATAACATTATCCGTTTGTTAGATATTCCTTTTAGTAAACATGCGATAATATTATCTGTTCGTTAGATATAAAAACAATAATTTCATTAGATAAAGTTACCTGTTAGTATTTATTAGTTAACATTATTTGTCATTTTTAACAGATATCTTAACAAATAATTTTATCTGTTTTATTAGATCACTATATCTATTAGTGTTTATCAGTCAATATTTCTGTCGATTTAAATAGATACCTTAATAAATAACGTTATCTATTAGTTTTGAAAATAATAATGTTATCAAATAAAATTATATGTTTTATGTTTTCTAATTTGACTAATACATATATTAAATCAACATATAATATTATCAGACTCGCCTATTACAAAAATTTATCTTTTAGTTTTGAAATGATAATTTTATTAGATAAAGTTATCTGTTAGTATTTATCAGTTAACATCATCTGTTGCTTTTAACAGATATTTTAACAAACAATGTTATTTGTTAGTTTTCGAAGTAATAATGTTATCAGATAAAATTATCTCTTCGCGTTCAGGAGCAAATCTGTCTTTAAAAGGAACTCCAGTGTTAAAACTTCTTAAACCACGGACCTTGACGCATAAATTAAATTAACATGTCCTTAATGAGCGAAATTAGTCCAGATTTGTCATTGTGGAAGCATCCAATTCAAAACCAATTGGCAATGAATGAAGTGGCCTCTCATGTATATAAGGTTACCCATATTTTAATATCTTAGCGATGTGGGATTGATTCCTTCACACGCCCCCTCACGTGCAGCCCGTATTTAGGTCTGTCACGTGCGCCTCTTTTTGGGTCGTCTTCGTGCAGCCTTTCTACTTGGGTCTGTCATCGTGGGCTTTGTTCGGGGCCTTTTGGGCTCTGATACCATGTGGAAGCATCCATTTAAAACCAATTGGCAATGAATGAAGTGGCCCCTCATGTATATAAGGTTACCCATATTTTAATATATTAGCGATGTGGGATTGATTCCTTCACACGCCCCCTCACGTGCAGCCCGTATTTAGGTCTGTCACGTGCGCCTCTTTTTGGGTCGTCTTCGTGCAGCCTTTCTACTTGGGTCTGTCATCGTGGGCTTTGTTCGGCCGTTGGGCCTTTTGGGCTCTGATACCATGTGGAAGCATCCAATTTAAAACCAATTGGCAATGAATGAAGTGACCTCTCATGTATATAAGGTTACCCATATTTTAATATTTTAGCGATGTGGGATTGATTCCTTCACAGTCATTTTGACCAATTTTCCGAAACTAAAAATACAAAATACAAATATAGCTAAAAAAAGGTTAAATTAAAGTATAATTTAATAAGTATGGTACTAAACTGTTGTATTTTTATTTTTATTTTTATTTTTATATATTTTAAATTACTTGGTTATTCGTTTAGGTATGACACATATTAAAAATATTCAACACATTATGAAAATGATGATACCATTTAATCTTTCGGATATCCTCCTCTCTAAAGAGTTAGTAAACCGTTAAAACTTAGTACTTTTTTATTTTTAATAATTTTACTCTAATAATATAAAAAAAGTATCACGATCTCGTTTTTATAAAAAATTTAGATGCAGAATGTAGGATATCCGAAATATACTATACTTAAAAAAATAAAAAATAAGAAAAATTATATTATGAATATTTTTTGAACAGGAATCCAGGAGTACCAATACGTTGATAATAAATCTTATTTTTGTTTATTATTACCTTCAGATGAAAAAAGCTAATCATAGTCTATTTACTGTGATTAAGGACTTGGAAAATAAACCAAGATCACAAAAAGCAAAAGAGAGATGAATCAACCATGTTTACAAATTAATATTACTTGGCGTAATAGGACAGTAAGGATCTATTTGATGATAACATGTAAAATTTAGAAGTGGCGTTAATATTTATTGAAATTTGAGAGCTTATAGGAGATTAGAGCGTAAATTAAATAATTTTTCTTGATTATTTAACACAGTAAACTTTGGAAGAGATTGTACCAAATTTTCTCTTGTACTAAATTTTGATGAACCAACAAGAAGGTACATAGAACCCAGTCAGAAGATAAATAGAATCCAGTAGATGAAACTAGCCTTTCAAAAATGTCGTATCCATTACCAAGATCATTGACTTTCTGTGAAGGATGCAGCGTACAAATGAGATGAACCACCAACTTTGGAAATTTGAGCTGATATAGTTAAAAGGCATTTATCGAGAGGTTTGGGAGAGCTGATTAAATTTGGATTCAGAATTATTTGGAGAAATTATTTACGTGACTTGTCCGTAGTTAGAGTGGCGTAATTAAAGTGATCATGGTCGCATCAACATCAAGCAAAGGAATATTTCTTTAAAATGCATGTATTTGATACATCAACAAATGTAAAATAGCCATCTAATTTGGGATTTTTTTTTAACGGTTCGTTTGGTTGGAGTCTTAAGAGGAGCGTTAAGTAATTAAGAAGGAATAAATAAAGCTCTCACAATGTCATAGATTGATTGCTGCAGAGTATGACATATTGATATCCACACACTGAAACAGATGAAAATCTCACAAATTGCCGTAGATTTAAATTAGCACAAATCTTGTCTATCACATATGGAGATGCAAAAAGTTGATCTGTATTTCAAGATCTCTCATTGTAGAGTCCTATAATTTTATTCTTCAAACAAACTCATGATGATTATATAAGCTCCTCATATTATTCTTCGCTGCAATTTTATTTTTCTGGATCACTGTATGCACGTAGACCCAAATTCCCCTTGCCTGCACGAACCATTAGACTAGATACAGATTTAAAATTTGGAAACTCACAAGGGTTGTGCTTTGCAACACAATACCTTTTTTTTTTTCAAGTGTATGTATAAAATAGGTGAAGGTATAAAAACAGGTGATGTGAAGTGAATTTAACTTAAGAGAAAGTCTATGTACACAGATTCGGACACAGCCGTCGGATGCACGTTGGATCCTTGATAATTTAAGAGTCCCACGTGCATTCGACGGTCCAGACACATCTGTGTCCGTAACGTCTGGTTTTGTAGTATTGTTCTTAACTTAAATATCGACTGGCAACGGTCATTTGACAATTAATGTATTATCTAGGGTAGTGGTGTCTACCAGCCAGCATGTCCTGGGTTAGTTTTGAGTATGTATAGACTGAAATTGGTTACTCATCAGAAGTTAATAATCCTTCGTTTTGCTCCAAAATATGTTCCTACCTGATAAGGATAGAACTATCGGCTAAGCAGAGAATACCAATTTGGTTTACTTGGTCACGCTTGGTTTTCTCGGACTGCTCAACTGGATTCTCGGTGCTGTACTTTTTAAAGCCTAGCTAGTTTATAATCAGTATATATGCAAAGACTTTGACTTGAATATTTTGTCTGAGTAAGGTTTGATAATGCTATGCTATGGATAATGTATAAAAAATATTTTGATATTCGTAAATTGTGTATTGATATTCGTGAATATGCATCCTTATCCACAGAATGTGCATCGACGCTCGTATTTATTTGGCATTATATGTATATGATCATCTACCGCCTAACAGGCGGTAGTTAGTAAGACCCATAATTAATTGTACTAACGGAGGATTAGATCTTATCTGTTTCACGGAATCATATATTGTGTCAGTGTTGTGCCTTGCCATCTTTATCGAATTTTTCATAGTTTGAAAACGATCGACCTCTCAATAACAACCATCCAATTCGGAGACAAAATATTAAAGAACACATCGTTCGTACAGACAACGCTAACTGATGATGCAATTTTTCTCCCTTCTGAGGTTGAGCTTCCAAACATTCATCTAATCCTCTAGATGATCCAAGTCGAGAATGAAAGAATACTGGTGCAGTGTCAGTCAACACTCCTCCGATGCCTATGACAGCCGATATTGTTGATAAATAGATACTAGAGAACAATAAAAATGTTTAGAAAAAGAATTCTCATATCTGAAGAATAAAGGAGATTCCTTCATATAAGATTAGGGGTGAGGTTCTACTAGGAGACTGTTTTTTTATTTTAGAATTTTCGGTTAGGCTTCCGTAGGGGACTGGTAGTTTAGGATAAATCCTTACAATTTTTTTATGTTGTTCTCGTCCTTATCGTGTGTGTATCCTAGTAGGGATATATATATTCAAGAAGAGTAGACGTTGTCGGTTAGTGAATAAGAACTTTTATAATTACTGAATAAGAACTTTTATCATATTAGAATTAGAATTACTGAATAAGACCTTTTAAAAAAGGCACCTTTAAAGTAAAAGGTAAGTTGTAATTAATTATTAAAAGTAGGGTATCTATTGTTTAGTCCTATCTATATGAGATACCCATTGTTTCACCCAATACCTTTTGAAGGTTAATTTTTGATCCTATTTTTAAAAAAATACTCAAAATGCTCTCAAAACTCATTTAGCCTAATTTTAGCATTTTTCTCCTAAGAAAAAAGATTTACTTCAAACCATTCCTTATTAGTCAAAACCAGTCCATTCCTCTCATGTCAAATCATAATTTGCATATCATGATAAATTTAATCTTAATCTTGCGTAAAATATGTAGCATACAGTAAAATATGGAATGGTTTGAAGCATACAATAAATCATTATCAAAAATCGCAGTGAACCATTCGGAAGAGTACTATTCTGGTGATTCATAACTTACATATCATGATAAATTTGCATCATTATGGTAAATTCTTACAATTCTAAAACTTTTTTGCAGATTATGATAAATTGTCAAAAACCTTTTTGCAGATTATGATAAATTATTTGGTGATTTAATCTCAATCTTGCATAATTATATGTAGCATACAGTCAACTATTATTAAAAAATCTCGGTGAACCATTCAGAAGAGTACCATTCCGGTGAATCATAATTTACATACTATGATAAATTTTTATCATTATGATAAATTCATACAATTTTAAATTTTTTTTGCAGATTATGGTAAATTTTCAGAAACCTTTTAGCAGATTATGATAAATTGTCAGAACATGATAAATTGCAGATAATCTAGAAATATTTTTTTTCTTTTGACCGTCAAAGTTTAAAGTGCAGATTATGTAAAATTTAAATACTCAAAATAGATAATACAAAAATAAGAACGACAATAAAAGATTATTCACTCACTGTGTAATCCAAACAATCTTAAAAAAAAATTCGTTAAGTTTGATGATGAAATTTTCATCCTAACTCGCAACACTCGGTTTTAATGACGAAGAACATAAAGGTGGTGGGTCTATGTGATACTGGATGAATAATATCATAACAGAATTTTATGTAATCTCATGCAAAAAATCCTAAGATATGATCAATATTCTCTGAATCACTAAGATTTTATCAGATTTTATGATATGGCAAAACACAAATTATCAAATCAAATATTCCCAGATTATATGTTGCATTCCAGTGAATCATTATCAAATGTTCCGTTGATCCATTTCGGTGAATCATTATCAAATATCTTGTTGAACCATTCCAGTGAATCATTGACTGGAATATTCGAAGTATATATTCTATTCCGGATTATATGTTTCGGTGAATCAGTACCATTTCGGTGAATTTCAGTTAACACTTTTTACCATAATTGATTCCATAATTGAAGCCAAATTTATTTCTACGAATTTACATCTACCAAATCAGTAATATATGTTTTGACTTAAAAAAAGATAAGAGGGTAAACTAACATTCAAAAGTAATGACAAAAATGTCAAACTATGTAAAAATAGTATGAAAACATAACTTTAAAAAGTGTGTGATGAAACCCTACGTTGTCAGAGTTAACAGGACCCCAATTTAATTTACTCATAAAAGTATTATATTGAAAGTCTCTATTAACTTAAGCAATTATTTAAGTATCGAAATGTTTTTTGTTAATTAAAAATAAAAATTCTTTGATTGTTTATTATTTTGTAGATATTAAATTTCAAGAGAAATCGAGTGATATTGAGTACTGCCATTAATTTAGATATTAACTTTCTATATTTAGAAAAATCGTCCACCAATATCTATAAAACTAAAATTATAAACGCAAAAATCAACGGGTGAAGTCACCCCAATTAGGCCCTGCATTCTGCAAGAAACTGGAATCCACTGCGACATGGAAATGCCGTTTGGATTGCTACAAGAACATTATCCACGTGGTACATCAATTCTGTGGAAGCACTAACTCAATCGAACAATGGCGGCTTTTGAGTTTCCGTGCTCTTCTGACTTTCTTTCCCACTAGTGGACACTCGTGAAGGAAGATGACAGAACAAGTGGATTTTATTTGCCTGCAAAATCAGCTTCTTGTTTGCACATCAGCTGCTGTTATTGCTTCCTTTGCGTTCTTTTCTTAAACTTCTTCCTTCTCTTCTTGCAGATTTTTTCCTAGTTTGCATTAATTTCCAATCTCTAAGAAGCAATGTAATGAATCTCCGGTATTGCTCGGTATCAGACAGTACCTATTGTATCGGTACAAAATTTGTATTTTCAAAGGTTCATATTGAGAATACCCACCGATATCATAGTATGTACTGTACTAATAACAAAATTAATACTTTTGCCGATACGTGATAACTTTAAGGTGGTGAGTCGTCGTTTTTAAATTATAGAATTTTAGGTTTTATTATTAACAAATGTATAATTAAAAATCATTGGTGTGTTAAATGAGCATCTAAAACTATATCCTTAGTAATGATTACATGTTTTGGTCTACTGACTCCGGTCTCTCTTAAAATGCCGTTGTCTTCTACACTTCCATTCTTGTCTCCAATCAACTCCGACACTTCCCGTCGAAACATGTCGGCAGCCACCACTTCCCGTCGAAACATCCACCTCCTCTCTTTACTCTGTCTCCTCTGCGTCCTCTCCGCCACCAGCGCCGATGATCTCCAGTTACTCCTCAAAATCAAAACCTCCCTCCAAAACCCCAACACGAACTTATTCAAATCCTGGGAATCCCCCAATTCTCTCTGTAACTTCACCGGCGTCACCTGCAACCCAGATGGGTTCGTCAAGGAACTTGAATTATCAAATCAACGACTCACTGGCTCCGTTCCTTTTGATTCAATTTGCCAATTGCAATCACTCGAAAAGCTATCACTAGGCCAAA
The DNA here is from genome assembly GCA_019985065.2 of Arctostaphylos glauca. Taxonomy (NCBI): domain Eukaryota; kingdom Viridiplantae; phylum Streptophyta; class Magnoliopsida; order Ericales; family Ericaceae; genus Arctostaphylos; species Arctostaphylos glauca. The sequence continues at coordinate 8,883,981 of JAHSPW020000012.1, read as the reverse complement.
ACTCATTACAAGGACCTGTCACCGAAGAATTGAGGAACTGCGTTAAGTTACAGTACTTAGACATCGGTCAGAACGGCTTCTCCGGTTCTTTTCCAGACATATCTCCTCTGAATCGATTAACGCACATATATGTGAATAAGAGTGGGTTATCAGGTACTTTTCCGTGGAATTCGTTACGGAATTTGACAGGACTTGTTGTGTTGAGCGTCGGCGACAACCAATTTGATAGGACTCTGTTTCCGAAAGTGGTGGAGGAACTCGCGCAATTGAACTGGCTTTACTTGTCGAATTGCAGCATTGAGGGAAAAATTCCTCCGGGAATTGGGAATTTAACCGAGCTGATAAACCTTGAGCTCGCCTACAATTATCTTTCCGGCGAGATTCCGCCGGAGATTTCGAAGCTTAAGAAGCTATGGCAGCTAGAGCTCTACCACAACAACTTGACAGGAAAACTCCCAGTTGGGTTTGGGAACCTCACGAGTCTCGAGAGATTCGACGCTTCCAGTAACTTTCTCGAGGGTGATCTGTCGGAGCTCCGGTTATTGAACCAGCTGGTGTCGCTGCAACTGTACGAAAACGAGTTTTCTGGCGAAATTCCGCTGGAGCTTGGGGACTTTGAAAAGCTTCTGAACTTGTCAATATACAGAAATAAGCTCTCGGGTTCTCTTCCTCAGAAGCTCGGGTCATCGTCGGACTTCAATTTCATCGACGCGTCTGAGAATTTTCTGACGGGTCCAATTCCGCCAGAGATGTGCAAACAGGGGAAGATGACGAAGATTTTGATTCTTCAGAACAACCTCACCGGAGGAATTCCCTCGACTTACGCAAATTGTCTGTCGCTGACTCGTATTCGGGTGAGCAATAATTTTCTTTCCGGCGTAGTCCCGAGCGGAATTTGGGGATTACCCAACGTCGGATTGATTGATTTAGCCGCGAATCAATTTGAAGGTCCAATTACCTCGGATATCGGAAGTGCGAAGTCTCTGTCCCAACTACTCGTCGCTAATAACCGATTATCCGGTGAATTACCGCCGGAGATTTCAAAAGCTTCAGCGTTGATTGCCATTGACCTCAGTGACAATCAATTCTCCGGTACCATTCCGTCCACAATTGGCGAACTCAAACTACTTAACCGTCTCTATGCAGAGAAAAACAAGTTTTCTGGCCCAATACCGGATACTATAGCCTATTGTGCTGCTTTCAACGACATAAACATGGCACAAAATTCCCTTTCTGGAAAAATTCCGGCATCAATCGGGTCATTACCGGTTCTAAACTCGTTGAACTTGTCGGGAAATGTGCTCTCCGGTCAAATACCAGCGACGTTAGCATCTCTGAAACTGAGTCTTTTTGATCTTTCCAACAACCGTTTAACCGGACCCATACCACAGTCACTCTTAGTTGAGGCCTATAACGGCAGCTTCGCCGGAAACAATGGCCTCTGTAGTCAAAACGTCAAGTTCTTCCGAAGATGTTCGTCGGATTCCGGCGGATCTCAGGGCCTCTGGTTAATCATACTTGGCGTGGCGGCGGGTGCAATCCTTTTACTTCTCTTAGTTCCATGTGTTTTATACTTCAAAAAGAGTAGTAAAAAAGACGAAGACAGATCTTTGAAACAAGATTCCTGGGATTTAAAGTCATTCCATGTTCTGAGTTTCACAGAGGATGAGATTCTCGATTCAATCAAGCAAGAGAATCTAATCGGAAAAGGAGGGTCAGGAAACGTATACAAAGTTGTGCTAGCCAATGGGATAGAGCTAGCGGTGAAGCACATATGGAACTCTGATTCCGGCGGCTGGAAAAAGACCCGTAGCAGTACTCCAATGATAAGCAAGCACGCCAGAAAGTCGATGGAGTTTGAGGCGGAGGTGGAAACGTTGAGTTCAATTAGGCACGTTAATGTGGTGAAATTATACTGTAGTATAACAAGCGAGGATTCGAATTTGTTGGTGTACGAGTATATGCCTAATGGGAGTTTGTGGGAGCGGTTGCATACGAGTAGGAAGATGGCATTGGATTGGGAGAGTAGATATGAGATTGCAGTTGGTGCAGCAAAGGGGTTGGAGTACTTGCATCATGGTTTGGAGAGGCCTGTGATTCACAGGGATGTGAAGTCTAGTAATATTTTGTTGGATGAGTTTTTGAAGCCGAGGATTGCTGATTTTGGACTAGCAAAGATCGTTCAGACCAGTAAAAGCAAGGACTCCAGCCATGTGATTGCCGGAACACACGGCTATATCGCTCCTGGTATGCACCTTCTTAGTTTTGTCTTCCTTTTATGTTGATATGTTGATTCTTGTTTATATCATTTCTACTAATGCTAATCAATTCAATTTGGCAGAATACGGATATACCTACAAGGTGAGCGAGAAGAGCGATGTATACAGTTTTGGAGTGGTTTTAATGGAACTTGTAACCGGAAAAAGGCCGGTTGAGCTAGAGTACGGAGAGAATAAGGATATAGTGAATTGGGTATCCACCAAGTTGAAGAGCAAAGAAACTGTGTTAAGTATAGTGGACTCGACCATCCCAGAAGCTTATAGGGAAAAGGCAATCAAGGTACTGAGTATTGCCATTCAATGCACATCAAGGCTTCCAAATATGAGGCCTACAATGAGGAGTGTAGTTCAAATGCTGGAGGAGGCTGAGCCATGTAAATTCATTGGCATCATAGTTAGTAAAATTGGTGGAAGTAAGAAAGAGGAAGTTAAGGACCTTGATGGTGGAGCTTTATCTTAGAACGAAGCAGCGGAAAAACCTGAATCATTTGCAGGGACGTGTTTGGAGGAATTATTGTCCAGAAACATGGAGAATTCTTTTGTCTAGAATCAAATCTTGTAAATACTAGCCGGAAACCAGTAGAGTAATGCTTTTGTCATTTTTGTATGATATGTAAGGCTTTCAAATCTTAACGGTATTAGTCCTTGGAAAATTGAAATTCTGGGAAAGAAAAGAATCCAATAATTTTCTGTGGTAGAACAAAATATCTCCCATTTCTCCTTCGGATTGATTCTTCATTTCAATTTCTAAAGGAACGTTGTTATGTTTACAGCATAGGTCTTGAATTCGCCTAATAAAATTCTGTCTACGACTTTTTGGATGTAAATGATAATATCTATATGGATGTATTTTATATATCATATGATGAAGTAAAATTATTTCTCTGTCCTATAGTTTTTATTTTTTACCTTACTTCATTTTTTATTTTACTTTTGATAAATTATAATGAATTATATTTTCTTGATACATTGTTGTCAATATAATATGTATTTTTGAAAAGAATACAATGAAAAGAACAAAAGAAAGTCACTTTAAATAATATTTTATTTTTTTTAATCATAAAGGATACACACTTTTTATGAGAAACAATATAGAAATATTAGTTGTTTAACAAAATAATATACATAATAAGATCTTACCTCACATATTATGCATTTATCGTTTGTTTTTTTATTTTTGAAATTAGAGTTATGCTTTATCAGCTCATTTATATGGAAACAAATGGGTTCTTATTTCCATTTTTTGTTGAATAATAGGTCCATTTGGCCTGGCTGAATTATTGGATTATTCACTGTTTAGTTTTTTGTCCTTATTTGAATTTTTTTTTAATTTTTTGTTTTTTTCATCAATTTTTTGATGATTGTTGGTTCGTCTCGACAAGAGATTTTAGAAAAGTATAAAATTATGTTAAAAAATTAAAAAAAGTTCAGAAAAGACAAAAAATAAGCCAATAACAGCGTCCGTGTTGGATTATTTTCGTCTTTAGTGACTTTTTTTTAACTTTTGGACATAATTTTATACTTTTTAGATTCCTTTCGTCGATACGAACCAATAATCCATGAAAAAATGACATAAAAATAACAAATACAAAAAAAATTTGAATAAAGACAAAAAATAAGTCAGATAATTTAGCCTGGAATAATTTTGGCCAAATGAAGCCAGTATAAGGAGCATCAATTTGATGAATGAGCTGTTTATCAATTATCATCAGTGCTTTAGAGGGCATGACTTGGATAATTACTTATACTAATAGGTTTTGCTAACCATCGTTTAATGGGTGGTAGATAATATATACATAATAACAAAAAAACACGAATATCAATACATATTTTATGGATATTAATGCATAATTTATAGATATCCTTACTAATAACATGGAAAAAAAAAAGACAAATAAATGTTTAATTCTCAGTTTATTTCGCCTAGTGACAAATTTTTTCCTGCCACGTGATTTGGAAAGATGTACCTAAACCCTGTGCTAATTTTAGCTCGAGTTGGATCTATAGAAATATTTCAAATACATTTTTTTTTGGTAGGGGATTATGGACAGGTGTGGAGCCAGAACTTTAGTGCAGTGAGAGACGGAAATGAAAAAAATGATTGAGGCAAAAAATACATGGTCAATTACTTAATTCTAGCACTAGAGACAAGTTCATAATTGTCGTGGGGTCAAATATACAATAATAGAACAGAAAAGTGAATGACTACTAGAGTAATTTTATACCAAGTGGATCAGTGATTAAAGAGTAATGTTAGAAATACAGATGTGTCTGGAATTGTTAGATGTATGTGAATCCTTCAATAATTTCTAGACTGCATGTGCATCCAAAGATTCTGAATACATCCGTGTTCGGATGTGTCTGAAATATTTGTATTCTAAGACTTTTTATTGTTTAAATGTGTGTGCGCTCATGATTATAGGCTCATTCTTAATTTACTTGGTTTTCATTGTTTAGTTACATGCTTATAACTCATAAACAATAGGCAAAAAATAACAAACAAAAGTAGCACTTTCAAGAGTGCCAAAAGTAGCTTACAACATGTAGGTTCATTGGGCCTATAACGTTTCCAAACTGTTGCACCATTACACTGGACTAGAATTAGCATGGGCTTGAAAGAGTTGTGAGCTAAACCATCAAATCTCAATGCTGGGCTTAGTCGCTCTCAGTCGGCTTAATTACTGGTACTCCCTCTTTCATCCAGCCTCATAGGATTCTAAAAGAAATTGATACCAAGTTGAATTGCATATTGTGTCCCAAGGAATCAAATCCAAGTACGCACATAGACACACACACACACACAATCACAATCACAGAGAAACAAAAAAATCTACGTGATATTCTAAATTTGAGTACATCTACGGACAGAAGAATTTATATTCCGAAAGAGTTTGTAAAAATTTACAAAATTCTTAGTCTCACTATTGATTCTGCCTTTCCTCTCTCTGCTTATTTTTCCCCACAGAGTGAATGAATTTATAAGGGCTTAAAAGCCAGGACAAGATCATGAGCTGTGGAGCTTAATAGGGAAGGAATAGAAGGATGAAATGCAATTTAGAGAAAGTTGTGGCCTACTTATATGGTGACATATACACTGGCCTCCTCTATCTAAGAATTGCTCAGTAAAATCGAGGTGAAGTAATGGAGATGGAGGCGATCATATACATAGGCAAGAGGGAGGAGGGTCCATCAATGGTTGAGAGGTTAATTAGGAGATCAAATGGTGGAAGTGGAGGTGGGTAAGGAAACTGAAAGGAGGTGAGGGGGTTGATGGGAGAGCATAGAGGAGAAGGTGAGAGATTGACCTTAGTGTGAAAAAGGGCGGTTTTTTTTGGTTTGGGGGGGGGGGGGGGGGGGGGGGGGGGGGGGGGGGTTGTTGAGGTGCATGGGTTAGTTTAGTTTTGGTGTAAATAAGGGATCTGTCATTTTGCTAAAATGAGTACCTCATATTTCCTGATTAAATATTAATGATCCGAACAGTTCAATATGTTTAAAATATATTTTTAACCGAACCAGCTAGAAATAGGCTCAAAAAAATATCCGAAAGAGCTTGAATGAGTCTTCCTAGACGAGTTGGTCTCACCTTTGCCCTTGATATCATTCTTATTTTGCTGATCGACTGGACAAGCTCCGGCTCTTTGTCTGAGGGACATTTCTCTCGGTACTCTGCTAGTCTTTTTTGCTCAGACTGATGTTGCTCACCTCAATTTTGTCTCCTTATCACGAACTAGTTTAGCCGTCCTCTCTGAACTAACTCCTCAATTTGCTTTTTCAAATCAAAGCATCCATCCACGTCGTGGCCATTATCTCGATAGAGTTGGCAGTAGTTCCTCTCGTCCCTCTTTATTGGGTCTGACTCAAGCTTTTTTGGCCAACGCACCTCATGATTGTTGGCTTTTTGCATCAAGACCTATTCTAGTGGAGCAGTTAGGAAAGTGCATCTCTCAAACTTCTCTTGTATTTTTTTCCTTTCATCATGTCCTCCTCTTGGAGGCTCCCTTCGGTCTTGTTGTCTGGTGGCCTCTTGTTCGGGTTTTCTCATGTTGACCTCTTTTGATCTAGCATGATGTGCATCCATATTGTTCTCTGAATTTATGTTCTGCTGGGCCCTTACCTAATATTAGCTCAGTCATGATTGTCGGTGGCTTTTTCGATAAGTGGTAGAAGAACTGGGTTAGTATGAGGCCCCCCATGAAAGCCGTGAGTATTATCCTATTGTCAACTTATCCACATGGAGGGCCTCATCATTGAAGTGCTTGAGATAGTTCTCCAGTGACTCATCTTTGCACTACTTAATGTTCAGCAAGTAAGTGGTTGGGCGACTGGGTCATCGGGCACTGTAAAAGTGGTTGATGAACTGCTGACTTAACAGCTCAAAGTTGTCAATTGACCCTGCCTTGATCTTTCCAAACCATGCTTGAGCTGGCCCCCTCAAAGTATGGGGAAGGCCCGATATGTGAAACCACGATCCTTTTAATCAATTAAATTATTTTAAAAATTTAAGATTTTAAGTTTATAGTTACTAATTTTATGGAGTTTTAAAAAAAAGATTCTTTTTTTGTCTAAATTTGAATTTTTAATGAAAATATCGATAAGGTGATAGTGTTATTAATTTAACCGACGAGGGACACAAGAATTATGTCCGATCACTCGAGAATACCGAATTTGCAGTGTTTTCTATCACGTTGATATATATGTATTTATATACATTGATTTTACGAGATTTGTCCGCGATCGAAATTGATCAGATTTTATACCGAACAGTCGAGACGGGACCGAGTAGGCCCACCTATTTTTCTTATGGCTAGGAATTGTAGGCCATCATGAATATATTTTTTTTGATCTTACTTATAACATACACTAAGATTTTAATCATGCATGCATAAAAAAAAATTAATTACAAGCACATGAATAATTGGTGAAGGCCAATAAAAATGCATGCAAATGGAAATAAAATCTAGCAAACCAAGCAAGCCTTGTTTACCCACTTCTGTCACACGGCAGCACACACACATGCACTTAGTACATGCAAATCCTTTTGGGCTTTAAGTACACACACCTCACAAACACACTAGCACTTTACATATTTAAGAATTCCTAGCATTTTGAGAGAGAGAGAGAGAGAGAGAGAGGAGCCAAACTAGCAAGGGAGAGTTAGAGAAGGCTCGGGTTAGACTCGAGTCAGTCTCGGGATGTACTCGGGACGCTCGAATCCGAAGAAAAACGCGACCAGAGGTATCGACTTTCATTCGTCCTCTTTACGCACCTTGCGCGTTTAAATGCGTTTCGTTTTTATCTCGTTTCGTTTCGGGTCAAGATTTTTGATAATATTTATAGCTAAGACACCGTACTACTCATATATGTTCAAATCCGGGGTCGTTATGTTGAAAAATATGAAATTTTGGCCATTTGAACGGAAAAAATACACTGCCCAGTTTTACCGATCGTATGCATTGTTTAATCGCTCGGAGTTTTTATTCTACTACTTTTCTACAAAAAATACTTATTAGGGGTTGTAGACGACACATTTTAGCACGCATGCGTGTTGGACCTGAGGCTCGGAAGGCTCGGAAATGGGAGAAACTCACTGTCTAAACGCAGCTTCTGGACAGTTTACACTGTCCAGTTTTGGGCAGTCCGGGCAGCCCCCTGTTCGGCAAACCCTTGTTCGGGCGGACCGTGTTCGAGCAGCCCTTGGTTCGGGCAATTTCTACTCGGCCTTGTTCGGACAATTTTGGTAGCCCTGTTCGGGCAGTTTCTGCTCGGATAGCCCCTGGTTCGGGCAAACCCCGCTCGGGCAGTCCTTTTCGGGTTAGTTTTGACACAAACTTAGTAGACTTAGTCCGAGTTTATCTTGTAGGAGCATTTTTTTTGAGTTTCGAAATGGAAAATATTATTTTACCGGGAACGTTCGAGTCAAACTATTTTTAGACCCAACCCGAAACTTAGTGATTGACCGAGACTTGTCACTTAACCCTTAAAAACAGTACATTAGCCGAACACTTAGAAAAAAATTAGACCACGTGACCTTTGAACACATCGAACACCGTTTTCGACACGAGTCTAATAAACCGTCAGAATATGCAACGTTTTTATAAAAAAATAGATTACGATCATGCTAAATCCTATGACCCTTATGCTAGATCCCGAAGTCGGTGACGCGTAGGGCAGTACGAGAGCTCTCCGACGAACAACTATCGAGGTGAGTTTTGTTATATGCCTTGTTTACCGATTTTAGGAAAAAATTACATATTTATCATTTTTTGTTGGTAAAAATTTATGTCTTTAGTATCCATGTTATTCGTATTGAAATTAAGCAAAGGAACATCGAGATATTTATCGAAATCATGAAAATTGCTCGAATTATGAAAATTGGCATAATTGAGAAGTTGACAAACTTAACATGTTTGGTAGAAATGTAGTTGATAAATAATATTTTCATGCTATTCAGATTTACTTTTACAGATTATCGAGAAAATTATCGATTAAATGTTCATACGGTGCCCCGACCGCCAGGGAATAAGAAATATGGCGAGGTGAATGAAATAAAGTTAAAAGATCGACGACCGATAGATCCGCCGGATGACGTCATGCCGATTTTATATCTAATAGGGTAGCTCCCTATATTCGGTGACCGTTGAATAAAATAACTGAATATTATTCTAAATGGAAATTGTTCCTAGAAGTGGAAATTCAATTGGAATCTGAAATGAGAAGTTAGACTTCAGAAAACGAATTATAAATGTAATGGATCACTTGACATAATGTGAACTATAAATTATTTTAAATTGCGGGCATACGAGAAAAGTCATTTTCTGCTTGAAATTCGATAAGCATTGTTATAAACAAAATTCACACTAGCCTAGTGCTTAAGAGTTGTTGTTGATTACAACTACAGGTGCTTTCGAAGTCGAGGATGCTGCGTGATTTTGTGTATCTTCGCCAAGTTATTAAATTTTCATATTGTTAGTAATGTACTTCCTATTTCAGACTTATGTTTTTGTACTTTTTGATACCTGGCCGAGCCACTTGTGGCCGAGCCGATGATTCTACTATGGATGATGTAATAGTTAATTTATCACTAGCACTTCGGGAGTATTTTTAATGTTACTCCGCACTTTTTTTTTATATCGCACTTTGATATTATGGAAATCCCTAAACCAGTTTTATAAATTGAGGCCTTGATGAATTAAACCCCATCGGCTGGGCGTGACCATTTGTTTTTGAGACAGGTCATGACACGATACATCACTTCGTCCAAGACCACGTAGAAGGTCATAAAAGCCTTATATGTCTACAAATAGTCTATGGGATCCCTAAAGCCATCTACCAAGTCCATCTGAGGGGTTCTAAACTTGGAAGAAATGGCCTAGCCATCAGCGCCTCCGTGAATGGTAAGCTCGCCTTTCGTATTTGACCCTTATCGTTTCGTTGCCTCATTTTCTCTATTTGCCTCGGGACACCTTCGAGCTTCTCCCTAAGCTCCCTGATCTTCGCCCCTTGTGCCGCAGAATCCTATATAAGTGCTGCCCTTCTTGGTCTTGGTGGAATGTCTCCTTTCCCCCATTGGGGTGACTGTTAACCTCTTCTTCCACTTGTCCTCCGCCAAACATTTGGCCCTTAGGCTCTTCTTGAGGATCCTTTATTGGCAGGTCCATCAGTGGTGGGGGAGCCCTCGCGTGCAACTGTTGCACCGGGATTCATTTTGCTCCACCAAAGTTGCTACCAATTGGGTGAGATTATGCACTTGTTCCTCTAGTGGATTTTTTAACCCCTCGTCTTCCTCTGTTACGAGAAGCATTGCCTTTTCCCTTCCTCCTAGATTTGATCTGGTAGGCACCATTGTCTTTGATTGATCAATTGAACGTGCTTACGTGAGAGAGTCATTCCAACAATCGATGCTAAATTGATGATGCCAAAAAATAGTAACTTGCTTTAAACTCCTGCTTTTGGCTCCTACAGACAACTTTGGTGGTCGAAAGAAAATTGTCCATCCAAGAATCCTTTGGCGATCAAGTTAAAATAGTCTGAGAGTAGGTAATTGTGCATAAATAAATAATAAGAATGTTAGCATACTTGATCTCATAGTCAGAAATGAGTTTTAAAACCTTGAGAAAAGGATCAATCTGGGGCGGAGTCTCGCCGTTGACAGTACCCGCCCACTAAGCTGGGATGATCCCCATCTGATTTTGGGCGCAATCTCTGGGATGTTGACCATTCAGTGGCGTGATCCTCGGGATTATTCAAGCCATCAAAGGCAACCAATCTTTCTGGTCGATTAAGGTGTGGAACTTGTGCTTGAGCAAATGTTCAGGTGTTCGTTGATCAAGGTTGAGGCTTGCTGACCGGTAGTGTGCACGACAGATCGGACTATCATGCATTGATCAGGAGGCCTCTGGTTGGTTTGTAGGTTTCGCCTAGAAGGCTTCCTAGCCGTTGTTCGGTCTAGCTAGAATCCAATATGAGCTCATCAAGTATAATACCATATGGGGAGGAATCGAAGTCATATTCATTTTCAAGATTAGTGACTTCTTTTATGATGTAATTATCTAATTGAATGGAAACGTAAATTATGTAACAGTGATTAACACCACTATAACTCAATGCTTCTATTTTTCTTTTTATGCAATATATATTCTAAAAAAGATAATTGTAAATATCACATGTCAGTCTAAGGGAGATTTTCATGAAAAATCTTGCAATAATATATAATATAGACTTTTCAATTGTCCTGAAAATATATTCTATTTACTTTTGAACAACCTACCACCCAATAGTCATAAAGACTAAAAACATACCTTCAACTATTTACTCAAACTAAGTGCTCCCACATAGATTAATTGACTCTGATTTGCACATGCATAGAGTGTTCTGTTATAAGTAAGCAGGCATCATAAAATTTGTAGGAATTTTGTTAAGGCAACACATGTACTGTCCATGTTCCATTTATCGATCATGTTAGCCATTGGAGAGAAGCACCAAGCAATAAATCCATTGGCTTCCCTCCAGTGGGAGCTTATTTTTGCCATAAAGTTATTTTAGTTGTATTTCTTTATAATATCTTTGTTTTTTTTAATATTCTCTTTCACCAAAGGAAACCAAAAAGATAAAAAGAATCTCACTACATAGACTTGATACTTTTTTTTTTAAAATAATCGAGATAGCTTTGGAATTATTCCTAACTTAATGCCCACTAATCTTCAGTGGATTAATCTCATCGTCCGGCTTTGAAATTACCTCCAATCTAGGGTCAACTAGTCATCGGGAGACTAAGCTCACCATCTAAGTGCAGAGGTCCCATTTAAAATCAAGATTTTTATCATATGTAAACTATCTCATAGGAGTTGATATCATTTGAGAAATTTTGAACATAAAACTTAGAAGAAAATATACTTCTAAATATCAACCCTTGGCAACCAGATCAACCAGTGGGGTTTACATTTGATACCTTAGTCCGTGATAGATTCGAAAATTAGAAGTCTCTTGTATATATATTTAAAATCAAGGCTAAATCAGATTTGACTTTGGGATTGAGAGTTTTTTGTTTTTTGTTTTTTTGAAAAAGAGAACAAACTACAGATATTTTTTATTTGTATATATATTTTTACTATTAATTTGTATATATATTTTTTATTTGTATCTTTATAAGATGTTTTTTGTTAACTTTCTATTTTACCCAAAAAAAAAAAGAAAAAAAAGAACACACTACAGATATTCGATACCTTAGTTCCTAATATATTCGAAAATCAAAAGTCTGTCTTTGTTGACATGTCTCTTGGTCATCACGTCCCCTTTTCCCCTTTACTTTTCTAATTTATTATTATTTCCTCTTCATCTTCCTGTGTTTAAACTAATATTTTTCAATCCACATCAAATCATTTGAGCTAAGCAAACGAATTAAAATTTCTACAAATTTCAATCCACATCAAATCATTTTTCAATGCACGTGGGACCCTTAAATTATTAAGAGCTTCACGCGCATTTGATGGATTTGTGTTTGGATCTGTGTACACAATCTGTATACGTAGCATTGTTCTTTGTGTAAGAGAAAGTCTGTGTACACAGACTTGTGTACACAGATCCGAATACAGATGTGTCTGGATCCGTCGAATGCACGTGAGACCCTTAAAATCTGACGGATCCAGACATATTTGTGTCTGGATCTGTGTACACAATCTGTGTACGTAGCATTGTTGTTTGTGTAAATATAAAAAAGAATATATAAGACCTCCACTTCGACTGCTAGAAGGTTACCAACTTAGTTAAAAGACTTCACACTCTTCAAAGAGTCGTCCCTTCACCGGCGAAATGTTTCACGGTCTAGTACCAGGTCTCAACTCGGTCAACTTACCGGCTGACGAAGTTCCCGCTCAAATTCCGGTGATTTTTATAACCCTTATCAATTTGAGAAATCAATTCCTATCAATCGAGGCCTATCCCAGGACTAAAGCCACTCTATTTACTCAATCCCTCGATTATTTCCGGCGACAGTGGTCGGAGTGCCGCGCATTCGTTCCTTTGATTTACTTCTTTATATTATTCATCACGATCGTTCTAGTAGCTTTGTCGTCCGAGGAGGAGGAGGAGGAGGAAAAGTGCGGAGGAAGCGATATGGTTGCAGAGGTGGCTGAGGAGTCGCCGGAATACAGTGCTTATCCGGGATCAGGGCATCTCTTCAGAAATATTGGTAAGCTGTTAATTTTTTGTTCTTCTGCTTGATAATCGATCTTAGTTCGTGTTTTCCAGTAAAATTCTCGATTCAGTGATATAGAAGTCGGGCTAAATCAGATTCGACTTTGGGGTTGAGAGTTTTTTGTTTGGAAAAGAGAAGACGACGAATGTAATTTGAGGGTCCAAATCTAATTTTTTAATTTTTTAAAATTTTTTTTGGAGGAGTCCGTATCTTTGAATCTCTATGTGATTCTGCCCCCGAGCGAAGTGTTTCTTCGTCCTTAAGTTTTGTGCGATTTTAACTACGTACTAGGTATTTTCTTTGAGAAGGGAAAAATAGTGGGTTGGGAAATTTTTGCTATGATCCTGACCTATTTCCGTCTGCACAAATATAGGAACAGTAAGCTCATCTTCACCCAGCTTTATTTTCTGCTCAACCTTTGGCGATGTGTAATTGTAGTTGGAATAGCCAGTATATGACTCTTCAGCTGGATGCATGCTACGATTCATTTAACTCTAAGGGGTTATTCGATTGGTAGAGCAGATCAGTTGGAAATCCTAATACTATGCAGTTGAAACTCGGTAGTATTTGGGGTCAGTGGAATTTGTCCAGACTCTCCCCGAACTTTACCCCTAGCTTTGTCCCAAACCAATCAAATATCTCTTCCAAACTTTATCCCCGGCTTGGTCCCAGACCGACCGAATATCTCTGTTATCAAAAAAATTTTGGGTTGGGAGAGTCTTGTTTTTTTATCAATCATATGTTAGAAAAATACATAACTTTCAAATTCGTGTGCAATTTATCAACATCTTCTTCATAGGTATTAAAAGTACAGTCTCAGTGTATCTAAGAGCAGTTACACAATTGGGCGAATTACTTCGATTGTTTAGGAAATTCTCTACCCCATATGTTTTATGATACTTTGTATAGAGTTGTTCTGTTTCTAGATACCGGTCAAGTAAAATGCCATAATATCCATCAGTAATGAATAAATTGCTAGACATAAAAAATGTTGAATGCCATCCAAAATATGCTTACGGATTATTCTTATGATGTTATTTTGTTCTATATTCAATGGTCCCTCAGTTTTCTTTCCTATACTGTCTGATATTGCTAGTGCAGATGGAGGCGAAATCCTCCCAGAATTATATGATTCGACACAGGCTTGCGGAATTTGTTTCGAAGAGAAACAAAATTGGCAAATATTCAAACACAAAAGTTGCTCTCACTCGTTTTGTTACGATTGCACAAGAAAACACATCGCTGCTAAGGTCCAAGACAACATCATAGTGATTTTGTGCCCCGAAATAGATTGCAAAGCCGAGCTAGATTTTGATGCTTGCAGAAATATCATTCCAACGGACGTCATTATACGATGGGACGAGTGCTTATGCATGTCACTTATTCCTGAATCCCAGAAGGTGTATTGCCCTTTCAAGGATTGTTCGGCTATGTTGGTTAATGACACGGGGGAGACGATAGAAAAGACAAAGTGTCCTGCGTGTCGAAGATTGATATGCGCCAAGTGTCATGTTCCATGGCATACAGAGTTTACGTGTGAAGAGTTTGAGAGGCTTGGTATGGAAAGAGAAGACGTGTTGGTGGAGGAACTAGCGAGGAAGAAGAGTTGGAGGAAATGCCCTAATTGCAAAATGTATGTGGAAAAGACACAAGGATGTTTGCACATTACATGTAGGTGTGGGTATGAGTTTTGCTATATGTGTGGATCAAAGTGGGATACATCTCATGTGGGTTGCCGTAAAGGCCAAGAGTTTGAGACCCCGTTGAACCCTGACCCTTGCTCTTCCGGGTCATCCAATTGCTTCCCCACACCTCAACTCCGACACCTAATCCTAGACAGGGTCAGAGATGAAATTGACCAAATCGCCCAACCACCGCCCCCTCCCCCCCATTTTTTTCTTCAATGAAGGCATTTTTGAGTTTGAGGACGAGTAATGCGAGACCAATATAATGTGACAAGGATATGACCATTATATGAGTAGAACTTTCGAAACGGATTGCATTCAATGACAAGAGTTGAATTTGTATGAGACGTATGTTCCCAAATAGGACCTTTTTATGGAAAACACAAACTAAAGTTATTGGAGAAATATTTGTTAAGGTTGATTTGGATTAATTGAAAATTATCGAGCATGTTTGATAAAGAGGGGATTTAATGACTTGAGATAAATAAGCAATTCGGTAGAATTCCAAGTTATTTCCTAGGCTATTTGATGGGTTCACTGTATTCAATTAAGAGAACAATTTAAATAATGTGTAATCATTTAAGGATACAAAATGTGATTAAGCTTATTTTTTATAAGGCCAAATCGGTATCAAGAAATATTGAGCCGGACCATAATCAAGTTGGGGTTGGACAAGTAACCAAGTCCAGCAGCTCTGCATCTTCATGGGCCGGAATGAAGCCCGACAAGACCCACAAAAGATTTCGCGACTTGTCCAGTTCATGGGCGTGCGTCGTTTGGACTGGGATAAGTCAGGACCTGATAGGGTGACCTGTGCCACGTGGATTAGATCCGCTTTCACTTGGCACCTAGGTGTCTCGGCCACGACACGTGGCGTCCGACCTGGAGCTAAGTACGTCATGGTTGACGTCATAGCAGAGATGGTTATTCCTGACGTCTTTAGGGAACTTGCTCCACACATGCACCCTGACTTAGAGCGCAAGTCAAGCTCAAGTGTAAAAGGTGTTCTCAAAGAAAAAGTATGACACACCCTGTCTAACCATTCTACAGTACTTTGTATGGGTTTTTTTATTCACCAACTGACTTAAGTATCGGAGTGCTTTTTGACTAAAACTGACCCATAAGTACTAATTGATTGTGACTTTTGCAGTACTTAGAGAGATCAATGAGCTCTTGGATTGAAGCCAAGTCAAAAGGACACTTAAATTAAAAGAATCCACACGTATAAATATAAGTTAAGTCACAGTTAATACGGCACCCCAACCAACCCATTGAAAAAGCCAAGAGATGGAATCTCAGTGGGATGTCTGGATGGGTAGTCAAGAGTTCTACATCGCTTGATGGATGTAAGTTCGGTGGTATTTAAAAGATTATGAACTTTCTTTATACAAGGCTTTTTAAAAATCCGTAAGAGTGCCAAAATCCATTGAAACTTCACGTGCTCGTCCTGGAGCAATCCAAAAATGGGTGACCTACTGAGAAGTCCATGAGATTTAGATAACTAAAGCGGATAGTATTGTACAATGTGGAAGCAGGTCATTATAGTTAATCAACTCCCTAATATTGTTATACTTTAGTCCACCTCTCTATCCATTCGTTACCTAGCTTGGAAATTTAACTTGTAATTGAATTGATATTGTAAAGTTGGTTTAGAGCGGGATCTGACTATAAGCTGAGGAAGCAATCGCTTTAAGGCCCTCCCAAAAATCTCAAAAAAATAGGGGCCCAACTACTAGTAAATTGGTTGGCTGAAGTTGAAAGAGATTATGGATCATTATATGATGGTGGAAATAGCAACAAAAGAAATTTGTGCTACCAATTGAAGTCTCTCTTTTTTATGATCTTCTAATTTTCATTTGTATCAAGTAAGATTTTTTATGATTATATAAATATATCTGTTAAAGTTTTAAAAAGTTTAAATTTATTGTATGAATCGGTTATCACAATTATATAAGGAAATGTTGAGTTTGATTTGGTCTTGATTAGCTTTTGTTTTTAGGTTCTGAAAGATTGATTCATTGAATGCAATGATTAGGGTCTGGTAAATAGTCATGCGGTATGTTTAATTCCCTATAATAATTTTCAACGGAATGGGGGGACCTGCTGTGCACTTGTGCACAGCAGGCTGTGCCGTGAGGTAAAACGGCACAGTTTTGTGCTTTGGCCAAAAACTTTTTATGTGTTTTGTGCACGAAATCTATTAATAAAATTTTATTTTAAAATTTCGAGTTCACGGTTAATTTTAAAATATTCTCTTAAGTCAACGGTGAATTTTTCAAATTTTTTTGAAAATAAAATTTAGAAAACACGACCTAAAGGGATTCAAATGAGCGGTATTGGTTTTTTTTTTTTAAAGCGGTAGTGGCAAAATAAACATATTTTTGTACTTTTCTTTTTACTGTTGTTACCGCCGCATTAAAAAAAATAACCAATACCGCTCATTTGAATCCCTTTAGGTCGTGTTTCTAAATTTTATTTTCAAAAAAATTTGAAAAATTCACCGTCGACTTAAGAGAATATTTTAAAATTAACCGTGAACTCGAAATTTTAAAATAAAATTTTGTTAATAAATTCGTGCACAAAACACACAAAAAAATTTTGGCCAAGGCACAAAACTGTGCCGTTTTATCTCACGGCACAGCCTGCTGTGCACAAATGCACAGCAGGTCCCCCCCGATTTTTTGAGATATTATTTAAAATCGTTTATTCAATTATTTGATTAATTGAAACATAAATTAAAAAAATATCTTTTATTATTTAATTTAAAACAACAGGAAATAAAATTAATCAAAGTTTTTAAAAAAAAATACAAAAATAAAATTGATAGAAATACCGCTTGGGTTTTATATTTATTTAGAAAATAAAATAACATAGCATCTAGGGTAGGGCATCCAAATACTGCCACAGACTTCTTAAGCAGCTCCCGACTCCTCCTGCTCGAGCGGATTCTCCACTTGCTCTTCAACATCTGGTATGAAACACTAAGGGCAGAGAAGTTTCACCGATGAACTTTAACACTCAGTAATAAAACGTTACCTAAAAACGAAACTCAAAGAACATAATACATACAATATGGTAAACAGTTATAGCATGTCTAACAATATCAATAAGTGAGTATATATTTAATATAGTAAATGAGATAACAACAAATATTACTAATATAAGGACGACGTCTGGTAGGAATCAAACTCACATAGAACTTAGCACGACAGCTAGTAGGAATCTAACTCACCTCGGGAATCGAACTCAGAATACAAAAGTAAAAGAGAATCGAATCACCAATCACTTCGAAAACCCAGAACAAAAGTGAAGAGAAATCAAACCACTAATTACCTTGAGAATATAACTTGGAGCAATAGTGTAATAGGAATCGAACTATCAAATTCACCTCGGGAATCTAACTTGGAACAAAAGTAAAATGAGGAATCAAACTACCAAATTCACCTCGGGTTCTAACCCAAAAAACTAACGAGTACCACGACAGCTGTAATTAAATCATTTTCACTTTAATCATTTGTTCAAGTTCTTGCCAACGCAATCAAAATTTTTCAACAACTGTTATGTTATCATAAACAAGATAGCATGTGCACCACAACAACACCAAAGGTTAGTCTTATGACATTTCCACTCACACGAGGTCCCACAGAGACTCGTAAATATAAAACTAGTGCATGTATACTTCTGTACAATGTACATACTTTCGGATTGCCGTTATACAATTTGATCCCGTTGGCTCAAGGACAAGCTAAAACATTCTAAAAACTTTCTGAATTTAAACAAGTCGATTGAGAGGCCTAGAACTCGCTTAAGCGAGCTTCTGAATTAAAGTTACTGCATATTTCTGAACACCAAAAACTGCATCATCAACTTCAAACGAAAAATTAATTCTTTTCAAGTAAAAATAAAATTCAAAATCTACATATTTTTGAAACTCAATGCGTCTAATTTTAAACAAAATAAACAGTGCGCAATTTCGATATCCATGCTAAAAATTATGGCCGTTTTCGTAATGTGTCAGTACAGTCTGCACAGTGACGAATTCACAATAGCTTGGTTACAAATTTTTTTAGAAATTTATACTTTGATTGAAGCTTCGGAATTTTTACCTAATAGAGAAGAAACATAAAGTAACTCTCAATAAAAATTTCAGAATTTTTGGAGCTTTTGAACAATCTTAACAAAAATTCTCAAATTCAGGTTATCGCTATATTTTATTTTTTAGATTTGTAATTTTTTAGTCTTCATGTGTTCTAGCACGAATAGATCAAAATTCACGTAATTATAGAAATCTAAACATACAATCATACTGCAAGTAAATTTTAAGGCTTAGGAATATGATTTTCCTATCTCGATCGTGAAATAAAATTAAAAATCGGAGGAAAAAAAAGTGAAACTTCAATTGGGCGAAACTTCCCTTCTCTTCCTCAAGAACTTCAAAATAAAATTTCACAATCTCACTCTTTTTTTTCTTGGTATATGACTACGAAATTGGTGAAAGAGAGTGAAAAAATCTACTAGGTTTTTTATAGGTTCCAAAAGATATTTCTCTCATCAAATTTCATTGTCATCAAAATTTTCATAAAACCAAGAATAAAAACTATTTTCTTTTATTAAACCCCATAACTCTATTATTCAAAGCACCATAAAAACTAAGAAAGAAAACTGATTTTCTTTTAGGCCCCGTTCAGTTGCCAAGAAAAGATGAAAACTGATGGAAAAACTAATTTTTTTGCAACTTTTTTGGTGTTCATCACTTACTATGAATATAGTGGGTCATGGACTTGAAATTTTTCCATTGAAATTTACTTTCCTCCAATCATGTTCTGCCAAATTCACAAAATTATGCGTCGCGAAAAAATATTAAGGTTTCTATTTGTACTGTAGTAATTATTAAATTAGTATCTTATTATTTTTTGTCCTTATTTGAATTTCTTTTTCTTTGCATCAATTTTTTTGAAGGTTAATAACTTAATGATTCGTCTCGACAAGAGATTTTATAAAAATATAAAATTAAGTTCTAAAAATAAAAAAATTATAAAAGACAAAAAATAATCCAAACATGATATGTTTCAACTTATTTTTTCATATTTAGTGAACTTTTTATTTTTGCTTTTGAACATAATTTTGTATTTCTAAATTATTTTCGTTAAGGTTAACTAATATTCCACAAAATATTGAAAAAAAATAACAAAAAAATAAAAAATTGGATAAAAATAATTAATTTAGTTAACTATATATGTGTTTTAGGATACACCATGTTTAAAATACCTTACTTTTATTTTACACAGTAGAATATATATACCAGAGCTATAGTAGTACATATGTTATACACATTTAATAATATTGTATTCATATTTTATATTTTATACAATGGGTAGAAAGTGAAATTTGTCAAAAACTGATCATATATTAGTCTTTTATATATTTTGTTAGTCTAACGTATTTAATATATTACATATATATCTAAGTATATCTATTCCATCATTATATTTAATAGCATATTTAATATATTAAATATATATTATTTTTCTTATTAGTTTTGTGAGTGAAATGAAAGTATGTTTTTACCTTGTTATTTATTTAACTTTGTGGCATAAAACTACATGCTTTTTTTTCTTGATTTAAACTTGTATTACAACATTTTGAATTTATGAAAGGTCACGATAGTTGAGAGGACAAATTTTGAAAATATATGATCCCAAAATTAATTTTATTCAGAGCTAACCATGCATTGAATTTAGAAAAAAAAAGTCCTCGCTCTTTTTTTTCCCCCGAACAAATGGACAAGTAAATTTTGATTTTCCTACAATATTCCTTTGTCAAATGAACACACACGAAAATAAATTTTCTTTTGTTTTACTTCACTTTTTTTTAGAACAACTTTCTTGTACAACTTTTCCGACAAGTGAAGAGAGCCTTAAGGAAAAACCTAGGATTCCGTTGTGATGATAATGAGGAAGATAATGAAAAAAAAAACATTATTCGGTGATACTCGCTTACTATGAAATCTCGATCACAACCGTTAATCACACAACAATTCTCAACCGTTCAAATAAATGCAAATAACTAAATAAGTAATTTGAAACATGAATTTTAAAATAGTTTTATTATTATTATTGTTTTAATAAAACTATTTTAAAATTTTGGGTTGTTACAAACACTCCCTATTCTCAACTAAAGATGTGGAGAATGGGAACATGGAGATTCATCGATGAAGAAGAAAAATATGAAGATTTAGATAAAACTAATTATGCAAGAAGAGCAATATTTAAATCATATATTTTGAATTATTAAAATGTTCATTTGTTTTGGAGTAATGCTATTTGTATATATTTTTAATAAATATATTTTTATAATTGTTCTTTTATAGAGACTTTTTGTTATACGTATATATATATGTATGTATATATGTGTGTGTGTGTGTGCGCGCAAAATATAAAGGCCCCAATTGAAAAGTTTGTTTCTAACCTTCGAAATCTTAGGGTCAGCACTGAGTTGGTTTCATCTTTAGATATTTAATAGCTACTATTCTTAATCGATTCATTTTTGTGATTTGGCAATATTTTACTTTATTAATTTAAGACTTGAGGTTTTTAAAAATTAAAATTTTGCTAGTTTTTAATTGGTTAATTTATGTTAGTGAGTTTGTGTGATTTTAATAGCATTGGTTTTAATATATAAGTTTAATTTAATTTTTCTACAATTAAGTATTTTAAATAGGTTACGAACATAATAACTGTCAATTGAACCATATTTTAGTATGTTGAATTGATTTGGTTGTATAAATTTTATGAACTAATTTGGTTCTCCAATACATATTATGCACGTGTAGATTTGGTTTGTGATTTATTATCAAACCAAACCAATCCGGTCCATAGTCACACTCACTCCTCTCTCTCTCTCTCTCTCTCTCTCACACACACACACACACTATCTTATTACTAATCTTACATTATTTTAATTTTTAGTGGGCTGAATTGATGGATTGACCCAACTGTCCGATCATCAAATTGTCAGGCTGAAGCTATGTTCAGCCAGGAGGACATCGGGCCTGAAGCTTGCCCGAAGTGGATAGTGGGCCGGATCGACAACATAGATCCTCGTCATGCCGACCAACCGACCAACCGTCTGGATAGAAGTGTCCACGTATGGAAGGGAATCCGAATAGAAAAGTGTGAAAAGATGGCAAGAGACCTGTTTAGGAAACCATGCGCTTTGAGAAAATAACCCGATTTGGTAATGACTTAACTAAGAAAGGATTTAGAATAAAATTCTCAATAAATTCAAAAGATATTCCGAATCATTCAGTTTCCAACTAACAAAAGTACAAGATGACATATATATTGAATTACGGAGCTTGAATAGATATACAATCAATTATAAATACAATCGCAATTGTGTTGTGATTTCACTCATTCTAACTGAAGCTTTTTTTTTCGCTAAACCTAACTAAAGCATTGGAATACCTTCTAACTGACAACGACTGTGTGACAGTAAAAGGTTACCAACTTAGTTAAGACTTCACTTCATCAGTTCGGTCTTCCTTCAAGTTGTGAACGCTTTTCAATCTAGGACCAGGTCTCAACTCGGTTAACTCGAAGTTCCGCCAAAATTGAGGCGATTTTCATAGCCCTTCTCAATTTCTATCAATGGAGGCCTATCCCACGGCTAATGCCACTCTATTTACTCAATCCCACGATTATTTCCGGCGAGAGTTGTCGGAGTGCTGCACGCTCGTCCCTTTGATTTACTTCTGTGTGTTCATCCCGATCGTTCTAATAGCTTTGTGCTCCGAGGAGGAGGAGGGGGAGGAGGAAAAGTGTGAAACGGTTGCAGAGGTTGCTGGGGAGTCGCCGGAGGAAAATGATGCTTCTCCGGGATCAATGTGTCTCTTCAAAAATGGCAAGTTCTTAATTTTTTGTTCTTCTGCTCGTTCTAACAAAACGAAGTGTTTTTTCGTAGTTAAGTTTTCTGCATTTTTTAACTTCCTAATTGTGATTCTTTCCCAAAGGGAACAAAAGTGGGTTGCGAAATTCTCTTCTTTTTGTTTCCAAATCATATGTTAGAAAAATATATAACTTTCCAATTGGTTCGCAATTCATCAACATCTTCTTCATAGGTATTAAAGCGTACCGTCTCAATGTACCTAAGCATAGTTACAAAATTGTTTTACCGTCCTCTTGCAGTCGAAACTTGAAAACTTAATACTTGGAGTCATTTAGGAGTTTGCTAGGTCGTTTCCACCCAGGGCTCCGATGACTAGTCAGTAATTAAATGAGGACTCCTCCAAACGTTTTCATTTTTTGCTCGACAGGACTCCTCCAAATTTTTCACCAACTTGGCACCAAAACGACCGGATATCTCGATTATTTAAAAAAAAAAAAAAAAAAAAAGAGCTACACAATCGTTTGGCGAACTGCTTCAATTGAGAAGGAAATTCTCTACCCACATGCTTTATGTTACTTTTGTATAAACTCCATTAGAATATCATGCGTAGTTCATAGGATTTGAGTTTGCTGTCATAGGAAAAGTACAATAATGGAAAATGTTTAGAAAATTCAGATCTTTAAATGGTCCGACCAAGCCTAATAAATATCCATCAATCATGAACAATTGGCAGTAACATAAACAATGTTGACGACTATTCTTATGATGTTCTTCTGTTCTACATTAGATGGACGTTCCTCATTTTTTCCCTTATAATATTTGATATTGCTAGCATACTTGTTTGTTTTTCTCAGCATTTTTCAATGCAGATGCAGGCAAAACCGTCCCAGAATCATATGATTCAACATTGGGCTCTTGCGGAATTTGTTTTGAAGAGAAACAAAACTGGCAAATGTTCAAACACAAAAGTTGCTCTCACCCCTTTTGCTACGATTGCACAAGCAAACATATCGCCGCAAAGGTCCAAGACAATGTCACAGTGATTTTGTGCCCCGAAATAGACTGCAAAGCCGAGCTAGATTTTGATGCTTGTAGAAATATTATTCCAAAGGACGTCATTATACGATGGGACGAGTGCTTATGCATGTCAATGATTCCTGAATTCCACAAGGTGTATTGTCCCTTTAAGGATTGTTCAGCTATGTTGGTTAATGACACGGGGAAGACGATAGAAAAGGTAAAGTGTCTTGTGTGTCGAAGATTAATATGCGCCAAGTGTCTTGTTCCATGGCATAAAAAGTTTACGTGTGAAGAGTTTGAGAGGCGTGGCGTGGAGAGAGAAGACGCGTTGATGGAGAAACTAGCGAAGAAGAAGAGTTGGAGGAAATGCCCTAATTGCAATATGTATGTGGAAAAGACCGAGGGATGTCTGCACATTACATGTAGGTGTGGGTATGAGTTTTGCTATATCTGTGGATCAAAATGGGATAGATCTCATGTGGTTTGCCGCCGACCCCCACCACCACCACCCTCGCCTCTAAGGTCTCGTTCAGTTGTCAAAAAAGGATGGAAAATGATGAGAAAATTATTTTCTCGTAATCTTTTTGATGTTTAGTTATCAAAAAAATAATGGGTTCCACACTTAAAATTTTCCTTTGGAATTTACTTTCTTGCAAAACATGTTAGGCCAAATTCACAAGATTTTGCATCGCGGGAAAATCTCGACGAAGCAAAAACAATTGGAACCGACTCTTCATGCTTAGTTTGGCCTAACTATCTTATTTGTATTATTTTTTTTCTTTGTATCAACTTTTGTTTTTTGTATTTGTTAGTTTTGCCTCAAATTTTATAAATTATTAGTTCATCTTAACGAAAAGAATCTAAAAAGTATAAAAGTATATTTAAAAGTATGAAAAAATTCACTAAAAGATGAAAAATAAATCAAAACGAACTTTGTTTATTATTATTATTATTATTCAAATTTGGTTAATATCTTTTACTTTCTTGAAATCTCTTGCCGAGACAAACTAGTAATTTACAAAAAATTGACGCTTGTAATTTTGTCCTAAATTTTTGTAGATTATTGATTCGTTTTGAAGAAATAAATCTAAAAAGTGTAAAGTTATGATCAAAAGCTAAAATAATCATTAAAAATAAAAAATAAGTCAAAACGAACCTTTTTTTTATTTTATTTTTTGTCTTTTCTGATTTTTTTTATTTGGTTCATTTTTTTTTTGGATCCTCAAAATAAGAAAATTACAATAAGGACAAAAAAATAACCGAAAAAAGTGGGTCCAAATCGGGTAAGATTTTGCATTGCAAGAATACTTAAGAAAAATTTGCTTGATTATTAGTCTAATTCCGTAAGGTATAATAAACAAATAACTAATATATATATATATATGTATGTATGTATGTGTATATATATTTCGTATGTACTAAATAAGGTATGATAGCGAAGTGATGCTACAGGTGTCGAGCATTAGGAATTAATAGTTAGTCTTAATTTTTAAAAATCAAATTCTAATTTTGAATGTAAATATTTTTTTGGCTTTCAAAACTAAAATAAAAAAAAAGTTCCCGTTGTTCTTTTTCCTATTGATAAATGAACAAGTGAATTTTTTTTTTTTGTGCAAAATTCATTTGTCAAATGAACACACACAAGAAAATAGATTTCATTTTTTATACTTTACTTTACTTTACTTCACTTCACTTCACTTTTGTTGAGAATAACTTTCTCATACAATATTCCTGACAATTGAAAGAAATATAAACGATAACAACAAATTTAATTAGACAACCATTGTCCTCCTACCCCTTCCTCTACAACCCTTGATGATGTAGACATTTTTCTAAACCAATAATACGAGATCAATACCATGTAATAAGTAGAATTTTCGGAATGGAATCCATTCAATAATTGGAGTTGAATTTGTAGGAGACTTATTATCGCATAAGGAATGCGCTATATCAATAAGTGGTAATGGGATTCATTGATGTTGCGGCTGTGATTGAAACAAAAGAGTCTTGCATCTTCTTTGTTGTAATAGTGGGATATGAAGTGGAATAATAAAAATCGGTAATCGCAGTATAATTCATATTTCTGACATTCAGAACCATTATTGGGTTCAGAGGCAGTTTGGGATTAACTTAAACTATTTTGTATTTCCAAGGCCCACAAAAGTGATTGGCTCTTTCAAGTTTGGGATTAGCCCACACCTTCCCAATATAAGAGAGGTTTAAGGTCCCATAATCTCAAAGTTATGGGTTTCCTAATCTCTCTCAATATCAAAGTGGGAGATTGCATAATGGGCTGTCAACATGTATTTTCGACTGTTACTGAAAGAAGTATAACCCATTGTGCCACAGTTTCTGTCCGATCTAGTATCGCAACGGGACAAATCGGGAGTGAATATTAGTGTTTTCGTTTTCGATTCCTGAATTTATATTCGATCTCTATTCTCGCCCCAATCCCCAATGGGGATTCTATTTTACTCTCCACCCCCTCCCTGAACAGGAAATGAAGATCTCCAAATGGGGAACGGAGATTTGAAAATAAAATTAAAAATTAATTTTTTCCATTTCAAAAAACATTATATTATGAATTACCTAAAATTAAAATGATTTTTATTTCAATAAAAAAACAACCAAATGGAATAAATAAATGCAAGCAATATAGAGAAGAATGCTGATTAGTTTCATCTAACATACTATAACTGAAAACTACAAAATATTATGGCTTTTCTTAGGGAGATCGACTAACTTTTGCCACTTAATTCCCGAGACAAAACCAAGTTTCAAAAGATGCATGAGTTAAGATGTTCCACAAGATTTATTTTGAGTAGGAAAGTTGACATGTGTGATAAAATAATTTCTATCGAATTCTAATGGCAAATATACGGGGATCGAGGGCGGGACAGGAAACGAGGCAGGGGTGGGGACACATATATCCAAATTCTACTTATTCCCTGATTTTTTTTTCAAATTAATTCTCAAATCCTATCCGATCCCCAAAATAATCCCCGAATCTCCTATCCGTTCAAGGTGGGAAACAGAGCGGAGGCGAACGGGACGGGTAAAATTGCCATCCCTAATCCCATCACTACATAGTCCCGGATAATATCTCACTCTCAGTAGAATCAACTTTTGTTGTACTTTAATAGTTCACGACGAGTTTTTTTATACTAGAACTGTAGAATTGAACCGGAACCAAACTCCAAACCTGATTTTCGTCGACTTTGGGGTTGGATTATGATGAAAAAATTCAGTTTTTGGTATAGATTAGTTTGTGATTTTCGTTGATTTTTTGTCTGGTTGAGGTTGGATCATGATGAAGAAAATCAGTTGGTAATCAGAAACTTACGCTCTGGCAAAACTAATTTTCATTGTCCTAGTCAATAGAATAGTGCAAATGGTAAAAGGAAGTTACCTCCAAAGCCCAATAAATGCTCTGATGGGTTGTACCCAATCCAAGCACCAGCTTTGAAAAAAAAAAACACAGGGTTGTAAATATGACATAATGATGGACTTCATGCTGGTAATGATGAACAATTGTAAATATTTTAATTATTCACCTAATGTTAAACAAAATTAGCGTTTTAGTTGAATATCTAATTATGATAAAATTGGTAGTCATTAAAGTGACTTAATTAATGTAGTTTATAGATATCAAATTTTATTATATCATTTTAATTGTAAATAATTTTTATTCATATAATTTGTAAAGTGAAACACGTTGTTTTACTTTGTACTTATATCATGATAGATTTTGTAGTTACCAAAGTGACTCGACCATCAATATGGTTCATAAATATTGTGGAGTCTTTTAATCCACGTTACGATTTCATTCGTGATTTCGGGTTTGAAGCAATGAGTCAAGTACCTTGACCTGCAACCACAAACAAGAGTTAGTGCTTCACTGGCCGAAGTTGGGCCAGGAAGCACTCCAATGCCTCAGTCAGTACTAGAGGAATAAGATGGAATGTACTGAGTTTAGATTGCAAGATTAGGCATACCTCTTTTTCTCCAAGTATTGTACCTTATATATTACTCCTACCTTGAGCACCAAGCTTGGAATGGCATGTGCCAAAAACACTCCTAGTGATAGCGATACATAACATAATTCTATTGTAACCTCACTACTTGAAATGATGACTAACAACTCATGCTTCACGTGTTGGTGTAACTAAATGATAGGTAGAAATTTCACCTTTGAAACAAGTGAGCTCTCTATTTGTCCTGGCCCCATAAAATGTCTCTTGCACTAAGAAAACACTATGTGTCATGAGGCTTGCTTTGAGTTTGGTCCAGAGTAAACTTTGAATGAGCTTGGCATTGCTGCTTTAAGGGTTCAAAGAATTGACTCGACCCGACTGTGGTTGTTTTAACTGCAGTCCGACTAGGTGTCGTCCTGAAACGGACCTCAACAATTGCCCCTCAACTACTTGTTTGCTCGGCAGATGGGGAGTTGAATTTTAACTGGCACTTAGTTGATATTGACCAGTCCTTACTTACCCAGAGCTTGTAGTCCGAAGTTATGTACCCAACTTGAATACTGACCCAGCAAGGAATGAACTTTCTACCATTTACCCAGGTCAATAACTACCTCACCCTAGGTAGATCAAACCGAACGCGGCGTAACCAGGTCAAGTACTAACGAACCTAGCCACTTCCTTTTATTCGGCTCAAAGATGTCCAAGACACTGGTTATCACTTTCTTGGGATCCGGAGTTTCCCTCGCAGACGTTCCCGAAGTCTCTCTCAACTGTTTCTAACAACTCTTAGTTGGGATCCTTTCAATATATCCATAAAAATAACATTGGACGACGCCCAAAGATAAACTTGCCACGATGGGCCTTCCAAACCAGTTTACATCATTTCAATTCCATTACGAACACCTATGTGTCTCTACATATTTTACTACTTATAATGCACACTCGACACCATCCGCTACTTTATCCAAGTGTCATTCGAACCGGTGTCCTTGACGATCAATCTATATTTTTTTCAAAGTACAATAAACGCCAATTATCAAAAATTGGGGAACATAACGGCTATAATCGGAACATAGCCACATTTTTCAAAAGCTCAACAACAACATACAACAATAGTCCATCAACATAACAACACCAATTACCATCATAATGACATAGATGAATTGACAGAAATTTGTAGACATCATAACGGTGTAAAAGTGTATGCTTGTGCGAGTGTAAATAAGGGTTAGTTCCATTTAGGCAATATAGCAATTCTATCAAAAACAAGCCTGACCGGTCGACCATCCGATCAACCGCTCATGCTTTAAAGTAGATGATTACTTGGCCCTAACTAGGTTACCGAATTCAAATTATAGTCTAAAGTATTAATTAAGATTATATGAGTATTTATGTTCATAAATATACCTTAGCATTTATAAGACACGTCAGTTATTGACTGTTGTATTTCATCTTGTCAAGATAATAAGTCCATGGATAATTTTTGAGTTAAGAAGAGATGTCTACTATATATTACACATCAGACAAGATGATAGAAACGATGTGCAATATAAGTTTCAAGCTATCGAGATTTGTATTTAAAAAAAACGATATCGTCACAATAATTCTTGTATTTCATTTAGTCAGTGAAACATTTTCTGGGATTTTTTTTTAAGAACAGAATTTGAACCGAAATGATGAAACTGAACAATTTAATATGACAAACATCCACATGCATTGTGGCAGCTATGGAAACAACCAAGTGTCAATCTTATGGATGACTCAATAGTTTAAAGTAGACACTGGTCAAAAAAATCTAAAAACAATTTGATGATTCACCTAGAAGAAGAAAAGAAAGAAGTCAAATGAAAAGTACAGTGATTTTTGTCTCTCTCGGCATCTATCTCCACTAGACGTCTTTCTCTTTTTAGGAATGTAAAATCTGCATACCATATAATCATACATATTTGTGCACATATATTTATATTATACACATCATGCATACAAACACGATATACACAACAACCTCGCGGTTATGGGTTCTGATTTTGCAGAAATTACAGTGCACAATTCACGCGATTAATCTTGGAAATTATCCCACGGTAATCAACAAATTGGCTATTTAGGATTTGTTTGTTTTTTTCCGTTTCACATGAAAAAACTAATCACCTTAAATTGCAACCAATTGGTTTATGGATTTCTATTTAAAAATCAGTAATCAAAATAAACCTAAATCATGCGATTTGAATTGAAATTGCAGCGTTTAAAAACATGAACACATTCCTGGAGGTAATCATTCCTACCTTAATACGTTCTCCGGTGTGACTCGGGTGGTGCTCAGCGGTGGTTTGGCAAAGACTTGAACATTGACAGCACTCCTCCTCTCTCTTGAACCCACTTACTCTCTCTCTCTGACTCTATCCCTTCTCTGATCTTGCAATATCGCGTGGAAAAAAAAAAAATTTGAGGTGGGAGCTTATTTTCTTATAGATCAACCTTAGTGAATAGTCATGAAATCCATTTTTTTTGTAGGGCAGGGGGTTACACGGCTGGGGTGAAATGAGGCAGAAGAAAGGAATTATCTTGAGCATCTCGGCCACTCGAAAACCTTCATCTCAATCTTCATTATACAAGCTATCTCATTCATTCATTAAAAATAAATATAAATAGCCAAAAATTAACAATTAAAATATAAAAGATAATTGTCTAAAAATAATTTAATTTTCTTAATTCGGGGTCGTTACATGGCTAGCGAAGTAATAGTCCCTCTTCTCGAGCTTCCCATACCATCATCTCCTAACTTGTAAGAGGTATCCAATCATCCAATTGAAATTGCCCATGAAAAACATAGTCGACGCGGTGGACTTCAAACGAAAAAAGAGGCAGTCGGCTGAACCTCTGCAACCCCGCGGCCCAAGTGGGAAGGAGACCGAGCTCCCTAGGTCCCAACCCGTCGTGAAGGGTGACCAACCACTAACTAAAAAGTCAAAAGTTGAGGCGGTGGTTGCTCCTACAGGTGTGAAGGTCCCTCCTCCCCCCCTTGGGACCTTGGTGGCAGAGACCTGTCCGGGTGAATCTATGGAGGTCTGGGTGCCTCCCTTTAGGATTGCTGCCCCAATTTCGAGCCCTCCTCTATCCTCCTACGGCTTTGTCCGAGAGTGATTATGTGACTAATATGCATGTGGCTCTTGCGTTTGCTGAGTGTGTGATGCTGCTAGAAGACATGAAGGCCCAACCTAGCGATGTCGTGGAGAACCTTCAATAAGGTTTACAGAAGCAGATTGAGGTAAGATTGCCTTCCTCTTCTACCATTGTGATCTGTTTTGTTTGTCCATCCTTCACTTCGGCCCTTCTTAATCTGTTCTGTTGTCTCTAGGCTCTTCAATATTCCTTGGGGGTGAACGTCCAAGTTGAAGAAACTGCAAAGATGGTACAAGGCCACAAGGAGCAGGTGAGGGAGCTGGAGATGATTGTGAAGAAGAGGGATGTTGAGATTGCCCAAAGGGTTAAAGTCATGACTGAGACTGAAAAGAAGCTGAAGGTGAGAGATGTGGAGTTGTAATTGAAGAAGGAGGAGAGAATTCGAAACTTGCTAAGGACGACTGCCTTCCAGGAGGGCTTTGTGAAAGTCAAGGTGAAATATGTGGATCAAATGGAGGCCCTGATAGATGGCATCTATCGGGAAGGCTGGTGTAATGCTCTAGAGGCGGTCGTGGTTTCTGTAAAGTCCCCCTTGGACCAAAATTTACCCAAATGCCCCTGAGATGCGAGGAGGGATGTTGGAGTAGAAGGCTCTTAGCTTGCTGATGATCCTGCTCTTACTGCTGGCTCTGGCCCAGGTGAAGACCATTCAGCCTCTCAAGAAAAAGAAAGGGGACTCCGACAACTATTTGATAAGGGTCGAACCCTTTTGTGTCAGACTGCCCGCCATTGAACTAAAATTAAATACATCTTAGCATATGGCTTTGATACCATGTTATATTTGAGAGAGAAAAGAAGAGAAATTTCTCTATATATTGGTATAAATTAATGTACAAAAAATCATGTATATAAGAGGGAGAGGACAATCTAAATATAGAATACATCAGAAATATTATAACATACAGAATATGGTAATTGCCTAAATCAAAACGTGGTAATTGTTTAAATCATAACCATAAGGCCCCATTTGACAACCCGTTTCAAATTTATGGGATTCGTATAGTGGTGGGATTAGGATATGATTCGTAATACCAAGAGATTATTAATACCACGTCTAAAACCCACAACGATGTTTATTTAGGACTCGGGATTGGACTAATAGTCCATGGCAAGTGTTTGTTTGAAAGAGGAAGGATGAGACTAAAAATCATGATTTCCAATTTTGCCCTTTAATTTTTTATTGTCCTTTGATTAACCACTTATATAGGTTGATTTTTTACTCTAATTTTTTCAAGACTTAATGGTTATGGTCTACAAATTTATTTTTTATTTTACTTCAAAAAAAATTATAAAACGATAAAATTTAGAAAATTTAGAAATTCAGCATATCTTCAACAAAAATCATTGTAAAATGGAAAGACACTAACAATTTCAAAATTCACATTAGTGCCTCCAAATATAACATATTTGCTTCTGCAAATTACATCTAATCAGTTTCCATATTTTCGGCAAACCAAGAAAAACTATCCAACTTAATGTTGTAAATATATCGTGACAGATTTATAGCAAGGATCAAGGAAAACATACATCTTTAGATTATGGTAAATGAATTACAAAAAAAAACAGAGTTACCAAACTGATATACAATACGAAAATAAAACAGTACGATCTATAGTTACCGAACCGAGTCCTGTGTTGAACACAGTTCCCTTAAGACTAAATCGCCGCCTCACCGTGGGTGTTTGGAGGATAGCTCCGGCGTCGTCTCCCAGGGTAAAACGGCTCCACGAACTAGGTCACACCTAACCTCGTTCGCCTGTTGAACTTCCTCGTGCCTGACTCTCTCTTTCTGACAGAATTTCGGGGACCCATCATCTACCAACCTTAAGCGATATATAAAGACATTTGGAGACCTTTGGGGTTCTGAAACAGAAGGACCTTGAATGACGTGATTATTGAGACTCTTGGGATGTGAAACTCCCGAGACTTTCCGGTTGCCTAGAGACCCTCCGGTGTCCCGTTCATTTAACCCCTTGGAAACCCCTTCGAATTTCCAACAATCCCCCACATAAATGAAATGGGTACACATTCCAACATAGAGTACAAAGCAAACGCAAGAGAGAGCACATCGGATAATCCCTGCATAGGACAGGTAGCTTGTGGCCTTGAACCTTCCCTTGTGAAAATCTATCGGATTTACTAGCTGATCAGTGAACAAGACGTCTTGAACTGTTCGGCCGTTTGTGTAAACCAAGACAATAGACGCCACACAGGAACTTCTCCTGACACAGTTCAGTTCTCAAAGGTGTGTTCGTTTTGGCCATGAACACGCGTCCTGGTTCTGCAAGTGTATTAAAAATTTTTGCCCACTGGAATTCTTATTGAAGCGGCCCCACTTCACACTCACATAGGTGACCTCTTGTCATGAGTAACCAAAATACTTCACGGGGAACTCACTTCCACCACACAAGAGTCATTAAAAACATATAACGAATGTTTATCCTGTTCAATACCACTGTCGCACCATAGGAATGGGTAGGAGTATACTTCGCCGCAGTGATCTTCGCACCACACGTGACTAGGTTTTCCCATTGAACTTTGATCTTGGGATCTCCAGTCAACAAGGTTGGGTGTCCATCACGGTAGTTTTTAACGTCATAGGCTTTAGCCCCATTCCCTTTGACGCTTTAACAACTAGCTCTCGGGTTAGCCCTTTGGTAAGCGGATCCGCAACATTGTCCTTTGACTGCACATAGTCAATAGTGACAACCCCAGTTGAGAGCAGCTGTCTAATGGTATTATGTCTACGACGAATATGCCTAGACTTACCATTATACATATTACTCTGTGCTCGACCAATCGCTGATTGGCTATCGCAATGTACACATATCGCAGGCACAGGTTTCGACCAGCGTGGAATGTCTTCCAAAAATTGGCGTAGCCATTCTGCTTCTTCAGTTGCCTTGTCAAGAGCAATAAACTCTGACTCCATCGTAGATCGTGCTATACACGTCTGTTTGGAAGATTTCCAGGACACAGCTGCACCAGCTAGTGTGAAGACATAGCCACTCGTGGACTTGGAGTCTTTGATATCAGATATCCAGTTTGCATCAGAGTACCCTTCTAGTACCGCTGGATGTCTGGTATAATGTAGCCCATAGTCACGCGTGTACCGAAGGTAACGCAATACCCTAACTATGGCTTTCCAGTGGTTCTCCCCTGGATTACTCGTATATCGACTCAATCTGCTCACCGAGTAGGCAATATCGGGCCTCGTACAACTCATCAAATACATCAAACTTCCAATTATTCGAGAATACTCGAGTTGAGAAACTCCTTCACCAGGATTCTTAAACAAATGGAGGTTTGAATCAACAGGGGTCCTGGCGATAGTCGTATCAGACTTATTGTATTTCTCGAGAATCTTATCTATATAATGATTTTGAGACAATACAAGTCCGTTAGATGTTCTGGTTATTTGGACACCCAGAATTACATCTGCAAGGCCCATATCTTTCATGTCAAATTTTGATCTCAACATATTCTTGGTAGATGTGATAACTTTATCATTACTACCCACAATGAGCATGTCATCAACATACAAACATAAGATGACATATCCATCTGCAGTGTCTTTGACATAAACACATTTGTCACACTCGTTGATTTTGAAGCCACTTGACAACATAGCATTGTCAAACTTCTCATGCCATTGTTTCGGAGCTTGTTTTAGACCATACAAGGATCTAACCAACTTACAGACTTTCCTTTCTTGCCCTGGAGCGGAAAACCCTTCAGGTTGTTCCATATAAATCTCTTCATTCAGATCACCGTTAAGGAAAGCTGTTTTTACATCCATTTGATGTATCTCTAGATTTCGTAATGCTGCAATTGCAAGTATCATCCGAATTGACGTTATTCTCGTCACAGGAGAATACGTATCAAAGTAATCAAGCCCTTCTTTCTGTTTGTATCCTTTGATAACAAGTCTGGCCTTATACTTATCTATTGATCCATCTGCCCGCATCTTACGTTTGAAAATCCATTTGGAGCCCAAAGGCTTAGAACCTGGAGGAAGTTCCACCAGTTCCCAAGTATGATTTTGCAGTATGGAGTCAATCTCACTTTTAATCGCCTCTTTCCACAGAGGTCCTTCAGGAGAGCTTACTGCTTCCTTGAAATTCCGAGGCTCAGTCTCCAACAAATATGTTAGAAAATCGGGACCAAATGAAGTTGACGTTCTAGCCCTTTTACTACGTCTAGGTTCGTCTACAACCTTTTCCTCTTGGTCAAGACTGCTCTCTTCTATAGCTTCCGAAGTTCGTTTTGCTGAACTTGCCTCTAGAGTAGACCTACACGGGAACACATGTTCAAAGAACGTTGCATTCGTAGACTCCATGATGGTGTTCTTGTGTATATCTGAAATTGCAGATTCATGCACAAGAAACCTATATGCACTGCTATGATGTGCATAACCGATGAATACACAATCAATGGTTTTAGGACCTATCTTCACCTTCTTAGGTGTAGGTACTGCCACTTTCGCGAGACACCCCCACATTCGTAAGTACTTATAGGAAGGTTTTCGACCATTCCAAAGTTCATACGGAGTTTTATCAAGTTTCTTCCGTGGTACCTTGTTGAGAAGATAATTTGCAGAAAGAATTGCTTCCCCCCACATGTTCTGTGGCAGTCCAGAACTAATCAACATAGAATTCATCATCTCCTTTAAGGTACGATTCTTGCGCTCTGCAACACCATTTTGCTGAGGAGAATAAGGTGCAGTGGTTTGGTGTATGATTCCATGTTGTGCACAGAATCCACCAAACGGTGCTTCATACTCACCACCTCGGTCACTTCTAAGCACCTTAATCTTTTTACCAAGTTGATTCTCTACTTCAGTCTTATAAAGAACAAACTTAGCTAGAGCTTCATCTTTGCTCTTTAATAGGTACACATAGCAATATTTAGTGCTATCATCAACAAAAGTAATGAAATACTTGTTGCCTCCTCTGGTTTGCACAAATTTGAGATCGCACACATCAGTGTGGATCAAACCTAGAGGTTCAGAGTCTCTTTCAACAGTCTTGAAAGAAGA
This sequence comes from Arctostaphylos glauca, assembly GCA_019985065.2. Classification (NCBI taxonomy): domain Eukaryota; kingdom Viridiplantae; phylum Streptophyta; class Magnoliopsida; order Ericales; family Ericaceae; genus Arctostaphylos; species Arctostaphylos glauca. The sequence continues at coordinate 8,848,225 of JAHSPW020000012.1, read as the reverse complement.
TCTCGTCATCTTAGCTTCCACACAGGTTTCACACTTATAGGATTTATCAATGTGAAATGCAGGAATATGGTCTAAGTTAATTAATCTACGCAAGGTATTAAAATTAACATGACCTAGTCTACCATGCCATAAATTGGAAGACTCAAGCAAGTAAGTAGAAGGGGCTTTCATTTTATTATCCTCTTTGGGAAACACAGTCATTACATTGAGCTTAAAAAGCCCATCAGTGACATAACCCTTCCCCACATAAACTCCAGCTTTGGTGAGCACCACCTTATCTGACTCGAATACAATCCGAAAGCCATGCTTGTTAAGCAGCGAGCCAGATACCAGATTCTTGCGTATGTCTGGCACATACAGAACCTGGTTGAGAGTCAGCTCTCTCCCTGAAGTCATCTTCAGAATCACTTTACCCTGTCCCAGAACACTGGATGTAGCCGAGTTACCCATATAAAGCTTCTCACCAACAGCTGCAGGCTCGAAGGAAGTAAACATCCGCCTATCAGAACAAATGTGACGGGTTGCACCAGTGTCAATCCACCATTCCCTCGGATTTGAACCAACTAGGTTCACCTCTGATATCACAGCAGACAAACTGATATCAGTCACATCTCTTGAAAGATCTTCAATCATATTGGCTCTCTCAGGATTTTTCTTAGGTTGGCGACAATCTGCAGAGCGATGTCCCACCTTATCACAGTTATAGCACCGGCCTTGAAACTTGGCTTTCTGTTTCTTGGCGATGCCCCCCCTAGGTCCCATTTTTTGACCCTTGGCAGAGTGCCCAGATGGCTTGCTTGACACTTTCTTCCTAGTGCCAGAGTTTTGGCCATGCTCCACAACATTTGCTTTGGATATAAAAGAGGAGCGCAGGCTCTTGTCCATACTTCGGTTCTCTTCTTCAATCCGGAGTTTGACCCAAAGAGCTTCCAAGGTCATCTCCTTGTTCTTGAACATCAAATAGCTCTTGAATTCCTTCCACGCTGGGGGCAGCTTGTGAATTACAGCAGCCACTTGGAAGGATTCACTCAACTGCATCCCCTCAGCTTTGATCTCGTTGAGAATCAATTGAAGTTCCTGGACCTGACTGCCCAGATTCTTCGAATCTACCATGGTAAAATCCATGAACCGGCCAACCACAAATTTCTTGACACCGGCACCTTCGATCTTGTATTTCTTGTCTAAGGAGTTCCATAGTTCCTTAGCGGATTCTGCCTCACAATGGACATTGTACAGAGAATTGTCTAGAGCATTCAAGACATAATTTCTGCATAGGAAGTCAGCATGCTTCCAGGCATCTAGAGCTAGCAGAGCCTCCTTATCAGTCTCGTCTGTGTCCACGACAGGAGCATCCTCAACCAAAAACCTTGCAAGGTTCAGAGTGGTGAGATAAAACAACATCTTTTGTTGCCACCTCTTGAAGTCAACACCAGTGAATTTTTCTGGTTTATCAACATGGGCGAATGGGACATTCGGGAGAGCAACATTAGCACGACTTCCATTCCCATTCCCACTTGCCTGGGCATTGCCTGATCCAGTAACATTGGGTTGGGCATTGTTTGACCCAGTAACATTTGTTTGGGTATTGCCTGACCCAACAACATTGGTTTGCACCTCACCAGTGGACATCTTTGCTGAAAATTAAGATCAAAATTCCATAAGTGAACAAATCTTAAATAAGATGATTGAACATAACATAATTCAATAAGAAATTATGATAAAGTTCTAGTTTCAACAAACACCACGCAGCAGCGTACCCGCGGGGGGTCCCAGGGGGCATTGCCCCCTGGTGGGGGTTCTAGGGGGCTGAGCCCCCTAGCGGGGGTCCAAGGGGGCAGCGCCCCCTGGCGGGAGTCTGAGGGCAGCGCCCTCAGCGGTGTTCGACCTGACCGGTCAGGTCGCAGGGGTCCAGGGGACAGCGTCCCCGGCGGAGTACTTCTGGTTGAACCGACCAGAGGACTAAGGGACTGGTCCATGCCAACCACTGATAGTCTAGGCCGAGCAGTGTCTAGGCGAAGCCAAGTAGACTGCTCCAGAGGCCAAATGATAAGATCTGACCACGTTTGGTTGGCCGAGCAGAACCCAAAAAAAAAAAAAACCATGTTGTCTGCCATCAAGGCTGACCATAGATTCGTGGCCGAGTCGCACACGACTGACCATGGCCGAGGAGATCTTCATATAGCCGAGGCCGAACTGACCAAACCACTAGGCCAAGTCCGAACCTCTACCACTGGCTGAGATAGATCATGGCGTTGTAATTGAATCAATAGCCAATCCAAGAACAGAGAATCGAATTTTTGTGCAGTAACATTCTTTTCCGAAACACAAGTTCTGATCTGTACAAAAATGTTAGTCCAAACAAAACATATATTTTCTGGAAAAAATCTCAACTACGAATCTGTCTCAAACATTACTTCGGATCTGGCAGAAAAAATTTCTAAACTATTTTGGAGAACCAGAATACGAAGCAACCCGATTTAGTCTTAAGCTTGTTGTAAATATATCGTGACAGATTTATAGCAAGGATCAAGGAAAACATACATCTTTAGATTATGGTAAATGAATTACAAAAAAAAAAACAGAGTTACCAAACTGATATACAATACGAAAATAAAACAGTACGATCTATAGTTACCGAACCGAGTCCTGTGTTGAACACAGTTCCCTTAAGACTAAATCGCCGCCTCACCGTGGGTGTTTGGAGGATAGCTCCGGCGTCGTCTCCCAGGGTAAAACGGCTCCACGAACTAGGTCACACCTAACCTCGTTCGCCTGTTGAACTTCCTCCTGCCTGACTCTCTCTTTCTGACAGAATTTCGGGGACCCATCATCTACCAACCTTAAGCGATATATAAAGACATTTGGAGACCTTTGGGGTTCTGAAACAGAAGGACCTTGAATGACGTGATTATTGAGACTCTTGGGATGTGAAACTCCCGAGACTTTCCGGTTGCCTAGAGACCCTCCGGTGTCCCGTTCATTTAACCCCTTGGAAACCCCTTCGAATTTCCAACACTTAAACCCACAAAGTTTAATTCTAAATATCGCTAGAAGAAAAAGTAACATACAACATATGGACAAAGAAGGATATAGCGGTATTGAGAGTGAACCAAGCAAGGTTATGGTCACATTAGGACATAGGGACGTTTCGATTTTCAATATAAAAAATATATATTGTAAGAAATAAAAAAATAAAGATTATAAAAATACATATTACAAAAAAAATACAAAAAAAAATTGAGATTTTTTAAAATTCCGATTCCATTAAGTCTGGTTCAATTTATAGGACTACAAAATCAAAACCAAACTATTTTTTTTTAATACACCAAATCGAATTGAACCGAACTGATTTAACTAAAAAATCGGACCAAATCGTTAATTTAATTTATTGATTTTTACTTACACCCATGAAGTAATTTTTTTACTTATGTTTTTTTGTTTATAGCAAAATTGACTTAGATTTTACATAATATTTCAATGGTGGTGTTAATGTTACACCAATATCCGCGGTGAAAAATATACTCCCAAAATTACTTGGAAAGTAAGCTAAACACCACAAGAGAATAATCATGGGCTAGTTGATCATTTCGTGTGTGGGGTGGGTGGACTGGACTACGAATACCACCTTCCACATGCCACTACGAAACCCCCTAGTGGCCGGACTAATAGTCCAATGGAATTCATAATCCCGACCAAAAATACAAAACAAACACCTGCTAAAGAGGATCACCGGACTATTAGTCGAATCCTAAACTCCTAGAGAGTTAGCAAACGGGGCCTAAATATACATGTATATTCATTAACATCTAAACTGTTAGAAAACAAGATAAAAAGGAGAAATCGTCTTCCATCTACGTCACAATACTTTTTTCTGCAAATTTTTTGTTATTTTTAATTAACTCATGGAGTCATTTAATTTTTGTACGGATAACCAAACCAAACCAAACCAAACCAAACCAAACTGAGCCTTGTGTCCCAAATCAATTGGGGTCGGCTACATGAATCCTTTTCCTCCAAAGAGTTCTGTCAAGTGCTGTTTCCTCACTTAGCCCTAGTAGACTTAAATCCTTGTACGGATAGAACCGAATATATCGAGCATGTTCATGGATCCAGATACACCGCTCTTGATTATTTAAATTTTGCTTAATATTTTATTACATAAGATCCTATAATATAAACATAGGTTTTTAATTATTTAATACCATTAAGAAAATTTTCATTGGTTTCTCCTTGACGGGCTAGACCGACCGCTTTTTGCTCTGGCTAAAAAATACAATTTTTCATGAATTCTTTCATAATAATTTACTTTCTATACCCAAAGTATAATATTTGACAATATTTGAGGCCTCTTTAATTATAAGTATTTGGGAGCCCAGAGCATAAGACTTGCTGGCCTTTCCACAGGTGGCAATTACAGTAAATTAGAAGCCAAGGCGTCATATATGCCTCATCTTTATTTTATATTTTGTTTCCACTTTGAAAACGAATGTCCCCTTTTACCATAGTTGGATGCCATAATTCACCCTTTGGAATTGGATACAACTGCTCACTATAGAAAATAAAGCCATTCAGTCTGATCACACTAAGACAGAGTGCTAATTCCATTAACTCAACTTAAAACTAATATAAACCCCTCATTATAGACAAAATAATGATGATTTATTGACTCACCAAAGCATATCTTATCTCTTCTTAATATTAAAGAAAACCCAAAAGGAATTATGAAGAGAATAACCTGCTATAATGCGCTGGGATGCGGCTTACCGCAGCTTGCAATTAACCATTAAGCTTTGAAATTTGTGGCCATTTTTAGGTCCTTAATTAAGTACCTCTTGATTCTTGTTCCCTGGTGCAAATTGCCACCCAAGGTCCATTAACGAATGGCTATCCCATCCTTCCAAAAGTGGGATTATTTTTTCCACCTTTACACTGTGCTATTGTGCGCTCATTATTCAGGTGCTTGCTAGCACCCCTCTAATGGAAAATTCCTGTGAAAATCATGGGGAAAGCAACTTATAAGTTTTTGACATCACATATTGCTAAAAAATAATGATAGGAACACAGATATTTTGAACATATCCGGACACAATTATATACAAAACTGTTGGATATACGCGAGACCCTTAATAACTTGTAAACCTCACATGCATCTAATGATTTCGAACACATTTGTTGTCCGGATATATTCTGAACAATCCTAAATTTTTTAATTGCTAAAGTAGGAAATGTTGAACTGCACCCTTATATTACAGCAGTGTAGCGCGACTCGCTATTTAAAATCGTGTAACATTTGAATGTGAACATTGTTTTATCGTAAAGCATGCACGTCATCCATATCTAGATATCCAGCTGCGAAATTTACCAAAAACCCAGTACTTTTTGTTTTTAATCAGAGAGTGGGCATCTTTGCTTTGCACTTCCATCAATATCATTGACGAACCCAATCAACCAAAGATTCTTCGTTTGGTTGAGTGTTTCTCAAACGATTTTCAAAGGCAAATTCTGAGATGTTATTCTGTGTAAGTATAAAACAAAAAAAAAAATGTATGCTTTGCGCACATATTCTATCAACAAAATTTTGTATTTTATAATTTCGAATTCGCAGTTAATCGCGAAATGTTTTTTTAAGTCAAAAGTAATTTTTTTAAATTTTTTTGAAAATAAAATTAAAGAACACGACCAAAAAAGGATCGAATAAACGGTGTCGGACACGACCAAAAAGGGATCAAATATAACTATTTAATACATTAATTATTAGCAAACATGATGTAATGGGAATCAATGACTGGCAAATATACCAAAAGTTCACAAACATAGTTCACAAATCTTTTCTAAATTTTTTAAAAACATTCAACCAAACACAATTTATGGCCTCAACAGTCAACAGTAAAACTAGGAGCAAAGTAAAATAAAAACTAGTTAAATAAACTAAAAAAAAGGTAGCTAAAAGTTAGTAAAAGGAAAAATGTTACATCCAAATCAAGCCTAAGCATTTCTGTAAAAGCATGTTTGATTGATCGGATCAGCCATAAGCTAAAACTAAAAACTCTCGCAATAATAACATTATATTGTTTGAATGCACAATTGGCGTTCGGATTCCACTAAATAAGAGGAGTAGTATTGGTCATGCGAGATTACTCATGCTTTGAGATTAAACATCGGTCTTTAGTAGCCTGAACCGATCAAATAAGCCCTAAGTTAAAAATTAACAGATATGACGAAGAAAGTAAAATAGTAAACCAGATTAAATTGGATTTTGAGCAAAGCTAGAGAACATTTGTGTACATTGGCAGCACTAAATATGGGTCCTACTAGATAATCTCCAACACTTGACATCTGATTTTTTGTATTCTTTGATTCTTGCTTGGTCTATCTTTTATAATGGTCCCTCCCAATTTTTATTAGAAAAAATATCCAAAAATATCAGGACGTATTCCCAGGTTATCCAACTCCATCCACTCTGGATTCTTGCAACACTATATACCTGCTGCCATTTACACGAATATATTACAGAAGAACTGGACAACCTAGTTCCGTACAAGTAGTACACATGTACAGGCCACTGCAATTGGTCCCAAAGAGGCATGAATTGAGTGCACTAATATATAAAATCCACACCAATAAATTGGAGCGTAACCAGAATTCAACGTTTGAAGGCATTGAGTTTTTCCTTTTTTTGGAAATAGAGGGGGCCGAGTGTAACGTTTTGCTTTTCCTCTCACTCTCTTCCTCTATGTATATCTACCTTACCTGACTCGAGATCTACAACAACCAGACGTTGAGACTAACCAAAAAATAACAGTTATATTCTTCCTTGTAAGATGTGTTACGTTCCCACCGAATCCAAACACTAGCTCCGCTACCATGTCATGTGTGGTGTTTGGCTCCAATGCCTACTTGTTTCATACTAAAGGATTACCCAATGTGATGACAAATGCATGGCTGTTGGAGGAACTAGTAAGCAAACATTAAGAAACGGACTAGTGCAGCATGGGCCCTTGGCAATGGCGATGTCATGCATGCAACATATACATACAAATTAAAATGCATGTATTGAAAGTAACATCATGATCAGTATTGGCAAACAAAGAGTTAGCCAAGAGCAAAAGTCGACTTCCATAAGAAAGTGGAAAAAATCGTGAACGTATCGAGAGGTCCTGATCAATAAGAAAATTGCAGTGATTAGGATCGGATGCAGTTTATTCAGACATCCTATCCATGTAAAGGACTCAAAAACTGATGTTATTCTCTACAATGGTTGGTGGGGTATAAACTTAAAGCTTCTTTCTGCAAAGATATGTTCTCTCTCTCTCTCTCTCTCTCTCTCTCTCTCTCTCTCTCTCTCTCTGAATCAATCTCTCTCTCATAGAGCACAATACTGCACGAACCTCCTTTTTTCATCATCACGGCTCTTACTACTGCACCCAAATGATCCCTTCAATCATGCAATTTATATACTTCATCCCTTCCTCACCTCGTCCTCTGCATCAACCAACATAACTTCCTCTCTTTCTCTCTCCTTTCTCTTATCCTTGCAATATAGAAAACTCTCATGTTACATCTGTCTACCATGGCTTTTCATTACACAATCTTTCTTATTCTGTTTTTACTTATCCCATTCAACCGTTCTCAATCCACGGTAACTAACCAATCTCAATTCCTCAATCTAATGAGGAAGTCTCTCCAAGGAAACCCCTTGTCTAATTGGGATGACAAAGAAGAAAAACCGCTTTGCAACTATACCGGAATCAGCTGCAACGAAAAAGGGTACGTCGTAGAAGTCGATATCTCTGGTTGGTCACTATCTGGCCGCTTCCCCGAAAACGTGTGCTCATATTTTCCACAGCTACGTATTCTTCGTCTCGGACAGAACAATCTCCATGGTGATTTCCCCGACAGTATCAGAAACTGCTCTCTTTTAGAAGAACTCAACATGAGCGACACATACCTCACCGGAACACTCCCGGACTTTTCTCCCATGATGTCTCTTAAATTGCTTGACCTCTCATACAACCTTTTTACTGGTGATTTCCCTATTTCCGTCACCAACCTCACCAATCTGGAGTTTCTGAACTTCAATGAAAATGGTGATTTCAACTCATGGAAACTGCCGGAGAATTTTTCCAGGTCGTCAAAGCTCAAATCCCTGGTCTTGTCAACGTGCAACGTGCATGGTTTGATTCCGGCATCGATAGGAAACATGACATCGCTCGTTGATCTAGAACTGAGCGGAAATTTCCTGACGGGTCAGATTCCGGCAGAGATTGGGATGCTTAAAAACTTGCGGGAACTGGAGCTTTACTACAATCAACTTAATGGTGAAATACCTGAGGAGCTTGGAAATCTCACAGAGCTCACAGACTTGGACATGTCTGTAAACAAGTTAAGTGGGAGAATCCCCGAATCCATTTGCCGCCTTCCAAAGCTCCAAGTCTTGCAGCTTTACAACAACAGCCTCACTGGGAAAATCCCTGAGGCCATTGCAAAGTCAACGACCTTGACCGCTTTGTCACTTTATGACAATGCTTTGACAGGGGAAGTTCCAAGAGGTCTAGGAGGATCATCAACCATGATTCTTTTGGAGCTGTCAGAAAATCAACTCTCTGGGGAATTACCTGCGGAGGTTTGCAGTGGAGGTAAATTGCAATACTTTCTTGTCCTAGAAAACAACTTTTCCGGGAAAGTGCCCGAAAGTTATGCAAGTTGTGAGTCTCTTCTTCGGTTTCGAGTTAGTTATAACCGTTTGGAAGGATCCATACCTGAAGGAATTCTTGGTCTCCCCCATGTTTCAATCATTGATTTTGGATACAATCAATTGAACGGTTCGATTTCCAAGACAATTGGTAATGCTATAAACTTGTCAGAACTATTCGTACAGAGTAACAGAATTTCAGGTGATCTGCCTTCAGAAATCTCTCAAGCTGAAAATCTGGTGAAGATTGACCTCAGCAACAATCTCATGTCTGGTCCAATACCTTCTGAAATTGGTATCCTGGGAAAGCTTAATTTGTTGATGTTGCAAGGTAACAAGTTCAACTCTTCCATCCCAGATTCACTGTCTTCATTAATGTCTCTAAATGTCCTTGATCTCTCAAATAATCGCTTGACGGGACCTATCCCAGAGAGTCTCTGTGAATTGCTACCAAACTCTATGAACTTTTCCGAAAATCTACTTTCTGGTTCTATTCCTCTCTCGTTTCTAAAGGGAGGGTTAGCAGAAAGTTTTCTGGGGAACCCAGGTCTCTGTGTTCAAGTCTACCTCAATTCATCAGATACAAGTTTTCCTATATGTCCGCAATCTTATAATCGGAAGAAAGTAAACTGTATCTGGGTGATAGGGATATCAGTGGCTATTGTTGTTGTCGGAAGTGTTCTATTTCTAAAGGGTTGGTTTAGCAAAGAAAAATCCATGATGGAAAACGATGAGACCTTGTCATCCTCATTTTTCTCATACGATGTGAAAAGCTTCCATAGAATAAGTTTCGATCAGTGTGAAATCGTTGAAGGCATGGTTGAAAAGAATATTGTGGGCTTTGGGGGATCGGGAACAGTATACAAAGTTGAGTTGAGCAATAGGGAAGTCATTGCGGTGAAGAAACTACGGAGAAGCAAAACAAGAGATTCTGGTCCAGAGGATCAATTGTTTTTGGACAAGGAGTTGAAAACAGAGGTTGATACTCTGGGAAGCATAAGGCATAACAATATTGTGAAGCTCTACTGCTACTTCTCAAGTTTGGATTGCAGCTTGCTGGTTTACGAGTACATGCCCAATGGAAACCTCTGGGATGCACTTCATAAGGGAAAAAACCTTTTGGATTGGCCCACCCGTCACAAGATTGCGCTAGGAATCGCTCAGGGGTTGGCCTATCTCCACCATGATCTGAAGCCATCGATCATTCACAGAGACATCAAGTCAACCAATATTCTACTGGACATCAATTACCATCCCAAGGTTGCAGACTTTGGCATAGCCAAAGTTTTGCAAGCAAGAGGAGGAAGGGATTCCACAACAACTGTCATCGCAGGGACTTATGGTTACTTGGCTCCAGGTAATATCTTGTTTCCTCTTTCGGCAGTCATCTTTAATTAGATCAACAAATAATTTATGCAGGAGAAAAAATTGTATTTCATTAGCGTTGTATAATGCAATTTCGGTAATATGTTCATCAGCCTAACAATTTCCTCATTTTCATTGATTCTTGTGACAGAATATGCATACTCTTCCAAAGCAACGTCCAGGTGTGATGTCTACAGTTATGGAGTAGTGTTGATGGAACTAATAACTGGGAGGAAGCCAGTGGAGGCGGATTTTGGAGACAACAAGAATATCATATATTGGGTTTCGACAAAGGTGGAAACTAAAGAAGGAGCCATGGAGGTCTTAGACAAAAGACTATCCGGGTTCTTCATGGATGAGATGATTGAGGTGCTCAAGATTGCTATTCGCTGTACATACAAGACACCTGCCAATCGCCCAACTATGAATGAGGTTGTTCAGTTGCTGATCAAGGCCGACCCATGTAGATGCGACAGTCGCAAGTCATCAGATAAGGCTAAAGAATAAAACAACCAATGTCACTAAGACAAAGAATCTGGGTGATCAAGGATTGTAGGAGGGGTTGGGTGGGCTCTAAGGTGGAGTCCTATAGCATCTATACAACAGTACTAGCACTCTCTATCTAGCGAGAGACTAAACTATACTCTATTTGGTTTTCTTTTTCTGAAATATCATGTAGATTTTTTGCATCAGTTTTTTTTTGGTCTCCTTGGCATAATGTATAGTATTTTAGGAGTTTAATCAAAATAATTGCGGCATGGAGACGCATCTATATTTTTTTTGTTGACCCACAAACAAAGTAATTCTCTAGCTTTTGAGAATTTTGTTTGTTCCTATCTTTATCGATGCTCTTTATTTTATGAGTGCAATCCAAAGAAAAAGAGGCATCAAGAAAAGGCAGTGATGTTGGTGAGGGTAGAAGGGTGTGATTCGCATGGGACTTCCTTTTGCATCTCAGTGGCTTCTTGATTCTAAATTAAAAATTTGAGGATGATTGTTTTTGGAGGACCCTATTCAGCTTAGCTATCCACTAGGGAAAAAAAATCAAATAAGCTCTGATTGATTGATGAGCATCGTTGTCTCCATTTTAGCTAGGGACAATGGAGATAGCATAAGCCTTTAATCTTTTTCCTTTTCCTCTGTTCCTTCTTTTTCCTATACAACTTTGATTGGATTTTTGTAATAACGGTGTAAAGAGGATGAAAAAGCATCACTTTGTTTCAGTACTAGAGACCTCTCCACTTGTTACTCGAATATCATCCACTTGACCATTTGATCGGCTCCGTTTATGTACGTTGTAAGAATAAGCTGTTTGGCTTCGTTCATGTAGTTTGTAAAAATAAGCCGTTTAACGTCTACCCTAATCAAAATTCCTTGAAAATGCCTAGTCACAACTGCATATGTTCTAGTATAATTCGAACCACTATAGTATCTAGTTTTTTTTTTTTGCTAAATCTATAGTATCTAGTTCTTGTTACCGGACAACTTAATTTACTCCAACTAGCAGGCGTTCTAAATCAAATTAAAATAACATTTAGAGACAGGTATAAAAAAAGACCAACAAATATGCATGTTACATCACTGTATGCAAGAATGAGAGCATGCATTAGCACGTGTGAGTCTCAATTTTGCAAGTGGTGGGCTAGAAAGAATAAGATTCATGGAGACAAATGCTTCTTTTGGGCATGGTGGAGAGTCCATAAACAAAAGGTGAGAAGCTAGTTATTCTTCAACTAAAAAAAGACAGACCAGCCACAGAAAACAAGTTCAAGCACAGCAATTCTCTAGACAGGCTTTCCCTCTCTCATATGTACCCATTGAAAGTCTGAATGTTTCAAAATGGCTTTCATTCTTTCCACCAATGTTCCAGTGGAAAAAAGAAAGTATCTAATGATAGCTTTCACTCATGGGTACTACAGAAAAGCCTCTAGTATAACCTTGACTAATATTTTAGTAACTAGTCAAAATGATTTATGACAAACACCAAATATTTTCATGCTAATCAAAATATTCGTAATAGTTTTTGTTCGTACCACAAACAAATTTGTAACTAACAAGATCAATAAAATAGGTAAAAAAACCGAAACATAAAAGGGAGAAGCTTATGGTATACTGCATATAAATTATGTATATATAGTGTTTCGCAAAAGATAGCTAGCTTAGCATTATTGAAGAAGCAGTAGAATGGCATTATACTTGAAATGACAATTTGGAATTAAACTACTAATTGCGGGCTAAACGTTGACATTGAGGATATAAGATAAACAAATAAAATAAGCGACAATGATCACTGACCCGGAGAACAATGTTTCACAGTACTTGTGAAGTGGTCCACTACTTCAACTCATTGAGGCAATTCCACAAACACGTAGCGTGGGTTATTGAGAAGATCAAAAATATGTTTTACCAAAATCAGTAATTCCTAATGTCAACTGCTGGAGATTGTAATTTTGTTCACCATGATTAAAGAGAATAATCGCTCTCATTAGTTGAGAAAGTGTAGATCCCGCCTCTGTCATACATTTTTTGGTAATGATTGATCATTCAACCAATAAGAGGGAGGGTAATGTTCACCTAGGTGAAGAAAATCCATTTCCTACAAAGATGCTAATGAACTTGATCAATCAGGAAAGTATTACTAACATCATCAAGGTTTCACCTTCGGAAAACAAACTTGCTATGGCTACAAATCATGTAACGATTTTGGTTGAAGCTGAGTTGGATTTTGGGGCCCCACACTCTCTCCTGGAACCATTTTCAAATTTGGGCAAAAACTTGGCCGCTTATTAAGCCTAATTTTCGTAATTCTCCACCAAAATTTATCAAAATCTCGTTACAGCAAGCGTATGGTTTTTGTTACTTACCGGGAAAGGTGTATTTCGGGATACCGTTTTGAATTTATTAAGTCGTATATATTTCTCAAATAATATTTTTAACAAAAAAATCTTATTTAGCATATAAAAATAACATCTCACAACTTAAAATTAAATTAAAAAACACGAGAGAATAGTTTTAGTCTTTTAATTACTCAAAAACATTAATTGAAAATTAAAAAAATTGTACAACCCGGAACATTGGCCAATACGGTACGTAAGTGTGTTGACTGGTATCGATTTTAGTCCCGTAGGGTAACATTATTCCCATCTCCACCACACCAAAAAAAGGTTCTCCTTTATTTCCATTTTACAAATGCCACTTAACGCACCTCCTACAGTCCTACTTCGCCCCAACCACCGACCACCAGTAAGTATTGAGAATAATGAATGAGAATCGTTCCATATTAGAAATTAGAAAAATTGATTCTGTTAATTGGGAAGATGTGCACGCGCTTGCCGTCATCGAACACGTGGACGGGGCGGGAACTGGGGCTGGGACTCAAGATAAGTGGGCTCGCGACCTGTGGTCTGAGGTCTCATGTCTGTGATCTGGTCTGCGTTGTTTGTAATTGTATTGGGGCTTTAGGCCCAATAAGTCCATAATGTCATAGTCAGCTTTAGGCATGGCTTATTGGGCTAAGTTCTATATGGGTTTGAATTCGCTGTAGTCCAAAAGGTGAGCCCAGGGTAGTTTGTCTATCTTCATGATAGACCAATTCCCACCTAATTTTCTGCAGCTCCAATATGCTTTTGTTTTCCTAATAGTGTTTTTGTCTCCAGGATTTTAGCTATAAAAGAAACGTTCTTCTTTCTAGTATGACACACAACAAGCAGAACAACAAATCTAAGTTGAGTCTCTCTTCCTCTCTTTTCTTATAATATTTTTAATTATTTGAGTTTCTTTTGATGAGAGAATTATAGATACAGTTTAATTCGTCGAAATGGCTTCTAGAGGTGGGTTTTAAAGTCGTACATCATCTGTTGTATCCTGTGAGACATCAACCTAATCTCCTCCACCAAAGAGATGGTGAATCCTTTTTAAGGAAACTATGTGATACGTACATGTGTCTCGGTTTGTGTTTAATTGCTTTCGATTTCATTTGTTAAATTCCAGTAAAGTGGAAAGATCAAAGTATCAATCCACGAGGAATAGTTAGGTCAAAAACACGAGAAATTTGCGACTGTAACTTTTTGGACGCTAACCTTAATTTTGAAAAAGAATTAATGTTTAACACTGCAAAGAAGTAACAAGGTTTAATTAAATAAAGGAAACATGCTAGGTCGTCGGAATCCGTTCACCCTAAACTTCGATAGTCAACATCTTTTCTTTTATAACTCAATTAAGAATTTAGGTCAAAGAATCTTACATTTGGATGGTCATTTGTAGTTGTTCTTATATTTGGATTCACTTTACTCAATTCAATGTTCGTCACACAACTATTGTGAGCAGACGAGCGTGCATTGTATTGCCAATTTAATCATGCACAAGCGCATTGTTTCTGTCGTCGCTGTTTCGCTGTGTCAGGCTTGGGCTCAGCCTCGAGTCCGGATCTTGGGCTTGGCTTGGGCTTGGATTTGGTTTCCATCCACTTATTCTTTTTGACCCAAAATTATAGCCTTTAATTCATCCTTTCAAATCGGTTCTTATCAAAATAGATGCAACCTAACCTTTTCCATCCGAAAATTCGTGATCGGATCGACAAATAAATGCAACCAGACTTTCCACTTCTGAATAGTTGTTTTAAAGACCCGAAAAATCTTTCGTTTTCAATATTAATGTTCGGAAAATAATTAGGCATTGTATTTATGCATAATTATGTGATTTGGGGCCATTGTGTAATGGAAGGATAGTCATGGAACTTGAAGTTAGCATGTTCGCAATATAAAGGGAGTAAGTGTAATATATGAAATGAGATTATGTTTATATCAGATACACTTTTCCTGTGAGAACCCGGAATTTTTAAAAAATAAAAATAAAAAAATAGTTTTCCGGAATTTGGTTTAAATGGTGATTATTAAATTTTTTGTATAAAAATGACTTGGGGTTTATGTGTGATGAAGGTTGGACAAGGAGCTTGAGAGTAGAATGTGTTACACTTGAGGGGTGTGAGTGTAATTGGGATTTAAATGGGTTTATATCAGATTTTTGGGGAAGTGGAAGCTTATTTCCCACTCCTTCCCTCTCTCTACTTTCTTCTCACACTCTCTCTCTAAACCTCTTTACAAATCCTTGCTTCTATATCAAATTCCTCTTGGATTCTTGAAGAATCATTCATAAACGGAAGATATCTCAAGCTTGATTGTGTTTATTTTGTTTGGAGGGAGTTTGTTTCAAGTTTTTCCACTATTTGAGATTAGGGCTTGTTTTAGAAGCTCAAATCCTTCGATCCGACACTCTAGGTAGGGATCTCTTACCTCTATTATGTGTGTATGACTTATTTTTGGTGTTTGATGAGCTTAGTTGTTGATTTAAAGCTTGAAAATGGAAGTTAGAAAATCTGTCAAAAATCTGCAATTTTCGCCCAGTCTCTGTTACTACCAGTAGTAGGGTCTGTACTACCGGTAATACTGTCTTTTCCAGTTTTTCGTATTTTTGGGCAGAACGTTTTACTACCGGTAGTAGCACTGGTACTACCGGTAATAGTTGTGGTAATACCTACCGTAGTTCTGGTAGTAGTTCTGATAGTAGTATCTGTACTACCGTAGTAGCAACTATACTACCGGTAATAGGGCCAGTTTTACTAACTTTTTTTATATCTTTTTTTTTATTGAATAATTATTAAATATTTAAATTGTTGGCCTCTAAGGGTAATATTTACACTTATTCTCGGTCATACGTAGATGGTGAATACGTGATTTCGGGATTCCATTTGGTGATTATGCATTTGTACATTATTTATTTGGCTTGTCGATTATGACTTGGGAATTATTGTATCATGGTGGTTGCCTTACATTGACACGAAATAATGTTTGGCTCTCTGACGAGAGATGTGCCTGTTATATAATGTTTGGCTCTCCGACGAGAGATGTGCCGGTTATACGATATTTGGCTCTCCAATGGAAGATGTGCCGGTTATACGACGTCTAGCCTCCGACGGGAGATGTATTAATATATTTAAATGTTGTCTAGTCACCAAAGGGCGAGGTGCTAGTTGGAATGTGATACTTGAATCGATATGAAAATCATGAGTTGATTATACGGTTGACTTGCAGTTTTATACTCTAGATTCTGTGATTATACTTCGAAGACTTGGACTAATTGTTATACGCGTGTTATTATAGATTGTTCATGAACTATGCCAAATCATTGCATATTCATATAATATTGGCATAGACATCTCTACTAGGCTCTTGACTCACCTTTTCATCCTTTCAGGTACTGTTTCGGAGACATGATTTGGGTTTGCATGGATGCATAGCGATGCATATTTTTGAAGGAATGTCATGATAGGAGTTATATATCATCTTTAGACCCTTTCTTTTGAAAAGATGTAAAATAACTCCCTTTTTGTAGAATTATGTACTCAAACTCAATTCATTTGTAATACTTGAACATGTATTTTAATTATTGGGCCGGGAGTGCTTTCTTTTTGGGTTGTAATCCTTGAAACTTACGAACTTAATTGGGTTTTCAAATATGATGATTTGGAGTATTTTCGTAGAATTAGTGGATTTTATTTAAAAATGTGAATGTTTATCTTGTTTAAAATTGCGGGCGTGACATTTCCAAATCAAAAACCACCCAATGTATACTCCTCTCTCTTCATGTGCTCTCTCTCTCAAACCCTC
The DNA here is from genome assembly GCA_019985065.2 of Arctostaphylos glauca. Classification (NCBI taxonomy): domain Eukaryota; kingdom Viridiplantae; phylum Streptophyta; class Magnoliopsida; order Ericales; family Ericaceae; genus Arctostaphylos; species Arctostaphylos glauca. The sequence continues at coordinate 8,831,503 of JAHSPW020000012.1, read as the reverse complement.
CACCAAGATTTCTTGCTCCAAGGTTCAATTCCTTTAAGAACACTTCGTAATCCATTGATCTCTGAAGCTATTTGGCATGCGTTTGCTTGGGGAAGTTTCATTTCAAGAGTTTTCAACATTTGGATCTACGGCTTGCTATTGGAGCGTGGATCTTGCACTCTGAAACTTGAGGTAGGATTTCTCACATTCTTTGAGTGTGTATGACTTGTTGTGAACATCTTTTCATGTCTTGATCACCCTTTGAAAGAGTTGAAATTAAAATCTCAAACCTTTATATCTTCTTTCGTATTGTTGTTCTTCCTCGACCATCCGGATGGCCTATCTATGCTCGTCTGGACAAGCCTGTTTGCTGCATCTCTTGTATTCTGAAATTTTACATCTTATCCGGATGGCCTATTCTTAACCCATCCGGATGACCTGAGATGCTTGATGAAATTTCTTCTATGTTTTAGTTCTTGGGCTTTCATCATGATTATAGGATCAAATAAACTTGTTGGAACAATAAAATGGATAGATATTGAATCAAAATACATAATGAACGTTGACACATGACCAATACGCGAATGTTACTAGCTTCCTTCGGGGTGTGCTAGGGGAAAATATAACATTACTGGCTTCCTTCAAGAGTGTGCTAGGGGGTAATACAACATTACTAGCTTCCATCGGGAGAGTGCTAGGAGATAATTCTACGTTACTAGCTTACTTTGAGAGTGTACTAGGAGATGAGCTCACTTTACTAGCGTCATTCGGGAGTGTGCTAGGAGATGATATGATATTACTAGTGTAACGCCCCCGATTTCTCGGTACGTTATTTAAAATCGTCTACTCAATTATTTGATTAATTGAAACATAAATCAAAGAAATGCCTTTTATTATTTAATTTAAAATAAGAGAAAATAAGATAAATCAGAGTTTTAAAATGCGGAAGTGAAATTGATAAGAATACTCTTGAGATTTATATTTTTATTAAAAATAAATAAAATAACAGAGCATCTAAAGGTATGACAACCAAAAGCCGCTACAGTCCTCCAGCAGCTCCCGATTTCTCCTACTCGAACAGATTCTGCAACTGCTCTTCGACATCTGGTATGAAACACCAGGGGCAGAGAAGTTGCACCAATGAGTTTATAAAACTCGGTAGGAAGGTTTATCCGAAAACCGAACCCATAGGTAAAAGCACACATATAACAGGAGATATGACATAACAGCAGAATACATAAAATAAAGCATAACAACAGAATTTAAAATAACAAATGCGAATACATCAAAAACTGTAAAGTAACGTTTAAGTGTATTAAGTCCATTATTCTTCTTCTTTTTTTTCCTTTTAATCGGGACGACGCCCAGGGATTCTAACCCATAATCAACACGGCACGACGGCCAGTGGGAATCTAACCCACCTCAGGAATCAAACCTGGAATACAAGAATAGAGGGGAATCGAACTACCAACTATCTCGGGAATCTAACCCGGAACAAAAGTAAAGGGGAATCGAACCACCAGTCACCTCGGGATTTTAACCCGGAACACAAACCACCTCGGGAATCTAACCCGGTACAAAGTGAAGGGGAATCGAACCACCAGTCACCTCGGGACTTTAACCCCGAACAATCTCGGGAATCTAACCCGGCACAAAAGTGAAGGGGAATCGAACCACCAGTCACCTCGGGACTTTAACCCGGAACAATCTCGGGAATCTAACCCGGCAAAAGAGTGAGAAGGGGAATCGAACCACCAACCACCTCGGGAATCTAACCCGGAATAAAAGTGAAGGGGAATCAAACCACAATCACCTCGGGAATCTAACCCGTAACAATCTCGGGAATATAACCCGAAAAATCAACGAGTAACACGACAGCTGTAATTAAATCATTTCCACTTTTATCACTTGTCCAAGTTCTTATCAACACAGTCAGAATTTTCTAACACCTATTGTGTTATTACCAACAAGATTCATGTTTACCAAAACAACACCAAAGGTCACTTTTATAGTATTCCCGCTCACACAAAATCCAACGGAAACTAATGAACATAAACTAGTGCATATCATGTTAACATGAACAAGATCCATATTCACCAAAACAATACCAAAAACTGCATTATCAACTTTAAAAGAAAAACTGATTTCTATTACGTAAAAGAAAAATACAAAATCTACATATTTTTGAAGTTCTATGTATCTAGTTTCAAATAAAACAAACGGTGCGCAATTTCGATACCCGTGCTAAAAGTTATGGCCGTTTTCCTAACGTGTGTCAAACCAGTCTGCACAGTGACGAATCCGCAGCAGCTTGGTTACGGATTTTTGTAGAATTGTATACTTTGAATTAGACTTCAAAATTTTTACCCAATACAGAAGACACATAGAAGAATCTTCAATAAAAATTTCAGAAATTTTAGAGTCTTCGAACAATTTCAACGAAAATTATCAAAATCAGATTCATATCAAGTTTCTATTTCTTTCAAATTCGTAACATTCTAGTGTTTACGCTTCCTAGCATGAATCGATCAAAAATCACATAATTACTAAACACTAAATATGAAATTGTATCACAAATATATTTCTAAGAATTAGAGATAAGATTTTTCCACTAAAAAAAAATACTTAAACCAATGGGCGGAGATAAACAATCCTACCTCGGTTGAAATTCCGGTGAAGAACGACGATGAACGACATGAGTTTGATTCCAATAGCATCTTCTCTCACTCTAGAACTCTTACTCGCTCTCTAACCCTTTGGTGCGGAAATAAAATTAACAAAATGAAGGGAATAGACTTGGTTTCTTTTGCTAATATAATATTTAAATTATATTAATTATCTACCATGAATTCTATTATTGCAAGTAATAATTCCAAAGGGGTTATGACTCCAAAGGTTTCAATGGTTGAGGAGTTGAGAGAAATTGAAAAGCCAAAAGTCACTTAATTGATAAAAAATAAAAATAAAATAAATTTTGTTTCGGTGTATCTCGCTCTACTACGATATACATCACAAATAATCTCATCCGTTTATCTTTCAATTGATCTTGACTGCTCATTATAACAAAAATAACAACAAATGTATAAGTGACTCAAATACAAGTAAACATAAAGACAAAAATAATTTTAATTAAATATTAGCTTTAATTTTTAATACATTAAAAATTTCGGGTTATTACAACTAGCGTCCTTCGGGAGTGTGTTAGGAGGTACAAATGAACATACGATTTCAGCATGACACAAGTTAACGAGTACTAGAATGGAAGGATGGCTGTCCATTTGGCCTGTGGTTATTATTGGATTATTCACTGTTTAGTTTTTTGTCCTTATTTGAAATTTTTTTTTAATTTTTTGTTTTTCATCAATTTTTTGATGATTGTTGGTTCGTCTCGACAAGAGCTTTCAGAAAAGTTATCAATCATCGGCTAAATTTAAAAAAAGTTCAGAAAAGACAAAAAATAAGCAAAAAATAGCGTCCGTGTTGGCTTATTTTCGTCTTTAGTGACTTTTTTTTAACTTTTGGACATAATTTTATACTTTTTAGATTCCTTTTGTCGATACGAACCAATAATCCACGAAAAAATGACATAAAAATAACAAATACAAAAAAAAATTGAATAAAGACAAAAAAGAAGCCAAAAAAAAAAATTTGCCAAATAGACACTAGTTAGATTTGTTTAATTAATGAATATGTTATTCTTGAATATCTATGAGTTTTAGTTGTGGAATTGTCTCTTTGTCCTTGATACTCATGTCTTATGCTACCTCATTTAAATTTATCGATATTGTATAGATTTTTCTACTGGGCTTTGTAGCTCAACCCTTCCTTCTTTTCAGGTAATGATCCAGAGCTCTAGCATAGATTGCTTGATTTGCGTGAAGTGATGCATTCATTTTTGAAAGTTCAAACAAAAAATTTACTTTGCATATTTATGGACTATTATTTTTTAAAAGATATGCTATAACTTCTATTGTCTATTCTTTTTATCCAAAAGGAGAAATGTTTAAACTCCTACTATGATCTTCATGTATATTGGGCCAGATTTTATCCTTTTTGTGTAACTTTCAAACTTTGAACTTATCAATATACCATGAACGAATGTATTGAGTTTGCTTATGAGGTTTGTGAGGTTTTTATTTATGTTTTGTATTATTTTATTTTATTTAAAATTGAGGGTGTGACAGTTGTGATCGAAACCTCTTCATCTCTAAACAGTTATGACTGGACTGATTCACTCAAAACAGTCATGTCTGGTTCCCTTTCATATGTTCTGAACAAACACTTGGATGCCTAAACAAACAATCCCCCGACAATCGAATTTTTGACTTCATTCCTACCAAAACACACAACACTTCTGCACATAGAGAGTCTAGAATGTTTTGCACGGTTCTCATTTGCAGTGCACATGGCAAAGTGTGCGTCAATGTGCATAAAGATCATTGTATCTTGGGAGGCAGATGTTCATATTCATGAGCACCAACGCAAGGATGAAATCTTCTTTAAGAAAATAGTGACTAATTGTTAGCCACGGTCTTCGGCTAATTTCGTTTGAGTATGCATCATTGTAGTAAGTTCATAGTTACAATTACTTATATTCTGTTTTCTTTGTATCGAATTCCTAGAAAATCAGGTTTTCCTATACTTTGATTTTTCCACAATAAAGTGTTTTCTCAGTAGATAGTGTAACAAAACAATGTGATTAGATCTCGGCAAGTACTACATTTGCGTAGTGTATTAGCACACTATAGAAAAATTTTGTTCGAGAATATACTCTTTAGTGCTTGTAATCCACGATAAGTTCATATTTTTGATCTCGACATGGGTACTTGGAACCTCCTTTATATAACTGTGTGGTATTGAGAGTAATACTTCGTGATGGTTGGGTGACATTAGAATTCCTCCTACACTTGATACATTTGGATAGAAGAAAAATATTTTGAATGAATTTAGCCTAATTTTTCTTTGAAATATTTTGTTGTCCTTATTTATTTATTTTTTTGTGTTTATTTGTTTTCGTTAAATTATTTTTATTTTTTTTGATTTTTTTAAAATTTCATATTTTTGTACTTATTCAAAAATCTCTAATCAAGAAGAAGTAATAATTCACAAAAAGTAATATAGAATTAACTAACGTGAAAAAAATAAAAATAAAAATAAAAAGAAGTAAAAAGGGCTATTTACACTTGACCCTTTTCAGTTACTACCTTTTTTCACCTTACTACCTTTTTTCACCTTACCCCCTTGATTATTTTGAGCTATTCTTTTCAACTTTTAAAAGATAACATAATACCATTATGTTAGTTTTTCATCTAATATTTAACTATAAATATCATTTGTTGTGCATATGTACCATAAAAAATACTCGTTGTGACTAGAATATTTTTCTCACACACATTATACATAATATATAATATATGAATTAAATTAGTTAATATTAATTTTTATTTTATTTTATTTGTATTGTTTTAAATTTTTGATTATTTTAAAAATTTTAAAAATATATTTTAATAAAATAATTCTTGTAAATAATGACTACAAAAGTTTAAGATTTACTAAAAACTAAAAATATTTTTTACCAATTTTAGTACTTTTTTACGTTATTTTATCTTATACATTTTTTTAGATTTAGTTATATTTTATATTTTGATTTATTGCGTCTAGCCAAATATATAAGCTTAAAAAAATAAATTATTTTTAAAAAATTAACTTTATATTTTTTGAGAGCTCAATATTCAATGGCAGACCCACTTTGAGGGGAAGGTGGCTGGCGCCACCCTCAATTTTCAAAACAAATAAATAAATAAATAATTTTGTTTTTATTTTTCTAATGTTTAGATGCCTTTTGTTTAGTCTTTTTGGAACACAGCTACATATATTCTAAACCCTTTCTCTACGGATCCTTCACTCATACCATATGGGGTAAAAAAATATCGGGATACTACGTTGCGGTGCTCATGAAGCACTGGACAATTTTTCTCATTTAGGTTATTTAAGAAATCAAGGATATAACCAAACCAAACCAAACTGAGCCTTATGTCCCAAATCAATTGGGGTCGGCTACATGAATCCTTTTCCTCCAAAGAGTTCTGTCAAGTGCTACTTGCTCTCTTAGCCCTAGTAGACTTAAATCCTTGCGCACTACCGCATCTAATGTTAATTTGGGTCTTCCCCACCCCGGAGCATTGCTATGCAAAGCTATCCTATCCGCTCTCTTAACTATTGCATCCGTAGGTCTATGATAGACATGCCCAAACCACCTAAGCCTATTTTCCCTCAACTTCTCGTCTATAGGTGCTACGCCTACCATCTCACGGACTGTTTCATTTCTAATCCTATCTCGTCTAGTCTTACCACACATCCACCTCACCATTCTCATTTCCGCTACACTCATCTTGGTCACCTGTTGTTTCTTCATAGGCCAGCATTCTGTCCCGTAAAGCATCGCTGGTCTTATAGCAGTTCTATAGAATTTTCCCTTCAATTTTGTGGGTACCCTCTTGTCGCACAGTACGCCAGTAGCACTTCTCCACTTGAGCCACCCCACTTGGATCCTATGGGTCACATCATCCGTAATCTCTCCGTCTTGACTAATAATAGAGCCTAAATACTTAAAACGATCACTCTTTGGTATCTATGAGAAAAATTGAGACGAGGAACGAGTCATGACTGAACAGTAAGTACAAAGACCAAATTTGGTGTCACTTTTAAATTTAATTCTTGAGTCCACCAATGCCAATATTGGTAGACTAACTTTCAATTAACGCTGAAAACATATCCTTAATTCATTCTCGATCTCTTTCAACCCAGTTTTTATCTCATAAATTATAAAATGTTGAGTGGTCATTGAGTTTTTCTTTTTCAAAAGAAAAATAATAAATTAATTTTTATGGATTATGAATTAAACCTAATTACGGACACTTAAGAGTGTGTTCGGTTGAATGTTTCTGAAATAATTTTTGAAAAAAAAACTTTGAGATGTTATTTGATGTAAGTATTTTAGAAAAATCTGGGAGTTAAATTTTTTCAGCTTTTTCGAGATGTATCTCTCTCTTCTTTTATAAAGAGATGAAGTTGTTTAGAAAAAAAATATTTGAAAACTTTTTTCCGAAAACTTGGTTGGGAAAACATTTCCCAAACAACAAAACAAACCCTAGTGTTGTCATGAAAAAATTACTCAACTACGCAAAAATAAAATTTTAAAATGTTATTTTATCAAAAAACTCACACACACTACCTCACCTGTACGTTTTCTACAGCCAGTCAGCCACCACCAATCCATTCCCCACAACACACACACTCCACTCTCTCTCTCTCTCTCTCTCTCTCTCTCTCTAGAAATCCCCTCTGAGGCTCTGATAGCTGGGCTTGGCCCATCCTGCAATGGCTTTGGTGAGAGAGTGTTACTGTTATCTTCTGCGGCTACCGCCAAGAGTACTTTTGGCATTTGCAATGACAAAGCTGCCTTTGTTCCCAAAGAGGAACTATCTGACCATTCCTCTGTGAATCGAAGGTCGTTTTCGGCCATTGACAGATGAAGGCGACAATGTAGGTCTCTCTCACTCATGGAAAAAGGCAGACAGGATGGAGCCAGGCATTTAATATATTGGAATTTTTGTTTTATTAGTTTCACCTACCAAAATTCCCATATCCCTTTCTTTACTTTTATGGGTTTTTTAGCATTTTTTTCTTCACAGTTGAGATTTTCGTTAGAGTTTAGAAGGAGGTGAGAAGATAAAGGATTCGAAGGATTTGTCGCCGCTCATGGTAATGCATAGGAGATTTGAAGCATTTTCACGGCGTACACTAACACGTATGTGCGTTAGCCGAATGTTGTGCTAGATGGCCGGCATCACAACAGCGTGATTCTGATGTATTGCTTTTTCCCCTAATTTTCCATTGTCTGATGATATATAAAGAAAACACAGGTGGTCCATACCTGGTTTTGCCCATCTTGTTATTTATGCAGGTTTGCTATGGGTTTATATATATTTAGATGTAAAAGGTGCTGTATACGTGAATGTTTCTATTGATGCAAACTTGGGGCTTTGGGGATCAACAAATGAATTGTACACATTTTAGTGGGAAAATAAGTAGGAAATTGTGTTCTTCACTTTGTTCTGCTATGTAAATGGCCGAGTCTCTGAGCAAAAAGGCTTGATATCTCACTTTAATACACTTCATATGTTTGCATAAAAGTTTATTTCCATCATTTGCAATTGTGTGCATGCGTATTCGGAGGCAATCTGTTGTGTAGACTTTGGCTTTTTCTTGCATAAGTATTTTATGTTCCTTTGCTTTTCAAGTTAAAGTTGGAAACGATTTGCATAGCTTCTGCAATTGACTAAAAGAAAAAAAGTATCATACTGGGGTACATTTATTGAATCAAATTTGTCTTTTTGTTTTGCTTTCTCTACCTTTTAGTCCGGGGAGATAAAGCGATCTAATGTACAATTTCTTTTTCTTGGTAATATCTTCTGGCGGTTGGTGAATCTTGTTGAGAGTTTTGAATCTGATGGTCACGAAGTGGTAAGTTTGATTGCTAATCTATTGTCAACATTTCTCTACGAGAGGTGTGCCCTCCATCCGATACATGCAGTTGTGCCCACTCTATGAATTGCACCATTTTTGTGCATTATTGTTGTGGGTATGACCCGTAGCTGATTTTATGGTTTTATAATTCCTGGAAACATCAGTTGAGTTCTTAGGAGCATGCTAACTTAAGAGTGATGAAATGGTTAGCTTGAGTTTGTATTTCAGAACTTGACAGAAAGAGAGGCTTTGAGTTCAAATCACTAGGTTGCCTTTGGAAAGATGTTGAGCAAATGTTCTTTGGGGGGCATTTGATAGAGAGACCATCATGCATCAAGCATGATACAAATTGTTTTTTCTCTCATTACATTCATATGACCATTTCTGGAAACTTATTCCTGATAGCCACTGCTGAAAAATTTGGTAGAAGTTGGTCATTATGAATACTGTGTGATTAGGCTGCTACCTCTAGAACCTCACAACAAATACAAAACCTAAGCAATTTCTTTGGGTAGATTACGGTAGCTAGATTTTCGTGGTAATGGTTTAGAAGAAAGCATAGAGCAGGCCAACCTCCAAGAGAGTATTTTGGTAATCATGCTCGTGCAAGGTGCCTTAAGTCAATACTGTAGCAGTGCTTGTGTGTTCTGTTTGCAGAGTGTAAACTACAGAGATTTTCAGGTGCTAAAGCGAAATTGCATCTTGCTTACATTTAATTTGTGCTGATTATCAACCTGTTGCTGCCTTACATAACATGTCAAAGTATTTATCCTGTTGCATCAGTTGTGGTTTACTGATTAATATTGCTTTATGCAGCAACTAACTGGAATGTGTATAGTTTGTTACCATTCTATTTCTGAAAAAAGTTTTATCTGATCTTCAAAACCACTCATGCGCTCTAGTTTCCTTAGCTAATATGAATTGGATCTCAAGTTATAGGAACTATTTTGTTAGTAGCTTGGACAGTTGGAAGGCTACTGATATGTTATGTTGTTTGTCTAGTTTCTGGTTATTCAGTTTCTATGTGTTTACTTGAAAACTTCTATATTTTTATGAGTTTCTTCTCTCATGTCTTTCTTGCCATGACGTCTATAGATTAATCTGCAACCATCAAACAAAGGTTTTCCCTTGCTCTATTGAGTTCCTTTTGCAAACAGAGAAAAGGCACTGAAATGTAAGTGCTTGATTTTACATGACAGTTTATTATCTCTATGAGCATAAACACTGGATAAAAGGTCCGTAGTGGTCCTCGATAGATTTTATCAGAATATTTCATCATCATGATTCGAACCAGTCTATGTATATGATTGGTTTGGCAAGACTAGTATTGGGTACGCCATCTGCACTCTATTAAAAATTATGAATTTCTTAGTATGGAATCTTGGATTGGAGGACGTACTAATGGGGAAGTTTTAATTAGATCCTAATTCAAGACAACAATATTCCTCGTGGCTGAGCAAAAAAACAATATTCTGTCTAGATTTACTAAATCAATTAGATATGTATGTCATTTACATATCTTAAAGAAATGATGATGTACGGGGGAATATCTTTGAATTCAAGTGACCTGTAACAACCGGGTATATATTATAAATCAAACTATATATTACAAATAAGAACGGTGTGAGATTTTCAAAATATATTTTCATAAAAAAAAGTTGAGTTTCCTTCTAAATTAAGTTTTCTTCAAATAAATGGAATTTTCCCCTATTATCTCCAAAAATATTTATGTTATCCAAGGTAAGATTCTCTCAAATAACTTCAATCTCAATTAAAAGGAATTCATCACATTTTTATGTTCTGAAATAATTAAGCATGTAACTCCATCAAATAAACTTTATAGGTATCATCAGGCGCGGATTGGGCTAAGGCCCATGGGGTAACGTGACCCCCTCAACTTCTCTCCTTTTTTTTTTTGGTATATGTATATTTTTGGGGATAGGATAGGTAAATTTTATCGTTGTAGTTAATTTCGAAATATTTTTTTTAAGTCAATGATGAATTTTTAAGAAAAATTTGAAAATAAAATCTAGAAACTACAACCGGAAAAGATTTAAAATGAGCGATGTTGGTCATTTTTTTTTAATGCGAAGGTGGCAAAATGGACATAATTTTCTATTTTTCTTTTTACATTTGTCTTCACCACATTGAAAAGAATAACTGACACCGCTTATTTGAACCCCTTACAGTTGTGTTCTTTGAATTTATTTTCAAAAAAATTGTTTACTTGAAAATATATTTTAAATATATTTTGAGATTAACTACTAACTTAAAATTTTGTTAACGGGGTGTGTGCACAACACACAAGAGATGTTTTATTTAAAATATAAAATGGTACCATTTTTCTTACACAGCATGTGTGCTGTGCTCACAACACAAAACAAACTCCATTCTCATATTTTTGACATACGATATAAATTTAATTTTAATCTAAATTTGTTCCAACTATATTACAGTGTGACTTTTGAAAAAAAAATTAATTTATCCTAAATAAGTGACCCTTCCGTATAAAATTCTTGGCTCCGCTGCTAGATATCATAACAAAGTATATCATAAATTTACTTTCCAATTTTTTGCACCGTACATCTCTAAATTAATCATTGCATCATTTCATTACTACCATGGTTACACCTTCAACCCTCAATTTTAAATTTTTATTATTGGCTTTTTAAATATTTCACGACTATAACTGAGATATGAATCTATGCATATAAATTCAATTGATGGTCTTAATTACCAAAAATAAAAATGAAAGATAGTTAATTTTGCTATAGTTTTTTTCAAAGTAACAATATAAATATTTCTATATTACTAAAAAACTTCACAGGGTAAAGGAAATTATGATTTTTTTTAAAATAAAATGCCAATACTAATTGAAATATTTTGTCATTATCATATGATTTATGATTCCTAAATGAAAAGTAAAACACATCTTTATCAATTATTAGCAAAAACAATATACTAACCAATTTAATTTTCAATTGTTAAAAAATATGCCATTAGAAGTAAGGGTACAATTAATGACAAACATTGTACATCAAAAGGCTTTGCTAGCTATATTGTAAAAGGTACACATATTTTATCTCTGTACAAGTTTAAATATATTTGTTGAATATTTTATTCTGTTCTATCGGAATTTTTGAAGATTGAAATGCAGTTATAAATAGCAAAAGGATAAATACAATGGACATTGCTCTGAAAGGATATCATAATAAGGTAATTTTTAATCATTCATTATTTTCACACAAGAGATAATTTTTACTCATTCAATTATCACCTTGATACTTTTGCTTTCTTTTGTTATTTTAGCCTCACAGATTAAAATTGATGGGATAAATAATTCCAGAATTATTTGTTCTGCAACTGTTTTAATACCAATCAAATATAATCTCATATTTGATTTGGACTAGATTATTTTCAAAATATTTCATTCAGATGTCTAGGGTTTTGAACAGAGATTTTTTGCTAGAATTGTGTGGATATACTTATGTAGCATTGGTATAGGGGGTGGTGGTGGTCGAAGGTGGTGGCAGTAGTAGCAGGGATGGCGTGGTGGTGGCGGGGGGTCAAAGGTTGTAACAATGGTGGTGGCGGCATGGTGGTGATGGTGGTGGTTAGAGTTGGCGCGGCGGTGGTCAGAGGTGGCGGGGTAGTGGCAGCAGCGTGGTGGTAGTGGTCGAAGGCGATAGAGCAATGGTTGGTACATAAGAAATTAAATGAGTCTCAACCTCCACCCTAGAATAAAATAATACCCCATATATATGTATTATAATAATCCAGAATTATTTGTCCTAGTTCAATTTTGGGGAACCAAATGAGATTGTATGGGATTAGACACAAATAGTAGAATCTTGTGCGCCTAATCCGCTGATCAAACAAGGCTAAAAGTATTATCAATTTTGATAATTTTCTCTTAAATTTTACATAAGTAATTGGTATTTTATCATTTTAAAGTCTTGCTAAATTTTGAATTTTTCTCCTTTCATGTGGGTAGGTTTCCGACGAACCTTTTAGTTTTGACGAAAGAGAAAATAATTATACATGCTATTTAATAAATTATATGTTGTTGAATTTTTTAAGCGGTAAATATTTAATTGAGAAAACATTAGAGTGAAGAGATAAGCAAAAGAGTTAATTGCATTAGTTATATGAAATGAGAGATTTTAGGAATGTTTTATATGGTTAGGATCTAGTAATTCTAGGGGTTTTTTGGAATTTTGGTGAATCTTAAGACCTTTTGGAAAGCAATGGATAGTAGGATGTATTTAACAGTTTTTTTCTTAAAGTAGAAGACAGTGGTGATTTCTATTTTTATTTTTTAATTAATAGGAGGGGTCTCGTTTGGTCTCTGGTAATTCTTAACTTTTGAGATAGTTTGAAGCCCAAAGTGCTCTGGCCATTCAGCTTAAATTGTCTGTGAATAATAAGCAAGGCTTTTTGGAAATTTTCAGGCCACGTGACTGTAGCGTAGGCGAAAGCAAGAACACAAAATTGTCCTTAGTAAAAATGAGAGATGATTTAGGATTTGTCAGTATTTTCGTCACTATATCTCCATAGTTAAACAAAATTTTGAATTAAATACGATCAAAATAAACTACAAATAATTTAGTTTAAAGGGACTGCACTACATTAAGTTTTATTTGTGACAACATAATTTAGTAATTTAATAATAACCGCATGTTAAATGATTGACCTTCATCATGTTTGTTATATTCTTTTTTACTCAACAGAAAAAAGATATTATGTACACCAATTTTCTCAACGACTAATATCGATTGGATCTCTATGATACTTTATTACGGACTTATGTTATAGTATTTTTAAACTCTTTCATTATTAATGTCACATTTTTATCATCGATTTTTTTATGATGACTATTCAATTAAATTTTGAGTCCAACATCGTTAGTCAATCTTGCAAAACTTTGACTAGTTATAGAAAATACTTAAATCCCACACGAGTTTACATATCAAAAAGTCTAGAAACACATCATTTCGTACATAAATTCAAACACAAAATCGTTCGATGCACATAAAATTCATATTGTCTTAGAAAACTCACATGCATCTAACGATTCGAATCAAAGTTGTCAATCTCATCCTGTATCGGCCGGTACGTCCGTACCGCTTTCATAAAGGTACCGGACCACCGGAGTACCTTTCCAACAATTGTTCCGGCTTTTTTCAGGCTGTTCTGGCATATTCCGGCCTGTTCGGCAATACAGGCCGTACTGGTCTGTGTTTAAAAAAATTAAAAAATTAATTAATATTTTTTTTCAGATAATTAGACATAATTTGAGGCTAAAATCATCTCTTTTTTATGTTTAGTGATTTATTTTTAAATTGTGATGCTTTATTTTTAGTATGATTTTTTGTTAAAAGATATTATTTAAAATATGTATATTAATTTTAGCGATAAATCCAGAACGGTATACCGGTACCGGTATATACCATACCAATAACAAAATTAATAAGCTCGCCGGTACAAAATTGATAACTTTGATTCGAATATATCAGTGTCCATATCTATACGAGAATAATATATTTCTAGACTTACTCTTTACGTCTACACTTGAACACATTCACATGGGGTGTCAGACCCTACGTACCTTGACTGATTACATGCTAACAAATGCTATACATACACAGAAATGCTACAGACACATCAAAAAGACACATCAATTTTACACACCACCCCAAAACGACGTCGTTTTGGGGTGAGGGAAAAATAAAAAACTAAAATCAGAATTCTCCCCCAAAATCAGATCAATCGTGCAAATCATTTTCCCCCAAACCAAAAAATCAATCGAAACCACCACTCAAATCAGACCGACCGACGAACCAAACCTCCACCGCCAACCTCCACCACCACCGCCGACGACACGCTTCGAAGACCCATCCACAGCCGACCACCCCTGACTCCTCCTCCTCCAATCTCTCTCTCTCTCTCTAATTCCTTTCGATCTGCATCTTCGTCTTCCTATTTTCTGACCAAGAATCAGATCCATTTTTTTTCTGGAAAATCGAATCAGATCAGGTCAAATAAAAGGAAAATTTGGGAAAGATGATGCACATGACTTTTTATTGGGGACGAGATGTAACTCTGTTGTTAGATTCATGGAAGACGAAGACATGGACGGAATATTCCCTCACCCTCCTTGCCTGCTTCCTCTTCTCCGCTTTCTACTAGTACATGGAGGATCGACGAATCCGCTTCAAACAACTTCAACTCTCCTCCACCTCCACCTCCACCACCGCTGCGTCTCCTCCTTCGTCCGTTGCTACATCACCTCTCCTCTATTCTAAGCTGGCCACTGGCGGAGGCCGATGGATTCTTGGTAAGTTCGCCGGATCCGCTCTCTTCGGGATCAACGCCGCCATCGGATACCTCCTGATGCTCGTTGTCATGTCCTACAACGGCGGCGTCTTCATCGCCATCGTGCTCGGACTCTCCGTCGGCTACTCGCTCTTCAGGAACTCTGACGAGGACGTGCTCGTTGTTGACAATCCTTGCGGCTGTGCTTAAACATAAACCAAAATTATAGTTCAAACAAAAACCCGTTCTGGATCTTGGCGCATCTTCCTCCTTGGATTGTGAATAATCGTCGTTTTCATTTCCCCTTTGTTAGTTTGACTGTTGGATCTAAGGAATTAGAGAGAGAGAGAGAGAGAGAGAGAGATTGGAGGAGGAGGAGTCAGGGGTGGTCGGCTGTGGATGGGTCTTCGAAGTGTGTCGGCGGCGGCTGTCGACGATTGATCTGATTTTGGGGGAGAATTCTGATTTTAGTTTTTTATTTTTCCCTCACCCCAAAACGACGTCGTTTTGGGGTGGTGTGTAAAATTGATGTGTCTTTTTGATGTGTCTGTAGCATTTCTGATACACAGATACAAATTCAATTTTAGTTTTTTGGTGTATTGATGCGGTCCCACACAGCCCACAACTTTGATTAGAAAAAGAGCAAAATAGTCTCTTTTGTTTTTGTGCAGGGTAAACTATTAATTCCCTCTTCTATATTTAGCGGTAGACAAGGGAAATGAGATGAAAATAAATAGATAAAGCTCCAGAAAAAGAGAATCACTAGTATCACTAGCTAAATTTTGGTTAAATTCTTATCAAATTTAATCAAAATAATCATTCATTTTGAAGAGAAGAATCTAAAAAACATCAAACAGAAGTTCAAAAAAAATTGCCAGAGACAAAAAGTTCAAAAAAGATTATTCATCTTATTTGAATTTCTTTTTAATTCGACTCACTCTTTTGTGATATTCCTGTCATTTGACGAGACGAATGATTAATCTAAAAAATTGTTGAGAACTTAGAAAGACTCATTAAACACCAATAATAGCAATCATCTTAAAAAAGACGAGTTTAGTCCTTTCTCAGTTCTCACCATAATTCTCTAACAAATTAATATCCAAAAGATCATTGCTACTGGATGGAAAATTTTCATACTCAGCGTGAACCTGTAAATCACCAAAATTTCCCAAAAATTCACAACTTATTTGGTGTAGGAAAAGCTAGCACATAAACTTCATTAACAAAATCAGCATGAACTTGTAAATCACATTCTAAACCACAATGCCAAGCGACTTGCCTTGTGCTTCATTTTGTAGGCGCCCTAGCTTTTGAACTAGGCGGTTTTCAATTTCCAATCTCTTCTTCATGAACAAACCATACTTGGCCACGAGTTATTGGTCTCCAGCAGCTGCAGAAAGCTTGCAGCCAAGAGAGGTCTTGTCCGACTTGTTGGCATACATAAGTGAGATGTGCACAAAACTGCCCTTCTTGTAACTAATCGTGAGCAGCCCTCAATGCATCTCCTAGGGATGCAGTCTCTGCCAAGCAAAGTTCAGAGATTTTCCTATCAAAAGCAGAGCACAGATTTTCAACAAACATGTTTGGGATAGGCTTTCTAGCCGGTTTTGGGGCTTCAAAAGTACACTGCTTTCTGGTCTCCCAAAAGAACGCTGTTTTTTTTTTTTTTTTTTTTTGGGGGGGGGGGGGGGGGTTTGGGCTCTTAAAAAGAACCTACTAAAAAGCCATGGTTGAAAAAACCCATGTGTTTAGCAACTCAATGTCAAAACTGCTTTATATGGATTTTTGAAACATGTTTTGGCAACCTACTGCCTCCGCATTTTATAAACATCAAATAGCTAATAGTGGTCAGTTACTTGCATATCCTTTGTTGTCTTTATCTCGACTCCGACGTTCAAAATGACCTTCATGTTGAACCCCTTTGTGTCTGTATCAATTTCTAATCGAGTGGAATCCCCCCAGCCAATTTTTCATTTTGGATAATTGAACCACTGCCCCCGTCCTCAAGCTGTGAAATGACGTCCTTTAGAACATGGATATTTACTTATGCAAATCAATGAGGGCAAATCCATAAACGCATTTTGTCTGTAGGCGTGCTCAAGTTAAACCCTAAGTCCAAAAAACCAACCAAGAAAAGCTAAAAGGCCTATTGACCCATTGCAAAAAGCCCATCCCGAAGAAAGCCTCTTTTAAGCCAAGAGGCCTTCTATTAAGGCCGTCCCAAACAAATGACATTCAAAAAAGTCTATGTTGAGTTGAGTAACCACATGATTTTGTGTATTAAAGAGGGAATGTCCATGTACCTGGTCTTTGTACTACATAGACATCACAGCCAAAGATGGCAGCTATTGTTTTGGGAATGTTCTGATTAGCTGATGCTGCTCCGGTAGCTATCATTCGTTTTGGAGGGGAAGGAATTTCAAATCTTTCGGCCTGTATTCACATAGAGAGCAACTGGCCCTCAACCAATGCACGAACCTGCATTTCAATTTACTTAGCGATAAGAAAACTGCTTTCATCTGCAGACCTCACGAGCCCTCATCTTGAACTACCACTAACCTCAGACTGAGAATCAAATTCCTCCACTTCATGTTCAGTTACGCCATCGAAGATGTCACAACTAAAATTCTGAAGAATGTATCGGTGGAAACCAACTGGATAGCATAGGCAAGTTTTGAGTTTAGTAATTCTTGGTCTGGAGCGCCTCAAAGGCTTTATCAGAATTTCATTTCCCTATGCAAATTGAGTGAAAATTTGATGCCAAATATTACCTGTGTAGTAAGTAGGACATACTTGCAAAAAGGTAGACTAATAATAGTGCACATATGCTTCCTAGACTTCTATTGTCCTATTTGGCAATAAACAACTAAACTAGGATGGACCATGACACCCCAAGTACTTGAATTGTGGGGCACAATTACTTCAAAGTTGAAATGTAGACAAGCACCGAATTTTTTTAGAAGTTATAGTTTCTGGCAGACCACAGCTAAAATATTTGGAAATCAAAACCCAAAAACTCACCCGGGAGGGTAGGAAGGATTTCATACTTTTGCTATAGGTGAGAAAAGACAAAAAAGAAACTACTCCCGTGAACTCCTTCAAAGAGTGTATTCACTTACCATTCCGCGGAGGTGTTTGTTGCAGAAATTTACAAAAACTTCCCAAGATATATCTGCATATTGATTACGCACATGTATCATAATTGTGATTGTCAGTAGTAGGAACTTTCAGAAGATTATTTGTTTAAAATTTTTTAAAAACAGGACCGAACCAGGTGCCGAAAAGCATTGAACAAGAACCGATATCCACCAGATTGGTCTGTCCTCTCATTTGCAGTTATTTATGATTCAGAAGTCATCTTCTTTTGCTGAATTTTCTGTCATAGTCATTACTTGACTTACAATGATTCATTATTTATTTAAACTCACTTTTGAAGATTTTCCAGTTGTCTACTTATAATAAACACATCCACTAACCCAGCCTCTTTACGACTTCAAGGAACAATTGGACTTTAGAAACATTGGTTGAAATCATATATTCAGATACGAGTAGTTCACCCTCACGAGTCAAAGAGCTATTTTTTTAGACCAACACTACCATGTAGCATTTCGTGTCAATAAGATTAGCAAATACATGCCCTTCTAAGCTTGGTTGGGGGTCACCGGTAATCCCAAAAAACTGAATGATAAGGTTGAACATATCAAAAGTGAATGATTATGAATCCAGATTGGAGTAAATTAACAGATACTGAGGTTCCAGTCATCATTTCAAAGAAAGCAAAAATAATGTGAACAATATCATACACTAAACAACTAGCGCATTCGACTTTGTTACTCTTAAAATTAGGAAAGATCTTTTCTTCTTATTATGACTAAGCTAAACAACTTTAGAACTTATGATGGGCCTCAAAACAAAGTTATGAACATCCGAATTGCCCTACAAGGTATTCTGTGGAGATTGGACGCGGACTTGATTGGGGCAATAATGAAATATGATTAGGCTTTTTAGTATGCTTAAACTCAGACTACACGGACTAAGAAAAACCACAATGAGCAATTCGGATAAGATATGCAGAAACCAATTTCAAGTGCATAAACAAGTAAATTATGAATGTCTTTCTTGTAACTTAGTGTCACTAGTGCCGAGACTGATTGCCAGATCAACAGGAGTGTTAAGGGCCAAACCTACTGCTGGAAATAAAATTTTTGTGTTATTGAATTATAAATTGGACCATCAAATCATGTGATATTCAGCTCGGTGCATGGTCATTGCAACGGTACATATCGATTTAATTACATGGTCGACATAATTAAATTCAATCAAGTTGACCCTCAAATTTCGGCAGTATTCAGTAGGGTGTATGGTTATTGCAACAGTACACCTCATTGATGTCGGCTGAATTAAATTGGCCATGCAAGAGTCCCAAAATTGTCCTCGTTATCAACTTGTGAGGAGCTTTCCGCTTCAATATCAATAAATGGTGCTTTAGTTTCAAACTCACCCGAATCATCAAAGTTATCAAACTTGTTGTAACGATTTATTTTATAATCTCGGTCATTCAGTGGGTCTTCTTTGTTGCTTGAAAAAGTTCTTTTCCGAGCTTCCACTTCTTTTTTATTTTTCACGCGACTACCCTCGCGCATCAATCTTTTTCGTCTTGGTGTTGAGATAAGAAATTTTCACAGCTCCTCTTACACTGGTGGAAACCTTTTGGATGTTACCAATAATATAAATTGGAGTTATACTCTTTATGATGTCTTCGTCAAGATTTCACGAACTTTTCGAATTGAAGCCCCTAAATAAGGAGTAGAACTTCTCACCCAATAAGAACAATACCACCATGAGCAAGTTCCTTTGCAACTCATACAGGAGATGCAAAACATAGCATGACTTTCTCGACAAATAAGAGTTCCAAGCTACTGCAATTTGCTCAATACCACAAAAACCTTCTTTGACTAATACCATAGCTACAAGTATTAACCGAATCAAAACCAAATTGGCAGCCAAATCTATTAGGATGATATGGTTCGATCCACATGCTACTTCTAACTAGAACGGGTAAATCGGCACATCGAATAGCCATTAAAAATTCAAATTGGTGGTTAGAAAGCATACCATTATTCATAAATCGAACTTCTTCGATTTGATCAAATAGATTGGGGTAAATAGTTCACATAACTTTCTGATTTGAAAGTTATTATTGCTTGAATTATGGTAGGGACTTCTGCAGAAAATCCAGATTATCTAGCAAGCAACGAGTAATTCTCAGGAAATCCCTTTTTGGACCTCCGATTGTATAAGTAGAGAAATATTCTCATAGCCATCCCGCTATCTAAGTTGGCTTTTCCAGGACCTTGTGGGCATTGGGAGATTTCACCAAGTCTGTGGTAAATAAAGAAAGTTGTTCAAAAATAATTCACCAAGAGAAACTTTTGTCCCTTAGGCTATGACAAATGTCTTACTCCTTTATTCTTGAATGAAAAAAGAAAACTGTTCAAAAATAATAATAATAATTAAATAAATATTCCTATTATTTATTTTATCTATTTATACAAGTTGAGAACAAAACAAAACCACAAAAAAGCAGGATAAATATACCTGCTAAGTCAAAGTGCTAAGAAGCCAACTAAAATTTCAGTTCAAGATACCTTAAAATACATCTGCAAGACCTGCAAATTATGTTTTAAACTCATAGTTCCTTGAAGCTGGCCATATGCCCCATAAATCAGTTCTCCCCAATAAAAAATAATCAATCTACTGAGAACATGTTATGGTTGATGTCTTAAGAATGCCTACATAATCTGGCGTGGATGAGTAAAGATTCAGAAACAGTCAAGGGATAACCATTGAGATGTAAAAATTCTTCGTAAACTTTGGAAGGCCTTCGATTACCTTCAAATCATGAAGCGAGATACTCATTTCTCCACCACCACAGTGCAACATGTTAGTTAAAGGACTCCAAATTTCAACAAATACCCATATGACGTTAGCACAAATATCAGAGGAGTATCGAGATACAACTATTGCTCTATAAATACCGGCTTCATTGAGAACATCAGCGTAATCTCCTAAAATTACTTTTGTCCACTCGATGAGAAAGGGTTGAAAACCAGCATAGCCTGAAAAGTGATACGCCCTTAACGTATCATCTCATGTATAAATGTGTATATAACGGGACAAAACTCGAGCCTAACTTTGAATTTTTCATTCCCGTAATCATCATTATTCACTGGGTTTAAAGTAAGTCCGTGAATCGAGCATCATATGCCCCCCTGCAAACACTTACTACATCGTTGTCCTAGGCATGATCAAATTAAAAGTACCCACTCGGTACATTATCAGTAATATTCCAGTTAATCTGACTTGAATGAGGTGCTTGAGCAAAAACTTTACCTATGGAGACTGATCTTGTACATGCAATGGCATCCATATACTCTCTTTTGTCTTCAATAACTGCTCGTTGGATACCCATATGTATCTATTCCTGCTATAAACGAGTGTGGGGACGTGGAGATATGGGTGTCCAACGAGCAGTTACTGAAGACAGAAGAGAGCATATGGATGTCATTGCATATCCAAGATCAACATCCATATGTAAAATTTCTGCTCAGGCACCTACTACAAGTCAAATTAACTGGGGCATTACTGATAATGTACCGAGTGGGTACTTTGAATTTGATCGTGCCAAGGACAACGATGTAGTAAGAGTTTGCAAGGCATATGGTGCTTGATTCACGACACTTACTTTAAACCTAGTTAATAATAATGATCATGGGGATGAAAAACTTAAAGTTAGGCCCGCGTTTATCCCATTCTACACAAACTTTCACATGTGAAGATATGCTAGGCGTGAATATCACTCTCCAAGCAGTGTTGGTTTTCAACCCTTTCAAATGAAGTGGATAGAAGCAATTTTAGACGACCATGCAAATGTTCTCAAATGAAACCAGCATTTATGTCGTATCTCGATACCCTAATGATATTTGTGCTAATGTCATGCGGGCATTTGTTGAACTTTAGAGTCCTTTAACTAACACATTGCATTGTGGTAGTAGAGAAATGAGTATCTCGCTTCATGATTTGAAAGTCATCAGAGGCCTTCCAATATCTAGAAATATTTACGAAGAATTTTTACCTACCAACGAATAGCTAAATGATAAAGATGAACAAAAAAGGGAGATTTATCCCTTGATTGTTTCTAAACTTTTACTCATCCACACCGGAAGACATCAACCATAACATGGTCTCAGTGGATTGATTATTTTTATCGGGGAGAACCAATTTATGGGGTATGCGGCCAGCTTCAAGGAACTTTGAGTTTAAAACATAATTTGCAGGTCTTGGAGATGACTTTTAAGGTATCAAGAACTGAAACTTTAGCTGGCTTCTTAGCACTTTGGCTTAGCAGGTATATTTATCCTGCTTTTTTTTTTTTTCCATTCTGAACTCGTAAAATTTTAATAAATAAATAAATAACATAAATATTTATTTATTCAATTATTTTATTTATTTTTGAACAGGTTTCTTTTTCCATTTAAGACTAACTGATCAAGACCTAAGACATTTATCATGACTCATGGCCTCTTTCACTGCACAAGGGATAAAATTTTCTCTTGCACCAACGATATTGGGCTTTATTCACTGCAGCCTTGGTGAAATCTCCCAATGTCCACAAGGTCCTGGAAAGACCAACTTCGCTTTTCCAATTCACTATTTAGTGCGGTGAATATTTCTTTGTCTTACATAATCGGAGTACCAAAAAGTGATTTCCTGAGAATTACCCATGGCTAGATACTCTTGACTTTTTACAGGAGTCCCTACCATATCTCAAGCAAGGATAACTTTCAGAGCAGAAAGTTATGTGAACGATTACCCCAATCCATTTGATCAAATCGGAGAAGCTCAATTTATGGATGATGTTATGCTTTCTATCTACCAATTTAAATTTCTAACGACCATTCGATGTGTTGATTTATCCGTACGAGTTAGAAGTAGCATGTGGATCAAACCATATCATGCTAATAGATTTGCTCGCCAATTTGGTTTTGACCAAGGAGTTCCGGCCAACAATTTTAGCTCTGGTATTAGCCAAAGAAGTCTTTGTGGTATTGGCAAATGGCGGTAGCATAGAACTCTTATTTTTCGAGAAAGCCATGCTATTGTTTTGCAACTCCCGTATAAGTCACAGAGGAACTTGGTTTTGGTGATATTGCTCTTATTGGGTGAGAAGTTTTACTCCTTATTTAGGGGCTTCAATTCGAAAAGTTCATGAACTCTTGACGAAGACAACCACGAAGGGTATAGCTCCCATTTATATTATTGATAACATTCAAAAGGTTTCTACCAATGTAAGAAGAACTATGAAAATTTCTAATCTCAACACCAAGACGAAAAGGATAGATGTGAAATCTCGTGAGGGTAGTCACGTGAAAAATCAAAAAGAAGTGGAAGCTCGGAAAAAACTTTTTCCCAAGCAACAAAGAAGACCCACCGAAAGACAGAGACTATAAAAGAAATCGTTACAGCAAGTCTGATAACTCGATAATTCTGGTGAGTTCAAAATTAAAGCACCATTTATTGATACTGAAGAGGAAAGCTCCTCACAAGTTGATAACGAAGACAATGCGAGACTATTGCGGGGCCAAGTGAGCCGAGTATCCCTAGAAATGAATTTGAAAGAGATGTGGATCTAATGGACTATGATAGCCCTCATGATCATGTGCCTAATATGTCTTTTAGTGACAATGTGAAGAATATTGACTTATCTACATTTGTTCAAGAACAAGCAAAGAAGTCGGAGAGGATCTTTTTTGAAAACCCACACAGAATTGCATTCTCGCACCAAGATCTTGCAAAGAACATCAAGACTGATGTTGGACATCGCCAATCAATTGGGAAGGAATATGTAAGAATATGAGAATGGGTACAACTTACATAATAAAAACTTGCATAAATTATTATTTGTGCAAGTGAGATTATGCTAAGCAAAGATTAAATTTTTGCCTAACACGTACCTAGGTTCAGAATGTCGAGTCAGTATGCAGTCATGATGAAGTAAGAGAATATGAGAATAGAGGTGCAAAACAAGATTAGATTTAGAAGCTTTCATAAAGGTGGAAAGGAAATCAAGAAGAAACCAGAAGCCAGTCAACTAAAATCAAGCACAGATATAGCTAGCACCAGGAAAGAATTAGAGTTTGCAAGATAATACAACAGATGCAAGATTGCATTCCGAATCCCCAGTCAATCAGTTCTACTAAGCGCGATAAGGCACTCCAGAGGAAAAAGATGTATGTGCCTCTTTAGGAAAATAGCTTAAAATATTTTCAGTTGTAACATGTGAAGAAAAAAAGATGAAAATGATCATTTACCTGCTAGGCTGTTAGGATTGTCCCCAGACCAGTGAACTAAACAGTTCTTGTTGAAACGGAACCTGAAAGTAGTTTGACATTATAGCTAGCAGTCAATAGTGATTTCAAGAGAGTAAATCATGAAAGAGGAATCCTATGGCCCGCCAGATTATTTCATCTTTCTCTGTCACTGGGCACATGGCAAGACATTATCTTAATCCCGTTCTCTTAATGATCATTTTCTTACAAGAAACCAATTATGGGTATCCAAGAAAGTCAGTGACAAAAAACCAGTGCTACATAGTATTTTTTCAGAACAAAAACACCTATTTGAATAAACCAATGAACAATAAAAGAAAAAACAGTATATGAAACTTGAAGTCAAGTAAAAAATTTAGGAGCATGTCACTGTTTTGTACAAAAGTCGTCTCGTCTCGAATTAATTAACTCAGTGCTTTGGTATGTGGTTGTTTTGCATCATGACAACTTTTTATGAAACACACTTGGTACGGCAAGTTCTTGTCATAGTTTTGTGTTTGCCTTCGAAGGCGTGCCAAATGCTAATATGAAATTACTCTACACCATACAATCTGCAGTTCAAAAGGAAAAAAACACATGAATCCCAACAGGTTGGCATAGTTAAACCCGCCTAAAATCATGAATTTTTTCACTCAGCCATATTCAAAATCCAAGGGACGCTCGAAGCAAAAAGTTTTTGTACTATCAAACGGTTTAACAACTTTGACTTTCAGTAGTAGGCTAAAATTTGGGACACTTGAGGAATCATGTCCTGTGAGAGAAACATCTAACAAGCCTCTTGTAGTATCGTATTGATGGAGCAAACATTGATAAAAAAAGGGAATACATTAGCAGAAATCGTAGGATTGAAAATAAAAGGGGTAAATACCACGATCTAAAACAATGTAACAGGCACTGCTTGCTTATATATTTTCACTAACCTTTCCACAAAATAGGGAGCAATAAACCCAGCAACAGCATGTGCAGGAGCTAGTTTCCCAAGCTCTGCCTCCAAACCTGGTGCAATGGCCTGTGATGAACATGCTGAAGGGGCTTCCACAGTTTGCCTCTAAAGCGTCCTTGTTCAAAGCCAATGAATCGATGCGAACATAGAGCACAAAACAACGCAAATCACACCATAGGTCAATCCACACTAACCCTTCCACCCTTTCCCACCTTGAAGTGATTTGCTTCAAGAAATCACCCCACCAGTGTAAACCCACTTCCAAGCTCCCCTAGCGTTCGCCTCTCTGTGTCAGTCAACCCAAAAATCATTGTGCTTTCACTGTTTATGTTCTTTCAACAGAAATTCGCATTCCTCCTACCATAATTGCTAGGCAGTTTCCACCATCCATCCAATGTTAAGCCCTGGAATTTTGACAGACTTAAAAAGCCACCTACCATGTGTCATAAAATACCTCCAAAGACCACCAATCACCCCAACAGGAGCCCTCCTAAAACATCATTGACAAGCATATATCCACAACCATTCTACAGATATGGCAAGAGATTAGACTTGTTCTTACATTCAAAGACATCAGAACTTGGGAATACAAATTATTTTGGTTTTATATTCACCTCAAAAACTAGACTACTTGGGCATGTTTGAAAGGTTGACAGCCATGTAAGCCTGTTGAACACCCCTCACATACCATATGTCTGACAAACAGACTTCACAAATTTGAAAGACTAAATGTTACGTCGACCTTCAATTCAGAAGATTAATTGGTGGGAAAAACACAACCACCACAAAGTTCTTGCATTCAAAGGCATAACTCACACTTTCTATGGTCCATCATCAAATATTAAAATGAAAATTCACAAAAAACAAGTGCAAGATGAGGATTATTCCTCCTGTTCCAACTATATTTTCTGCCAATCAAATCATCGACTGAAAATTCCTTAACAAATGTGCTGTTGTTGTTTGTGAGAGAGAGAGAGAGCATTGTGGATTAATTTCTGCAAGATCTAAAAAATCTAATTCATCCATAAACTAAACTGGAAGTGTCATACAGGTACAATCTAGAAACTATCAAAGTGACGTACATGCATCCTTCACTCAATTTTCCTAATATTGTGTTAAGTAGCTTCGGAAATGAACATGTGTAATTACCTAATACCCAAGTCAACAAACACCAAAATACAGCTAATTATTCATCATGCAAAATGGTTTATTTTTTAACTTATGGTGTTAAGCTTTATCATGCCACTATTCGATAATACCTAATATAGCCAATAAGTTAAATAGCAACTGGAAATACTAAACTTGAGTTGCAAGCCATGTTGCTGGTACAAGCAACGTACGTCAGACATGTACCCCACATTGGGTTGAAGTGTCATTTCAAGACAAGTACTTCATACACTTGAGAGAGTCTTTGTAAACATGGTAACATTTCCACATCAATCATTGATCGCAGCATAAGCCATGCCAATGATACCCCAACCCTCAAACATAAGTCATTGTCCCCAAGGGACCTAAGGAGAATAAATGGACTAACTAATCCGAACTATGCCCACATATGGAGCAAGATAGATAGTCAATAGGGGACCTGGGAAATGCACAGTCCTGGTGGGTTATAGCATCCGCAGTAAATCTCTACAGCATAAATTTGAGTCTTCCATGAAATTTTTATAAGTGTCCATAGCTTGGGCAACACAACAGAGAGATATTGGGGTTATTATCCAAGGCATCAATAATACGGTTACGGTCTTTCAAATTATCAAGAAAAATCCCTGGGGTGGGCAAGGATGGGATTTTGATGATTTCACGCACCATCTAATAAAGATCAAAAGGTTGTTGCAGTAAATCACCTATAACCTTGCAGGAACTGCTACATAAGATATTTGCAATCGAGAATACCCCCCCAAATCGTGGACTTTTAACTTAATTTTCAAGGCTTTTTGCGAACATCCAGGAAGTTTTGGCCATGACAATAATTGTTTAGCAGCAACGTAGTCCAGAGCTCATTGTCAGTTACCATGCAATAGTTGCCAGCAGCAAAGCATAGACTATAAGAAGAGCACTTTTTTATTAAGACACTCTCCTGAACCCCAGGCCACATGGTCATAGCTTTTTTAAATGACCCCAAAGATATTGGATACATGTGCAGAAAAGGGGAGAATAAAAAGAAGAATAAAACATATCAAAGAAAATTGAGTGAAGAAAGCATTTCTTCCTCCTCCTTTATGGGGAAGGAAAATAAGAAGAAACTGGTAAGCGCTGAGTAAATTATCACAGCAGTCTTGCAATCTCTGCCACAATCCTAAGGATCTTAGGAATAGATAAGTCAGCTGCGAAATGGTAAAAATTAAGCTATAGGATCCAGTGATAGAAGTGAATGATAACCAAACTCCATCGAAGCAAAACTACTACACTCCAGAACTATCAGTTCAATTGGCGATTTAGCTTGTCTGCTATGAAGATGAAACCGAACCCTCCCAATGCAAAAATTACCATTCTAAAGTGAGATGAGATAAATTTGTATCAAATAAGCACAGTAAGTGCAGAGGCTGGATAGTAGACATGTGATTTTGAAATAGTGATGAATAAATGATCAGCTCTTTTCACAAAATTGTGTATTGAAGAATAACAATTAATTATAGGATAAGAATTTCTGATAAAAGAATGAGACAATTACTCATGAAGGTAGTCATACACTGAGAACTCTTCGTACAGCAGCGAACCATCGGCATAGTGAAGCATGTAATAGCAGTTCCTGCAGAAATAGCATGGATTCTCCGCAGCCCATTTGTCATCGACCGTTACCTTCTCCGCAATACAAATCTTACAAACAGAACATTTCTGCAACCGTTCCTTAAATTGGAAGGTGACAATCGGATAAATCCTCCGGTTCTGCACATCTTTCGGATGAATAAGCCTCATATCCCTCACCACAATTATATGCTTGCAAGCACCCTGGTGACAGTACACATACCCAGCACCAACCCGAAAACTCAAGTCACAAAACCTCATCTTCTGCATTTCAACTGCTCTAAAACAAGGCAACTTTGAACTTATCCCATTCCCTAATAGTGCCTTTTGCTTCTTCTGTAATTGACCAGATAAAATTGCCTCCCATTTTTCAACTGCTTCGTCCTTGGAGTTTCTAAGCCAATCAAGAATAGGCTCACTGTAGTCAGTAGCCTTGTCATCTCGCATATCATTGCAAAATACATCTTCTATGAGGAAATACCCAGAAGGGTCATGTTGTTCTGCCTTTTGCATGACTTTATCTGTTAAGCAGTATATCTTGTCTTTCAGCTCACTCAAGAATTGACATCCCAAAACTAGGAATTCTTGTGTCTTCGTCCTAGCTTGATGCTTGTTACTGTAAACCTCGATGCATAGAACAACTTCTGGATAAATCACCGGTACATGATCGCCATGAAAATTTGATTTATTCACTTTGGTTACACCATCTATGGACCTGAGAGAAATCATCCTTTCAATTTCATCCAAGGATTTGGTCTGGCATTCATTGGTTTTCTGCAGACCACCATTGAATGAATGCAGCCTCGCTGCTGCTTTTTCTTCCTCTTGTTTTTGCTTAATTTTCAAAAAAGGTTCCACTTTAGCATCAAAATTTCTGTCCTCTCCAAAATTATGGTTCTTCCCTTTCATCGTCTTCCTTTTCTTCGCGGTTTTCAAATTTTCAGCACAATTTTCTTCATCTTCAAAGTTATTGCTCTCCCCATTGATTCTGTTTCTCTTCATGTCCTTCGCAATATTGTCTTGTTCAGCACAATTTTCTTGATCATCAACATCTTGACCCTTCCCATTGATTCCCTTGCTTTTATTCGTGATAGTTCTACAATTTTGGAGAGAAGATCCTTTCAAGGAAGCATCATCCTTGAATACTTCCTCAATGGCCTTAATTGCCAAGTCTTCCTCTGTAACAATCTTAAGTTCATCAACGGAAATTTCGTCGTCAAACGTTTCCATCGAGTCCGTATTCAAATCCGTTCGGAGATTCTGAAGTTCCTGGATCACAGAATCCTCAAAGGTAGAAACCCTAGTTAAAAGACTGACCATGTTGGGAACGAATATGGGACCACCGCGAGGAATTGAATCATCGGCATCGCTGCCTCCATCTCCAGCCCGAGACTCCGTCACTGAGGTTGGGACAGGCATGTCCAAAATCTAATCGATTTTAGGGTTTTAGATTCTCTCTTTTTGGAGGTGGTTTTGGATTATGGTGTGCTGGAGCTGAGTTGGGCGTGTCATTCAGGTTCACCCTTCGATTACCGTCGTGGTTGCAAAAAGAAGGGATTTGAAGGAACTGGATTGGAGAGGAGGAGTGCACTAGGGTTTAAGAGAAAATCGACAGCACACTTCTATTCGGATTAGGGCTCTATGCAGCGCGCGTTCAAAACTACGTCGGTTTTAAGCTTAGTTTGGATTAAGAAAGGGGAAGGGAGGGGGTACATTTTTCAGTTATTTAGTTTACAAGGAGAAAATTGAAATTTTAAAATATTCTTTCGTGATTGGTTAAGAAAAAAAAGTGAATGTCATAATATATTTTATCTTTTTAATCTTTCATCCTGTGGTTAAAATAATAAGTTAATTTTAATTTATTAGTTATTTTCTATCTCAACACACAAACACCGTGCATAAAATATACGATGAGCAATCGATAATGTATGTAAGCAAATAAATATTATTAATAAAACATGTTAAAAAAACTGCAAAAATAAGTAATTATGTTTGTTACTTTGCAAAAAATTAACACCCTAAACAACTAATTAAATTAGAACTGAAAATTGAAAACGAAAAATTCATACTTATGTAAACTAATATAGTATCATAGAATCAAATATCGAAAAATTCATCATGGGGTGGAATGATGACCCATCTTGCTCTCTAAAAATTTCTTCCAGATGTCATGTGACAAAGTGGTGAATGTCTTTCTCGTTGCATTATTCTCCAAAAGGTAAATGATGCAATGAGGAATTATATATGTCTCAATCTACTCTGACTTCTACCAATGCACTATAGATTTCATCTCCCAATATTTGCCCATGTGACTTCTTATAAATAGTATTAATTTCCCTCTCTAATTGCTTGCGCAACATTGTCTAGTTTTGTTTTAATCATCATATATGTTACTTTATCCTCATTATGTGATGCTTTCTTTTTCTTACCCTTTGAAGTTGTTTTGCAAGATTCTAGATTTTGAGACATTCAAGTTGAACGTGTTGGGGACATTGCTCGGTCAAATAAAAATTTCGCATCATTATAATTTTCTAAAGAACCTCACTTTGAGATCATAACATCTCATTGATTCCATCAATGGTAGGATCATTGAGATAGCCCATTTCTTTCTTTTCCATTTCTTTCTTTTCCCTTTGGCAATTTCAGTACCTTCACCAGTGACCTTGTCTTTTTCAAACTGTTCTTCGACCTTGTCATAATTTTGCATTGGGGTGGTCAACCAATTTTTAGGATCCAGATTGCTCTATTACAATAAATCAACAATGAGCATATACTTTTTAGTGAAGTACATATGAAATGAAAATTGATACTCTTTAAGAAAAATAATGACAAAATACCTCTATCAACTTCTCCCACATTTCAGGTTCACAACTCTATATTTTTGTTGTGGCATTCCTTGCAAAATCACTCAATCCAAATTAAACAGATTGTAGCACTCCGTAAAATGTGATTTTATTATTTTGATATGTTTTTTAACCTATTCTTAGTGAACTCTACTCCAAGTTTATCTTTCAATTCTTGTACAATATTGTTTGTGAACGTAGAATTAACCCATATTACCCTCATAATGTTTGTGAGTAAATGCATCAATTAATGCATCATTCATATGGGACGTCCATGACAAGAACTTTCTTTTATTCCCTGTCGAAACCTACGTAAAGAAAAATTAAAAAATACAAATGCAATACTAATAATAATAATGTCTCAATGTCAAAAAAAGTCTAGGAATGCACAAAAAATATAAAATGGTAAAGTTCATAGATATAAGTTTGACTTGTTAAGTAAACTGTCCACATAGAAGTTGTTATCGCATGCCCAATATTCTCTTCCCCAATGGAATCCGCGTTATCATTCATTAAAGACCCATGATGTTGTTTAGATTCAGATGCTTCTAACTCTCGGTCCACTTCATTAAGAATCTCTTCATCCGGATCAACACCCATTAAGTAGTTGTGCAGTATACAACATGCAAGAAAATTTTTGTTTGTGTAGTGATAGAATAAGTGGGCTCATCACTGGCTATTATAGGGAATCGTTTCTTGAGAACTTCAAATGTTCTTTAATTCTATGACATTGCGTAATGAAGAATGTCAAAGATTGAACAACTCTCATAAATTCTCAGGTGGGTGGGTAGAGTATTCCTCCAAGTGGTAGCGCACAACTCTAATTCCATTATTCTTGTAGGATCATAGAAAAAGATTAAGTTGT
Source organism: Arctostaphylos glauca (assembly GCA_019985065.2). Classification (NCBI taxonomy): domain Eukaryota; kingdom Viridiplantae; phylum Streptophyta; class Magnoliopsida; order Ericales; family Ericaceae; genus Arctostaphylos; species Arctostaphylos glauca. The sequence continues at coordinate 8,799,892 of JAHSPW020000012.1, read as the reverse complement.
ATATGTTGGGTTTGTGGTCCACCAAAAGTGGGCCGGTTAGCCCATTAGTGGGCTAGGTCAACTAGGTCTTCTAGTTCCCCTATATATGGGTGCTTATGTGTAGGGTTCTATTCAACGTGTGAGTGTGTCATTGTTTCGTAAGCGGAATTGTGCTGCGAACAATACACCGGTGAGATTGAGAGAAGATCTGTGCGAGTTGAGTGTCGAACACCGGATTTGGTTGTTCCTCTTCGCGGTCAGAGTTTTTGTAAGCTGTTTTAGTAGATTTTTTCTCTGTTCAATCTCTCTCGCTCTTGTGTGTGTGTTTGTTGGTGTTCGTGGGATTGGGGTTAATCCCAACAACTGGTATCAGAGCTTTGGTTCGGTGGCCGAACACGCCGGAGAAACACACGGTCCGTTTGAACGCGAAACGGACGGAGGCGCACTGATCGAACGACTGGGCTCGGGTCAAAACACATCGGTTTGGGATTTTGAGGACACGAGTGGGTTGATCTCGACGAGACGAGTTCAACGGAAGTCAAAAGGTCGCGAAAGGACGCCGGACGCGCCCTCACGCGCGGCTTGAAGGTGGCGTGTCGCTGTGACGCCGCCGCGGTTGGTTTTCACGCGCAGTAAGGTTAGGGCTGACGTCAACAGGTCAAAGGGGTTCAGACCGGTTCTTTGACCCGATTTTCCGGTGGCCGGTTCAGGCCCTTCCAGGCCGGTTCTTGGCCGGTTCGGACCGGTTCCTGACTCGTTTCGACGAGCCGAATCCATTTCTGTGATCCGTTTCTGCTGGTTCAACTCCTACAGTTCTGGTTTGGTAAGTTTTTTACTGTTTTGGGCACTGTTTTGGAGTTTTTGAGTTGAGGGTCAGTCCTGGGATTATTGCTGCTGTGTTATTTTGCTGTTTGAGCGTTTAGCAAGATGACGGAGGTTGCCGTTAGTAGCTTGAGTTCAATGATTATGTTATCGGCACAGAATTTTGCAATTTGGAAGCCGAGAATGGAGGATCTGTTATACACGAAGGATTTGATGGATCCCATTGATTTCAAGGGGGTTAAACCGGAGGCAACGTCGGCTGAAAATTGGAGGAAGCTCAATCGAAAGGCTGTCGGACTTATTAGACAGTACGTCGGATTGGAGGTATTTCATCATATTTGCGAGGAGACTGATGCGTACACTCTCTGGACTACATTGCAGGAGAATTATCAGTCTAAGTTATCGCGGAACAAGGCGCTGTTGATGAGGCGACTTGTTGGTTTGAAACTCCGGAGTGGGATTTCTGTTGCCGTACACGTTAGTGGGTTTCAAAGTATGGTGAATGATCTAGCCAGTGTCAAGTTGAAGTTTGACGACGAGTTGCAGGCCCTGTTGCTAATCAGTTCTTTGCCAGATGACTGGGAGACGATGGTGGTTTCTCTCAGTAACTCAGCTCCTGACGGAAAGTTGACCATGAGCATGGTCACGGATGCTATGTTCAGTGAGGAGGCAAGGAGGAAGGAGATGGGCATTCACAGTCATAATGGAGGGCAAGCCTTCATCACTGAAGGGCGTGGAAGAACTCAGGAAAGGGCTGGAGGTTCTAATCACGGCAGGTCTGGGTCTCCGGGTCGCAAGTTTGTGGTCACCTGCTACCGGTGCGGCCAAGAAGGGCATATTCGACGGAATTGTCCGAAGGGGAAAGGAGACAAAGCAGGGGGTGACGATTACACGGCAGGTATTGTGTATGATTCAGATGCACTTCTGGTCACTACTGCAGGCACTGAAATTGGGAGAAAGGACTGGGTGTTGGACTCAGGATGCTCAGCCCATATGTGCGCGGACAGGAAGAGTTTCACGGAATATCAAGCATGCGATGAGGGGAGTGCTAGGATGGCCAACGGAACAGCTAGCAAGATTGTTGGCAAAGGGGCAGTCCAGTTTCGTATGTCAGATGGAAGACGGGTGAAACTCACGGATGTGCGACATGTTCCTGGGTTGAGGAAGAATGTTATTTCTCTGGGGGTGCTGGAGTCGAAGGGTAGCAGTTTTTCTGCTAGTGGGGGCGTTCTAAATGTTCGCAAGGAAAATGGGCCCTCACTACAGGGTAAGAAGATTAGGCATCTGTACAGGTTGGATGGGAGTGTTTGGACAGATGGAGCAACTGACAAACATGGTTCCAACGGAAAGGGAAGGAAACGGAGTAAATGGGAAGCAAGGAGGTCGCATCGATGTTCACGGAATTGGCGTAGGAAGAATCGGTGGGCCCAAAATGATTCTCCTGTGCTGGAATGTGAGCGTGGGCTCCGGGATGTTTACTGGAAAGCTCAAGAGGGCATTGAGACGAGGTCGTGTTTGAAAAAGTGCACTGGAATGGCGACCACGGAAACGACCAGGAAGCGTGTCTCATTTGCACCTGGTTTGATTAGTGACGGTTACACTTCTGAAAGATTGCGTGCACGCGTTGGAGAAGTGGAGTCACGGGCTGAAGAAGCAAGTCCTTGTGTGGCACCCGTTGAGGGGGTGCGGGCATCCGTCGAGGGGGTGCGGGCACTCCATTGTGGGGGTGCGGACTCTTTGACTTAAAGAGTAGTTTAACCGACAATTACCCACTTGTGGTGGAGGGGGTGAATTGTTGGGTTTGTGGTCCACCAAAAGTGGGCCGGTTAGCCCATTAGTGGGCTAGGTCAACTAGGTCTTCTAGTTCCCCTATATATAGGTGCTTATGTGTAGGGTTCTATTCAACGTGTGAGTGTGTCATTGTTTCGTAAGCGGAATTGTGCTGCGAACAATACACCGGTGAGATTGAGAGAAGATCTGTGCGAGTTGAGTGTCGAACACCGGATTTGGTTGTTCCTCTTCGCGGTCAGAGTTTTTGTAAGCTGTTTTAGTGGATTTTTTCTCTGTTCAATCTCTCTCGCTCTTGTGTGTGTGTTTGTTGGTGTTCGTGGGATTGGGGTTAATCCCAACAGTATCGGTAGTCAAAATTACCATTGGGGATCTTTAGATTGTCTTCTCTCTTAAGTGCATTTTTCAATATTCTTGCATATGATGCAGTGTCTTTCCATCTGGACAAGACATGTGTGAATTGAAAGTCAAATGACTCTAAATAAGGAAATGGAGAAATCAAATTCAAAAGCTACTGAGTTTGATAGCATCGCATCAACTCTCATAATCCCCTAACACCATATTTTGACCAAATATCAATTTACCATTCATATGTCCCAGGGGCGGAATTAGGATTCGAAATTTGGGGAGCCGAAATTTTTTTGGGGAGAAATGGAGGGGACCAATTATAATTTGGGGGGACCGAAATGTATTTTTTTTTTATAATTTTCAAAATTTATACCTATGCCTTAATTTTTTTTTTTTTGAAAATTTTGGGAGGACCCGGGCCGCCCGCAGTCTCCATGTAGTTCCTCCTCCGTATGTTCCTCACCTAATTTACACTGTTGTATCTGAATTGGGGGTGATTAAGAATATAACAAACTCAATTATGATTTTTGACTTTTTGAATAAATTTTCTCATTGTTGTAGGTCTTCTTACGCATTTTTATCTCAATGAGAGTTGCTCTTTTCAATTTGGCCGTTTCTACTGGTTACACATCTCTCTCTCTCTCTCTCTCTCTCTCTCTCTCTCTCGCTATTTTTTGTTTGTGTTTCAAGCATTACTTGGGAACTACAACGCAAGGGATAATATTTGAGTGATTCTATAAGTCACTGGCTTTTCTAGGTAAAAAACAAAAAAAACAAATTCTCATTTATGTTATTGATCATAGTTTTCTTTTGTTTTTATGATAATTCTTAAAGAAAGTGAGATGGGTTCTTTGCAAGGATCAATTGTTTGCCTTGCTCTCCAAGCAAAACACACTGTAGTTAATGCTATTCATGGAAGTGGATTTTTGGGGATTTAGATGAATAAATGCTAATGGAATTAATGAGGGCCATCTACATGTGCAGAAGTAGAAGAAGGTGCAATGTAGTTCCAAATTGTCATCCAACGGTAACAGGTAGTATGACACAGAATATCAGTGTCGTTGAAGGAATGGGGGGAGGTGCTGTGCACCTATGCACAGCAGTGGTGCTGTGCACCAAAACGGCGCAGTTTTGTGCCGCGACGAAACGCCCTTTTGTGGGTTTTGTGCACGTAACCTCTTAAAAAAAATATTTTAAAATTTCAAGTTCACGGTTAATTTCAAAATATTATTTTAAGTTGACGGTGAATTTTTCAAATTTTTTTGAAAATAAAATTCAGAAAACATAACCTAAATGGATTCAAATGAGTAGTATCGGTTATTTTTTTTAATGCGACGGTGACAACAATAAAAAGAAAACTACAAAAATATATATATTTTGCTGCCGCCGCATTAAAAAAAATAACCAATACTGCTCATTTGAATCCCTTTAGGTAGTGTTTTCTGAATTTTATTTTCAAAAAAAATTGAAAAATTCACTGTCGACTTAAAAGAATATTTTGAAATTAACCGTAAACTCGAAATTTTAAAATAAATTTTTTTAAACAGGTTACCTGTACAGAACAGACAAAAAGACGTTCCGTCGCGACACAAAACTACGTTGTTTTGGTGCACAGCACCGCTGCTGTGCACAGGTGCACAGCACCTCCCCCGGTTCCGTCGTTGAAGCAAGTATCTGTTGAAGATTTGACTGGAATCCTCCTTTGACTTCTTGAAAGATTATAATCTCTCAGAGTATGGTTGATCATTAATGCAACATGGTTGTGAAATGAATAAGGGCATGGCTCTGTATTGCTCATTAAATACACATCAAACCTGTGTGTCTACATTCCTATCCTATATATACCGATATAGTCTTGTAGACTGAGGTAGAGTGAACTGAGGGCAATACTCAAAGAGATTGTGAGGTGTGAGAGTTTGTAATAACTCTCTTATATTAGTGAATCCGCTGCCCCCGTGGACGTACCCAATTTTGAAAAACCATGTAAATCCTCTTGTCTCTTGTGATTAAGCGTGTGTGTTGAGTTTATCGTTCATAGGGCATTACAGTATCTTCCCTTAAATTATGTAGTGTTGAAGTATTTGGCATGTTCAGATCCATTTTTAGAGTGTACATGTGCTCATTGTTTGGCTATTGTAATAAGGAGCACCTGGTAGTACATTTGCTCATTCTTCGTATTATCACATTGGCTCTTTCAAAAAAAAAAAATTGCTCTTAGCTATAGTCAAGACTAGGGTAAATGTTAGCTGTTTAATATTTGAAGTTGCGACGTGATTAGTAGGAAGCATTCATTTGCACGTCAATTGTCGGCCCAATTTTTTATATTTATGGAAATTTGGATGGGTTTGAGTGAGGTAGAGATGAACCCGATTGGTTTTCTTTTATCTTTTCTTTTTCCATTTAATTGTCCAAAATTTAGAATTTATGACTTTATTGACATTGTTTAGGTCTAAGTGTCACATATTTTGTGCTCTTTGTTTCTATACAGTGGGACGTTGTTTCGTCAGTACGAGAAGAAAATTATTGTGTAGGATTCATCTATATTTTGTTAGTACGATGTTTCCTTAGTTTTCAAATGTCTTTGTAATAGGTTTAGTTTCAAAATGCCAGTTGAAATTTTTGATAAGCAGGAGCCTAACTTCACCCGCTTTAATAGATAAGACTACTTTGCCCATTTTCCACTCTTCTTGCTAAATCAAAGCATTTTATTATTTAAGTGAACTTTCGGATTTAAATTTCTAATTTGCAGCTTCTGATATGGCTGAAGAATTATTATAGCGGATATGAATCATATGATAAAGATTATACAAAGAGTAAGATGGTTGCACAAGCTCATCTGGATTTATAATTACACTTAGGATCATAAGTCCTAAAAGACCCTATTCCCCTTCAATTTTGTAATTGTTTAGTTGAAAATGCTAGATCTCCAAAGTGTTGATACGATTAGATTGCTTCCACAAAAGTTGCAAAGAAGTTCATTTGGATTTCACATTTGTATTCTACTTTATAGGCCTAATCTTTTTTTAGTTTTTTCATAGATTGTCGTACATATAACTCAATAAGAAAATTCATCCAAGCAAGCTTTTTTCCTCATGTGCTTAAATTTTGAATTGATCAATTTGATGTTAATTGCTTTGTCTTTTTATTTGCTTACTATGTAATTTTGACAGAAATGGAATTGCTTCGGTCAGATCTATTAGTGATGAGAGCAATGCAAGTAGTACTAAATGGTTAGTTAAGCCTATCATCAGAGTATCTCAATTAGTGTCTTCAAGCAGGGGGGCAATGCCATGATACAATTTAGTAGGGAAAAAACATCAAATTTTAGCATGTTCTTATAAGGAACACACGAGGGACATGCCGTATCCCCATGAGTGTCCTTGTGTGTCCAACATGGATACAACGACTTATTAGGAGTTTCTATGCTTAATGACTCGCCTATTGATATGGTTTGGAAATCCATTATGTAGCATGCCATGAAGCCCGAACGCTACTAGGAAGTTGTCATATCCATATCGGACATGCGGGGGCACACAAATGACACGTACGGTACACACCATGTGGCGCGTCTATTAAAGTTTAACATGTTTTAAAGGGAGACGCGCAAGAGCTACAATCAATGACATACCACACTAAAACTCTACCAACAATATACTCGAAGGTTGCCACCAAGAATAAGGGCATGGAACCGCATCAAACTCAGTATCAGAAGAATGCTGGAAGGAGATGTTATGAATGTGTAGGCCACATCAAGCAAAATTGCGCACAGTCAGTCAAGACATGCTACAGTGGCATCAACAACCACAAGACGCTAGCAACATCAAAGGATCTGAAAATATTAAACTAACCATAGAATATAGATTGATCCAATGTACCCTTGTACTTTTATTTATCGGTACAAGTCTTACTTCAACACATCTCTTTCATTTTTCATTTATAACATGTGTCTCATTCTTTATATTCGAAACCACACATTTTGGACGACCCCGTAGATTAATTTCGCCTATTAGTATTAGTTATCAATCCGAACTAGAGGAGACAAGATTATGCTAGATCTACTATCTTTATGGTCTGTAATAACCTGATATTTTTAATAAATAAAATAATAAGATTTCTTATTAATTGTTATTATCATAATTATTTTGTCATTTATTAATTCTTTTCATTAGTATATCGAATTATTGGTTTGGAGTACGAGTGCACGTGTGAAGAGTATGTTCACGAAGCACCCGAATATAAGTCTTACCTTCACCCTTAAGTTTGTCCGTTGACAAATTCATTGACAGATCTCTTGAACTTCTGCCTTTTCATTCAAAAAGTCATGACCTTCAAAACCTTGCAACCCTTTGGCTTCTTTTTAATTCTATAAATACAGCCCAATGTCTTCCATATTTCCTTTCACGTTGAAATTATCCCAAAAGTCATAGATATCACTGTAAAAGAAAATAGAGAGACAATAACAAGGAAGGAGAAAGCCATTGTTATGGGAAAGCTGAATTCCACCCAACCATCGCCAAGCTCTTCGCCAAAATCATCATTCGAGGTAGGAATACTTATACAACCTTCGATGGAACAATATGATAGTTTAATCGCATTAAAATCATCTCCGTTGCATTTTGATTCGTAAACCCAGCTTCGGCGACAGTTGACCGATCGCTGAGAGCAGTCAACCGGTAGGGCGATCAACCAATCACTGAGGGTGGTCAACCGAGAGGGGTTGTCGACCAGTCGCTGAGGGTGATCGACCGACCAGTGTTATTTTTTAACAGATTGCTATTTTGTTCAACTTGGCCCTAACTTTGAACTTGTATCTATACACTAACACTTGCACAAGCATGCATCTCTCGTAGGGATGACAATTTGGACAGAATTGATGGTTATCCGAACCGAATCGCTTAATTTTTTCTGAACTATAACTATTTATTTCCCAATAGGTATAGGTATGGTAGGAACGAACGAATACTCGTTTGGCTTTGGTTAAATTACAATTTAGACCAATAACTGAATCGATCTCCGAACCCAACCGAAATTAAAACGTCATTTTATACTTATGTGTGTGTGTGTGTGTGTGTGTAATTATAATTATAACACTTAATCCTAAATCTAAATATAAGTGGCGCAATGGGGTTTGAGAAATTGGAACTTGGAAGTTGAAAGACTTGATTCTCCACTCTCCAACTATGATTGGCGATCGTTCATCTAATGGGATGCTGTTTTTTGTACATATTTTGTTGTTTATCAATTTTTTTCAGGCTTTAGTTACGGTTCAGTTCAGTTTAGCTATTTCTCGAACAGAATAGTTAAACGAACCGAATGGTTTGGTTATGGAGTATTTTTTCTCCTCCGTTTGGTTATCGAGGCAGTTTCGGGTAAGATATAATATTTGCGGATGCGATACGATTATCTTACTAACTGCCCCGATCCGCCCTGTTGCCATCCCTAACCTCTCGTATTAACTTGTCCACAAATCCCCGTGGAATTATATTATAGCATGATTGCCAATTTGTCAATATTTTGTCTAAGATATATCGAATTGTTGATTTTTGTTTTGATGCTATAAATTTTTTGGAGATTATGAGATGTTGGGATCCTGAATATGAGGTTGTGTTGTTGAGATACTAGTTGGTTCAAATCATAGTCGTTATGTTGTAAATTTTGATGTTACTTGTATGTGGAAAACGTAGAGTCATACATAGGGCCATTGGATCGAATAGCGCTTGTGACATGGCAACGTAAGGATGTCAGAGCGTTCGTTATAATTGAGTTCATGTGTAGAGACAAAGTAAGCTGGCGTTAATGGAAAGAAAGTTTGAAATCGGTTTGAGATGATCTATCGTGGCAGTATTGTTTTGGGCGTCGTCCCATGTATGTCTGGCGTCGATCTGTTGTTTTTATGGAAGGACCCCAACTAGAAGGTGGGTGTATACGGTTTGAGGTGACTTTAAGACTGTCTGTGAGTACAACTCCAGACCCCAAGGAAGTGACGGTTAGTGTCTTGGGCGTCCTTGAGTTGGTAAAGGAGAAGCGGCTAAGGTTCGTTGGTATCTGACCTGGTGAAATCGTTTTCGGGGACTAGATAGAGTGAAGTAGGTATTGATTTAAGTAGACGGTAGAAGGTCTCTGCCTTGCTAGGTCGATATTCAATTGGGTACATAACTTCAGACTATTAGCTCATGGTAGGTAAGGACTGGTTAATATCAACCGATTGTCTATGCTAGTATTAAAGGGTAGGATTAGATTTTCAATGTAGTAAATCCTAGAAAATTAAATACAGATTCATAACAAACCTACAGATTACTTTCCACTACTTATTATAATGTCTATTTTGTTTTATTATCTGACATATTGTTGTATATTAGGTTGTTTGTCGGGTAAGTATTTTTGCTGAGTGTCATAACTTATGGAGCAATTTCTCTGCCTCTAACATTTATGCTAGATGTAGAAGAACAGTTAGAGATACCATCGAGCAAGAAGAGCTAAACTACAAGACCGACGGAGTCAACGAGACCTGGTTGTCATATCCATAGAAGTTATGTACATTGATTTTCATATTAACTCAGAATAATATATAGTTTTGTAATTTCAAATACAACTGCTACAACAATTTTTTGAAATAATTGCAAAAACTTCCTTCAAAATATTTTTTATAAACATTAAATGGACATTTTAGTCATTTCAAATTTAGGATTACTATAATTAATTTTCAGTGAATAAGGGTGTTTCTTTTAAACTATTTGTTCTATTTGACAAATGATTTTAAAAGAGTTTTAAATAATGTTGCCGAAAATCGGGACATTACATAGTTGACTTCAACATATTGGAGATAGACCAATTACTTGCCTGTCGGGATTTGAATTAGGGGTGTACATGGTCCGGATTGGACCGGTTCTGTAAGAATCCAAGAACTAAATCATATCTAACGGTTTCAAAGAATTGAGAATCATAACCAAACCATTACACATATGGAACCAAACCATTAGATCGGTCCGGTTTGGTTCCGTTTCCGGTTCCAAATCATGTTAGCATTAAAAAAAATTCAAAAAAAATATGAATAGAATAACACTAGTTTTTTAAAATTGTGAACAAAATAAACAACATAATAATTGCATCAATTTCATTAATCTTAAAAATCGAATTTATACATCTAATAAGTTTATGAAAAATACAACTACATTAAGAATGAAAGAGTTCTTTATTTTGGAAATGGAAGGATTGTAACTTTTTTGGGTATATATATATATATTTTTTAATCGGTCCGGTTCGGTTCGTACTACAGTTTGTAATTATAAAACCATGGACCAAACCATAATATCCGGTTCTAATTTTTTTAGAACTATAACTAATCCACTAAACCAAGGAACCAATCTAAAAAGACTGGTTCGGTCTGATTGATTCGGTTTAGCGGTTTTTTCAATTTTTTTGTACACTCCTAATTTGAATAATTGTCGTCTGAGAAAGAATGAATCAATTATTGAGAGAGAGAGAGAGAGAGAGAGGGGTATTTCCATGCTAAGGGGTTAGAGCAACTCCAACACTATTAGGTATTTTGGCTACCTAAAAGTACACTTTTTATTTTGACTACTCACTTTTTTATAGATGCACTCCAATGCTAATTTTATTTGCCTAGCACCTCTCGGCTAGCTATTTGTAGCCAGCGAAAAGTACAAAAGGTATTTTGACTAGCCATATGAAGAGTCTGTTGGAGTTTTAAAAATAAAAATTGCTAGCTATTTTAGCTAAAGGGATTGATTTACCTAGGGTGTTGGAGATGCTCTTAGACAATACTAATCGCCTTCTTCGCATGATCCACTTTGGCTCAGCCAATTAGCAACTCTCAGTTGATGCATACCTCACCATTCCTTGTCAAGCCACACTTATCCCTTTATTAATTTCTTGAAGTCTCGAGTGTACAAATCCAACTTGAACGTACTTTGATGAAATTGTTGCATATTCAAAACTTAAATTATTTGTGACACTTCTCTCTGTTCGATGATTTATCCTCACAAATCATTTCGTTTTAATTTTTTTCGAAATAATAAAGTTCTTCCTCTGGATCTCGCAACTCACTTATTGCAACGAAATTCTATCTTTGTTGGCCAATTTTTCAACAATAAATTTAAACGAAACAAATTGCACCTCTATTATGTAAATGAAGACACTACATTTTCAATTTGACTACGGCTGAGTTTAACTTAAATTATGATAAATGCCTTTTCATTGTTCCTTTTGAATATTTTTTAAATTGGTCTAATTTTTTTTAGAGTAATTATTCATCTTGAGTACAAGAATCAAAAAATATCAACCAAAAGTTTTTAAAAAAATCCGTTAGAGACAAAAAAAAAAATTAAAAAAAAAGACAATGTATTTTTGTTCATCTTGTCTAAACTTTTTTCATCTTCGACCCACATTTTTATGATATTCATGTTCCTTTGTGGAGACGAATGATTAATTCCAAAAATTGTTCAAAAGTTAAAAAGAATCACTAAACACCAATAATACCAATTCTCTTAAGAAAAAGACTAGTTTAGTCCTATCTCACCCTAATCTATATTACAAATCACGCTGACGTAGACCCCCCTAAACATATTTCACAAAAAGGGGTCAGAATTAATTTGATCTAACGACTGAGATTCGTTACAAAAAGTTACATAACAATCTTAATTAACTAGCATTTATTAGCCCCATAATTTTTTAAAAATAATAAAAAATATATATATTAATGCTCACAACTTCTCTCACTCTCTCTTCATTTAAAACTCTATTTTAGCTAATTAATTTCTACGAATAGTTATTTTTCAAGATATAGTAAATACGTAATTTTTACAAAAAATATTGTGTAGCTTAGACTAATTTATATTTCAATATCTATATTACAATACAGAACAGCGCGAGCCGTTTCAAATATATTTTCACAATGATTGAGATTATTTGATGTAATGTTTAATGTTCACCGCAAAAAAGTTAAAAAATATAACATGCTAAAAGTTTGAATACTACCTGAATTAGAATTCTAACATGCATTTAATATTTTTGATAGTACCGTAGACACGAACAATATGCTAGTTCTTAACAAATTAGCATCCAAAAGATTATTTACTAAGGGATGGAAAATTTTCCTACTTTATTATTCACAATTTATTTTGTGTAGGAAAAGCTAGCACATAAACTTTATTAACGAAATCATCGTGAACTTGTAAATCACATTCTAACCACAATGCCAATCTCGTTTGTGCTTCATTTCATAGGCGCCCTAGCTTTTGAACAAGGCGGTTCTCGATTTCCAGTCTCTTCTTCATGAACAAACCATACTTGGCGACGAGTTCTTTGTCTCCAGCAGCTTCAGAAAGCTTGCAGCCAAGAGATGTCTTGTCCAACTTGTCAGCATACATATGTGAGATGGGTACGAAACTACCCTTCTTGTTGCACAACCAACCATGAGCAGCCCTCAATGCAGCTCCTAGGGATGCAGAGTCTGTCAAGCAAAGTTCAGAGAATTTCCTATCAGAAGCAGTACAAATTTTCAACAAACATGTTCAGCATACGCTTTTTAGCCGGTATTGGGGCTTCAAAAAGTACACTGTTTTTTTGGGGCTAAAAAAGAAAATCAACCCAACGTTAAAACTGCTTTTATATGGATTTTTGTAACATAGGACATATCCTTTGTTGTCTTTATCGACTTTAATGTTCGAAATGACCTTCATGTCGAACCCCTTTGTGTCCATATTAATTTCTAACCGAGTGGAATCACCAAGCCAATTTTTCATTCCTATAATTGAACCATTGCCCTCGTCCTCAAGCTGTGAAACGACATTTTTTAGAATTTAGATATTTACTCTTGCAAATTGATGAGGCCGAATCCATGAAATTTTGTTTGTAGGCCTCCTAAAGTTAAACACCAAATTCAAAAAGCCAACCAAGAAAAGATAAAAGGCTTATTGACCCATTGCAAAAAGGCCATCCCGAAGAAAGCCTCTTTTAAGCCAAGAAGCCTGCTTTTTTAACACCGTCCCAAACAGAGGAGGACATTCAAAAAAGGCTGTATTCAGTTGAGTAATGACATGATTTTGGCGTCTTAAAGAGGGAGTGTCCATGTACCTGGTCTTTGTACTGTATAGACATCACAGCCAAAAATGGCAGCTATTGTTTTGAGAATGTTCTGATTAGCAGATGCTCCTCCGGTAGCTATTATTCGTTTTGGAGGAGAAGGCATTCCAAATCTTTCAGCGTGACCTCGCATAGAGAGCAGCTGGCCCTCAACCAATGCACGAATCTGCATTTCAATTTACTTAGCCATAAGAAAACTGTTCTCACCCGTGTACCTCATGAGCCCTCATCTTGAATTACTACTAACCTCAGACTGAGAATCAAATTCCTCCACTTCATGTTCAGTTACGCCATCTAAGGTGTCACCACTGAAATTCTCAAGAACGTATCGGTGGAAACCAACTGGATACCATAGGCAAGTTTGGAGTTTATTAGTAGTGATAAACAAGAAAAAGTAATTCTTGGTGCAGAGCGACTCAAAGGCTTTCTCAGAATTTCATTTTGCTATGGAAAATGAGTGAAAAATTTATGCCAAAGATTGTGTAATAATTAGGACATACTTATAAAAAGATAGACCATAAAAATAGAGCACATAGACTTCCTAGACTTCTATTGTCCTATTTGGCAATAAAAAACTAAACTGGAACAATTAGTTGAATAAATAACTCTTAGAATAATCATGTTCGATTTTAAATTCTTTTGAAATAGTAAACCAATGATGGACCACGATCCACGACACCCCAAGTATTTGAATTGTGGGGCACAATTATCTTCAAGGTTGAAATGTGGACAATGCACTGAACTCAGTTTTTTTTTTTTTTTTTTGAAGTTATATTTTCTGGCAGACCACAGCTAAAATATCTGGAAATCGAAACTCAATAACTCACCTGGGAGGGGAGGAAGTATTTCATAATCCTTATAGTAGAAACCGATCTTTCCACCTATAACAGAGAAAAGGGTGAGAAAGACGAAAAGGAAAATACTCCTGTGAACTCCTTCAAAGAATAGGTTTACTTACCATTCAGAGGAGGTGTTTGTTGCATAAATTTGCCAAAAACTTCCCAAGATTTATCCGCACATTGATTTCGCACATCTATCAGAATTGTGATTGTCAGTAGTAGGAACTTTCAAAAAAATTATTTGCTTAAACCAATGTTTTAAAACAGGACCGAACCTGGTGCTGAAACAGCAATGAATATGAACCAATATCCACCAGATTGGTCTATCCTCTCATTCGTAGTTATTTATCATTCATAAGTCAAGTAATCTTCTTTTGTTGAATTTTCTGTCATAATCATTACTTGACTTGCAATGATTAATTGTTTATTCTGACTCACTTTTGAAGAGTTTCTAGTTGTCTACCAATAATAAACACATCCAATAACCCAGCCTCTTTACGACTTCAAGGAACAATTGGACTTCTAAAACATTGGTTGAAATGTTGGAATCATATATTCAGATATGAGTAGCCCACCTTCACGAGTCAAAGAGCCATTTTTATAGACCAACATTACCATGTAGCCTTTTGTGTCAACAGGATTAGGAAATACATGCCCTTCCAAGCTTGGTTGGGGGTCACTCGTAATCCCAAAAACCTGAATGATAAGGTTGAACATATCAAAAGTGAATCATTTCATATTCAGATTGGAGTAGATTAACAGATACTGAGGTTCCACTCATCATCTCAAAGAAAGCAAAAATAATGTGAACAATATTCCACACTACTCAACAACTAGCTCATTCGATTTTATTTACTTCTAAAATTAGGAAAAATCTTTTCTTCTTCTTAAGGCAAAGCTAAACAACATTAGAACTTATGATGGGCCTCATAAACAATATTATGAACATCTGAATTTCCCTACAAGTCCTCTGTGGAGATCGCAGACATGATTGACAAACTGGGGCAATAATAAAATTTTGACTAGGCTTGTTAGTATGCTTAAACTCTGACTATATGCAAATCACAATATGGTACACGGACTAAAAAAAAACCCAAGATGAGCAATTGGGATAAGATATAGAGCAACCAATTTCAAGTGCACAAACAAGTAAATTAGGAATGTCTTTCTTGTAACTTACAGTGTCACTAGTGCCGAGACTGATTGCCAGATCACCAGGACTGTTTAGGGTCAGACCTACATAGGTTCAGAATGTCGAGTCGGTATGCAGTCATGAAGAACTAAGAGAATATGAGAATAGGGGGGCAAAACAAGATAAGAAGCTTTCATAAAGATGGAAAGGAAATAAAGAAGAAACCATAAGGCCATCAACTAAAATCAAGCACAGACATAAAACCAGGAAAGAATTACAAGACAATGCAACAGATGCAAGATTGCATTCCCAATCCCCAATCAATCATTGTTCTACTAAGCGAGAAATTGAAGGAAAGGCACATCAGAGGAAAAAGATGAATGTGTCTATTTTAGGAAAATAGGTTAAAGTATTCTCAGTATGGAATATGTGAAGAAACAATGATGAAAATGATCATTTACCTGCTAGGCTGTTGGGATTGTCCCCAGACCACTGAACAACCAAACAGTTCTTGTTGAAACGGAACCTGAAAGCAGTTTGACATTATATCTAGCAGTCAATAGTGATTTTAAGAGAGTAAATCATGAAAGAGCAATCTTATGGCCCGCCAGATTATTTCACCTTTCTATATCACCGAGCACATGGCAAGACATTATCTTAATCCTGTTCACTTCTTGATCATTTTCTTACAAGGAACCAATTATGGGTATCCAAGAAAGTCAGTGACAAAAAACCGGTGCTACATAGTATTTTTTTCAGGACAAAAAAACCTACTTGAATAAACCAATGACCAATAAGAGAAAAAACAGCATATGAAACTTAAAGTCAAATGAAAAATTTAGGCAGTTTAATACAAAAGTTGTCTCATCTTGAATACATTCAGTGCTTTGGTATGTGGTTGTTTTGCATCATGACAACTTTTTATGAAAGACACTGGTACGGCAAGTTCTTGTCATAGTTTTTGTTTGACCTTGGAGGCGTGAAATCATAAAGTGCTAATATGAAATTACTCTACACCATACCCATATGCAGTGAAAAGGACAAAAAGCACGAGAATCTCCAACAGGTTGACATAGTTAAACCCGCCTGAATTCATGAATTTTTTTCACTCACTCACATTCAAATTCCAGGGGACAATTGAGGCAAACAGTTTTTGTGCTATCATGTGGTTTAACTACTTTGACATTCAGTAGTAGGCTAAGATTTGGGACACGCCGGGAACCATGTCCTGTGAGACAAACATTCAACAAGCCACTTGATAGTATCATAGTGATGAAGCAACCATGAATCAAAAATAGAATACATTAATAGACATCGTCCGATTGAAAAAGAAAAGGTAAACACACACAAGCAATCCAGCCCGTAGGATTTCCTTTTCTTCTTCCCATTCTGACTTCTGTAGGTTTTCCAGTAATAGTACGATAAAAAAAGAATGCAAAAGGCACTGCTTGCCTATATATTTTCACTAACCTTTCCACAAAATAGGGAGCAATAACCCCAGCAACAGCATGTGCAGGAGCTAATTTCCCAAGCTTTTCCTCCAAACCTGGTGCAGTGGCCTGTGATGAACATGAAAGTTCAACATCAACTAAACAATGAGCTGTAGGACTGAGCATTAAACAGTAACAAAGTCTCAAAGTATAAGCATCTAATTGGCTGTGTATTGCATAGACTCTTCAAAATGTACAAAAGATCTCGTGTTATGCATGAAATCCCCAAGGAAACTTCTAAACAAAATACCAGTCCTAAATAAAGAAAGAAATAAAATGTACATATCTTGGCGTGTCCCTGTGTCTTTGGTATGGAAATTTGATGAATCCAACACACTAGCACCCGAGTCCAAGTAACATACTCGTCTAATTTGGTTAAGAAACATAGACCCTTAATTCAAGTAATAATCAAACACAAAAATGAAGAAAACACAACATGAACATGTAACTAGAAGTGTTGTCTCAAGATTCCAAAAACAAACCTCCAAAGCAATTTTAGACCAAGCCCTTTGCTTAATATCCATCAAATTCATACCCGCACCATCTGTCTCATCAATACAAGCATATTCCCCTATAAGTAGAGAAGCTACAAAGGAGCTAACCAGAGAAATCCTCTCTGTATTCTTATAAACTTCCGACCGAGTCTCAAATATCCTTCGAATTTGTGGGCCGGTGTATCTCTCGTGGGCCCGTGACCCAGTAATTCTTGATAACTCCAATGCACCTCCAACAGCTTTCTCAATTGCTTTGCACTGTTCTGTGGTGCTGCTGTCCATCCATATCGGTGATTCATTTGTTGAAAAGGCATCTAGAAGTTGATCCACCAATAGTTTCTTTGAGTCCAATGCCGATAATTTCGCAGAACTTCCAGTTTTCCAATAAACACTGCCGTGCTGCTGTCCACTTCCAGAAACAGCAACAATTTTTGCAAAATCAAGTTTTTGTGAGAGTCTCTGAAGTATGAGGTCCAGTGCCTCCACCCACATGAGAGTGGGCGAAACGATTCGGCCAGTGACTGATGGGTCTCTGTAGACGCCATCTTTAGTTTTATAATGGGGCATTTCTGAATCAAAATTGACTATATCCGAATGGACAATGTTGAGACTCGCATCTAACACAGTCGCCTTCAATGATCTATAAGAATCAATGTTTTACATAATTAGGTCAAAAGCTTCACGTTAGGTACCTAATTCTCCAGAACTACAAATGAAATAGCACCAACAATAGATTAATCGATAATGGACAAAACCAGTATATGAAATTACCAAATTTCAACATGATTATGAACGAAACCATTAAAAATTGTAACAAACCTCAATTAGAACTCAACCCAAAAGCTAGCTATTAAAGGGAGGGTGTCCAAGGACTTATTAAGCCCCCACCAGGAGCCCATACTCCCGATCAGGAGCCCATACTCCCGATGTAAGATAAGACCCATATCTTGTATTACCCGACCCCTTCAAAACCGACGTCCAGGGCGGCAGGTTTGGCACCTCCGACAACCTGTGGTGGACTCGTCCGGAACCGGCTCTGATACCAATGTAACAAAAACTCACCCCCAAAAGCTACCTATTGAAGGGAGTGTGCCAAGCACTTATTAACCCCACCAGGAGCCCATACTCCCGATGTGGGACAAGACCCATACCTTGTATTAGGATCATAACCAAAATCCACCAACCCAGAACAGAAACTAGGTATACACACAAAATTGCGATCTGGGTGATTGCGAATTTGTTAACAGAAGAGAAACGAAGTTGATGAAGAACGGAGACTTACTGAGTAGAACTGTCGAATCCAAGGAAAAGAGAGTCTGGGGTGAAAGAACAATCCTCCATTGTAGGCAAGCAATCAAAGCGGAAATCTGAGGTGAAATCTAGGAATTATAAGATTATCCAATACGAGGAAGACGAAGATATTGGTGTGGGAAACTGTAAAGTGTTTAAGTACTATGGGGATCAGAAATTAAAATAGTAGGATAAGTACGAAAATTTAATAGAAGAAGGTTCAAAAAATGCTAGACACACGTTATTTTTGAACATCATTTAAAATTATATCGTTTTGTGTTAAAAAATCGTATTTGTTTTTGACCCACGTTGCTCAAAATATATTTAGGTCTTGCTCAACACAAAGTAACGTAATTTTAAGTGATATATAAAAATAATACTCCCTCCGTCCCAATTTATTTGTCCAATTTGGAGAATCCAACTTATTAAGGGGACATAATCATTACACTATAAAAATTTTAACATTCCAAATAATGCCCTTCATTTTAAATTTTATTGTTACCTCAAATCAAAAGGAAGGGTAAAAAGGTATTTTTATAAGATTTCATTCTTAATCTTCTCAAAATGGACAAATAATTTGGAATAATTAAAAATTAAAAAGGGGACAAACAAAATGGGACGGAGACAGTATGTTAAAGTGATATGTATATATCACTCTTGAGGGAGAAGTATCGATTGAACACTGAAAAAAGCAGCAGCATTTTGAATTTGGACAACAATTAAAATGATGTCGTTTCATCAAAACGTGATAGACATCCAAAAGAATTGAAATTGTTATGAGAGCTAGGTCTTTATGTTTTTAACAAAAAAGTTAATTTAATTATTGAATTTTAGAGTTACATTCTTTTTAACCAGTTTTTTCCATTTACTTATAAATTCTTTTTGTGTCTATCATTTTTTGTTTTTGCATTTTTTTTTGGCCTCAAATTTCAAAGATTATTGGTCCGCCTTAACGGAAGAAATATAAAAAATATAAATTATGTTAAAAAGTTAAAAAATTTACTAAAAACGAAAAATAAGCAAAAATAGATCACGTTTTGAATTATTTTTATCTTTTTTAAACTTTTTTCAAATTTGATATAATATTTATAATTTTCTTGAAACCTCTTATCGAGATAAATTAATAATTCACAAAAAATTGACGAAAAATAAAAAATGCAAAATAGAAAAGTACAAATAAAAACATTTTCGTCAAATTGGACTCCCTACTTGCTTATTTCTAATTTGTTTTGGTCTTCTATTCATATTTTAAAATAAAAAAGAAAAATAAATAGAAACATAACATGTTTTTAGATTATTTTTATTTTTTAAAATTATTTTTAAATTTGGTTCCTTATTTATAATTTTTCTAAAATTTCTCATCGATATGAGCTAATAATTCGCAAAAGATTGACGAAAGACAAAGACTTAGAATTTTAAAAAATTCTAATAAAAAATCAAGTCAAATTGATTTGGTCAGCCCCCATGATACTTGTCCTCCTGTGAATTGGTAACTTGGTGTCGTTGCGATAAAATTGGCCTACAACGGAATTCCTTTTACATCTCGAGTCATTCACGTAATACATTCTTATATTTTAATCACACTAAATATGTATTTCCCGATAAACATATAAAAGAGAATAATATGTTTTATTTTACAGGACAAATTACTATTAATTTCAAAACAAGTATGTAAAATTAATTAATTAAACAAATAAGTAAATATTACAAGAATAGGCCCTAAATATCTTCGTCTATCATCAACTGATAAGAATTACATTGGATGAAACCTCAAATAAATATTACTTACGTATTGTTTAGATTGAGAGATTTAGAAGGTAGGTGAAAAATTTGAAGGTAGTTTTTGTGTTTGAATTGCATTTAAAAGTGATGAATGTAAAGAAAATGAGAAGAAAAGCACATAATTTCATTCCAAAAAAATAAAATGAAAATAAAGTAATATTATGACTTACACTTGTAATCTCAATTACTACTCATTAAAAATAAATACTAGCATGATAATAAAATAAGCTACTTGTTATCTACATGAATTTTAACACTGAAGATAAAAGATTAAAAATGAATAAATTATATTATAACTTACACTTTTCTTCATTAAATAAACACGATGAAACATTTTGCAATTTCATTTTTCTACAAATAAACGTAAAAAAGTATCTTTTTTTTTTCTTTCTCACCGCTCTTTCTAATTAAAGCCTTTTCTCACCTCCTGGCTCCTAACCTTTTTTTCTCCTATGATCCAATCATCAACTGATATTTGGACTATGGTATTTATTTGGTATTTATTGAAATTTTTTTGTAATTTTTTGTTTTTCATCAAATTTTTTTGATTTATTGGTTCATCTCGACAAGAATTTTCAGAAAAATTATCAATCATCAGCCAAATTTGAAAAAAGTTCAGAAAAGACAAAAATAAATAAAAAAACAGAGTTTTTTTTACTTATTCGTCGTCTTTAGTAACTTTTTTTTAACTTTTGGACATAATTTTATACTCTTTAGATTCCTTTCATCAAGATGGGCCAATAAACTACAAAACATTGAGGTTTAAACAATAAATGTAAAAAAAAAATGAATAAAGACAAAAACAAAAAATAAATAAAAACGATAGGCCAAAGGGGGCCGTCCTTGGATTAACCTTATTTTATGAAGGGTCTATTTTGCCTGGATTAATCCAGGCTAGCTTATCCGATTTTTTTTTTATCTTTATTCAAATTTTTTTTGAATTTGTTATTTTTATGTCATTTTTTCGTGGATTATTGGTTCGTATCGACGAAAGGAATCTAAAAAGTATAAAATTATGTCCAAAAGTTAAAAAAAAGTCACTAAAGACGAAAAATAAGCCAACACGGACGCTGTTTTTTGCTTATTTTTTGTCTTTTCTGAACTTTTTTCAAATTTAGCCGATGATTGAGAACTTTTCTGAAAGCTCTTGTCGAGACGAACCAACAATCATCAAAAAAATGATGAAAAACAAAAAATTAAAGAAAAATTTCAAATAAAAACAAAAAACTAAACAGTGAATAATCCAATAATTCAGCCAGGTCAAATGGACCAAGGCCCAATTTGGCCTTGATTATTTATAATCAAATTTTGTCTCTGTTCAAATTTTTTTCGCATTTGTTATTTTGACTTTACTTTTTTTGTACATTATTAGTCCGTCTCGATAAGAAGAATCTAAAAAGTATAAAATTATGTTCCAAAGCTTAAAAAAAATTACTAACGACGATAAGTAAGCACAAAATACTTCTATTTTTGAATTATTTTTGTCTTTTTTATTTTTTTCAGATTTGATCTATTATTTATAACTTTTCTAAAATCTCTTGTCGAGATGAACCAATAATCCACAAAAATTTGATAAAAATAAAAATAAAATTTCAAATAAGAACGAAATAATAATCAAATAATCAAGTCAAACCAAACTCAGCCTAAATTTTCGTATTTATCATACTATTTTAATTTCTGAGCCCAATAGTAGTTAGGGCTCCATTTGGACTGATTAGATTATCGGATTATTTTTTTGTCCTTGTGTGAATTTTTTTTGTTATTTTTTGCCTTTCGATAATTTTTTATAGATTATTGGTTCATCTCGACGAGAGTTTTCAGAAAAGTTATAAATAATAAACAAAATTTAAAAAAATTCAGAAAAGACAAAAATAATCTAAAAGTATAATCTTTTTAAGTTTATTCGTCACCTTTACTAATATTTTTTAAATTTTTAGATATAATTTTATACTTTTTAGATTTTTTTTATCAAGATGGATTAATAAACTACAAAATGTTAAAATTAAAATAATAAAAACAAAGAAATTGAACAAAAACAAAAAAAAACTGAAAAATTTATGTAGGCCAAATGAAGCCTTAAACACTTGACAGTCTCCTTGGATTAACCTTCTTCAAAAATGTTAAACACACATCACTTTTGCACATCACTTTTACACATCACTCAAATAAAATCCCCTCTCTCTCTGCAACAACAACGGTAATCAAAGAACAACCTCAGTTATATGTCCAGCAACCCTATAGAAATCCAACACACCAATTTCAATATCACCCCCAAAAAAGAGAGAGAAGCAAAAATCTAAAATCAATTAGATTTTCAATATACTTGTCCCAACATCAACGACGGAGTCTCGGGCTGGAGATAGCGCCGGTGGTCCCACATTCGTTCCCAGAATGGTTAGTCTTTTAACTAGGGTTTCTATGTTCGAGGCTTACATGTAATGGCCATAAAATTTTAATCAATTTAATACATAGTTCGAATGTATTTTATTATTTACTTCGCTCGATTATACTTCATTACGAACGCGCGTGTATATATATATATAATGTGTATACGCTATATATTATCTAATAATAGTAATACTATTTTAGACTATTAGATATATTTATACTCTATATATAGCCCACACACAGAGTAAGTGAGTGTGTGTGTATCACCTCTCTCTCTCTCTCTCACGACTCTCTTTCTCTTCTCTCACCCGACAACCACCACGTCCCTCCCTCCCATCCATCCATCACTCCTCCACCTTCTATCACCACCAATTGTACCACCACCCTACCTTCTACCAGCCACCTTACCCCTACTCCTCTCCCATCCATGGCAGCCTCATCCTAGGGTGTTGGATGCCTGAGAAATCCTCCTAGCCATGGATCACTCCCCTTCCCTTTGGCTATAAATAGAATCCCCTTCCTTCATCTAAACACATCCCATAATCCTATGAGAGTTTGGAGCAAAAGAAGAGGCGAGAAGAAGGAGAGAGGAAGAAGGAGGAAGAAGCTTTGAAGAATTTCGCCGAACTGAGCCGGCGGCCGAAACCTGTCCGAATTTTCACCAAATCTCGAACCAATTGTAAGCCCTCCTTTTGAACTCATTTTGAGTATTTTCGTATAATATTAGCCTTAACGATGCATCGCCGGA
This sequence comes from Arctostaphylos glauca, assembly GCA_019985065.2. NCBI lineage: Eukaryota > Viridiplantae > Streptophyta > Magnoliopsida > Ericales > Ericaceae > Arctostaphylos > Arctostaphylos glauca. The sequence goes on along the minus strand of JAHSPW020000012.1, from coordinate 8,776,688 downwards.
GGATAAATCGTCAGTTGCAGAGCTATTGAGATTTTTCTAGAGCTGGATTTCAATATGGATTTCAGTCTAGACGATCGGATCCCCGACCGAATCCATAGCCGGATGGACTTCCGGATGGAGAGTTTTGACTGGAATTAACTAGTTTTTTGACATATTCTATTTTACCCTATATTTAGGTTTTACAAATTTTACCTCCGTTGTATATTAAATAAACTTTTAAAAAATTATTTTATGATAATTAAGTTTCTCATAGTTTGTTAAAGAACTAAACTTTATTTATTACCGATTATCATTTAAAATTTATTTTGTGAAAATGCCTTTTTAAAACCTTACATCTTTTCAGTTACCTACCTTTTTATTTTTTTTGAAAAAAATCAAAAACTTATAACTCATTTTATAAATATATTTATCTTGTAATGTGTATTATTAAATAATTTTTTTAGGATTAGTTAATTCAATATTAATTTATTTACACATCCATCTTATTATTACATGATTTCTGTTTAATGGTTTAAAATATTAGTCAAGCATGAATTTCCATGAATATAATTTATAATTAGTTGGATGATGATCGATTGTTGATACTTAGGGTTTTCTGTGGATACCTGAACGTAAATACACTGGTAATGGCATAGGATTAGTTCTTGTGGATATATTTTTCGTGGGAATATTGTGCGTGTTTTGTAGCCGTAATGCGACTTGAGCCAAACTTTGACTTTAAACAGAGGTGTGATAAACTCAAGCTTTATATCACCCAAGCGCTATATTTTAGCCGTGTCATACGTTTAGCCAAAATACGTTTGAGCCGAAATTATATCTAGTCTTATTGTGCCCTTTTTAGTCTAATGGCATTCTTCTTAAACTTTAAACTTATATTATTCGACATGGTAACGAAAGAAAATAATATTAAGAAGAGCGTATTGATTGGGAACATGATGACCGGAAGCACGGCGGTTGGAGCGCATGGCGGTTGAGAAGCATCGGTTGGTCAAGCGGTTGGGATCGTTATTGTTCGGAAACAACATACTCGATATATATTAATTTTGAAATATTGATTTTGAAATATATGATAAGGTCATTGATCTAGAAAAACTTATTCAAATAAATGACGAGGTCATTCTTGGAACAATTGATGAAATTATATGATGAGATGATGAGCGCATGTTATTGTGTATTTTACGGCTCAACACGTCTATTTTAACTTGCGTGCACATATTATTCCATGTTTACACTCGATAATGCACGAAAAGGTATTTCATGTCCATCGCAGGTCAAACAGAGAAAAGAGGACCCTGAAGTGCGAAAGTCAACTCTCAAAAATCAAAGACAGCTCCGAGAGGTCACACGAGGTCCGAGTGGTCAAAACCCGAACTTGGTTGAAAGAACCAAGTTCTAGAGATCAGTGACACCGGTGCTTCAATTTGCAACACACCGGTGTCTCCCCTTTTTCCACTGAGAAACCAAGTTCCAGAGACAAAGTGACACTGGTGCTTCAATTGCAACACACCGGTGTCTCTTCCTATTTCACTGAAGAGCCAAGATACAGAATACAAGTGACACCGGTGCCTCTGATTTCAATACACCAGTGTCCCCTCTTATGGCAGTGAAAGATGGAGAATACAGTGTGTCAATGACATCGGTGCCTCTATTTCTTTACACCGGTGTATCTTCCTATTTCAAAGAAGAACCAGAATACAGAGTACCAATGACACCGGTGCCTCATTTCCTTTACACCGGTGTCCCTCCTCTCAGTACAATACCAAGATACAGAGATCAGTGACACCGGTGCCTCATTTCCTTGACACTGGTGTATCAAGTGCGACAGACCAACATCTGGTCTGGGATGGCTGAATCTTGGGGTCCACTTCACCTTGATTTTTGTACAAAATCAGGGGACAAGAAAGGCCTTTAGCCTGGAAAAAGAATAAGAAGCTTCTTTTCTAGCCAATTTGTAGGGTAGGCTTGTAATAGTACGTAGAATATTAGGATATTTTGTAGGTTTTTATTCTTTTGCAAAGGAGAGCCTCTCTACACACACAGCACATATAGAATATCAGATTATTAAAAAGATAGAGAGCTTTTGCCTTAGAGATTTTTTGTTCTTCATGTATTGAGCTTCAAGTTTTGAGTAAGTTTATTAATCTTTAGTGGTTTGCTCTTGTGAATCCATTCACTCTTATGGAATCAATCAAATATTGGTAAGATCTACATTTATGTTTCCATTAGTATTGCATTTCCCATCTTAAAACCTGATTTTCTAAGAGATTTCTAGTATAGTATTGGTTAGATCATTCCTATTCTCTTTAGATAAGTTTGTTAATCATGTTTTCTCCTACTTCTCTCATGTTTATGGTAAATCTGAGTAGCTAAACAAGTGTGGGTTAAGTCTAAATGTGAGGTTTGTTCTAAACCATGTTGGTCTACATCTTCTCAATATATATCTAATGTCCATTGATGGATCTTTCTAAGTTCTTCTTCTTGAAACAAAGAAATGAAGAGTTAAGTTCTTGCTTAGTTATAGCCATCCTTAGAGTTGGTATATCTAATACTTGGATCGATGACCTTCATCTTTTGATCCCATTTTCTTGCACTTGAAAGGATCCGTCAAACCATTTATAAATTAAAATCCTGATTTTCATCGAAGTATTTTCCGATCTAAAACCCGAGACCGGGGGCTAGATTGAGTTATAAGGAGAAGAGATAGACCAACGGAAGTTTTGAATAGACCAAACTTAAAGACTTAACCCCACTCCTTAATTTAGTTTTTTCCCTCACTTAGTAGTATAATTGTTAACCAATCACCAAACAAACTTTGAGGTTGACGTCCGAAACGTCGAAAAACTTAATTTGCGGAATCTTTGAACTCAATTATCTTTTCCCTGTGGATCGATACTCCGGACTATCCATTATACTTATTTTTAATTATTTGAGGGAAGTCCTGTTTTATGAAAATTAAACCATTGACCTAGGCCGGCGCCCTAACGACACACACTTCTGCCGGCCGGTCATGAGATCATACTTTAGAATCTATTTATTCAAGTCAAGGACTCATAGAACATTTGGAACTGATAATCACTATGATAATTACTCGAATGATTTTAATTATGTTATTTCAATTTAAAAGCATGTATTTACTGTTTCTGCACTTATCTTAACACATGATTTTATTAGATCTTGATTATTCATACTCTGTACATTGCATATCATGTTATCATGCTAAAACATTCAGAAGGAAATTCAAGGATAGGGTAACTTATTGAGTGTCAAAACTCATGGCACAATTTCTTCCTACTCCTAGTGTTTCATAACCAGGTATTGACAACAATGGAGTTGGACCGGATTATACACCATACGATGATGCTTATCCCGCAGAAGACAAGTGGAGCCGTGAATCACTTAAACTAGTTTAGACTACTTTGACTTTACTTTTAAAGTCTTTTTGATGTAAACACTCTCTTTTAAAATGTATTTTGACTATCTCCTTTATCAAACTCGTATTCCAATATAATAATGATATTTTAGTTACTTCACTCTTTTTATTAACATGTCTAAAATTCGGGTCGTTACATTACGTGATTCAGGAACTTCAGAATCTCCAAAAAAAATTGAACGCAGACTTGATGAAAAAGTTTGACGATGAAATTTCCGTTTATGAACTTAAGATTGTTACAGAGGAAGACTTGGCAATTAAGGCCATTGAAAAAGCATTCAAGTGTGACGGTTCCTTGAAAGGATCTTCTCTCCAAAATTGTACAATTATCGCGAAGAAAAGTAAGGGAATTAATAGGAAGAGTCAAGATGTTGATGATAAAAAAAATTGTGCTAAACAAGGCAATATCGCAAAGGAAAAAGGAAGAGAAAGAGAATCCATGGGGAGACAATAACTTTGGAAATGAAGAAAATTGTGTTGAAAAATAAAAAAACTATGAAGAAAAGCAAGAGAATGAAAGGGAAGAACCATGATTTTGAAGATAACAAAAATTTTGATGCAAAAGTGGATCCTTTTATGAAAATTAATCAAAAACAAGAGGAAGAAAAAACAGCAGCGAGGCTACACTCATTCAATGGTGATATGCAGAAAACCAAAAAATGCGAGACCAAATCCTTTGATGAAATTGAAAGATGATTTCTCTCAGGCTGTTGACGCCCTAATCTATTCGTCAATAAGGATGTACCATTTGGTACTGCCCAATGGAGTTGTACACACTTGATTAAAGAGCATGAGGAGTCCAAGCAATGTTTGTAATGCCACGACTTTCGGCACGTTAATTTTTTAATTATTTTAAATACCACTTTATTTGTAAAAATAATTTATTAAAAGAAAACTAATATTTTACCATTATTTAAAGTGAGATAATATTAAGCTTGAGTTTGAAATTGAAATGACAAAAATATCCTTCTGAGTTTACAACTGAATTATTAAAATTAAATAACTATAGAGCTTTCTGTAGGTAAGGTAGCCAAGTGAAGGTCTGCCCTCTAGCTATCTTTGACACCTCTAGCCGGCGAGTAAAGGTTACCCGGAAAACCAAACCCAAAGGTATACAACAAGCAACAATTCTTAGTAAAACAATTGAACAAATGACGATAAACAAATGTTGTTAACAAATAAAGATCAACATTAAACTCAAAGGTACGTTATACTCTGTCACATTTCATTATCTTGTTTAAGCGGAACGACGCTTGGTGAAACTCCAATCCACATACAACATGGTACGATGGCTAGAGCATGCACATGGGACTGGATACCCCTTAGCACACCTCAGAACTTGAACCCGTTAAGCGAGCACGTACGTGGGACTGGTTATTGGCCCCTTAGAACACCTCTAGACTGAAACCCAAAAAGTAAGCGTGCGCGTGGGACTAGTTACTAACAGTCCTTAGCACACATTGGGACGACATCTGACATCAAGGATTCAAGACCCCTAACAATTGTCCAACAATCTATAATCCATATATCAACATGCGTACTTTACATCAAGGCATCAAGACACAATCAACATGATATTCCGGCTTGTTGGCGTAAATCGTGTAGATATTATGTTTATCCTTTTTCCTTACTTAGCTATTTGTAGATATTATGTTTATCATTTTCCTTTATTATCGTAGTGCAGTACATCTTGTAATCTTATATAATGCCTCTTCAGAAGGTTGAGAAATATACAAAAAATATTAGCCTATTCAAGTTATTGCTTTTATCTTGGTATCAGAGCAAACCCTAAAATCCCTAAACCCTACTTCTGTTTCTACGCTTCTTGCCCAGTGACATCCGATCAAAACCTTACCTTCTTCCTTACTTCTCGTGTTAATCATGACTGACGATAGTATCTCAAAATCCTTGGTGCCCACCAGCAGCAATACTCAAGTGGTGACTGTCCAGAACGAATCCTCTACCGCCATTCCATTTGGGATTAAATTGAATGGCTCGAACTACACTATTTGGTCTCAGTTGATGGAGTTACATGCTACCGGTCAAGAAAAAATTGATTACTTGACAGGCGATGCTTCTCAACCCGCCAAATCCGACCCTGATTTCCAGAAGTGGCAGAAGGAGGATGCCGTCGTCAAGGGTTGGTTGGTGAAAACGATGGAGCCTGACCTCCTCGGCTTGTTTCTTGGTCTTCCTACGGCTGCCGCCATTTGGGAGGGTGTCTCCCAAATGTATTACGATGGCGCCGATGATTCCCAATTATATGAGTTGCGTTGTAAGGCCACTCGTATCAAACAGGGAGGTTGCTTGGTTCCTGTATACTTTGCCGAACTCAAAACTATATGGCAAGAACTCGATAAGCACCGCCCTATTTCCATGATTTGCCCTGTTGATATTAAGGCACGTCAAGATGAAATTGTGAAAGATCGTATCTACAATTTTTTAGCTGGCTTGGACGATGTATTCGATAAAGTCCGGAGTGACTTTTTGCGGCTCAAGCCGCTTCCTGGTTTGGAGGATTCCTTTGCCTATGTTCGTCTTGAGGCTCAACGCCAGAATATTATGCTCGGCTCTGGTGGTGCTGGTGGTCTCCCTTCCATGGCCATAGTCTCCAAAGCACCGAGTCCACCAATCCCTCGCCTTCCTCGTTTCTCTGATGTGGAAAATAAGGATGCCTTGCAGTGTACCTTTTGTAATGGTACTCGACATACTGCCGATACTTGTTTCAAGAAAAATGGTTTCCCTGATTGGTATTTGGAACGCCGTAAGCAGCTCAAGGGTGAGCGTACTACTCACCGACCTGGCGTCGCTGCTGTTGTGACTACTGGCATAACGCCTTCTGTTGGCTCAAACCACAAGTCTGTTGTGTCTCATTGCAACTCTTCTGACCAGAACACATCTCCTATTTATCGTCTCTCTCCCTAAGATTCAGATGCTAGCAATCTGGGAAAGGCTCTAATTTCATCCAATGATCGCGACACAGGTTGGATAATCGATTCGGGCGCCACTGATCACATGACTTATGATAAATCCTTATTTCAATATGCTTCCTCCCCTCACAAAGACCGTGTTATTACTGCCAATGGTGATACTGTTCATGTGACAGGAGCTGGTTCTATTGCTCTCACTCCGTCGTTATCCCTGCACCATACCTTACTCATTCCCACTTTGTTAAACAATTTATTATCTGTAAGCCAAGTTACTGAACAATTGGATTGTATTGTATTAACGTTTCCTATGTTTTGCTTGCTTCAGGATATCCAGACACGGGAGATCATTGGGCGTGGTACTAAGAGATGGGGATTATATTATGTGGATGACATTGCAGCCAGTCGAGTTCTCAAGGTGCGTGGGACAATAGATGAAAAGTGCAAGAAAGTCTGGTTATGGCATCGTCGTCTTGGGCATGCTTCTTTTGGTTATTTGCGTCGTTTGCTTCGTCCTTATTTCAGGATGTTAAAGACTCCGAGTTCAAATGCAATGTCTGTATTTTGGCTAAGAGTCATCGTGTTCTTTATCCTTTGAGTGTTAATAAAAGCACTGTTCCGTTTGGATTAATTCATTCTGATGTATGGGGCCCTTCCCCTGTGACTACTCCAACAGGAATTAGATGGTTTGTTACATTTGTGGATGATTGTACTCGCATGAATTGGTTGTATGTGATGAAACACAAGAGTGATGTTGGCCCTATTTTTTGGGTTTTTCATCAAATGATCAAAACCCAATTTTCTCTTGTTATCAAGGTTCTTCGCTCTGACAATGGTGGGGAGTATATTAATTCTACGCTCTCTCAGTTCCTTCAAGATCATGGTATGATACATGAAACTTCGTGTACTCAAACTCCCGCACATAATGGTGTTACAGAGCGTAAGAATCGTCACATTCTCGAGGTTGCAAGAGCCCTTCTCCTTGGTACTTCGGTACCTAAGTGTTATTGGGCTGATGCTGTCCAATATGCTATCTATCTGATGAATAGACTGCCCTCTCGAGTTCTTGATTTTCACACTCCCATGGAAGTCTTGGCATCGTATGTGCCTCTAACAACCCACTTAAATCTGTCTCCGCGCATATTTGGGTGTGTGGCCTATGTTCATCTCTACAAGAATCAACGAAGCAAATTGGACCCATGTGCTATTCGGTGTGTGTTTCTGGGATTTGCTCCTACACAAAAAGGATACCGGTGCTATCATCCCCCTACTCGGCGCTCTTATGTTACTATGGATGTGACTTTCTCCGAGTCAGAAATGTATTTCGCTTCTCCCATGCCCAACCATGTCCTTCAGGGGGAGACGACTGCTGAAATTGAAGGAGAAATTGAAGGACCTGATTGGTTTGAGGTCGTACTAGAAGATGTACCTGTTGAAACTGGCTCTAGCTCATGCCCTATACCTGCTAAAACTGTACCGATGGCTGAAACTGGATTGAGTCCTGTTCTAAACAATGTGTCTGGTCCACTAGACTCAAGCTCGGTGGTTACTCTAGAAAGGTTGACTGCTATACCTGATGTAGCTGACTCAGTATATGATTCCCTCTCTCGTGACTCTATAGTACCTGCCCATGCTCCCGTGGATATTCCCGAGGTAAGTAATTCGGACATTAATATTTCTTCTAATCCTAAAACAATTGAAAAATCTTATCATTGCCTCCTAGACAGAATCACAGTCATCCGCCTGACAGGTTTTCTCCAGAAGGAAAGGCAAGGTACTCTATTGCTCATTATGTGTCCTCACATAGGTTGACACCGTAGTATCAAGCATTTGTGAATCAAATGGCTGCAATCCAAATTCCTAGCAGAGTTGAAGAGGCTTTAAAGGATCCAAAATGGATAGAGGCTATGAATGTAGAAATGGAGGCACTACAGAAGAACAAAACTTGGGACATCGTTTCAGCACCAAGAGGCAAGAAACCAGTGGGATGTAGGTGGGTCTTTACCATTAAACATAAGGCTGATGGAACAATTGATAGGTACAAGGCCCGATTGGTAGCAAAAGGATATACGCAGACATACGGTGTGGATTATCAAGAGACTTTTGCACCAGTGGCAAAGATGAATACTGTTCGGGTACTACTGTCCTTAGCAGCTAATTTTGATTGGCCCTTGAAGCAGTTTGACATAAAAAATGCCTTTTTGCACGGAGATTTGAAGGAAGAGATATACATGGACCTCCCACCAGGATATGAGATGGTCAATAAATCAAGGAAAGTGTGCAAGTTGCGGAAGGCTCTCTATGGTCTAAAGCAATCACCTCGGGCATGGTTTGGGAGATTTACACAAGCCATGAAGAGATATGGATATCATCAAGGAAATTCTGATCATACCTTGTTTATAAAACAAAAGGGTGGTAAGATTACTTTGTTGGTCATTTATGTTGATGATATGATTGTCATAGGTGATGATACTGATGAAATCCAGAAACTGCAAGGTTATTTAGCATCTGAGTTCGATATGAAAAACTTAGGAGGATTGAAATATTTCTTAGGTGTTGAAGTTGCTCGCTCTAGTAGTGGCATTTATTTGTCACAACGTAAATATGTGTTGGATTTGCTAACTGAAACTGGAATGTTGGGTTGTAAACCAGCAAGTACTCCTATTGTGCAGAATCATCATCTATCCTGATCAAGCTCCAACTAATCGAGAGAGATATCAGAGGTTAGTTGGAAAATTGATTTATCTATCCCTCACTCGACCTGATATTGCGTATGCAGTAAGTGTTGTTAGTCAGTTCATGCACTCCCCAAGTAAGGATCATATGGAGGCTGTAATGCGTATTTTGAGTTACTTGAAGTCTGCTCCTGGGAAAGGTCTGTTGTTCAAGAAACATGGACATTTGAGGATTGAGGGGTACACAGATTCTGATTGGGCAGGCAACATAACTAATAGACGTTCTACTTCAGGTTACTTCACGTTTTTGGGTGGTAACCTGGTCACTTGGCGTAGTAAGAAACAAAACGTGGTTTCACGGTCAGCTGCTGAGGCCGAATATCGAGGCATGGCTCAAGGAATTTGTGAGCTTCTTTGGCTGCGTTTGTTACTTACCGAAATAGGCATTAAGGTAGGAAGTCCTATGCAACTCTATTGTGATAATCAGGCTGCTCGGGAAATAGCAAACAATCCGGTTCAACATGATCGTACCAAGCATGTAGAGGTTGATCGACACTTTATCAAGGAGAAACTGGATGAGAATCTGGTGGCTATTCCGTTTGTGAGATCTGAAGAGCAACTTGCGGATATATTGACACATGCAGTATCCGGGAAGGTATTCTGGGATTCACTCGACAAGTTGGGTATAGGAGATATCTATGCACCAACTTGAGGGGGAGTGTTGGCGTAAATCGTGTAGATATTATGTTTATCCTTTTTCCTTACTTAGCTATTTGTAGATATTATGTTTATCCTTTTCCTTTATTATCGTAGTGCAGTACATCTTGTAATTTTATATAATGCCTCTTCAGAAGGTTGAGAAATATACAGAAAATATTAGCCTATTAAAGTTATTGCTTTTATCTCGGCTCTCATGAGATTCCACGGGAATTTGTAAACATAATCATAGTACAATAGATACATGTGCTACGTGTTCATACTGTATGGTGGAAAAAAAGTAATAGTTTGTAACAAAGCACGTAAGCCCATGCAATGTTTCGAGAGTATTTTGAAAATTTTGAAAATTCTAGTAAGTCACTCAAGCGGTCTGCTAAATTTCTAACTCTGTCAGAAAAACTCTTTGGAAGTCAAAACAATGTTCTATAATTAACAAGGTCGCTCGAATGTCCAAAAGCTTGTTCGAGCGAGACTTCATTTTTTTCATAACATGTAACTTTTCTAATCTAAAAATTTTAGCTCATAAAAAATCCTAGAACGTGCATTTTGCATCTAAAATAGAAATTAAAGACATAAAAGTAAACCCTAAGGGTTGGGATAAACAATCATACCTTTGATTGATTGAAAAACGTGAGGAATGATGGTTGTTTTATTGAAATGGTTGGTTAGCACCACCCCTCAAGAACACTTGAAAACTCAACATCTCTCTCTCTCTGGAAAACTCAACATCTCAACGTTTGCTAATGCTCTTCTGAAATCTTTGTGAATCACTGAAGAGATTCAACCTAGGTTTATATAAAGTTTTGGGAAAAATCCTTCATTAATCCTCAAATCAATTCTCATAACTATGGCCATGAATTCCCAATTATATCCCCCATTATTTTGTCATCAAATTCCATATTAATCCAATTATTAGTCATTATAACTAAGGTATCCGATGCAAAAACGTAATTCGTCCAACAAAAATTTGAGTCACTAGCCATGAATACATAAAATCCTAAAAGATGCCATTCTCCAAGTTCTAATTTTCGACAGGTCGCTCGAGCGGTATGAGGTTGCTCGCACGGCCTCCCAAAGTTAAAATTCCAAATTTAAGCTTTAAAACAGAAATTTCGAGGATAATTGACTAATATGATTTTAAATTATTAAAAACACAGAAATTAATTGATTAACTTAATTTAAATTCCTTATTAAAATTGTGGGTTATTATAGTGTCGTTCGAGCTTCTAGGACAGTTAATTAACTGCTAGAGGGATAATATGTACAAAATGTGAAGCGACGACATTTCATGTGCATGGACAATCATCCAACTGTCATGCATGCCCACGTACGTAGAGCAGGAATACGAGGAGATCTCTGAGTCACAAGTATAGGAAGAAAAGGAGAACATGGCTAAGTGCAACGACCATAGTCTAAGCCTACATCAAAGGAGAATAACGTCTAAATATTCAAGTAGGAAATTGAACGATCGACAAAAGAGCACTGTTGAGGCACTAGCCTAGTCAATGTTTAATATTTTAAAATTGGACTTACCTCAAGTATAAAAATAACAGTATAGTGGAGAGTCTGGAGTATTGATCCACTAAAAAGTGAGGTTAGAAACAAATGATCTTCCAATTTTTTTATAGAATTTCAGACGCCAACCTCTGTTTTGGATTTTTTTTTTAACTAATGGATTGAAAATAAGAACAACTAATGAGGGAGATGTATCAAGTTAAAAAGATAGGCTTGGTCTTCGGAATTAGCTCATCCTAGACTTCTGTTAGGCAATGTCTTTTCTTTCGATAACTCAATCTAGTTCCAGGCCAGAAATCACAGATCGAAAAATACTTCATTGAAAATTAGTTTTGAACCGAAAGATATCGGTTCAATTTCAATGGCAGAAAGTCCAAAATTGGAAAGACATCGACTTAAGCATTAAATATACGAAACTAGATGGCGATATCTAATCAAAAGCATAACACTCCGTATTTGTTTTGAAAATAAGAACTTTGAATCGATCCGATAAAAAGCTTGAAAATCAGTTTGAGAAGATAGTGTCAACTTCAATCATCGGATGGATTTCATCCTCAGACTTAACCTAGATCGATGTAGCTACGCATGCTTGTAAAGGAAATAAAAATAATGAAGAAGATCGAACAAGGTAAACATTATAAATGGAAGAGTGAAATAACCTTAGCCAACTACTACATCAATAATATGTAAAGAATGAACAAGCAAAACAACATTAACAACTAATACTGGTGTGTCGCCAAAAAACTTAAAACATAGAATAAGTAAATGAATAGAACTTGGATTAATATTACCTATTTCGTGGCCAAAAGGTTCAATACATCTTACTAATATTGCAAAAAATGAAAGATAATAACATAACTTTGAATCTGAAAGTTGCCGAAAAATAACTTTGGATTGCCAGAAAATGAAAAAAACGAGTATGAAATGATGACAACCTAGCTAGGCTACGAAAATTATCTGAGATATGTTCTAAGGTATGGTAGAAGTGAAGAACAAGAAGAAAAATGAAACTTTGATTCTTCAAATCTTCTTTGATTGCTAGAAAATCTTGACTTAGACAAAGGCATTGAAAATCTAGCTAAAGTTGAGAAAATGTAGTCTAGGAATGTCTAAAAACGTGGCTCTACCTTGAGTTTATAGATGGGAAGCAAATCTTAAAAGATTAAATAAATCAAAATTGTCAAACTGCATTAAATGTTCCGGCCGCCATATGTTCTACCAACAGTGTACTGTTAGAAAATATTTTTTCCCAGTTCTACCGACTATGATTTTCCAATTCACTTTTGGGTCTTAGGGCTTCACGAGAGCCCTTCAACTCGCTTTTAGCTCGATTAACCTAAAACGAAAAAAATAAAATAAAACCTTTCATGCAATATCAATTAACAGATTGGAATAAAACATGCATGATGTTCCAAAATTAATAGACCAACAATGCATCAATTAATAGACCCGTTTGTACTCTTGTTTACCTATATAGACTTATTTTTAGCTCTATAATTTCGAAGTGTTAATGTAATTTTTCTTTTTATTACAGTAATTAAAATCAAACTCTAATTTTATTATGTTATGAAATGTAAATCATCTCATTTTATTTTTTTTAAACTAATGTCTTCGGAAATTTTGGACATTACGAATCATTTGAGTAATTTACCCATCTATGTATTTGTATATCTGTTTGTTCATGTAACTATAAGTGCTTAATTAAGCACATATAGTTTACACGCCAAACTCTTATTTAAAATTTAAAAAAAATACAAATATATAGTGTACATGGACAAAAATAAAGAAAGTTTGAAAGTGATGGAAATTTGAAAGGTATCTTTTAATTGAGTTGGACAACGAATACATGAGAGAGAAAAAAATTAATGAATGATGTCCATTTGGCCTGACTGAATTATTGGATTATTCACTGTTTAGTTTTTTGTCCTTATTTGAATTTTTTTTAATTTTTTGTTTTTCATCAATTTTTTTATGATTGTTGGTTCGTCTCGACAAGAGCTTTCAGAAAAGTTATCAATCATCGGCTAAATTTGAAAAAAGTTCAGAAAAGACAAAAAATAAGCAAAAAACAGCGTCCGTGTTGGATTATTTTCGTCTTTAGTGACTTTTTTTAACTTTTGGACATAATTTTATACTTTTTAGATTCTTTTCGTCGATACAAACCAATAATCCACGAAAAAATGACATAAAAATAACAAATACAAATTTTTTTTGAATAAAGACAAAAAATAAGCCAGATAATCTAGCCTGGGATAATTTTGGCCAAATGGATCTAAAAAGAGACATAATCGCATCCACGTGTGTTTATAAAATGGAATTGAAAAGGCTGCTGTACATTACGCATAGCAGTTCGTGCCGCGTGTCAAAACGACATCGTTTTAATGCGTAAAACACTGATCGAAAATTGTTCAATCAGTGTTCAACTGTTTGGATAGCATTTTGCGTGTCAACAATGGTGTTATAAAGTATAGCTCAGAATCTTAGCTGTGTTGATTTATCATGATGGGTGTGAGAATTTGCGCAGGCCCACTCCCTTTGCATCTAAATAAGTCCCCAGTGGAACTATCTTTTTTACCCCTCCGTTGGTTTCTATCCCTTTAGAATCGTCTAGACTTCTTAGCTTGTGACCTTATCAAGCTCCTTTATAATTTTTATTTTATCCCAAAAAAAGGAAGGAAAAGATATGAAAAAAGAGGTGATTCTGTTTATAATGCAAAAGAAGATTCACCATGATTTTATTTGACAATTTGAATCATTCATGTGTTGTTCTTTTTGTGTTGATCACCTTATGCAAAAATATTAAATCAATCGAATATTGCGCTATGAATAATTTCTACAACATCTCCAGGGCGAAGGATAGACATGGAATCTAAATCAAAGCAAAGAGATTTTCCTTTTAAAAGTGGAATTCGCCCGCTTTGGTAGAAACCTTTGTAAGTAAAGGATTTTGGACACGAAAAGGCATTTTTGGAGTAGTTAAGATGTGAATAAATTTATACTATATATTATTGCATGTCGACTTTTTGTGAGAGTCTCCCTAAGTGACACGTGGCATCAAGAAAAATTAAAACCTAACATAAATAGCATAATATAAAAAAGGAAACAAATATATCCATAATTGATTTCAATTAGGTAGACTCATCAAATCAAATATTTGGTCATTATTGCCAAAAAATTTTGGAAGGAAAGTTTATTATGTTTTGTACAGCTTCTTTGAATTTTATAATTTTTTAGACCTATTCCATCGATTTCTTTATCACGATTAATATCTATATATACTATGTAATAACACACATATATTTTTTGGCAAAGAACAATCGTGAGTGACTATTTTTTTTTAAATTTTTATTATATCTCCTCCACAACTTCTTTTTTTATTCAACCAAAATCTTTATGTGAAGTAAGTTGTATTAAACGTTGTCTGATCGGAAGAATATTTGTACATTTTACAAGGTAACAAAAAACTAGACAAATTGTAGTCACATATTATATATTCTGATATAATCTATTTATTGTTATTGATATATTCTTAAAGGTGATTTTACTTATCATTCCATCTTATATGTGTAGGAATTCAAGACAAGGAAGACGAGCATTGACATCATAATTATGAGGATTAAATTTATTATGTTTAAGTACCTATCGTATTTGGTTGTTGGTGTGAATAATATACACGTTTTTGCTATTTAAAATACTGAAATAATGTTTGACTTTAAATTCGTATTAATAGAGTATACTTCAATTCATCGTGAGCATTGATGTCATAATTATGAGAATTAAATTTATTATCATAATTTTTGACAGAATTTGTTATGTTTAAGTACCTATCATATTTGGTTGCTGATGTGAATAATATACACGTTTTTACTATTTAAAATGCTAAAATAATGTTTAATTTTGAATTCATATTAATACTTACTTCAATTCATCTCGTGCATAGCACGGGTCCTTGCTAGTATTAATCAGAGCAAAGCTTACTATAGGGCTTCCCAAAGGAAAAAGAGAAGTGGAATGCTGCATGTTGGATTAGTCGGCGAGGACAGCTTACAGCTGGCAAGAAAAGGTGAAGCCAAGCTTTTGTGACTAAATCCATTGCTAATGCCACTATCACATGAACTCACAATTTATAGCTCTAAAGAAGGTTTCAATAATTTCGCATAGGCCATGACAACCATAAGCATGTCTTCTTCTTAACGTAAGATATTTACTACAAGAGAAATGGTTGTTAAACTTCTTGTACAAATATAATTTGATCAACTTTTTATTAATATTCAATCGACCTAAATGTTAATATGAGCGATAAAAATATCGAGTTTACAAAATAAACACTTTGTATTGTGAAACAAGACATCGCCTTATTTTATGTCACATGAGAAATCACATAAAAAGACCTTCGCAGGGGGAGTGAATGCTTTTATACTTGTATTCCAAGGACGAGAAAAGCTACGCTTGGAAGTGAAGCATTTTCTATCATGGGGAATATGATGCTAAAGATTTTGTTCCTGATAAGCCCTATCCCCTAGCCTTGGACCATTCTCATAAGATGGTCAAATTAGAAAGAAAAAATTCAGTGTCATAGGATTAGAATTAAGAAATTTTCAATGAATACAAAATTAAAGGTTATGATTCACTTAAATCTGTGGTCTTACAAAAGAATTTGATTCCAATTCTGACATTATAGTAACTAGCAAGAACCCTTGCTATGCACGGGATCAATTAAAATATATTTTATTAATACAAATTCAAAATCAAACATTATTTCAGTATTTTTAGATAGTAAAAATGTGTATATTATTCATACCAACAACCAAATACGATAGGTACTTAAACGTAACAAATTCTGTCTAAAAATTATGATAATAAATTTTAAGTCTCATATTAATTATGACGTCAATGCTCGTTCTCTTTGTCTTGAAATTCGTACACATATAAGATGGAATGATAAGTAAAATCACCTTTAAAAATATATCAATAATAAGTTACTAGTAATACTTGTTTTTTATTATCTTGTAAAATGTACAAATATTCTTCCGATTATACAACGTTTAATACGACGTAGTTCACATAAAGATTTTGACTGAATAAAAAAAAATTGTGAAGGAGATATAATAATTTTTTAAAAAACAGAGTCATTCGCGATTGTTTCTTCGATTAATTTTATAACGTTTTCAAATTTATTAGACCAACATCTAAACTATTCATTCTTGTGATACAACCTCACAATCCTAATTTTATAATATTTTTAAATTTATATATTTGTCAAAGCAATTACCATAAGCCATCAATAGGTTCCAAAAATTATAAACTTCAAAAAAATTGTACAAAACTTAATGAACTTTCCTTCTAAATTTTTTTGGCACTGATGGCCAATTAATATTTGATTTGATGAATTTACCTAATTGAAATTAATTATAGATATTTGTTTCTTTTTTTACATTGTAAGGGTAAATTAAATCAGGGTCCTTTTTACCTACACTACGTAGGGTTGAGTCCCATACACTTTTCAAACTTATGTTTTCACCCCCAATTAAGCCTGGTTGACATGTATGCCCTTATTTTTTGGTGGTAGATTACCCTCTTATCCTTTTTGGTTCAGAAAAGATTTTGTATTGATTTGGTATGTTTATAATTGGGCAATAAATATGGCTGTAATTATGGAATTAAATAAGGTAAAATATTTAGCTGATTATGGAAACCAAGTCCCGGATTTAATGTTTCGCCGGATTTAATGTTCGCCGGAAATAAGGTAAATTTTGTTCGTTGCAATTTTTTTTCAGCAATTGCTTCATTACGCCGGAAATAAGGTAAGATTTAATGTTTCGCCGGAAATAAGGTAAAATAATGTTTCGCCGGATTTAATGTTTCGCCGAAAACTGCTGGAAACCGTGAGGCCGCTGGAATATGCTAGATGATGCCGGAAACAGTGAGTATTCGGTTTTCACTGATCCGGAAATCAAATCTTCTTCAAATATTCCATGTTAATTTATCAGAATATGGTAAATTTGATGGATATTTTGCTGGAATCTTTCCACTGAAGATTTAATTTTCTACGTAATCGCAAGGTTTTTTTGGGATTTTCCTTACCTTATTTTCTGATTTTTGAAATTTCCTCGCCCAAACGATCTTCCTTTATTACTCCTTGTGCAAAATAACAGTGAGAGTTGAAGTTAGGACGAAGATTGCATCGCCAAACCCGAAGAAATTTTCTTGAAGATTGCTAACTAGCGAACGGTGAGTGAATTAGTTTTATCGTTTTTAGTTTGTAGTTATATGTTTTGAGAATGGGTTGCGCATGTGAAGCCATTTTTTTTTTTTTGATATGCCGCACACTTCACCAATATGTTTGGTGAATTTACCATGGCTTGGTAGATGATATGTAATTTACCATGTTTTCATAGATGATGTGTAAATTTACCATATTCTGTATTTTTAGATGATGTGTAAATTTATCATATTCTGTAATTTACCATGTTTACCATAGATGATATGTAAGTTACTACGTTTGTTAGATGATTTGTAAATTTACTATGTTGATAGATGGTATGGTAAACAGTGAGGGTTGAAAGTTAGGACGAAAATCGCATCGTCAAACCCGAAGAAATTTTCTTGAAGATTGCTAAATAGATGATGTGCAAATTTTCTTGAAGATTGTAATTTACCATGTTTTCATAGATGATGTGTAAATTAACCATATTCTGTATTTTTAGATGATGTGCAAATTTACCATATTCTGTAATTTACCATGTTTACCATAGATGATATGTAAGTTACTACGTTTGGTAGATGATTTGTAAATTTACCATGTTGATAGATGGTATGGTAAACAGTGAGGGTTGAAAGTTAGGACGAAGATCGCATCGTCAAACCCGAAGAAATTTTCTTGAAGATTGCTAAATAGATGATGTGCAAATTTTCTTGAAGATTGTAATTTACCATGTTTTCAATAGATGATGTGTAAATTTACCATATTCTGTATTTTTAGATGATGTGCAAATTTACCATATTCTGTAATTTTCCATATTCCCGGATATACAAATTAACCACCAGACACATCGTTTGGGACTGAATAGGAACTGAAACGTCGTTTGGGATTTGGACGGGAAAGTCAGGATTTGGACGGGATGCGAAGCCACCGTCGCCGATACCTACCGTCGCTTTTTTTTTAGGACTGAATAGAACTGAAACGTGGTTTGGGATTTGGACGGGAAAGTTAGGATTTGGAGGGGAAAGGCAACAATAAATGTAATTGGTAAACAATCCCTTATTTTTAGGACATTTCTATTTTGGTGCTCTAATTATTTTTTAGGGTTATTTTGGGTATTTTTTGAATTTTAGGATGTAAACTTAATGTTGAAAAGTGTTTAGGATCTAACACTAGATTACTCTTAGAGGTAGGACTCAACATTAAGTTCCCCTACTATTTATGTAAGGTTTTAATTTCTTTTGGTGTCACGTTTCGCTATCATGGCCACTTTTATGAAAAGTCGCCCTGCAATAATATATAGTATATTGTAAAATATAAAATATTCTTCCGATCAAACAACGTTTAATACAATGTTGTTCACACAAAGATTTGTGTTGAATAAAAAAAAGATTTTGTGAAGGAGATATAGTAATTTTTTTTAAAAATAGAGAGTCACTCGTGATTGTTTCTTCGATTAATTTTTCAACGTTTTCAAATTTATATATTTGTCAAAGTCAATTACCATAAGCCATTAATAGGTTCCAAAAATTATAAAAATACAAAAAAACTGTACAAAACTTAATGAACTTTCCTTCTAAATTTTTTTGGTAGTGATGGCCAAATATTTGACTTGATGAATCTACCTAATTAAAATTAATTATAGATATTTGTTTTCTTTTTTACATTGTGCTATTTATGTTAGGTTTTAATTTCTCTTGATGCCACGTATTGCTCCCAAGACCGTTTTTACGAAATATTTCCTTGCAATAATATATAGTATAGATACTCAATTGGAAAACTACAACGATATTAATTTTATTTGATTTCCAATGATAGAGACATATGATAATATGAGATGGCTAAATTAGAAACGAATCCATAAAGACTTAAGCTTGAGAATTTTATTTTATTTTTAAAAAAATACATTTTCGTTAACTTCATTTGCGGAACTTTTTTATTAATATGATCTTGTTCTTCACTCCTTATCCCGTGTCTCTATCAACGTGTCAACAAATTAATCATTCATTAATTTGTCACGTAATCTAATAAGACTAATTTTCACTCTTATCCTTTAAATATTTGTAGGTGGATGATTTTTCTGAACAGGAAAATTAAACACCTCAATTATATATGGTCAAATTGACTCACGATCTCCCTCCGAACGTAATATATGTAAGACAATAAACAGTTAGAGAACCTCCGCCTCTTTACACCGGTGGTTTTTTATTTTATTTTATAGAGGTTTTCCCTCAATAATGTTAGTTCTAATTCAATTTTTAAATTCTCATTAAAAACATAGAAGAAGTACTAACCCCAAGGGGTTGTTCGAGTGGTAGAGCAGGCGAGCTGTAAACCCAGACGTCCAGCGGTCGAAACTCAGCAACTACAACTTTGGGGCCACTGGAGGGAACCCTGAAAAGGGGGATCTACCCGGTCGTTTACTTCCAGGGCCTCGAGGATTAGTCGGCAGTTGGTGGGTGGACCTCCCTGGCATACCTGCCTTGGCCCCAGTGCCGCCGGATACCTCGGTTAGCAAAAAAAAACATAGAAGAAGTACTCATTCATTGACCACTATCAAGATAAGTCTTATCCGAATTATGCAGACCTTTATCTTCTATGGTAAGAGTTTTATTCAATTGTAAAATTCTTGTTATAAGTTGAATTGATCCGAGATTCTTCACTCTGATATGATTTGACCTTATCTCGAGATGAACAAGGATAACACTTATCTTTAATCCGTACTTAATTGTATTTCTCAAGTCGACAAATATATTCCCAATCTCAATAATATGCACGTGCACAAAGAGCACTATATTGTCGGGCTAACAATTTGGTCATTTATTCGGTACACCCTAATCTAAGTTTTACCTTCTTTAATATTTTTGCTGTACTTCGTTCTATAAAGCTAGTAATTTATTTATTCATTAATTTCTAAATTATATCATTTTACATCAATTTAATTCAACCTATAACAGTCAGTAAAATTAATAATAAATAATAAAAAATAAAAATGCATTTTTGGTGGGGGTGCTATCTTATTTCTCCCATTGGCCAAAGGCAACGACGACTATATAAATATACAAGAATCTTTTGAGCTTAAAAGTCAATTAAATACGCTGTTTAAAACGTATAAAAGCGATGCAAGTTTCCTAATGACTTCGCTCTATAAGTTCTGGAAAAGAATTAAATAAAAAGTCAAAAGGTGGACTTTCTGACCTGGAAATCAACAAATGTTTATGTCTTCTTTAGACTGTCTTTGGGCCCAAGCAAACACGGCCGAATCCAGCCCACAACGCCCACCATTAATATAACGCAAAAAAAAAAAAAAAGACAAAAGGAAAAACTTTACTTAACGCACAAGTCAATTCAGTCGTAACACGTCAGCACCTCTAAACTATTGCCCCACAAGTTTCCGATTTATTTACCCAAAACACCCTCCTCCACTGATGAATAAGTCTACTCACACCTCAGGTTATATATCATGTTTATCTGACATGTTACAAAATTTATGTTTTTAGATATAAATAATGCAACTAACACATCACATTGTACATAAAATTATACATTATATATATGTATCATCCACATAAGTATGATGTATATTTTGATTTGTTAGTAGACTTATTCTTTAGATATAGAGTGTAAAAACTGGTCCCATAAATTCTGATTATGCATTTAAATTAGTAAATCTCATTATTTGCATGATATGTTATATAAACATGATGTACAATTTAATGTACAGCTTGATGTTCTTCTCCAATTCAAACTCTAAACATAGGGCATGGGTTGTTCAAAAGTAAAAATGTTTCATATTCTGCTACAAATTACACATTTTGTATTGGAAAAATTTTGGTACACATTTTTTGAACACAGATGTGTTCGAAGTCGTTGATGCATACGTGGTCTTTGAATTATTGAGGACCCAATGTGCATCTAATAATTTTAGATATATTTTTGTTTGAATGTGTCCAAAAAATCTGTGTATCTAATATTACTCTTTTATATTTTGGCAGAAATTTATTTACTATGGTTGCGAATTATAAATTAAGTAGTAGGTTAATAATTACAGCAAAAACTAAGAATTAATATTTTAATGAGAATTATTTTTTACGGCAGAAGATAATTTTTATTGTTAATTTTTTTAACAAATGTATGGAAATAATCACGACATATGGAGTATAAGTTTCATATCGCGATATATTTTTGGTAAACTTTTGAGTTTAGCATGTGCATTATAAATGCCAGAAGATATTTTCCGACTAATATGAAAATGTATTTCTACTAGAGGAAGAAAATAATAAGAAAGATAAAGTTTTATAAGCTGGTGTCTCATTTTGGAGGATAAAATATAAGTCATACTAAAATTGTGTTTGATAATTTTGTTTTTAAACGTAACGTCCCTTCAATAGCTTCAAAAAAATACCTATAATCGGACATGGAGATTCATGGTACAATTAGCGTTTAAAATTTATCTAGAATTTAAATATCACGTCATTTTAAAACTCTACATATTTGGCTGCGTGTGGTGCACAGTAAAATTTTTATTTGCCATAATCTAGCTTTGGAATTTTTAAATATTCATTCCTTTTAATTATCTAAGAATTTTAAATCCTATAAATTTTTAGCTTAGAATTTTTTTTGTAAACGCTCAAAATTGGTTCAAAAAAATTGAAAATTTGAAATTTCTTAAAAAAAAATTTTGCTCAAAAAAGTGACACTGTACCGACTCATGACCGGGGTTCAAAAGTAAATTGCACAATCTCCTACAGAGCCGCTATATATAGACAGGGGCGGCCATACGTTGGTTTCCAGAAGTTCCTCTCGTGAAAATCTCACCTGTTTGGAGCTTCTCAAAATTTCACCCAGGAATTCCAACTCCCAGACGGCAGCGATGGTTTCTCGGATGAAATCTGTTGATTGGGTTAGTGTTAAGCCGGAACTGTCATCACCCGCTTCGATATCTGTGTCGATCCCTTCGCAAGTTGATTGCGTGCATGATGATTGTGATACTCGGATGCTGTTGCAGAACTTCTCAAATTTCAAGCGAAGTGGGCCTCCGGCTCGGTTAATGTACTACGAGGATGGATCGTGGGCTGATTTTGCTACCGAAGTGGTTGAGCCTGTCCGTTTAGGGTTTAGAGAAGGAAAGGCTGTCGTGGAGGTTGGAATTGGTGGGGCTAAGTACCTGTTTGATTTGTATCGTATGTTGCAGGTTGAATTGGAGAGTGGAAATCAGAGGTCTATTGCTTGGATTGACGTTCACGGCAAATCTTTCTTCCCAAAGACCTTCGTCAATGGCGGTGGAGAATTCCCGAATTCCGCCAAAGATGTCAAAATTGTGAATGTTAGTGGGGACTTGGCCGCTGAAAATCCCAAAATCGAGATCGAGATTAGAATCGGAGAGAATTCGAATTCAAATTCGACTAAGAGGAAGAAAGAAAGCGTGGAAATTGAACCTGAAGGAAGTTCTTCAAATGTTCGGCCATGTGGAGCGAAGAGGTCGCGGCTTATTACGCATGAAGAGGAGTCACCGAGGTGGCCCAAGGCGAAACGATTGAAAGAAGGAGAGAAAGCGTTTTCGATCGTGAAGACTTTGTTTTTGTCGGGGTTAGGGCTTGTTGAACCGGGCGCTACGATCACTTCCATTCATCAGTGGACGCGCAGCGGTTTATTAGACAAAGCTCGATATGAAGTTTTCCTGAAGCTGTTGGAGACTACTAAAGCTGCTAGAGGAGACCCCAACATGACATTCGCTTGGTACGGGACTTCGGCTAAAGGCGTGGCGACCATTTTGGGTCACGGTTTTGGGATTCCTAGTAAGATTCCTAGTCCAGAAGCACATGGAGTTGGTATCTACTTGTCTCCGATACGCTTACCTTATTTAAGGTACTGCATACATAGAAAAAGATATGCATTCAATGTTTATCGTCGATTTTTTTTGGTTAATGCTTTATGGTTCTTGGTAATAGAGAATGATGGTTGAATTGTGTTTTAGTTCTATGCTATCGGAGGCCGATGATAATGGCGAAAAGTACCTTATCTTGTGTCGGGTTATATTGGGAAAATGTGAGAAAGTCGAAGCGGGGTCCAAACAGCTGTATCCTTCAAATGTGGATTTTGATACCGGTGTGGATGATCTTATGAACCCTAAATGGTACATCGTGTGGTGCGCCAATATGAACACTCGCATACTTCCCGAGTGTGTTTTGAGCTATAGATCTTCTGATTTTGCGCCAGGTACAAAAAGAATTGTTTCCCTTGGTGTATATATTCCCTATCTCCACTTTGGAAACTAGATTGTTATTTTTTATGCTTTTTTTTTTTTTAGGAAAACTAAGAGGACCATCATTTATTAACTCCGTTCCGGGTTCATCCAACGCGTTGCTTTCAATGCTACAATCAAAGATTGGGACTTCTGTTCCTTCTTCAAGAGTTGATGAATTTCGAAATTTGTGCACTGCATACAAGGTAAATTACACAGGTTTTTTTCCGGCAGAAGTTGTCTGCTTTTGTTTAAAATTCTTAATTATTGTGAGAAATAAAAATTCAAAATAAGCATAGTTCTTGATGTTGATTCTGGATCTTTGTTCTGGTCCCAGGATGGAAAAGTGGCTAAAGATGCTTTCATGGAACAGTTAGGATCAGTTTTTGGGAATGATATGCTGGTGTCAGTGATTCGTCGTGAAGTTCGTGGCTGAAACGAGGTTTTCCAAGTTTTTGTTTCGCTTGGAGCATTTTGAACTTGTTTTTCTTATAGATTATACATGTTATACAAGCATGGGATGCTACCAAAGGATTTTAAGAGGAAAGCCGTGTAGGAATTAAAGAAACTGGTTTTTTTTTCCTTAGATTTACTCCATCATGGATGTAGCAACTAGAGACAATCTTAAACTTTGGAAACTTTTCAGTGACTATTACTTGGTGTTTTACTGTTATTATTTGAGCACTTTCTTCATGCTTTTGACCTTTCTAACCATATTGGAACTGAGTGAATGGAACATACATGATTTATGTGTGAAGATGAAGTTGACCACTTGATAATATGGCATGGATCTCTTTCTATAGGCTTGTACACGTACTGCACACATTATATGATCCGTGTTTGATTGTTTGTGCTTAAATGGGCAAGCATTTACGTTTGCATCTTTGTGAGAGCAGATGAGGAAATCTTAGTTTCCTGCATGCATGCATGCATGCATGCCTTATGCATGACGTGAATTTTGTCAAGCTTTTTAGTTATTTGTATTCTTTTAAGTAACTTTTCAAGCTAAGCATGCTGGATAGCATTTTGCTCTGTTAACTCATTGATCAGTTGTTAATAATGAATACTGTTTGTTATAATGGTGAACACTGTCCATTCCTATTGCGGTTCTAGCTCATGGTTCGTTAATGAGTTGTTAATAATTATTACGATTTAGTTAAAACTAAGATTTGAAGAACTCTTTAACCAAAAAAAGATTTGAAGAACTCCGTCCTTTTCATTTTCAGGCAAAATAAATTGCTAGAATTGCATGCGCAACTAAAGCAACTGATATGCTGATCCGAAAAAAGATAATCAGTTAATGTGATATTCGGTAAGATAAATTATGCCAAGGATATTACACGTATAACGGCCTTAGTCACCATACATCTTGGCAAAACAAAATCCGACAACCATTTCTCACCTTAAAAACATAAGTGAGAGAATTCGTAACCGTCATTATGTTATTTAAAGCCCCATTCCGTAACCAACCCTAGATTTGTCATATCTCCAGTCTCCCACATTTGCAACCATATTTTGGTGATTACACTCCTGCAAAGCCTCTCCTTTTCCAAAGGAACTTTCCACGACAACTTATCCATCAACTCGCTGTTAATAAGGTCCAGCTTCCTAGTTCTCAACCCACCTGCTTTTACTGGCATACACTCTGTGTTGCAGACTTGCAGTCGACAAGATGGTTTTTAACTCATTCATACCCAAACCCTCCCATTATTAGTATAGTTTTGAGATATGATGTACGGTTAAGTGTAAATTCTATATGGAAATGTTTTTCAACGTTATACATATTAATGTTTTTTATGACCCAGATCTGCATGCGCAAACCATCTTTCTTAAGTCTTATGAACTCTAATATTTAGTCTAATGATGATAAAAATAACATTTATCATATCTATTAATATTAAATTTTTGACATTCAAAATATCCTACTGCCTCCGTCTCATATTGCTATTCCTGTACATGCAATTAATTTGTCTCCTTATGAAGTTTGATTATATTTCCAGCATTATCCATTATTAGCTACGTTTCAAACTACTTCGATTCATTTGTGAGGGTTAGTTTGTGGAAATTCAAACACTTCTTCTTTTGACTTTTCGATGGGGACTAATATTTTGGACATTTCAAAATGGAATAATGTACCAATAATATGGACAGAGGGAGTATTTAAGAGTTAATGTTTTTGGACGATGATGGTTCGATATATTGATAGAGTCAAAATGGTCTGACGTATCTTGCATTTACCAGCAAGCATGGCTCGTAACCCAGGTTTAGTATTTCCAGTTGCTAGTTAACTTATTGCTTGTGTTAGTTGTTTTCGAATAGTGAAATGTTCATGAAAAGCAAGACCATTTTGCTTGATGAATAATTAGCTGTATTTGGTGTTTGTTGACTTAGGTATTAGATAAATACACGTCCCATCGATTATCATCTTGTCTTTTCCGGTCTAGTGTATGGATGAATCGGTTTTTTGAGATGTTGCAGGAATTAATGCGCAATGTGATCGCTTCCCACACCCCCACCCACCCACCCACACACACACACGGGGTATGTATTTACATTTGTTAAGGAATTATCAGTCGTTGATTTGATTTGCAAAAATATAGTTGGAACAGGAAGAAGAATCCTCATCTTGCGCTTGTTTTGTATGAAATTTCATCTTCTAAATTTTATGATAACACTAAAACCCTAATTTGATTATTTTCCAGAGCATTTATTTTCTTGCCAGAATCTTGTATACTTGAAGCATTATGGTGGACTGTAGAAAGTGTGAGTTATGAATTCGAATGCAAGAACTTCATGGTGGTTGTGTTTTTCCCACCATACAATCTTTTGGATTGGAGATCAATATTACATGTAGTCTTTTAAATTTATGAAGTATGCTTGTCTTACACATGGTATGAGAGGTGTTCAACAGGCTTAGTTGGCCTTGAACCTTTCAACTATGCCCACGTAGTCTAGTTTTCTAGGTGAAAGCGCTCTGCTGGACACAGTGACACTGAGAGACGAAAGATACGGGAGCTTGGAAGTGGGTTTACACTGGTGGGGTGATTTCTTGAAGCACATTGTCTTCAAGGTGGGAGAGGGTTAGTGTGGATTGACATATGGTATGATTTGCGTTGTTTTGTGCTCTATGTTCCCATTGATTTTCTCATTGGCATTGAACAAGGCCGCTTTAGAGGCAAACTGTGTTTCGGTGGACGAATATCTTTGGGAGGTAGAACTGAGGAGAGACATGAATGAATCGGATCTTAATCAGTCAGTACACCTGTTTGGTTTGTGTGTTGGTGGGGGGCAGTTGTTTGTGGGGTGGTTGGCTGCATTTTGTTTGGACTGCAACTCACCTGAAGATTGTTACAGTAGAACAATTACAATATAATTGGATGGTACATTGTGGTCAGATGGTGTTGTATTTGCAACATGGATTGGGAATCTGTTCCCTAGTTGCTCACCCATTCTGAGGTACTAGGGATTTGTGGGGGCTGGTGTTAGCGTGTTCAGTCTGAGTTGGGTCTCCGGAAGGAGGTGGCGGGTGTTATGCTTGATTGGAGTAGAGTGAGGAAGTGTATAAGAAAGGCTTGGTCTCCTTGCGGGCTTGGTCCTTTCAACTATTTTGGAGGTATCAGAATAGGAGGGCTTTTTAGGGGTGGAGGGACTGGTGTTTAGGTTGGAAAGTTCTTTTTTGGTAGCAGTGTAGTGCTGTATTTCGGGAAGATGCGCATCTACATTTGATGATCTTTTCGTAAAGAATCCTTACTCTGTTGTTTCTGCCTGTGTATTGAATATGATTTAGTTGGGGGAGTATACTAAGGTTTACCCTCTATTTTTTCTATCGTACAATGCATCTCCTATTACTTATTAAAGAAAATGAACTAGATGAACCGGACACTTGGGCATGTACTGACACCATCCCTAAGTCCATGTAACATGATTGAAGATGATGAATTAAGGATCTTGTTCTATCTTTTAAAAAACAAAAAGAAAGAATCCTGTATAGCTTTTGTCATCAGTTGGTTATTGTGCAAGCCAGCTGATTAACAGAAAAGGCAACTCGTGGCAGTCGATGTGCCGAGCAAAGAGATGGGTAGTTGGCACAAAGGATGTTCGAACAATAGAGGAGTGGACAGAAAAACGAGTGGCTGAGCAACTAAAGCCTTCTCGAGCACAGTAATCAGCTGCGAACAGCACTAAGGTGATTGTCCGTTGGGGAAACTTGCGGTGCCTGATATGATTAGTTGGGAATGGTTTGCCTATCAGATGAGAGAGCTTGGGATGCTAACTCTCACGAGCACCAGTCTGCATGGAGGGCACAAGCCCTCAGAAACTCTAATGATGAAGGCCACATGTCCACGCTTAGAAAATCCATTGGTGGAGGCCAAAGACATGTGGCCAATGTGTTACCGACCTTGGGAATTTTTTTATCTCTTCCTAAACACTTGGTACTTCTTTCAAAATACTCTCCCGGTTTAATTTGGTCAACATGGCATTTGTTCCTCTAGCTGACTTAGCCATTGGAATGTCCTCCAGCCAATGCCCGTTGGCTGGTGTGTGTGTGTGCCTGACAGTTGATCATTTCTCAGGCAACTACTGCTGGGGGGGATTAATGAGTCCAGAGAGCACAACAGAGTAGTGGCACAATTTCAGCACGCTACAGTTATCAATTCCTTTCAACAGCTGCATAGAGGATAATTGAAAACTGACCGTCTTGTTCTCTTTGCAACATAATTTTTGCACCTCAAATGTATTTGTTCTATTCAAGTTTTAGGTAGAACCTAGCAACTTTTGTTTTACTCATTTCTGCAATTTTTGGCCTTGTATGTGGTTATAATTTTATAAACTAAGTTATTGCAGTTGCACATTTTGAAATGTGATTTCCTCTCTTACTTGACAATATAGTGTGTATACTTTTGTTGTTTGTTTGTATATGGCTTCTTGGAATGGACCAATACTTAACATGGTGTCTTAGTTTACGAATTTTCTGGTTTTGAGTTTCAATATCTGAGAATGCTCGTGCCTGTTGTACTTTTGTGGCAGGTTTGTGGTTGGAACTTGAAATTACATGCATTTTAATGGTAGATTATTTGTAGGCTTTCATGTTTAGTCATTTTATTTTCTTGTTGCAACCATTTTTTTGTTTCCAATTTAAATTGCAGACATTGATGCTCTCATGCCATGACTGTTAACCTGCACACTTAGCTGTTGTACATGCTCGTAATATCAGTATGGTTGTCTACTCCAGCATATGTTCTCGGGTGTGATTCGCTTTGAAAAAATTGTGTTTGCAAGGCTGGTGTATGCGAGTTTGATGCATAGACTAGTAGATTGTCCTCGTTTAAGCACTTTGAGGAGGCAAGCATATGGACATAGGCACTAGGCATTACAGGGGATTACAACTACTCTTCTAGAATAGTAGCCTGTAGGTAAGACATTCATGGGTCATCCATGCAGTGCTTAGTCGCATTTGCCAAGGCTGGGGTTAATAGGAACAGGAGAGTTGGTGGCAAGAGGCAAAATTACCAAGTTATTTGGGAAATTTGAACTCGCCAGTTACCAACTCCACCTACCATTGGCTAATATAACCGTGAAAAACTTGTGAGCCATTAGCAGAAACTGCAAATATTTTGATGCTCTGGCTATAAAACTACTGCTGCTCTTGAAGGCCCTTGGAGCCAATCTATCACTTGAAGTTCAACAGGGGGATTCATTATTATGTACTTCTTGTAATAAAGAGGTATGGTGCTTGTTAATTGAAATCAAATACCACGTAGCCCGGTGTGACATGAGCTTCCCCATGTTAATTAGTACAGTTCTGTTGTTTCCCTTTTTGAAGATTCTATCTAGTGGACAATATCATTGAAGGGGTACTAAAACTGCTCTCACTGACACGATCCATGAGAAAGTAGGTCTTTCATTACTTCACAAAAGGACACAGCTACATAATTTGCTTGGACGGAATACTAAATGAAATAATCACCTTTCACCTTTTATGTGGTGAACAATTCTCCGACCTTCAGGGGCTCTGTACGGTACAGGTCAGCCAATCCTGGAAGTTCCAGGAACCATAATCTTAAAATCTTTCTTTGTACTTCATTTCGCTGCCTCCATTTTCTGACGATCTGTACATTATTTGACCTTTTTGCTAGACTTTATATGGTGTTTTATTTAGAAATTTAAAACCTTGCAGGCTTGCAATAAGTGAGATTGGAAAGAAGAAGTAAACAATCTAAAGAAATGAATAGTGCTTGGTAGGATTCAAAGGGGGGATTTAGTATTTGTTCTATTAAGTAACATTTAAATTATATCCTTTTGGTTGTTCTCTATCTTAAGATGATTTATGGGCATGTGCGAACAACATTTTGAAAGAGCTGAATTATACCTTCAAACCTCCCTAATAGATGTAATTGTTATCGTCTTTAATACTTTGTCCTGTCTTTTGGAAAACTTTGTGTCATGTTTATATATGAGTTGCTTTTGATGAAAACTTATACTTGTCTCACGTAATATGAATTACCATTTATATGGTACTTGTTAAGTCTAAGAGAATTTTAATATACAATTATGGAGCCAAGTTAGTTAAATTTTCGTAGTGTGAAATGTAAAAAAGTTTCTCCTTTCATCGCATTCTGTTTATTTTCTTATAGAAAATCATCCCGTTTACATGAGTGTACATGTGTTTTGTAGAGTAATTCAGATGGACATTTTTGACAATTCAGAATGTTATTTAGATGTGAATACATTTCCTGCATATCCCCCTTTTCTGCTAAGCAAAATATTTGGGCATTTATGGGTTTTAGTAGTGAAAAATGATTGGGAAAGGGGTTCATTTTCATAAATGAACGGTTCTAATTTAGGGTAATGAGCTTATTAGAAATTTCAAAATTATGTATGTTCCAACATGCTAGCTTGTTAAAACTACTTAAAACCATTAAGCTTTTTGTCTGAAGTGTTTCAACTTCATGTAGATTATCATCTGGTTATCAGTAAGAGTTCAGCAGTCTGAACTTTCTGCTTCTTGTTCATAGGCACAGCAGTTCTCTCTGGCTTTGATCGAATGTGTGTATCACAAATAAGCATAGATGAAGAAGTACTGGTGCTGTTTGTGTTCTGAAACTTTCTCATGTTTTTTGTTTGCTCAGTTTTACATTTTTATACTGGCTCAATTCAGTTAACTGGATGAATTAATTGCTTTTATTTGGTGGTGATTATTATCTATGTTTTGCAGATGTCATTGTGTTGGTGGTCGGGTACAGTGCAGAAGGCTTATTATAGATCAGTCCCGATATAAGAACGCGAAATGTGGACAAAAAAGGTTAGAAAGGGTAAATTTGATCATTAACAAAGTCACAATCAATTTTGGTATATTCATCGTCGTCTACCTGATAAGAAATCATCTACTTGGGAGGCAAAGGATATTACCATGTAAATTAAATGGCAAATCTGCATTCAGTCTTATGAAAATCTTATCATATGATTGGAGAAACATTAATCACACAATGATGCTAAGAGTCCATTGTAGGTTATCATTTTTCTTGGATTTTGTTATTTTTTCCAAAAAGTTGACTGCAATGTAGAGTGCGATGTAGCTTTTGGATGTTTTTTGGGGACTTGAGAACTAAGATTCCACATTCCACCAACTGTAGTAGTCTGTAGTCAATATTGGTACCATCCCGAACAATGTCTTCCAGTACAAGAGAACTAATTTATATTCAGTTTTGTTAACATCTTAAATGATGTTTGTGTGTGATTATGAAACTTAAAGTGCTATTGCAATCGAGGAAGCTATTATCCTGAAAATATGATTATTGGCTGCATACTACGATACTAACATCTCTGGGGTATGTATAATATCCTTGTATGTTTCATATTTATGTTGGATTTTCAGTTTGTGACAGTTGTATGAACTTTACTGGAGTAATCCAAACCTGGTAAAGGAATTCTTTTTTCAGTTCTTTTTTTTGTTTATGTATTCTGTTTTTCAATACTGGAACTGTTTTGTGATCATTCAGGCAACAGAAAGGACATTTGTTGCTTGGGGGGTAAGAATTTTGTTAAGACGGTACTTTTTGTTGCTCTTAATTGGTTCATTGTGGCATGGGTTTTCCTTCGTTGTTACTTGGTGCTCTTAATTGGTGCTCTGAAACAGAGAAGTGGAGGAGTGTCGGTTTTCGGAGTTGAAATTCCTAGTTTTCCACGGAAGTGAAATTTTCTGAGTTTGTTACTCTTAAGAGGTTGAAATGTGGGAGTACCTTTCAGTTGGGGTTGAGGCCTTCCTGTGAATTTTCATATCTATAAGACTATAATACTGAACAGGGTGCTTGATCCGTGGTTTTCTTTGTTTCGATGGTTTTTATTAATAGTTGCAGTAATTTTGTGCATGTTTGGTCTTCGCCGGAGACCAGTACTCACCGCAGAAGCACAGAGTCAAAGCACATAGGATCTACCCAGAGTAAGAAGCGTGCCTTCATGGATATTAAAGAGGAAAGGATGGTATTATGCATCCCAAAATTTGCCTTGCGTCCCAATTTGTTATTTATTTTCATTTATCGGGTAATTTAAGAATGTGATTGAAATGCTTGAATAACCCTGCGTTGTATAGACTTTCCTTTACGGTATCTAATTGTTTGTCATTGTTTTCTCGCTTACAGGAGCACGTTTGGATCAGCAAGTTGAAGTGGCTGTACCGCGGTTTTCCAGATTTGGGGACGCTGGAAGGTTGACTCTGAACTCATGATTTTGGTGAGAATTTAAGCTAGAACTCAAACAAGATATAGCAGGGAAGTACTCAGTACTTTTGCATTTGTCTTGGAGATAAAAATTTGATTTTTTGGTACTAATGAAGTGTGCTTACTTGAATCTTTTGAGACCACCCATAAGCCACATGCTATATCATTAGACAAAACCATTTTCCAACTCAGACTCTCAGTTTTCAAACTTCTAATCATGATAGTGCTTGGTTCATGTTTAATTTCAATTCTCATCCAATGCCCACCATACAAGTTACCGTGGTTATCAAGATCGGTGCATTTATTCAAGTCTCGTTAGGTAACCTAAGCATGGTTATTCTAATTCTTGCTTTGTGGTGGAGTGGGGGTTTGGGGAGGGGGGGATTGGCTCCGCCTGAAAATTCCTGATAGGAGTGTATATGGTTCGGGTTGGACCTATTCTGTAAGAATTTAAGAACCAAATTATATGTAACGGTTTCAAAAAATTAAGAACTATAATCAAAACGTTATACATGTGGAATCAAGTTAGAATCAAATCATTAGATCAATCCAGTTTGGTTCTGTTTCGGTTTTGATTTAAACAATGTTAGCATTTAAAAATTATTGGAAAAATATGAATAGAGTTTAACACTAATTTTTTAAAATTGTGAATAAAGTAAATAATATAATAATTACATTAATTTCATTAATATTACAAATTGAATTTATATATCTAATAAGATAATGGAAAACACAACTACAATAATGAAAGAGTTTTTGATTTTGGGGAATGGAAGGATTGTAACTTTTTGGGATATATATATATATATATATATATATATATATATATATATATATATATAGTTGTGTGTGTGTGTATTGAATCGGCCGGTACAGTTCGAATTACGTTTTGGAATTATGAAATCATGGATTGAATTATAATATTCGGTTTTTATTTTTTTAGAGCTATAATCAATCCACTGAATTACGGAATTAATCCAAGATGATCGGTTGGGTTTTGTTAGTCCAGTTTTTTTGATTTTTTTTTGCACACCCTTACTGAGTAGGGATGGCAATAGGCGGATTAAGGATGGATATTACTTTCTAAGGGTGTAAAAAAAAATAGAAAAAACGATGCAAAACGAAATTTCGGAACAAAACTAGTCTTTCAGTGGACTGGAATGGAGGGGA
Organism: Arctostaphylos glauca; assembly: GCA_019985065.2. NCBI lineage: Eukaryota > Viridiplantae > Streptophyta > Magnoliopsida > Ericales > Ericaceae > Arctostaphylos > Arctostaphylos glauca. The sequence goes on along the minus strand of JAHSPW020000012.1, from coordinate 8,743,091 downwards.
TACTCAGTGGAAGAATCATTTTGGTTGGATTCTTATCTTCATTGTGGAGTGGTTGACTTCTGTGGGCTCACTAGTGATTTGACGTCTTGATTTGAGTATTTTACTTTCTATAGGCTTCTGTAAGGATGTGGGTCCTTGGCGAATTTGATCATTTCTGTTCTTGATTTTTTTGAATTGGAAATTACCTCCATCAACATCGTGCTCTCCAAATGAGAAACGAACTTCACCTGTTATTCACATCCCAAACGGGGATTAGGGATTTTCATCTTGTTCCGTCTCATTTTTTAATAAAAATAGATCAATTCATCTCAAAAAATAAAAAACTAAATATCATATTTTTACTTAAATTAAAAAAATTTTAAACTCTAATATCCTAACGTAAAATAGTAAATATTTGTATCCAGAGAGATTAAAATATAAAATAATGATTATTTTAAAACGGGATTGGAATGGGAGAGATATATTAAGATTTACTTTTGACTCGTTCGTTGATTTTTTTTTTTTTTTTTTAACTTTTGCTTTCAAATTTGATCCGGTTTTTGAATTTTTTTTTGAAACTCCAATTTGAATGGGGTGGAAAATGGGACGAATTGAATCGGATCGGATAAAATTGTTATTTCTAAATTTTTGCGAGACTACTTTGTGATATATTAGACGGCGTAGTATGTTTATTATGCCTGGGGGCATGGAAATTTTCTTATTGAATTTCTATTAAATTTTGAATGCAGAAATTATGTTATTTAAGTTCAAAGTTTTGTTTTTAGTGAGAAAAGAAACATAGAGGGAAGAGAAATTTTAGTGTTGATATAATTCTTGGGTGATTTTTTATTTTTTTAAAAATGGAGAGTTTTTTTCTGTTGGGTTTTTATGGATTTTCCCAGGTTTATTTTGATGATCAGAATAGTTTATTATTGAAATTGTGTGAAGCATTGACTAAGTTAAAAATTATGTTTGGTAGGATTTCGATTAACATTTTACCTTCTAGAAAATAAAACTCGCTTATTTAATTAAAATCTATTTACTTCAAGATAAATGTATTGTGATTAAGTATTTATTAAGGCTCGCTCACCATATGACCATCTCTGTTTTCAATTATTAGAACAACTCTAATTTATTGGTCAAAATGACACATCAATATAAAAAATGATTCCCGTTCACTTCTAAAGCTTTATAGTGCGTACTTAATGACGTTTGAAAAGTTTAAAAATGGTCAACGGATCAATCATGTTAAGCATTTTATTTGGTCATTTAAAATTTGGGCAATATTCTCCATTCTTTCTCTATTTTGATGTATTTTAATTTACTCGTTTATCTTATTAGCATGGGATTTGATGTTAATAATCAAAGAATAGGCAATCAATCACTGGGGAATTCTTATTGATTTTCAATGGATAATAATCTATTTTTCTCGCTTTCGTTCTTTCTCCCAATCAATCGTGAGGGTTCTACGCATGGATGCACAAGTACCGTAATTGAACAAAACATCTGAGGACGAAAGAAAAAATGCTTTGTGTTCGTTTCATGTCGACATGTTCGTGCCGGTTAAACGTCGATCATGAAATCCATTATTATAATGAGCATATTACAAGCATTTACATCTTGATCAAATGAAACTCTGCATGATTATTGAGAGAATCGTCTTCAGCAACATATGGCATTCAGGATCTGAACCCGTGATAAATATTTCTTATTCCATGAACGTTGGCGAACATTTTTTTATTCTTCACTCGGTTCTTAGTAGTTTTTTCTATCCTAACCTATACACTATTTGACTAAGGACCCTGGCCATGGATAAAGAAAAGATGACCAATAAAGACTTCTTCTTCCTGTTACTCTCCATTTAAAGATAAAAAAATTTCTTGCATCCAAACAAAATTACTAAATTTTTGCATTGAAGATTCATGAATAAAACAACAACAAACAAGCAACATAAAACTTCTTGTAGACTTTCACGAGAACTTATTTTAATTGTATTAATAATTAAGCTAGTGTTCTTTATTTTTATTGTCCACATATTTGATAGTATTTATAAATTCTTATTTTTGGCTACGTCACTGTTATCATCCGTTATTAGTCAACGTTTAACCCTAGCGGCGCATATTCATATCGATCCCCAACACCAAAGATTTTTCCTTCCATCTTAATCTCCCCTTGGAAGTAGTGGTGGAAAACAATTTCAATTTTGCTGTTTTGACGACGTTAGATACTGAAAAGAGACACATACACTCATGATGTTTACGAACCTTCATGATGTTTAAAGGCAACATACACTCCCCGATGTTTTGGATCGTTGATGTGTGTGTGGTTTATATGTGTTGTTGTGGACCTTAAAATCCATCAAGTGATCCACATCTGAGCCTTTTGCGGAATGGAAAAACCCACGGTTTCGTAATTGAAATTAAAAAATTTTCTTCGAATTCAAAATCAAATGTCATGATTTACTTGAATTTGTGATACTTATAAATGTAAGTGAATCATGACATTTAATTTTGAATTCGAAAAAAAATTATTGATTTCAATTATAAGAGTAACTTCAACAACACTAGTTAAATTAGCTAGCAAAAAGTACCAAAAAAGCTACACTAGTCATCTTGGCTATTTATTTTTTCACATGTACATTCCAATGCCGCTCTCTATTTTAGCTATCTGATAAAATTAATTTAACCAATTAACCCAAAAAAAATTATTTATATTACTTTGCAAGTCTTTTCCTTCTTCGGAATAAGTATTAAACTTTAATTAGATATGTTAGAGACTCAAGGGTCAAACTCAATATTGAAAATTAATTTGTAAGGTAAGGATTATTCAAAACTTATAAGCAGAGGAATGGACCAATATAGGCGATGTGAGACTCACTAACACCCTTTCTTATGCGAAATGTGAATTGTAGATGTGAGTGATTATGGCGGAGGATAGGTGAGAGGACCTTAGTGCGTAACGGATCAAGCTCTGGTAAGAGTTACCCAAAGCTTATGGGCAGAGAAATGACGACCAACATAGAAGATGTGAAACTCACTAACAAGATAGATAAATACAAAATGATAACCAAAAATCAGACATCATGAAAAAAACATGACCGACACATGTTTGTGCTTTTGAGGGCATAAAATGTAGATTGCAAGACTCAAAGTGGAAACATCTAAAATTATATCCTTCCAAAGTATACACATGTAACATAAGGCACAGTTGGTACTTCGTCTCCATCCGCGATCACACTGTGAGTTGGGAAGAAGTGAAAAAATGTGACTCAAGTACGAACTAACTCCCATTGCATGCACTGTTGACCTAGGAGGCAGTCCCTGATAAAAAAAAAAAACAGTGAGATGTTGGAAAATGATGAGTTTGGACAATATTTTAGAAGAGAGTATAACACTTAAGACAAGAATGGAAAGAAAAGTACTTGTATTACACTCATACTTTTTGGTTGATGCAAAATGGCTAGAGCTCACCATTTATACTTCTCCAAAGATGATTCTAGATCTAAATATTTATCTTACAAAATAATATTTTATAGTACATTATAGAGACATGTGACAAATACAAAATATCTAGATATTTTATAAGGGTTCTCTAAAACTCTTCTAGAAACTCGATATTATGGAAATATTCTAGAAACTAGATTTTATCTCCTCCAAAAATATCTTTTTTTTTTAGCCTCTTGTATTAGGCTTATCTTGGGTTTTATTTATTTATTTATTTTTGGATCAAATCAAGTTTACACTTCAACATGAGAAAGAGAGGGCTTACAAAAAAAAAAAAAAATCAGTGAGAAGAATATCATTCACACACGAAACACCTAAAAACTTCATGCAACATGTTAACAAGTCTCACATTGTTTATGTTGGTCGTTCTTTCTCTGCTTATAAATTAATCTTGGACAACTCTTATCTTATAAACTGATTTTCAAAGTTGAATTAGGTCAATAAATTTTTAATACAACAAAACTTTTTGCCTTTCTCCAAATCTCTTTACTTCATTTTAATGATAGATAATAGACACAAATTAAGTTAAAAAAGCATTAGTTGTTCCCAGATATCAGCTCATCAACTGAACTGCCCCAACTTTGATTTTCCTTTTTACAAGGCTCTTATTAATTCACCTTACAAAGTGCAGATCATTCTAAGAATGATTGTTGCTAAAAAGTTTGGAAGGTTTAAGTGATCTCCTTGAACTTGTTCCTTTTCAACTGACAGTAAATGTATTTTCTCATTGCTAACGATGTTTGTCCCGCATATCACTAGAAAGATTGAAATCTTTACAAAGGCTTTATAAAGCTTTCTTCTCAATTCATATTTATCCGCGAGCAGTTTTCCCAATAACTGGGGAATAGTTATATATTCTGTATCATCAACAACTTTTGATGGTACAGATGAGATACATGAGCCTCAAAGGATTAGCGTGGTGGTCAAGACTTAAAATTTGGGCATTTATTCTCTCTTAAGGCCTCAGGTTAGAAATCTTTCGGGTTTTATCAACTCTTATAGAATTAATCCATACAGAGTATTGCTTAGCTTTAATTGAAATCTCATAAGTCATGAACAGTGATATTAGTCCCCCCAAAATTAATAAAGGTGTGCATGGTTCGGACATTCTGAGTTATAAAAGAAAAAAAAAAGAGTTACATGATTAGAAATAGATAAAATATCACCAGTGGCAAATTTATCTAAACTTTTAAAAATATGTTCAAGGCAGGTGTCTTGCTTATGAAGAGAGCAGATGTCGAGCTTGTTGGGAATATCACTAATGTCAAAAATCATATGTTAATCGGATACTAAATAAAACCTAATTGAAATGAAATAATATTTATAAAAGCATAATCGGCCACAATACTGAATCAAACACATCAAACCCATATATTTTTCTAAAGTATAAATACATTCTAATCAGGTTTTAATTAGTATTCAATTAATATAATTTTAAAAATATTTAATATTCTCAATAAATGTTTCAAAATAAATAATTTTAATCATTGAATTAGACCTGCAATGAGTCCATAATTTGCCTACTGCGGCTACAATCTCTAAAGAAAAAGGACTGCAGAGAAGCTGCATCCAAAGATAGTTAGGGTATGACCAAAAGGTTAGGAACTTTTTTTTAATAGTCAAAATATCATATCGACTTTGAGATTATTCATAATCCCAAGGTCAGAGCTGTCACGTCCAAAGTTATCAATCTCATGATGGTAGCATACCATTTTTGTTATTGGTACGATGTGTTCCGGCGTACCATTTCAGATTTACCACTAAAAAGTAATTTATATTTTTTAAATAATATATTTTAACAAAAGTTATATCGGACATATGAAATAAAATCTCACAATTTAAAAATAAATTACCAAACATAAAAATAGATGATTTTAGTCTCAATTTATGTGTAATTACATAAAAAATATCAATTGAAAATTTAAAAAAAAAATTGTAGAATCCAGAACAATCCAAACAACCAGATACGATGGCCAGAATGATACAAAAATAAATTGATACCACTCTGAGGCCGACACAATACACAACACCTAGCATGATACGAAATTAATAACCTTGGTCACGTCCAGTATAATTAAATTGTTTCAGCCAACATCACTATCACATATACCATGTGTTTTTTAAGACCTCAAAAGTTGGAGAGATGTCTCCACCTTTGGGCCTTCGTTAATTGTGAGCCCTACTGGCCGAAAGAGTAGTTTGAATTTTGTGTCTGTTAATCACCGAAGTGAATATTAACTAGAGAATACATCACCCCTCCTCCATAATCTAGGAAATAACATGTTCATGGATGACGGGTCTGTTGTGTACTGTGCACATATGATATGTTCTGCGACAAAACGACGTCATTTGGCGTGCAAAAAACTGTCCCAAAATTTGGATAGTGTTTGGACAGTTTCTGAACAGTTTTACGCACCAAAACGATGTTATTTTAACACACAACACATCTAACTGTGCGCGCTGCACAACACACCCTAAAAGAATTCTGGACTGTGCAGTGTTTGTGCCTTGAAGGGCAGTGTTTTTTCTCTTCTGGGAACTGTGGGTTAGGCACTGTTTTGCCTTGTTTAGCCTTTTATTGTCGGTATATATCTTTTGTCTATCTTTTGAGTTGGTGCCTCTCCAACCCCGTTTTAATATATTTATTTTAGCATTTCAAAAAAAAAAAAAAAAAACTGCACAACAGGATTTTCTATTCCGTTAATGGATAAGCCCAATAACTATGCACATGAAAAACACTATTTAAAATTCCACCAACCTAAACCTGTAGGGTGCATTTGTTTCACCAGAATGAAATGAACAAATACGTAAAATTAAATTAAACTGAAATAAAATTACAATAAAATGAGATTGAAATATTCATTCCCATCCTCGTATTTAGTTATGCATGAAACAAACCATTCACATCCCTATTTTGGCTTCAGTATATTAAATTTTTTCCCTTCTATTTATTGATGTGGCATGTGAATTTCAGTGAGGGACTAGTAATTTTACTGTGGTAATAATAAATTTTATTATGAACGTAGAACTCTGGTACGCCATTAGTGAATTTAAATATGAAAGTAGAACTTTGTTGCGACATTAGTAAATTTTAGTGTGGAAGTAATAATTTTGGTGTGACATTCGTGAATTTTGGTGTGAGAGTAATATTTTTAGGGTGGTAATAGTAATTTTAGTGTATCATGAATAATTCAAAAGGAATGAAATCACAAGTTTTAAATTTCTTTTATTTAGGTGAATTGCGATTCTATTTGAAATGAACACTGCTTAATGGTACACAAAGTAATAAGCTCATCCAACTTATACAAAGAATTTTTCCCGTTTCACTTAAATTTTGACATAAGACTACCAATATACAAAATTAGTACACCTATTTCTCAAATATACTTCTCCAATGCGTATGTAATACACCTCTTTCTCTGGCTCCGTGATTTGGGTTGTATTTTGGAGTTGTTCATTGACCATCAATACCCTCGTGTGGGGAGACAATAACAGTTTCAGAATAGCGACTACATGCCTCTTATAATCACAGGCCAGATTTTCTACTTATTTTCTTATTTACATATGCTTATCCAGTTACATGAGTTTTGTTGGTTTTGATGATTTGGTTTTGACATGACATACATTGCGTTCGAATATCTTTCCTAACAATAATACGGGAAGAAAATTGGTTAAAAGGTCTGAAGAATTCTTATAACTGGTTAAAATTTTAATTAAGAAATGATTCACAAAGCTACATACTCTTTTTTTCCGATTAAAGTGCGATAAAAAATGGACTAATAATATGAGAAGAAAGGGTGTATTATTTAGATTAGGATTTTTGCAAAGACTAGAATTTGCTAGGAATTTTGTTTAGATAATTGTATTGGGGTAAAACATTTTTGGTTGTATTGTGAATGGGAGATGAAAGAGGTAAGACTTAATTAATTCAAGTTGAGTTTTTCTAAATAGATAAATTGAGTTTACAGCTCGGCAATGGAGTGCTATTGCGCTTGTGTATGTTGACGAGAGAGAAAACGAGTTAGCTGACATGAGAAATTGATTGGCAGAAAGATAAGAATGATCTCCAATTATCTCGAGAATAGTTTACATTAGATAAGGATGAGGAATCTTATGCCGATTCAACTTATAACGAGAAGTTTAAGGTTAAATGGAAGTCTAACTATAGAAGATAAGGGTCTAGGTAGCCCAGATAAAATTTATCTTGTTAGTGATCAATTAGAAGACACATTTAATCTGTTTCGTACCTCCTAGGGTAAAAGGTACACTGCAAAATATTTTTACAAGTTTCATATTGAGATCTGTGATTTAAATTATGACTTAATCATTAGAGTTCCTTCCCATCAAGAGGCAGATGGTCTTTTGATGATTTCTTATCTTGCAGATATGAGGTTTCAAGAGAGAGATTGTGAGAATATTTATCCAACCATACCGAGATGTTAACTTTTCAAGTTGAGAAAAACTACCCACCCACATATGACGATGTATGTGAAAAAGTTATAACCTCATGGCGGCAACACCAAGTAGTCAGAATAAGATGGACTATAGAATTGGTCCAAATCCCCACAATAGGCCCCAGTCAAGAAGAAGGGCTCACAACGGAACTCCCATGGAAGGGAGAGGATCCCAAACCCATTGGATGACCGTTCTAGGTCGGGCTATAGGTTCGGGAGAGATCGAGATATTCTCGACAAGCTGCGAAGGATGAAAAAGGAGACAAACAATCTGCAATATTACCTCCGCAAAACAGACAATGAGACCAATGACCTCAAAAAAGCACCAGTGAGAGAACTTTCGGCTCACTCTCGTTCTGGCATGGGGAAGTATCCCCAAACAGATGGGAGTTGCCATGATTCAAATGATGTGCGGGACAAAGCAAATGAAAAGTCCTAAGGGGACGTGATCCTCAAAACCACAATGAAGGGGAGGCATATTGTGGCACTCCCTGAGCCCACCCAAAACTCTCCTGATATGAAGATTTGGCTGAATCAACAACAACAAAGGCGCAAAATTGCGCAAAACTCAACAAAGAAGGCGCTACAACGACTAGCGACTTTCCCTCTATTAGAGGCAATAGAGACGGTGCTTTTTTTGACAAAGTTTATTTTCCTAAAGTTCTATCTTTACAATGGCAAGATAGACTCGATAAATCACTTTAAAAGATTTCTTCAGGCGATGTTCCTACATCTCGACAATGAGCACCTATATTGCAGGGTCTTCGCCTCTAGTCTCGAGAAAACTAGCCTCAAATGGTACCACAAACTCTCTCCATGATCGGTTATGAATTGGGGGCAGTTAGCCGAGTAATTCATAGCACCACTTCTCACCAATCGGGCTCAGCCAAAAGTGTTTGACACTTGGCTATGAAAAAGAAAATAGACGAGACAATCAGAGAATTCGCAAGCAAGTATTGGACTGTTTTTAACGAGATTGAGGATTGTAGTGAGAAATATGTTGTGATCTCTTTCAAGTTCGACTTGCATGTTCGCAAGAAGCTATATGAATATCTAACTCTCAATCTGGTAGAGACAATTGTCGAGTTGACAGCAAGAGTGGAGCAGTATACTAAGATGGAGGAGGATACCTTCTGCGAGACAGAGAAGTGGGGGTCTCTTGAGCCCATTAAAAAAATGTGATAAAGTCATCCCGAAAAAAAGAAAAAGAAAAAAGGCAAACAAGAACAACAAATATGAGGTGATATTCACTAAAGTAGTACAAAGAGCCCGACCCCTAGGTTTACAAAGGCCGAAAAATCACTTTCGACATCCAATCTACAAAATAATTTGGCCCCTCATGAAGGAACCCTTCTGAAAAGATGTGTCGAGCTGATAATCCATGCTTGCTTTTTGTGTCGAATCAATGGCTGAGCTCGGATTGTTTGGTTATTCACGTCCCACAATATGTATCGTCACTAGTTATTTTATTTCTTTTTTCAAACATAATAAATTTGAAAAGATTAATATAAAAAATAATTACCGAAAGGAGGATTTAGAGGTGCCTAACACCTTTCTTACTTGTATTTGTAAATCTCCGAACCTATCTATCTGTAGTTTTATAGATCAATCTTTGAAAATAATTTTAAAGAGTGACTTGACAAACTCAAATTTATGATTAAGTGACGACTCTAAATTTTCAAAAATAATAAATTTAAAAAGTTAATATAAAAAAATAAGTACTGAAAGAACGATGTAAATGTATCATAATGCATCCTTTTGCGTACTGAAGCCCCTTGGGCCGATAGTCTGATGCTCGGGGTCTTGTCATAGGTTAATCACCAATCCGAGCACACAGGTCCGAATAGTTGTTGGTTCTGTACTTATTCGTCGCCAAATAACATAAGACCTCGTATCAGTCAACCAAATAACAAATTAAAATTAAAATCATACTTCAATAACCCAACATTATCAAGATAAGTCCCTTCGACAAATGATGACAAGCAAGAATATAATAGGATGGAAAAATAGGAGTAGCCTAGAAAGAAGAAAGGTTTTATTAGGTCCAACTAGGCCACTTGTTTATCCATAACACCGCGGGTGCAGTGTCTTCTATTAATGCTTTTATGAAGTTTAAGAATACATTTTTTTTATAGATTCGGACATAAACGTGTCCAAAAATATTCGACGCATGTAGAGTTTATATTATTTTAGAGAATCCCACGTACATCGAATAATTTCATACATATCTGTATTCAAATTTATACACAAAATGTGTGTTCTTAGATTTGCTCTAATGTTTTACCCATCAATTAGATATATATCTCATCAATTGTGAGTTCAATTTCTCATTTTTTAGTTTAACTTACAAGTATGAATGGAGAAATGACGAGGACATTAACCTTAAAATAATAGTTAATTAGTTTCCAAGTCATTAAGATGATCAATTACTTGATTATAATCTGTTCTAACCTAATTCAACCAACTTGCATAAATACCTAACCCCACCTTAATGGGGTAGTTTAAAGAAGTTTCTTAAATGGATTTACCTATTTAATTATTATTAGGAAGTTGCTGGAACATATACATATTCGAAAATGCTAGGAATACAAATGTTCTGAATATACATCCGGATACAAATGTATCCAGAATCGTTAAATGCACATAAGAGTCCTCAATAATTTGTTGACACCACACACATCTAACAGTTTCGAACACATCTGTGTTCGGATGTGCTCGGAACATCTGTATTTCTAGACTTTTTCATTCAAAAAAGCAAACAAGATATAACTAACCCATCCCGACCGACGTTTTTTTTTCCTCAGCCAAAAAAAAAGAGAAAGATTTATTAATCTTCGGAATATGATTACAAAGATTAAAAGGAAGCTAAGCTTGACCGGCATCACAATAGGCAACCTCCGCAAATGAACTAGATAGGCAACCGGACACCTGACACTCATTTACCACTTAGACCCTAAAGACACCCGCACATGGGCTGACCTAGGTATAAATTTTAAAAATTATGAAAAAAATTACATGTCGGCCCCCTTGTTGTCCCAAAAAAGAAACAAAATTTCGACCTTTTAAAGTTCAAATCCTGATTCCGCACCTGCACCCGCAGTTGGCCAGAGGCTAACAAATCTAACCCAAAAAATATACAGACCGAAAAGTTCTTCCAAATCTGATGAAACGCCACTAGAAAAATAAGATCAAAATATGGGAAAAGGGCATCCAAAAAGCCTGAGACCACAAAGAATTGATCCACTGCTGTTTCCACCAGCTCCAGCTTCTGATATCATACCTACCAAACCACTGAAATTAGAATCACCTCCACCCCATAAGACTCTCCCATTCACTTTCCTTTTAGTTTTATGATGGGCCCCCAGGTTACCTATGAAGTCTTCTATTTTATCATTAATTGTGCAGAAACAGTTTTCCTCAAATTTATGTTAGCTAATTAAATGGATTCATTCCTAAAACTAAATATTTTCGTAACTAGTTAAAATGATTCATAATATTTTGGCGCACGCCAACTATATCTACTCTTTACTGAGCAGAATAATTCGTAACAAACACAATAAAAAGTCTTATGTAACGAATGAATTAAAGAAATACGAGATAAATCGAACTAATTAAAAAGAATGTGTTATACATAAATCATAAAATTTGTTATTAACTCATATATATAATGTAACTTCCTTTTTTTACTATACAAACTTATTCGTCAAGCCTTTAACATATGTTGTGAAAATTTATCTTTTAAATGCTATCAACTCTTATAGGATCAGTCCATAGAGGTAAAAGTCTTGATGTTAAATAGACACTTAGCTATTGAACAGTAAAATTTATCTCCTAAAAATTAATCGAGCTAAGATATCAAAAAATATATAGAGAGAGTTGCTTTTCACCCCTTCCCCAAAAAAATAGCTAGGGGGTGTGGCTGTCTAAAGACCAAAAAATCATTATGTTGTCATTTTTTACAATATTGGTAATCCTTATTTTAAAAGACTTGATTTTAGGGAGAGAACTTAGTTTTAGCCTTATTTTGTAAAAATATTAAAAATTCAGTTGACTAAAAATAATATTTAAAGATCAACCGTGAACTCGATTATTAAAAATAATAATTATTTTTGTTCTTTCAAGTGTTTCGTGGTATTTAAAAATTCAAGAACGAATATTTAAGTGTTCCATAGTACTTAAATTTTTTTTCGTTGATTTACAAAAAAAAGTCCATATCTCTCCTTCATTCATTTTTTTTTTTATGTTAAGTATTTTGTGGTACAAAAATAAATCTATTATTGTGCAAATTTTTATTTCGAAAAAATATTCACCGTTGACTAAAACAATATTTAAAGATCAACCGCGAGCTCGGTTATTGGAAAAAATATTTTTATTTTTTATTTTTTTAAGTGTTCCGTGATACATAAACTGAAGCAAATAAAATGTTAGCAATTGATCGACCGGCAAAAGAGAGTCCTTGAGGCGCCGGTTTAAGTCAACATTTACTAATTTATAAAAACTAGACTTTCTCTTAAGTGTGAAAATAGAGTATAGTGGAGAGTCCGAAGTATCGATCTACGGAGAACACAGGAACTAAAATATGAACTTGCAAAACTTAAGATAGCGTTTCGGACCCAACCTCTTAGTTTGGGAGATGGTTTTTTTTTTTTATATTAAGGACTAAAAATAAAAATGACTAACGACGAATTTTAAACTTGGACGAAAAATAGCCTTGGTCTTTAAAATCGGCTTATCCTAAACTTCCGTTAGCTAATATCTTCATTTTTTATAACTTAATCTATTTTCTCGCAAGAGATTATAGATCGAAAAATGTGTTTCCGGATTGATTTAAGTTCAATGGCAAAAAGCTCAAAATCAAGAGGACATCGATTTAAGTATTAGATATATCAACTTCTAAGATGGCGATACCTAATCAAAACCTTAACACTCATGCTTTGTTTCTAAAATAAGAACTTTGAATCAATCCATTAACGAGTTTAAAAATTAGTTTATAAAAAATATTTTCTAACTTAGGTTATTGGATAAGTTTCATCCTCGGATCTAGCCCAAAATGGCTTAGCTAATCATATTTATGAAATAAACGACTTATATATATTTTGGCTATTTGTACCCATTCTATATCTTTAAAAAGACTTAAAAACTAACAAAAAATACAAAACATAAAATTAGGACACCAACTTTTAATTAGGAACTTACCTTAAAAAAAAGCCGGTAAACAATCTTTTGGTTGTCGAAACCCAAAAACGCAACCCCAAAGATGATCAACTAGTTATACTATTAAAATAAACTAAAAGTAACAAAAAATTTCTTAAAATTTAGATCAAGACTTGAAAATATTAAAGAACACCAAGAACAAATGAAGAACAAGTGGAGAAATAAAAACAAGACTTGCATTAAAATTTAGAGAATTTTTTTTGGTATTTTCTATCTATCTCATTTTTCTCCTACAAACATTTTCTTACATAGGCAAGAGAAAGCACTCTAAAAATTTTTAAAAATCTGGCACATTAAATTATATTGTCCAAAATAAATAAAAACGTGTTATAAAAGTCCACAAAGTAGGTTGCCATTAATAGAAGATGTTGACTATTTTTATGACCAACTTGGATAGTTTCCATATCTCTCTAAAGAGTAGAATTTGATCATGATATTTTACACACACCTTCATCAATGCATTGTCTAACATCTCAAATTTGAAGCACTTAATTTTAACAATTAAATTGGGAGAAACACTAATTTTCGTGAATAGTGTCAGATTCAGACCAGTTTTGTTCCATTGCATTATTAACCCACTTAAATATCATTCTAAACTTTGTGCTCTTCATAAGAAATGATCCCAACATTCCAAGGTATTATTTCGTTGATTTTGGTGAATTTTAGACTTGATTTGGTATTTTTTTCGCATTTATTTCTATCGAATTAAATTCTGAAAAATCTGTCAAACTTCTTGTTTTGCGTCTAAAATTTTAATTTCTTTTTCGAACTTCTGTTTTTTTTTTCTCGATCTTCTATTCACTTCATTTTTGACCTTTATCAATTCTTAAACTTGCTTTAGGACCTTGGGATTGTAATGGTATTTGGAGACACTTTTAATACTCGAAAACCTGCAATGGGACAAATACAACCTTTCATGCAATATCAAGTGTAAACATGAATTTATGCATTCACGTATACTATTTTCGACATATTAAGCTATATACATATGTAATTACGTAGACTCATCAACAATCCAAGAAGAAAAGTAAACGTGATTTTTTTGGAATATTTTTTATCTTTATGTATTTTTTAATTTTATTAGCTTTGCATCAAATATTTAAAATTATTGATTCACCTCTTAATTTATCCAAAAATATTCACATTCATCACATATCTTAATGTGCCCAATTTTGAGGGGAAAAAAAAGATACCGATGCTGCTCATTTGAATTCCTTTCGGTCGTACTTTCAGAATTTTATTATCAAAAAAATACTAAAAATTTACCGTTGATGTGAAAAATTATTTAGGAATTAATTGTGAACTCGGAATATTTTGACAAAGGATTGTTGAATTATGATAAGTTATTTGTTGATTTATATTTTATTGTTACTTTTACTTTCTTTTTGTTGATTTATAAAACAAAGTTAAAAATCTCCTAAATCATCCAAAAATATTTATATTCATCACATGTCCTAATCCACCCAACTTTAGAAAAAAAAGTGATCGGCACCGCTTATTTGAACCCTTTTGGTCCTACTTTTCGAATTTTATTCTTAAAAATACTAACATTTACTATTGTCTTAAAAAATTATTTTGGAATTAGCATAAATTGAATCTAAATTTTTATCATTTTCATGACATAAAAATAATTTACACATCAAATAATTAGCATGTCACAATTCAGTACACAAGGTACACTAGTGGGGTCAATCAGATCCAGTAGCTTCAGTATATAAGACATATCATGCGAATTGACATGAATCTTGTGGTATAGAAATTTACATGCAAAACTCCAAAAGTATAATTATGTTTTCGATATTTTTTCATCTTTCACGTCTCGTGTTCTCGAATTGAACATTTAAATTTTTACGTGATAAAAAGAATAACATAGTCATTTTCAAAATAAAAAGAATTAACTATAAACAACTTATTGAAATAAATTAAATAAATATTAACTTACAATAATATAAATTTTCTGATGCTTGGTTTCTCTACAAAGTACAAAATAGAGAGAATTAGCGTAAAAATAAAAAATTAAAATTAAAAAATTAATGTGAAGATAAAAATTTTATTGGTTAAAAAAATTCAAAATTTTAATCGTGACTAAAATTTTAAAACTAACTGCGACCTCCAATTTTATGGGATTCTTACAAAAAAATAAAAAATTGTTACGAAAATAAAAAGTTGAATTGGTTAATTTTTTTTAAAAAAATTACATCTTATTATTATTATTATTATTATTTATTACTTATTTAAATTTTATTTTTAATTATACATTTTTTAAAAAATCAATGTAAAGTAGTGAAAGGAAGGAGAGTAATAATTTTATAATTTAGCGGGGGAAGGGGAGTGATATTTGTGTACTGCCTCCGTCCCAATTTGTGTCTATTATTGAAATTATAACTTATTAAGGGAATAAAATAATTACTCTTTTAAGTTTTAACTTTTTCATGATACCCTTGACTTTTTAGCATTAAATGAGAGTGTACATTTTCAATGTGTGAGTTATTAAAAAGAGAAGGACATTAAGAAAATTTTAACAAGTTAACTTTAAAATTGGATAAATATTTTGGGATATGTAAAAGTCAAAAAGTGAATAAAAAAATTGGGACGGAGGGAGTAATTTAGAGGGGAAGAAAAAGGGGAGGACTGAAAAGTGACAATTTTTAAATTTTAAAAGAATGGTGAAATATTTGTTCAAAAGAAGTGTGGTTTTTGTTTGTGAAGAGGAGGTGGATAGCAATTTCCATATATACTATAAGAATCTTTTGACTTTTCTTATAAAACAAAAAGAAAAAGCAGAAGGAAGATTCTCATCATTCTGTGATGAAAGGCTGATGAAGACATCACACATCATGGTGCAAGGTGGCTTATTCTTATTGGCTAGTGGCAGCAAAAGTCAACACAGTTGTGCACTGAAATAGTGACCTCTGCTACTAGTGCTCTCCAGATCTGATCTGCACAAAATAATAACGGATTGTGGGCCCATGCACCTTATTTCTTTAGTTTTATTTTTTTTATTTTTTACACCTCATAAAAAATGGGAGAATCACGTGTTTTATTTCCTTTTGACACTTGACATCCATTTACTACGGAATAGGGATTCTATTGTGCAGTGCGCACAGCAAGATGTACTATGTGTTAAAATGATGTTATTTTAGTATGTAATAAATTACTCACAAACTACCCGAACACTTTTCAAATTTTTGAATAATTTTTTACACACTAAAATGATATCATTTTTAGCACAGCACAACAAGACTCCCTGGTCCACTTACCACGAGGAACACGCGCTCTACTTTTGCATGAAATGCTAGAACGAAATTGTAGGCCATTGATTTTTCTTATTCAAGGAAGTTATAATTAATTTGAGATAGCAGAACATAATTTCCTTTTCCACTCTCTTGAAAATTATTATTTACAAGATAATAATCGTGAAAGAATTATTTCTTTGTGAAGGAAAATCACTACGGTGGTTAAGTCATGATTTTATGTGCAATAATAATTTACAGCGTATTTTAACCATAAGGGTGTATCTCGTTTATTACCTTTGATTAATCAATTTGAGTTCTATCTGATATTTATTTCCTCATTAGAAACGGATTAAAAGTGTATTTTGACTGAACACTAATATAGACAAGGTTGATCTGGATCTTTAGACCATTATCCTCTATAATTAGAGTTTTATTCAAACTTAAACTTCTCATTCTAAATTAAATTGACATAGAACTTCTCATTCTTATCTGTTTCGAACTATTCTCGAGATAACTGAAATTCACTCTTTTATCTTTAATTTAACTTGTTTAACTGCCTTCCCAAGTCAGCTAATTACCTATTAACCGGCTCTTTCAGGTTAACTAATCAATTTCTTGTCTCGATAACATGCACGTGCACAAGAACATCCTCTTGCCGAACTAATAATTTATTGTTCAGATGCATGTTTTGAGTATTTAATATATGTGCTTGTAAACTAGGGTAAAATTTAAGTTTTGTATTGAGTGTCAATCACTCATGGAGCTACTTCTTTACCCATAGTATTTCATTTCAGGTTTCGAGGAACATATAGAAGAGGAGGTTAGCCAAGAGGTTGAGGTGAAAGAGATGGGAATTCATGAGCCATGGTTGTATCAATGACAGTCTATTGATTTGATCTAGGATGTCCGTTCAGTTTATTTAATTTGAGCAAATTATGAATTTTTAGTATTGGATTTTGAAACTATTTAATGAACTTGGTTTTTGGGTAGGTTGTTTTGCCAACAAGTAATAAATATTTTAAAAATTGAGACTTGGTTTAATTAAAAAAATTATTCTGTTGCGTGAATAATTAATCTATTATTAAAATGAACCATAAAATATGAGATTTTGCAGGATTCCTCATCCTTATCTAATTTGAATAATTTTCGAGATAATCGGGGTTCATTTTTATCTTTCTATTTAACCGTTTTTCTCAGGTCGAATAATTCACAAACCATGGGTTTTAGAAAACACATGGTTTATTTGATAGTGGGTGTAACAATTCTAATCTTACTGGACGTAATCAAAGTTATTGATGTCGTACCGTATCAGTTTCATAGTAGTACCGGTTTATTTTTGTACCGTTTCGATCACCGTATTAAGCTATACCGGGTTGTACAATTTCTTTTTAATTTTTTAGTTGATATTTTTTTGCATGATTACACATAAATTGATACCAAAATCATTCCATGTTTTGTTTAGCTAGTGATTTATTTTTAAGTTGTAAGACTTTATTTTATAAGTCCAATATAATTTTTGTCAAAAAATATTATTTGAGAAATGTATATTATTTTTAGTGATAAATCCGAAACGATACACCACAACACATCGGTACTGGCACGTATTGTACTAATAACAAAAATGATACACTTACTGGTACGAGACTGATAACTACTGGTCTCCAATACCTGACCTTTACTCGTACCCTAATTAAGTATGCTCCATATGGCCTGACTTTATTATTTGATTATTTTTTCGTTCTTATGTGAATTTTTTTTGTAATTTTTTGTTTTCGCTAATTTCTTGTGGATTATTGGTTCGTCTCAATAAGAGGTTTCAGAAAAGTTATAAATATTGGGCAAAATTTGAAAAAAGTTAAAAAAAAAAACCAAAAAAACCCAAAAATATGGTTGTTTTGTGCTTCTTTGTCGTCTTTAGTGACTTTGTGTTAACTTTTGGACATAATTTTATACTTTTTAGATTTGTCTCGTCGAAACAGACTAATAATCCATAAAAATTTGAAGCCAAAACAGCAAATGCAAAAAGAATAAAATTTATTCATAAGCAAGTTAGGCAAATTGAATAGATTCTTCTCTTTGGATGCAGCTTATCCGGAATCCTTTTTTTTTTTGGGAGATTGCACCTGCAGTGGGCAAATTATGGGCTCAACGCAGGTCTAATTTAATAATCGGAATTGTTTATTTTAAACGTTTATTGAGAATATTAAACATTTTAAAATTCATTATAATTGAATACCATTTAAAACGATTGCATTTAACTTTACAAAAATGGGGTTGATGAGTTTGATCCAGTATTGTGGCCGATTATATTTTTACAAAGATTAATGCATTCCAGTTATATAGATTTTATTTAGTATCCAGTTGACATAATTTTTTGGCATTAGTTTTATTTCCAACAAATTCGTTTGACATCCGCTCTCTTAATAAACAAGACACATTTTTTGAACATATTTTTAGAAAGTATTAAGCTCAACAAGATTGAATAACTTTTTTTTTTAAACTCTTTCATCTCTTTTCAATCATAATAATGTTACCAGGACGAAGTTAAGGTGTTTTTAACTTTCTTTAAGGTTTAGGAATTCTTAATTCTAAAAACATATTAAAAACTCAAATTCAAACTTTATTTGTCTTGTTTAAAGACGATGTACGGTCTCGTAAATTGAAATCAATAAACTTTTTTCAAATTTAAAATAAAAGATCATGATTCACTTGAATTTGTAGGACAAAAATTCAAATAAATCATTACTTTTGATTTTAGATTTTCAAAAAGATTTCTTGATTTTAATTCTAGTATCGTAAAAGAAATTAGTCAAACTGCATGTAAATTAACCCTGACACTAAGTTATTAAAAAAATAAAAACGTGATTCTAAAAATATTCCAACCCAAATAATCCCTGCGAGAATTATGACCCAGTTGTGGAAACGGACGGGGAACGTCAATACCTAACGTCATTGAGAAAGCAAAGTTGAAATAGTTTTCCACCACCATTTCCAAGTGGAGAGATTAAGATGGAAGGAAAAATCTTCGGTGTTGGGGATAGGATATGAATCTGCGCAATCAAGGTAAGACGTTGACTACTTACTATTGAGCATATGTTTTGACATACTTCGAAAAATAAAGCCTGAGTTGGATAATTTCGAACACAGCCTTGAGAATTTATAATACTATCGAACTAGCAAAAAACCCACCAGACGAATTAAAATATATTCTATTGATATGATTACAAAATTACATTTAGGAATTGATAGAAAACAACTAAAGTTTGAAAGTAAGTTACTTCAGATTTCACATTATAGGTTTTTTAATTATAAATGAAAATATTTGGATAATAATGTGTAGAATAAATTTGAAAATAAAGTTGAATATAATGATAATATCCTTTCATTGGGTTAATTTTTTATGCTTATCTATAGCATTATATTTTTTTGTGTTTTTCATGCTTATCTGCAGATCATTAGGGGGGGAGTTTGTGAACCAGTCGAGGATAGTCTTTCCAAGGCTTGAAGTTGCAATATAAGCTTTTTTTGCCGAGATATAAGAATGTCGCCTGAAGAAAGCTTTTGATGTGACTTATGGAGTCGGTCTTTTCATCGTAAAGATGAGACCTTAGAGGGATGAATTTTATAGACAAGGCCACTACCTCTATTGCTTTTAAAAATGGAGAGAACGTTAATTGATGTAGCGTTCTCTTTGTTGATTCTTGGGCTGGTCGGCACAACCCTTGCTGCTGGTTCAACCACTCTCTCATATCATGAGGGCCAGGCCGAGCTCAAGGGGTGCCACTCGATGCTTGTCATTCTTTATTATTTTGGGGATCTCCACCCTAATGGAGGTTCCCCCCTTTCTACCTTGGCCTTTCGCACAAGCATACACATTTATTTTGACATAATGTCCGCGAATTTTCATAGAATTTCGTGAGAGAAGGTGAACTTATCATGCGACCATATTAATGATGTTATGTAAAGACCGTAAATTTTTAAATGAAAATAAAGTAATAATAAAAAAATTTAAATTAAATTAAATTTTGATGTATGAAATCATTTATTGACTTATTTAGTTTGCGCGTTTTTGATTTTAGCCGTACATTATATACTTGGGGTTGTGCATGTGTGTGTTTGGACCCAACCCATTGGACTAAGTCCTGACCCAAGCCCAACTTAGTTTAACCCGGCCCGCGACCCAAATCCTTTTAACTTGACCCAAAACCCATTACATCAGCCATTACCCATGGAACCTATCACATAGGATCATTTTTCCTTTAGTGATGATCACCCCCCTTCTCCAAAAACAGACGTTTACTTCCATTCTTCCCCACCAAACCCCCTTGTATCCTTGTTTTACCACAAATCTCCCTTCCAAATCTCATCATGGCTGAGCAATACTATTCCCTCACTCCATCAAAAATCTGCAATAAGTTTTCCCTCACCAATGGCAACCCATGCAAAGCCATCTCCTACACTCAAGCCCTCTCTATTTCTATATTTCCACCCTCACCACTTCCCCTACGAAATTTCAGTTCTACAGAGAGTGGAGAGAGTGTCATGGTTATGGATTAGAGGAGAGAAATAAGAAAATAACAGTAGAGGGAGAGAGAAGAGAGAGAACTTCGTTTGAGCTTCGATCACCAAAATCGTAGCCAAAACCTTCGAATTCAACCTTTGATTCTTCAATACTAAGGTAAATGAATCTATCCTAACCTTTAATTTATGCCATTGATCGATATTGAGCTCCACGGAGCTCGGAGAAAACGAAACCCAGTTCTGTATTTTCGTAGAAGATGATGTTGACACCGGTGTCTTAGTTTTGATACACCGGTGCCTCTGCTCTCTGTATGTTTAATGTTCTGGACTTTCATGGTTACACCGGTGTCATAGTTTTGATACACCGGTGCCTTGGTTCTCAGTATTTTACATGTCCTGTAGTTTCATACTTACACCGGTGCCTCTAAAACCTTACACCGGTGTCATTACTCTCTGTATCTTAACACACTACAGAACAGACCTTACACCGGTGCTCTAGATTTCTTTACTTTAATTTTATTTAATGAAAATAAGGAAATACCCCCCATTTGGAAACAATGGCATTTACAAAAAATTGAAATTCGATTCGAATCAAAATGTCGCCCTCCCTATTTTAGTACAAAATCGAAAAATCACCCGTTTTCTTCCTATTCTTTGGCCCGAAACTCACCCTAAACTTATGCGTTTGACGCGTATGAATATACCATTGTGCTTAGAAAAAATCAAGGAATCATTTCCGGGACTTTTTATCTCCTAATTCGAAACTTTAAAAATTCAATTTTTTCTATACTTAGAAAATTTTTCAGACAGCAACATTTTTTAGAAAATTTGAATTTTGCCTAAATTCTTATATAAGGACTAATACACCTATAATCAAGCTTAGATTATCATTTTGAAACTTTAGGTATCCTATATCTTTATGAGATGACATCTTATTCAAAAATTGGCGTGTTAGAAGCTTCCTTGCGAAATAAAAGTATGCGATTATTGTTTATGTGCCATAGCTTGCTTATTTGTATTATCTTGTTCGCTTAATTAATCTCGCATCTCCAACACATCATCATGTTATCATGAGTCTAGTCGTTTAAACAAAACTTAGATGGAGTCAATGAGAAACGTTGAGGTTAGTGGAAATGACACTCGAGAGTTTGACACGAGTCATAAAAGGTCACAAGCTTTATAACGAAAATCGAGAATTTGATAAACTCTTATGTTTGGTGACTCGAGATTTGACTTACTCCTTGGGGAGGCGTGTTAGGATGTCTTTAGCCGGGATATGGATTTTAGCCGAACTACGTCTGTTACCACCGGGCTGTGTCTTGGAGCCGAGTCGGTCACGTTTCATGTATTTAGCCAAGTTATGTCGTGAGCCGGTTATGTTCGTAAGCCGTGTCGTGTCTTTTCAAAAATAAAACATAGTTGAAGGGGAGAAGTTAGATATTTTCTAAGTCAAGGCACGACATATGGGAGACATAATGCTGGGAGCATAACGGTTGGGAGCATGGGATACGGGAGCCGATGTTTGGGTACACTAGCGCCGGATACGAGGTCAGCGTAGGGGTCGGGACCATATTGGTCGGGAACATCATAACACCACTTTGATAAATGAAAGTTTGATGACGGGCAATGCTTGTGTCAACCCGAACTTTGTATTTTGAAAGAAATTTTGGACACTTGTGAACAACGACAGACACTTATGGATATAAGTCGATTGCGTGTGTCAGAAACTTAGAAACAAGTCATAGGGTTTGACTTAAAGTTACATTGTCGACATTTCATTTACTTACCGCACTTAATTGTTTAATGCTTCCGCTTATTGTCTAAACTGATTATGTCAACTCTAATTATTTTGTTATGTTCATAATACTTGATTAACTGCTCATACTATCTTCATGATCATGCATCATTTGACCCATTGCATAGATTTGAGATTTAGGGTAATTTTATTTACTGAGCGTTAATTGCTCATCTGGTGCAACTTCTCTGCCCCTGGCCTTTCATGCCAGGTGTCGAAGATGACGTTGCTGAGCTCGCTTATCCAGATACCAACGGCGGTACTTTCGAGGAGGATGTCGTAGCCCCGTGGTTCACCTAGATATATTTTGAGCTCTTAATTTTAAATCTTTAATGTAATTTCTTTAAATTCGGATGTTGTAATCAAACTTTATTTTGACTAAGTAATGGAAATGTGGTTGACTTTTGATTAATTGTTTTAAATTAACGTCTCCGAAATCCAGGGCGTTACATGTTATGTTGTTGTATTGTGGGCTTCCCAATTAAAAAACTGCCCAATTGAGCTGCAAGATTGATGTGCCCAATTTTCCACGATGCGCACACAAGTTCTTCCCTTTTGATCGTCTGTGCGATTTTACAAGTGATTCATTTCTTAGAGTTGCCACTCGAGTTTTAAGCTTTTCCTAAGGAACCAAGCAAAAATGTACATGTCAAGGCTATTGAATAACCAAAATACAAGAGGGGTAACAGGTCGGGAGCAGTCAAAACCTCCGCCTCCAACCCCAATCAAGAGGAAGGGTCCACCACGAGATCCACTAAGAGGTCCACCATATAATGCATCCTGAGATCTGCCTAGGTTCCACCACGCAATGCACCATAGAACCCGCCACGAGATGCACCAAAGACGCACCACGGGACCCCCTGACGTCCAAGAGAGGATCTTGAACCCACAGGGATGATTGTACCTGTGATGTCTCGTCCCACATCGAAAATCTACATGGGTGATCCTGGGTATATAAAAATATCATGTAAACTACTACTAACAATCTGGGCTTCAGCATTTTGGGCCACGTGGTTGGAATCCAATAAGTTGTTGGGCCAATGGTTTACATGAGGTGTTACAAATGGTATCAGAGCAACCCGTGTACACGATCGAGTGTGGGGCCAAAACTTTATTTGGTCACTAGGGAATAGATCTGGGGTTAGGCCGTAGTGACTCTAATGTAAACCCATTGCGAGGGCACAAGGTCTTAAAGATGGGGAGGTTGTGATGTCCCGTCCTACATCGAAAGTCTACATGGTTGATCCTAGGTATATAAAAAACCACGTAAATTACTACTAACAACCTGAACTTAAGCATTTTGGGCCAAATGGTTGGGCTCCAATAAATTGTTGGGCCAGTGGTTTACATGAGGTGTTACAGTACCAGATCACACTAATAATATCGAGAGAAATTTGAGCAGCCAAGAGAGGTTGCGACGAAGCAATAATGAGGTGAGCGACCGTAGGTATTATCTCCACATGGCAAAAAAAGAAATTAGGGACCTCAAATAGGCCCGCGATTGGAATCAATCAGTCCACACCAACTAAGACAAGTGAACCAGGACTGATGGGAGTCGCCACGTTACTGGCGGTGGCATGCGTGTGGTCTAGGTCAAGTTTACATTTGGATGGGACAGAGCACTCTATCTGATAATAAGCCAACGGGTCGACCGCCCAAGGCCACCAGTTGACCTCCCATCAGGACTGGTTGAGTGCTTCTCAGTATGGTTTTCTTGAACGGATTAATACAGAGTCAAATTCACATGCAATTTTGGTAAAATAACAACATTACAGCCTAATTATAGGTTTACGTATTAAATCCTACATTGTACACGATGGCCAACAATCATAAGGTAAAGAAGATGAATCAGCAAATATCCAGTGTTACTTGTCCCACATTCGCACACGTTCCCACTCGTGATCTTACTCGCTCGGTCGGATAAATTAACTAATTGTAGATCAAATGAAAATTTACCCGTTAATTAAAATTTACTTATTAGAATATGCAACTAAATAATTTTAAATCGTTACATTCTGTGCATTGCACATGTATGCTGTAGTGATGAATCTTTAAAGCATTGCTACAATGGGCATTGTGGATTTCGAAGGGCTGCGCATAATTACAGTAATAATTAGTATTTTTACAGAGAGATTTATACTATGTGCTTTTATAGAGATTTTTCTAAAGCTCCACAACCTTAATGCCAATTTTTATAATTTTCTTTAATGAGTAAATATTATTCTTTGGAAGAATTCTTTTTTGGAATTCTATAATGGGTTTCTCCAAATAAAAGTAGGTGAAATTGAAATAATGGCTATTCATTTTTCTCACGCTGGGAGAAAAGTTTCTGTACAATATTTTTTTCGATAGAACCACTTTTGTATAAATAATCAAAGTAGAGGTTACAATGATTATTCGGGATTCAATAGGGTATACAATTGAATCCCTAAACAAAATTGGGGTGTTTTACATACTACGCAAACCTCCTGATTGTTGCACAAATAAGACCCTACACAAATTATGTTATCAAGCCCACCCCTTGTAAACACCTGACCATGTCTGATACAGAGTATATACATCCCTGATGCTTCGCTTTGGTCCACAACGAAGCTCTGAGTTTCACCATTTCCACCACTTCTTCTTCTTGCACAACCGAGTGATTGAATATTTGATATATAGTTGCATAATATTTATGAATAAAATAAGATGAATATTTCTCTAAAGGGCAGATTATAGATCTAAGTTTCAACATATATGTATTCTTTATTAAATAGTGGGACGTCACCCAAGTCGCGTTCGGATTTGTCCGGCCTGGAAAACCCGGTTAGGGTGTTATGGCCTTGCTCCGGTAAACCGTTAACAGACGTGCTATTTGATAAAGAACTATAATATTTTGAAACCTAATCATATAATTTGCCAGTTAGAATGTTATCCATCTCTTCTTAAAAAAAAAAAAGGGCATAAAATCATGTTCACATAATTTATATGCGCACTAACATCATCTCTTGATGAGACGAATATTTCGCTCTAATAATGACAGAATAAAAAATTCTGAATTAATTAAATATGCAAATGTGCAAGAACAATTAAATCACTGGACAATACCTCCAGTCAGACCATCTACTATTTATGGTCATGGTTTATTCGAATTTAGGAGTAGCATGGCAATTAAGACCATGGAAAAAACTGAGAGCATTGAGCTCAATGATAAAATAATTAATCTTATGGATCGCACAGATCTTCTTGCTCATATGCGAGATTACAAATATGTTCATATTGGTTTAGTGCAAATTGCCTTAAAACCATTAACATTGCTAGGTATGGACACCTGTCTTCAAGTTACTTTACGTGACGGTAGGTGTAATAATTGGAGAGCTTCAATTATGGGAGCTATTGAAACCAGTCTTAGTCATGGACCGGTTTACTTTAATACTTACCCTAATTTGACCTTATCCTTGACTGATAGGAATTTAGGTGAAGTTCTGAATTGTAGGATCCAAACTAGAGGGTATGATTTCCTACCCGGATCTGAGGTAATTGCCTTAGTCTATCGTATCCAATACAAAGTGTTAAATACCCTTAATCCTAGAGTGCGTCAATTAGGACCACCTGACCAAACAGTCTTAATTGAGACCAATATGTTAACCTCTAATATTGCAACAAATAGGTTAATCAACTGGGAGGAAATCACTTTCCCTACAGCATGGACTATTCCTAATGCTGTTCCTCCTCAACCTATAGTAAATACAATTGAACAAATTGTTCAGGACACTGAAGGAAATGTTTCTCTCAACATCCAAAATTCTGGAAGATTTCTGCGTAGTAGGACTTCTAGGCATAGTTTCTCCTCTGCCCCTCAATCATATAGGGTTAGTAATCCATCTACTAGATACTCCACTTCGGAGGTCTCTGAGCGTCCACTTGGAGTCGATAATTTAACAGGAATAAGAATTTCTGAAAATCAAATTCCCCATGGGATATATCAAAATAACTCTGAACCAGTAGAATCACCTACTGCATCTGAAATGGCTTTTACCATTAATCAATGATTATAGGGCCTGAAATCAGAAGAGAAATAAATCTTAATTTCCAACAACCCAAATACCATAAATTTCGTAGATGGTATTTCTCCAAATATAATGGAGATCAATTAATGAAATTCAAAACAGAATTTTATAATTGGTGTGAAAGAACTGAAAATATTATACCTTTTACCCAATGGTTCAACGAACAATATTATACAGAAATTGACCAATCCATTAGTTATACAAACATAATCCATGATTATGGAGACCAGTTTATTAATGTACTCCAAGACTACTGTAAAAACTGGAAAACAAATCAAGAAACTGTAATAAAGACAGTTCATCCTCTAACGGTGCCTCTTGAAGTCGAAGCACAAACGGAATCTGAACCTCCTTTGCAGGCCTCGGCATTTGTCCATTCTGCAAATACAGATCCGAATAATAAAATTTATAAACAAAATAATTTTTTCAATCTACATCTTAATACAATTGGTAATCAGTTGATCAGAATAGAAGATCAACTTTCCCAAATAGATGAAAATATAAATCATCTAAAAATATCAAAACCACCTGATAAGAAACCTCCAGATATATCTCAGGTTAATATCAGACCACCTATAACAGTTACAGGATTCAAATTGAGTGATCCTAATGAAACTTCTGAATTAATCCGCGAATTACAAGGCAGAATGAAAAACCTGTCTATTAATACGCTATCAGAAAAATCTGATTCTGATAATGAGTTGAATTCACAACTTAAGAATTTAGAAAATAATTTTACTGAATCTACCAATACTCTTAATAAAATTCAGTATCCTAGGAAAGATTTTCCTTATTCTGGTGCTGATAGATATTATTACCCTAGACCAACACCTCAAGATATCTTATATGAGGAATCTAATTTTCAAAAACAAATGTCATATAGTGGCAGAACCATTTATGAATGGAATATTGATGGTATGACAGAATACCAAATATTTTCTGTGGTGCATCAAATGCTGATGTATAGCACAATTTACTGTAATAATGGGAATGAAGACAGTAAAGTTGCTGGTTGGATTACAGTTGGCTTTACTGGCATGATTAAAGGATGGTGGGATAATATTCTTACACAAATACAGCGCACAGAAATACTTGTGCAATTAAAATAGAAAATAATCAACAAAAACAAGATGTTGTGTACACTTTTGTACAAGCGATAATTCTCCACTTTGTTGGTCATTGGGATAACCAAAGAGAACGAAGTAGAGAATTACTTCAAAATCTAAAATGTCTAACGTTAACCCATTTCCGTTGGTATAAGGATGTTTTCCTTACAAAAGTTATGCAAAGAAATGATGCTAATAGTGAGCATTGGAAATCCAAATTTATTGATGGATTACCATATTTCTTTGCTGAGAAAATTTGTAAAAAATTGAAAGATCAAAATAATGGTTTAACCATTAATTATGATAAATACACTTATGGACAATTAATTTCCATAATAATTCAAGAAGGATTAACTCTGTGCAATGATATTAAATTACACAACCAATTGAAAAAACAGAATTTAACTGGCAAGCAAGAGCTTGGCCAATTTTGTGACCAATTTGGGTATGATATGACCAAATCCACTCCTCCTGGTCATAAACAAAATAAAACCATTAAAAGATATTCTAAAAGAAAATTCCATAAGAAGAAAAAGAATTTTGAACCCTCCAAATCTAGAAAATTTTCTTCTAAAAAATACAAAAAGCCAATAAAACAAAAAGCTTCTAAAGATCCGCCTAAATGTTTTAAATGTGGAAAAATTGGTCATTATGCCAATAAATGTCGTGTCCGAAAAAAGTTTAATGAGCTTCAAATTGATGAAGGGTTAAAACAGCAACTCTTTAAAATAATACTAGAATCAGAATCAGAATACTCTGAAAATGAATCTGATGATCAATTAAATGAGGTCTCTGAGGACGATTCTTCTTCCTCTGACTCAGAAATAGAGACACTTACTTCAAAAGATTGTAAGTGTAATAATCTTGAATGCACAACTTCTAATGACTATTGGAAGGCTATTGTTGAGATGAATGATCTTAGCATCAATGTATTAACTGATAAACAGAGAGGTTTATTAGAAATAATCGATCAAATTCAGGATCCTCAATTAAAAATAAAATTAATTGAGACTTGTCTATCTGCTGTTTCTGAAGAAGGAAAATCAGAACAACCATATATTCCTCATGAGACTTATAGTCTTAAAATAGTCTTAGATAGGCTGGAACAGGTTGATAATCCAAAACCTGTCACTATTCCTGATCTTAAGCAGGAAATCAATACTTTAAAATCTGAAATAAAACTGTTGAAAATATTTCAAAACCAAGCAAATCAACAGTTTTATAATATAAATCAAAGGATGAATTCTTTGGAAAAGAAAGGTAGCTCAGGTAGCACAAGCCAACCTGAAGAACCAGTCTACCTTAATACACTTAATAACGTTGTTTACCAAAAATTGCATATTAAGGTAAACTTAGTCATTAATAAAGAATATACTATCAACAATATTGTCGCCTTGGTTGATAGTGGTGCAGATATGAACTGCATCCAAGAAGGAATAGTTCCAACTCAATATTTTGAGAAGACTTCACAAAGTCTTTCAAATGCCAGTGGAGTCAAAATGATAATCAAATATAAACTGAATCAGGTTTACATTTGTAACAAAGGAGTTTGTCTGGAAACAACATTTCTATGTATTAGGAATCTCCAGCAAGAATTGATTTTAGGAACTCCTTTCCTTTCTATGATTATGCCCATGCATACCAGTACAACTGGTATTACTGCACAAATTGGTGCTCATGAGGTATTCTTTGAATTTGTCTCTCCGCCAATTTACAAGGAAATAAATGATATTATGCAAAAAAATTCTCATAAAAATAAACAAATCAATTTCCTACAACAGGAAATTCAGATTATGGGCATTGAAGAAATTCTTCATAAACCTTTTATAAAGGAAAAGATTTCTCAAATACAGACAGATTTCAATAAAGAAATTTGCAGTGATATCCCTAATGCTTTTTGGGATAGAAAGAAATATATTGTTTCATTACCTTATGAGAAGGATTTTGATGAAAGGAAAATTCCTACAAAAGCTAGGCCTTCTCAAATGAAACAAGAATATTTACAGTTATGTCAAAATGAAATTGACAGTTTGTTGAAAAAATAACTAATAAGAAAAAGCTATTCTCCTTGGAGTTGTACTGCTTTTTATGTCAATAAAAATGCTGAGAAAGAACGAGGTGTTCCTCGATTGGTTATAAATTATAAACCACTAAATGAAGTTTTGATGTGGATCAGGTATCCCATTCCAAATAAAAAGGATTTGTTAGATAGACTTTATAAGGTTGTCATCTTTTCTAAATTTGATTTAAAATCTGGATATTGGCAGATCCAAATTGCAGAATCTGATCGATATAAGACTGCTTTTGCAGTACCTTTTGGCCATTACGAATGGAACGTGATGCCATTTGGTCTGAAGAATGCACCTTCAGAATTTCAAAATATTATGAATGACATTTTCTATCCATATGCTGAATTTGCAATCTGTTATATTGATGATGTTCTTATATTTTCTCAGAACATCGACCAGCATATGAAACATCTTAGAATATTTAAAGATGTAATCAAGAGAAATGGACTTGTAATTTCTGCCCCTAAAATGAAACTTTTCCAAACTCACGTCAGATTTTTGGGGTATAATATTCATCAAGGGAAAATTATCCCTATTGACAGAAGTATTGAATTTGCTTCTAAATTTTCAGATGAAATAAAAGATAAAACCCAATTACAGCGGTTTTTAGGTAGTCTTAATTATATTGGAGACTACTATAAAGAATTAGCTCAAGATTCTGCACCCCTTTATGAAAGGCTTCGAAAGAATTCTCCTGCATGGACTGATATTCACACAAGAGCCGTGCAAAAAATTAAATTGAAAGCAAAACAACTTTCCTGTTTGGCTATTGCCAATCCAGACTGGAAGAAAATAGTTGAGGCTGATGCCTCAAATATTGGTTATGGTGGCATCTTGAAATAATATAACTCTAATACTTCTAAAACTGAATTAGTCAGATTTACTTCTGGTCTTTTCAAGAATGCACAGGTCAATTATAGTACTGTGAAGAAAGAAATTCTTTCAATTATTAAATGCATTAATAAATTCCAAGATGATTTGCTCAATCAACAATTTCTTCTTCAAATTGATTGTAGCTCTGCAAAACAGATTTTGAAACAAGATGTTAAAAACCTAGTTTCAAAACAAATTTTTGCCAGATGGCAGGCTGAACTATCTGCCTATGATTTTTCGATAGAATATATTAAAGGAGAAAATAATTCTCTTCCTGATTTCCTTACTCGGGAATTTTTACAGGGATAAATGAATTTTCAAATGGATCCAGATATTCTGGATCTCCCTGCCAGTGTGCCACCAGCTGTTCCAACAGCTTTAATAGCCGGATATGAAGGACAATTGTCTATCCTTCTAAAAATTGATGAAATTGTGGAATCCCGCAAAATAACCCATGTCGGATCTCCTTTCTTCATGACTGGTTCTGATGATTTTTATCATCAGGAGATGGAGAAAAAGAGATTAAGATTTCTAATCACCAAATATGAGCATTGGAATATTGTTAGTAATGCTATGCGCCAAACTAATAGGGAACAATTTTTATTTCGATGTTTCCCTTCAAGATTTTATCTAAACAAATGGGCACAAGCAATAAGGGCTTTTAACCAATATTATTTCATATATGGTTATGATACCGAGGAAGAAGATGGTCTTCTTGATCATTATTATCATCGGTATAAAAAACTTCAAGTACAAATTAATGTTTTACCTGGTGCTTAATATTTATGTTGCAGGAATTTGCAGGATGAATCGTCCTCCTGATAGGGGACGCGGCCGTGGCCGAGGACGGGGACGAAATAAAGGCGTCACCCCAGAAGATGTCTTGGCCTATCTCAAGGCAAATAAATTGCAATATCCTTCCCTTTCAGAGACAATGTCTCCATCCAATACTTCAACACCACTATCAATTAAGGATGTAGTCGAATCAAAGGTTGTGTTCCAACAATTGGACACCACCGAGACAATTATGGTCTTGGAACCAAAGGACATGCAATGGCAGCATGATCCATGGGAAATAAAGTCCCAATACTTGGATACAATGAATTACCAAGTGCCTGAAGGCAAATACAGGTATCAATATGAAGCAATGCTCACTGAGTCAGGCTCCATTTCTATCCATCATACTTATGACAGTAAAACGGATAGAAAGAGTCCAATAACTTACAACAAGGCGGTAATTAAGACCGTCCTTCCAATACATAGATGGGGAATACATCCACAAAAATCCAAGTCTTTGAATATTAAATAGGAAAATGGAGTTCCGATCCAGTACAATTACTGGGACTATATTACAGCTTTTACAAAAACTTTTTATTATCAAAATGATAAAAAGAAACATACTTGGTTTCTTAAATTATGTCCTCAAATTTTGGCACAAAATAATTCTTTTCCAAATTGGTTTTATATTTGGTGGTCTAAATTTGGCCCAAAACCAAATTATTTACCCAATGAAATCCAAACTGCATTGAAACCATTTACGCAGTTTTATTCCCAATTAAGGGGAAAGCATGCAGATGATCCTCCAGGCAGAATATTTCTGGAAACCATGACTATATTCGGCCTTCCATGGATCTGGAGATGGGATATTCAAATTGGCCGCAATCAATTACAATTACCAATTCTGCAGAGGACCTTTCACTATTGATGGTGGACAGGAGCAGACATAAACGAGACATTGGACAAAATAAAGGAAAAAGTCTCTGAATTAAAAGTCCAAATCCAGGATCAGGAGAAAATTTTCATTAAAAATCCTTTTTTGGAAATTTCAGCTCAGTTTAGGGAAAAATTTCCTCGAGCCACTGATGACGAGATTGTGGTCAAGACAATGG
Source organism: Arctostaphylos glauca (assembly GCA_019985065.2). NCBI lineage: Eukaryota > Viridiplantae > Streptophyta > Magnoliopsida > Ericales > Ericaceae > Arctostaphylos > Arctostaphylos glauca. The sequence continues at coordinate 8,710,403 of JAHSPW020000012.1, read as the reverse complement.
GTCTCATGAAGGAACAATTTCTTCAAACTATTCATTCTGAATCTGCTGACGACGAATCAATGACGTCTACAACATCCAAAGAAGACACTAATAATCCATTCACGTGTCTAGCAGGGGAATCTCAGGACCCCTTTGAAGACGATTTAAATGCAGAAACACCAACTATTGGTGATGTTTGGGATAGCATGACGGAGATCATGGCTGACCGTCTATCTCAAGCAAAAAGAAAAGGAAAAGAAAAAATTGGCTAAAAGCCAAAATTGCTTTCGGTGACAATTTTGACACCAGTCCAAATTGGGACAGTTTAGCTCAATAATGGAGCATTGTTTATCCAATTATTGAAGACTGCGTGCGTCGATGGGGCCCACAGAGCACCCGGCAGGAATCTTCATTATTGGATTTTACTGTAGATTACTTTTATTTGTCTGTTATTTGAATTTGAAATTCATTTGAAATTCATTTGTGTTTGCTTTAAGGTCTATTTAAAGGCCTGGTCTGTTTAGTTCTAGGCAGAGTCTTCTTTCCCTTTTCTCTCATTCTCTCTCTCTCTCTACAATAACTTCTTTCTTTGTAATAGTTTCGTGTATAAGGAGTTCTGCAATAAAGAAGGTACTTACTTCTTCTTTCGATCCTTACTAGTTCTTTTTTATTTATTTACTAGTATTATATGGTATCAGAGCATTTGGGAAAGTTGATCTTCTATTCTGATCAACTGATTACCAATTGTATTAAGATGTAGATTGGAAAAATTATTTTGTTTATAAATTTTATTATTCGGATCTGTATTTGCAGAATTGACAAATGCCGAGGTCTGCAAAGGAGGTTCAGATTCCGTTTGTGCTTCGACTTCAAGAGGCACCATTGGAGGATGAACTGTCTTTATTACAGTTCCTTGATTTGTTTTCCAGTTTTTACAGTAGTCTTGGAGTAAATATTATTATTCTTACAGAGAGATTTATACTATGTGCTTTTATAGAGATTTTTCTCAAAGCTCCACAACCTTAATGTCAATTTTTATAATTTTCTTTAATGAGTAAATATTATTCTTTGGAAGAATTCTTTTTTGGAATTCTATAATGGGTTTCTCCAAATAAAAGTAGGTGAAATTGAAATAATGGCTATTCATTTTTCTCACGCTGGGAGAAAAGTTTCTGTACAATATTTTTTTCGATAGAACCACTTTTGTATAAATAATCAAAGTAGAGGTTACAATGATTATTCGGGATTCAATAGGGTATACAATTGAATCCCTAAACAAAATTGGGGTGTTTTACATACTACCCAAACCTCCTGATTGTTGCACAAATAAGACCCTACACAAATTATGTTATCAAGCCCACCCCTTGTAAACACCTGACCATGTCTGATACCCTGATGCTTCGCTTTGGTCCACAACGAAGCTCTGAGTTTCACCATTTCCACCACTTCTTCTTCTTGCACAACCGAGTGATTGAATATTTGATTATTACGGGCTAGCCATAAAGACCAAATTGCTGCGTAGATGGTGGCTACCCACAGGGTTTTTCCTATTCTGTTAAGCCGAAGTGCTGGGCGACTTTCAAGAATTAGTTCCAAGGATCCTGGGCTGGGCCATTCGATCTTCCACCATCTCATGAGTAGATACCAGACCTTCCAGGAGAATTTGCAATGAATCAACAGATGGTGCGTGGTTTCCACTTCAGAGTTGCACCAGACACAGGTTAGGGCTTCGTTCTCTTCTTCCAGTATACCTCTTTCTTTTAGATTACATTTCACACCAATAGCATTTTGGACTGCTCGCCATATGAATAGTTCCACCTTAGGCTGTACAATATTGGTTAATTATATTAGAGTTATAATTATCAAAACTTATTTTGTTAAATTTTATAACTTGTGTCATAGCTGTGCATTAGCACGAATTATATGCTAGTACAATAGTATATGAATGAGCATATAACAATTCTTCCCTTTTTACGAACCTCAAAATATTAAGAATTTCTTTAACTGGATTTTAGTGAGATCTATTTTAACTTGAAAGAAAATTATACGTACTTCTTTGAGAATTTATTCTCTCTCTTAAATTTGGAATTTATTACAATGTCAGATATTATTTCTCAACTTTATTTTTGAAAATCGTCGTCAATGCTCAAGTATCAATATAAAATTTGAGAATTTCTCAATTTGAGGATTATGAAAGTTTAAGAAGGCGAATTGAGGAATTAAATTATGGGTATATATGATATGTGGACTAAGAAATTTTGAAATGTACCAACAACAATAAAGTGAGAGAAACTCAAATTGGATTTGAAAGTTTCGAGAAAATTGAGGAATTCTCATGTTTACTTAGTGTCCTTATCACTTTGAAACCCCCCCCCCCCCCCCCCCCCCCCCCCCCCATCTCTTAAGAGGTAGCCACAATCAAATAGTAATAAAAATTACGGTGTTTTTGGCACTATCGTCTTGACTTTTTTTTTTAATAGTCGATGTATTTGGCCGGTTTTGGATTTATTTTTAATTTAATATTGACTAATTTTTGAGAGATTAATTTCACCATTCATTTGCCGGGTTCTTATTTAAAGTTAGGATTTTTACTCTGTATGGACTAGCCTTATAAGAATTAATAACGAGTGAGATGTTTCGAATTTAAAATCTAAGAAGAAACATACTTCTAAATTTCAATCCATCTTGATATATTGTTGGGGAAGATATATTTTTAAAAATATCTCAATTAATTAATTATCTTTATTATAATTAAATGATGGGTATATATGTAAAGTTGTGCGCCCGTATAATAAAAAAAGAATTTTTAGGGGTTGATAAGCTACGCTATGCTTTTTTTATTAAAGAAAATGAGTTCGGTGCTCTGCTCTGTTATTAAATGTGCTCCAAATTTTCTTACCAGCGTGCTTTGAAAATGGAGTTTATGTATTATTTTACATAGCGAGAGAATTTTTTTTGAATGGCATTATAAAAAGTGAATTGCAAAAACTATATTTTCTTTTCTTAATTATCATATTTGCACTTTAAAACATCTACATATACATCGTAAACCAAGATATTTTAATTTGAGAATCTTTCATGTAATTCTTAATTACATCAGGTAAAATGTGATCCATCATAGATGGATTCAGGAATTTGGAGTTATGAAAAAATACTAATTAAGTGATTCGTCTTACACTATTGACGTGGCACTCGATGATATAAACTATCTCTCAATCTGACGTCAATAAGGACTTGGTTGAGTTACAAGTTATTATCGGAGATTTCTGGTTTCGGAATGAACATAAATAAATTCATATTTGTCTTGAGATAAACGAACGGTTAGAGAGAAATCAAGTTGAGTGTGTTTTTTACTTATGACTTATATTTTAAATGTGTTTAGTTCTTAACCTCCAATGCTATTTGCTTTGATTAAGAGCAAAAAAGTCTAGGCATAAATTTTTGGAATGGGAGATTATCTGCACAACAGGGTGCGTTGTATGTTAAATGGTACTTTTTTGTTATTAACTATTGTCTAAATAGTGGTTAAAACGACATTGTTTGGGCTTGAAATATACTCTGTTGTGCACAACCTACAACAGGGTCTTTGTGTTCTCAATTTTCCATAAATTCATTTTAGTATAGTTTATTTACTTTTAATTGGGGTGGGGTGAGGGTCTATTTCTTGAATTGGTACATACTTAAGGCCCAACTTATGAGAACCAGTTGGTTAAAACATAGAAAGATTGATTACAAGTCTCATACATGTAGAGGGCCGAATCGACACGAGCCACTGAGTTGTTTGTTGATTGAGACTTGGTGCAGACTAGGCCCACGACTCATAGCGAATCAAGCGCAGTTCATGGGGGTGCATCATTGGGCTAGGCCTAGTTCAGGACCAATTGATTGACCTGTGCCAGGTATACCATAATAGAGTCCATTTGGGTGGTGTATCGATTATGTCACATGGCATTCGACCTGGATCACGGTATGTCATCAACTAACGTCATCACAGAATTCTATTACAGGTTATTGTCATTGGAAAGTGTGCTCCGCATGTGCCTACTCTAACTTGGTGCTTAAGCCAGACACTATATAGAAAGAGCACCTGAGGAAGTACGATACACAATCACTTGAACCGTAGCTCAGTATTTGTCTTTCTTCTCGTTTTTTAAGTATTGACTTAGGCATGTGAATGCTTCTCAACCAACTTTGGCCGGTGGGCACTAACATTTGGTTGTGGCTGCAAACCCTATATAAAAGTGGTTCAGAGCAGACGATGCATCGAAAGACATGAATGATACGCAGATTAAAGGACTCCACGTACCATATAATATGTCTTATGCTAAGTAGGTTTTCTCTTACAAAGGGTCATTGTCCCAAATTTATAGATGCTAGGTGTTACTAGCAAATCGATGAGTGTAGGGCAACCCAGTCCCATACTTTTAGCTATTTCACTATGATAATGTTATTCGAACAATGTAGATGTATTATTCGTAAAACATGATATATCTATAATAAATTAAGTTAATCGAATATTTTTTAAGGAGGTAAAACTTAAATAAAATTATTGAATTTTTCTTATTAATTAAATTAGAGAAAATTGAGCTCGACGTAAGGATGTTCTTGTTCACGTGCATGTTGTCAAGACCATTAGGGTTTGGTCGACCTGAGATAGACGGTTAACAATTGCCAACCTGAGAAAGGCAGCTAACAGAATTGAGTTAGAGATATGATAGAATTCTAATTATTTTCAAAGTGATTCTAATCAGATAAGGATGAGTAGTACAATGCCAATTTAATTTAAAATGAGAAATTTGAGATTAAATGAAGCTCTAATAGTAGAAGATAAGTTTATGGGGAGTCTAGATCGGATTTATCTTGTTAGTGGCCAGTCAAAAGACATTTCGAGTCTGTTTCTAAAGAGAAATTAGAAACCAAATAGAACACAGATTAATTACTACGAAAGTAGAAATTAAGATGCACATCCAAGGTAAAAGGTAAATGTATGCAGTAATTGATTATCATACACATAGTTTCGAGGGTTTTTAGTAATTTAAGTTCTGACTTAGTCATCGAAGTGTTTTCTCATCAGAGAGGTAGAGAGTTCTTTAATGATAAATTGTCTTGCAAATCATAGGAATCTAAAGTGAAAAATAGAGAATCGAGTGTTGCCATAACTGAGGTAAAAATTTTAACTACATGAGCAAATTGCATTTTTCTTAAATAAAATAAACCACTAGCATGGTTTCCATATTTGACCATCCAGTTCTGTAAGAAAAAATGTAACACGTTTATATAACTACTCTTGTGCTATATATTTAATCCTTAATAAAAACTATCCTCTTGACTTGGTTATTTTTTTTTATGGGTCCGGATTACATTGTCAAAACCAAATATTAGCCCTGACACCTTGGAAGTGTTCAAAACTAAGAGTGTGTTTGATTGAATGTTTCTGAAATAATTTTTAGGAAAAAAAACTTTGAGATGTTGTTCGGTATAAGTATTTCAGAAAAAAAATTAGAAGTTAAATTTTTTTGTCATCTTCGAGGTGTCTCTCTCTCTCTCTCTTTTCTTTTATAGAGAGATGAGATTGTTTGGAAAAAAAGTAAAAAAAATTTAAATTCTTTTTAAAAAAACTTGTTTGGAAAAAATTTTTCCAAACAAGCAAACGAACATAGCCTTATTAAAATAGAAAATGATAGCAACCTTATTTTGAAAAGAAAAAAGGAAAAGCTTATCTAATCATACACAAAATATTTGTCCAATCACCCACAAAATGATTTCAAAATTCCTATTGTTTTAATATAATGATTTTAATCCTTCGCTAACTAATTTTAATAATATATGTTTGAATGCTGCTATACGCTACGTGATATTCCAACGCTTTTCACTACTACATACTTGCTTTGTACAAGTGTAGTTCTAGTACTACTAGCAAAAACCCGTGCTATGCACGGCACATGTAAAAAAAGAGAGTAATATTTCAACCATGTCAATCTATATTTTTTAAAAATTTTAATAACAAATTCTTACCGCAATAATATAATAAAAAACACGTAATTTTCATCATATGTGCAGCTTGAAACGTCTGTAATATCTTATTTTAAGCCCTACTTTAACAAAATATTAACACTGATAGTTTACTAATTATATTAACTTGATCAAGTATTCATTCAATTCTTCTCTTAAAAAATTTAAAATAAAATATCAAAGTTCAAGAACTATAATACATTAAAGTAAATAAGAATAATTTTTGAAAGAAAATTTGTCTAATTATAAATCACTTTACCATAAAAATAGTCTCAATATTTTCTTGGAGTATAATAACAAAATGAGTTACTGCAATATTTATATACCTACTATTAAAATCTGTAACAAAATAAAAAATAATATTTATTAATTAAATTTATGTTAGTTAAAAATAAATTATCAATAACTTACTTAAAAACCTAGCTAAAAAGTATATAAAAGTTCCAATTAAGATATTATTCAATCTTTATAAATTATGAATCCATAGAATAATTAAGATTTTTATCCAATTTAAATTTAAGAGGTGAGTATGAATGCAAGTAAAATTTAGTCATTCGCATATTATCCAACTTAATCTGCCGTAAAAATATTATAAGGATAAATACTCCCATTTAACAAAATTCTAATATACTTAGTATAATATCTCACTTTCTTTGCTCTTATTGTTAATATTAAATGACCAATTTATGTCCAACTTAATCCGCCATACAAATATTATAAGGATAAATACTATCCATCTAACAAAATTCGAACATATTTAGTATAATCCCTCATAATCGATGCTCTTATTCTTAATATATATTATGTGGCCTCTTTATGTCCTTTCTTTTAAAATTTAAAATTAAACAAATCTAAAGAATGATTTTTTTTAATCTTTTGTCTTTCTATTTTATTTTATTTGAATTTATTTTTAACACTCAACCTACTTCACTGACTAAATTAAAACCATCTAGAAATAGCTAACTTATCAATTTTAAAGATTAGTGATTTTCGCAGTGAGTAAAAAAATATTAATATGTGTACGATGAGTTAATCAAAATGTACATCAACTCACTCAATCCAATGTAGCTATCACATTTATGCGATGACAGTACAGTCAATTCCCAACCTCATAAACAATAGCAATTAATTCTTGTAATTTATAAAAAAAAATAGGAATAAAAGTTAAAAAAAGGTGATTTTTTTTAAAGAACATCAAAGTCATGGATACTGAATATTGATATTGCTTTATATATTTATTTATTTGTAATTAGTTGTTTACCATTTTTTTATATATAAGAATAAATCTATTTATCTATACATTTACTTTGAAAATCAATCTCTGGGTGATTTTTTTAAGTATTATGCTTAGTTACATAAAAATATAAATTACATGTGTATATGTATGTGTGTAAATATAAATAAGTAGAGTAAATTGTGGAAAGAAAAATATTATATATGAAATGTGGTAAGTTTTTGAATTTGAATTCAAAAAAGATTTATCCAATATTTTGTAAAGATAAAGTAACAATTTTGATGACAATCCAATAAACTGTTGACACTTGTCATTCTCAGGACGACTCTCACGAAAAATCACCATGCAATAATATATAGTATAGATGAGATTATTGAAAATATAAATACTTGAGTTTATTGCTGAAAACCAATTTATACCGCACTATGCACGGGTCAATGAGTGTCATAAACAACTTATATAATTATTCACCGTTATATAACTTTTATATAACTTATTCACTCTTCTATAAATATAAAGTCACAAAAAAATAATATTTAAAAATATATACTTCAATGTAATTTATATTTTTTTAGTTGTACGTAGATAACAATTTACATTATTTTGTTTATGAATTAAATATTTTCTTTAAGATCTTATGGAGCAGTTTTTATCGGCCCCCCACCCAGCAACCAATAAATAATACTCAGTTTTTCACCAATTTCTCTTGAGACATTCTAACAGGTTGAGAAGTTGAGGTGACAATGAGAGTAAAAAATGGAGGAACAAAGAGAAACACTTCTTTTCATATCAATATTTGAAGTGATTAGGATAAGCTACCAAAGCTTTTGGTTATCAACTTCTTTTCATATATATCCTTTTAAGGTTAGTGGATGTTGTTAATAGATATCCAAAATGAATATCCACGGCATTTGGCAATACAAAAATTTTCAAAATTAATTAAGTTTATCTAAAATCGATGACGAAAGTTTGAAAAGATTAGGATAAGTTACCATAGCTTTAGGAAATCTGCAGCTTTTCAAAATTGGAAATGTATATCTTTTAAGATTAGTATTTATATAAATAATTTTTAAATTTTAAAAGATTATCTCAAATCAAGGATGAAAAGATTATTTTTTAAAATAACTTTTGACATTTAATTTAGGTTGTTCTAGGTGACGCCACTTGACGCTCTCAGGACGACTCTCACGAAAAGTCACCCTGCAATACATAATAGTATAGATGCACGAAAACAGGTAAACCTCAAATCGAAGTAAGATTTAATATTATAGAAATTATATTAAAATGAGAAAAAAATTGAAGTTTTTTTCTTGTGCGTAAAGGTGAAAAAGAAATTTTAGTGTTAATACGATTTTTTTTTGTTAAATGAAAGAGTTTACTATGTCTTATACACATACTTAAGTATAACTATATGAGATTCATATAAATGCATGGTGTTTGAAAATATTAAAGTGGTACGTCACAGTGTTAAAGTTGTGCGTGACAGTGCTGCAAAACTAATGAATAATTAAACTTAATTTTGACTCTCATTTAAAAAGTGATTTCTCCTTAAAGTAATAGTATAAGAAAATGTATCTGAATAAAGAATTTTAACCAAAAAATATAGAAAAAGTCTTAGAACAAGATTATTCAAACACATTCGGATACAGATATGTCTAAAATCATTCAATGCATATGAAACTTTTAAATTATTAAAGATTTTATGTACATTTAATAATTCTGGACATATTTATATTTAAATGTGTTCAAATAATATGTGTGACTATCATTATTAAAAAAATAAAATAAAAGCTGAAGCTGAACAGCTAAGCATGACAGTAGGCCTATATAAATACCCACACATTATCTCCCTCTCTCTATCTTGCTCTCTCTGCTATTTATGTTCGCTGAACCGACTCTTCTCTCCTTCTGCCAATTGTAACGCGTTCTGCGTATCCAGGGAAGAATACATCACCCCAAAATTCACTCCTTTCGCATCTTTAAGATTGATTTCTCTTTAATTTTGTATACTAAGATAACAAGTTTCATCGCCAAATTTAGCCATAGATAGAAATATATAAATAGGTTGTTGGGGAAATGAGGTTGAAGGAGGAAACCGAGTTTGAGGGAGAGGAGAGAGAAGACATGGTGGCACAAAAGTGTTCAATCGTAGGAGGGGCTTTTCCACAGCCGATGAAAGGAGTTGTGGTTGGTTATGCGCTTACATCCAAAAAGATTAAAAGCTTTTTGCAGCCCAAGCTTGAAGGTTTGGCTAGGTAATTTCTGCCGTTCCGTCTCAAAATCCCCTTCAAGATGTATTGAAAGTTCGGACAATATATACGCATTTGTTTACCTTCTTTGAGGCTGTTATTGAGTCCGATGAATTGGACAAAAGTTTGGTTTTTTTTATTTTTCTTTTGGGTATTTTTGGTTTGCCGTTGTGAATGTGTTACGATTTTCATGAGAGGTTCTGTCCGGCATTTGAATGCTGCAATGGATGGAGGGATTTATATACCTATCGGACAGCCCAATTGGATATACAATGAATGCATGTGGTATTGATAATCCCTCGCTACAAGTCGGTGTAAAATCATAGGCCTTGGCGTTTTCAGCAGATTTTCTGGATTACGATTAATTACAATTTACTTTGTTTTAGAATTTGATCTGTAATCGGATTCTTTATTTTTGTTCTTGTTTAGACACGAATTACTCCTCCTCCTTTTTCTGGGATGTGAAGCTCAATCTGTCTTTTGTTTTGCGTTCTTTAAGCTTTGTTATTGCTTAGATACGAATTTCCTTCTGGTTCGGTGGAAAAAAATGATGCTTTGGGATATGATTTCATTTTCTCGAGCCCATATTTGATTTAAAAATTTGTTTGCTGGACCAGTTGTACTTGTTCCCTTCTGTCCCCTTTTGTTGTCCATATCGGAAAACGTGTATTTTCTTGGACCAAAAATATACGTCTCCGTAGATAATTTTGAATTCTTTTATACCAATCAAAAGAGCTCAATTATATTTCTTTAACTGTGCAAAAAAATTAAAAAATATTAACGAAATATATTTTTTATCCGAGAAAATGAGCGTGCAAAAGGGAGTAGTTAAAATCTTGGGATCATTTTCGCAAGTTGGAGTTTTCCACTTCAGATATTTGCTTGTTCTTGTTGTGGAAAATAAATTGATCATTTCGGCATCTATAACTTACCATTCCTGACCCTGTCATTGGATCTGTTCTTGCCCCTAAACTTTCTTGGAATGCAAGCAGGAAGAGAATAGATTTTGTTAGTCATAGCGATTTGAATTCGGCATCTATGTAATGGATCTGAAATTGAATTTCTTCCTCCTATCCAAATTATGAACCTCCAGTTGGGTGTGTATAATATCATGGCAAGGTTCTTTAATTTTTGTAGAACTATTGCCTTCACTGCTATGTAAATTTGATGTCTCTTTGTTGGCCAGAACAATTCACGTGCAATATTAAACATGTTTGTGATCTGTGAAGCTTGTTATGATCCCCTTGGTCACTTTCCATACTGGTCATCATATGTTTCCATGGTAGTATCTATGATTTGATTTTCTGCCGGTAATGTTTCCAATACAAGTTGTTCTGTTGGAAGTTACCGTGGTCTATTACAGTCAGCAGCTTTTAATGGTGGTTTAGTATCCACAAGCTTGAATTACTTGCATGCCTCTACCCTCCTGCCTATGGCTTCCAAATAATGATTTTGATGATTGTATTACTGTCTTGGCTGGAGCAGTTCAATCGAGTTCTTGTTCTGTCAATCTACGATTCTATTGGACTCTGTGAACTTGTATTTTCATATCTTTGACATCACAGAAAAAATGGCAGCCTGAATGGTTTTACAATATTGAGACGTCATCTTACCATGAAATCCAAATCCAAATTCATATGATATTACTTTGCCATCACTTTTGGACCTTTGGTGAATTTCTTGTTTCAATGAGATTATAGGAATGTTGTACTTATTTTTCGTGGACATTCTTGCCTCGGGGTTTTGGTGCATCATCAATGCCAATGTAATCCCACTCTCTTTCGTGTTTTCCGTAAGGAGCTCATGTGTAGATGATTGTATTCGATGCAGGAATAAGGGGATATTGTTTGTTGCTATTGACCAACACAGGCCCCTTTCAGACCAAGGTCCTTTTGACATCATTTTACACAAGGTTAGTACAGATTTCACGTTTGTAATGACCTCCATCCTGCTCTTGCGTTCATGGGTCTTCTTCTTCTTCTTCTTCTTCTTCTTCTTCTTCTTCTTCCTCTCTCTCTCTCTCTCTCTCTCTCTCTCTCTCTCTACACAAACACATTTTCACTGTCTCTCACATTTAAATTAAAAACGCCACATGCATGTGCAAATCAAACCCTTGCACTGGCTCGTGTTCAACAGACGTATGATGCAGAACATACAAATCATGTAATCCATTAATGCAACACCATTGATAAAAGGATTTTTTTTTTCCCTTTTTCCTCTGATGCAGTTATCAGGAAAGGATTGGCGTCAGATTCTGGAGGTTAGTTTATTAAAATGGTTTTCTGTGTCTTGATTTTTGCAAGATTTTTATTTGCTGACTTATTATTTACCGGATGAATTTGGGTAAAACAACTTCGCGGTTACATATGATACAATTTACTTTGCGATGCAAGGGCAGCATGATCTAGTGTTGCCTAAGCTCATTGATGTCTAACATAACTTGCAGACTACTTGCTTTGTCCTCTGTCTTGAATCATAACTTGATAACTGAGGGGGAAAGCCTCGTGACTTGAGCAAGAGTGGACCTTTCTTCTTCTATAGGAATTTCAACTGACTCATTCGGGTTCCGCCTAAGCATTTTCTTGTAAAAGATCCCAGGTCTTTTTGAATGTGTATTTTTCAGGGACACAACCTTTCTGCTGAGTAGGAGAGGGATAACTTTAGTTAGTTATCCTAAGATCTGGTATTTCTGATGCTTACTAAACTGATGCAAAAATGATTGCTGTTGTCGAACTCTTTTCATTGTTTTTGTTTCTGGAGAATTGAAAGCAAACACAAATAGCTGAAACAAAGAATATTACCAAACAGACCCTACATTCTTAGATGAATAAATCCTAGGTTGTTTTCTACCCTTTGGGTGCTAGAGTTGTATTGGTTAGACATTCAAGCAATTTCTGGTTGATTATTTTAGAAGGTTTTTGATTTTGTTTCTTCCCACTGAGACTCTCACTGGTCAGGTGTCTTTTGTATAAAAATTCATGCTTGATACTTGTGGTTGGCTTTATTTTTAGGATTACCGGCAAACACATCCAGAAGTTACAGTTCTTGATCCACCAGATGCCATACAGCAAGTTTACAATCGTCAGTACATGCTTCAGGAAGTTGCCGATCTGGACTTGTCTGATGCATATGGTAATTATAACTTGTGGGAATTAGTTGTCCTTCTGTTTTGGCAGCATAACTTGAGCAGCTTTAACTGTTACAACTTGGAATGAACTACTCCACAGGCACTGTTGGTGTTCCAAGGCAGTTGGTTATAAAAAAAGATCCAGCATCTATCCCGGATGCAGTTAACAAAGCTGGGTTGAGGCTACCTCTAGGTGTGTTTGAATTGTCCATCTCACTTCCTTAGCAAATTTTCTGTTTGCATGGATAATGTGCCCCTTAATAGCTGCTTGCAATTCATTATAGATTAGCATATCATTACAGATTATTGGGTGTTACACTTCAGTGCTAGAGTTGCTGGGGTATTTCGGAAATGTGAATGTCATTATTATTTGTCTTTTTCCTTGTGTGAGATATTTGTTTGTACTATCACTAGCTTATGATTAGCAGCATTAGTATTTTGTATGTTCTGCCAACATCTATATTTGAAAATGCATACCTTTATCTTTTTCAGTTGCAAAGCCTTTGGTTGTTGATGGAAGTGCGAAATCACATGAACTGTCACTCGCTTATGATCAATACTCCCTCCAGATACTTGAACCTCCACTTGTTCTTCAGGAGTTTGTAAACCATGGTATTCCAACTTCCCCTTGTTAACTTTCTTCATGCATGTTGTAGTAACTGGTGTGCTTATACTATGGAAGTGGCAATTTGGTGTTTGTAGGAGGTGTTCTCTTCAAGGTTTACATTGTCGGGGAAGCTATTAAGGTTGTGAGGCGTTTCTCTTTACCTGACGTTAGTAAACGTGAGCTATCCACAAATGCTGGGGTATATCGGTTTCCAAGGGTTTCTTGTGCTGCAGCATCTGCTGATGATGCAGATCTTGACCCCGGAATTGCTGGTAAGTTCATCCCTTCTGAGATATCCTACTTTTATTGCGTACATACTCTTGTAAATGTCCATGTGTGTGCACTGTTAGGGATAGGTTTGGGTCCTCAAGCCATTTCACCTTCTTATAAGGCTGCAGTTTAACAAAGCTTAGCAAAACTTTATGCGGTATGGAGTGATTGCCTGGAAGGCTTCGACTTTGAGTCACGTGGGACTCACCTATGTTAAGGTCTTGAGAACTTGTATTTGGGTGAGGCTTTTATGTTGTTTGAAGTGCCGTCACCAAATTAGTTTTTTACGTTTTTGCTGCAGAGCTTCCTCCACGGCCTTTGCTTGAGAGACTTGCTAGGGAACTTCGTCGGCGACTGGTACTAATCCTCCAACCTTCTGTCTCATGCTTTTTGGGAATTTAAGGGGTTTATCTGTAAATTTATCATTTTGCACTATTGCATGATAATAATTCGTATATTGACTTTGTCTTCAAGGGCCTTCGGCTATTCAACCTCGATATGATAAGAGAGCATGGCACCCGAGACCGATTCTATGTCATTGACATCAACTATTTCCCTGGTAAGTGTAATGCGCTTTGCATTTCAATTATATGTCAACGGGACTCTTATGCTTTTATGTTAGGTACAACTACATCAATACCCATTCAATAGACTCAGTTCTATGTTTACTTCTTGTGGTTTTGAAGCTTTATGCCATCCATAGGTTCATCTGTTCCATCTTTCTTGAGCTTCACTATTTCCAAATTTTGGCTTACCTTTTTGATAGGATTTCTTCCTTATATTTTGGTTCTGAACAGACTTTTGCGAGAACAGAACAACCTATTTTTTCATCTAAACCTTGTTATGCAAAGCCATAGTTGTCAAATTGTGAATTCAATGGTGAAGTTGAAATTACCGTCCAAATTTTTCGGGTAAAAAAGAGTAAAATGGTTTCGAGTTTGTCGGATGTGATAATTTCAAGAGTAACATGAACCATAAATTGTGCAATGCGACATGAATCAAAGCATGAATGGTCAGATGCATCAACAAATTGATGTGAAAAATAGACTTGTATGTAGGTACATATCTTTTTTCATGCATCATGAATTGAATGGTTTGGTTTTCCACCACTATGGACAAATCTATAGATTAACCCTAATAGATTGATTGTTGCTATGATTCAGGGTATGGGAAAATGCCGGAATATGAGCACATATTCACAGATTTCCTCCTCAGCCTGATGCAAAGCAAGTACAAGAAGCGTGCTGCTAAATCTGTTGAAGAAGCTGTAGGGAAAAAAGTGCCATAGTATCAGATATAACTATCATGCTGACAAGTACGTGCAGAAAAGCTTCCCATGCATATTTAGGGATGTGTATATGCTTGTGCTTCTTGCATGTACTTCTAGTCTCCTGACTAGTGGGTGGAATGTGTATGCAAATGTGTAGAAGTCACCATCCATCACTCCCTTCGGAATCATGCATTCTAAACAGTTCCCAGTTTATAATAACTTTTAGCTCTTAATAGTTTATTTTCTTTCAAATTCTTTCTCCATTTTAGTGCTTCCGTCTTTGTTTTTGTATTTCCTGCTTTGCGATATGAGGTGTTGGTGAATTCACACAGCCCCATTTTTTTTCAGACAACATTTACATTGTTTATCTCGCTTAGCCATGACATTGTATATGTATTTGCAATTTGGATGGTGTTGATACTTGTCTACCGATTAATCAGGTCTAGTTATTATTGCTGTTGCTTTGAGAAGATGTGCTGATGGGACTCTGGATAAATTTATTGCTTTCACTGGATTTACTCCTACCCTGTCAATCTGATAATTCGATAAATTTAGGAGTTTGTTTTCGGACTGCGGCAGGGTTTTGGCCATCCAGAGTTCTTTCCCTTTGGGATGACGGTGTTTCTCAAATTTGAATGTTCAGAGGAATAGTATTAAAATGTCCTCTCCATTTTGGACACATTCTGGTGTTTCAATGCTGCTTTTTTCTCTGCCTTCTTTTTGTCAATCTGCGTAATGGTCCATCTACCCGAAATTTCCCATGAAATAGAATTTTCGGATCTCACCTTGCATGTCTGGGAGGACGTCCGGCACCAATAGAACTCATTGCGGAGCTTGGGATTAACAAAAAAAAAGTGCTCGGTTCTCATCCCGAACGTCTGGCACCAAAATATGGCTTTGAAGCCATTTGACAAGTTTTGCGAAAATTCGACAAAGAGTACCGTAACAAGTGAAGAAAATAAATTTGGCTATAAAAATATGACTTGAACAGTTGGAGATGCTGTTATAGTGTTGCCATTAGGGCATTTTCGTTTACTTAGGTGGGGGTTCTTTTTCAGAAGAAAAAAAAAAGTCACTTCATTACTTAAAGCAAGCGATAAATAGAAGAGTTGTTTTTTTTTTTTTTCTTACTTAAAAACCAAAAAGCTAGGAAACCTGTTATCCCAATCAAGGTTTTGAGCAAAGTTGAAAGTAATTTAGTTTCCTGTCGCAAGTGCTAGGAAAATTGAACCAAAGTATTTATTGAGAGAACAATCGAATGCAAATAGAAGCATGAGATTGATTGAGCAGGAACATTATGACATTAGATCATGTGGAATCCACATATTATTAAAGGCTCCACGTGCATCAAATAGTTTTAAACACATTTTTGTTTGAATGTGTTCAGAATATTTGTGTTTTTAGCATTACTGATTATTAGGTGGTCTCAATATAATCTACTCCATATGTCAACTAGATTTGGGCTGTCGAGCATAGCCCCGGGGTTTGGAAAAGGATTGGGCTGGACTGACACTATGCGTCGAATGTGGATTGGGAGAGAGGCCCGAACGAGTAGCACATTCGAAGAGATGAGGTGACTGAACCGGGGTGGACCCTAGGAGTAGGACTCCACCCGATAGAAAGTCCATCGCCGAGCAATTGACAAACAAATTGAGACGGAGAGAGTAGTAAAAGTACACAAAAAAATATAATTTTTATTTTGGCCAAGTACTTTTTATCTATGTGCTCCAACACTACTAGGTATTTTGCCTAGTCAAATTATATAAAACAATAAATTAATACATGTTTGATGAGATAGTTTATGATGTGGCACTATATAATTGGTTACTATGACTAGCTAGATGTAGCTAGTCAAAATGTAAATAGGTAAAATGTCTAACCATTTGACTAGCCTGATGGACTTATAAAAAGTATGTTTAACTAAACATTTTTGTCTACCTTATCTCAAATAGAGAGCCTGTTAGAGTTATTCTAAGGCCAACATCACTTGAGGCACCTAGGCGGTTATTGATGATGACATTACTTGAGTTCAGTACGAGCTGACTTGAAACTTTAGCTAAGTTTCACTGTAAAAGAAACAGTACATAACCCTAAAGAAGTACGTCATTACTTGCATCATTAATCCTATTGTACTTTCTCCTAACTTAACTTAGGTATTCAAGTACATATCCTCTGGCTAGTATTGGCTAAATGACACTAACAAGTTGTTACTTGCATAGTTCACTCAGTAAAGAAGGAGAGATGATCTGGCACGTCTTCAATTTTTAAACAAAATAGAACTCTCAAAATATTAGTAAAAGTCTCATAAGTAAACCCCAAAATATTCATTCATAATGAATCACTAAGTACAATGTTTGAAAAGGATTACACAAAAAGGGGCAAAGTTCGGCCTAATATACATCAAGTCCAAAATAAGAGTTTAAATATTTTTCTTTTGGGTCAAAAGAATAGACAAAGGAAGTTACAACACATTTTTCTAAAACTAATGTTTTATGAAGATGCAAAATAACTTTATCCTATAAGCTTCCAAAATAAATGCACCACTTTAAGCATGCAAAGCAACTCATGCTAATGCTCCGAGTCATTATTTGAAAAGAAAGAATGGTTGAGCTACAAAGCCCACTAGGAAAATCGACACAATATCTATGAATATATATGAGGAGGCACATGATATGGTCATCAAGGATAAAAGAAATTCTCATAACTAGAGCACATAGATAAATAAGGAGAATATGTTCATCACTTAAACAAATCAAATTCATTAGCTAAGGAGAATATTTTCCATTCAATTACTTATGTGTCTTGTTACCACGTCGATATCGTGTGCTTCAAATTGTCATTCCCTAGCACACTCCCAAAAGAGGCTAGCAAAGTCATGTCATCTTCTAGCATATTCTTGGTTGAAGCTAGCAATGTAACATCATATCTTAGCACACTCCCAAAGAGGCTAGCAACGTTGTGTTATCTCCTAGCGCACTCCCAATGGAGGCTAGCCATATTCTCGCATCGATTAAATGTTAACGTATGTCACGTGTTTAAGTTTGATTATCCTTCCATCATAATATGTCAATAAGTCCATTTAAATATATAACCATAATGAGAGGTAACAGAATAAAGCCTAGGAGAAATCTCAACAAACTGTCCCAGGTCATCCAGATGGGGCAAAACAGGTTATCCGAATGGGTTAAAACTTTCAAAAGTAAAAGCAAATGCTGCTGGCAAGGTCATCCGGATGAGATATAAAATTTCAGCACAGGAATAAATACAAAGAGCTGAGTCATCCGGATGGGACAAAACAAGTCATCCGGTTGAGATTTAAAATTTCAAAATAACAGAAGATGTTGCAAGCTAGCATATCCGGTTGGCCTAAAATGGCTCAACCGGTTGATCTTGAAGAACAACAGTTTGAAGGAAAATCTGCAGGTTTTGGAATTTGAAATTCAACTTTTCAAGAAATGATCAAGGCATGAAATAAAGTTCACAACAAGTCATAAACACTCAATGAACATAAGAAATCTCTACCTCAAGTTTCTAAGTGCAAGATCCAAACTCCAATAGCAAACCCTAGATCCAAACGTTAAAAAATCTTGAAATGAACCTCCTCCAAGCAAATACACGCCCAATATCTTCGAAGATCAACTGATTATATATGAAAGGTTCTTGGAGGAATCAAAGTTTGGAGCAAGAAGTTTTGGTGGAGGGTTTGAGAGAGAGAATAACTGTAGAGAGAGAGAGAGAGGTATACGTTATGTGTTTTGGGAAAAACATCTCATTTGATGTTATACCAAACAAATCTCTATATTACACTTACCTCCCTCCACATTATAAACATGCCAGCCTTAAGTCTCATGACTATCATTTCACCATACATTGGCCCAAATCACATAATCATGTATAAATACAATGCCCACTAAAATATTCCAGACATTAATATGAAAAACAAAAAAAATTCGGATCTCTACATGATCCAAAGAGACTATTCAGATTAGGCAAGTGTATTGCTTTCGCAAATCCCGCACAATATTTGTGTGAGATGGCTTGAAACAATCCACCTATTACTAAGCCAATCACCTTATGCTATTATGACCCTAAAGAAAATATGCTCAAACTATTTTAAGCAATATACCATATAGGGTATATAAGATTCAAACAAAGTAACAAATCCCTTCGTTGACAGCCATAGTCTTTTGTGTGGTAAAGAAGAAGGGAATAGTTGCTAGTGAGACAAGATAGTATAGGAGAGAAAACTTTGGAGAATTTGCCGTGCTTTATTTCTTCAACTTTTACAAGTATTTATAGCTAGGAAAGTTTGGCTAGTACAAAGTTGATAACTACAAGGACAATATAAGGACTAAGATGGCTTATATTTTTACAAGTGTCTAGCCACATGTCTTACTAAAAACTAGCTATCTACCGACAAAGAATAAAAAAATTACAAAGATACTCCCCGTACTTCAAAATGTCTTTCTGAGGTCCGCATCTTTTCGTGTGACTTCATGTCTTGTGTCATCAATGCTTGAATAATTTGTTCTGAGGTCCTGTTATAATTTCTCTTTTTTTGTAATTTTGTTAGCAGAAGCTCTACTTCTTGTATCTGTTCTGAAGTCCTGTCATAATTTATTGAGAAATTAATAACAAACAGTCGTCTTCCATCTGTTACCATAAAAGGTTCTGGAGTTGTTCCTTTAATTTGAGCTGCATGCTGGCTTATTTGCAGAAGACTATTAATCCAATATTCTTCTGTATCCAAATTTTGGATTAAAGAGACATTATTCTTTTGGCCCAAACCATCGAATTCCCAGTCTTCTATGGCCTTCATGTACCATAACTGATAAGGCTGGAAAAAGTGTTCTCTTTCTCTCCAACCTACTGTGCTTGAAATCCAGAATGTAAAATATTTGCCCCATATGTAATTTTTTGTTACATAAGAGAGCATTATTCTAATCATAGCAGGAAATGATGACCAATAAGTTAGATCCAATATCTGGAAGATAATCTGATTGGTTAATCCCCAGCTAATTTCTTCATCAGTCCAGTCATCATGGTTTAAAAAAAGAGTTGTTTTGGGAATTTCTTCTCTCATATTGATCCTGCTGTTTTCTGAAAGTAAAATTCCTTTGATTTTTTCATGGTGGTTTTCTACTATTCCATGGATTTTCACAAAGAGTTCTGGTGGCAAAATTTTTCTTCATTTTTCATAAAGACAAATACGCTTAATTTTTTCAAAAATTGGATCTGAAAACTCATTGGCTATGAGATCAGATAGTTGAAGAAAATTATTAATTTTCTCAAAATTGAAATCTATTTTCCAATCCATTTCTTTAATGACTTGGAAACATAGAGTTTGTAAAATATTTTGTTTTATTTTTAGCTCTGTAATCTGAGTGTGTTGCTTTGCTAGCCCTTCTGCCAGATTTGTCATATTTTGGCGAAATCTGCCCTTGTTTCCTGATATATGGGTTTTCCATACACCATTGAGATGATCATACATAGGACTCGGAATTCCAGGATTGTAAAAATTTTTTATTTCCAATTCTTGTATGGGATTTACTGGATTTTCTAGAGGCCTCTCTAATGGCCTCATTGGGGTAGCCATTGGTGGTGTACTATAATAAACTTTTCTAGCTTTGGTCATACTGTCATAACTTTGATAGCATGCTCCAGGATATCTATTAATTTACTGGTGACATTCTGCCCATGTTTTATAGATTCCTGGTTGGAAACCTACAAAGACAACATAAACTTTTTCTTCTTTAGTCTGAGCCTTTTTTACTATTGTTACCCAGTCTCCGTGTGCTGGCTGTTTGCCTTTGTCTGCCATAGCTTTTAGCTATGTTACCTGCAAATATTACTAGGTCTGCTTAGAAAATCAGCAAGAAAATTATTAGTACCTTTGAGGTGTTCTACTTCAAAAGTATATTCTGCAATTTTATTGTACCAATTTAACCGTCGGCCTTGATCTATAGACTTTTTATTAACCAAAAAATCTTTTACAGCTTTATTATCTGTTCTGATAATAAAATCTTCTGGCGCGAGGAAAATTTTAAATTTTTCTAAAGCAAGTTTAACAGCTAATAATTCCTTTTCAAAAATAATATATTTTTGTTGATTTGGTTTAAATGTTCCGGAATTATATCCACAAATTAATTCTTCCTTTTGAAGTTTTTTGAAATAGGAGCTTTTCTAATTCTAATTTTATTTTCATTTGTTGGGAGTGCTTCCTCTTTCCAAAACTTAACTGGTATTGCTTTTAATACACAACTCCAACTAGTATCGGAAGCATCTATTTCTAAAATAAGTTTATCACATTGTTTAGGTAAATAAACATTAGGTAAATGGGTGATACTGTCTTTGATTTTTCTAATCAAATCAATATCTTTTTTGTGCTAAGTGAATTCGATATTTTTTCTTAACTTAACAAGCAAAGGAATTTCTACTTGTGCAAGATATTTTATAAAACCTCTTCCATAATTGAGAATTCCCAAAAGACTTTGTAACTGAGTTTTATTTTCTAATATATCGGGAAATTCTCTTACTTTTGAAAGAATGTGTTCTTGTAATTTTAAACCTTTTTTTGTCTAAAATAATTCCTAAAAAATCAATTGATTATTTTTCAAGTTCAATCTTTTTAGGAGAAAGTATAATTCCATGTTTTTGGAACTTTTTCGCATATAATTTTTAAATGTTTTTTATGATCCTCCCGGGTTTTGGAAAAAATCAAAATGTCATCAATATAGACAACACAGAAATCTTTAAGTTCTTTAAAGATACTATCCATTCATCTTTGATAGACTTGTGGAGCTATATTTAATCCAAAAGGCATCACATTCCAATGATAATGTCCTCTAGGAGTACTAAAAGCAGTTAAAGGTTTGGAATTATTTGTAAGCTGTATTTGCCAAAATCCACTTTTATAGTCAAACTTACTAAAAATTTTTGCTCATTTGGTTAAGGAAATTAAAACGTCTTTACGAGGTATAAAATAACCATCAAAGACTAAATGTTCGTTTAGTCTTTTATAGTTAATCACCATTCTAGCCTTTCCTCTTTTAATCTCAGCATGGTTTCTTACCATGAAGGCTGAACTAGAATGTGGACTTGTTGTTTCCTCAATTAACTTCTTGTCTAGAAGTTCTTTGATCTATACATCAAACTCATCTATATCCTGTCTGGTATAGATCATTGGTTTTACTCTAATGATTACATTAGAATTTTTGAGTTGCAAGTCACAATATCGAAGAGTTCTCGACCATAACATTAAAGGATCTTCACTAAAATTTTCTTCTAAAATTTTGTATATCCAGTGAGACTCATCAATGGCTTTGATAATAGGAGTCATTTCTCCTTTCGGAGTTGGACTAAAATCTCGGTCACATACATATTTATGCTGTTCTAGCAAAAGAATATGTATTAAAGTGTTTTTCACTGTTAATGCTAATTCTTTTTCATAAATATGCATAGGTAAATATTGATAAATAAAATTGTTTTCTAATAGGAAATCACCATGCATATATGGAAAACATATAATTTTTGGGATGACAAACTTGTTATTTTCCATCCAAATAGATATATTTTTTGCCTTAAACTGTATTTCAGTATTGGCCCCATCTATTCTGGTGACTAAAATAGGATGCTTCATAAGTATCCATTTTTCTTTAGGAATAGCATTTCATTTACAGGTACAAATAGTAGCTCCTGTGTCAATTAAAATATTTAGGGTATATGGTTTATAGCCTAAGAAATTAAAAGTACCCATCACATAGGTATATCTTTTCTTACCTTGGCTAGGGGAGAAAATTATATCTTCATTTTTTGTCTGAAAATGATAAATTTGTGCTGTTTGTATAACTTCTTTTTCTTTTTGTTTATTTCTATGGGACGTTCCGGGCATAATAGGAACTTGCACATTTTTAGTAGCAATAGGTCCAGGATTAGAACTAGGAAAATCTTTTAGCCAAACATCTTCTTGTTTGTTTTTATTATGAAAATACAAATTTTTTCCTGAAACTGTTAGTTCAATACTATCAGCAGAGAAATTCCTTCGTTTTTCTACTAAATCTGTTAATAGCCAGTGCCTAGGGATTTCTAGGTCTGTCCAATTTATCAACCTTGGTTGAATAATAGAGTCAAAATATCGTGGCTCAAAAATTTTCACCAAATGTTTATCTATGGGTTTCACAGATGTTTCGGGAAATTTAGTTAATTCATGGATTGTTTTCCAATGTATAGCCAAGTCGTTGGAATTTGATATCATATCAATTCCTCGAGTTTTAATTTTAATTCTAACAGTATCCTCTAAATTAGGATCATTTATGGAAATAAAGTAATTTGGTTTGATGTTAAACCAAATAACTCCATTAACTAAATTAGACTGAATGCCTCAAATGATGGCTTTCATTGGGTCATTAAACCTCTTGTCGAAGAGTACAAACAATACAGGACTATCTATCCCTTGTCTAAATAATGCATTTATCCTTACTTGAATTAATCCAATATGGATATATCTAACCTCTGGATATTTCTTTTTCCATCTTGCTACTTTCTTTTCATCAAAAAGGAAAATGTTTACAAGCCCTTCTCCGGATAACTGAGCGGTGGTGTTTCCACCAAAGTAATTAATCCCATCCCGTACCGGCCGGTACCTTCCGTACCGGACCAAAACCCGGTACCTTCCGTACCGGACCAAAACCGGTACCGTCGGACGTCCATACCGTTCCGGCGAGAATACCGGCGGTTCCGGCCGGTACCGTCCGGATCCGGCCAATACCGGCGGTACCGGCCAAATACCGGATCTCGGCCGGTACTGGTTTTCTTTTTTTTTTTCTTAATTTTTTTACTTTTTATGTATTTTTAGTTACATTTACATACCTTTGTTTTTTTTTTCATTTTCCTTGTAAATACTTCTAATTAAGGTAGGAAAATTTATAATACAAAAAGAAAAGTTAACATTATTTTTTATAAAAATTAAAAGAAAAAATTAGCATTTTTTAAATTTGAAGTTAACATTCCTTTTTATGAATGTTAACATTCTTTTTTTTTTTAAACTTATTGCCTATTAATTTAAAATAAAAAATAAATGTTAACTTTTATTTATAATTTCATGCATACATGAAAATAAATATTTTTTTTTATTTTCGATACTTTATGAATGTTAATTTTTCTTTTCAATTTCTCTAGACAAGAAAATGAATGTTAATTTTTCTTTTTTCATTTTTCATACCTTAATGTTAAAATAAATATTAATTTTTCTTTCTAATCAAGCATATGCTAACTAATTTTATAAATTTTGTGAATTAAATGATATTGAAATATCATAGGTTTATTATTGTCCTTTGAAAATGTTATGTTTTGTGAGTTATTTTTAAGTTGTGGGGTTTACTTTATATGTCAAATGTAATTTTTTGTAAAGAATATTAGTTTAAAAAAATATATTATTTTTTAGCGATAAATCCGAAACGGTACCCCGGTACCTACCGGTACCGGTACGTACCGTACCAGTAATAAAACCGGTACCCTTACCGGTACGAGATTGATAACTTTGGTTTCCACTGTATTACTCAAAAACTCGTGCTGAGAAAAAATTAAATTTTGAAATTTTATAAATTTCATCTTTTTTGACTTCTTGTAGTCTCTTTATATTTTCAATTTCTTGATCAGTAAAGAGAGTTTCTTCACCTATCATATCACCTAATCTTAATGTCTCTAATTTATTAGATGGACTAGGTGTTATCAAAGAGTCATTCTCTGTATGACCTGACTCATTTAACATGAAGATAAATTCTTCATCTGATGAACTTTCTTCTTCACTATCAATTTCGTATAGAATTTCTTCTACATCAGATAGTTCTTCTCCGAATAAAATTTCAAGATCTTGTTCTTCAAGAGTCTTTACCATTTTCTTAGCACTTTTTTCCTTTTTAGGACAGTCAGGTGCATAATGACCCTCTTCGTTACAAATAAAATATCGGCAAGTCTTCTTTTTTGAAGAAAATGTTTTATTATTTTTCTTTCGGACATTTTTTTTTTTTTTTTGAAAATGGTTTAGTTTTTGTCCAAGACTTCCATCTAAAAGTCTTTTTCTTTTTAGAAAACCTCTTTTTTGGAAAATTAGGTTTACAACCAATTTTTCAACTTTCATGTAAAATTTTATCACAACATTTTCTTCCATAAGCAGAGTTAGAAATTTGATTTTTTATCTGTTTCTTAGCTTTTGCTTCTAGACATCTGTCTGATATAATTCTTATAACTAGATTCATTCTGAATCCCAAGTTATCTTCTTTTCCTTGTTTTTGAAGGAAATCAGGGTAACTTTTAATACTTATTTCATCCCATGGACTTGGGAGCTTATGAAAAAACTGATCAAGCCAGTGACCAGTAACTGAAGGTTCTAGACGGTAAAAATACTTTTTAAAAGTATTATAATATTCTTCAAAATAATATATATTACATAACTCAAGTTTTGATAAAATATAATTTGCATCATTATGCAATTTTGTTTCACTAACATATCCACAAAAGTTTTCTTTTATGTAGATTGCAAAAGCAGCTAATATTTCATCATGTGAATTAAAATTATTTAATAAGGTTGTTTTTTGCTGTTTACCCTTATCAGATTTTTCCCACTGTTTTAACCATTGTAACACATCTCCTTGAAGTGTTGCCGCTACATAGTCAAGGAATTTTTCCTTTATCCACGTATTCTTATAATTTGTTATTACAATAGACAAAGATTGTGCCCAATCGTCTATTACCTGAATTTGATCTTTAAAAGAAACATTAGTTAAGTCTAAATATGTCCCATTCTGGGCTACATTATACTTAAGCAAATCATCTCTTCTAGATGGTTGAGGATCTGAAGTACTATCTTCCTTTTTGACTTCATTAGTATATTAATATTCAGATGTATCTGTGTCTGAGTCATCATCAGGATGTTTTAGGGGTATCCCATCTGGATCCTGATCTTCAGCCTTTCTTTTTCTTAAAAAAGGAGATTCAATAACCATGTTTTCTACATGATTAGATATGTCTTCTTCAGCTTGTGATGATATGTCATTGTTAGATGTTATTTCATCATCGGACATTGTATTAATGTCATAATAAAAATAATTTAACAATTCTTCGTTTTGAAGATATGTCTCATTTATCTGTTTTAAGAGAGTATTTCTATCTTCAACATTTAAATGAGGATCTTTATATAAGTGCCTCCAATAGTCAAGTATCTCGACTATATTATTATATTCAGTTATATTATAATGATGAGTATTTAAGACGTTCACATCTTCAGTACCATAATATAATCTAGGAACTTGATGATCTCCTGGATTATCCATACCTTTGGTGTCTCTAACATGAACAGAGTCTAATTTGACTATTAAACTCTCCATTGTAGACTTTGTGTCCGTTGTCAAGTCTATATCAAGTATTGTTCCAAAATTGTCTTTTTGGACTCAATAGATATTAGTTTAGCTTCTAGATAATTTTGATTTATATTTTGATTTTTTTCTAATTTCGAAAACCAAGACCACATAATATCGTTTATATTATTTAAACTAGCACAAATATTATTAATTACAGCACCTTTTTTTTAGGGATATGAACTAAATGTTCATATTCATCTCTTATAGTTTCTTCTGTATTACCTACACATGTAATATGATTCTTGCTTAGTGTCATTTTAGACTGGTGCTGGTACCTAAAACCTCTTAGAAAATGTTCAGTGCCTAAGACTCTCCGATAGTTTTGACAACCAAGATGGAATGGTTTTAAACCAACAGAAAATATGGGCTTCAACACTTTCTGAGTATATGGATTTTGCAACAGCTAAAATAGAAACACTAATTTAAAAGATAAGTGGGTTTTTTTTTTATGTCAAAAAAAGTTACAATAAGTGATACCTGGTCTTGCCGAAGCTCTTCACCAAGAACCTTTATCTTTTCTACTTGCTTCTACTTAGATACAAGGCTCTGATACCAATAACAAAAGGTTAAAGAAGAAGGGAATAGTTACTAGTGAGACAAGATAGTATAGGAGAGAAAGCTTTGGAGAATTTACCGTGCTTTATTTCTTCAACTTTTACAAGTATTTATAGCCAAGAAAAGTTGGCTAGTACAAAGTTGATAACTACAAGGACAATATAAGGACTAAGATGGCTTATATTTTTACAAGTGTCTATCCACATGTCTTACTAAAAACTATCTACCGACAAAGAATAAAAAAATTACAAAGATATGGTGGAGATGCGGGTTAATTCCAAGCCTTTAACTGCTTTTAGTACTCCTAGAGGACATTATCATTGGAATGTGATGCCTTTTGGATTAAATATAGCTCCACAAGTCTATCAAAGATGGATGGATAGTATCTTTAAAGAACTTAAAGATTTCTGTGTTGTCTATATTGATGACATTTTAATTTTTTCCAAAACCCGGGAGGAGCATAAAAAACATCTAAAAATTATATGTGAAAAGTTCCAAAAATATGGAATTATATTTTCTCCTAAAAAGATTGAACTTGAAAAAGAATCAATTGATTTTTTAGGAATTATTTTAGACCAAAAAGGTTTAAAATTACAAGAACGCATTCTTTCAAAAGTAAGAGAATTCCAGATATATTAGAAAATAAAACTCAGTTACAGAGTCTTTTGGGAATTCTCAATTATGGAAGAGGTTTTATAAAAAATCTTGCACAAGTAGAAATTCATTTGCTTGTTAAGTTAAAAAAAAATGTCGAATTCACTTGGCACAAAGAAGATATTGATTTGATTAGAAAAATCAAAGATAGTATCACCCATTTACCTAATGTTTATTTACCTAAACAAGGTGATAAACTTATTTTAGAAACAGATGCTTCCGATACTAGTTGGGGTTGTGTATTAAAAGCAATACCAGCTAAGTTTTGGAAAGAGAAAGCACTCCCAGCAAATGAAAATAAAATTAGAGGTAGAAAAGCTCCTATTTCAAAAACTCTTCAAAAGGAAGAATTAATTTGTGGATATAATTCCGGAATATTTAAACCAAATCAACAAAAATATATTATTTTTGAAAATGAATTATTAGTTGTTAAACTTGCTTTAGAAAAATTTAAAATTTTCCTCGCGCCAGAAGATTTTATTATCAGAACAGATAATAAAGCTGTGATTTTGGTTAATAAAAAGTCTATAGATCAAGGCTGACGGTTAAGTTGGTACAATAAAATTGCAGAATATACTTTTGAAGTAGAACACCTCAAAGGTACTAATAATTTTCTTGCTGATTTTCTAAGTAGACCTATTAATATTTGCAGGTAACATAGCTAAAAGCTATGGCAGACAAAGGCAAACAGCCAGCACACGGAGACTGGGTAACAATAGCCAAAAAGGCTTAGACTAAAGAAGAAAAAGTTTATGTTGTCTTTGTAGGTTTCCAACCAGGAATCTATAAAACATGGGCAGAATGTCACCAGCAAATTAATAGATATCCTGGAGCATGCTATCAAAGCTATGACAGTATAACCAAAGCTAGAAAAGCTTATTATAGTACACCACCAATGGCTACCCCAATGAGGCCATTAGAGAGGCCTCTAGAAAATCCAGTAAATCCCATACAAGAATTGGAAATAAAAAATTTTTACAATCCTGAAATTCCGAGTCCTATGTATGATCATCTCAATGGTGTATGGAAAACCCATATATCAGGAAACAAGGGAAGATTTCGCCAAAACATGGCAAATCTGGCAGAAGGGCTAGCAAAGTAACACACTCAGATTACAGAGCTAAAAATAAAACAAAATGTTTTACAAACTCTATGTTTCCAAGTCATTAAAGAAATGGATTGGAAAATAGATTTCAATTTTGAGAAAATTAATAATTTTCTTCAACTATCTGATCTCATAGCCAATGAGTTTCCAGATCCAATTTTTGAAAAAATCAAGCGTATTTGTCTTGATGAAAAATCAAGCGTATTTGTCTTGATGAAAAATCAAGAAAAATTTTGTCACCAGAACTCTTTGTGAAAATCCATGGAATGGTAGAAAACCACCATGAAAAAATCAAAGGAATTTTACTTTCAGAAAACAGCAGGATCAATATGAGAGAAGAAATTCCCAAAACAACTCTTCTTTTAAACCATGATGACTGGACTGATGAAGAAATTAGCTGGGGATTAACCAATCAGATTATCTTCCAGATATTGGATCCAACTTATTGGTCATCATTTCCTGCTATGATTAGAATAATGCTCTCTTATGTAACAAAAAATTACATATGGGGTAAATATTTTACATTCTGAATTTCAAGCACAATAGGTTGGAGAGAAAGAGAACACTTTTTCCAGCCTTATCAGTTATGGTACATGAAGGCCACAGAAGACTGGGAATTCGATGGTTTGGGCCAAAAGAATCATGTCTCTTTAATCCAAAATTTGAATACAGAAGAATATTGGATTAATAGTCTTCTGCAAATAAGCCAACATACAGCTCAAATTAAAAGAACAACTCCAGAACCTATTATGGTAACAGATGGAAGACGACTGTTTGTTACTAATTTCTCAATAAATTATGACAGGACTTCAGAACAGATACAAGAAGTAGAGCTTCTGCTAACAAAACTATAAAAAAAAGAAAATCTTGATCTTCCGTTAGAATTGACCATAGAGGCCGATTCTATTGAAGAATTTCGCAATCAGTCATTTAGTCAAAATCCTGATTCTTCACCTTCAGAAGATGAAATTGAATATCAAAATATCATCAACGGGATGGAGGACTAACAAAATGCAGACGCAAGCAATACGTCAGCATTATTCAAGCATTGATGACATGTTGTGCACTACGATGAGTAATAGGCCTACTGCTGCAAACAAAGTGTCGTGAAGGAATTTGATGTGCTGTATAATATGAGTCTTCAAACCTAGTATCCAGTCCAGAAGACATAGATCTGGTTTTAGCTAGTTATGGAAGATAGGAACTTCAATATGGTATCGCTAATCTTTAGAATTCATCTTTTTTTTTTTTTTAACAATATTCTAACTTTTCAAAATCCATTTGCAAAAGTCTAGCCTTCAATAGAAATATTTTTCTCACTAAAATCATTTCCATAAGGTAATTGAACTATATGTTGTTTTTGATGTCAAAACACATTTGGAATTTTAGCACATATATACCAAAACAAACCAATATTTATTAAAGCAATACATTCAAGTAGTATGCAGTATATGAAAAATTAAAAATAAAACAAACAAAACTAAAAAAGAGTGTGTATGAATGAGCGTGTCAAGGGACAGTCTTACACCTTCAACTCAGTTATTAAAAATAAGTTCTAAGTTTTGAAAACACATTTAGTTATAGGAAGAAAATCTTATAAAAGGGGGTTACGATGGTTGTTGATGACGATTCTTGCCAGCGGTTTTCCCAAAAAGAAAAAAAAAGAAACATTCTTTAAAAAAAACACCACAATTATGAGAATGTACACGAGGTAGAAAGATTCAACCATTGATCAAATTAAGTGTAAGAAAGAAGATAAAGTTTTGGGGGCGTACCCACTACTCTCTTTGGTCTTTGAAACCTACCTGGCGTTGCTCCTTTCTCAACCTAGCGATCAAGAAGGAAAGGCAACTTAGTGAGAGCTAGGTGAGGAAATTGCATGAGATCTTGCGAGAAGCACTCCAAGTTTTTATTTTAACATGGTGTAATTGAAAGAACCATGACAAAGCAAACCTAGTTAGGCTTTTCTGGAACTGCTGAATGATTCTTTGGTACGCCGCTCTGCGAGCAAGGAGTGACACGGAGCCCATCCCTCCTAATATACTAGACTTCTTCTCCTTATAGAAAGATTGGCCTAATTGGCTAAATGGTCAAGAAATTGAACTAGCCCAAAGATACAAGTCCGCTCAAATTCTTTCTAGGTCAAAATAAATAAATAAATAATTGTATTATTGACCCAAGATTCTCTCCATAAATAGGAGAAAAATTCATTTGGATAGGTAAATAATGAATGAGCATATACCAAATTGAAAATGCTCTTTTCTAACCTATAAATAGAGGCTCTCATTATGCAAACAAGGATTCACGGGAGTCAAAAGAATTCTCAAGCTTATAAGCATTCTTCAAGCCTCTTCCAAGTCCTTCTCTCAAACTCTCGCAAATGTTTAAACAACGCTAATTTGTCTGCAACCGCATTCTTTCGAGATCAAGCTATTCAAGATCTCGATCAAAGTCACTACTTCGATTTCTTCGTTCAAGAAGTCATCAACCAGTTCATTTAATAACAAGCATCAACGGTAATTGGATCACCATCATAGTTGGAGATCGAATCAGAAGAATTGTTCTTTCATTACAAAGAACATAATATAAATTATATCCACTTTACATTCAAACTAATAAAATATTATTTAGGGTAAATTACTCTAATGGTCCTTGTAGTTTGGACAAAGTGTCACTTCCGTCCCTACCATTTAAAATAGCTCGATTTTGACGTTAAATTTAATTTTTTGTGTCAATCAAGGACAATCGTTAACTTCCATTTGCTTCGATTAACGGAAGGTTGTAGTTTGACTATTTCAAAGGTTTTATGGTAACTTACTCATTCTCTTTAAACTTTTTCCCTTTTCAAGACTCTTCTCCCCCCCCCCCCCCCCCCCCTCCTCTCCTCTCTCTCTCTCTCTATCTCTCTCTCCTTAATTTGCAGAGAACCCAATTTTAAGAACCCATACCTAGGATATGCGATAAAAAAATAAGAACGAGGATATACTTTTCACCTAATTGAAACATATAGCCATAGGTGTACACATATATATACACCCATACGCACTCTCTCTTTCTCAAACAATCTTCATATACTGATATACATGTATACACAAACTCTCTTTCTCAAACAATCCCCGCACATCTACATATATATATATATATATATATACACACACACGTATGCACACACAGACACACAGACACACACACACAAATACACATATAAATACACATATATTTATACATATATATATGGTCTCCACAATCAATAGCGAGCTCGACGGTTACTCCAAGCAAGACCAATCACCATCTGTTCTATCCGATGACACCTATGCAATCTCGTTCTTCTCTGATACTCCAAACCCAAACCCAAACCCAATTCTTGACTCAATTTTCTCTTGCAGTTAATTATTTATGAAAGAAGGAACAGTCTAAAAAATGGACTCATGATTGGTCCATTGGGTCAAAATTTTGGGTTTGGGTTTAGAAATTTACTCAAACACATAACACATTTGTGAAGAAATTCCTCATCGCCTTGGGCTTCAATTTTACTGTATTGGAAAGTGGTGATTTCTTGGATCAACAATTCGATGGGACCGTGACTCTACAACGAGGGGGAGTTGGTAGTTAGTGGGTCTTCCTGTGATGGTGGTCATCGGGGAGAAAAAAGCCATTGTGGTGATGGTGTTTTGCTTTTCGGAATCAAATGGAAGAACATCTTTGATTTTGGGTCATCCATGGGGTTGCATCTGCATGAGAGGGGAGAGGCAGGCTGACGACACATTATTGGGTTTTGGAGAGAGAGAGATATAGAGAGATTTGTAGGGAATGAGAGGGAGGGGTTTAGAAAAAAGAAGTGCTAATACATTGATGGTGTTTGGCTTTTCTAAATCAAAGAGGAGAGAGAAAGAGAGAGAATGGTGAGAGATAAAATAAAACAGAGAATGATAATACGTTAAGTTATCAGAAATTACGATAATACCCCTAATGAAAGTCAGCATTTGACTTTTCGTTTGGAAACATTTGACTTTTCGTTTGGAAAAATAAACTTGCATTAATAATTGGATTCAATTGGAGCAAAAAATAAAATTAAATGTCAAAATCGAATATTTTAAATGGTAGGGGCCAAATTGAGATTTTGTCTAAACTTTAGGGACCAATAGAGTAATTTATCCTATTATTTTTTGCATTTTTTCTTATCTTTATTTCAATACTCGATTTTATGTGTCACAAATGCAAAAAAAAAATTCTGTGACAATTACTATCCTCTCTTTTTATATTCACACATACGTACCCTTTGCATTTTAATCTGTAATGGAACTTGATTGGATATGGAGCTCGAAGTGGGAATGAAAATTTCACAATCCGATCTTTCCGGCTTTCTGTCTCGAAAGGATCGGGAATTCGAGGTGGAAATGAAGTGTAAAACTAATCCATATTCGGAGATCAGAATAGGGATAGCTATTAAATATAGAATCGAGAATCGGAAAAAAAAAAAATTCATTATCCACCTGTTCCGTTGTCATTTCTGTTCGAATTGCACCACCATCATTCGGCTCAGTCCGTACCACATTGAGATGGATGTGGGCCACATTGTTCCCATTATAATAAATGATCTTAGCCCAAATCCGTATATTTTAGCCCGTCCGTCCATCTCGAACCGGTAGGCTAGTCAACTCCACTTTCTGAAACAAAACTCCCCTACTGTGGATGCGCGAAGAAAGCAAATTACTGATCGGAGAGCGAGCGAGCGAGCGAGGGAGAGAGAGAGAGATGAAGTTGCTTGGATGGTGGTTGATGCTGGTGGGTTCACTTCGATTAGCCTCCGTTTGGTTTGGTTTCTTCGATATATGGGCCCTACAGCTCGCTGTTTTCTCCAAGACCACGAGTGAGCTCTCCTTCCTATACGTACGCACAAATTATATATCCTCTGCACTGTTTATGTGATAGAGAAATAGATCCAATGTACCTATGTGTGTATGCATTGCTTCTACGTACTGAGTTAGGCGAGATCCCAAATTTATCATATCCCTCAGACTAATGGGTGTTGAGCAATTGGCATTGAAATTCCTCCAATCGGCCAATTTGGTTTAACCTGACAAGACTATACAGTAGTAATTATGCTATTGAATCATAAATGAAAAACAAAGTCTAAATAACTCATCTATATAGGATGAATGATGTTTACTTATAATTCCATTCCTGTGATAAGATCAGCTTGCAACTCCTCATCGTTGTTTCCATAGATGAGTCTGCCTAATCTTGCAGTTAAAATCGCAATAGTTCTTGTGACATATAGGAATATGGACAGGAAAAAAAAAAGGTACGTAAATGATGCTTTAAACTTTACACATTCCCAAGGTATTATCGTGTTATAGATATATGGACTAATTGCATCTTCGAGTTGTTGCTGCAATCATTATGGAATCATGCTATATACTCTTGGCCAAAACCGATGAATACCACAAGAGATTAACAAAAAGATTAACGTTATACAGAAAATAATTAGCCAAATTAACAAGATTTCAATTAAATCAAGTAAATGGAATCAAAACCAAATTAAGAAGAAATTGAAAGCATTTAAATGCAAATTGAGGCCCGTATATCACACGGTTTCTTAAACAGATTCGCCGCCTCAATGGTGGAGGAGATTAGACCGGCTTCCGTCTCTTAGGATACAATGGCCATTTTACGACTTAAACCACCACTAGAAGCCGCTTTGGCGATTGAACTTGTATTTGAACTCTCTCACACAAAGAACTCGAAGAACCAAAACTCTAGAAGAGGAGCACAAAAGAGGAGAAGAAGGAAGACTTTTGTTGCTTGTGTTGTGCTAAAACGCAGAAGTATGAGCCTTATATATGCAATGGGAAGAGACAACATCAATGGAGAGGAATTCTCCATGTCTAAAGCAGTTGGGAGCTGGAGGGAGGCTAGGTGGAGAACTGAAAATTTCAATCAGTTGGGGAGCACCCTAGCCTACAAAAATTATTCAACAGTGATCATTCATCTGTAGAATACTCCATGGAATGAGCGTACGTGGGCTTCAAGCCACTTTTGCGCTAAACCCAAATTCCAAGCCCAAAATCTTTCATGCAACAACTTAGGCTCGCCTAGCCAAAGCCCAACTCAGTCAAAGTCCAAATTTGTACTTTAGGATTTTTGAGCCCAAATCTCAAATCAATTTCAAACTACCACATACCATAGACCTCGGACCATAGGCCGCTGGCTCACAAATGTTGAGTCCAGGCCCGGCCATAGTGTTCAGTGGCAGGGAGCACGCTTGTCCTCTCTTTTAAAAAAATTGGTTTCTTTTTTCTCCAATTTTTATTATGAGATCATTCTCATTCAAATTTCCAACATAAACAGTATGGATTCAATTTAGAATGAATGCTCTGAGGTGATGACAATCCTGTGGTAGATTAGCTGTCATCTTACAATTGTAGTTTAGGACCTTTAGGTACATAATCATACTTGTGGCATCTTGCAGTTTGAGTCTTTTACAGGTAAAAAAAGTCTTGTCTTTTGTTGTTAGCGGATGCAGAATTAGTTTATTTATATTATACTTGAAATAACAACATTCAGAAATGTATAAATCACACTTAATTTATGGTGTTTCTCCCAAAATGAAAATGGCTGTGCCAAACGTAGTCTATCACTCTATTTTCTACAGCACGGACTTTATGGTAACTTTTTATTATCTGTTTGTCCACATGTTTTGTAGTGACTGAAGTTCATGGAAGGACCTTTGGAGTATGGACGCTCTTGACTTGCACTCTTTGCTTCCTTTGTGCCTTCAACCTTGATAACAAGCCGCTATATCTAGCTACCTTTTTGTCCTTCATCTATGCTTTTGGTCATTTCCTGACGGAATACCTCATTTATCAGACTATGGCGATTGCAAATCTGACGACTGTTGGCATCTTTGCAGGTATTACTTGCTGACAAAATCTTGGCTGATGAGAAAAGAAATATTAGCATAATCTTGCAGTCTTCTATTTTTTTTACCTAATCATTCCTCTTGATACTCGAGCTGTCTTGATTTTATTGGGATTTGTTTCAACTAGTTCGTATACTTCTTCCTTTTGTGTGCTGTTGAAAATGTGGTTTTGGAGTCGTATTTGGTTCTTTTCTAATCTTGGATGTCCTTCTCAATAAAATCTTTGATAGATAGGTTGAGCAACAGAATCAATGCTTTCCTTTCTGTTTCTTTTTTCTATTCCTCTTTGTGTTTTCATGACCATAATCAACTTTCATCATTTCTGGTCCTAAATAATTTGGTTCTACATGTATGACATACGACCAATATATAACGTTAGTCATATCTCGTGGCTGCTTACATGTAAAATCAGAGACGTTGATTCTTCTGTGAAACTTTGCCAGCACACATTTTCATGTCTAGGGTTTCTGTTTTCATTAGCCCATCTACCATAAACCTTTAAGCCTGGCTGTAGGCTGCACCTCCAGTGCCCCAAACTTCAATCTCCCATGGGTCTCAAACCTTGCAGTCTTCTTTGGGATGGGAGTAGGTACCATCCACTTTACCAATCATGCTGGTAATTTACAGGTTTACGTCTTATGTTTCAGATTTCTTTTCCAAGTTTTAATTGTCGTATTGGTCAGTGGTTGCATCTTGATGTACATACTTACTCAAACTTGGTACTCGTTAATAATCATTAGATGATCACTTCTTGTTAAACATATATAATCATTTCACAGATGCTATCCTTGGTTTACGAGAATTTAACAGACATTGTTCCAATCAGGCACATCCATAATATGGATGTTGTTGCAGTGGAATGCTCATCAGCGAATCAACATTAAGCGTTCTTGAAAGTGAAGCGAAGCACATGTGGTGCTGTCGTTCCTTGTTTGAAACTATTAAATTTCTGGCTACTTATTATTTTCCAATCCCATTCTTGCGTCGGCTGACAGTTAACAGAATCATGTTTTGGTGGATGAGAGATTAAGTCAAAAGGTTTATTCGACCTTAATTTGCATTGGGTAGCAGAGATTACATCAGGTATCCCCATCAACTTCACATTGCTACCCATGGATGTAGTTGCAGTTTGGCAACATTATGTACTTCATTTGGAAGGATTTCTTTCCAAGCTGCTAATTTTGTTCGAACTTGGTAATTGTACGCTTTGTGCAGAATCAATTAACTGTGAATTTCAGTAATTTTAGCTTTTGCTTATGTCTGATTTAGAGCATCTCCATTAATATGAATCTATTAATCTAACCTGGGAGATTGAAAATGGAACCTCACAATGAGCATCGAATCCAAGAATTTATCCTGGTAAAGGCGAAGCCTTCCTTACCACTTCCCTATCCCTTTTCTTTTCCAATTTCACTTTAAGTTGATACTCCATAAAGTAACCGAGCAACCTTAGCCTGATAAACAAGCAAAGTTTCAACATCCTTTTCCAAGCTTATTTAATTTTAAATTAAGTTTGATCGATTTATTCAGCTTGGTTTTTATTTATTTTTAACTCTAATTGAAACACGATATAGAGTGTTACTTGTAAAGATGCAAGAAATTATATGATTTCCTGCCTTTACAATTAGGTAATTGCTCAATGCTCTTGAATTATTATGTAGTTTTTTTAAGTTATGCTCTTAAAAAATCACATAATAAAAAATTTAACAGATGAGATATCAACACACTTTATCAGATTGTTGGGAGATAATTGATGATTCACATAATATGTATTACGGTAGCGAACGAAGTACATGCAAGCAATGTCAAGTGACAATAATTAGTCTTTACTATTTGAACCCCAGGACAACATTCTTTTTCCCCTTCTTAAATGGGCCTTCAGACGACGAGTTTTATTAAAGGCCCAGTAGTATATGACAAGAATTTAGGGCCTTGTTATTCAGTCTCATGAAGGCTAAGGGCCCTATCCAAAGTCCAAATTGAAA
Source organism: Arctostaphylos glauca (assembly GCA_019985065.2). Classification (NCBI taxonomy): domain Eukaryota; kingdom Viridiplantae; phylum Streptophyta; class Magnoliopsida; order Ericales; family Ericaceae; genus Arctostaphylos; species Arctostaphylos glauca. Next base: position 8,673,017 of record JAHSPW020000012.1, on the reverse strand, counting down.
TCCTTCCATGCCACGAGAAAAATGGAATGTTTAGTTAGTCTGTCACACTTGCTTCTTAGTTTTACCATTTTCAACACTTTTTCGAGTTTCACAGGACTTCCCAAAAAATTGTGTTGGGGTAATTTTACCCAACAAATCAGAATCGAGTGCGGGTGTATCAGAAAAGACTTGTAATTATCTTTTTCAAAATCTAATGCCAAAAGCCAAAAACTATATGGAAAAAAAAGGTTAGGGACATGTTGCAACATAATTTGTTAATTATTTGGTCAAAACAATGAACTAATTGAGTGTCAAATGACATAGTTTAGAGACTGCTTAGATAAAAATTAAAAAAAATGATAGTTTAAGGACGAAATAGACAAAAATGAGATAGTTTAGGATATAAAAGTGAAAATTAGTTATATGAATAACGATTTTCAAATGACTTAACGACCGTAATAGATTGAAATAACTAAGGTACATAACGACATAATTTAGATACTATCTAGACAAATTTGATAATTTAGGAGTGACATAGGTAAAAATCAAATAATTTAGGCAATAAAAGTGAAAATTAGTCTCGATGATAAAAAACTGAGAGAAAATTATATATATTTTATGAACCTTCAAATTTGTGTGATTTAGCCCATAGGACATGTCATCCTTAGAGAGTCAAGAGCTTCAGCTCTCTCCCTGATAGCGTCATCAAGATGGGTATCGACAATGTGACCACCAGTCGTAATCTACAAGCAACAAAAATTGATTTGTTAGGACATGTTGCGACAGAAGAACCACAAAGTTCACAAGAAAAAAAATGTTACCATGTAATAGCATAGTCGATGAAAAAGCTCGATCAAGTCCATCAGGTCACATCCAAATTCCTCTCCAAACAGAGACCATCAAGAATGGTCGAGGCAAGCTTGGGATGCTCGAATACTGAATTGGAGAGTGGAATGTGGCATCCTTAATAGCTGGGACGAATAAACAAATCACCTCGAGACGAGCCAACCCCGATAAATGGATCCACTTGCAGAGGAGGGCTTAAGTGGGGGATTGGGTCACCCTGTTGAGAAGGATTGACCTAAACGCGCAACTTGAAAGTTGCCTCCCCAATTCAGGGCCTCTCGAGCATTGGGCCTTGATCGAAATCGAAATAGAGGTCTTAGGCAAACATAGACTTTTGCAGAATGTCCTCAACTTAAGCATTGCCCTTGACGTGTTACTGTGGGATGTCGATGGGAGCAGTAGAGGTAGCGTTCTAAATAGTTAAAGCAGTAGCAACAATGCCCCTGCATGTTGTTATGATATCGTTTCGCCACTGCCCAAGCTGACAATGATCCCCTTCCTATGATTTTTCATGGCTCGACTCACGTTAATCGAATCCCTCAAAACCTTGGATGTAAGGTCGACCATCTCTTGTACTGAGGGGGCATAGCAAATATATTCTTGGGAGCCGGGATGACTCGTCTTGGCAGCAATCTTGCCTAAAGTAAGGCATTGACCACTTCTTTTCCCCTCTTAAGATCAACGACTTCCTTTGCCTTAACATAATTGGTAGGAGTGTGTTCGAAACAATGGCAAGGGAATCTTTGGATTGGTGTGTTGCTGAACGCTTGAATGAATCATTGGAGGAAGATGTAGACGAGTCAGAATCATTAGCAAAGGTTGTCGAGTAATTAGACGGAGGGGTCGGCTCAGGGTAAGGATTAAGGTCCAACTGCATACGACCTAGCCTCCAATAAGCAATCAAATCCCCTGTTGCGTTGGTTGGGAGACCTTTAGTGGTAGTGAATGACCATCTAAATGGATATTGGTTCTAAAGATTGTATGCAGACTGGCCGCAATCTCGAGCTGGGGAGGATTTGTGTACGCCACTGCCTTATTGACATCATTGACAACGGTAGGGATGAGTGTTTATACAACTCCGAGCAGAAGCCAAATCTCAAATGAAAAGAAGACATGTTAAGATGAGATGATCAAGCAGTAAATTAATAAACAACATAACAAAAGGGAATCTTACTAGGAGCCTCTTTAAGGTGAGGAACACGCTTGGCTTAGTCACCGCTGAATGGTCTCCCATCCTTCGACACCTCAAGCAGAATGAGGTCCAAGCCCTTAGCCGAGGACAGTAGGGCTTGAAGTAGGTTGTGACCACCACTTCGCGGATGTAAAATATATTTTTGGTGCTTTCATGCACATGGTACCTTGCTAGTCTTCTGAGGGGCACGCTTAAAATAATAACAATGGCAGATTACTAATTTCCCCATATTGGTGCCCAGGGTGGCATTAAGCGCCACCACTCAAGACATGACACGATATAAGTTACTGGTGCCCTGAAGAAAGGCGATCTCATAGAAGCATTAGGCCTCTCATAATAGGGGATGAAGGGAAAATCTAACGCTAACCTCAACTATGGCCATTAGGAGGAAGAAGGTAGAATCGTCATTGAGAGTAGAGGCTGGAAACTTGACCTTCGCCAGTAGTCGCACCCCCACATCTTTGGGAATCGAATAGACTTCCCTATACCTCTCTCTATGACCCCCAAAGAACATCTTTCATAATGTAGCGGCCATGAGGAAAGTCCAAAATAGAAATCAAAACTTACACAAATTGAAAAACCACGAAGGAGGTAAGAGCACAGAATGTCTTCGAGTGCTTGGGTAACCAGTAAATGTTTTATACCTTTTGGCTCCCTCTTATTTATAAGAGAAATCGAACGTGATTCGAAAAGATGGTTTTTAAGATATAACTGCCCAAAAGTACGCCAAAAAGACATATCGCATTTAATGCAAGGGCGCAGTTAGGCACGTCCGTGTCGAAATAAAGAGAGATTGACGACCCATCTCCTCGGCAAGTTAGCTTATTGTCGCTCAAGCCCCGATGACAAGTAGGCTTTGCAATAGCAAGCTAAGGAAGAATTTATGGCTGGTCAGTAAATTTGAATCGGTAGACAAAATTCGAGCCCAACCATCAGTCTGACACAAGCCATAATCATGGACTATTAACTCGGCATATCTTTCCATCGGTTTAATACAGAGTCAATCACGTATTTGTTGATCCTCCCTCAAACGATATCGAGTCGGACTATCAAAATCCTAGTTGGCTCAGCCAATTGATGTGCACATACTGAGCATTCTTGTGATGCATCAAATCAGTCCACGATCAGGGATGACCATTGTAGAAAATGCGCTCAAGTATATATTCATCACAACACTCAACTAATTCCTATAAATAAGGGTGCATACCAATGAGAAAGGAGATTGATCACTTAGAACAAGTTTAGCCACTTCCATATAAAAAGTCATTGTATGCATTGCTTTACATATTTGGTTTTCATATTTATTTGCACTCATCAGAACACCTGTTCTGCAAGCTTTTTCGCATACTTGTACTTACTTAACCATCAAAGGATATTCTCTGCATGTTTTGTACTACAGAGAAAAACATTGGTCAGAAATTTTAAGAGAGAGGTAAGTGAAATTTAGCCTTGAATCTACAAAAACTAATTTTTTTAATAACTGTTTTAACACCAAACTGAAAGAATAATACGAAAATAGAAAAAAAAAACTGATGGTCACTTGAGGGTTGAGGCGAGAGATTGAAATGTGAGGAATTAATTGGTAACTTATGTTGAGGAGAGTATATGTATGGTTGATGAGCGATTGACAAAAGAGAAGGTTACCATAAAAGAAGCCGTCAGTGTAGATTGATGGCCAAAAATAAGAGAGATGGAAATAACAAGATACGTAATAATAATAATAGATCATCCAACTCATCCCACGACAAGACTACTAATGGATTTGTCTATGAGTAATGCTACGACCACAGACCGTACACAGATGTTTCCAACACCGTCGAATGTACGTGAGCCTTTTGAAGTACACAAATGTGTCCGGCACCATCAAATGCATGTAGAGCCCTTAAATATTTTAAGTGCCCCACGTACATCCGACGCAGACTTTTCCTTTGCCTATTCATTCACGTTTGCATCCACTTCTTTCAGTGCCCATTTATTCAACATCTCTCTCTCTCTCTCTCTCTCCCCCCGCCGCATTCATTCAACAAAAGAAAACTCACCTCTATTTAGCCTCTTGTTCTTCTGTTTTATTTATTTTATTTGTTAGTTCTCTTGTTTTTATAAATTATTATATTGCCTTGACGAAATGTATCTAAAAGTAAAAGATTATGTTCAAAATTTAAAAAAACAGTTCACGAAAAACAAAAATACTTCAAAACTGAAAACAATTTTGGATTACTTTGTTTTTTTCTGAATTATTTTTTTAAATTTGGTTCATTTTTTTTACCTTTCCTAATACTTCTCATCGAAAGTAATCAATAATTCACAATTTTTTAAAAATAAAAGAGTAAAAAAATTTTAAAAAAAGTTAAAATCAGGCTACAAATTGTGCATCCAAACGTACATTTTAACAATGAGTTTGGACAAAAAAATTCAGTATCATTTTTTCAGTTATGATTTTGTCTTCTTTTAAATTTTTATAAAGCGAGAGTAAAATATTTAGGTTAATTTTTGTCTTGATGGAAAATATTTAAAAATGTAAGAATTATGATCAAAAGTTTCAAAAAAATTATTAAAGACATATTTTAAAAGAAAAAGGGTTTTTACGATTTTCCATATCTTTAGGATCGTCTTATGTTGAATTCTTTTTTCAACTCTGGTCTAATCTATATATTTTTTTGGTTCTTTTCGTTGTGAAGGATGATTAATTATAAATAAAATTGATAAAAAAAAAAAACTAGTAAATCACTGAGCATTAAATTACGGATCATCTTTAACAAAAATTCATTAAGCCAAACTCAGCTATGTGGGTATATAGCTATAAATTATTTGAGTTGTTTGCGAATTATTCAAGGCTCAATTCGGTAAGAAATCATTCGAAGTTGATCCGTTTGTTAAACAAATTGAAACCAAGCCCTAATTTTGAGCTGTTTAATAAATAAGCTGAACTTAAACCTGATAATATTTGGCTCAATTAGGCTCACAAACTTAAATTGAAATATGAATAATATGTTTATAGGTCTATTCAAAAAGATTTACTCTTTGGGGCATGTACAAATTAATAATTATTCTTTCTAAATACATATATATACATATTTAAGAGATAAATCAAGATTGAATGTTCCAAGTTCTGCCCAAAATTCTTAATGTATACAAGTCTTTGAACAACGGGATTCTTAATCTTTTACGGTCTGTTTATCAACAGTCACAAAAAGATTTATAATTATTATTTTGAATATAGTTGTAATCTGTTCTTATTATATTCAAAAAAAAATTATTTTTTTTAAATCTCATACATGATACTTCAAAAACTATTTTATCTTCCTCCTTTTTATCTAAATAAACCTCATTATTAATTACGAAAATATCATTATTCAATATTACAAAAATGTTATTCACCGTCATATCTATTATCGGCTTTAAAATGAACATGAAACAAATCAAAAATCACAAGCACGCTTGCGGAATATAGAAGTCTCTGGAAAAATAGCTGCGGAGAAGCACTTATTCAACTGTTAGCCAAAATTCTCCCTTTAAATATCCTTTCCCTTGCTTTATTTGCCTGCAATTACACATATAAAAGGAACAATAAATCCAAATTTGGTTTCAGTTAACCCAAGAGTGATATCAGTCGTATCACAGACTTGGGATTTTAGGGTTTATATTGTGCATCAAAACGACGTCATTATTTTAATGCACAAAAAATTACTCAAACAATCGAGCAATGTTCGAACAAGTTTTTGTGTGCCAAAACAGGTGGGCAATGTTCGAAAAAGTTTTTGAGACGTTATTTTGGTGCACAACATTATGCCCCTAGAACCTCAAACTTACCCTCCAAATTTTTTTCCTATGGACTTTTTTTTTAATTTTTTGGAGGGGTTAACGTGGCATCTTACGGCACCCACTTAGAGCATCTCTAACCTTATTCTTTATTTTCATAATCAGAAGTACAAAAAATGTACCTCTAAAATTTTACTTGTTAACTTTTTCATCTATGTGTTCTAATACTATTTTCTATTTTTACTATACATGCGTCAGTGTTGAATGTGTATTTATGGAGAGAGAGAGAATAATATTGATCATTCATACTATTTGCTTAGCCTCTTCAGGTTGAACAAATATAGCTAGAGAGCCCATTGAAGCGGATAAAATAGGTTGACTAGCCATTTTTATTTAGAGCATTTCTAACAAACTCTCTATCTGACGCATATTCAATAAAATATCTGATCAAACACACTTTTTACGAGTAATAGACTAGTCAGATAGTTAGGCATTTTACTTATTTGGGTTTTGACTAGCTACATCTAGCTAGTCATTGGAGGCTAGAAAATTTTCACTAACTAGTCAGAAAGTGCCATATCATCACTAATTATGGTGTAAAATTACTCCTTTTTTTTTTGGGAAAAGGAGTAAGTTAAAATTGGGACAAAACTACGAGATTGTCTAAACTCGTGAAATTGGGTGTGTACAAAGTTGGGAATGGAATCCCAAACCAAAGACTTGCAGAGAGCAGAGGGTGGCAAATACAAACCTGTTGTTGCCAGTTAATAAGGCATGTTGCAGAAGTAAGCAATAATACTTGCACCGCCGACCCTGTCGCAATTCCGCCCCAAATCCCGATGCCTCTTAGACGTTGAACAAAGCCCAATACAATAGCTAGTGGAATCCCAACCAGATAATATGCCCCAAAATTGACATAGGCCCCAATATGCTGAAATCCACTTCCCCTGGCCACCCCTGGTGCAATGTTCAAATTTACTTAAGGCTGTGATATTGTAGTGCAAATAGCTGAAGGCATGACTTCTAATGACAAGAAAACAGATTGACACGAGCATAGCCATTAAGTTGCTGCATGGTCCTGGCATATTAGTGTACTTCTCTTCAAATTTGTGGAGTCTGAATTAACACACAGCATGTTTGCGGTAGATTTTGGGAAGGCGATTGTCAAATGTTACGCCTCAACTCATTTCCTATTTTGCGAGCATGTTTGCCATAGCCTCAAAAGGATGAAAATTGATGCTTCTCGATATCAACTTAAAAGGTGATTCCGAGAAGCATCAATTGTCATGCTTCTGAATTATGTGTTCAGGAAACAGCTTTAGTAAAATTTGAAGTTCAACGAACACCTCCATATGCAAATAGCTGAAGGCATGACTTCTAACGACAAGTAACAGAAGCTTATCAGTATTTCAAGGAAGCATTTTGACACAAACATAGCCATCAAGCTGCTGCATGGTCCTGATATTATTCAAATTTATCGACTTTGAATACAGTTGATTTTGGCAAGGCGATTGTCAACTGTTGTGCCTCAACTCACTCAGTATTTTGCTAGCGTGTTCGCCATAGCTTCTACTTCTATTTTTTAGTTAAAAATAGATATGAGATTGCTTAAAAGTTGATATCAAGGAGCATCAGTTTTCATGCTTCTGAACTACGGTTTTAGGAGCTTTAGTAGAATTTGAAGTTTGACGAAAACCTCCCTACGACAATATGCAAAGATATGTATGAAACTAACCGGATAGCACTGCTTGTAAGCTGTCCATGATGATGGAGAGACAAAGAAGAGGAGTCATTTCTCTGACATAGTCTACAACTTCTCTCTCATAACTATAAGCATATCCCAGCATAGAGCGACAACAGAAGAGAGTCGTGCTTACGATAAATGCCTCTGCAACTACAAGAACCATCACAGTGCAAACAGACAGTAGAGCTGCCTGTGGATTCCCAGCTCCTAATTCATTTGAAACCCTAGTGCTGCACAAATGGCCATTTTACTATTTTCAGCTATATAATTACTTTTAAGGAGGACCAAAAGTGGGTTTCCTACGCTTTGGAAAACAGTCATTTGAGGCAAACCTTGCAGCAACACCAACAGAGTATGGTATAAGCCAGTGCAATGAAGTTGTTGTAAGGCTGCTCACAAAAATGGTAAAATGTGATAAGCACTTTGACTGTAAAAGCCCGTATAATCGAAATTCTCGAGTATAAAGAAGAAGCATACCAGATTGAAAGCACTGAAGATTCAAGTTGCGGGTTGGGTAGAAAACCAGACATCAATACGACTAGCTCAAATGACCACCATTCGAGACTGTACATTTGAATGAAAAGCAAATAATTCAGAAGTCAAAAGACACTTGAAAACTGCATAAAAAACTAAGGTAGTGTTTGGTTCACTAGAATGAAGCTAGAGTTGGAATTATCATTCCCTTGGATTGCTCGTTCGTTCCTATGTTTGGTTTGCTTGAAACAAGAGAAACTTAAAATTACATTTGCAATCATTTACCCATCAGTTTAAGTAAATAGCCTTTTCCACTGGGAGGCTAAGGAATTACGATTATATTTCCCTTCCAGAATCATTCCAACGAACCAAAAACTACCGAAGTGGACAATCCAATTTACTATTTACCAAACCATTCCAGTAGAAGGAAGAGCGAATCGCAAGAACTCCCCAATGCTTAGGAAGACATCCATTGAGAAAGAAGGGCGGCTTTTTTCACATGCTGAAGAGTATCTCAGGTAAAACCCAAGCATGATCACATTCACCCAATACGATAAACTAATTGCCAATGCTGCTCCCTTAGTTCCTAATCCAAACTTAAATACCAAAGCCCAACAAAGAGGTATGTGGAAAGACAAAATGCCAAATGAGCATAAAAGCATTGGACGGATCAAACTCTGAGTTTGCAAATACGGAACCATTGATTCGAGAATGGCGTAAGGAAATAGCGATGGAATTAGCCAAACTGCATATTTGCCAGCTTCCGCAGAAACTATAGGGTCTTGTCCAAAGAAAACAAGTAGTTCGGCCATAAAGAACCAAAGAAGAGATATCGGGAAACAAACCAGAATGAGGGAGAAAATGGCTGCATAAATATAAGTTCCTAGCTTTTGATACTGTTTTGCTCCATAAGCTTGCCCACATAGAGTTTCCAATGCACTGGCCATTCCAAACTGCTCAATGAATAGACAATCAAATTTAGCATTCAGATGATTAATCAAATTCAGCATTCAGATGATTAACCAAATTCAGCATTAGCACATCTTTTGGAAAAATCGATGAAAATAGGTCAGTTCAGATGCAATTCACTCCACTTACTCATTATTCAAACAAAATGGCTTATGTTATAACAGAAACTGCAGTACTAACAAAATCTATGGACGAGAGAGAAAACATTACAAGGAGACTGTAGCCGGTAACGTTGGTGAGAGACGAGGCAATTGCGACACTAGAAAGGGAGAGTTCACTGATATGTCCCACCATTAGCAGGGGGGCAACGCGCAAGAGGTACTGCGACATTGTCACCACCACCATTGGTGCTGCTACATTGCTCACCTTCTTTAGCTCTTCCACAAACGCCTTTGCTGTTGGCACCAATTTCCTCTCTTCAGGTTTCATCAATAAAGCCTCTTCCATCACCCCCCCTTTCTGATGTTAATTTTGCTTGAACCAACACAAAAACCAACAAGAAGGGAAAGACACAATTCTATGTATTAGTCTCACTACTTCATAAAACAAAGCAATTAGGAACAGCACATGACTCCACCCTAAATCTTGAAAGTAAATTCACCAGAATATGTGCTTCTTATCCAACCACTTCATATATATAAGAAAGAAAAACTCAACACATGCAACTGAAATCAAGTACGACAAAGAAGAAGAGAAAAAAAAAAACAGACTTTGTTCGGAATCTTTTTAATCAAAAGTTAATTAATTTGGATGTCAGCATCTAAATCTTGTCTTCTCTTGTATATATTATATGCATGGAATTAAATAGCTTATCTTGCATCTACAACACCTAATGTTAATTTATTATCAGGAATCAATTTCTCTTGTATCTAAAGCTTGTCACCTTTTGTAGATATTATGAAACTCAGAGGCTAGATAATTGAACCTGCCTTCATTGAAACTCCCAATTTTTCCAACCGAGTTTCCATGTTCCTTGCCTTTATAATAACACCAAACAAATGTTAGTAATGCTCTCAAGATTTCAATCACGAACTAGGAAAGTGGAAAGGGAAATTGATTGTTATCTGTTTGGTTGCCAAGAAAAAAAGATAAGACACAGAACCGTCTGTAAGTTTTTGGGTTCTGGGTTCATATGAAGAAAAGTACTGAAAATTTGACAAATTTAAAATAAGGCTTCAGGAAAGACGATGAAGTGGGTGTGGACGAGAGAGAGAAGCCCATGGTTGTAGTTTGATGCACCGCACCGCCAACTGATTGTTAAACAACAAACGTGAAACTTCCCAAACAAATTAAAAGAATAAGAGAATAATTGAAAATTTCAAAATCTTTGGAACTTGGAAGTACCTAACGCCAACCAAAAAAATCTACTCTTTCTCCGTCCGGTAATTATTCAATCTGTAAATGATGGCAACGGCAAAAGTGAAAGCAGGGGTGAGTGAGGTTGCTGATGGTTCCTTTAACTCCTTTAGTTTTTAATACTGCTCTTTTTTATTTGAAATGTCTTTATATTTTTTTCTACTGCATTAAGTTTTTGTAAATTATTACTTCCTCTCAATAAAAAAAATTTTAAAAAGTAAAAAAGTAATAAATTAAATTTATAAAAAATTATGAAAGACGGATTGTCTAAAACTAATTCTTTATTTAAAAATTTTTTTTAGTAAACTTTTTAACTTTTAGGCCCTTTTTTTTTTTTACTTTTTAAGTTCTTCTCACCAAGATAAATCAATAATTTATAAAAAAAAATAATGTAAAATAATTAAACCAAGAAAAATAATAATAAAATAAATTAGTAAATAAATAAATAAAGCACTGCTGCACATAGTTTTTGAAATTTTGTGCATCAAAATTAAATATTTTAATTAATTCTTCAAATTGGCAAGAAAAATCTATACGCACAAAATTACTTCATTTTTATTTAAAAATTATGAAGAATTTTTAATAGGAAATAAAATTATGAGAGGAAGAAAGTCACTAGCAACTATAAGTAATCAAAAGAGAAAATTTGAGAGCAGGATAAAATATTTATTTAATTTATCAAAGGAGAGCATAACTTGATATTCTTTTTTTTTTTGAAGCTTTGTCATGTTTTTAAAATTGTCTAAATTATTCTTCACAAAAGTAATTTTCACACACTAACAACTGATAGAGAACATATACTAACAAATTAATAGAGAATTATTTGTCGGGGATAAAATAGACATTGTCTCAATCATTCTAAAACTACCCACTCCTCCTTCAGTATTTAGCCTACTTCTCTAAATGCGTATCACCATTTACTTTCACCAATTTTCATCTCTAAAATTAGATCTACGATGACTGAAACAGCATTAGTCTAATACGTATTTTTTATGTATTTAATAATATGTGACTTGCACGCACAATGCCTGTGTTCGGCATCTAATTTATTTAAAAGGGCGACAATGTTTGTAAGGGGACGCCAACCAAAATGTCATTTTGTCTTTCCACAAAAATTAAAGATTTCTCGTCTTCCCAATCACTGGGTTGCCATGATACCACGTGGCGATACAAATTAATGACAAAAAACTTAGACATAAAATTGATATCTACTCTGTGGATTATGTAATTTTTTTCATTGACGGATAACACCCCAAAAAATAGAATTATTAGGGAATTCTATCGGATCATTTTTTCTATCATTCCTCCTAAAATTAGTTGGTATGAGAACAAGTTTTAATGAAATCTTTCATGACATTTGATATTGGCATATCTGCTTTCAAAGCCAACGAGATAGTGTGGTCAAACTCATGATGTAGTATGGTCCAATATTCTCTCCTTCACAATGATTTTTCTGCCATACGAACTCGTGACTTCTAAACTTTGACACCACTTGTCAATAGGGGTGGCATTTATCCAATCTGATTTGTCTTGTCATGTTCCTCACTTCGAACGAATAGTTTATTTGGAGAACTTTTCGAGAATCGGATAAGATTTAGAGAGAATTCTAGAATAAAATTCGGCAATATGTATCTCCGTCCTAGATCCCTGCCCCTGCCCCACCCCTCCCCACCCCCGTCCCATACTACTTAGGGTTTTAGAAGTTGTTTATAGTTGTTATAAGTTATATAATATATAAGGTTTGTCAATTTTTACATAATTCCTAATATATATTTTTTATATTGAAAATAATAGTTTTTATTTTTTATTTTTAGATCTCCGTTTCCCATTTAAAGATCTCCATTTTTCGTTCGGGACGGGGGTAGAGGATAAAATCAATCTCCGTTTGGGGATCAGTGCGGAGATGAAAATTGAATATAGATTCGGAGATCGGGTATGGGAACAGTAATATTCATTCCCGATCCCTCCCGTTGTCATCCCTACTTGTCAAACCTTTTTTTTAACATCTTTTCTAAGACGAGTTGGTGTTTTAAAAAAAAAAAAAAAAGATTTCAAAAAGTCTTTTATAAAATGTGATAGCAGTATGTAACTAAATTTATGGAGGCATTAGGGGTCCAACGGTAAAGAAAAAAGAAGAAAAGTCGGAAGAAAATAAGTTCATGGTTTCTAGTACCATGTAGGGTCTATTTGGCCAAAATTCTTTTTTTGGCTTATTTTTTGTCTTTATTCAAATTTTTTTTGTATTTATTATTTTTATGTCATTTTTTCGTGGATTATTGGTTCAAATCGACGAAAAGAATCTAAAAAGTATAAAATTATGTCCAAAAGTTTAAAAAAAGTCACTAAAGACGAAAATAAGCCAACACGGACGTTGTTTTTGACTTATTTTTTGTCTTTTCTGAACTTTTTTCAAATTTAGCCGATGATTGATAACTTTTCTGAAAGCTCTTGTCGAGACGAACCAACAATCATCAAAAAATTGATGAAAAACAAAAAATTAAAAAAAAATTTCAAATAAGGACAAAAAACTAAACAGTGAATAATCCAATAATAACCACAGGCCAAATGGACCCGTAATATTACTCACTGAAATTGAACTCCAAATACGGAAAGAAAAATAAAGTTCTGAGTCTCTCATTCATTCATCAATCATCACTGTGTTCATAAGTACCTTGTTTTCAAAATTTTCCCCTGTTTTTTGGTTTTATACACATGCATAAATATTTACAACTTAAATTAGCTTAACTTTAATGGGTACCATACCCAAACAATCAAAACTTGAAATTTCCCTACTTGCAAAAAGAATAACCTTCCTCTCTCGATGGAGTCACATTGGGTAACAATGTGAAAGGATTATGTTTCCTTTGAATCTTCTCCTCCCTGTTTTCCTTCCAGTTGTTTCTCTCTTGCCTTTTTTGACTGCTAAATCCAATTGCCTAAGGAATGCCCAACTTTGGAGCTAAGATCCGATGGGATCAAGATTTCACACTTTGCCAAACGCAAAGCAAAATACCAATTATGAAACTGTAGGCCATACCCGGGATTTTAGACCCACGAGTCGATCACATATTTGTCGATCCACCATCAGACGATATCGAGTCGGACTATCAAAATCCTAGTTGGCTCAACCGGCCGATGTCAACATGCTGAAATTCTTATGATGTGTCAAATCAGTCAACAATCGGGGATGACCATATCAGAAAACGCACTCAAATATCTATTCATCACAACACTCAACTAGTTCTTATAAATAAATGGTGAATACCAATGAGAAAGGAGATTGATCACTTAGAAAACTTACGACAAGTTGATCACTGAGAACAAGTTTAGCCACTTCCATATAAAAAGTCAATGTATGCATTGCTTTACATATCTGTTTTTTTTCATATATCATTTGCTTACTTAATCATCAGAGGGCATTTTGATCATTGGTCGAGGTGTCTTTGACTTTTTGTTTCCCTATGCAGATAGGGCATCCGGGTAAAGAAACATGTAGATCAAATCCGGGTTAATTTTCCTTCAACTTCAGTAGAACGCATAGGACAGTCCCATAAATCCATTTTTTTTTTTTTGCTCAGCACAAAGATAACAATATATAAAATAGGAGTAAAACCATACACACAATTGGGTTAAGCCCATGGGCCATTCTCAAGCCTGCTCCTAAAAGCTTACATTCCTAACACAGTTGGTAAGGGACCAACTGAAATGAAGAACCGCCGTAGAAGCCCCAAAGTTCCCAAAGATTGGAGACGTTGAGATGGCTCTGGAACTCCAACTGCGTCCATGGCTCCTTTCTCTTCGCCAGGTAACACACTCCCTTGATTCCTAGGTTTCCTTTCAGAAATGTTATTCCGGATTACTTGTAGCTCCCTTTAAACATCTCTTGATTTCCTCCACTGAGTAATTGTTTATTAATTCCTTAGATTTAACCCATACAATTGCCTTAGTTTTTATCATCTCCACGACCTCCCCTTCGTTCACCACTGAATTGGTGAAACAGGAGGCATTCCTTGCCACCCATACAGACCACACAATCGCATATAAACAAGCTTCCCAGAGCACTTTTTCCACTTTGGACCGTTTTTGGCGTAACCAGAATTCTGCCACCTGTTTGAGAGAAGCAGGGCAGACCCATTGTAGCTCCCACCACTCCAATATCCTACACCATATCCTCCATGTAACACTGCAAGTCAGTAGAAGATGGTCTGTTGTTTCCCCATATCCATTGCATAGAGCACATTTGTCTTCTACACTTGTGATTATATTTCTTCTGACTAGAGACCCTTTGGTAGAAATGCGACCCTGAGTGGCTTGGAAAACAAAAATTTGAACCTTCTGGGGAATAAAATTCCGCCACATCATGTCTCTAATCTTTTTGTCTTTCTGCGTAGAAACAGAGAATAATCTAGGGTATTTGTCTGCTATGGTAACCTGCCCTAGCCAAGCTTGATTCCAGAAACTTATAGCATTCCCAGAATGTACATTCCACTTAAATCCTTTCATTATTTCCTCAGCCATGGAGCACTCTGTCCTTCTGAGGCTGGATATGTCATGCCACATCGGAGAGACTCTCCCTCTCCCTCTCACTGGTTGGTTGGGTAGCCAAGTAGAGGGAGGAATTCCATACTTATCACAGATCACCCGCACCCATAATGAGTCCTTTTCCTTGTAAAATCTCCACCACCATTTAGCTAGTAAAGCACTATTGTGTTCCACCAATCTATGTATCCCCAAGCCACCGTATTTCCTTTGCCTTGTAACTTTTGCCCATCCCACATGGTGTATTTTCCTCTTATTCGGTAGATCACCCCACAAAAATTGCCTCTGAAGTCTTTCAATCTGTTGTGCAATATTAGTAGGAATCCTATATACAGACATAAAATAGATAGGTAAGTTAGCCATTGTTGATCTTATAAGGGTAAGCCTTCCCCCTATTGACAGATACCTCCTTTTCCAAATAGCTAACTTATGTCTTATCCTATCTAAAATGGGCACCCAATGTTCTTTCCTTCTAGGGTTAATCCCTGCTGGAATCCCTAGATACTTAATAGGCAAATTCCCAACTTGACACCCCAACTGTAGAGCTCTAAAAGTTACTTCCTGGTCCTTTATCTTCACTCCGTAGATCATGCTCTTAGCAAAGTTGATCTCCAAACCTGACATTAGCTGGAAGCACCTCAACAATCTTTTAACCGTCTCAACAATCTTTTAACCGTCCATACACCATAGTATTGTTGCACACTTGTGCTTTCTCACACACGTATAAACAAACTCACAAATTGTACACGACCAAAAAAATGAAGAATACAATAAAATTGTAAAAATATTTAATTTCAAATATTCAAACTTTGGGTCTTTACCTACTCGGACACAGATGTCTTAGGAGTCTGTAGTAGGCCGGAATAATCACTAGTGGGCCCTCGGCCCATGATCAGCCGCATCATATTCAAGGGCTCCACGAAGCCCAAACTTACCTGGGATTGGGCCGAACAGCCTATCAGCCGGAGCCTATGCTCGGCCCTTCCGAACGAGTTTTGTGCTCGGCCTTGCCGATCAGTGCAGTCACAGTCCGCACCGACCTTCGGCCAGAATCCCCTTTGGCGACTTCTTGACCAGGTCATCTCAGAAACACCCGGTAATTCAGTTTCCAAAGCACGAACACACGTTCTCCGCTTTCTAAGGGACGTACAGGGGCACCTTTCCAACTCACTCGGACGTGGGACACGTGGTAGAAGACGTGCACGGCACATCCTCCCGATCCATTTTGGCGTGGAACACGTGGCAACGTTCCCGCACTCTTCGGACCACGTCCTACATACTGGGCCGGACGTTCCGGAGACGGTTGGACTCCTACTCTATAAATACCCCGGCGGCACTCCAATCAAAGGTACATGCACACTCGCGCTTAGAACCTACTTTCAAGTTACTTTCGTTCTCTCTAGAAGGCTAACTTGATCGTCGGAGTGCCCACCAGAGATCCAACCCCCCGGTGTGCACTAATTTAGTGTTGAGTGTTTTGCAGATCGTTCAAGAATATCCGATTCATCAACCCGAGAAGTTTAGAGTGGATTCCAGACTCCACAATTTGGCGACCACAGTGGGAGATCCTTCTGACTTCTCATCCTCAAATCCTCACCTTAAAGCTTCACCAGAATCAACAATGGTAGTCACCGGAACAGAACCTTCAGTCCTACCAGCTATTCCACCCCCACCCCCTGCTGACTTGAGAGATAGAGCGTATGTCGAGCGCCTGGAGGCTCGACTGGCAGAACGAGACCAGCTGCTCCACCTGGTCAGGGACGAGATTGCGCAACTCAAAGTTGCCATCAAACCTAAACAGAATGGCGAAACATCGCAGGCACGGCGACGAAGGCGCCGCAGGACACGCTCTCCGGGGCGAAGAGAAAGGAATAAGCGTCCGGCCCTCGAACGGCTGGGAGCCGAAACCGAGGTCGACGCGATCAACGAAACGCGGGGCCAGGGCCGAACCCGAACCGCACCATCTGCAAATTGTTCGGACTCCGAACGAGGAGCTCGGAGGGTCTCGGTTCACAGAAGGTTGGGAGCTCAACCAGTTAGTAGCACCCAGTCGTACTCTCCTCCGACAACACCTTCGGACGACACCCCGACCCATGAGACTCAAATGGATCGGAGGTATGGCGGCCGAAGGGATCAATCCCCATCTAGACGTCAAAACTATCGAGGGCGTTCCCCTCGGTATCGCGGTGGGCAGGACCTCAGACCACAACTGGTGGCTAGACGAGGGGGAAGAGCCGAACAGGAGGTTCGGCCAGCACGCTCACAGTGCGACATTATCCACGACCAACTCATCTCTTCTCCCTTCACCAGGGAGATAGAGGGGGTGCGTCCACCACGTGGCTTCAATCCCCCGAAATTCAGTAAGTATGACCCCAAGACAGATGCCTACCTGCACTTGGTGCACTTTCGGCAGATGATGTCTCTCTACAGCGCCGACGACGCCCTGATGTGCAAGCTGTTCCCTTCCAGCTTGGGGGAACTGGGGCTCCTCTGGTTCGACAAACTGCTGAAGGGTTCCATCCCATCTTTCAAGGACTTATCCCTCGCCTTCCTGGCTCGGTTCGTCACCAGCAGCAGGCAGAAGAAAGGAGTCGACTCCCTCCTTGCACTGCGGAAGTCGGCAAATGAGTCTCTCAGGCAGTACGCTGCCAGGTACTGGGAACTCTTCAATGAGATTCAAGGCTGCGACCCTGCCATTGCTGTGACTTCATTCAAGCTCGGGCTGGATCACCGAAGCAGGTTGTTCGAAGACCTCATGTTATCCAATCCTACCGACATGGATGACCTCATGTCCCGGATCGACAACCACTGCCGGTTGGAGGACGCACGCAGCGAGCGGCGTCAGGCCGAACAAAACCATCCCCGCCAGGGGGATGGAAACAAGCATACACCACACGGCTCGCGCCGGAGTGTGAACGTGGTATCCTCTGGGAAGAATAAAGGACCTCGGGCGTTCGAGTTTGCTGCGGAGAAGACGATCTTCAAGATCCCGACGTACGAGATCCTCAAGAAGATACAGAATGAGCCGTACTTTGAGTGGCCGAGGCGGCCAATGGGAGAACAGCGAAAGACGCCAGACTCTCCGTATCGTTGTTCGTACCACAGGGAGAAGGGTCATTTGACCACACGCTGCCGAGCGTGGAAGGATTTCCTGGAACGATTGGTGTCTCAGGGACTCCTCAAGGAATTCACCAACGAGGAGAAAACACAAGCCGGGCCACAGCCAGAACCGGAGAAAGAGAACAGTGGGGAAGTCCGGGTGATCGATGTCATCCACGGTATGGTAGATGCAGCAGCCGAGGAAACTCTTCGGGCCGAGATCAGGCGTGCGGCATGCGGCAAGCAGGTCATGTCCGTAAGTGCAGGAGCCAAACGTCCGCATCTCGACAGCCAATCTGGGGGCGGCCTATCATTCTCTGATCAAGATCTTCAACGCCTCCAGATGCCACATCATGACGCGTTAGTCGTCTCTCTCACCCTCGGTAATTCGCTGGTCCGCCGCATATTGGTCGACCAGGGAAGTTCGGCCGAGGTCATGTATTACCCCCTGTTCAAAGCGTTGCACTTACAGGAGGCGGACCTCACACCCACCGAGGTGCCGTTGGTAGGGTTCAACTCGGCTCCTATTTGGCCCCTTGGTAAGATCACACTCCCTATCCGTACGGGCACAAGGACCGTAGAGGTAGAGTTCGTGGTCGTCGATGTGCCGAGCCCTTACAACGCCATCGTCGGCCGGGTCTGGTTACACAAGCTCGGGGCCGTAGCCTCGACTTATCATCAAGTCCTTCGCTTCAACGGAACATGGGGACCTGAAGAAGTGTTGGGTGACCAATTAGCCGCCAAAAAATGCTATGTGGCGGCGATCAAGAGCAAGGTCTGCCCCGAACAGGTCCAGTGGGTGGAGGCGCCGGACGCTCCCCTTCTGGACGACGTCGGCACACCAGCTGCCGAAAAAGCAGTTGAAGAACTGATCACGGTACCGGCCGACGACATCAATACCGACAGAACTTTTCTGTTGGGATCAACCCTATCACCAGCCGAACGGGAAGCTATGACCTGCTTCCTGAAGAGGAACATTGAAGTGTTCGCGTGGACACCATATGAGATGCCGGGCATCGATCCAGACTTTATTTGTCACCACCTCAACGTGGACAAATCTCGCCGACCCGTCATTCAAAAACCGCGACGGTCGGCCACAATCCATACCGACGCGGTCATCGAGGAGGTCGACCGACTGCTGGAAGCTGGGGCAATCAAGGAAGTACAGTACCCCACCTGGTTGGCAAATACCGTCGTTGTGAAAAAGAAGAATGGTAAGTGGCGCGTCTGCGTCGACTATACAAATTTGAACGATGCTTGCCCGAAGGATTGCTTCCCTGTACCGAGGATCGACCGCCTCGTCGACGCTACATCTGGGCACGCTCGGTTCAGTTTCATGGATGCCTACCGGGGATACCATCAGATTGCTATGCACGGTCCGGATATGGAAAAGACTGCCTTCATCAGTCCCCGTGGATTATACTGTTATAGGGTCATGCCCTTCGGTCTCAAAAACGCGGGGGCCACATACCAACGGATGGTCACGAAAATGTTTGCCAAACAGATCGGAGATACGATGGAGGCCTATATCGACGACATGGTAGTGAAGAGCAAATTTGAAGCCGAGCACCTCAAGCACCTGCAAGAGGTGTTCGACATTCTGAAAGAGCACAAGCTCCGTCTCAACGCCGACAAATGTGCCTTCGGCGTCGGTTCCGGAAAATTTCTTGGGTACCTTGTCACCAGAAGAGGCATCGAGGCCGATCCGAACCAAATCACTGCCGTCAACAACTTAGCCGCACCGTACAGTATCAAAGGGGTTCAGAAGTTAACAGGGATGGCGGCCGCATTGAACAGGTTCATCAGCCGATCTTCGGACAAGTGTCGTCCATTTTTCGCACTCCTGAAAAAGTGCAGCCGAAGGAGCTTTGAATGGACCCCCGAATGTGATCAGGCGCTCCTGAATTTGAAGGCTTACTTGTCTTCGGCGCCACTACTCTCAACACCGAAAGACAAGGATGACCGAGCTCATCTACCTATCTACTATACCAGCAAAACACTGGTCAGTGCCGAGACCAGATATCTGCCCTTGGAGAAACTAGCACTAGCACTGGTCTCCGCTTCCAGAAAGCTTGCGCCGTATTTCCAAGCGCACCCCATCACGGTTTTGACTTCACAACCTCTAAAAAGCCTGTTCCGTAAGGCTGATCTGTCTAACCGAATCTCGAAGTGGGCCGTGGAATTGGCCAACTTTGACATACAATACCAGCCGAGGACGGCGATCAAAGGGCAGGTTCTGGCAGATTTCATTGCCGAGTTCACGCCAGATTCAGAGCCAACACTGCCGAACAAAGAGTCGGCAGGATTAGTTCAATGGCAACTATTCCATGGCAATTCTTGGAGGATGTTTGTGGATGGCGCATCCAATAATCATGGTTCCGGAGCCGGGGTCGTTTTGATTTCACCAGAGGGAATTGTCCATGAATTGGCAATCCGGCTTGACTTCCTCGCCTCGAACAATGAGGCCGAATACGAGGCCGTACTGGCCGGTCTTCGTTTCGCAGCAGACCTCGGTTCGGAGCACATTAAAGCTTATAGCGATTCTCAGTTGGTAGTCCACCAACTCTCCGGCGAGTATTAGGGGTGAAATTAAAAACCGGAAAACCGGACCGGACCGGAAAACCGGACCGGACCGACGGTTTAAAAAGCTCAAAAATCGGTTCGGTTCGGTTTCGGTTTGAGAATTTTGAAAACCGAATTTTCGGTTCGGTTTACGGTTTAAAGGGTTGAAAAACCGGACCGGACCGGACCGGACCGGTTGGGGTATATATATATATATATATATATATATATATATATATATATATATATATATATATATATATATTAATTATTATATTTTAACTGTTACACTTTTATATGTATATTATATTTTAATTTTTAGCCTCTGTTACACTTATTCACAAACTAGAGGTTTGAATTTTTAGCCTATGTATAGCATTTTTGCGTTGATTGTACGGGCGAAGCATTTTTGCTTATTCACAAACTAGAGGTTTGAATTTCCCTCTATTTTAGTATTTTTTTGATTATTGTGATTGGAGCACCTGGTTGCAAGCTCTGCCCCGAAATTAAAAGATTCTTTGGAGCAGAGCACCAGGTTGCAAGACTCCTCCTTTTGCCAAGTTGCATATATATATTCATTACCTGAATGTTGCATTGTTTGTTTATATGTAGATGGATGATTCTGGGCTTAATAGTGTAAATAGAGAATATGTATTAGTGGATGAATATGAATGCAATGAAAACAAGCAAGGGAGTCCGAAAGCAAAAAATAAACCGAAATAAATTGCTCATTCAAATTGTCCAAAATATTGTTGAAAAGGTCAAAAACCGAAACCGGACCAAACCGGACCGAAACCGGATGAAACCGGACCGAAACCGGACCGGTGTAATCGGTTTGGTTTCGGTTTATAAAATTCTCAAACCGAAAAATCGGTTCGGTCCCATAAAATGTACCGAACCGGACCGGTTACACCCCTAGCGAGTATGAAGCTCGCGACGACCGAATGTCCCGCTACCTTACCGCCTTACAACACGCCAGCAAACAGTTCCGCACTTTTTCTTTGGAGCAGATTTCTAGAGAACACAACGCCCATGCCGACGCTTTAGCCGGTCTCGCGTCGGCCACGGACGCTGGGGGGCAGAGAACCGTATCTATCGATATCCTCCCACAGCCGAGCATCGAAAAATCTGCGTCCGAGCCAGTGTATTGCATCTCGCAGGAACCCAGTTGGATGGATCCCATCGTAGCGTACCTTCAGGACGAGACGTTACCCGAAGACCGAAGGGAAGCACACAAAATCACTCACAAAGCCGCCCAGTTCTGGCTAGGACCAGGTAACAAACTCTACCGGAGAGCCTTCTCGGCACCTTATCTGCTTTGTGTGCACCCCAAACAGACTGGGGCTATTCTTCAGGAATTACATTCAGGCAGCTGCGGATATCACTCGGGAGGACGATCGCTCGTGCATCGTGCTCTGACTCAAGGCTACTGGTGGCCTAACATGAAAAAAGAGGCCGATGAGATGGTAAAAAGCTGCGACCAATGTCAGAGGTTCTCTCCGCTCATACATCAGCCGGCCGAAGAACTCAATCCGCTTTCCAGTCCATGGCCGTTCGCACAATGGGGGCTGGATATAGTCGGAAAATTCCCTGTGGCCCCAGGAGGCTTTAAATTCTTGATCACCGCTACAGACTACTTCACCAAATGGATCGAGGCCGAACCATTGGTCAAAATTGAAGACAGAGATGTGAAGAGGTTCGTATGGCGGAGTATCATATCAAGGTTTGGTATCCCCTACGCTTTCATATCAGACAACGGCACGCAGTTCGTTGGGGACCTGTTTACCAACTTCTGCGCCGAGCACAGGATCCGCTTCTTCAATTCCACACCGTCATACCCACAGTGTAACGGACAGGCCGAAGCTTCTAACAAAATCCTCTTGAACGGAATCAAAAAACGACTAATGGCAGCAAAGGGTAAGTGGGCCGAAGAGCTTTATAGCATTCTATGGGCATACCGGACCACACCTCGCCGCTCTACTGGCCGAACACCGTTCTCCTTGGCCTTTGGCACAGAAGCTGTTATACCGTTGGAAGCTGGCCTCCCGACGATGCGAACAGAAGAATTCCATCCGGACACCAATGACAAAGCTTTGTCGATGGCCCTAAACCTGGCCGAAGAACAGAGGGAAGCTGCTCGGATCCGAATTGCCGCTTATCAGCAAACGATATCTCAGGGCTATAACGCCAGAGTTCGGCCCAGATCTTTCAAACCGGATGATCTTGTTCTGAGAAAGGTCGTCGGCGCGAAACGAACAAATAAGCTCGGACCTAATTGGGAAGGTCCCTACCGAGTGATCAAGATCGTTGGGGTCGGCTCCTACAAACTGGAAGACATGGATGGGATACCTATTCCCCGACCTTGGAATGCTCACAACTTAAGGAAGTACTTCCATTAAGTTCTCTCTCTGTCTGTTTTATTACGAGAAGTGCGTGATCTACGGCCTCACTCTCTTCACTTTATTCATTTTTGGTTTATTTTTGTAATCATGATTTGTTAGCAGCTTGTAATGCTCCTCATGTTCGGTTTATTCTTCACTTAGTGAAATTTATGAAATTTCTCCAAACGTTCGGCGACGTGCCTCTTTGTTATCCGTTACTGAACGGTTCGGTTTATTCTTTACTTAGTGAAATTTATGAAATTTCTCCAAACGTTCGGCGACGTGCCTCTGTGTTATCCGTTACTGAACGGTTCGGTTTATTCTTTACTTAGTGAAATTTATGAAATTTCTCCTTTACTTAGTGAAATTTATGAAATTTCTCCAAACGTTCGGCGACGTGCCTCTGTGTTATCCGTTACTGAACGGTTCGGTTTATTCTTCACTTAATGAAATTTATGAAATTTCTCCAAACGTTCGGCGACGTGCCTCTGTTTTATCCGTTACTGAACGGTTCGGTTTATTCTTTACTTAGTGGAATTTATGAAATTTCTCCAAATGTCCGGCATTGTGCCACTCTGTAATTCGTCGCATAATGGTTCGGCATTAGCTATGCAATTGTATGAAAGGAAATAAACCGAAGTGCTTCGGTGATCGTTACAAAAAAGAAACAAATGGGCACAGCTCGGTAAATAAAAGTTGATCTAATTCAAAAGCTCATTACATGGAAGTCGACTGTTAAAACAAAATAAAGCTAAGGTTGGCACGCAGGCCCTATTACAAGTTTCTAACTAAGAAGGCTGGCCTCCATCTCCGGCAGCGGAGGAGTCAGGTACTCGCTCTGTATCCGGAAGGGGGGTCTCTCCGGCCTGGGACTGCGTGGCGGCAGCAGGATCATTGGCCGGCTCGGCATCAGCAGTCGGCTCTCCATACGAAGGGACATCCCTATACAGAGAAGATCCCTCCGGCACTTCAGCAGCCTTGAGTGCCCAGAGGTAACCGCTGCGGAAGGCATCCTCCAGCAACCCAGCCAGTTGAGCGTTGATACCTTCCATTTGCTTCAGGAACTTCCCCTGAGCTTCGGCGTAGCCATCGTTGTACCCCTTCGAGTCGGCCTCATCCACCCTCTTCGCCATTTCTGCCTTCGTGGCTTCAAGGTCTACGGCGAGAGCCTTCCCCTTCTCCTCGGCAGCGGACAGGGCCGTGCGGATGGCATTCCGCTCCTCCCGCATTTGATTCTTCGCCGTAATCTCCTGCTCATGCAGGGCTCTTAGGCCGCGGATTTGGGCAGCCTTCCGCATCAGCCCATCCGACACTGGGACCAGATGCTGAGCTGCCTGCATTATACCACCAAGGAAGAGTGAGTACAGATTATAAAATAACTTGGGAAAAACAGAAGTCGAAGGAAACTGGATACCTTCACCATCAGCCGAGCCATCTCCAGGAATGACGCGTCTAATGTCCTCGGTAGAGCCTCAGCATCTTTGGGGAGCGTCATCCCTCCGGCCAGCGTCAACGCCATCAGAGGGTCGGCATTGAGTGTATCTCCGGTATTCAACGGCCTGCCGTCGAACATTAGCTTCGGGACGAAGGCTGGAGGGACAGATGTGCCCGCCGCCTCGGTCGCAGCCAGGGGACGACTCGCCTTCGGCGGAGCCACTGTGTCCACCTTCTGATGTGCGGCTCCTTGAGCCTTCTGCCGGGAGTCCTCCTTCGACTCCCTTGGTCTTTTGGCCGCAGCAGAGCCTTCTTCTGGGCCTTTCCTCTTCTTTTGAGGATCAGCAAGGCGAGAAGACTGCGGTACGGATCCGCCAACGGCAAGCTTGAGGGTGACCTCTTCCGGTGCCTTCCTCGGCATGTCGTCGATCTCTGCGATAAAATCCGCTAACTCTTGTTCAGCAAACTCGATCGGTGAGTTACGACTATAACCGGACGAAGTCGTCGAAGAGCAGGTACCTGAAGAAATGGGAATGACCTCGTCCGGAGTCGGTTCTTCCCGTGGTTCTCTGATAACCCCAAGCGGACCGGTGTCTGCGCCTCGGTTTTCCTTTGGAGCCTCGGAGCTTTCGCTGCTGCTAAAGTCTCCTCGGCACTTGAGTTTTGACCGGTACACCTCCACGTACCCAAGCAAAACCGAACAGTCCCTACTCCTCCGCCGAACGGTGAATGCCCGGCTGATTCTGTCCCAGTTCGCCTTACTCCTTAGGCCGTCGACGACTCCTTTCCCTGCAAAAAAACAAGCAAGTTAAAAAAAAAAAAAGGATATTTGACTGTACGGGACTTACCGGCGAACCCTGGGACGCGCGGGATAGGGTAATAACGAAGTTCGCCTAACTCGAATTCGAATTCTCCCCGAACGACGACGAAGTCGTTTGCATATTTATCGGAGTCCGGAAGGCCTCTGATCAGCCTCCTCTGTCCGGTTCGGCAGCTGAGGTATTTCCTCCTCGCTACCTTGTTCTGGCTTACTAAGTAGAGGCCGAACAGGTCTTCTACCTCGAACTCGAGGTGGTATCTCTCCTTAAGTTCGATGACCCCTACCACTATGCGGTAGAAGTTGATGGTCACCTGGGAGGGGGTTAGCTGGAGGACATGCAGTACCTGCCGAAGGAAAGGGTGGAGCGGGAAGCGCACGCCACCCTCGATGATAGCCATCAAGGGCAGCACGATCTGGAAATTGTTTGTTGCGACGCTCTCCCCCGGCCGAACGAGCTCTACTGACACGTTATCCGGTATGCCGTAGGTTGCACGGAAGTCCGCGAGGCTCTCCGGATCCTCAAAAAATCGAGAATACCGGTTTTTTCCCGAGTGAGAGGCCGAAGTCTTCGGCATCACCTCGGCCTCTGGAAGCCCCGACGAACCGCTGGGTCCAGCTTGTTCGGCACTGGAGGACGACCACGATGTTGATTCTACTTCCGGCCCGGACATCCTATAAACACGTTCACGGGCGTTTAAAAAAAAAAAAACAAAGATCTAAGAGGATCGGGGCTTCACAGCCCCTCAGGATGTCTCCGGCCGGAACGCCCATCTTTCGGCCAAGACACTCATCGCTCGGCCGAAACCAGGGAGGCGGTGTTAACTACAGTCAATCTAAACCTAGCGGAAAAACAGAGACTATGGCATAAGAGAGTTCACAGGAGACTTACTCTCGATCCGTTGATGAAATTTGGGAATCTTCGAACTCTGGATGATTGCGCAAAGTTGGAAGAAAAATGCAAGGAAAAGCGGATGCCTCAAAAGCTCTGGAGATCGGAAGATTTTTTAGTTCTCCCAAGCCCTCTATTTATAAGAGGGCTAGTAGGCGGGAAACGGCAGGCGTGAGAAACGAGGCGCCCCCGCACAAGGATCGAAGCCACGTGTTGCCATCTCATTGCCCGACGCTTCGCATCCGCCGTTCTGCAGCCACGTGTCACCATCTCGTCGCCCGACGCCTCGCGTCTGCCGTTCAGCAGTGTCCTTTCGGCTTTGCCATAAAGGGAGCCACGTGTCAAGATCTTATCGCTTGACGATTCGCGTGCGCCGTTCTGCAGTATCGCTTCGGCTCTACCGTCGGATCGAACGCCACGTGTCGCAATCTCAGCTCCTGACAACTCACGTGCGGCTCAGACCCTTCTACCAAGCACTATGCAGCGTTCTCTCAAAATCTGATGATTCCTAACAGAGCCAACCTCGCAGGTCTGTTCGGTTCCGAACAGAATGCCCCAGGGCATCAACAATAACTGACACAAGTTCTCCACAGCCGTCAAGAAAAATCTGCCTTCGTGCCGGGGCTCGGCCACATGGTCAATTCCCCCGTACCGAGCTGCGTACGACTGAATTGAGGGGCTGTTGTAGTAGGCCGGAATAATCACTAGTGGGCCCTCGGCCCATGATCAGCCGCATCATATTCAAGGGCTCCACGAAGCCCAAACTTACCTGGGATTGGGCCAAACAGCCTATCAGCCGGAGCCTATGCTCGGCCCTTCCGAACGAGTTTTGTGCTCGGCCTTGCCGATCAGTGCAGTCACAGTCCGCACCGACCTTCGGCCAGAATCCCCTTTGGCGACTTCTTGACCAGGTCATCTCAGAAACACCCGGTAATTCAGTTTCCAAAGCACGAACACACGTTCTCCGCTTTCTAAGGGACGTACAGGGGCACCTTTCCAACTCACTCGGACGTGGGACACGTGGTAGAAGACGTGCACGGCACATCCTCCCGATCCACTTTGGCGTGGAACACGTGGCAACGTTCCCGCACTCTTCGGACCACGTCCTACATACTGGGCCGGACGTTCCGGAGACAGTTGGACTCCTACTCTATAAATACCCTGGCGGCACTCCAATCAAAGGTACATGCACACTCGCGCTTAGAACCTACTTTCAAGTTACTTTCGTTCTCTCTAGAAGGCTAACTTGATCGTCGGAGTGCCCACCGGAGATCCAACCCCCCGGTGTGCACTAATTTAGTATTGAGTGTTTTGCAGATCGTTCAAGAATATCCGATTCATCAACCCGAGAAGTTTAGAGTGGATTCCAGACTCCACAGAGTCATTCGATATGTGTGAGCTTCGTGTATATTGTATGAATTATGCATGTTTTGTACTGCTCATAGGGTGATAAAACATTGGTCAAAAGTTTAAGAGAGAGGTACGTGAAATTGTAGCCTTTGTTAAGGAATATAAAGTCGATGCACAAAATCTGCAAGTTATCGCAATCACAGACAGTCAAGCCTCTCCATTCTTGATTGATTTGTTTTCCTTTTTCACAGAAATGTAAATAGGAAACAAGTAGTGTACGTCCACTAATTTAGGATCTGAGTCCACTAATTTAGGATCTAAATTTGTTTCCACATTGTATATATTCTTCCAATTGTACCAGTTTATACATATTGAGTTTTACCACTTTTCATGGTATCAGAGCATTCACGCTCCTGAGCCTTTATTCCCTTTTCACAGCAACCATCATCCTTCTAACCACCACACATGGCAGGAGAGGATGCTGACACTCCAAAAACCTCAGCCAAGCCTGAGGCCAATGAATACAACAACCCAAATGATCCCTTTTATATTCATCACTCCGATCAACCTGGACTCATCCTCGTTACACAACCGTTGACGGAGGAAAATTATAATACTTGGAGTCGTGCCATGCTTATGGCCCTCAACATCAAGAATAAGGAGGGCTTCGTCAACGGCATGATTCGAGAGCCGCCAAAGATTTCTACCACAGAATCCCAACAATGGAAGCGCTGCAACAACCTTGTCAAGGCTTGGCTTCTTAATTCTATCTCAGAGGACATTAAAGCGAGTGTAATATACAATGAAAGTGCCCATGAAATCTGGGCTGAACTGAAAGAGCGTTTTTCACGCACTAATAGTGTCCACCTTTTCCATGTTGAGGAAGCCATCCATGATTGTAAACAAGACAACATGACTATCGGTGCTTACTACACAAAGCTAAAGGGCCTTTGGGACGAACGCGATGCATTATGTTGCATCCCCACCTGCACTTGTGGCATTGTGAAAGAAGTTCTGCAGTTCCAACAGAATCAAAAGACCATGAAGTTCCTCATGGGACTCAATAGAGACTATTCCGCTGTTCGAGGACAAATTCTGCTCATGGATCCGCTCCCTACCGTCAACAAGGCCCACTCTCTCATCCTCCAGGATGAGAGACAACGAGGAATATCAAAAGAAAGCACTGTGATGACTGAAGTGGCAGCCTTCGCTGCAAGGAGCAATTCCCGAAACATTGAGAGAGCTTTCACACCCAAAAATCCACATTTGAAGTGTGGAAAATGTGACAAGCTTGGGCACACTTCAGAGACATGTCGAGCACACCTTGAGTGTGATTATTGTGGTTGGAAAGGTCACACCATTGATGTCTGTCGTAAGCTGAAGAAGATGAATCCTACTGGAGCCAAACCCGATCAGCAAGAGCGCAAGAAATTTCTTCCCAGAGCCAACCATGTCAATGCCAACACAGAAGCACCTTCATTCACCCTCACGGCTGAACAGTACCAAAATGTCTTGACAATGCTCAATGGAAATAAGTCCAACTCACTAGCCAATCATGTTGGTAGTTCATCCGCTATGACTGAACTCTCAGGTACAATCTCATGTGCCTCTATTTTTGGCAAAGAAGTGTGCTGGATACTTGACACAGGAGCCACAGATCACATGGTTTGCTCTACTGATTTGTTGTCTACAAATTCTCGTGTTACCAACCGAACTGTGCATCTTCCCAATGGAACACTTGCTGCTGTCACACACATGGGCAACATCCATTTTCCTGATTTTTCATTACATAATGTGCTATGTGTTCCCTCCTTTAAGCTAAACTTGATATCTGTTAGCAAGCTAGTTCACAAATCCCGCTATCTTGCCACATTCACTGACAATGCTTGTATGCTACAGGACCAACAATCGGGGAAGATGATTGGGATGGGAACTGAACGAGGCGGGCTTTACTACCTTGATACTCCGCAGAAAACAAGCACCAACTCAGTCACCGCAACAACTTCTCTCTCCCCAAGTCTTTGGCACCAACGTCTCGGTCATCTTTCAAATAAGAGTCTTTGTTTGCTTCCACGTTCTGTTACAAACATAAAGCTATGTGATGTTTCTGATTGTTTAATTTGCCCATTAGCTAAACAGACTCGTTCTCCATTCCCATTAAGTTCAATCCGTACTCATGCACCTTTTGAATTAATTCATGTTGATATATGGGGAGGATATCGTGTCCCTGCACTCAATGGGGCGCAATATTTCCTTACCATCGTTGATGATTATACTCGATGTACATGGGTTTACTTGATGCGTCATAAATCTGACACTCGCAGATGCCTCACCACATTCATCAATTTCATTGAGACACAATTCTCCTTGAAAGTTAAAATCCTTCGCAGTGATAATGGTCCCGAATTTCAAATGACACAATTTTATTCAGATAAAGGGATTATGCATCAAACTAGTTGCGTTTCCACTCCACAACAAAATGGAGTAGTTGAGCGTAAACACAACCACCTCCTCAATGTGGCCCGAGCCTTGCTATTTCAAGCTAATCTTCCTAAGAAATTCTGGGGAGATGCCATTTTAACTGCCACTTATCTCATCAACCGAACGCCCACAGCTCCCCTCAAAGGAAAGACACCTTTTGAAATGCTCTTTCACAAACAGCCCACATATGATCATTTGCGAGTTTTTGGGTGCTTATGTTTTACCTCAACACACCACCATCGTCCCACAAAGTTTGATGCCAGAGCCACACGTTGTCTCTTTCTAGGATACCCCTATGGTCAGAAGAGATACCGGGTTTATGATCTTTTAACTGGTAAAACTTTTGTCTCACGAGATGTCTCTTTTCATGAGAGCATTTTTCCCTTTCCGTCTTCCGCTGTCAACCCTCCTCCAGTGCTCCCTCACCCTCAACCACCAGCATATGATGAGGACACCTTCACCTCGTCTCATCCGTCCAAACTCCACATTGAATCTGTTTCAGCAGAACCCGTCTCTCCGGAAGTCCCTCCTTCAAACTCCACAGATTTCCCTTCGTCCAGCAATGCTTCGCATCCTGCCCAAGACTCCCCATCTCCCCCTCCTGCCCTACCCCAACCTTCATCACGGCTGACTCGCCCTACCACCACACCTGGTTATCTTCGTGAGTATCATGTTGGTATTTCTCTTCCTTCACGTACCGTTCCATCATCTAACTCCGCATTGGTCGACGCTACAGGTATCACTTACCCATTATCTGATGTACTTTCATATGATAAATTATCACCCAAACACTGTACTTTCACCACTTCCCTTTCAGCCGAGAAAGAACCTTCCTCATTTGCACAGGCAGTTTGTGACCCTAAATGGCGTCTTGCTATGCAACAAGAGCTTGATGCCCTCAAAGCTAATGGGACATGGTCCCTTCAAGCTTTGCCTCTTGGGAAGAAGCCGGTTGGATGCAAATGGGTATACAAGATCAAATACAATTCTGATGGTACCATCGAACGCTATAAAGCCAGATTGGTAGCAAAGGGGTACAATCAAATTGAAGGATTAGACTATGGTGAGACTTTTGCTCCAGTTGCAAAGCTTGTCACCGTCCGTCTCCTTCTTGCTGTGGCCTCAACTCAACATTGGCACCTTCACCAACTTGATGTCCATAATGCCTTCTTAAATGGTGACCTTGATGAAGATGTCTACATGTCTTTACCTCCTGGTTTCGGACGAAAGGGGGAGACACGAGTTTGCAAACTTCATAAGTCATTGTATGGCCTCAAACAAGCTTCCCGACAATGGTTTATCAAACTCTCAACAGCTCTCAAACAAGCCAATTTCAAACAATCAAAATCTGATTATTCATTGTTCGTCCGATCCCAAGATGGTAAATTCACTACCCTCCTCATTTATGTTGATGATGTTATCCTAGCGGGAAACAGTCTACAAGACATTGAAGACACAAAGTTATTTTTAAGGGATCAATTCAAGTTGAAGGACCTTGGGGAATTGAAATATTTTTTAGGCATTGAAGTTGCTCGATCCAACAAAGGGATTGCCCTTTCACAACGAAAATATGCCCTCGAAATTCTTGAAGATGTTGGATATCTTGGTGTGAAACCAGCTTCTTTTCCCATGGAACAAAACTTATCTCTCAGTAAGTTTGATGGTGATTATGTTGATGACCCTTCCTCATATCGTAGACTTGTTGGGCGGCTGATTTATTTGACCATCACTCGACCCGACTTGACATATTCAGTCCATGTTCTAAGTCAATTTATGGACAAGCCACGGGTTCCACATTTAGAGGTAGCTCATCGCGTCTTGCGATATGTGAAACAAACGCCCAGTCAAGGAATTTTACTTCCAACAAATAGTCCCATCCAACTGAATGCATTTTGTGATGCAGATTGGGCAAGATGCTGTGATACTCGACGATCTGTTACTGGGTACTGCATACTCCTTGGTAATTCATTGATTTCCTGGAAAACCAAGAAGCAAACGACAGTGTCACGCTCCAGCGCAGAAGCTGAATACCGATCCATGGCTTCAACTTGCTGTGAAATTACATGGTTGAAATATATTCTACAAGATTTGGGCATCAAGCATCCACAACCTGCCAACCTGCATTGCGACAATCAAGCCGCACTCCACATTGCTTCAAACCCAGTTTTCCATGAGCGAACAAAACATATAGAGATTGATTGTCATCTTATACGAGAAAAGGTTCAAGAAGGAATGATCAAAACAGCTCATGTGTCCACGTCACACCAACCAGCTGATATTTTTACAAAGCCATTGGGTTCCTCACAGTTCTCGACTTTACTTGGCAAGTTAGGAATTATCAACATACATTCCAAACTTGAGGGGGAGTGTTAAGGAATATAAAGTCGATGCACAAAATCTGCAAGTTATCGCAATCACGGACAGTCAAGCCTCTCCATTCTTGATTGATTTGTTTTCCTTTTTCACAGAAATGTAAATAGGAAACAAGTAGTGTACGTCCACTAATTTAGGATCTGAGTCCACTAATTTAGGATCTAAATTTGTTTCCACATTG
Organism: Arctostaphylos glauca; assembly: GCA_019985065.2. Lineage (NCBI taxonomy): Eukaryota > Viridiplantae > Streptophyta > Magnoliopsida > Ericales > Ericaceae > Arctostaphylos > Arctostaphylos glauca. The sequence goes on along the minus strand of JAHSPW020000012.1, from coordinate 8,640,589 downwards.
TATATATTCTTCCAATTGTACCAGTTTATACATATTGAGTTTTACCACTTTTCAGCCTTGAATCTACAAAACCTTTTTTTTTAATAACTATTTTAACAACAAACTGAAAGAATAGTAGGTAGGAAAAGAGAAACAAACTGATGGTCAATTGAGAGTTGAGAAGAGATATTGGAGTGTGAGGAATTGCTAATATATAGACTGTAGATTGATGGCCAAAAATAAGAGAGATGGAAATAACAAGACGCTTAATAATAATAAATCATCCCATGAGAAGACTACTGATGGATTTGCCTATTCATTCACGTCTCCACCCACTTCTTTCAGTGCCCATTTATTCAACATCTCTCTCTCTCTCTCTCTCTCTCTCTCTCTCTCTCTCTCTCTTCCCGCCGCATTCATTCAACAAAAGAAAACTTACCTCTATTTAGCCTCTTGTTCTTCTGTTTTATTTCTTTTTTTTTTTTTGCATTTGTTCATTTTACCTCTAATTTTTATGAATTATTATATTATCTTGACGAATGCATCTAAGAATAAAAAAATTGTGTTTAAAAAAAAAAACAAAAATGCTAAATTCAGTATCACTTTTTTCAGTTATGTTACTATCTTCTTTTAAATTTTTATAAAGCTAGCGTAAAATATTTAGGTTAATTATTTGTCTTGATGGACAAAATTTGAAAATGTAATAATTATGATTAAAAGTTTCAAGAAAAATTATCAGAAACATTTTTTTAAAAAGAACAGTTTTTCCCGATCTTTCATGCCGATCTTTAGGGTCATCTTATGTGAATTCTTTTTTCAACTCTAGTTTAATTTTGTACATTTTTTCAAATTTTGTCATAAAATAGAATGATTAATTCTAAATAAAATTGATTAAAAAACCCAGTAAATCACTGAACATTAATATTACGGATTGTCTTTAAAAAAAAATCACTAAGCCAAACTCAGCTATGTAAGTGTAGAGTTACATTTAGTCAAGGCTCAATTCTCATTCGATGTTGATTCGTTTGTTAAACAAATCAAAATCAAGTCTTAATTTGTAGCTCGTTTAATAAACAACTTGAACCTAAATTTGATAAACTGCAGCTTAATTAGGCTCGCAAACTTAAATTAAAATATGAATAAATAATATGCTTTATGGCTCTATTAAAAAAGATTTACTTTTTGGGGCATATACAAATTAATAATTTTTTTTTCTAAACATATATCCAAGAGATAAATCTTGATAGTGTCCAAAGTTTTGCTCAAAATTCATCCTTTTTTAATTGTCGTTCTCAAGTTAGGGCCTCCTCATAATAAAAATTTTATCTTGTAGACTTATATATCAAACATAAATTTAATGAAAAAAATTTAAACATGTCAAAGTTCGGCTTACTGTATTATAATTTTGTCATACTCACGTGCAAAAGATAAAACAAAAGTGAGCCAATAGGTACAGAAGTTTCTATATTCTATGATGAACCACGCATGAGTGGCCTGCACTTGGAGGCTTGGAGGTACGTCTAAAAATTGATGAGTTGAGATAATTGACTTTAATCTTAATTATTATTTTTACGTCATTTTTTATTGTTTCTTGGTTCATTCCTATAAAAAAATCAAAAAATATAAAATTATGTTCAGAAACAAAAAAAAAAATTACTATAGATGAAAAGTAAGCCCAAAAAGACACTGTTTTGAATTTATTTTTTTGCTTTTCTGAATTTATTTAGTTTTTAAAAATAATTTTATATTTTTCTGAAATTTCTTGTCTAGATAAATCAATAATTATAAAAAAATTGATACTAAAAAATTATAAAAAAATTCAAATAAGAACAAAAAATTAAGCAGACAATAATTCAATAATTACTATGATTCAAATACCGTGTGAAATTTCTTACTGGGTGTTTGGGACAAAGTTGTAAATCCTGTCCCTTACCTGCCGGTACCGGCCGGTACGTCTCGTACCACCCTCGTAACGGTACCGGACCACCAGAGTACCGTTCCGACAAGTGTTCCGGCCTGGTCCGGGCTGTTCTAGCTTGTTCCGGCAAGTGTTCCGGCCTGTTCCGGGCAATACCGCCCGGTACCATACCGTACCGGTCTGTATTTAAAAATTTTTAAAAATCCATTAATATGTTTTTTTAGATAATTTGACATAATTTGAGATTAAAATCATCTTTTTTTTATGTTTTGTGATTTATTTTTAAATTGTAATGTTTTATTTTTATGTTTAGTATGATTTTTTGTTAAAAGATATTATTTAAAAAATATATATTAATTTTAGCAATAAATCCGAAACGGTACACCGGTACTGGTATGTACTGTACTAGTAATAAAACCGGTACGTCCGTCGGTACGAGATTGACAACTTTGGTTTGGGATAGATTTTTGGATTAAATTTTGGATTCTATATTAAATAAACGGAATGTTTGAAAGAAATTTTGAAAATACATTCTGGAAAATAGGTTCGGAGGTTTTTTTAATTCTCAATCTGCATTCTTAAGTTTAATTATTATTTGTCATTTACTATCTTGACAAATTATGTAAATATCAAACTGTAAATACATATTATATATTCATGTTATTCATTCATTCATATATTTAGATGCATATTAATTATTATACTAATTTTATTTATTTATATCTGAACTTTTATTATATTGTTATTTTTATTCGCACAAATATAAATACGCATATAAAAAAGTAAATATATATATGTTATATATACACACACACTGTGTATATAAATATAAAGTTACTTATCTATTAAGCATATTTTAGTTATACATATGACAATGTAAAAGAGAACAACAGCTTTTGTAATATCATATTATTATCACCATAGCATTAAATTTATTTGTACTTATAACAGTATATTTTAGGTAAATTTTAAAATATAATTATGATATTTGACTTTTTTCAAATATAAGCATTTTAACTATTTATAAAGAAAGTGATGTCATACACACACACACACACACACACACACACACAAAAGATCTATAATACTAACGGTTATATAGTCAAATAAACGCTCATAATTTGATAATTTAATTATACTATCAAACACTACACAAATTTATAATTCATGTTTCATATAATTTACCAAGGACTTCCACTGCACATACACATATAAATATACGTACGGAAACATATATGCATATATAGGGTCTATTTTGACTGCGGTATCTATTGGATTATTTTTTCTTCCTTATGTGAAATTTTTTTGTAATTTTTAGTCTTTCGTCAAATTTTTTATGGTTTATTGGTTCATCTCAACGAAAGCTTTTAGAAAAGTTATAAATAATAGACCAAATTTAAAAAACATTCAGAAAAGACAATAATATTTTTAAAATAGAATTATTTTTTAGCTTATTTGTCGTCTTTAGTGATATTTTTTTAATTTTTGAACATAATTTTTCGTTTGTCAAAGTAAATTAATAATACACAAAACATTACAATAAATTAAATAAAAACAAAAAGTAAATTAAGCGAAATCGGGCCTAGTCCTGCAGAGAGCGTATGGGTAATAGAGCAGTGGGGGTGGTGGTGAGCTGTTTATGCCATCGAGGAGTCCTTTCTGGAGATTATCTAGTCTTGTTTGATACGCAATTTCAGAACTGCTGACGCTTACCCTACAATGGAGTTGGTCCCATATTATGATTTTGCCCAGTGTAGCGATACCTACCGCTACTCTCTCCTTCCCTCACTGCATTTCACTTCTCTAAATAATACTCCCTCCGTCCCAATTTGTTTGTCCAATTTGGGAAATCCAACTTATTAAGGGGACATTATTATTACACTACAAAAATTTGAACTTTCCAATAATGCTCTCTATTTTAAATTTTACTTGTCACCTCAAATCAAAAGGAAGGGTAAAAAGGTATTTTGATAGGATTTCATTTTTGGTCTTCTCAAAATGGACAAATAATTTGGGACAATGAAAAATAAAAAAGGGGACAAACAAAATGGGACGGAGGGAGTAGTATTAAAATTCTATGGGGTTAATTGCACTGACCTTTCCTGATGTTTCTTAACAATACTGAGACATCCCATGAGGTTTTGATAAATACACTGACTGTCTTTAATTTACAAAATGCAGAGATCTCTCATGAGATTCTTTTTTTTTTTTTTTGTATAAATATAGTCTATTTATGTATTTCTACAAAACAACATATTCTGACTATTTACTTAACAGTGTTTGTAGAAGGTTAACGAAAGGTACGAAACTGCTACATATTTTGTAAGATGGGAAAAATTAGTGCATTGTCAGAATCTCAGGGAGACTCTTTGCATTTGTGAAAAACTTTAGGAGAGATCAATGCAATTTACCCAATTCTAAGAAATACATGTTCATGTCGTCACCGTCCTCTCACTACGTAATAATAATAAATTGCATGATACACATATGAAAACAAATTGGCCTGTATGTGTGTGTGTATATATGAGTCGCTGCCTCTCTTTTTAATTTCGGACACAGATTTTCCAACACAGATCCGGACACAGATGTGTCCGGATCCGTCAGATGCACGTGGGACCCTTGATAATTTAAGGGTCCCACGTATTATCAAGGGTCCCACGTGCATCCGACGAATCCGGACACATCTGTATCCGGATCTGTATAGGAAATCTGTATTCCTAACATTGTTGTTTTAATTTTCCTTTCTTCTCTTTCTGTCCTTCCTTTATTACCAGCCTGTGTCATGGGATGGTGTGGGGTTTACCTCGAAATATAAATTTTTTCTTTAGAAGGCAAATTGTTAGCGAGATTGTGTATATATACACACACACACATAATACATATATATATACATATATATATATATATATATTTTTTTAACCAATCACCTTTAGTATTCAAGATCTAGTTATTCTCCCTCTTATTTTCTAACATACATATTTTATATATCTTCTAAAAGAAGGGTACAATATTTGTGTATAATATATATAAAAATAGCGACTCTACACATTTATTGTATTGTTGTTATAAAATGTAACTTTTCTTGAGGTTAGTGGAACTTCATTTTTTAATTGTTATTTAGAATAACAAAATAATCATTTCTGAAAACAATTAAAAAAAACGTTTATGAATTTGGAAAGCGACTTAAAATTGACTCTACACTGTATATCCGGAAATTCACGTGCATCTAACGGTTCCGAACACAGATGTATCCAGTTATGTCCGTAAATTATGTGTTCGTAGACTTTTTGTATATTGAAAGTGATGTTCAGTAATAGTCTCTATAGAGAAGATAAAAGGAGTCTGTTCATATAAAATTTTATCCAAATTTTAATTTGAATCCCGTTAACAGACAGTAGGAGTAGCCCTCAAAAACTTTAGTTAAAATGCACGTAATGTTATAAATCCAAGTATCGGGACATGTAACGGCATTGATAACGAATTTCCAAAATTTCATTACATACCGGCCGATGACATAACAACTGATATTTAAAACCTGGACGTTCATAAGCTAACTCGTACAATTTGCTGAAAAAATAAAAAGAAAATATAGGCAAAGGAAACAACGAGCAAAAATCATATACATTCGCAGGTTGGAGAAAAGGCTAAAAGGAAAAAAAAGAGAGATTCAAACATTTTTCGCACAAACATAAAAACTTACATAATTTTTTCTTTGGCTTTTGGACAAAGTAGGTAAAAGGAGGACAAAAAAAACTACAATTCAGGGATTGAAAATGAAGTCCCCACATTTACATTTCCAACAGATGGGCTTGTAGTTGGACATATATTCACCTCTCGAAGATGCAATAGCTGGCGTTGCAGATAATCCAAAATGAGTGCTTTTAATTGGAATATTATTATGGTTTTTGAGTAGGGGTACTATTGGAACTTGAATTGCTTCACAGTGCCCGCAAGAACTGCACCTTCTCTCACATCTTGGTGGCCTCGATCCTATCAACACCCTTCTACCCATCACCACCACCTTCTCTTCCTTAATTCCTTTCTGCAAATGAAACAAAACCCAAATGTTTATAAATCATGTATTATCTATATAAATATTGGCATTTTCAAGAACTCGTCACATCATTCTACATAAATTTGCTATCTATATCATTACCCATACGGGGGAAATTACCGGAACATTGTCTGTGACTGTTAGGGAAGCAGAATCAACCAGGTTGGAAATTGCTCTACCTGCATATATGAAATAGTGAGAAAAAGCCTCTGTATGTTTCCCTGTTTGGAGATAAATGTGATTAGTGGTAATCAAATTAAGCCACTATTTACCTTCAACTATGAATCCCGTGTTGGTTAAGATGGAAATCATCGATAGGAAGATCAATGGAATGATTAAGTGTCCATTTCCATGGCAGCATCCAGAATTTTGTGTGCATCCCATTTGATATATCACACAGAGAGAGAAAGGGAAAGAAGGGGGGTGGAGGTGGAGTCTTGAGGGAAATGAGAATGAGGAGAAAGGGTTGATGTCAAAAAAGAAGAAAGCAGAAAAGGGATAACTGAGAGAGAGAGAGAGAGAGAGAGAGAATAGTGGGAGCGACAGAGAAGAAAAAATGAGCTTCGAAGTCTATGGATTTTCCATTTGGATGATAGGATGAGGAGGGCACAAGGACTGGAGCAAGGGGGGTTTGCTGGAAACAGAGAGAGAGAGAGGCCAGAAAAGGGAGAAAGACACACCTCAGCCTCGTTTGAAGAGCAAGCAAGGCCCACTCTGCCTGATATGTATAGAGAAAAGCAGAAGGAAATTACTGATGGAATTGTACCAGAAACCAATAAGAGAGGATACGATCAAAGAAATGGAACAAAGACAGTACTACTAGTATCTACCAAGAAATCTAATTAATGTGAAAAATCAGAAAATGGGGACTCAGACACACAATAATATTCCACGATTTTTTAAACTGACTATGATGGGGATGTGTGGTTTATAGCCTATAGGGCTATGTTTCTTCCTTTTCTTTTTATTGTCACTCAATTTGTCCCCTCCACTTTTGTATCCGTCTTGTGGTTGGGGCTATAAAGCCTATAGCAGTCTTTATGTTATTTTTCGGATATATGTGCTTAGATTTGAACGGCAAGTGTTCGTGGTAAATCCTAATTTCATTTGGTACTCACGAGACTGGAAATAGTTTTACCATTTATGGAGAAAGGATTGCGTTCATTCAACACTTTTCCTCATTAAAAGGAGAGTCAAATATGTAATTGCATTGAATTGGGATAAATATAATAATAAAAGTTCAATTTAGAAAGGTTGAATTTTAAAATTATTAAGCTATTGAACCGGTTAAAACATTACATTTCATTATCTATCTATTATCTATTCTATTTATAAAGGGAGAGCATAATTTGGTCATTTTTTTGAACTTTTATCCTATCTTTTTACTTGTCAAAATTATCTTCCAAAAAAGTCATTTTTGTCACTAACAAAATGATAGAAAATTAATATTATCTCAACTGTTTAAAAAAATAATTCACTTCTCTTTTCAAGATTTACCCAATTCCTATACACTCATTATTATAATATTTTTAAAAATTTATAACCACCTCTCTTAATACTATAACTTTTCACTCCCCCAATTTTTCTTCTTCAAAATTCTACTTAAGTCTACGATGACCGAATTAACCTGATACGTATTTTATCGAAGACGGGGGCCCTGTAGTGAGGGGCTCACTACATGAGTGTAGTGAATCCATTTGGCCGTCCATTTTGGCAACGAGCAGCTCAGATTCAAATCAGTATTTATTAATTATTTTTTACAAATAAATATTAATTTAAATCTGAATCGTATGTTGCCGAAATGGATGACCAGATGAGCTCACTACACCTATGTAGTGAGCCCCCTCACTACAGAGCCCCAATTTCGTACTTAGTCATGTATTTGATGATGCTTAACTTGCACACGCATTGAACAGAAAAGGAAGATCCTAACAATGCCCATGGCAAAGAATTATGCTTGCCACGCAAATTTTATTTACTGGACAAAATTGCCCTTTAAATACTCACCGGTTTAGTTTCTCTCTCTTCTTTTCCACCATTGTTCCACAATCTGTTCCGATCGATCTATATGACTATATATCAGATAATAATCTCTTCTTCTTTTGACTGTGGATTGTACATATAGTTTGTACTACTCCATATTGTTCATTTTTAGTTCCTCTCTCACAAAATTTGGCAGAACCAAAAGCGGTACTCTCTTTCAGATTCATTTGATTCCACATCCAAATTTTCAGATCTCTAGCCACATTCTGATTTTGACTTTGTTTCGTGGCCAACAGCTATAATTTTAATCCTTTCGACGAAGAGGAAGTAAATTCATTTGCAATAAGTTCATTATGTATGGACGTGCATAAATTAATGCAATGAAAAGATGGATACAAATTATGGTAAATTAAAAGTGAATTCCTATAAAAATCACAATAGAGACAAAAAATAAATTAGGCCAAAGAGACCCTTAATAAATAATTGTATTAAATTTTACAAGCATGTACATTTGGTGGACACCGAGGACTGTAATATTGTACATATATTCGTCTGTGTTTTTGTAACGCCCCGTATTTCGGACACGTTAATAAAAAGAGTAAAGTAACTAAAATACCATCATTATATTGAAATACGAGTTTGATACATGAGATCGTCAAAATACATTTCAGAAGAGACTGTTTACATTCAAAAAGACTTTAAAAGTAAAGTCAGAGCAGTCTAAACTAGTCTAAGTGATCCACGGCTCGATCACGTCTTTTGCGGGGTAAGCGTCATCATAAGGTGTAAAGTTGGGTCCGGCTCCATCATCGTCAGTACCTGGTTATGAAATACCAGGGGCAGGAGGAAGTTGCACCATGAGTTTTGACACTCAGTAAGTTTCCTACCCTTAAGTTTCCCTTTTAATATTTTAGAGCATTTAAAAGAACATGAAATGTGTAAATGTCTAGAAATAATCAAGGTTTGGTATTATCATACAATAAGTGCGAACAGTGATAAATACAAGATTTAACCAGATTAATAGAATTGCAGTTATAACTAACACAGAGTATATCAATTTAAAATCTTTCACAGTACTCGACTTTAATCAAATATTCTAAAGCATGACCACGTCATATAATTCAAAAAGGCTTTTCTAACATCAATGACATCGTCATATATTTCGAATAGGCTTCTCTCAATCAATAAAGTCCAAATGGTGCTCCCGAACGATAACGATCCCGACCGCCCAACTAACCGATGCTTCCCAACCGCCCTGCGCCCCAACCGCACTGCTCCCGATCGTCATGTTCCCAATCAAGATGCTTTCCCTAACATTATATCCTTTCCTATCGCGCCGGACAATAAAAGTTTAAAGTTTACACTAGAAGATCGTTAGACTAGAAAAGGCACGATAGGGCTAGATATAATTTCGGCTCAAGCGAAATTTGGCTAAACGCACGACACGGCTAAATTACAGCGCTTGGGTGATACAAAAGCTTGGGTCTATCACACCCTCTGGTTAAAGTCAAAGCTCGGCTCATGTCGCATCACGGCTACAAGACACGCATAATATTCCCACGGGGAATAATCCACAACAACTAAACGTATATTATTATCAGTGTGTTTACGTTCGGGTATCCACGGGACACCCTGAGTCAAGTAACCATAACAATAATCAGGATAATCTCATGCTCGACTAATATTCAACTATTAAAGAGAAATTGCATAAGATAGTTGTGCAAATAAAATTTTAAACTAATATCATAGTGTTTTAATTATAATAAAATAAAAAGAAAATTTACTTATAATTAAATAAATTAGGACAATTTGTAATTTAATATTTTAAGGATAAAATTGTAATTTTAATAGAATAAGAACTAATCTGTAATTTTTATAAAATAATAAGATTAATGTGTAACATTAATAATACTTTATATTTTAAACTTTGGGTGCAAATAGTAATTTATACCAAATAACTTATCCTCATAATTAAACTAATAAAAAATGTAATTTTGTTTTAACAAAATAAAACAGAAGTTTTGTCTGAAATTATCTGGTCGGACTGCCGTCTCACGTTTGGCACCAATTTCTTCCTACAGGACCTCGTAAAACTCCGAACATTAAAACGGACACTCCAGAGTAAGAATCTTACAGTGGTTCGAAGCTTTGGTCGCGTATTCGGTTCGGGGAGTGGCTGCTCTTCTTCTCCTTCCTTCCTTCCTTCCTCTTCTTGGCTGGATGATGGTGTACGTTGTGGTGAAGAAAAACAGAGAGGGGGGTTTCCTATTTATAGCCGAACCTTGGGAAAGACACGGACGGGGGAGAGGAATTCAGGGAAGATCCGACGGTGGGGGAAAAAAATCATGATGGTTATAGGGGAGGCTGTGGCAGGGGTAGCTGGTGATGGAGGTGACGGGAAACGGCGATCTGGCGGGGAGGAGGTGGCTAAGGCAGAGAGGAGTAATGAGGCGGTTGATTGATGGGAGCGGCGACTTGACGGGGATGAGGTGGGGTGGTCAGAGAGGAGGCTTGGGGAAGACGTTCTGTTTCTCCGTTTTCCAACGCGCGCACACACACAGATATACGCACATATATATATATGTATATATAAAATATATTAATCTAAATATATATAAAATCAGAACCGGACAGGAACCGGTCGGAAAAACCCAAAAACCGGCCAAAAATCCACCGAACCGGACCAAAAACCGGCCAAAACCGGACGGAAAAAAAATAAACCGGGCAGCCGGCCGGGCACGGCCCAGGAGCCAGGCACGGCCCAGGCGCCGGGCACGGCCCAGGCCCAGTCCAAACCAGTCCCAACCCGGCCCAGACCCGGCCCAAACCCGGGAGAGACAGAAAAGAGAGAGAGAGAAGAAAGAAAAAAAAAATAAAATAAAATAATTTCGTGTACGCAAACGAAATAAAAATAAAATAAATTAAACGTGGAGTATAAAAATTTTCGAATTTATTTATTTATTAAAAAATATTTACGGGTTATTACAACCTATCCCCCTTAACAAATTTCGCCCTCGAAATTACAAAGTGTCAGAAAAAAGGTGTGGGTGATTGGCTCGGATAACATCTTCTCTTTCCCAAGTAGATTCTTCAATGTTGCGATGACGCCATAAGACTCGAACAAGACGGATGGTCTTTCCTCGTAAAGTCTTCTCTCCATGGTCAACGATGCGTATCGGCTGCTCTTCATAAGTAGTATCCTCGTCGATGGTGACTTCTTCCCAATTGAGGATATGGGTCGGATGTGCCATGTACTTGCGAAGCATGGATACATGGAACACATTGTGCACACGATCAATCTGAGGTGGAAGTGCTAAACGATAAGCAACTTCTCCGACTCGCTGCAATATCTCAAATGGTCCAATATATCGTGGCGATAACTTCCCTTTCTTTCCAAACCTGATGATTCCTCTACGCGGTGAGATCTTCAAGAAAACGTGGTCTCCAACGTTGAAAATCAGAGGTCTGGTTCTTTTGTCGGCGTAACTCTTCTGTCTACTCTGCGCTGTCAGAAGTCGCTGTCGGATGACTTTGACTTTCTCTGTGGTCTCTCGTACAAGATCTGGTCCTAAAAGACTAGTCTCTCCAACTTCAGTCCAACATATAGGTGATCGACATGGGCGTCCGTAAAGTGCTTCGTACGGCGCCATCTCGATACTCGCCTGATAGCTGTTGTTGTAAGCGAATTCTACTAGTGGTAGATGTCTCTCCCAATTACCTCGAAAATCTAGGACACACGCTCTAAGCATATCCTCCAAGGTCTGTATGGTTCGCTCTGACTGCCCATCTGTCTGAGGGTGAAAAGCTGTGCTCATACGAAGATCTGTTCCCAAGGCTTTCTGTAAGCTCTGCCAAAAAGTTGACGTGAATCTTGGGTCTCTGTCTGATACAATTGATACTGGTACACCATGCAGTCTGATGATCTCCTTGATATACAATCGGCTGTACGAATCCATTGTGTCAGATAGCTTGATTGGTAAGAAGTGTGACGACTTAGTCAAACGGTCAACGACAATCCAGATGGCATCGTGTCCCTGAATTGACTTCGGTAGTCCTGTCACAAAATCCATCGCTATATGTTCCCACTTCCATCCTGGTATAGGCAACGGTTGTAGCGTTCCTCCAGGTCTCTGATGTCCTGCCTTGACTTGCTGACATGTGAGACAAATGGCTACGTACTTGGCCACATCTCTTTTCGTTCCGCTCCACCAATAAGTTCGCCTCAAGTCCTTGTACATCTTATTTCCTCCAGGGTGGACAGCAAAGTTTGACTTGTGGAACTCTTTTAATACTGATTCTCTGAGCGTACCGAAGTCTGGCACGAAAAGACGTCCAAGATATCTCAATCCTCTGTCTGCTCCAATAGTCCATCCTGCTGATGATTCTCCTTTAGCTAGTCGGCTCTTGACGAGATCTGACTCCGAATCAAGGGTCTGTACCTTCAGAATTTCTTCATGAAGTGCCGGCGTAACTATCACTGCACACAGATAAGCTTCTCCTTGCTGTTCATTCTGCTGGAGTCCGTACTCCTGTATCTGGTTCATTAGTTTCCACTCTCTGACTGCCAAACTGGCAACGTGTCCTCGAGACTTGCGACTAAGTGCATCTGCTACGACATTAGCCTTTCCTGGGTGATAGGACAAGGTGAAGTCGTAATCTTCTAGATACTCCATCCAACGTCGTTGTCTCATATTCAGATCCTTCTGAGTGAATATGTACTTGAGACTCTTGTGATCCGTGAAAACTTCAAACTTCTCACCGTAGAGGTAATGACGCCAAATCTTAAGCGCGTGTACCACAGTGGCAAGCTCTAAGTCATGAGTCGGATAGTTTTGCTCGTGTATCTTCAGCTGGCGTGATCCGTAGGCTATGACTTGTCCTTCTTGCATAAGCACACAGCCTAATCCATCCTTTGATGCGTCACAGTAGACGATGTACCCAATATCTCGTCGTGGAACGATAAGAATAGGGGCATTAGTCAATCTATTCTTCAACTCTTGAAAAGACTTCTCACATGCATCGCTCCAATCGAACTTGATTCCCTTCTGAGTTAGCCGAGTCATTGGTTTGGCTAAAGCCGAAAAGTCCATGATGAATCGTCTATAATAACCGGCTAGTCCCAAAAAGCTACGAATCTCGAAAACTGAAATAGGCTTCTTCCAATCCTTGATGGCCTCGATCTTGCTGTCGTCGACGGAGATTCCTTTCTCTGACACAACGTGTCCTAGGAATTTGACTTCTTTCATCCAAAAGTCACACTTGCTAGCTTTGGCGTAAAGCTGATTATCTCGTAGAATCTGAAGTGTGGTCCTTAAGTGTTGCTCATGTAGCTCTTCCGTTACTGAGTAGATCAAAATGTCGTCGATGAATACTACCACGAACTGGTCCAAGTACTGAGTAAAGATCTTATTCATGAGGCACATGAATACTGCTGGTGCGTTGGTAAGTCCGAAAGGCATCACTAGAAACTCATAGTGGCCATACCTTGTTCGGAAGCCTGTCTTCTGAATGTCTGAATCCCTAACTCGCAACTGATGATACCCGGATCGTAAATCAATCTTTGAGAAACAAGTTGCTCCTCTAAGTTGATCAAACAGGTCATCGATTCGAGGTAGTGGATATCGATTCTTGCTTGTGACTCGATTGAGTTGTCTATAGTCAATACAGAGTCGAAGTGTGCCTTCTTTCTTCTTCACGAACAGTGCTGGAGCTCCCCAGGGTGAAGTGCTCGATCGAATGAATCTTTTCTCTAGAAGCTCTTGAAGCTGAATCTTCAATTCCTTCAATTCGGCTGGTGCCATTCTGAATGGTGCCATGGATATTGGTGTTGTTCCAGGTAGAAGCTCAATGGTGAAATCCAATTCTCGAGTCGGCGGTAGTCCAGGTAGCTCATCGGGAAATACATCAGCGTACTCACAAACTACGCGTGGTAATCCCAATTTCATTCGATCTTCTTCTCCTAATGTCAGACTAGCTAACCATCCGGTTAGGTTGTCATGCCATCGTGATCGGGTCCTTGATAGTGACATAAACTCTTGCCTATCCCCCTTAAATTTGAAACAAGTTCCATCTAAGGAGTAGGCCGTCACTGTTTTCTGGTGACAATCGATAATAGCGCGGTGAGTGGACAACCAGTCCATGCCTAGGATGACATCAAAGTCGGCCATGGCTATGACTCGAAGGTCACACGTTAGGCGCAATCCTGAGACTTCTATCTCACAGTTCTTACAAACTAAGCCCACAGAAACTAGTCCTCCTAAAGGTGAGGTAACACACATAGGAGTTTCTAGTTGTTCAGGTACAAGTTCTAAAGTACTAACACATGCTGTTGATATAAACGAATGCGAAGCACCCGTATCAAATAAAGCTGTAATGCACGAGTTAAATAGTACTAGTGTACCTTGTATGACCGAAGGATCATACACTTCTTCTTCTGTGGCTTCAGCTTCTTCCTCTCCTTGGAGGGCAAAGATCCTTCCTCCATTGTTCGGCCTGGGCCCAGTCGGTCCTCTGTTCTGTCCGGTTTGATTGTTCTGCCCGGGCCTCTGCTGGTTGCCAAAATTATTCCGTGGCTGCCACTGTCCTTGTGTCTGCTGTTGAGGTCCTCCAGCTGGAGTGGTCCCCACTCTCTGTTGATTAGCTCCAGTGGCATTGGATGGACACTGAGTTTTGATATGGCCTTCTTTGCCACAACCAAAATAAGTGACAGAATTCTGCTTCCCCGGGTGATGTGGTGTGGAATAAGGAGCACTCCTCTGTTGAAACTGCTGGTTCTGCAGGGGTGGTGGCTGATTGTAGTTGCTGACATTGTTGCGGCTGACAGTGTTGTTGCGGTTAAAATTTCCAGTGTGGTTGTTATTGAAGTTGTTGCCGTAAGACCTTTGCATGGGGTTCTCTCTTGAATTCCGCATTGGTCCACCTAACTGTGGTCGACTGCGGCTGTCGAAGATTCTCCTTGAATCAGCTGCTTCTTGCTCCACCAGTAGAGCACACTCTACGACTCCAGCGTAGGTTTGTTCTCTTTGAGTTACTACACCCTTCCGGATGTAGGGACTGAGTCCCCACTCAAATTTCCTGGCCCTGGTGGCGTCAGTTGCCACATGCTCAGGGGCATGTCGAGAAAGTTCTTCAAAGCGGGCGGCGTACTGAGTAACCGTACGGTTGCCCTGTTTGAGGTTCAGAAACTCTAGGACCAAAGCCTGCTTCACAGGGGTAGGAAAATACTTAGCCAAGAACAAGGTCTTGAAAGTCTCCCAGTCCATCATCTCATCATCGTGCGTTGTCTTCACTAGGTCCCACCAGTAATCTGCCTCTCCTTGAAGCTGATACGTCGCTAGAGCCACTCGATCTCCATTGTCGGGGACTTGCATGATGTGCAGTAGCTTCTGAGTCTGCTTAAGCCAAGCCTCTGCAGCTCCAAGACTAACATCGCCGGTGAAGACCGGTGGTCGTCTTTTGCAGAACTCATTGAGCAAGATACTACGGTTGGGTTGCCCATAGTAATGTGGAGGTGCATATGGTTGATATTGTTGAGGAGGCGGCGGAGCTGTACGATTAACTGAGATAGGGGGTGGAGGTGGTGGTTGACAGTGTTGGTTGTGTTGATTCTGTCCAGTTGTGTCACTCGTGTTTGCTCCGTTACGTGTTTCTACCATATTTCTACATTTAAACAATCAAGGCCTAAATAAGAACGAGTAAAGAACACAATTTATAAAAGAGAATACTTCATTAAACTTAAGTCATTTAAACAAAGCTAGGCCGAATCATGCATACTACAAAGTGAATGTATGCTATGATTTATACGTTGTTGAGTGTTTTACAAAGGTTTTTCTAGTTAAGCTTGCAAAATAACACTCTTTACGCTACGCAAATCCGTCACTGAAAAAGACGGGGATAGTCTAGGCGGAGGTGAGATTCACGCTCTCGGGTGGTCTCAATGCAGCCGAAACATCGCCAGTAAGTTTTGTAACTCCAAGAGTTACGCTCCCACGGATTCTGCAGCTGACGATCTTCAATCATAAAAGGGCGCTCTATGTAGACAAACCGATTGGTGAAGTCCAAATTTCCTTCAGGATCCACGATCCTACTTTCGTCATCCGGCCTTGCTATCTGCACCCATGAGCGGGGCGCGGTGTTTCCCACTTTCTCTACAAAACCGACGGGCAAGCTCAGTAGGTAGTTGCCGTTGGGATCTTGGTCTAGGAGCATCACTGGCCCCAAGAAATAAGGCTCCGAACGCACTTTCCAAGAGCATCTCTTTGCTGGTGAGATCTTCACATATACCATAGTGCCTGCCTCAATGTCAGGGGTCCAACCCCACTGCCTCCACGTTTCGACTTCCATTGGTATCTTCTCGGGTTCAGGTGTCGGTGGTTGTTCGACATCGCTCTCTGGGTTGGCATCTTCGGCTTCCTCGTACGCTCTGATTTCTGCAAGGTAAGCGTCTTCGCCGTCGTCTTCCTCGTCGCTATGCACTGGCTCGTACTGGATCCACTGTGCTGCTTCCTCCCAGTCTGGTAATGGCTCTGGAGACGCTGGTGGTATGTATCCCGGTGCGTCTTCAGGGAATTCCATCTCTGGTGCCTCGAAGGGGGGAATATATTCGTCATCTCCTGGAAAAGGAGGCTCTTCAGGATCTTCATCCTCGCTGTTGTCGTCGTTAGCGCTGCTATAGTCAATGCTGCTATTGTCAGTGCTGCTGTCGCTGTCGTCTGAATATGGGACCAATTGTGGCCCGTCCACTGGTAGTTCGTCCATAAGTTCGTCTTCCGAGATATCGTCGTCTGAGTATTGCGGTCCGCTCCTATAATCCATCTGTAAAGTAATTATAAATTAGACTTACGTATATCGTATCATAAAAGGAAAAAGACAAATAAAAGTCTAATTACTCGGAGTAAGAACGCTCGAAAGTGTAAGCTACCCAAGTCTACCCAAGGTCGAGAGGTGGTGAAACCTAAGCTCTGATACCAAGTTGTAACGCCCCGTATTTCGGACACGTTAATAAAAAGAGTAAAGTAACTAAAATACCATCATTATATTGAAATACGAGTTTGATACATGAGATCGTCAAAATACATTTCAGAAGAGACTGTTTACATTCAAAAAGACTTTAAAAGTAAAGTCAGAGCAGTCTAAACTAGTCTAAGTGATCCACGGCTCGATCACGTCTTCTGCGGGGTAAGCGTCATCATAAGGTGTAAAGTTGGGTCCGGCTCCATCATCGTCAGTACCTGGTTATGAAATACCAGGGGCAGGAGGAAGTTGCACCATGAGTTTTGACACTCAGTAAGTTTCCTACCCTTAAGTTTCCCTTTTAATATTTTAGAGCATTTAAAAGAACATGAAATGTGTAAATGTCTAGAAATAATCAAGGTTTGGTAGTATCATACAATAAGTGCGAACAGTGATAAATACAAGATTTAACCAGATTAATAGAATTGCAGTTATAACTAACACAGAGTATATCAATTTAAAATCTTTCACAGTACTCGACTTTAATCAAATATTCTAAAGCATGACCACGTCATATAATTCAAAAAGGCTTTTCTAACATCAATGACATCGTCATATATTTCGAATAGGCTTCTCTCAATCAATAAAGTCCAAATGGTGCTCCCGAACGATAACGATCCCGACCGCCCAACTAACCGATGCTTCCCAACCGCCCTGCGCCCCAACCGCACTGCTCCCGATCGTCATGTTCCCAATCAAGATGCTTTCCCTAACATTATATCCTTTCCTATCGCGCCGGACAATAAAAGTTTAAAGTTTACACTAGAAGATCGTTAGACTAGAAAAGGCACGATAGGGCTAGATATAATTTCGGCTCAAGCGAAATTTGGCTAAACGCACGACACGGCTAAATTACAGCGCTTGGGTGATACAAAAGCTTGGGTCTATCACACCCTCTGGTTAAAGTCAAAGCTCGGCTCATGTCGCATCACGGCTACAAGACACGCATAATATTCCCACGGGGAATAATCCACAACAACTAAACGTATATTATTATCAGTGTGTTTACGTTCGGGTATCCACGGGACACCCTGAGTCAAGTAACCATAACAATAATCAGGATAATCTCATGCTCGACTAATATTCAACTATTAAAGAGAAATTGCATAAGATAGTTGTGCAAATAAAATTTTAAACTAATATCATAGTGTTTTAATTATAATAAAATAAAAAGAAAATTTACTTATAATTAAATAAATTAGGACAATTTGTAATTTAATATTTTAAGGATAAAATTGTAATTTTAATAGAATAAGAACTAATCTGTAATTTTTATAAAATAATAAGATTAATGTGTAACATTAATAATACTTTATATTTTAAACTTTGGGTGCAAATAGTAATTTATACCAAATAACTTATCCTCATAATTAAACTAATAAAAAATGTAATTTTGTTTTAACAAAATAAAACAGAAGTTTTGTCTGAAATTATCTGGTCGGACTGCCGTCTCACGTTTGGCACCAATTTCTTCCTACAGGACCTCGTAAAACTCCGAACATTAAAACGGACACTCCAGAGTAAGAATCTTACAGTGGTTCGAAGCTTTGGTCGCGTATTCGGTTCGGGGAGTGGCTGCTCTTCTTCTCCTTCCTTCCTTCCTTCCTCTTCTTGGCTGGATGATGGTGTACGTTGTGGTGAAGAAAAACAGAGAGGGGGGTTTCCTATTTATAGCCGAACCTTGGGAAAGACACGGACGGGGGAGAGGAATTCAGGGAAGATCCGACGGTGGGGGAAAAAAATCATGATGGTTATAGGGGAGGCTGTGGCAGGGGTAGCTGGTGATGGAGGTGACGGGAAACGGCGATCTGGCGGGGAGGAGGTGGCTAAGGCAGAGAGGAGTAATGAGGCGGTTGATTGATGGGAGCGGCGACTTGACGGGGATGAGGTGGGGTGGTCAGAGAGGAGGCTTGGGGAAGACGTTTTGTTTCTCCGTTTTCCAACGCGCGCACACACACAGATATACGCACATATATATATGTATATATAAAATATATTAATCTAAATATATATAAAATCAGAACCGGACAGGAACCGGTCGGAAAAACCCAAAAACCGGCCAAAAATCCACCGAACCGGACCAAAAACCGACCAAAACCGGACGGAAAAAAAATAAACCGGGCAGCCGGCCGGGCACGGCCCAAAAGCCGGGCACGGCCCAAAAGCCGGGCACGGCCCAGGCGCCGGGCACGGCCCAAATGCCGGGCACGGCCCAGGCGCCGGGCACGGCCCAGGCCCAGTCCAAACCAGTCCCAACCCGGCCCAGACCCGGCCCAAACCCGGGAGAGAGAGAAAAGAGAGAGAGAGAAGAAAGAAAAATAAAATAAAATAAAATAATTTCGTGTACGCAAACGAAATAAAAATAAAATAAATTAAACGTGGAGTATAAAAATTTTCGAATTTATTTATTTATTAAAAAATATTTACGGGTTATTACAGTTTTTGTGTACAAGAAATTACAGATGAACACGGCAAATCTTCAAATCTCTCACACAGTGAAAAGTGTTGGTGGTGGTGTATATTTTCCAAGAAAGATACATTATTTTGTGATTGTAGGTAGGTTAGGTACATAGATAGTTAACCAGAGTGGGACGCTATTTATTAGCTATCAGCTGGTAGGGGCTATGCTGTAGTTCCTGTTTACATCACAAACTACTATGATATATATAGGGGAAGGGATGTTCAGATTTTATTTTGTTCGTGCGAATAAAATTTGGACCCTAAATATGATATTTAGGGTCTAAGACCTCTAACAAATCCTGAATATGATAATTTGAATTGTCATATTTGAAGTCTAAATTTTATACGTCTCATTTGACTGCTAACAAACATGGCCTAAAAACCATAGAGATCAATCTCTTTGAGGTTCTGGTTTCTTCCTATTTAGAAAATTTCTCATGCTTTTCTATAAGCTATGGAGAATCCCTCCTTCCTTTTGTCTATCTCCCACGGATTATGAAATACGAGTATGTGCATATATATACATGTGAAGAGTGTGTATATAAATATTACATACGTATAAAAAATTAAGCATATTTTAATGAAGTAGAAAAAAAGCTAAAATATAAAAATAATATTTAAAAAGATAACCAAACAACCCCGTACAAAGATACATGACAATGTGTCATGGGAACTAAGGAATTTTTTTAAATGGGTGCAAAATGGTGTTTGCCGGATCAAATAAATTTTATTGTTATTTTCATAATAAGGGTAAAACTGAAAACAAATGGTTTTAATTAAATCCCCTCTATGCAAAATAAACATGTTATTAACAATCTCATAGTCTAATTCAGTGCAAAACAAGCATGCAAGATTAATTCACTTTCTCATTAATAATCACAATTCACTATGCATCTCAATCTCAATCTCAAAGCCAATCCCACATTATTACCAATCCTCCCAAAATTATGCCGATATCAACCTATCCGTCTTTTTATCCACGCTCTTGAAATTTGAAATTTGGATGGCAATCTTTAATACATGATGTTGTTCATTTATTTATTTATGACGTATAGTATACATCACGTGACGTATCCATTGAATTTTAACATGTTTTTAGGAAAACAAACAAGGGACACAGCGGGAACCCTACAAAAAATTTTTTTTTTGATCAAGTGTCTTTAGACATGGACAATCCGCTAGACTAGTCTCCTCGACATCTGTCCAACATACCGATAATTGACAAGGTCTTCGGTGCAATACTTCAAAAGGTGTCATTCCAATGCTCGCTTAGAAATTGACAAAATGAAATATATCTAACTTGATTTTGCCAATCCAAGTCCGATTTGATAAGACTAGTCTCCTCGGCGTCTATCTAGCATACCGGTGATTAAAATCTCCCGTACAATACTTCAAAAGGTTTCATTCTAATGCTCGCTTAGAAATTGACAAATGAAATATCTCTAACTTAATTTTGCCAATTTCATATCTACTACGAGTTGTTAGAAAGTTCCACATCATGCTCGTTAAGGGAGTATCTAGCTGGTCCACCCCAAAATTCGGTATAACGTTGATTCCCAAACCCTCTTATGCACCAAACCAATTTTGGGTTGTAGCCACGGGTTATATCTACCTCAAATCTATCATCATGATTTGGACCGTCCGTATATGTCTAATAAATTAAATCGATAATCTGATTCGTCTACTTTATAACAAATTAATGGTCGCATTGGCCTATATGATTTAGCGAATTATCTCAAAAGTCAAATATTATTTATCAATATCAATACCACCGTCCAATTGACTTTTGGATAAATAATATTTGAATAGATTATATTAATGCCGGACCAAAGCAATGATGAGGATCTCGAAATGAACCACACCGAATGGGATTACAGAGCTTTTGAGCACTAACAATCTCTCGTAGGGGAGTGTCGCCCAATTTAAAGTCATTGTATGATGGCAAATGTCATAATAAAGAACTATACAATTATATTTCTTTTAATAATATAGGGCTCCAGAGAGGTTTTTAAAATTGTTCTGATTTTTTTACTTTTTAAATTGTTATACAGCTATTTCTTCTAGCGTTAAAATTAGTTAAACGTCGTTGGTTATGTTATTAAAATTTCAACTTCGAAATTTTTTCTGACAAAACGAACTGTAACATAGTTTCAAAAAAATCTAAAAAATTCAACATAAACTATTTCAGAAGTGATAGAAATTATGTGCAGTTCGATTTGTTAAAATTTAATGCTTCAATATAATTACTCAATAATCAATTGCCATATTTTTCTATCAAACACTATTTCTTTATAAAATTTATTTTGCACATATAATACAAATATTTTTGCAGATTCTTATTATAATATAAACCCTATAATTGACAATCTAAAATACATAATTTACAAAATAATTTTCTCCCAATCACCTTTCAATTTGGTAGCATTGTTGTTCAAAAGGCAAAAAAGAAAAAGAAAAAAAAAACATTTTAGCAACTGGGATTTGCAGTTTTGACAGGCTGGGCACGCATAATCAGTACCAGAGCTTTTAATGGCCGCGGACAAGGAAACTGTTAAAACCCAAGAAAAGGCCAAGTCCAGTGATCCAGGTGCACACATAACATATGCACGTGTCACTCTGCATATATGCAGAATAAAGCTCTCTCATTCACAGTAGTATTCCAAACGGAATGGGGAGTCTCTGCGCATCGCCGTCAGCAGATAGTATTATGGGTCAAACGATGTTAATTTAACGTGTAAAATATTATTTATAAATTATTTAATTAGTATTTAATTATTTAATTAATGTTTTATATATTAAAATAATATTATTTTCAGACACAACACGTTCTACTTTACATATGCACAATAAGAATCCCAATTCTTATTTAAACCAACGCCTCCATTTACATCGCACCAAAGATGATGGACATGGACATTTTCGTCATTTTACGTGGAATGTTGGGGTGATAATTAAGAAAAAGGAGGATAGATATTTTCGTCATCTTATGTCCTAACCAAAAAAACACAAAATAAAAATCTAAAAACTTTTCGTTATTTTATTTCCGAATTATTTACACTTTATCCATGCCTTAGATTAGCACCTGATTAAAAAGCCTACTTGGATGCCCTTTTATGGGCTTCTGAATTTACTATTAACTCATTTTGGGTGCCCGTATATGCTAGCAAGGGCAAAATTACCAAATTTGTTTCAATAATCTATTACTATTTTATATATATACCAAACACTACAGTTTTGCAAAATTTATTTCTGTCCATATCATCTAAATACCTTTACAAATTTTTCTTATTATTCAAAAATCTATAATCAACAATCCATAGTCTAAAATTCAGATTCACTCTCCATTAAAGGCTAATACACCTCCGTACTCTGATTTTGACCTACCATAATGGGGTAAACAACATCCCCCATCGCTTCTGAAAGTTGTACAAATCTATATAACAAGGATTATGGGACAACCATCGACGTTGCCGGGAAGCCCTAGAGAATGGTTGGACACATATTCACAATTTCGTTAAGGGAAGAAAAGCAGAAAAAATGAAGTGACGGATAGACAGTTAATCAGGTAATTTCTCATTTCTACAAGAGAAAGTTATCGATCATGTGTTGTACAACATCAGCTCCATCAGAATTCATACAGTAGGTTTTAACCTGCACGGATAGAAAAGAAAGAATTTGTCAGTCGCCGTACAGTAGGTTTTAATCTGGCAAGTCACGTTTCACGTTGTTAATTTGTTATATGAATGCCAAGCAGTAACAAACTACATAGAGGAGAAGTGTTTATGTGAACTACGATTTATGAAGCTTTGGTATGCAAAGGGATAAAGCTGAAATGTAGAAGCAATAGTTTGTTGGTCAGGCAAGGGTATAACAGCAGAGGCTCCCAAGTTCAACTTCAAGGTGGTATAGGAAGGAAAATTTCCTTGCTCTAGACGCTGTTTTGTTTTTTTTTTTTTTTTTGTCTTGTGAAAACAAGCACCAGGAAAGATAGCGATATAGCAGAGGAAGGGGCAGACCAGGAAAGTTGCAGGGTGCCCTTTTTGCGGAAGGGGAACATGAAGCTACTCTGGCATGATCTCTACCATAGGCGCAAAAGAAGAATGACTTAAAGCCAGAAAAGGAGGGGAAAACACACGACATAGGATACAATAAACAGAATAAAACCATATCGAAGTCCTATTGTACCCTTTGATATGAAAAACACCTAAAGCATAAAGTGTTCCAGGAGACCCTGAATCCTGATAAATATGATGAAGAGGGTAACTTCAAACAAGAGATCCCATTTCAAGAGGTTGGCCTCAGCCCTCCAAGCCTGGTTCTAATCCTTGAGATTGTGAAAAGGAAGTTTTAGTTATCTCTTGTGAAATTCAGGTGAAGGAAGGAACTTGCCTGAATAGTACTGTGAGCCAAAAATCTTTGTTTGCTTCCAGTGAAGTCGACATCAACCCTTTCCCAACTCATTTTTGTGAGTCCCTGGATCATTGCCTCTGCAATTATACGGAGTGAGTTAATAGTGACTTATGTTTTACAACTGAAAAAGACCGAGTGTAAAGAATTTGTTCACATCTAGAACTCAGCATACTTGAACAATTAAGGACAAAGGAAGTGAAATCATATGGACCTTGCAATCTTCAAGTAATAGTAAGTTCTAAAATTTGATACATTCCAGACATTGAAAAGCAGACCACGATCGCAGTTTTGTTCACTTCTTCAAAAGAAATCTTAGCATTACCTCCAACTCAATTTCTCTTTTGCAAGGGCTTTCCAACTTTCGTTTTCAGTTCGAGTAAGCCAAGACAGTTCAAGTAAGCCAAGATGTTTCATCTCGATGTTCTGGCAGTTGGAAAGCCCTTGCAAAAGAGAAATTGAGTTGGAGGTAATGCTAAGATTTCTTTTGAAGAAGTGATCCAATGCGCATATTCGAAGCTACGCGGATGCCGTAGAATGTTCCAATTACAATACCTGAACTACTCATAATTTCTGCAGAAGTTTTATCCACTGAAAGTTCTCTGCTTTCAAATTCTTCCAATCTTGAACATCTAGCTCAAATTCTTCCACTGACCATCACACAAGCTACCTTTCATTTTTACTCATTTCCCTTGCTCTTTGCTTTTCTCTTTGATGTGGGATGAACAACCTCTGTTTAAGTTCTAATATTATGTGCGCTCTAAGCAGGGGCGGACTAAGGGGGGGGAGGGGTCACCTGCCACCCCCCCATGCTCCACTTCAACCAAATTTTTTTTTTTTTTTTAAGATTTTAAGAGTAAATTAAGTTTATCGTGTAACACTGTGACACCCCCATACTCTTTTGTTCAGTCAAACTCTCCCCATTTTAGTTCATTAAATTTTGAATACCTATATTTTTTTGTTATTGAATACAAATTTAATTTTTAGTTGTTCATTTATTTTGATGGTGACACCCCCAGGCTCAAATCCTGGGTCCGCCCCTGGCTCTAAGGAACTTGCCCAGACATTATTCATGCTAGTAACCTCTGCACTTAGATTATTCAAAATTTCCCAGACACGGGTACCATGTACATCAGACTTTTTCATCAAGACAACTAGAACGTGCGCAAGAAACTTCCATAAAAATAACATTTCACTCTCTTTCAAAATTTCAGGAGAAACACTAGAATTTGAGAGAATTTCATTCAGGCCTTCTAATTTTAATCTTAGCTTAGTTTTTAAAGGCAAAGTCATGTTTCTCATGGATTACTTTGACTTTGGATTTCTTAGTTTTTAGCTTAGTTTTCCTCCACAAACTCTTGTCAACAGCCTCAGAACACTAGTGCATGAACATGAACAATTTAAACAATATCTTAGCCGTTTCAGATAAAAGAGCAACTCTAGGAACTATTTTGAAGAATAAAATTAGTAACTAACCTTCCATAGTAATGGTCTTGCATCTATTGCCTTGGGCCTCTAAAGAGATTTCCTCTCCAGTGTTAGCTATTTTTGCTGTCTCCTCGTTTAAGATATGCGGATATTTATCACTTTTTGAAAGACTTCGGCGCTGAAAAAAAAAATCCAGTGAGAACATTTGTAAGGACAATTCAGAAGTTACATTAGGCTTTAGAAATTACCTTCGGAAGCTCACTTCGGCGCCGCAATGATGATGTACTCCATCCAACAAGATCTACGAGGAGTTAAGTTCTTCACATAAATTAGACCATTTTAACAAGAAGATAACGGCTAAATCTCTGACCATTTTACGACCAATATTTTTAGTTGTGTACGATAAGCACAAGTAAGAATAAAAAAACAAAAATATAGAAGGATACGGTCAAAACGTGCATTGGCGTAGGCAACACGTCGCCTGAATGACTGTAAAGCAGATCTGCCAAGATAAGACATGGTTTGGAGTCAAAAGGATATCATTTGTCAACATACAAGAGATTTGTTTGTCTTCGAATAGAACATTGAAAAACAAGAGGGCTCACATAAATGGAAGATCATCACTATCGTTGACCATCTGAACTAGAAGAGGAAGTTTTTCTTTATCACCGTCTCGTAAGAATAAATGGTTCCCAGTTCTTCCAAGGAACCATGATGCACGAGAAACTGCCTTCTCTAGGGTATAAATGCCACAAAATGCTGGGGCCTGAAAACACACAACTCGTAAAGATACAAGCACCATATAACACAAAGTGTGCCAGCATTTTATCATTTATACATGTCCATGAGTTTTGTGCCTTAGACCACTCTTCTGCGGATCTAACAAAATAACATCACCTTCTTTAGCATTCACAAATATTTTGATCGAGTCACCTAAAAACAAGATGCTACGGCTCGGACAACTACTGAGCTGAAAAACAGGGATTCAGCAAACAAAGGACACCACTAATGAAAAATAATGATGCTATAAGGCTTAAGCCTGGAAGGAACAATGCCATGCTATAGATGTTATATCAAAAGTGGCTTTTGCTGCCAAATATCTCTTCATATATTCTCTGCTGGTGAATATTTCTTAAGAGCCCACCATTCTTTTGACAAGCACGGACATGGGACACAACATGACACGACAAGGACAACTTATCTCTTCAAAAATTAGGACACGGACACGTTTGGGACACATCGGGGACATGCCGAATATAAAATATATTATATGATCAAGTATCTTATGAATTCATATAAAAGTCAAAAATATTATCTCCATCAAATTAAGTTTAATACTATCAAGAGACAATCCAACAGTACCTATACAAGTATAC
The DNA here is from genome assembly GCA_019985065.2 of Arctostaphylos glauca. NCBI lineage: Eukaryota > Viridiplantae > Streptophyta > Magnoliopsida > Ericales > Ericaceae > Arctostaphylos > Arctostaphylos glauca. The sequence continues at coordinate 8,613,972 of JAHSPW020000012.1, read as the reverse complement.
GTGAACTAACATCTATGGAAATTCTCACTCCATGACAAGTTTAAAAATTGCAGTTTAACCTCCTACAGTGTCCTTAGCTTGTCCCAAGAGTGTCCCCTACGTGTACTAGAGTATCCACAACTTATCCGACTAAACAAAATATTATAAAAGTTTTGATACTTATTACTCATGTTCAAACCGTGTCCAGAGTGGGGTGTCATGTTCGTGACCAATACGTGTCCGACACAGATACTTGAGGCCAGTAAACGTGTCCATGCTTCATAGCTATTTCAACTTATTTGTTTCCTGATGACCTCACAATTTAGCTCAAATAGTGAACAGGACTACTAGTTCAAAAAAGTAAGAACATTATGCCCAACTAATGGCTTAAATTCAATTCTTTTTTCCGTGAAAGGAATCGTAGAAGAAGTCACTTCTTCAATTAGACATGCTAAAAGTTTGATGACATTGAATTCAAAGCGTAAAACAAAAAATGAAGGTCAGAACGTTTACAAAGGTTTTTAGAATTCAAGTCAAATTCACACAGCTAGAGCATTTCCTAAAAAATCCAATGAAGAACCATATTATACATGAATTCTACTGATGTTGCTTGACAGGCAAGCCATATCTTCATGAGAAATAAGTGCGGTAACATGCACTAAGAAAAGGGAGAAAGAAAAAGAGAGGAAAGTTCCTATTCTGCTTAGAAATAGCTTGAAATAAAGACTCATAATATTAAGAAGCCCAGAAGGGCACCCACACAAAGAAAATAAAAAAGGTGACAAGCATAGGCTAAATCAATTACCTGTTTATGCCCCCTTGAACCAAGATGAGGTGTTGCAAAGGTTATAAAATTCATGGGCTCCAGTCCAGCAATTTTGCCTTTGAATTTCTCTTGTGGCAACAAATCTTTGGACTCTTCATTTTCTTGAGAAGTTTTCTGTGTGATAACTGTACCATATAGCTTAGCAATAGCATATCTTGCTATCAGGCCACCGAACGAATGACCTACAAATGATATCTTTTGAAGGTGTGGGTAACGTTCTATAACGGCTATAACCTGAAATAAGTAATACTTGCTTAATTTCTTGCGACATAACTTCAATAATAACAGACAGAAGAACTCAAATCTAAACGAATCTCTAATTAACACAATGCATAAATGGAAGCAAATTGTGAAAACTAGGAAAGTAGGTCTACCACACACCTCATCTGCCAATCTGTTTCCAGTTACATCAATCCCATCAAATGTCAATGCTGCAGGGTTGCATTCACTACCTGAACATAAAACATTGTTTCAATGCAGAAAATATTAAAAATAGAAGGGAGTGAATAGGGAGGTACTGACACGAATGAGCATTGAAGTAAGAGTGCAACCAATTGATCAAGAAAATCCAAGAGCTTGAACAAAATTTGGTTTTGTAGATTTCCATGATTCCAAACAAAGAATAAGAAATCGTAATTTCTTTCCAAAAAGTTTACGCTACAACAGCTTTCTTGGATGGTTTAGGAGATCCAAATAAGATGGATGGAAAGCAAATGCAGTTACTATATCTGAAGGACTTTTAGCCCCATTACTCAAATTTCTTATTTGGGACAGCTATTCGTGGAAGATTTCTTATTTGGAGATCTCTAATCACTTTTTTATCTGATGATTTGCTATAGCGGAATAAATAGCACATCTTAAGGTCAGACATTAATAGCATGATGGAGCGCCAAACACATGGTTGCAGAAGCATTGGAAAGGTTTTTGCCAGCTTAATGGTTATAAACGAGATACCATCATCTTGCTACTTCTCACTTAGTGGATTTAAGTGCCATAAGAATAACTGAGTCCCTCCATAGTTGACCTTACAAGTCCTCTGTTTTTAGGCTAACATTACTTTTTGGAACAAGAAAACAGTTCCTCGTGGTATCAGTTGAAAAATTTCAACCTGCTTGGAGGGTGGAAAAGTTATTTTACATTTTTGGTTAAGAAATTAGCTCAAATGTCTAATGCATTGATACTTGTTTATAACTTAAGTGACACCAGTTGTACACCAAAAACCATCAGCATCGCAACTTTCCTCGCATCCTTTCCTTTAAAAAACAAGTTCCAGGAAAATATACTTGAACAAGATGTCAGACCGCCAGGAAATCAAGCACTGACTACTTCCAAAACACAAAACAGGACAAAGTAGAAATACTTACGTCGAACAATATAAGGGGAAAACATGGAAGTAATATTCCTAAATGATTATGAAGATGAGTTCTGTCGAAATGATAGGCACAGCATGAAATAAGGTATGGGCCACAGAACTCACAATGAACAATAACGTCTTGAGGATACTTCTTAATCAATTGTTTTGCAGCGTATCTCCAATCCTGAGCACTGCAGAAATGGAAGAACATAAGGACAATAAATAAATATCCACATATGTGCATGCAGTGATACTGTTCAAGCACAAGACATAAACATTTGACTATAAAACCATACAAGCACTTCAAAACTATGGTCTCGTTAAATGCCTGGATGGCTTGCCAAGAAATACAAAGAGACAACCCCCAAGTCTTAAGCAACCGAAAAGAAAATTCCATATCTATGTAGATTTACCATCGAAACACATATACAAAAACCACTTTGCCTCGCTTGTACGTAAACAATTCCTTCCTCCAACACCCGCGCCCCCCCCCCCCCCCCCCCCCCCCCCCCCCCACCCACCCCAACAACAACCCAAGTGGTAAAGAAGGGCTCTTTGGGGTCTAATTTTTCTTTCTATCTGACTAGACAAAGAAATAGGAAAGGATGGTTCTTTCATTACATCGATAGAAGTCTAACTAGGGAAAGATCTCTCTATTACTTGAGAAAAGAATTTTTGGTTTTACCGACGAACTACATGGGAAAAATTCACCTTCTTTCTTTTGATTTTCAGCAACCATTTTTTGAAAGTAACAATATTAGAGAGGACGAAAGGCAGTATTATAGAAATTAATCCTTCAGGTTCAGTGATAAACCATGCCATTGGGATAATTTGCTTCACTCTAAAGCTAAGATATCTTACATGGGCAAAACTGAAATGGGTCAGGCTTGTATGCAGTCTGTTAATAAGATAAGACCCTCCCGTTGCTATTAGTGGGCCCACTAAGCGCCTAAATTGATGGTGCAACTAATTAATCATGTATAGCTTGATGAGCAAATCATCTACGAAAAAATATGAGCAAATCATCTACGAAAAAATAAAGTACATCAGATGAGATCAAATCTTTCTTACAAAAATGAAACAGATGTACTTTTCTCAACTTAGTTTTCTGTATAGATGATCTCTTTGTCGAGTGGATCATTGAGTAACAAACTGACCGGGCCCTCAACGGACAACTGGATGGTTTACTCTCAGAACAAACCGGATACGAGCATGATCTGAATCGCAAACCAAAACTCCGATTTGCTTGAACTCAAACCAAAACCAGTTGGGAAAGAGCTCAATTTGCTTACTCAAACCAAAACCAGTTAATTTGGACTGCAAATATAACTAACTATAATTGCTGGCCACTTCCCATATTGAATTCCAGGAGGTGTCAATCGCAATTCCTAAACAGGTAAAAGAATAAAGCAGAACCCAACGTATACGTGTAAGCAAAGCGTACAAGGACAATCAAAGCTCGGAATTAACTGATAACGGAAAGGCTTCTATCCAAACACATCATCAGCATTTCACAAACGCACTATGATTGACGTTCTAAACTCAAACTCCTGTTAATCATCAAAGAGCTCATGAAATTGAATCACAGACTAACCTCCCAATAATACCATTAACCATAATAACAAGGTGAGTCGGGGAGCGATTTACTCCAGCCGAAACGGACTCCATATCAAAATTTCCACGGCCGTCCGATCTCTCGACGGTCGGGATATCGTCATCCGATCTGAAACATCCGAATTTCGGCATAAACGATCTCCTCCTCTGCGTATTTTTCTTCTTCGTCTTCTCGATGCTCTCTCCATTTTTCTTCACCTTGTCTGAATCCATGTCCAATTCCTTATCTTCCGTTCATTCAACAGTTTCCGAACCTATTTGTAACTCAACGGAAGCCATTGTATATATAGTACACATTTATATACTTGTGTGTGTAGAGAGAGGGATGGAGACTTTGGTCATCAGTCAAATGAAGGGTTTGGGGTTTGAAGCGTCATTGTGAAGAGAGGATTTTGGGTGTCGTTGTTTAACAACCGCGGCGGAGAGAGAGAGAGAGAAAGAGAGAGGGGTAGCGCCCCCACCAGCGAAGCCAGTACGATGGTACGACCCTCTAGAAACTCCTGAGACAAATTTCATGGCGATGGATCGATTTGGTCACAGCGGAAAATAATTAGGTGACTTTTGGTCAAAGGAAACGATATATTGGTCGGGATTTATTTTCATTTTTACATTTCGGTGTAATAATTCAAGGAAAATATTTACAAACACAAATTATTTGTATAATATTTAAATATAAATATGTTCGAAATTATAAAATACATGTAAAAAAATTTATAATCATACAAACTTTAAGTGTATTTGAAGACTTCATATCCATTTTATTTGAAAACAAAAGTTGAACTTATTCCGTTCCTTTATATTCAGCTTTTCTTTATAATAATATAATTATAATTATAAAAAATAAACATTATTTACAAAAAAATATTATTTATTCTTAACCTCTCACCGAAAAAAATCATGTATAATTAATCACCTTAAGGTGGGGTTTGGCCTACCTTACTTATATTGGCCTACTTTTATTGTTTTGAATTTTGGTATTAAGTTTTTTTAAAATTACTTATTTTCCATGAAGAGCGGAACCAAAACAAATACTGCTAAGAACTTAAAAAAAATTATTAAGGATAAAAAAACTCAAAAAAATTATAGTTTCTTAGTTTATTTTTATATATTAGAATTTTTAAAAGCTTAATTTTTAATCTTTTACTTTTCTAGTTTCCCAGTAGAGATGAATAAAAAAATTCAATTGTTTTTACTAAGAATTATAAGAAATTCACTTACAATAACAATAAACCAAATTAAAAAAAAAAAAAGCTAAGACAGTCCAAATTAAAACTATGTATACAAATCTTGAGAGAATTTAAATGTCACATGACAATAAGTAATCATTTTTTCCAGAAATGGGGAGAATAAAAATGAAATGTTTATTTTAACACTCATTTTTATATACAAATGCACTTTTTATTTTGTTCTTACTCGTGTAAAATTACAAGAGAAGAATAGAAGTTTATATGTGAATAACAGTTTTTAAGTTTCATGTAGATATATGTACGAAAAAAGTGTATTTGAGAAAAATGGGAGTGTTAAAGCTATTTTCTTTAAAAAAAAGGGTAAAATGTACTGACCTCCTTTGAGGTTTCTAACAAATGCAGGGACTCCTCTGAGCTTTCAAAATAAAAAATTACCTTTTTTACTTTTGAAATTATTATACTATTATCTCCTATCGTTAGTTTTCTATTAATGCTATTATTTAATTTATTTATGTGTGCATTTAAATATATATTCGATAATTATATACGACCATATATAGAGTAAAATAATTTTTTAATTAAAATTTTAAATATTTTTATCAAATTTGTGCTAATAATATACATATTATATTTTTTTACAAACATTATTGTAATTTATCACTCAAAAGTATATTGTTAAGTTTGCATTCCTTGTGTATATTTAACCTATTAAATATATATTTTTAGTTTATCTTATCAAAAAAATGTTCTGACTTTTAATTTAACTTATTATTTTTTAATGTTTTAATTTTTTTCTATTCGAGTTTTACATATTAAACTTAAATTATATTAGTTTAACTTATAAAATTACTTACGCATCTTACGTTTTAGTAATTATTATTTAGTTTCATAAAGATGATATATTTACTTAATAAATTCTATTATTTGTTTATTCTCTATAAGTATTTTATTTAATAAGAAATACACATAAGTGAAATTAAAAGTTATAACATTTTTTTGATAAGATAGACTAAAAATATATATGTATTTTTATTAGGTTAAATATACATAAGGAATGCAAACTTAACAATATACATTAAGTGATAAATTAAAATATTTTTTGTAAAAATATAATCATTAATATATAAGATGTATATTTATTTGCACAAACTTAACAACAATATAACTTAAGTCTAATTTTATTTAAAATTTTTAATTTTTAATTAAAAAATTATTTTACACTATATACGATCGTGTATATAATTATCGAATATATATTTAAATATATACATAAATAAATTAAATCTATCAAACAAAAAGGAGATAAAAAGTCTTAAGAGAGAACGTCTTGACATGGTATTTTTATTTTTTAACAATAAAAACTAAGGAGTTAATAGAAAACTAACGACAAGAGGGTAACAGTCTAATAGTTTCAAAAATAGAAGAGGTAGTTACATTTTTTGAAACCTCAAGAGAGATCTATGCAGTTGTCAAAACCTCAGGAGAGATTAGTGCATTTTACTAGGGATGGCAACGGGGTGGTTCGGTTCGGTTATTCGGATAACCGAACCCGAACCGAAGACAAAATATCCGAACCGATAACCGAACGGAGAGAGAGAGAATATTCCATAACCGAACCAAACGGGGTTCGGTTATTCTCCGAACCGAATGGTTCGGTTATTAATTACCCGATATGATCCGATCCGATCCGATCCGATCCGAACCAAACCGAATCGCCCTCAATCTAAACCCCTCTCTCTCTCTCTCTCTCTCTCTCTCTCATCCTTCAATATATATTATATATATTTATAATATATATATATATATATATATATATATATATATATATATAATGAAGTCATTTTCGGTTCGGTTCGGTTCGGTTCGGGTAACGGTTCGGTTATTCTGCTAATCATAACCGAACCGAACCCGAACGGGTATTCATCCGTCCATACCATATCCACACCAACGGGAAAAAAAACGGTTACGGTTCGGGAAAAATTAAGCAGTTCGGTTCGGTGCAAATTGCCATCCCTACATTTTACCCTATATTATGTATCATGGGGAGCTTACGAAACCCTGTGCTCTAGATTAATGAAAAACTTCTTTCATGCTAATGCAGTTTTTCTTCTATTTTATGCTGATTTTCAAGAAATCTAGTTTTTTTTTTTTTTTTTTCCATTTACAGTTGCCTCTGTCTCGTTCTTTGTCTTCGTGATCAACATTTTTAGCATTTAATTGGTGTGTAGGCCATAACTGTAAAATGGGAACAAATAAATATGCCGTGGTAAGCAATAACTGATGAGGACAAAATAGTCATATTAAACTAGAATTATGTACAAATTTACAAAAAGTACAATAAAAAAAGACAAGGCTAATTCAGACCAATAAAATTCTTTTCTAATTTTTACTTAAAATACTCGAACATTCGTATCAGATTAATCGGATGGGTCCTAATAGGTCATTGTTAAAGACCAAAACATGCTTCTAGACCCTTCATACCCAAAAAACACAAAAACCCCATGGGGTTGACATATTTGTCACGTGGAATCAAATCGTCAAAAGTTTTAACCAACCTCTGGTCCCCCATTGGCTATCTAGAATACGAGCAGTGTGAATTGAATCCAGGTATTTGTCAAGTTTGAATTGAATGTTAGTTTGAATTTTTTTGGGGACCATTTGTCCTTGTGGCTGCAGGGTCGCTCTCTGCATTAGTAAATATGGACTTTGTAAACATTTTCTTTTTTTAATTGAGTTTGAGGATTCCAAAGTAAGAATGTAACGACCCAATTTTTAAAATATTTAATAAATAATTTTAAATAATTTACTTTTTTTCAAATTTTATGATTAATTTGATAGTTTAGTTATTCGGTCGAACGTCGTAAATTTCTAGAGCACGAGTATGATAGTGTGGCGTGTAACATCATATCATTTTTTTATTCTTCGTATTTACCAAATTTACTCTTCAATTCTTGTTTCTATCCATGAACATTGAAAACACAAAAATTAAGTTCATCATTCCCTAACTCTGGCTATTTTTTTTAACCAATTTCACTGAGATACTTGGATTTTTCATTCTAACCATTGACATTCAATCACTTTTTTTTCTCCCTAACCTCTTGATTTTATAATCTTATTGATTACAACCCTATCTCTTTGAGACCTTTGAAGTCTGATATTCATTGCACTTGAGAAAACTTAACCCCTAAGTATTCTCCTTTTGTACCCAGACGCGAGTCTTTCTTTCCTAGTCTCTTTTCCTAACCAAGTTCGTCCGGGCCTTTTGGCTTTCACACCCCAACCCTTGATCCTCCCAATCCTATAAATATGGCATTATCCTTCTCATTTTTTTCACACTCAATTAATGTGTTTTATTGATTCTCCCACCTTCGTAATATTATTTTTACTTTTCAAGTTATTTTTATCACAAATCTTCAACTATCTGATTTTTCGATGGTGTATATAACGGTGTTCGATCGAGGTATAATTTTAGAATGTCATTTTTAACATCAGTATGCATATATTCAACAACCATAATCCTTGTTTGACAAGTATACTATATACTTTTAATCTTTAGAGAATTTTATTCATATCAAATAGTTGTACTCCTTTAATTATTTTGAAATTATTGTTGAATTATGTTTATCAAATCGTGATACAGTATATTATATGATTGATCATTGATGGATCTAATTGGTACATGTGTAACTCCACCGGGTCACAATAAATTAGTTATTATGATTGATTATCCGTCGTGGAATCAGGTGTATTATTATGCGGGCCCGAGTGGTGCATACAGATCAAATTATTTTTGGCCTGGGTGGTTGGTCAACCTGGAATAGTGTATCGCTGTGGCTCCGGTTCAATCACATTTAATAATCCGAACTCCTTCTACTCTTCAATGAAATTGTATAGCAGAGGAGTATCGGGTATTGATCCCACAGGAAATGGTGAAGTTGCAACCTAGTGAATAGGTGTCCCGCAATTTTGGCGTTAAGAACGTCACTCCTTTTTTGTTCGAATTTGATAGTATCACTTTTAAAACAAAGGCTACACGAATAAAGTGATTAGTACGCGAGGAGGCAAGGTTTTTTGATTCACTCCATCCACAATCCAAGCAACTAATATCTCCTTTTCTGCACAGCCAAAAACGAGTTGACATATTTTTTACTGAAAAATATTGCAATGAAATCGTAACAACAATAGATATGGTGGAAAATGAAGATGTTCATGAAAAATACGTCAAAGAATGAAGGGCATTGACCTACGCATTGGATGTCTTAAAAGAACTTTAAGAATACCCCATCAAAAGCTTAACACTTCACATAAGGTTCAAAGTATGAGAACAAACTTCATTTCCAACAAGTTTTGAAAATCCTAAATAAGAGATATAAAAATTGCCTAGGTCATGAGATGAAGATCATCTCAAGACCGAGCCTAAATATCTAATCTACCATTATGTAAAAGAAAGATACAATAAAGATAAGTAAGAAGAACAACATGGAAAATAATTTACCTTGTATTGAAAATGGTAACAAAAGATGGAGAACAACAAGTTTAATATTCTATATGTCCATGAAGCATTGAGTACAAGGTAGAGAAATGCCAACAATTACCCAAAAATTGAAAACTACTAAAAATCTAATAATATCCTAAGAAAAAAATCCCCAAAAAGTCTTTCAAGAGGTGACACAAAATGGTTGCCATTTTAGGTCTCAAGTTGTCTCCCCAACAATCTTGGCACGGGGCTCGAGGCGGCCCAAAACATCTCCTATCAGTCAGACTATAGGTGTTGTCGCAATCCATGGGCAACCAGATGGTGCACTTCTAAGCCATCCGGATGAGATTGTCTTCTGGATTTTCCTCTATCATTTGTATTTCTAGGTCAACCGGTTGGTCTATTTCTATGCCATCCAGATGAAGTAGCTTGCAGCATCTGTGTCCTTTCTCTTCATTCCAAGGTCATCTGGTTGGCTTGTTTTGGCCTATGCGGTTGGCTGTCCTACAATCTTGCAAGTTTGTCGCTATCCTGCAATCTTGCAGGTTTGCCCTCTCATTTTCTAACCTCAACCCTTCGGCCTTCCTTTGGACTTTGATCGGCTCAGTGACTTGCTTCAGCCTTCGGGATTTGATAGGAACTCTTGAGAGTCGTTTTGACCACTCGGGTTATTTTTTAAGTGCGGTCAATCTGTATGGGATCAAGAAACACCTCACATGCAACATCAACCTTATCATGCATTTGAGTTTGCGTACGCATGCCAAAAAAGAGAAAACGAGCCAATACATAGGCAATATTATGCGCTCATTAGTGGTGCTTGATATGTTACTAAGATGAGTAGGATACGAGATCTGTTTTTGATTAGTTATAGACATTGTTGAAAATTATTTCACTTTGATTTGTGATCTTCGTTTATTGATCCCACTTTATTCAAGGCATTGATTATTCCTGTTGTATAGTATGCTTCTCGTGATTTAATATTTTTCCAAGTGTTGGAGCAGATTTGGTAGCAGGCGGATTGAAGTATTTGAAGTGATTATTGTATTTAGAGATAGATTATCATTGTATAATTATATTTTTTTGTTGATTTTAGGGTCATCATTTGTGTATTTTTAAGACTCATTTGTGTATATTTAAAGATCGAGTTTCTTTTAACATTCTCGATAAGCGGACCATTACAAAGGAAAATGGCAATGTAATGAATTGGTCCCCAAAAAAGGGCTACTTGTCATTTTTCCTGCAATTTTATTTACCTCTAGATGATCATGATTTTGTGTTGAAAAACTATAATGTGTAGGGTCAGAATCAAGATTCTACATTTGAAGGGGCCAAAATTTTTTATTTTTTAATAAAAGAGGGGGGTCGAATATAATTTGGGATAGTTAGATTCTTAAAAAGATGAACAAATGAAAGATTTGTAAACCAGTCCTTCCTGCCTTCCCTCTTGTTTTGGACAATCTTGAAAATAATAGGCTTTTATCTTTTATTCAATACAATTCAATAAGATGTCACCTTATTGTTTATTGCGCCAATATATAGTATTTTATTTAGGGGTACTTAATGTTGAGTCCTATCTCTAAGACTAACCTAGTGTTACATCCTAGACACTTTTCAACATTAATTTTACATCCTAAAATTCAAAAAATACCAAAAAAGACCCTAAAAATAAATAGAGCACTAAATTAGGATTATCCTAAAAATAAGGGATGTGTTCACCAACTTACCTTTAATATTACATTGAATGTCCAAAATTATCAGACGGTTTCTGTTCTTAGCTTCGGTAATGTCCTAAACGTACAGGACGGTTCGTCTCCGTCGGTTCGTCCGCCAGGAACTCCATCCACGACCACTGTTTGGCGTCAGTTCTCATCCTACCGTCCCGTCACCGCGGCAGGGACTGAAGACCGGCGACTGAAGATTGGCGGACTGGGTGCGTCGTATTCTCCCGCTGTTTGTCCGCCAAAAACACCGGTGAAGACCACTGTTTGGCCATCGCATCTCGTCCTACGGTCTGGTCACCGCGGAGGCAGCAACTGAAGACCCAGCCGTCGCATCTTGTCCTGCGGTGGTGTTTCAATATGACGATTTCCAAGTTGTATGACTGTGATGTAAAATTAGAAGTCTGGGCAGTCAAAAAGGGTGTATTTAAATTTGCATGCTGTTGATGGTAAATTTCATAGGAGGGTGGTAAAATATATTTACATACTTGATAATTTTCAGAATATGGTACTGATGGTAAATTTGGCATACGTAGATGGTAAATTTGGCATACGTCTGGTTTGGATGGAGGTCTCCGTAAGCCAATGAAACACATCTTTGTGCATTTACACGTGGCAGTGAATTTTATATGTGGTGTTGATTTGTGATACGTGATGGTAAATTTTGCTCTCTGCATTTTACCATTTGATGGTAAATTTTGCCCTCTACATTTTACCATTTGATGGTAAATTTTACTCTCTACATTTTCCCATTTGATGGTAAATTTAGGCTCTGCATTTTATCATTTAATGGTAAATTTTGCTCTCTGTATTTTACTATTTGATGGTAAATTTTGCCCTCTGCATTTTACCATTTGATGGTAAATTTTGCTCTCTGCATTTCTCCATTTGATGGTAAATTTAGGCTCTGCATTTTACCATTTAATGGTAAATTTTGCTCTCTTCATTTTACCATTTGATGGTAAATTTTGCTCTCGAATTTGCCATTTAATATCACAAAAAATGCTACAAATTTAACAAAACAAAAATTGGAGCAATGCATACTAATACGTTACTTATTATCATCGCAAAAACCAAAATAACCACATTGTTTTGGGGTTAAACACACCCTCCAAAATCGAAAAATACAAGATGATCTAAAAAATGAGACCCTTACGAAGATCCTTACGAAAATCCCTGAAAATCCTTACGAAAATCGCTGAAAATCCTTGAAGATTTGACGAAGATTGTGGCCCTCATCACCAAAACCGAAAATACAAGATGATCTAAAAAATGAGACCCTTGCGAAGATCCTTACGAAAATCCCTGAAAATTCCTGAAAATCTTTACGAAAATCGCTGAAAATCTCTGAAGATTTGACGAAGATTGTAGCCCGCATCACCAAAACCGAAAATACAAGATGATCTAAAAAATGAGACCCGTTCCCAGTAGTTCCAGAATCCGGCGGCAACCTGCTGTTCTGGCGGTGGCCAACAGTTTCCGGCGGTTCCGGCGGTGGCAAAGAGTTTCCGGCTGGGGTCCTGTAGGTTAACTGCATAAACAAAACTCCGGCGAACATTAAATCCGGCGACGTGGTTTCCATAATCAATTAAATCTTTTACCTTATTTAATTCCGTAATTACAGCCATATTTATTGCCCAATTACAAACATACCAAATCAATACAAAATATTTTCTGAACCAAAAAGGATAAGAGGGTAATCTACCACCACAAAATAAGGGCAAACATGTCAACCAAGCTAAATTGGGGGTGAAAACATAAGTTTAAAAAGTGTATGGGATTCAACCCTACGTAATGTAGGTAAAAAGGACCCTGATTTAATTTACTCTTTTATTTACGATTCTGTTATCGTCTTTTTTTTTTTTTTTCAAATATCAAATTAATAAAGAAACAATAAAACACAACTTTATTTAAACTTTAAATTTTAATATGTTTTTGTTAAAGTCACGAGAACTCCTCTATTTTTATTTTGTGACTCAATATAAGAAGTCCAGCACTATAGTCATATCATTATGGAATTAAGTACTAGTCGATGATAAACACTGTATTGGTCGACTCTTTAAAATATAAATAGAAAATTACAAAGCCATAAGGAGTACACAAATTGACGTATTAGCACTACACTTATATAATGTTTATGCAAAATTCTTTATCTATTTATGCTGTATATTAATTATGTTTATGTACGTAGTTCATGTGGTGCCTTTTTCTCGTAAAAGTTTAAAAAGATAAAAATAAAAACATCTATGCCTCTCAACCTTATACTCCTTGATACAAGTCTTAATTTGGAAATCTCTAACTAAGTTTTCTTTCCTCAATTATTGTTATCTATTAATTCTATAATCATTTATTAAAAGAGTAGAACAAATGGTATTTATTTACGATACACAAGTTTTGATGTGCGTAGAAAAATATATTATCACTCTACACATTGCAGCCCCTTAAAATATCAAAGGAACATTATTACACAGTTCTATATATTTTTTTTTTTGATAATCGAGATATCCGATCAACTTAAGATATGCCAAATAGTAAAAACACATTGATTTCGATAAACAGTATTGTATAGATATCCATGAAAGTATAATATACTCCATGTATTTAGAATGTGTATTAATAATTATAACTATTTCCATCGTTTAGTGTGCGAGCATTATCCATGGTCTATTAGGCTATGGTTGGAAGGATCGGTACATAAACTAAACACAAATTAAAATGGTTATTAACTACAGAATGTGATATTCATGGCAGTTTGTATGAGGCTATTGCTACATACCTTCACAACTTCTTTAGCTAGAATGAAATTTTGAATTTTATTATGGATACTAATTATTTTTTTTGTTAACCGAGGTATCCGGCCGGCTTGGGGCCACGTGCGGGTCGCGTGGTTGGGTCCCCCACCTATTGCCGACTATTCCTCGGGGCCCTGGAGTTACTGACCGGGCAAACCTCCAGTGGCCCCAAAGGAGCTGCCGAGTTTCGACCGCTGGACGTCTGGGTTTACAGCTCGCCCGCTCTACCACTCGGACAACCCCTCGGGGGTTTATGGATACTAATTATGTGTACAAATTATTAGGTGGCAATCCTTCGTAAGGAGAAAGAGATAAAGAGAGGACAAACAAATGGGTTCAGGAGAGAGTGAGGAATTACCACCTAACTATTTGTGCATGATTTGTACATATAATTAGTACACATAGTATTTTCTTTTATTTTACGTTCATTTCCACGGAATCTAGAAGTTTTTTTTTTTTTTTTTCTTACAATTGCTTCTCTCTCGTTCTTTGTCTTCATGATCAATTTCTTTGTGTCTACTGCCTAATGATAAGCTGAGAACTAATACATGTTATGAAAAACCAGTATTCTGAAAATAATATATGTGAATTCATTTTTATTTCACTATCATTAAAATACCAAGAAAACAGGATAATTTCTAAGATTAATTTCACAACCACCCTAATATTAGTAAAAAATAGTGGATTTTTTGGCAAGTACGTCGAAGGCGCGTTTTCGAGGCAAGGTCAAGGCTGAGCTACCCAAACACTCAGAACTATCAACTCGGCCTCGGTTCAATGTCAACGTATGCATCTAAACATGAATAAATCGTTGATACCACATAAACACGTTATTTCATGAAATTCTTTCTTTAAATTGTATTAGGCTTGGACTTTTTGGAACAATAGAGTTCTTCTGGGTATTGTGGTTCCAGTATTAGAGCCGTGTAAGGCTATGATTGTTTCATAGGATTAGTTTGGTAGTTGAGTTTTAGTGATTTATTTTCTTTTAAAATTTTTAATTTGAAACTTTTCAAGTGCAGTATTAATCCTTATGCGTTTAGTCTATACAGATTAAAAACTCTGAATTTAGTTGAGATTCTTGCAATTAAGCCTTGAGTTTGGTTTCTAAAATTGATAATAAATATGTTCCCCTCAAGCACCTCCCGGCTTTCTGAGAGCCTTGAGGCTAATGCGGATGCTCGAAAACTATAACCCAGTGGGCCACCGCCCAACCAGAAACTGTAGGCGGAACTTTTTCTAAACGGATAACGCACCGGAGAATGTTGGACGTCTTGAGGTTAATCCATGTGGCTCGTTAGGAGTCAGTAGTAGAACGGCCCATTAGGAAATCGTGCGAGGGATGCTGATTCTCCTAACGGTCCAATACTTAATCCTCTTGGCGAACCGGGGGCCGTCGCCGAGAACCTTCTAGCCGGGCGGCGATAAAGGAACGGCGTTGAGAAAACCAGTAGTTTTCTGAAACCTAACGACGGCGGCCTCCTACTCCGAACTCTGGTTGGTTGCCATGAAAACGGAGGGAAAAGAACAGGAAATTTGTTAACTTCATAGCAAATTCAAGGTTTGGGAGGGGTTCCAATTTCTTGTTTCTGTTCACGCCATCTCGATCAATTCCTTCACAAGTTCTTGGATGCATAAAACTGCATCAGATTGCAGCATTTGAACCCTCTGTTGCAAACATCGGTTGATCAATCTTTCGCCTTCCAATATAATGCAACAAGATATGTGTCTGCCTTAGTTTTGAACGATTTGCATTAGTGCAATGGCAAAATGATTGCTTTCTAAATGACTTTATGCATTGATTCATAAGGAACACTAAGTATTTTTGTTGGACGCTTGATAGCCTAGGAAACTCTACTTGTAAACCTCAAGCCATTTAAATCTCAGGAATTGAGGCAGTGCAGGTAATATTAGCAAGCTTTTTTGTTATTGTTGCAGTGTATCAAATGAATATTCGGCCCTTCACAAGCACTGTGATCTTCAATTCTTTTGCTTCCTCTACATAACATGTAAAAGTAGCACAATTATCCATGACTAGTTTTTGCATACGCGTCATACCTGCTACTTCTTGACACGTAATGTAGGAAGATATATGCATTTATGTTTATGAAGGATGGTAAATGGAAGTCAATCCCGCTGTGGGTGCAAGTACGAAGAAATGGGAACATGCAGTTGAGAAAATAATTTTTTTGGACTCAAGTAATTATGAAAACTGTGGTAAGCAAGGTGGGTAATAGGTATCGGAGGGCTTATGCTTCTACTATCTGTTGGATGCAAATTTTGAATAATAACGCTTGAGGTCTGTCTACTTAATCCAAATATATCTTCTCATATGTCTGCTTGCTGCTGTTGGGGTTAAGGGAATTTCTAGACCCTAATTATTTTCCTATCTCTTGTAAGCAGTAATAATGCATGTCGTATTGTCATCTACTGTTTGTAGATGGTGTTTTGTATGATATACTACAGATTGGTTAGTAATGTTTCTCGTATTCCTCTGCTAGCTTGGTAGCTATTAACTTTCTAGTTTTCCTCGTGGAGTTCCATAATCTCTGGAATTGAGATGAAATGCATCTCGTTATAATATTTGATCTAAGAGTTGTCATTGATAAATTAGGAAGAAGGGGCCCTAACATGGACATGCGTAGAAAAGATGAGAAAGAAATATAATATTAAACAAGGGGGATTCATGTCTCTGAGTTTGGATAGTTGATCAGAAATGGTTAGTGACTCCTGTACATAAAGTAGGAATGTGTCTCCATTTATGAACAAATTGAAGTTTACTATCATGTAATATGTAACAATTTTGACCAGCTAAGTTCCGTATTTTTCTTATTTTAATATCTGGTTGCCTGCAGGACCGCAGGTACATTTGTGCATCTCAGATGCATGCCTTTCCATATGAGAAATGCTACGAGTACCGACACTAAATATGTACTAACTCATGCAGTGATGTACACATGTTAGCCACCTCAATGAAAAGGTATTTCACGGTTGGACCGATACATTGAGGTTGTGCCATATACAAAAAGTTAGTACACAAATTAGTGTCTCAAAAGAAAGTTTTTCTTTTTCCGAAAAAATAAAAATAAATAAAAGATAGCATCATTGTCTCCATTTTGATTGTGAGTACTACTTGAAAATAGTCTTTTGTCCTCCTATTTCAAACATCGATTAATTGTTGGCAGATATTTTTGTGAGTTCAATTCATTTTGGCTAATGCTCCAGCCCTGCAAGGGCTTAGAGATCCAAAAGATAAGGTGGCTAACTAACTTTCATGTATTGGCTTCAAAATGATGTTGATTTAGCTGGAAAAGCACAACTTTTTCGGGTTAATTATCAGCTGTCTGACTTGTTAAATTGGCAATGACATTTCGCTTGGAGACCACATAAGCCCTGCTATTAATTTAATAGCGATGCAACATGTGTCTCAGTCCTAGAACTGCAAACCCAATGCTCCCTTTTTGTTTTTCAATTATTTTTAACTGCCTCTTTGCAGTCACGACCTGCAATTTCATTGTCTCACTTTCTTAGCTACCATTCTTGTAGGTTTATATCATTACTGGAATTCGTTTGGGAGTTGCTCAATGTTGATATATCACTGGGTAGAATTTTTAGTCATATGTTTTAAAGCTTTTCTTTGTTCAAGAGTTTGATTATTCTTGTCCTAGACTGTGAGTTCATGATTATATTTCCTTGAGTTTCCTATTTTATGTATGTCAGCCTGACAATTGTGAAGTTCCCATGGTTTGAGCACCATGATAATGACAATCTAAAAGAACGTCTAATACGATTGTGATGTAGCTACCTTGGTGAAATAGTAACTGACTTTGTTTCTTGAAGGCATGGAAGGATCATACAAGCCACTCAATTGGTGCTATAAATCTTAATTGCTGTAGATGGCGCGTTATCTATCTCCTTCATGAAGTAGTTACTTTCTTTAACTCATGCCCATTGATTGTTGGTGGGTTGGGTTCTGCTTGGGAGTTGTTTGTTGGTGAAGCCAATTTAGTACCGCCTCTATAAATCTGTATGCGAGAAGTTAAGGAGCGCAGTACACGTGGCACAACAGGACACGACATAGACACATTGTTCTATCATTTTTTGAAAAATTAGGACAACGACCTGGTGTGTTAAGTATAGGAAAATGTATATAGGTGGTAAGGATTTAGGAAAGAACAAGAAAATTATTGCTGTTGAAACAGATAAATCCAAAAACAGTATTAGCACAATGAAGATATAAAGACATCCATTGATTTTCGACCTCCCTAAACTTTTAAAAATTGCATTTGATCTCCTAATGTGTCACCAGACCTCAGTGTGTCCGACTAAAAGATGTAACTAAATGATAAGATCCATATTTGGGTCATTTTGGTTTGGTTGTCCTTTTGTTTTCTTTGCACTTAAGAGAAGCTAAATAAACTCAAAAAGACACGGGTCATGCATGGAACATGTTAACAAAACGTTTTCCGGAAACTCAATCATGACTTTTTGTTCATAATGCTTCATTTTGTCCTTCCAGATTAGGTGTTTCAGTTTGTGTTCTACGTTCAAATCTGGCATTGTTTCTGTTTCCCATTGCTGCAACTACATTATGTGGGCATTATTCAAGATGCATGGTTACTATATCTGGCATCTGCATTTGGCACCTATTCCATGTTGTGCATAAATAGATACTGTGATAAACGCAGAAGAACTTGTTTATTTCAATTTATTCGATTCTGCAGTGCTTCAACTGTTTGATGGTTGTGGTCGTTACAGAACCAGATATGTAGCTTTTTTCCTGTTTGGATTTGTGTAGCAACACAGTATCCAGAATGAAGCAGGTTTCTTTCATTAGAGAGAACTTTTGTCTTTCCTTTGTGTTCTTTTCTCTGGGATGTAGATATACTACCCATATTTTGAGTTCTGTCCAAAGATATTTACACCTGTTTTTGTCCTCTGAAATCCAACCAAGAATTGAGTACGAACACCAAATCTTTGTTGCAGTTGAATTCTTAGTTCTAGACAAGGGCAGTTAACACTTGCATGGTGATTCTGTAATGAAAGCCTGACAGAGCAATACCCTGTGGAGGTAGAAGGTCCACGAGTCGTGAACTTTTTTCAAGAAGCAGCAATGACTGGAAAATAATTAACGGCTAACACTGTGCCAGTCGCAGCAACTCAGAGGATGCAAGGGTTATCCAGAATGATTAGGCTAAAAGCGTCTTTAGTGGCTTTTTTAAGTCCGCTGTCAAATCCATGTTCGAGTATGGTAGGGGTAGGGGCAGAGGAAATTTTCGGTGACACAAGTGGCTGCAGCTTGGGTTATTACTAACTAGTCTAGTTCCAGCAATGACATTGGGCCTGCACTTTTTACGAATTAGAAGTTCAGATGAATCAACCCGCATGCAGGATAGTCTGATTGTTGCTCGAATTCATGTGAGTAGTCAGCAAATCCAGACCTTTGATTTGCAACATTTATCGACATGGCACAATCTCGGGCTTGGATTGGACCTCACTAGTCCATACTCGAACTGATGAGAAACTTGTTTCCCCGTAGTTTACAATCAACTTACCAATACATATGACCAACGTTTGCTGCACCATTGAATGTTGGAACTCAAAAGTACTTGGATACGGGACGAAAAGAATAAGTGTTTTTTTCTCAGTTCATCGAAACTGACTGAAAACGGTGTTAGGTGTGATAGTCTTAACTAATAACATGGTGAAAGAAGCAAACAATCGCTGCTTGTGGCGCAATCCATTTCCTCTTGTTCTTACTCGTGGACTAGTATTATCAATAAAGAAACAAGATGAAGCACAAATTAATCTAATCTAAAAAACATTGGGATTAGCACAGATTATGCTAAATCTGCTTATAGAGTAGTTGTACTAATTCCTTTTGTCTAATGCAGTTTCAAAAGAAAGAAAGCAAGAAGAGCACAATCTAATGAAATCTCGAAAGATTGAAAGACCTAGGTTGGCTGGTTCTGCCAATCCTTTGATGAATGAAAGCTAGTCTTCACCTAACCTACGAATTCTTAGGAATGAAGTTTCCTAGCAACTAACAGATTATAAAGTAAGCAAGGAATAATAACTCCACGGTTGGTCAGGTGATCAAACTTGGGACTTGCGATTTTTTTTTATCAAAACAAATTATTTTTATAAATTTTTATAGTGTCAGTTCTTAACTAGATTTTATTAATATTTTGAATAGACTCATTGTTAGTACTGATTTTTAAGAATTAGTTGAGATAAGTTGATAATTGAAGTGTGTAGTTCAATAAGAGTATCTTAAATTATTAAAAAAATAAAAGAAACAAAATATATATAAAGGAGATTAATTTAAAAGAAGAATTTAGGAACATAAATGTTCTGGACACATCCGGCCTATTTGTTTCTAGCATTATTCTAATTTAAAAATAGTAGTCTATAAAACCTATAGAGTATAAACCTTCCATTTCAATTCAAGCATGCAAGGGTTCAAGAAGGCTTATCCAATCTGGAAGGCTAAGTTATCCCGATCATCAAAGCAAAAACAGGCTTGGAGTCAAATTTTGATAAAGGGAAAACAAAAGAATGGTTTTGATTTTATCGGATTATCTTAATCTGGTTATGTGATGTCAGACAGGGGTTTGATTGGTTGGTGGATTTAGATGGACCCGCGCTATTCCTAGACTTTAATTTGCAAATTTCCAAACTCCTAAGGAGTTGTAGTATATAAATGAGAAAGCTTTTGACTTGCTGCTTCAAGGGTCGAGCCTCTCCAACAAATCGGAGTTACAGCAATCCACAGGTGTTCTTCGAAGGCTTTGTTTGTCGTCATGCAGTTTCATACCCATTTCGGATCAGTCTAAGTGAAAAAACATTTCTTGTTCTTTCAGGGATCCATAAGAGAAACTATGGAGAACCCATCAACATCCAATGCCGAAAACTTGAATGCCGAGGTACGGTCTGTTTGGTTCCCTCACTTTTTGGTTTATCTTTCACTTTTTCGCTCATTGCTTCAAGCTTGAGGTGCCTGATTTTAGATGATTAGGTAAGATTTGGAAATGTTAATAAATCAGAGTTTTATTGGGAGGATGCGTATTAAGAGTTTTATTGGGCAATACTTGGGGAGATTTACGTTCCATTTAGGCCAACGGCTCCTTGTCACCATAGCTTTGGTGGGACTAAGGCTACGGCAGAAAGCAATGTAGAGGTAGACTAAGGTAGTGTATGCGGATCCCCTGTTGCTGGCCCCTCTGCGTCCACTTTGATGAATGCCAGGGATGGTTGCCATGCGTTGGTCGCTCCCTGCAGACTTCATTTAGCTTACCAGAAAACGTGAAAAGTCATTTGAGTTTAGAATCTACATATTGTTTAGTGGCACCAAAACAATGAAATGAAATATTGTTGGCAGTCTTGAACTTCGAAATATGCATGTGAATGGTTAAAAAGAGGTTTTTAGATTGTTATTAGGAAATGTTTTGCTAAGGAGTGCCCCAAGGGAATTCATTAAGAGAGTATAAGATATAGATAACTGCCCCACTTTCATTGAAGTAGAGCATGCTTTGAATGTCTCTTGGGTTCTAAAGTACATAAATTCTTACGAGACCAAATATACCCTTCTTCTTTTTTTCTCATCTGTTTCACCTTTTCATCTCCCTGGCCTTCCTTTAACACCTTCATATTCCACCTAAAATTAAGCAATGAGCACTAAAGCGCATCTTCGCATCTGTTTCTATCATAATGATTCTAATGCTCATGGCACTTGCAAGTTTTAACTGATTTCATAACTTGCCTTTTTTTTCTTTTTCATTTACGTATTCGTGACACTATGAGGGTTCATGCTTTGCCACCTTTCACACTTTCTGTGTAATGCAAACTATGATGTGAATAAAAGAAAACAAAGAGTAAAACAAACAAAGAGTGGTACTGTTATTTTATTCTGAAATTCTTTTTTCTTTTTCATCTACGTTTTTGTGACATTATGAGCGTTCATGCTTTTCCACCTTTCACTTTCTTTGTAATGCAAACTCTGATGTGAAAAAAAGACAAGGAAGGAGTACAACAAACAAACAGTGGTACTGATATTTTATTTGATTTAGAATCTATTTCTTCGTTTTTATGGGTTTTACTTTAGAGAAGCATACTGAATTTTTTGCAACAAATTTTTTATTTGCTGTTTGAGTTGTAACTTGTAAGAGTAATACTTGGGCAAGAGAAGTGGAAGAGGGTATTTAGTCCAGTTATTTGAAGATTAGATTCCCAAGATAATGCATTGACACTGTTTATTTGTTTATACATTCCCAATTAGAAAAATGTAAACGAATAAGAGAGTTGATCCTTTCTTAAATGATGCAAACAGGACCCTATTAGGAATGATGCCAGTGGTTTAGTTTTTGAAACTATGAATGGTAAACATTAGGGAACCTGGAACTTTTTGGCATTTTCTTGCGGAAAGGTATTAGTGTCATTATGCGCCTAACAATGGATTGATTGTTAAAATCATTCTGCGTATTTGTGAAAACGTACTCAACCAAAGTGAAACAAATCAGAAAGGTCTGTGATAATCTGATATACGGTTTCATCGTCTAACTTGCTGCATCTGTCAGCAATGAGGTCATATCTCATATCTACGTTTGGTGGTTGAACTAAAACCTTTCATTCGACAGCAGTCAGATGGAATCATGAGCAACTCAAGGGGCAGCGTTGCTTCTAATATTATAGTGAACCACGACTTCTCTAGAGGACTAAATTCATGGCATCCCAACTGCTGTCACGCATTCGTAGTTTCGGCTGAGCCAGGCAGAAATCATGCGGTTGTTACTAATCGTAATGAACATTGGCAAGGGTTGGAACAAGACATCTCAGGAAAAGTTTCCGTGGGTCCCACTTACACAGTTTCTGCTCGTGTTGGCGTATCAGGTCCTATTCAGAGCTCAGCTGTTGTCATAGCCACACTCAAATTAGACTTCCGGGATTCACCCACTACCTACATGTTCATTGGAAAGTAATCAAACTTTGTTTTTCTGAATGATATCTTTGACTATTTGAAATGAATGATTTCTTAAAGAAAAGCATCATGTGCAGATCTTCTGTTTCGAAAGATCAGTGGGAAACATTGGAAGGCATGTTTCAACTGTCAACTTTGCCCGACCGGGCTGTAATTTATTTGGAAGGGCCTTCTCCTGGAGTAGACCTACTCATACAGTCCATCGTGGTCTCTTGTCCCACTACAATCAAAAGAGATGTAAGTATATGATATAATCTGTTTTCTGATTTATTGAGTGTGATGATACAAGCATCAAATTGGGACCATGTTTTCTATTATATCGAATTAGAAGATTGTAACAGGTGGGTTTGGACGGTGAGAAGAGATGAGAAAAGAAAAGAAATGAGAAATTAATCACTTGTTTGGACGAATAAAAGTAGTGGGAAATGATTAGAGAATGGTAGACTATAGAAGGAAATGATTGTTTTTAATGTGTCCGTTTTGCTTCTCATCATTGCTCACCAAAAATGGTGAGATTTGGTGAGAAATCTCAATCTTTCTTTTATCAACATTCCAAGGGCATGTTGTTCTACTTTCCTTGGTACTAATGCAGTCTACAAGAGTTTTTGCTTTCGTACATAACATCAAAGTTTCTCCATGTATCTTCCTACTGATTTGATAGGATACAAGCATTGGATGTTTCGCTTCTGGAGATGAAAACATCATACTAAACCCTAAATTTGAGGATGGCCTTAACAGTTGGTCTGGAAGAGGCTGCAAGATCGCTTTACATGACTCCATGGGAGACGGGAAAATAATGCCAATGTCTGGAAAGCTCTTTGCTTCGGCAACAGAACGCACACAGAGTTGGAACGGTATTCAGCAGGATATAAGTGCAAGAGTGCAGCGAAAGCTTGCTTATGAGGCTACTGCTGTAGTTCGAATATTTGGTAACAATGTGAGCAGTTCAGATGTCCGGGCTACATTGTGGGTTCAGACACCAGATCTCCGAGAGCAATACATAGGCATTGCCAAGTTAGTTTCTTTCACCTTATTAGTCCAATGATTATTTGTATTCCTTACTGAGGTCTCCTTTCACATTATACAGATCAATACTTCGCTTTGAGTTTCTATCTTTCAAATTGTAGTCCAGAGTCTGGCTTTCATACTGCTGTATGAGACAATCTATTATATGCAAGTTCTGCAATTTTGTAGTAGTGGTTCATATGATGTTGAAGGCTGTCATTACTACTTGTCCAAAATCATCTTTGATTGTATAAGTAGCTACCTTGCTTTGTACTTGGAATCCTGTTGTCTAGGCATTCGACTTCAATATTCTGGGTTTTGTCAAAGTTTCATGTCTATCCATATAAGAATTTTCAGCCGAATAGATGTGGGAGATTTCTCATGGTATCATTTCGATTTGCTAGAGTATCTGGTTCTTTCTCGTTTGCATACTTGCAACATGATTGATATAGCAGTTTTCTTCACACTCCCTGAGTTTACTAAAGTAGCTGGTCTTCTATAGCTTGCAGGCAACAGACAAAGATTGGGTACAGTTACAGGGGAAATTTCTTATTAATGCTTCCCCATCAAAGGTGGTAATTTATTTAGAAGGTCCACCTCCTGGCACTGATATTCTCCTCAATAGCTTTGTTGTAAAGCATGCTGAGAAAGTCTCTCCTTCACCTCCACCAGTTATTGAGGTTGGTTGAATAAGAGGTTTAAAATCGCAAGTATTACATTTTTATGCACTAATTTAACGCAAGTATTTGTTATACCTCTATTTCTTTGTCCTTAGAGAACACTTGATAAATGTAAAATTTGTGTTTAATATGACTAGATTTTCTTTTGTTGCAGAATCCAGCTTTTGGGGTTAACATAGTCACCAACAGCAGTCTTTATGATGGCACCAACGGATGGTTTCCCCTTGGTAGTTGCACTTTAAGTTCTCAAGTTGGCTCACCACATATACTTCCTCCAATGGCAAGAGATTCCCTAGGATCCTACGAGCCCTTAAATGGTCGCTACATTCTTGTGACCAATCGCACCCAAACGTGGATGGGTCCTGCTCAATTGATCACAGATAAACTGCAACTTTATTTGACATACCAAGTATCTGCATGGGTTCGAGTTAGTTCTGGGGCAAGCAGACAGAATGTCAATGTTGCACTTAGTGTGGACAACCAGTGGGTTAATGGGGGTCAAGTTGAGGTTATTGGTGACACGTGGCATGAAATTGGTGGGTCCTTTAGGATTGAGAAGAAACCAGATAAGGTGATGGTTTATGTGCAAGGTCCTGCTTCAGGTGTTGACTTGATGCTTGCTGGACTCCAAATTTTCCCGGTCGACCGACAGGCAAGATTCAGACATTTGAAGAGACAGACAGATAAGGTAATTGCTAGAAATGGTTTGTTACTCGTATTTTATGCTGTGTTGAAGTAGGATTTCAGCCTAGAGACGATTAGTCACCAAAATGCCTTGTGATTTCATGATTTTGAGCCCTTAGGAAAGTCTACACGCTATTAACTCATAAAAATCTGTAGCATTTCAAAATACATCTGACGTAGGAACTTTCTTTTCTTTGCATCTGTGTTTACAAAAGGAGGTCATAATCTACTTTTGCAAGCTCACTCTTGTTCAGTTTCCAAGGCTGCTTTTGGTACTCGAAAAAGTTCATGGGAAAATTAGTTTATTGAGCTCCCATTACCCCCATTTTATGGAGCAACAGAGGTAGTGCCTACTTCGAACTAAAAGCAAACGAGGGAAATGATTATCTTCTTTCCACGGAGAACTTTTTAACATCGTCCTCATTCACTGTGTTGTATGCTTTACTTCGATAGTTATAGAAACTGATTAGTGGTGTCAAGAAAAAGGGAAGCCGGGAAGCTAATGACGCACCATTGTTACGTTGTATCAGGATCAAATTTTTTACCATTAGAAAGTTTTATTTCTATCCCTTCTTCTATTTGACTCTAGCGAAAATTTCATTTTTTGAACATTCAGATACGCAAGCGAGATGTCATCCTGAAATTCTCTGGATCCGACTCGAGCAGTCTGCCAGGAACGTTTGTGAAAGTAAGGCAAACACAAAATAGCTTCCCCATTGGCTCATGCCTGATGAGAACAAACATAGACAATGAAGATTTCGTCGATTTCTTCGCAAAACATTTCAACTGGGCTGTTTTTGGAAATGAGCTGAAGTGGTACTGGACGGAGTCATCACAAGGAAACTTCAACTACAAAGATGCTGACGACCTGTTGGCATTATGTCAGAGCCGCAACATTGAAGCCCGTGGCCACTGCATCTTTTGGGAAGTAGAGGCAACAGTTCAATCGTGGATAAAATCTCTAAACACGAATGACTTGAAGACAGCTGTTCAAAATCGTCTAAACGGCCTCCTCACGCGATACAAAGGGAAGTTCAAACACTATGACGTGAACAATGAGATGCTTCACGGATCCTTTTATCAAGACCGCCTGGGCAAAGACATACGTGCAAACATGTTTAAAACAGCTAACCAACTGGATCCCACCGCAACCCTGTTCGTGAACGATTACCATGTCGAGGACGGCTGTGACACTCGATCGTCCCCTGAAAAGTACATTGAACATATACTCGATCTGCAGGAACAAGGTGCCCCGGTGGGAGGAATTGGAATTCAAGGACACATAGATAACCCGGTGGGTCCCATTGTCTGTTCAGCATTGGACAAGTTGGGTATTCTCGGTCTTCCGATATGGTTCACGGAGCTTGATGTGTCATCCATTAACGAGCACATAAGGGGGGATGATTTGGAAGTTATGCTTAGGGAAGTGTACGCTCATCCGGCGGTGGAGGGAGTAATGTTGTGGGGGTTTTGGGAGCTTTTCATGAGTAGGCAGAATTCCCATTTGGTGAATGCGGAAGGCGAGGTTAATGAAGCCGGGAACAGGCTCCTTTCTCTGAAGCAAGAGTGGATGTCTCATGCTCATGGACACATTGATGAACAAGGCCAATTCGAGTTTAGAGGGTTCCAAGGGAGCTATGAAGTGGAAATTGTTGGTGTTTCAAAGAAGGTTTCCAAGACATTTGTTGTTGACAAGGGTGAATCTCCTCTTGTGGTATCTATCAATGATTCGTAGTGTGAGAAAAGAAGATGAAATATTGGTTTGTGACTTTACAATACGTACTCTAAGAATGTAAAATACAAGATGTGTTGGTTCACCATTGTAAATCTAAGCAATGGAATAATAATAAATGTGTGGTCTTTCTCTTCGTGTTGTTCTATCCTATAGCCTACACCAGAGCTGGTTGGGCTAGTCATTTAAATTTTTGATTATTTTGTCTATATTCTTTTTTTTTTTTTTTTGCGTTTGTCAATTATGTATTTTTTTTGGTGAATTATTAATTTATTTTGACAAAAAAAGTTTCAAAATAGAATATTATAACTAAAAGATTAAAAATATTCACTAAAAAAATCCTAAATGGACATATTTTTCCGAATTATTGTTCTTTATCTAAAAATGCAAAATTTGATTGGTTGGTGGGTTTAAACTTTAAACGGACTGTGCAAGAATCCATTTGGACTGTGATATTTATTAGATTTTTTTTCGTCTTTATGTGAATTTTTTTTGTCATTTTTTATTTTTCGTCAACTTTTTATCATTTATTGATTAATCTCGATAAAAGCGGCCAATTTTAAAAAAAGTTCAAAAAAAAAATAATTTAGAAATAAAGTTTTTTTTAATTTATTCATCGTCTTTATTAATATTTTTTTAATTTTTGAACATAATTTTATACTTTTAAAAAATGAACTAATAAATTATAAAATATTAAAATCAAAACAACAAATATAAAAAAAATAAATTACAATAAATTAGTTAGCCCAAATGACCTTTATAATTTGTAAATTTTCAAATTCCAAAGGAGTTTTTGCAACTTTGTACGGAATGCGAAAGCTATCGCCTTGCTGCTTCGCGGGTCGAGCCTCTCCAACACAGCAATTCACAGGTATTCTTCGGAGGCTCTGTTTTTCGTCACGGAGTTTCATACGCATTTCGGATCAGTCCAAGAGAAGAAATTTTTCTTGTTCCTGTGGTTGTTTCAGGGATCCATAAGAGAAACTGTGGGAACCCATCAACAATGCACGAAAACTTGAATTCTGAGGTACGGTCTGTTTGATTCCCTTACTGTTTGGTTTATCTTTCACTTTTTCACTCATGGGCTTCCATCGCTTAAAGATTTAGGTTACCTGATTTCTCATGATTAGGTAAGAACTGGAAATGTTAATAACTCATTGAGAGTATTAATTATAGATAACTGCCCCACTTTCATTGGAAGTAGAGCATGCTTTGAATGTCTCTTTTGTTCTAAAGTAAATAAATTCTTACGATCTGTTTCACCTGTTCATCTCCTTGGCCTTCCTTAAGCTTTTCATATTCCACCCAAAACCAAGTAATAAGCGCAAAGCGCATCTTTGCATCTGTTTATATCATAAGGATTGTAATGCTCATGTCACTCAGCAAGTTTTAACCCATTTAATAACATATCTTTTTTTTTTTTCCATTTATGTTTTCGTGACATTATGAGGGTTCATGCTTTGTCACCTTTCATTTTCTTTGTAATGGAAACTATGATGTGAATAAAAGACAACGGAGTAAAACAAACAAAGAGTGGTACTGTTATTTTGTTTGATCTATAATCTGTTTTTTTTTTTTTTATGTATTTTACTTTCGAGAAGCACGCAGAATTTTTTTCAACAAAGTTTGGATTTGCCGTTCGGCTTGTGAGAATAATGCATGGGCAAGAGAAACGGCTGGGTCTATTTTAGTCCAATTATTTGCTGATTAGATTCTCAAAATAATGAATTGATATTATTTATTTGTTTATACATCCCCGATAGGAAAATGCATATGAATAACAGAGTTAATGTCTCTTAAATGATGTGCTAAGGGCATTGGGCACCCATAAACGGATTTGGGGGAACTGTAGTACAGTTTGTAGTAGTGCGCGTGTAATGCATGCAAAACGTTATAGTTTTGTCCACTTTGTCTTTGAAACTATTGTCCTCGAAACAATTCGCGTGATAAGTCAAAACGGTGTAGTTTCAAGGACAAAGCGGGCAAAACTACGATGTTTTGCCCACACTATGGGAAACTGCACTACAATCTCCACAAACAGGACCCTATTAGGACTTATGCCAGTGGTTAGTTTTTGAAACAATGAATGTGAAAACATTGGGAAGCTGGGACGGTTTACCTTCTACTTGGGAAAAGGTGATTAATGTGGTTATATGCCTAATAGTGGCTTGATTGTTAAAATCATTCTGTGTGTTTGTGGAAACGTACTCCGCCAATTTGAAAACAAATCCGAAAGGTCATATCTCATATCACTGTTTTGTGGTTGAACTAAAATTTTAGTTCCACAGAGATCAGACAGAAACGTGAACATTATAGTGAATCGTGACTTCTCGAGAGGACTTAACTCATGGCATCCCAACTGCTGTCACGCATTTGTAGTTTCGGGTGAGCCAGGCAGAAATCATGCTGTTGTTACTAATCGCAATGAACATTGGCATGGGCTGGAACAAGATATCTCAGGAAAAGTTTCTGTGGGTACCACATACACAGTTTCTGCTGGTTTTGGTGTCTCAGGTCCTATTCAGAGCTCGGCAGTTGTCATAGCCACACTCAAATTAGATTTCCGTGATTCACTCACTACCTTCATGTTCATTGGAAAGTAATCAAAATTTTGTTTCTCTGAAATGATGTCTTTGACTATTTGAAATGAATGATTTCTTAAAGAAAACCACCATGTGCAGATCTTCTGTTTTGAAAGATCAGTGGGAAACATTGGAAGGCAAGTTTCAACTGTCAACTTTGCCGGACCGGCTGTAATTTATTTGGAAGGGTCCTGGAGTAGACATAGAGTCCACCGTGGTCTCTTGCCCCCATACAATAAAAAATGATGTAAGTATATGATATACTCCGTTTTCTGATTTACTGAGTGTGATGATACAAGCATCAATAGGGGTTCATGTGTCGATTAAATTGAATTAGAGGATTAGGGTTTGTAACAAGTGGGTTTGGATGGTGAGAATTGATGAGAAAAGAAAAGAAATGAGAATCATTAACTTGTATGGACGAATGATTAGAAATGGCGACAGTGGTCTGTTTTGCTTCTCACCAATGCTCTCCAAAAATGGTGACATTTGGTGACAATTGTCAATCTTTCCTTTCTCAACATTCCAAGGAGATCTTGTTCTACTTTCCTCGATACTAATGCAGTCTACAAGAGTTTTATGCTTTCGTACATAACATCATAGTTTCTGCATGTATCTTCCTACTGATTTGATAGGATACAAGCACTGGATGTTTCGCTTCTGGAGATGAAAACATCATACTAAACCCTAAAGAGAGTCTGTGTACACAGTTCCGGACATGTGTCCTGATCCGTCGGATGTGCATGGGGCCCTTAATTCCACGTGCATCCGATGGATCCGGACACATCTGTGTACACAATTTGTGTACGTAGCATTGTTCGGAAAGTTCTTTGCTTCGGCAACAGAACGCGCACAGCGTTGGAACGGCATTCAGCAGGATATAAGTGCAAGAGTGCAGCGAAAGCTGGCTTATGAGGCTACTGCTGTAGTTGGAATATTTGGTAGCAAATTGAGCAGTTCAGATGTCCGGGCTACATTGTGGGTTCAGACACCAGATCTCTGAGAGCAATACATAGGCATTGCCAAGTTAGTTTCTTCCACCTTATTAGTCCAATGATTATTTGATTCTGTACTGAGGTCTCCTTCCACATTATATAGTCTATCAATACTTCTTCTTTAGTTTCTATCTTTCCAAAATTGTTGTCCAGATGTATTAGACAATCTAAGATTTGCAAGTTCTGCAATTTTGCGGTAATAGCACATATGATATTGAAGGCTGTCATTTTTTTCTTTTGATAAACCGAAGGCTGTCGTTACTATTGTCCAATATCCTCTTTGATTGTATAAGTTACCTACCTTGCTTTGTACTTGGTATCCTCATGTCTAGATGGTCGATATCAATATTTTGGGTTTTGTCAAAGTTTCATGTTTACCTGTATAAGATCTTTTAGTCAAATAGATATGAAAAACTTGTTATGGCATCATTTTGATTTGCTAGAGTATTTTGTTCTTTGTTGTTTACGTACTTGCAGCATGATTGATATAGGCAGTTTTCTTCACACTCCCTGAGTTCACTAAATTAGCTGGTCTTCTATAGCTCACAGCCAGCAGACAAGGATTGGGTACAGTTGCTGGGGAAATTTCTTATTAATGCTTCCCCATCAAAGGTGGTAATTTATTTAGAAGGTCCACCAGCTTTGTTGTAAAGCGTGCTGAGAAAGTCTCTCCTTCACCTCCACCAGTTATCGAGGTTGCCAGGTTGGTTGAATAAGAGGTTCAAAATCACCAGTATTACATGTTTATACAAACAAGTATTTGTTATACCTCTATTTCTTAGTCCCCTAAGCACACTTAATAAATGTAAAATTTGTCTTTAAGGATATGACTAGATTTTCTTTTGTTGCAGAATCCAGCTTTTGGGGTTAACATAATAACGAACAGCAATCTTTATGATGGCACCACGGATGGTTTCCTCTTGGTAATTGCACTTGTAAGTGCCCAAATTGGCTCACCACATATACTGCCTCTAATGGCAAGAGATTTCCTAGGATTGCACAAGCCCCTAAGTGGTCGCTACATTCTTGTGACCAATCTTACCCAAGCGTGGATGGGTCCTGCTCAAATTATCACCGATAAACTGCAACTTCATTTGACGTACCAAGTATCTGCATGGGTTCGAATCTGTTCTGGTGCAAGCAGACAGGATGTGAATGTTTCACTTAGTGGGGACAACCAGTCGGTTAAATAGGGGTCGAGTTGAGGTTAATGGGGCACGTGGCATGAATTTGGTGGGTCCTTTAGGATTGAGAAGAAACCAGATAAGGTTATGGTTTGTCTGTAAGGTCCTGCTTCAGGCGTTGACTTGATGCTTGCTGGACTTCAAATTTTCCCGGTTGACCAACAGGCAAGTTTCAAACATTCGAAGATGCAGACAGATAAGGTAATTCTGAGACATTGCTTCAAGATTGAGGTATCTGCTTTTAGATTATTAGGTAAGAATTGGAAATGTTAATAAATCAGGTCACACGAGGCTAGAGGTCTGGATTCAAGGAGACGCCTTAGTTTTTTTTGGGCCATATTTGGGGAGATTTATGTTTCATTTAGTCCAACAGCTCCTTGTGACTAATGACTATAGCTTTGGTGGGAGTAAGGCTATGGCAGAAATTCATGTAGAGGTAGTTTTGGTGGATTCCCTGGTGTGTTGTTCTGTGTTGCTGGCCCGTCTATGTCCCCTTTGATCAATGCCCAGAGATGGTTGCCATGCATTGGTCGCCCCCTGCGGACTTGTTTTTGCTTACTAGAAATTGTGAAAAGTCAGTGAATTTTGAATCTAATTATTGTTTAGTTTCACCAAATCAAGGAACTGAAATGTTGTTGGCTGTCTTGAACATCGAAATATGTGCGTTAATGGTTTAAAAAAGAGGTTTTTAGATCGTTAGTAGGAAAGGTTTTGCTGAGGAGTGCCCCAAGGGAATTTATTAGAGTTAAATATAGATAACCATCCCACTTTCATTGGAAGTAGAACATTATTTGAATGTCTCTTGGGTTCTAAAGTAAATAAATTCTTAGGAGACCGAAATACCCCTCTTCTTTTCTACTCTATGTCACCTTTTCATCTCCCTGGCCTTCCTTAACACCTTCATATATTTCTACCTAAAATTAAGTAATGAGCTCCAAAGCACATCTTTGCATCTATTTCTACTATAAGGATTGCAATGATCATGTACTTTTCGTAACATTATGAGGGTTCATGCTTTTCCATCTTTCAATCTCTTATAATTCAAACTATGATGTGAATAGAAGACAACAAAGGAGTAAAACAAACAAAGAGTGGTACTGTTATTTTATTTGGTTTAGTATCTTTTTTTTTTTTTTTATGGGTTATACTTTAGAGAAGCATAACTCCGCCTGAGACGTGCTTAAAGCCTTATCTTTAGATTTCAGCCGATCCCAAGCCCGGATAAAGGAGGAGGGTTGTGCGTTAGGTAGCTGACAGCCAGCACATAAAAAGACCCGTCAGATCCCTATGACATGAATCCTAAACTTACAACGAGAAATGCTAGGGCGTTCCCTTTAAGCGACGCGTTGTGCCTGCCTTCGGGTGCTTCGAAAAATGAGCAAGGGGCGCCACATCGGCGCCCGGGTGTGGTGATAAGTGAGCAAGGGTTCTCGCGTGTGCCTGGACGAGCGCGGGTAAAGAAGCTAGCCCAGAACTATAGGATCCGCTTAGCAACTTGGAATATAGGAACCTTAACGGGTAAGTCTAGGGAGCTAATTGATACCATGATTAGGAGGAGGATTAGTATAGCTTGCCTGCAGGAGACTAAGTGGATAGGGGAGAAGGCTAGAGAGATAGAGGATACAGGGTATAAGCTCTATTATACGGGTGTGGATAGGCATAGAAATGGGGTTGACATCGTAGTAGATAAGCACCTTAAGGATTCGGTAGTCACAGTCACGAGGAAAGGAGATCGGATTATTTTAGTTAAGCTTGTGATTGGAGAGAGTATAATTAATGTTATTAGTGCTTACGCGCCTCAAGTAGGCTTGGATGATCTTACTAAAGAGAAATTTTGGGAACAGATGGATGACGTGGCTCAAGGGATACCTTTGGAGGAGAAGCTTTTTATAGGAGGTGATTTCAATGGTCATGTGGGAGTGCAGAAGCAGGGGTATGAGAAGGTACATGGTGGATTGGGATTTGGAGACCAAAATGAAGGTGGTAGGAGGATTTTGGATTTCGCGGTAGCCCTTGACCTTATAGTGGGGAATACTTTCTTTAGAAAGCGTGAGGAACATTTAATTACCTTTAAGAGTGGAGTCAATAGAAGTCAAATAGACTGCTTTCTTGTAAGAGGCGCCGATCGGTTGCTATGTAAGGATTGTAAGGTCATTCCTGGAGAGTGTCTAGTGGCACAACATAGACTTTTGGTGTTAGATATTGGCCTCAAGGGAAATAATAGACCGAGAAAGGAAACTAGATGCCCACGGACTAAATGGTGGTTCCTAAGAGGGGAGAAACTAAAGGTGTTCAAGGAACGAACATCCCAAGAAATGGAGTGGGGAATGGAAGGCGATAGTGATAGTATGTGGAGGACAATGGCCGATGGTATTAGAAGGATATCGAAAGAAGTTCTCGGAGAGTCAAAGGGGAAAGGTCCAATTTCTAAGGAGACATGGTGGTGGAATGACGAGGTTCAAACCATGGTAAAAGCCAAGAATGAATGTTTTAAGAAGTGGCAAAAGGACCGGAAGGTGGAAAATTTTCAGCAGTACAAGCAGGCTAACAAGGAAGCTAAGAAAGCCGTTAGAGAGGCTAAGTTGAAAGCCTATGAGGATTTTTACGCTAGACTTGACAGTAAAGATGGGGAGAGGAATATCTATAAACTCGCCAAGCTGAGAGAAAGGAAAGCTAGAGACTTCTCTCAAGTTAAGTGTATAAAAGGTAGCGATTCAGTAGTGTTGCTGAAAGATGAGGATATCAAGGATAGGTGGAGGACGTATTTCGAGAAGTTGTTAAACGAGAAACATGAAGGAGGTTTTGGTGTGGAGGAAGTTGATGTTCCTAGCGAGAAAATGGAATACGAGTTTTATCGGAGGATACAAAAGTCCGAAGTGGCCAAGGCTTTGAAGATGATAAAACCGGGCAGGGCCTTAGGACCAGATGGCATTCCTATTGAAGTGTGGAAAAGCCTAGGTGATTTGGGGGTGACTTGGTTGACAAAGCTATTCAACAAAATTATTTGGCCTAGGAGGATGCCAGACGAATGGAGGAGGAGTACCTTAGTACCTATCTACAAGAACAAAGGGGACATTCAAAATTGCAACAACTATAGAGGTATTAAGTTGATGAGTCATACGATGAAGCTGTGGGAAAGAGTTATGGAGCATCGTTTGAGGATGGTGACTACGGTGTCGGAGAAACAATTTGGGTTCATGCCTGGGAGATCGACCATGGAAGTTATTTACCTACTAAGAAGAGTGGTAGAGAAACATAGGTCAATGAAGAAGGATCTTCATATGGTCTTCATAGACCTAGAAAAGGCTTATGATAGGGTGCCCAGAGACATTATATGGGGGGTTCTGGAGAGAAAGGGAGTAACCAAAGGGTATATCGATGTTGTTCGAGACATGTATGAAGGTGCTGTCACTGCCATTAGATCACCAGCAGGGGAGACGAGTGAATTTCCCATCACAGTAGGATTGCACCAAGGGTCAGCCTTGAGCCCTTACCTTTTCGCTTTAGTTATGGATGAATTGACTAGTCAGATTCATGAGGATATTCCATGGTGTATGTTGTTTGCAGATGATATCGTCCTTGTAGATGATACTGCTAGCGGTGTTAATACTAAATTAGAAATTTGGCGGGATGCACTAGAGTCTAAGGGCTTTCGGATCAGTAGGAGTAAAACTGAGTATATGGTTTGCAAGTTTAGTGATACCAGAAGTGCGTACGAAGAAAAAGTGATGATTCAAGACCAGGAGATACCAAAGAGTGACCGTTTTAAGTATTTAGGCTCTATTATTAGTCAAGATGGAGAGATTACGGATGATGTGACCCATAGGATCCAAGTGGGGTGGCTCAAGTGGAGAAGTGCTACTGGCGTACTGTGCGACAAGAGGGTACCCACAAAGTTGAAGGGAAAATTCTATAGAACTGCTATAAGACCAGCAATGCTTTACGGGACAGAATGCTGGCCTATGAAGAAACAACAGGTGACCAAGATGAGTGTAGCGGAAATGAGAATGTTGAGGTGGATGTGTGGTAAGACTAGACGAGATAGGATTAGAAATGAAACAGTCCGCGAGATGGTAGGCATAGCACCTATAGACGAGAAGTTAAGGGAAAATAGGCTTAGGTGGTTTGGGCATGTCTATCGTAGACCTACGGATGCAATAGTTAAGAGAGCGGATATGATAGCTTTGCATAGCAATGCTCCGGGGTGGGGAAGACCCAAATTGACATTAGATGCGGTAGTGCGCAAGGATTTAAGTCTACTAGGTCTAAGTGAGCAAGCAACACTTGACAGAACTCTTTGGAGGAAAAGGATTCATGTAGCCGACCCCAATTGATTTGGGACATAAGGCTCAGTTTGGTTTGGTTTGATACTTTAGAGAAGCATGCGGAATTTTTTCCAACCAAGTTTGGATTTGTCATTTGGCCTGTGAAAGAAAACCTTGGGCAAGAGAAACAAAAGAGGGTTTAATCCAATTATTTGGAGAACAAATTCTGGAAAGGTGATTAACGTCATTATGTGCGTAATAATGGCTTGATTGTTAAAATCATTCTGCTTGTTTGGTGGAAACATGCTCAACCAATGTGGAAACAAATCAGAAAGGTAAGTCATCTTTCAACTAGCTGCAAATGTCAGCAATGATGACATACCTCGTATCATTGTTTGATGGTTCAACTAAAACCTTTTGTTCCACAGAGATCAATCGGACACATGAACAACTCAAGGGGCAGTGTTCCTTCTAATATTATAGTGAACCATGACTTCTCTAAAAGACTTAACTCATGGCATCCCAACTATCGTCACGCATTTGTAGTTTTGGTTGAGCCAGGCAGAAATCATGCTATTGTTACTAATCCCAATGAGCATTGGCATGAGTTGGAACAAGATATCTCGGCAAAAGTTTCTTTGGGTACCACCTACACAGTTTCTGCTCGTGTCGGTGTCTCAGGTCCTATTGAGAACTCAGCTGTTGTCAAGGCAACACTCAAATGAGTCAAATTGGATTTCTGGGACTCACCCACTACCTACATGTTCATTGGAAGATACTCAAAAGTTTTGTTTTTCTGAATGATGTCTTTGGGTATTTGAAATGAATGATTTCTTAAAGAAAATCACCATGTGCAGATCATCTGTTTCGAAAGATCAGTGGGAAACTTTGGAAGGCAAGTTTCAACTGTCATCTTTGCCTGACAGGGTTGTTACTTATTTGGAAGGGCCTTCTCCCGGAGTAGACATACTCATAGAGTCCATTGTGGTAAAAGTGATGCAAGTATATGATAAGACTATGTTTTGTGATTAATTGAGGGTGATGATACAAGCATCAAAATGGGATCATAAGATTCCATTTCTTATCTGTTTATATTATATATTAAACACGTTTATTCCACTTGTCACCCTCTCTTTTAAAACAAAAATCAAGAATTTAACGGGATCAAAAGACTCCATCTCTTATCTGTTTATATTATATACTAAGTACGTGTATTCAACTTGTCATTCTCTCTTTTAAAACAGAAATCGAGAAGGTCAAAGAAAATTTTAATCTGTTAGAAAATCTCTAAATCGGTTATTGCTATATATTGGTCTATTTCATAATTTAAGTTCCAATCAGAACAGTTGAAAAAAGTGTCTAAACTTGCTTAAATTATATACCCACACTCGTATGGGGCCATGGACGTGTGTAAAAGCATTTGTGTATGGTTTTATCTTTTCCAATTTCTTACTTGAATTATTGTCTTTGCGGGTGCTCTCAAATATTTAGCTTTCGATCGTTATAGACTCCTCTCCAATGAAAATAAACCATTTGAATCACTCTTTCTATTCCTCAACAAGTGGATTTTGTTCATATAGCTATTTATCAAACTATTTTTTTACCAATTGTGCTAGGAATACACACAAATACATACATACTTTGCAAAGTATTTTGTGTGTGGTTTTAGGTTTTTTTAATTATTTACACTGATTATTATCTTTGCTGTACACTGAAAGGAACTATTTGAATCACCCTTCCTAGTCCACAACAATCCCAAACTGATTACACTAGACTCGGACCTGAGCCTCTTCCCAACAACTGGATTGAACGACACCAATTAAATCAATTTTGGCTTAACTTGGGCTTAGTTTTAAGTATTTTGTTCTTATTAATGGTCGATGCCTCTGTGGGCCTGTTTGTTAGGAGGTTATGAAATGGGATTTGAGGGAGCCGTAATACATTTTCTTGTAGTATGTATGTAGTGCGAGCAAAACGATACAGTTTTGTCCACATTGTTCTCAAAATTATATTGTTTTAGTTCCCATATATTTTGATAAATTCATGTGATAAGACAAAACGGTGTAATTTTGAGAATAAAGTGGACAAAATTATGTTGTTTTGCCCGCACTACAGGAAAGTGCACTACAGACTCCCTGAATCCATTGCTTTCATTCAGGATATGACTATTTGAGTTTGTGAGATTTGTTTAATCTTTTGGATGCCGGATATGGTATTCGGTGAACTATTTTAAACCCCTTCTAAAAGAGATAAATTATATTACCACTCCACCTATCGATATGTTATCTCCTTTCTATATCCCGCTATATTTATGTTAATATCACTATTAATTATAAAAATGTCATTATCAATGACATAAAGACATCCACCTACTCATATCTACCATATCCTCTTCCTTAAAAAAAATACTCAAATAAACTATTTACAATTATTCATTTCTCTACAATAAGTCTCTCATTCTACCGTATCCCTTTTCTTATTATATCTATCATATCCCTAAAAAAAAAAAAAAAAGTTCCGTCAACAAACGGATCATTAGATCGTTCAACAGACCAAATGAGGGTTGCCAAGAATCCATGTTGGAATATATAGTAACTGTTGATTTGATTATTTTTTGGGCCTACGTATATGGATAAACATGACACCAACTGTTTGGGCCGGCCTACACTAACCCTATCTGGGCTGGGCATTTCCTGACACTATTTTGGGCTGCGCCCCAATCTTCTGATGGAATAAAATTCACAAGGAAAGGAAAGGGGCAATGTACTTCTAAACCCATGAACTTGTGTTTCGTTTGGATGCAGTTTTTGTTGACTGAAATATATTATGAATGATGTATAAGCACTTGATGGGGATGATATTGACAGCAATGAGAATCATAATCAAGTGCCTAAAAACAAAAAAGTATTACTGATCTTGATAATTATTGTGCTAGTAAGGTTAATAACAAAAGATCTCTTTGTTGATCGCATTTTATTAAGTATTAGGGTGGTGATAAACCTAGGGCTAAGCGCAAAAGGTGTGCCACAACCTATGCATGTCGTTTCAAGAATAATGGCACAAAATCTATATTGGCTCATTTGGTACATCATTGTACCAAGTATTCCCCTGGTAAGAAATTTATCAGTTCTAAATAAAAAAAAAACTATTAGTTTTCAACCGATAAAGGAGGAAGGTGTGGAAACAATTGCCAATATTGTATCGACGACTTTTTATGTAAATGCATCTAAAAAATGCCTTAGCGGAGATGATTATAATTGATAAATTTTCATTTATATTTGTTGAAGGCGAAGGTTTAGATGCTTTATGCGCATGGCACAGCCAAAATGGATAAACATAACAAGTAGAGTAACCATTGCAAAACAATATATGGTATTTTTTGGGAGGAAAAGAGAGCTTTGAAAAAAATACTTACGAGTCAAAGAGTCTCTCTTACTACGGATACTTGGACTTCGATCCAAAATTTATACTATATGTGTCTCACGGCCTATTTCATTGATGTTGATGGAAATACCAAAAAAAAAAAAGAATTCTCGATTTTTGTGTAGTTCTAAACCACAAGATTGAGACTCTTAGAAAACTAATTGAGCATTAATGCTTGTTAGATTGAGGGATTGATAAATTTATGATCACCGTTACTGTTGATAATGCAAGTTTCAATAATTTCTTGGTTGATTATTTGAAGAAAAAACTAAAGATATTAGAAAGCTGAAGTATTCAAAGAGATTGATTTGTCCATTGTAAAGGTACGAAACATTGTGAGGTATGTGAGATCCTCTCTATCAAGGATGGACGAATTTTTGTCTTGTGTTCATAAAGAAAGAATTAAGTGTAGACTTAAACTATATTTAGATGTAGCAATGGTGGAATTACGTACACATATCTTATGTTGAAAAGAGTAATTTATCAAAAGAATTTTGAACGATTATGTGACGACATTCTCTTTAAAGTAAGTCTAAAAGAGGATTAAATGTATTGAGAAAAATTTGAAAAGATAAATCAATTATTGATGTATGTGGTTGTTCTTGATCTTCAGTATAATTTGTCAAGTTTTTCTTTAAGAATTCATTGTCATATCATGTTAAAGTGGCCGATGAGATGATAAATAGGTTAAAAGAAGGGTTTACATGTTTGTTTGAGTGGTATATGAAGAATAATACAAGTGTGAGTTTTTAAAATAAAAAAGGTTGGGGGACCATCTAAGCAAAAGAGTTCAGTTGAAGATGAAGAAATTGATTATTCATATGTGATTGAAATTTCAATTTAAAATGCATTTGGAGGAATAGACTAACATGCAAAGCAAGTTGGAATTGAAAAAATATCTTGCAGAGAGTTGTGAAGAGGACAGCACGCTTTGATATACTAGTTTGGTGGAAATTGAATAGCATTAAGTATCTGATACTCTCTCAACTAGCACGGGATGTGTTATCTATTATCGTGTCTATTGTTGCATCCAAATAGGCCTTTAGCATTGGAGGACGTATTATTGACCCCTATCAGAGTTTTCTTACTTTAAAGACCGTTGAATTTCTATTTGTGCCCAATAATAGTTGAGGAGAGTATCTCAAATCTGTCTTAGAGAACAACTAGATAAGTTAAAACAATTAGAATCCGATAATTTGCTCATTCAATCTTTAATTCATTTATTTTATGAAAATTAGTTAGATAAATGGTGATATGTATTGTTGAATGCTTTTATTTTTGAAGTCTCACAAAATCACAACTAATAAAGAGTCTTGTGATGTCCTTGATTAATTGTTGAAGCAAGACATATTGGTAAATTTTAATAATTAATTTTTTTCCATTCAATTTGGTAAATTGGTTTCTATTTCTTCTTATGTTTTGCTGCAGCTTTTTGGATTTTGTTGCAGTTTTTTGGATGTGAAGCTGCTATGTTTTAGCTGTCAATTTGGTGTACGCTGCAAGAATGTGCTGCAAATTGGTTGCTGCAAAGTGTATTGTTTTTTCCTTGTATTGTCTTTTAAGGACTATTGAATTCCTTTTGGTGTATCGAGTATTAATTTGTCAAACTTTGGTCATGATATTATGAGGTTAAACTTTTTGTAATTTCATTTGGCGTGTTGCTGCGATGGATGGTGCAAAATTGGTTTATTGCTGTATTAGGTTAGTCACGAGGTTAAACTTTATGTAATTTGATTTGATTTGACTTGTTGATGACTATAATTAGCTTAGTCATGAATGGTACAAAATTAGTTGGTTGCTGCAAACTTTATGTTATGTTGCTTTATATGCTTTTGCTTAAGCTTTCCTTTCTTAATGAAGCAAAATTAATTGGTTGTTGCAAAATTAGTTGGTTGTTTGCCTGCAAATTAACATAGAATATGATTTTACATACAAGTTGCTTGGAAAGGCTCCTTCCGGGGAAATTGAAAAATCCAAAAAAATCGACTGAGATTAATCAGACTGAATCAATTTTTTTTTTTAAATCGATCGGGATCGATTTCCAAAAATATCACCTTGAATCGATCAGTTTTGGGCTGCAGCGTCAAAAAACTAACTAAAACTTAACCGAATTTGCCCCTAATCCGTATCAACATTTACAGTGCTAAATGATTGTTGTGATTTGGGAAAAAATCTAGATGAGGCAAACTTGTTTAATAGGCTTGATCATACTATGAGATTCTAAAGAACCACAGGAGTTAGGATGGAAGAGATTCAGAGCAAAATCTAAATGAGCCAAGCTAGTTCAAAAGTCTTAGTTGGACTATGAAATTCCGGGCATGAAGAGCTGCAAATACTAGGATGGGAGAGATCCATAATGAAATGCTAATCGGTGATTCTATTTATACAATCATAGATAGACTTTGAAATCTCGTTGGAAGAACCACAAAAGGCGGATGGAGAGGGCACGAACGCTAACAATGAAGATGGGAATGGCAAAGAGGGAATGCCAGTGGGGAAGGAAGGTAAATGGTGGTTTGAAAGTACATGGTAGACGAAGATACAAGGAAAGATTGTGACAGTAATCGTGGATTGGGAGATGAACTACGCAAGCAAAAGCAAAGTTTGACGAACATATTATAAGCGCCCCAACAACAACGACAAGACTTAGGTCACTCGTCAAAAAACGAAAATCATGCAAAGTCTAAGCCTATGACTCTAATACCATATTAGAATATTTGAAAAAAATATATATATATCGAATCAAGTTATTCACATCGTACAAGCAATGAATCTTATATAGGCATATCCTTAATTGACAAACAATCTAATTAACTGCAAAAGAAAATTCTAGACAACTAAAGAAATAGACAAAATAGCAAACATAGAGAAAAACAGGAAATATGTAGCATATATTAACACCATTTCCTCCTATTTTCGTAGCTTATTCAATTTTCTTGATGAGAGGATAGAACAAAAACATAAACCTAAACTGAAAAAATTCAGGACAAATTTACCCTACTCTCTTTTCATGGTCTTCACTTTCAATAAAAAAAAATTAAGTCAAAACCGATAAAAAAAAAGCTAACAAAATGAAGAAATTTGAATGATAATTGAAGAAAAACATAATGTACAAATGTGAGAGAGATGTGGACTCTTTCTCTCTCTTAACAGACACTTCCGGAAGGATTTTCTCTCTCATATTTGTAATTTGTATAAATAATTTGTACTCATAGTATTTTTTATTATTAATTGGTACAAAAAGGCAAAAGTATACTTAGGTGCAGAAATCAGACATTTAATAGTGAGGTTAGGTGGTGAGTTTAATATCTTATTGGACCAAATTTGTCCGTACAAACTAAAATGTCTACATCTATCTAATCAATTATTCAGGGAAACACTAATTATTCAACTGGACAGTTAATTTCCAGAAAATCATCACACGACCTGAATAATACTATTATATAATGGAAACGTCAAATATATAAGTTAAAAATAACATTAAAAATCGTCACAACTTTCCTCATTATTTTTATGTCAAAATTAACAAATTAAATTTATATCTAAGTTATTCCGATATAAATTAACTTTCATACTTTGAAATCATGATTATCAAATATAAATTAATGTTTTGTGAACAAGCACCTCTTTAATTTAATTGGTAAGATCACGTGTGGGAGCAACCCTCGAATTTAGAGCAATTGTAATCACCGGACAATCAAAGAGTTTCAGAAATTCTTTGGGCTGTAATTTGACTCTCAGTTGCGTGTTATAGATTTCTACGTAAGTAAGGCTAACTTATACAAAAATTTTCATATTTTATTGAATCCTTAATATTAAACATCTAAATTAATTGATTTTCTAAATTAAACCGAAGCTACAAAAAATTAATACAACCTTAAGTCTCTGGATTATGAGCATGGCCAGCTCAATATATTTCGAAACATAACAAGATGATTTTTTTTTTTTAATTAGGCTAACAAATTACTTTCTCGAAAGGTATTTTTTCTTATATTCGTCTTATGCAAAAAAATTATCTTTCTACGTACTCAAATTTTGGCATCAAAGTTTTTTCTATCTAAGAACAAAGTTAATGCACTTGAGAGAGAGAGAGAGAGAGAGAGAGAGAGAGAGAGAGAGAGAGAGAGAGAGAGAGAGAGAGAGAGAGAGAGAGAGAGAGAGAGAGAATGAATATGAAAAAGAGATTCTCCATTCTAAAAAAAAAAAGCTGTTACCTATTTTGAAATATTTGGTACTCATTTTTCTCTTTATAACTTAACGAAGCCTTTTTGGCATAGCGTTTTCGCACAAGCATTAACGTAGTACATGTCGATTGTGAATTTTCTAGCACTAGGTATGGTCTGGCAAAGTTGCGAAGCCTAAAGTTGGTATAAATATAAAATTTTAAATCAAAAAAATTATAGTTTTACGAAATAAATGACATATCAAAGATTTTACCAGCCATACAATCAAATCGACTATGAAATTAGAGACCCCTTGTAAAGTAAATGACATAGCAAAGATTTTATCAGCCATACAATTAAACGGATTATGATATTTAGAGACCCCTTATAAAATAAATGAAATAGGGAAAATTTTACTAGCCATACAATGAAATGGGCTGTTATTAGGAGGATGTTTAGAGACCGCATAATTGAGATTATCTCTAATCCAACCAAAAGAAAGACAGGTATTAGAATGATATGTGTTGTATCAACATCAATGGGAGATAATGTAGTAGTATATCATCATTGCCATATACGAAGCTACCCACAAAGGAGCATATTTGTGATCACAATCATTTATGAACCTCTCATTACATTATAGAGGGACCCATTTGCAATCACATCAATTGAAAGACTCCCACCATCTACTCTTCTCTTTCCCCTTACTATGATAGGACCATTGGTGGAGCCAATCAAAAACAACAGTCTTCTCCAGTCTCACTTACATTAGTTCACTTATGGACCCAACCACCCACATGGGCGCATAGTAGCCTTTGCCGGACTCCTGCCGCACTATCTACCTCTTTTGCTTATTTATCCTTTTTATACGTAATTTCTCACTTATTTGTATATACAAATTGCACTCTCACTCTATTATGTTTCAAGTACTAGCAAATACACCCCACTTGTTTTTTTAAAATACACTGCGTGCACCTTCAAGTACCATCGTAACCCACCCATCCTTGTACATGATTAACAAAAACAGGCGAAAAGTATTTGCCACTACTTTTTTTTTTTGAAAGATAAACTAATTGCATTAGAAAACTGAGGTGGTACAGAGATGAGTAAAGTAAGGTTGGTGAGGACCCAACCAAAATAAAATCTCAGACATAAAA
This sequence comes from Arctostaphylos glauca, assembly GCA_019985065.2. Taxonomy (NCBI): domain Eukaryota; kingdom Viridiplantae; phylum Streptophyta; class Magnoliopsida; order Ericales; family Ericaceae; genus Arctostaphylos; species Arctostaphylos glauca. The sequence goes on along the minus strand of JAHSPW020000012.1, from coordinate 8,569,178 downwards.
CCACCACCTACCAACCCGCCCCTATCACAGGAAGACCCGCCCTAACCAAAGACAAACCCTAACAAACTCCCTAAACGACCAGGCTGCTCCTGGATTACCCTCCCAGATCGTGATTCCTCGCTGTTCTGGCTCGGAGCAATCCGCCATGGACGAAACCCTTCAGGTTGAGGTATTTGCCACTACTTGAAACTTAATAGAGTGAGAGTTCTTTTTATTAATGTGAATTTGATTTCAACTTGTTAATTTTTGTGATTCCCAGTAATGCTACCATGCATGTCTGTGTGATTTTACAAATATGGGTGGTGTTGGTTATAATTTCAATAAATCTTAAGGGACTAGATTGTAGTATACCACCGGTCCTTTTTTATTTTAAGAAAAAACGAGATTCACGTTGTATCGATATAACTAAAAGAGTCTATTGTGATTGACGCACAATTTGTTCCGTTGTGCTTTTATCTTGGATTCCTTCAAAACTTAAACAAGCAATTCAAACCAGTCATTGCACGCAAAAAATTACACGAGCACGACAAATTTGTTTTAAAAACTATTTTCAAAATTATACTAGCTAGTAATTTATTTCGAGACATATATATATTTACTTATATTCTTATCAATATTTTTGTTTAGAAATAAATTGAATCAGCCTAACACAAGAAACTAGTTAGAGCTTCTTTTCTTTTTTGAAGTTAACGATTTCGGTCATGTTTGCGGACGGTAAATCCTATCGTGATCGTGGCTCAGCAAGATTTCGAGATCCGATGTCTAGAGAAAGATACATATATATATATATATATATATAGGGAGGCTCAAGGGACCAATACTTTTTTAGACCAATATTAGACCAACGCCTAAACTCTTCGTTCCCGATTAAATTTTGATGATCCGAACCGTTTAATGTGTTTAAAACATGTTTTTAAGAGTACCCACGAGAAATCAGCTCAAAATAATATTAGAAAGGGTTTGATCCAAACAGTGGTTCAAAATGCTGACAGGAACTGTTTTATGAACCAATGTTTGGATCAAGCCATTTCTAATATTATTTTGAACTGATTTCTCGCGGGTACCCTTAAAAATATGTTTTAAACACATTGAGCGATTCGGATTATCAAAATTTAATCGGAAACGAAGAGTTTAGGCGTTGGTCTAATATTGGTCTAAAAAAGTGTTGGTTCATATAGCTTTTCCCATATATATATATATATATATATATAGAGAGAGAGAGAGAGAGAGAGAGAGAGAGAGGAGAGAGAGAGAGGAGGGTAAAATATATTTGACAAGATAGAAGGGTGAGGGGCCCAAAAGAATCAAAAGAGCAGAGAGAGGGAGGAAGTGGGGGTGGGGACGGACAAGAGTTAATGATATGCTTTTGTGCATTGGGAAACAGCTCCCGCGCTGTTTTCGCGTGCCCTTAACCAGAAAGACACCCGCCTTCTCTGAGGGGCCGAAACCCCCCATTGAAACTGACCCCTCCCCCTCTGCATCCACTATGTCATTCGTATAAACCATACATGCATCCCTTCCTCTATACATACATACATACATACATCCATTTAAAATTCATCTGTATTTTCACTACAGTAACCATATAACTCCGTTATTCTATGAAGTTCCATGTCTGGTGAATAATTGTTTTGTTTGGTCAAACTTATTTGATATATATTATTGTCATTGCTCGGATAAACTGCCCGATTGATATTAAATTAATACAAAGAAAAGCATTGACATTTGATTTACAACCACTCAAATTGTTGAACACATTACACGTAGTAAAGTTTTACAATATTTAAATTAAGTGGTTATGGGAATGTTTCCCCATATATTTCGAACAGAATGAGGGCTCCTCCTGATAGCACATTCGATAACATAAATGAATAAGTCTTTTGTGGATAATTTTTAATATCTTTAATTCATGAAAATAAGTTTTAACACTTAAAATTCATTGTATCAAATTGGACAAAAATATTTTTACTATACACCACAATAGGTTCTTTTGTTTGTATTCATTTTTTTTTTGCATTTATTATTTTTTTTACATTAATTTTTTTGTGGATATTGGTTCATCTCAACAACAAAAATCTAAAAAGTGTAAGAATATGTTCAAAATTAAAAAAAATTCACTAAAGACACAAAATAAGTCCAAACAAATGTCGTTTTGATTTATTTTTTATCTTTTATGATATTTTTTTTAGTTTTTGGACGTAATTTTATATTTTTTTAAATCTCTTGTTGAAACGAACCAATAACTATTAAAAAAATTGAAGCAAAATAAAAATTGTAAAAAATCTCAAATAAGGACAAAAGAATAATCAGATAACATAAAGATTGCAAATAAAAATGTTGACTTTATTATTTGATGATTTTTTCGTCCTTATGTGACTTTTTTTTGTAATTTTTTGTCTTTTATCAATTTGTTTTGTAGATTATTAGTTCATTTCGATGAGAGGCTTCGGAAAAATTATAAATAATGATCGAAATTTGAAAAAAATTCAAAAAAGACAAACAATTTAAAAATATAATATTTTTGTACTTATTTGTCATCTTTAGTGATTTTTTAAAAGTTTTTAGACATAATTTTATATTTTTTTAGGTCTGTCTCGAGACAAAATAACAAATACGAAAAAAATTAAATAAAGATAAAACGTGCTTGAAAATAATAGAATTAGGACAAATGGAGAGACATGAAGATTACAAAATAGATAAAATAATCCGTTGGAACAAAAATACAAATAAAATTATCTGTTAAGAACATAAAGAATAAAAACACAAATATCATTTCAGTACAACAAATAACATTATCTGATGTTATCTTATGCAGAAATACGGAGATAAAATTAGAGCCGATAACATTATATATTGATATGTTATGCATGAATATAGAGGTCAATTTAAAACAAATAACATTATCTGTTTTTATATTATATTAAAATACAGAGTACAAACTAAAACAAATAATCTTATTTGATGTTATTTTATGCAGAGATACAGAGAACAAATTACAACAGATAATCTTATCTGTTTTGATTTACTATTGTCTTTTCACTATTATGCAGAGATATAAAGATGAAACAATAACAAATAACATTATATCTTGACTTATTATGCATAATTACAAAGGTCAATTTACAACAGATAATTATCTGTTTTTATATTATGTCAAAATATAGAGTACAAATTAGAACAGATAATCTTATCTGATGTTATCTTATGTAGAGATACAAAGAACAAATTATAATAGATAACATTATTTGTCTTGATTTATTATTACGTTTTAACTATTATGCAGAGATATAAAAAAAAATATATATATAATATTATCTATTGATATATTATGCAAAAATACAGTAGTCAATTTACAATAGATAACATTATCTATTTTTATATTATGTCAAAATATATAGGGTAAATTACCTTTATATCAAATTTTGATTTGGTCCTTCTTGTTTCAATTTGAACACTAAGTCCTCCATACTTTGACATTTGGTTCAATGCGGTCCATCCGTCTGGATCCGTCTATATTTTTTATGGTAAAGCTCCATGACCTCATTGGAAGGGTATTTATAATATTTTACTCTCTCCTCCTTCTTCAATCTCTTGAAATTCAAATTTTCTCCCTCTCTCACGGATCCGAGGGCCTATTGTGCAGGCGCGCACAGTAACCCCTACTACGCACCAATACTACGTAGTTTAGTATTAAATGATGTCGTTTTGTTTTGAGCTGTGAAGGATGTGTTTGGTTGAAATTTTAAAACAACACCCGCTCAAAATGACGTCGTTTTAAGCGGAAAAACACATAAAAATGTAATAGCAAACTTAACAAATGAAACATATATAGGGTCTATTTGAATAATGGTAATTCTTGAATTATTATTTTATTTTTTTTATCCTTATTTGATTTTTTTTCTAATTTTTGATTTTGCGTCAATTTTTTTTATGCTTATTAGTGTCTCGACAAGAGATTTCCAAAAAGTATCAAAATATTTTGGAAAATTTAAAAACACTCATAAAAAATAAAAAAATCAAAACAACGTCTGATTGGATTTATTTTTCATGTTTAGAATTTTTTTTTTACTTTTGAACATAATTTTATATTTTCTTGGTTCTTTTTGTCGAAATGAACTAATAAACTACATAAAAATGATGAAACACATGAAAAAATGAGATGGTTAAGTTTGTGGAGGCTTGTTTTAGCCTAACTTACGTAAATTAATTATTTTTTTATCTTTATAGTAAATTAATTTATTATTTTTGTATCATTTTTTTATAGTTTATTGGTTCGTCTCGATGAAAGAAATCTAAAAAAATAAAATTATGTCCAAAAGTTAAAATTTTTTTTTACTAAAGATGAAAAATAAACCTAAACAAACAATATTTTGGCTTACATTTTGTCTTTTCTAATTTTTTTCAAATATTTTTATATTTTTCTGAAATCTATTGTCGAAACGAATCAATAACGATAAAAAAATTAGCGCAAAAGAAAAAATAGAAGAAAAATAATAAAACAATAATCCAAGAATTTCCATAGTCTAAATATCATAAATACCCTTCCAATAAGGTCATGTGCATTGCACATGGAGCCTTTCCTTTAAGAATATAAACGGACCTAGACGGGTGGACGACATTGAACCAAATGTCAAAGTTTGAGGGGCTTAGTGTTCAAATTGAAACAAGAAGGATCGAATCAGAATTTGACATAAAATTGAAGGGATATAAAGGTAATTTACCCAAATATATAATACAAATTAGACTAGATAACCTTATCTGATATTATCTTCTGCAGACATACAGAGAACAAATTACAATAGATAACCTTATTTATTTTGGTTTATTATTGTGGTTTCACTATTATGCGGAGATAAAAAGATGAAACTACAACAATAACATTATTTGTTCATATGTTATGCATAAATACAGATGTCAATTTACAACAGATAATCTTATCTGTTTTCATATTATGTCAAAATACAGGAATACAAATTACAATAGATAACCTTATCTATTTTGATTTATTATTGTGTTTTAACTATGTCAAAATATTAATAGATAGTTTTGTCTGTTGGCTCCTATCTCATTCATACAGAGGTTATATATTGTACGTACTATTACGTCGATATAACAGTAAGATTTAAGCATTATCAATTTAACTAAAATTAATAAGAGACTAAGAAGATAAAAGTCATGATAATTATTAAAAAAAATCATGTTTTGACTTATTTTTTATATTTTTAAATTTTTTAAATTTTTGAACATAATTTTAATTTTTTAAAATGTCGTATCAAAACGAACTAATAATCAACAAAAAAATTGAGAGAAAGTAAAAAGTTACAAAAGATTTAGTGTACCAAAAGGTCGTGAGGGCAAAAATTATATTGTAACTTATTTTTCATATTATTTTATTTATTTTATTTTTAATTGTTGAACATATTTTTTTATTTTTTTAAATTTTTTATTGAGATGAACCAATAATCAATAAAAATAAATACAAAAACATTGGTGTACAAAATTACAACAAATAACCTTATCTGCTTTGATTTATTATTGTGTTTTCACTATCATGGAGAGATACAACGATAAAATTATAATAAATAACATTATATGTTGATATGTTGTGTATAAATATATAGGACAATTTACAATAGATAATATTATTTGTTCGTTATCGTATCTTATGCAGAGATATATAGGCCGTGAGGGCGCAAATTGTGTTTTGATATATTTTTAATTTTTTGATTTTTTAAAAAAATTTTGAACATAATTTTTTAATTTTTTGAAATTTCTTATTGAGTCAGATCAGTAAATCAATAAAAAATAAAAAAATAAAAATTTAGTGTACCAAAAGGTTGTGAGGGCACAAATTATGTTTTGATTTTTTTCATATTTTTTAATTTTTAAACATAATTTTTTTATTGAGATGAACCAATAATCAATATTGATTTAGCCAGCGCATCAGTGACACTTTTGCCGGTCGACCAGTCACTGAAAATATAGTCTTCAGTGACCAGATATTTTTCGTGATTAACTTAGTTTGTCACTGTATAATACCAACAGTGACCACTTTTTGGTCACTGAAAAAATTATTTAATGACCACCAAGTATAAGTGACGTACCAATTTGGTCACATAAAAGAATAGTTAGTGACCACTTTTTAGTTGTGACCAAAATATTGTTAGTCACGAATATCTTTCTGTGATAATAGTTAGGTAACCAAAATACTTTTGCTCATGATTGACTTTTGGTGACTAAAAGTGACTTTTTAGAGACTAAATTTTTAGTCACAAAGTGTGTTTTTTCATGTAGTCTCACACACACACATAGAGAAAGAGAGAGAGAGCAGGAATAAATGATGACATGAAACGTTGGGTTCATATGATTCTTTTCAGTTGCTTATTTAATGTTTTAAGAATCAGTCAACAAGTGATCATGAAGAGTTACTAAACGGGTCCTAAGTCCGTGAGATGAACAATACTTCATTATTGAAAGTGCATGGAAGACAACCATTGCTTAAAAAAAAACCTGACCCGAGTTTGAATCCGTCTAATCATCTAGTTTGACTTCTTCCCTTATTACTAGTAGTTCATTGAATGCAGCCATTGTTTGTGCAGTTGAATTAATCAAATTCACGATCCTTGTCTGTCAAAATAATTCATAACCTAATCACTAACAGTAACTATTTATGGGTACAAAAATAATTATTAAGCTTTAGATGCAGAGTACAAAGATTAAAAAGGCCACACACATGACAACATGACAACAACAAAAATAAATAAAAATTATAATGTTATCCGAGTTCCTGACAATTATATGTTATTTGTCTGATCCAGGTCAGAATCTATCTGAGATTCTAAAAATTATTAAAAGAAAGTCCAATCATAGAATTAAAGATGAATCTACAAAAAGAAATTTCAAATGAACAAAATTAAAAGACACCAACTAAACAAAAAAAAAAACGAGCATGCCTAAACACCACATCTAAGCCGAACAAAATTAGGAGCCCAACACGACCCAATACCTAACTCCAAGGGGTTGGCTTGATGGTCAAAGCCTGAGACTTAGATGTATGCTCTCTTCTAAGTCTCAGATTCGAAATCTCTCATGTGCTATTATTTTTTATGAGGTCAGTCTATACAGGGTGAAATCCTAATTTTAAATGAGGCATCAACATGCAAGTAGACGGTGTCATTGGTCCCGCAAGAACTAATCAACAATAAGTTGGAGTAACTCGGGCGAACATATTAGCTATTGAACAAAACCAGAGACCAAAAATCATGACCTAATAGTAGTTTGGTTTAAATTAATGCCCCTGCGTCATCTACCACCTATTGGTTGAAGACTTTTAGTTCACAGTCTCAATCATTCTTTGTTTTATAATTTTTGTAAAGGTTCTTTGGCTACGTACAAATATGGCATACACAGTGGATTCAATAGGAATCCATCAATCAATGGGCCACCTTATTTTGAATAATGCGATTTGTAAATATAGCTACATGGGGTAACACTTAGGTTTGGAGTTAGTAAAGTGTTTGGTTAGATTCTATTTGTTGTGACTTTAGACATCACTAGGGTTTGGTTTATGATATGATAATAGTGGACTTTTAAAAGTGCAACCAGAAAAAGGGTCTCTCGTGATTTAATTGCACAGTTGCTAATTGATTAATTTAACAGTATTGCTAATAATTTTGAATTCTTTCTTAATTGGTACGCAAGAAAACTTTCTAAAAAATTATAAAATTCTCTATTAGTGTTATTTACTTTGTAAAGTTAAAGCATGTGTCAAACTTTGTATATTATAAAGAACTATAAAGTTTAAAAAAGAATTATAATCAATCACATTGCAGGTGTTCATGAATGACAGAAAACAGGTATTGGCGAAATATTAAACGACCAAATCATCAATGTAATTGTGCTTTTTGAAAGTTTTCTTTAATCAATGTTTTTCGAGTTTGACCTCCGAACGAACAAGAGAAATGATATATGTCACCTCATACATATCGTGTGTGCATATAATCTTGATGATTTATGTCAATTATAAATGACATGATACAGTGTCAATATATAGTATTTTATGATAATCAGAATTCTTCCACTAATACACATGCTTAAACTTGGTTGGTCCGAGATTATCCAATAGACCATCCAGTTATGATGTTTACTAAAACAGGGTGATAATTTTCTTTCCCTTTTCTAAAATTGGAAGGAAATTACTGTAACCCTGAGTTTCCTATTTCCTAGGTTAATCCTTTTCCTGAAAAATTTGCTGATTAGAAATGAAGTCTTTTCTCCATGTTATGTACCCTTCAAACTGCCTTTAACCTTTCCCTTCTCATACAGTTTGCGCCTTTATTAGGGATCAAATGAGTGATAAAAAATTTAGACTTTCGATATGACAATTTGAATCATCATATTCGGAGTTTGTTAGTAATTTTAGACTCCAAATATGATATTCGGAGTTTAAATTTCAGCTGCTTGAATGAAGATAAAATTTGAACATTAATCTCTTTATCCATATCTTATTTTTTTTACATATCCTCCTTTCATTATTAATTACAAGAATGCCTTTATTAATTACAAGAATTGCATCCGCATATTCATATCTATTATATTCTCTTTCTTAAAAAAATACTCAAATAAACCTTTTATAACTATTCATCCCTCTATGATGAATATCTAATTCTACTATGTCCATCTCTTACTATATGCAACCTATCATTTCTATAATTTTAATCGCTAACAATCAGACTGTTACGGTTCATTCTTTTAATGGTCAATTTTTTTAAAAAAAGTACAACAAGAGGGAATATACTAAAAGTAGAAATTACTATTATACACAGGAAACTATACTACAGCTCCCCTAATCCATATACAGAGAACTCATTCTCTTGTTTTTTTGATACCCCGAAGTATTCTCGAAATCTTATTTGAATTTTTCTGGCATTGTTAGCGAGATTGGTGAATCAGAATTAAAAGATTATCACAATCAAGTTGAGGGAGTTACTTGTTAGATATATAATTGGGGAGAAGTTGGCCATGGAAATGCTAGATGGTTAATTCATAGAGTTTTTTCTTTGTATAGCATTTACTCTCACAAAAGGTCGATAACTTTTATGTACAGTTCTCTATATTTGCATTAATTTTTTAAATTAATTATTTATCTTGGGAAAATAAATTTAAAAAGTAAAAAAATATAATTAAAAGTCTCAAAAAGTTCATTAAAGAAGGAAAATTTAAAAATTACAGTTTTTACTATCTTATATATTTTTAGCGTCATTTTATCTAGACTTTTTTTTAAAAAAATTCGATTCATAGTTTCATACTTATTTTCGTAGATGATTAAGAAATTACTTATAATTACAAAAACAAAAAAACTACAGTGGCACAGTTTGTAATCGCAGCTAAAATAGAACACCCCCTCCCCTCAAAAAAACAAAACTAGGATTTTGGGCTCACTATAAAATGGATTGTTTGAGTTTATATTTCTTCACTGTTCATTTTTTAAAGAGATTTTTATTATTTAAACTCAAGAACAAAAGTAGGGATATGGGAGGGTACGAAGGTAAGGTGATCCTAAGGCAAGAGCTCCGGTCTCAACCTCAATTGTTCTGATTTGTTTGTTTATTTTTATTGTTTCGAATTTCTGAAAAATTATTTTAATTTATACTTTTTTATATAATATGAATCTTATTTGATGAATCTTGATTAATTCTAATTAGATAATATTTTCATAATCAATAAGGTATTATAAAATACTTAATTTAAACAACTTTATATATATATATATTGATAATCGATATATCCAGTCAGCTTGGGGTATACTCCATTTATCGTTGACTAGTTTTCGGGGTTCTGAAGTTAACGACCGGACAAACTTTCAGTAGCTCCAAATATGTAATTATCAAGGTTAGATTTTAGAATGTCTAAGTTTACACCTCATCCCAATCTCCACAAAAATAATCCCTTGAGTTAAATTTTTAAATGTTAAAATTGAAGAAACAAATCAGTAGGGAGAAACTAGTATTTTAGTGATTTAACCATTTAATTAATTTCCCTCAGGTAGAGGGCACTTTTGTTGACTTGACTTAGGACTACCTAACCTCTATTAGTTTTTTGTTTATATTAGTGGAAACAAAAGGAGAAGATTTCACCCACGAAAAAGCAAATCGTGACAGTTGGATTATGCTATTGGATTGAGGAAGATTGTCCCTTTTCATGATTAAAATGCTAAGCAGCTGGAGGGAGCTAGGATCAATGTTTGAATTATTTTGCTAATAATTGGTCGGAAATTACGTGAATGAAACTAACCCACGTAGCCCCTTTTAACGTGTGATTAACGCATTAAACATTACATCTTTGGATTCTTTCCATTCAGACTGACTTGTTGCTTAACCATTTTATTAAGAGACACACACAATATAATATATATATTATATAGTACGTATTAGTTAAGGTTAATTTGTCTCAATTTGGCTTGACTAGGTTATTGGATTCTTTTTTCGTTTTTATGTGAATTTTTTGTGGATTATTGGTTCATTTCGATAAGAGTTTTTAGAAAATTTATAAATAATGAATCAAATTTGAAAAAAATAATCTAAAAACAAAATTTTTTCAACTTATTCGTCATCTTTAGTGACATTTTTTTAAATTTTAGACATAATTTTATATTTTTTTTTATGAAGACGAATCAATAATTCACAAAATATTAAGATCAAAATAATAAATATAAAAATAATTTAAATAAAGACAAAAAAATAATCTGAATAATCAAGGGTCCAAATGCACTTGCTTTGGCCAAACTTTTGATTTGGAATCTCCGACTCTCTCATAAATCCCAAAAAAGGTGCTCCCTAAACTCCTAAAGTCATTCTTTTTAAACTAATTTTTTCTTTCCTGGGAAGCCCTCTTTTTCTTTCTCCGAGGAAAACGGGAAAGGAGTGTGTGATGTGTTGTGCTTAAAAACAATACAATTTTATATTTAAAATAATTTTTTTATGTATTTTGTGCACACAATATGTAAACAAATTTTTATTCTAAAATTTTTAATTCGTGATTAATTTCAAAATATTTTTTTAAGTCAACAGAGAATTTTTAAAAAAAATTCAAAAATAAAATTCAAGGAACGCGACTGAAAGAGTTTCAAATGAGCGGTGTCGATTATTTTTTTTAATATGCCAGTGACAAAATGGGCATATGTTTTTATTTTTTTATTTTGTCATCGTCGCATTATAAAAAGTGACTAAGACCGCTTATTTTAACCCATTTCAATTTTTTTAATTTAATTATTTTAAAAAATTCTAAAAATTCATCGTTCACTTAAAAGAATATTTTGAGATAATTCGCAAACTCTAAATTTTAAAATAAATTTTGTTACCCGGTAGTGTGCACAAAAAACATACAAAGGAGTTTGTTTTAAGCACATAATTGTGCCGTTTTTAAGCACAACACGTGGACAGATGCTTCCACGCATAGCGTGTGTCTCGTTCTCCCGGAAAACATTACAAAAAGCCAAGAAAAAGTAGAAAAAGATTAAAAAAATTAAAGCAAAAGTAAAAAAATAGTTAGCATACATATAAAGATGATACTGTTATAGCATTGAAAGAAAAAATGACTAATTAAATTTAAAAAGTTAAAAATATACTTTTGGACTAGTTCAAATAAATTAATAAAATTATTATACATGCTCTCAAGTAGTAACGGTCTGTTTGTTAGCAGTTAAAATTATGAAATAAATAAGGAGATATAGTAAGAGGAGAGACATAATAAGAAGGGGAATTTATTATAAAGGGATGTATAATTATAAAGGATTTGTTTGAGTGTTTTTAAAAGGAGGAGTATATAATAGATATGAGTATGTGAATGACATTCTCGTAATTAATAATGACATTTTCGTAAATAGAAAGAAGATATGGAAGGAAGATAAGATATAGATAGGAGGAAGAATGTCCAAATTTTATCCGACTCTGGACGGATTAAATTTGGACCCGGATGTCATATTCAGGGTCCAAAGCCCCTAACAAACCTCGGATATAATAACCCGAAGTGTAATATCCGGAGTCCAAATCTTATACCCCTCTTTTAGCCTCTAACAAACAGTGTGTAAGTGGTAAACAAGAGAGCCCCACATAGGTTTTATTGGGACCCTGGTTTATTGAATTATTGTCCGTTTATTTTTATTTTTTGAAATTACTTTATAATTTTTTATTTTACATGAAATTTTGTAATTTATTAGTTCGTCTAGATAAGAAATTTGTAAAAGTAAACGAATAAATTTATAAATTAAAACAATTCAGAAAAGATAAAAAAAATCATGTTTTGACTTTTTTCGTCTTTAATTAGTATTTTTTAATTTTTAAATATAATTTTATAATATTAAATTTTTTTTAAGACAAACTAACATATAAAAAAGTTATTAAAAAATAACAAATACTAATACAAATTTTTTAAAGTAAAGACAAAGCAATTAATTTAAAAATGGACTATACTATATTGTTGATCTATTTTAGCCTCTTTTAGCCTCTAACAAACATGTGTAGGTGGTAAACAAGAAGAGCTCCATATAGGTTTTATTGGGACCATGGTTTACTGAACTATTGTGCGTTTATTTTTTTTTGAAATTATTTTATAATTTTTTATTTTACATGAAATTTTTTAATTTATTAGCTCGTCTTGATAAGAGATTTCAAAAAATAAAAGAATAAATTTATAAATTAAAAAATTCAGAAAAGATGAAAAATCATGTTTTGACTTTTTTCGTCTTTAATAAGTATTTTTAATTTTTAAACATAATTTTATAATATTTAAATTTTTTTGTCAAGAAAAACTAACATATAAAAAATAAAAAACAAAAAACAAAAAACAAAAAACAAATACAAAATTTTTTAAGTAAAGACAAAAACAATTAATTTAAAAATGGACTATACTGTATTGTTGATCTATTTTCGGGTTTCTCGACTCTGCTTTGAGTATTAAAAATATTGTTCATTTTTATACTTTTTCTAGAATTTTGATTATTTAAATAATTGTATAAATTAAATATCAATAAACTAGTGAACACATTAATCATGGTAATGTGTTTTCAGGAACAGCGGTTTTTGAAATTATATCTGATATGAAAATTTGATTACAAGTACTAATTGATGACATGATTGACGATATTGATAGCTTCGAAAGACAGACAACAATGTGAAATGAAGAATGATTGAAAAATAATCCAAATAACAAAGGCTAAGATATTTTATGTATTTAACGTCATTTTGTTTGTGTTTTTTTAATTTCAGTCTACACTTTTATACTTTTAATTTATTTCATCGAGAAGAATGTGAAAAATGCAAAAAGTAACAAAAAAAACTTATACAAAAAATTGATAAAATATCAAATAATATGTACTCCCTCCGTCCCAATTTGTTTGTCCATTTTAGAAATTCCAACTTATTAAGGGGACACAATCATTACTCTTAAAAATTTTAATTTTTCAAAAATACCCTTAACTTTTTAAACATTAAATGAGAGCACACATTTTTCAAAGTGTGGTTTTTAAAAAAAAGAGGGGCATTAAGATAATTTTCACAAGTCAACTTTAAAAATAAACAAATATTTTGAGACATGTAAAAGTCAAAAAGCGGACAAACAAACCGGGACGGAGGTAGTATTATTTTAATTATTGGGCGGATTGAAATATGAAATGGTAGAGAGACAAGATAGAGAGTCAAAGTATGTTCATAGGGAAGAGGCGAAATGAGAAAGGAGTACGGCAGTGCTGCCAAGGCAGGCAGTGGAGAGGCAGTGAGTGGACAAGTGAACATGGACACTGCCTGAAAGCTTAAGTCCCCATGGAAACGTCCAATCCCTTCTCAGAACATAATTCAGAAACAAATAAACACAAAACAAAAATAAATCTCAAAACCCGAAGTACCACTGTACCAACCTCAACCACTTCTCTCTCTCTCTCTCTCTCTCTCTCTCTTACTACTGATGAGTGATGAGAAATCCACCACCCTGTGAGAGGAGCGCGGGTCTTGCGGGAGTGTCATGGGTCCCGGCCTTCCCAAAACTACAGTTCCCATCACGGCCCCTGCAGTCTTTGCCCCTCTCTCTCTCTGCCCCACACACACTCCCGCGCTCTCTCTCTCTCTCTCTCTCTCTCTCTATATATATATATACACACACACATATGGTTCTCCATAATATTAAAAAAGAAAATGCTAACTAAATGTTTTTTTTTTTTTTTTGAAGTTCTTTAACTGACGGTTGATAGTTTCAGAATTGATTTTTGTAAAAAAATACTCTTAAATATTATTTGGTGTAAGTATTTTTTAAAAGGGGATCAAAATATGACTATTTAATGTACTAATTATTCGCAAACAAAGTGATTTAAAGCTAGTCAATAATGTCAACATCATTGATAAACAAACCAAATAATATTTGTGAATTTTTTTTTCCAGATATAGTACAAAGTCCACAAACATTATTTTCAAAAAAATACAGAAATACTAAGCAGAACATGGCGTGAATGTCGTTCGGGTCAAATTTTAATTTAATACTCTCTGTATCTTCTTGTGTACATCAAAAGCTAATACTCTCTGTATCTTCTTGTGTACCGCAAAAGGAAAAAAACAATTAGTATTTACTGGTCAGTGTTGGTTGAGAAGCACTCCGAGACTCAAGTGAGTAAGTATACCAGAAAGGGAAATTGAAATTATAGTTGAGAGGGTTGATAACATGAACTGTACTTTTAGTCCTAAGTCGCCATTCATACATGGACAAAGCTAGCTTGAGCCCTAAGCTAGTATGTGCACGCTCGTCAATGACGTTCGAAATAACTGTATCTACCCTCAGGGGCAGATCCAGAAACATTGGTCAGGTGTCAAAATCTTTACTAAAATCACAACCAAAAAAATAAAATAAAAACTATCAACAGAAAAATATAAAGTTTTACCAATATATAGACTTAAAATAACACACGTCTTTTCTTATCATACGCGTAAAGTGTCATTTATTAATTAATTTTTATTCATATGCGATACAATGTTTTGCACAATTTGCATAATAGAAATAGTTGTATTTTATTTGGATGAATTACTTAGTACATTTTATACATTAGGTGAAATATTTGGGATAATTTTTATATCTTAGGTGAAATCTTCGGACAATTTTTATACCTTAGATAAATTACTTGGGAAAAAATCATAATTTTAATGGGGTCAAATTGACTAATTAATTTTTAAACCTCTAACATTAATACAATTATGGAAAATTGATACAATCTAATGGACAATCTGTATTGTAAAAATACTTATTTGTTATTAGCATAAAATACTAGGTACAATTATATACACTAGGTGAGATACTCAGGGGCAATTTTATACCTTAGGTGAAATCTTGGGACAATTGTTATACCTTAGGTAAATTGCTAGGGGCAATATCATAATTTTAATGTGGGGCAAATTATGTTTTTATGTTTTGATATTGGGCAACACACTTATGTTTGATGTGGGGCAAATTTAAAAAAAAAAAAAAAAAGTGAGATATTTTCTGCTCTACTAGGGTCAAGTGACCCTATGTAGTTCCGCCCATGTCTGCCTTGACAAAACATATCGAGCTCCAACCCGGATGCCACATATCGTAGCCATAAATCTTTATTACTCAAACCAAGTATGCCAGATTCGACAACTTGAGACCGATATTAATGAATTTGAAATGAGCATGATGGGAGAACTGTCATATTTCCTCGGATTCCAGATTCGACAACTTGAGACCGACATCTTTATTACTCAAACCAAGTATGCCATAAATCTGATCAAAAAATTTGGAATGGAATCATCGAAACACTCACGCACTCCCATGAGCACTACACTAAAACTCACAAAGGACACATCTGGAGTAGACATAGATCAAACTCTCTTTCGAAGTATGATTGGAAGCTTACTATATCTTACTGCTAGCCGACCAGATATTGCTTTTAGTGTCAGAGCGTGTGCCCGATATCAAGCTAACCCTAAGGAATCACATTTAGCCGCTGTCAAACGTGTTTTAAAGTATATTCACGGTACTATAGAGTATGGTATCTGGATGTCGCGCGATACAACCTCGGTCTTAGCAGGCTATTGTGATGCTGACTGGGCCGGTTGTGTTGACGATCGTAAGAGCACCTCAGGTGGTTGTTTCTATGTAGTAAATAATCTTGTAGCCTGGTTGAGTAAAAAACAGAATTCCATCTCTCTTTCCACTGCTGAAGCCGAATATATCGCAGCTGGAAGTGCCTGCACTCAACTCCTTTGGATGAAACAAATGCTTACCGACTATGGCTTGCCTCAACATAATATGACTCTTTACTGCGACAACACTAGTGCCATAAATATTTCCAAAAACCCTGTTCAACACTCCCGTACTAAACACATTGACATCAGGCATCACTTTATTCGTGACTTAGTTGACGACGGATCTATAACTCTTGAATACCTAGAAACTACCCTTCAACGTGCTGATCTCTTTACTAAACCCCTAGACTATGTCCGGTTTGATTATCTTCGAAAACTTGTCGGTGTTGGTTATGTTGGATAATTTATTTAAAAAAAAAAAAAAAATGACATGGCATTGTTTTTTCTCTGTTCATCCAACTCAAGTTATTCCTGCTTTATTGTCATTTTCCATATGATCAAATAAACTGTGTGCTCCTCATTAGTGCGTGACAAGATTTGTATATTGTTGAAACATACTTGGTCCATCCTTATGCTCACGTATCATCGAAACTTGCTTGTTTGATCGGATTTCTTACCCTCATTCGTGTCTCACCTCTTACTGGTTGGTACTTACCCTAAAAGAAAGGGAGTGACATTCTCTCCGGGCAATTTCTGAGTAACCGGACAGTCGGCCTAATTTAAGCGGAACTGTTCGCGTCAAAAGGAAATTCGTCCTCGTTAAAGTCTATCTGGACCATACACCTAGTAACCGGACACTGGGCCTAAGTTAAACTTTGTGTTCGCGTCAAACAGTGGTGGGGTAATATTTGATAATCTGCTTAAATGAAACCTACGGACCACCTGTTTAGTAACCGGTCAATGGGCCTAAGTCAAGCTGATTGGTCGCGTCAAACAACAGTGGGGTAACAAAGTATATCTTGCTATAAACAGCTCCTAAGGGAAGTATGTCTCCCGTAAGTTGTTCCGACATTAATGCGGTTTCGTCTATCCGATCCTCTCAAGTTCTCGCATGTTGCACCCACACACTCCTCTCAGTTTGGACTACTGTTATGTTTCGCCATATATTGATCACTGTTAGTCCTGTGTTGATCTCACTGTTTCTTTTGGTTCTTATGTGTTTTTGTCAATCTTGTTGGATTTTTTCTTGTGTTTTCTGAATATTGAATACCTACTTCGTGCTCGTGTCGTTCTATATTATCTTTTTATTCGGTGGGTTTTTCATTTCGGTTTAAAAAAAAAAAAAAATTCAACGTAACCCAACCATTTGAGCTTTCGTTGATTTCAACGTCGCTCCAGCGACATTATGTCGCTCCAGCGAATAAGTCACTCCAGCGACTGTAGGGCGACTTTACCAGCGACTACCACTGATCCTAGTTATGTCCAGCGACCATTCTTGTCGTCAAGCGACCCTCGGGCGACTTACCAGCGACCATCACTGACCCTCGCCCTGTCCAGCGACTTATCCAGCGACCATAGGTCGACTTACCAGCGACATCTTCTGACGTTTTCTAATTCATTTTTTTTGTCCAGCGACACCTTGTCGCTCGAGCGACGATCCAGCGACGTCCTTGTCGCTCCAGCGACCCGGTTGTCGCTCCAGCGACTTGTTCGATTCTATATATATCGCGTTTTCATATTCAGATCTCGTTTTTTACTTCTTCTACGCGATTTTCGGCGATTTTGCTCTTGTTTCCCGCGTCTCGGCTTCTATCACCCGGCTCTCTCTCTCGGTTCACCTCCTCTCCGGTATTCTCTCTCTTTTCTCTTTCTTTTACTTGTGTTTTGCTTATTGTAGTTGTATGTTTTGTTGGTGAACAAACACGCCATATTTGTATGTTTTGTTCCTTGCTTATGTTGTTTCAAACACTACGTGCTTGGTAGTGTTTGATTTTGTTTCCTCATTCTGGTTTGGTTTTCGGTTTCATGTTCCCGGTTTATTCTTGCCATTTTTGAAAAAGTCATCTCATATACACTACGTGCTTGGTAGTGACCATTCTTTTCTTGTGTTCTTTAGTCTTTTGTTCTTTTACTTAAGCGTATTACATCACTACGGGCTTGGTAGTGATGTGTGCATTCGCTCATTTCTCATCTGCATATATCCTTCCCATTGTGATCGTATTTTTTTTAAGTGTGTGGATTTCTTGGGTTTATTTGTTCAGGTTAATGGCTCGTGGCAAAGGACAAGTTTCACGGGGGACAGGCCCTGAAATAAACCGTTTCCCTTCCCGAGATTTTCGAACCAAGTTTGAAAGTTTTGAAAAACGAACAGTTCTAATCGAACGCCTCCTGGACTTACAATCTTTTGGGGATGCCCAAATAGTTCACTGGATCAATCATCAAGGCTGGGCCCCTCTTGCTGCTCTTGAAGGGGTAGTTAATCTTAATATGGTCAGGGAGTTTTACTGTAATATCTCCCAAGTTAACCACGCCGCTGAAAGCCTCACCACGTGGGTACGTGGTCGTGAGATCATTGTTACTCCCGCCACCCTTGGCAGCCTTGTCGGTCTCGCACCCCTTCCTGAGTTTGAATATCCTCTTCCCTCCCACACGCAGCGGGTCCCTTCTCTGGATGTTAGAAATACCGTTGCAAATGCCATTTCCGGGTACCCGCGTACGTGGGACAAAAATAAGCTTAACCAAGGAGTGCTTTTATCACCCTATAGGATCCTCAACCTCTTTTTCTGCAGTTCCTTTGAACCCACTTCCCATACCTCAGATGTACCTGCTCTTAAGGGAGTAGCCTTCCATCTCATTGGCCAGCAAGCCCCAGTGGATTGGACCCGCATTGCCTTCCGGCAACTCGCCAAGTTTGAACCCGGCAAGTTTCCAAAAAAGGCTTCTCTCCCTTTTGGTGTCCTTATTTCCAACCTCCTGCTTAATGTTCTCCAAATTCCTGTTATTGAGGGTGAACCCACTCTTGTCTCCCGCACCCATATCCGCCCTATAAATGCCCAATCCTGTAGTCTCAGCACTGCCCATGCCAATCCCGATATCTTTTTCCATAATTCAGCTGAGGAAGACATGGATTCTTTCTTTGCGGCTAATGAGGCCGCCTTTGCTGAGGCCGTTGGTGCCCCTTCGCCTCCCCGTCGTCGTACCCGTCAAGCTTCTGCTGCTGCTGCCTCCTCCTCGTCTGCTCCAGCCACCTTGGATTCCATTGCTGAAAATCAATCCAGGCTGTTTGATATGATGGGTGAATTGCAACATTCTCAAAGCCGCATCATTACCCAGATGAATGAAATTCAGGCTTCTCAACTTGCTGCTCAACAGGAATTCACCCGGTCCACCGGCACTATCCTCCGCCACTCCAGTCAGATTGCCACTCTACTTAATCAAGTGACTGTTTTTGTGGCTCAGACTACTCAAGCTCCGCCGTTCCCTGGATATCCTGTTCCGTCTCCTGAGCATTCGCCCCCTCACCACTGATTCTATGTCTCTATTGCTATTTGACTACACGTATTCTTATGTTTCTGTTATCAGTTATTTGCTTTGTGGTTTAGACTTATCTTCTATTTGTTCTACCTATGTTTATGTTGTTGTGGGTCTTTTTCCCACCTCCTTTGGTTTTCGGCCAAAAAGGGGGAGAACGTTTTAACCATTTAATTGATTTCATGCTTATGATACCACCTGTCCATTATATATCCAGGTACCTGTTTGTCTTTTGGTTGTGTTGTTCTTATCTTACACAGGTTTTCGCTGGATGCACGAATTTTGCCCGAAAGTCCCAAAGGGGGAGATTGTAAGCTCCATCGTCCTACTCGTCACTACTGTATTGGAACTTCCGGGCTATCTACCAAAACAACTGTGCCTCTCATCGTATTAATTCATTACATGTTGTTTTTAATTTTCTAGAAAGAGTCTGTTTAGGCAAGTGGAAGAAATCAATTTATTTGTATTTGTTTTTTATTCATGTAAAGTCGCTCGAGCGACAGTGAAGTCGCTCCAGCGACTGTGGAGTCGCTCCAGCGACATGTTGGTCGCTCAAGCGACTGTTACGCGTCTATAAAACCAAAATTAGGGTTCTGAGCAAAGGACGCACGAAGAGAGATTTATTTAGGGTTTTTGGAGCATACGACGGCCTAAAGAACTGAATGGTGAGTTCATGTTCTCAATCAAAGTAAGACTTGAAGATTCAAGGCGGAAGTAAATCAGTCACGGTGCGGTGAACGTGGATTCGGCAAATCAACCTGGGAACAACTTTGAGGAGTCATAGTTGTAAGTATAGGTTTCTTTGTAATCGCACAATGGTTATTATAGTGATTGATTTCTTCCCGTGGTTTTTACCCTTTTAGGGGTTTTCCACGTATATGCGTGTGTTGCTTTTTATTCTCGCATAAAATAGCGTATGATATATCTAGTAGTAGTTAGTACCATTTTTCAGTCAGCTTCTTGCTCACCACGTCGTCAATATAAGCTTCCATTGTGTCATCGAGTTGGCCCCCAAATGTTTTGCTGACCATCATTTTATATGTTCTTTTCTCCCTCTCCATACTGTGCATCACAATTTGGTGATACCCTCGTAGGCATCCATAAAGCTAAGGCGAGCGGGCGAGCGTCGCCAACTGTAGCATCAAGTTTATTTATGCAGAAGGTGAAAGCATTCATTCGGTCGTGCATCATTTAGGTTTGTACAGTCGACACATACCTGCCACTTTTTGTTTTTTCTCTTAACGACAACCGTGTTGGTGAGAAAAGTTGGATAATGTACGTATTGAATGTCTTGGACCTCCACCAGTCGGCTGACTTTTGCAATCATGGCTTTAGTGTGTGGATGGAAACCAAGCAATGACCTTTCTAGATGACAAAACATTGAGTTGGGTTAACATTGGGATGATGACAGATGAAGTTTGGGTCGATGCCCGACATCTCATACAACGTCCAAGAAAAGAATTCAATGTTCTTCTCGAGGACATTGAGCTCCTCGGCTCTCTCTTCTTTGCCCATTGATGAGTTAAGAAGGAAGTACCGGTCCTTGTTGGACTCATCGATTGTTACGGTCACCAAGTCTTCTGCTGCCTTTTTGGCATTGTTGTGCCGACATCCTTTAAGATTATAGATTTTTTCCATTCTTTCGGGAGAATACATTTTGCAAATGATTTGTACTATTGAATAATAGTGATAATCCACATACAACCCATGTGACCTGCCATAACATGCCTCGTGTATAGTCAGGATGACTAATCTATGTTCGACTTGGTCGTCTAGTATGACTAGCCTCCCCAATTTTGCTCCATAGATTGCTAGTTGAATGCTCTTTGTCTAGAGCCTTTCTCAGGTCCATGATTTCCTTATCTTGTTGATAGAGTTCACGCCCTATCTCCTCAATGGTGCATTCCCTTCTTCATGGCTTTTTCGATAGGTCTAATTCCCACATAGACTTCTTCTTCGTCTTCGTACAACAATCTCCATAAGATTGAGACCTTTCACTGCCCTTTAGGTTCTTGTTCGATCGTTTTCTTTGCTCTAGAAACTGTTGAATGACCAAAAATAGTTTCTTTGGAACTTAAATAAATGTTTTGGCCAACTCAGTCTGTTCGAATGAGCCATAGCCCCATCTAGACGCCTGTCTGACAAAAAATTTCAGAAGCTTGAAAAATTCTCATTTAGACACTAAAATTTTCTGTCGGATGTAGTAGGTCCCGTTCACACACGCTATAGCTCCGTTCAGACGGATTTTTTAATTAATTAATTAATTTTAAGAAAATAATCAAAATTGACGCTAATCGTCTTCAAATCCCAAAACATTAAAAACACGAATAAATTATCCAATAAGATAATAAACGAGACTAACAATGATATATTAGGCAGCAAAATAGTAATATCTGCGCACTTATCAACAACGTCTCACAATTTCCGACAACTACAACACCACTTCTCATTGATAACATGATAACATTTTTTAATTTACGCACAATTTACACGTATATCAATTAATTACAGAATCAATTTATCGTTTAATAGCATGGATACAAAATCTAAAAAAAAAATAAATCCTTAAACATCAGCACGAAGTCAACCCTTAATGTTGCTACCATTATTTTAGAGAAATTAGTATTCAAATTAAAAAATTCGTTATACAAAACTCAATTTCTACATCTTATTACAAAACGATATTTTTACTACTTTGAACCTACTGCACAGCAAACACGATATGCATAATAGTGCTCCAAATTTGTCCCTCTCAATCCAAATCCTAATTTGGCCACACCAAAAACTGTGACGTATATAAGGAACAAGCCTACAGCCACGAAATTCAACGGCCGCCATACTCATTTATTAATTCGTGTACTCTATACGTCCCTCTTTCCCAATTCCTATAATCTTGTAATCCTGCCAAAAGTCATTTCGAATCATACATGTCATTAGGACATGCTTGTTTCGCGAATAAAAGATGCGAGCACATTTATCGCATATTATTTGCTTAATATGACGACCACATGTAATAGATATTCTTTTTTGGATAAATGTATTATAGATATTCTACCGCATACATCGGACTATATCCTATCCTATCAAGTGGGATTATCAAATCACAGGTGAAAAGTGAGCTAGAATGAGATAGGACAAAGCGAATTAAAAAAGACAAACACAGTGTATTTTTTCTTTATTGACAAAGATATTTCATATATTATTGAGATAAAAATATAAAATTATTACAATGGGTAAAAAACAGCATATAGAGAGCTTTGAAGACTGACCCTCCTAATGCTGACCTACCCTCAATCTCCTATTTGCATAAATAAAAATAAAAACACTAAACAAAAAGGAGCAAATAAGGTGCCAAATCTAAGTAGTACCTAAAAATGTAAAAACCCTCCAAGACTCTCAAAATTTGAAAATCCAACCGTATTAGTCAACTCATTCAAACTTGGAGATACCATGACTGAGTCAAACCTACCCGATGTGTGAACTTTGATCTAGGAGAGGGCGTCTGGACAGGCCTTATTGGCGTCCGGACGAGGCCCGTCCAGACGAGTGGACATTTTTTTTTGGAGAGCAATGTTTTCAAGTGTCTAGGCAGAGCATGTGACGTCCAGATGGAGCACTTCGTCACTAACTCGTTTTTTTCAAATTTTCTTGTATTGGGCTTTTATATAGCTATAAATATAAAGCTGCTAGGGCACTCGAACATAAGCCTAATTTCTCCCTCATTATAGTGAAATACCCCAATAACCCATGAACGTACGATTAAGTAATTTGCTTGACTTGAAACTATGTAAATTTGTTTGTCATTTTTTTTTAATTGTGCGA
This sequence comes from Arctostaphylos glauca, assembly GCA_019985065.2. Lineage (NCBI taxonomy): Eukaryota > Viridiplantae > Streptophyta > Magnoliopsida > Ericales > Ericaceae > Arctostaphylos > Arctostaphylos glauca. Next base: position 8,545,740 of record JAHSPW020000012.1, on the reverse strand, counting down.
TTTTCTTTTTCTTATTGTTGTGTCCTAATAATTAGCTAGTATCAGAGCTCCTCAGGTTCAAGAGATCAATGGCACGAGAAGAAGGAAGAGAAATGAGAATTGTAAGAATTGAGAAGTTCGATGGCAACAATTTCGGAAATTGAAAGATGTAGATCGAGGATTATATGTATGGTAAGGGGTTGACTCAGCCTCTTGATAGTTCAAAACCAGAAATGATGAAGGATGATGATTGAAAAATTCTAAACATGCGGGTGCTAGAAATTGTTCGACTGACTCTGTCTAGATTAGTTGCGCACAAAATTATGAATCAGACGACTACAGAAGGTATGATGACAGTTTTGTCAAGTATGTATGAGAAAACACCAGCTAACAACAATGTGTCTCTGATGAAAAAAATGTTTAACCTTAAGATGATTGAAAGTGCTCCATTGTGCATCATCTTAATGAGTTTAATACAATTACAAATCAACTGTCTTTTATTTCTATTGATTTTGACGATGAGGTACATGTATTGATTGCGTTGGCTGCACTATCCAATAGTTTAAAATCTATGAGAATGATTGTTAGCAATTTTGTTGAAGAAAACAAATTCAAATTCGATAATATTCGAGATTTGATTTTCAGTGAAGAGGTACGTTGGAGAGATGTAAGTCAAACATCAAGTACGGGTTTTCCTTTGAACACGAAAAGTAGAGGTAGGAATTTTCAGAAAAAGCATAACATGGGAAGATAAAAATCGAGAAAGAGTAGAGGTCAATTTGGGTCAAGACAACAACAAGGATAGTAACAAGGACAACAACAAGATGAGTAGATGAGTGTTAGATTTGTGGTAAGACTAGTCATTATAGAAGAAATTGTAAAGAATCGAAGAAATAGAACAATGGTGGTTTTGCTAATGTGGCTGCAGAAACTATTCATGATGCTTTGCTTCTATCCATGGATAGTCCTATCGTCTATTGGGTGTTAGACTCAGGAACTTTTTTTCATACCACTGCACATCGAGAAATTATTGTGAACTATATTGCTGATAATTTTGGGAAGGTTTATTTGGCCGAAGGGAAAGCATTAGAAATTGCAAGTATGGGAGATGTTCATATCTAACTGCCAAACAGATCTACATGGTTGTTACAAAAAGTAAGTTGATGAGAAATTTAATTTCTGCGTGACAACTTGATATTGAAGGACTTGCAATTACATTCCCTAGTGGTTAGTGGATGATCATTGAAAGAGTATTGATTGTAGCTCGTGCTGTCAAAACTGGTACACTGTATATGACGATGAGTAGTTCGAGGGGTACAGTTGTAATGTTAATAATGGGGTTGATGCGTATCTATAGCACCATTGGCTGGGTCACATGAGTGAAAAAGGGATGAAGATACTTTTTTTCGAAGGGGAAACTTCAAGAGTTGAAGTCTGCTCAGTTTGAAATGTGTGAGGGATGCATTTTGGGAAGCAGAAAATTGGCAGTTTCTTGAAAAGCGACAGAATATCAATGTTAAAGAAGTTAGAGTTGGTACACGCAAATTTTTGGGGCCCTTCTCTGGTTGCATCATTTGGAGGTTCAAGATACAACATCAGTTTCATTGACGACTTTATCAAAAAGGTATGGGTGTATTTCTTAAAAAATAAATGTGATGCTTTTAAGACTTTTCAGAAAGTGGAGAGCTATGGGGGAGAATGAAACGGGTCTAAGGCTTAAGGATTTCAATTCTACTAATAGAGGGAAGTACGTTAATGGAGGATATAGGGAGTTTTGTACTGCTAGTAGAATCAAAATGCAGAAAACTATTCGAGGGACACAACGACAGAATGGGGTGGCTGATCGCGTGAACAGGACCTAGAATGAGTGCTCTAGATGCATGAGGTTGCATGCTAGACTGCCATAAACTATTTGGGCTGATACGGTGATCATTGCTGCTTACTTGATAAATCGAGGACAGTCAATTCCTTTAAATTTTAGCATATTTGAGGAATTTTGAAGCTGAAAAGGTAAATTTTTCATTTTTAAAAGTTTTTGAGTGTCTTTCTTATGTTCACATCAATTCTAATGCTCGTAATAAACTAGAAATTGGGTCTAATAGATATTTTTTTATTGGTTATGGTGACAAAAGTTTTGGCTATCGATTTTGGGATGATCAAAATCGAAAGGTTATCATCAGTGAGAAATTTAGTGACACACGACATAAGTGGACTACAGATGAGCAAGAGTTTTATGCCATAAGGATGGCAATTTAGTTTGCCCCACCTTGTCCCGTTCCCCGCCTCAAATGGTTCGGAGATTCGAGGATTTTTTTAGGGATTGGATAGGATTCTGGGATTAATTTGAAAAAAATATTAGGGACCGAGTAGGATTCAAATATATGTATCTCTGTCATCGATCCTCATCTCGGTCGCTGTATAATTATCTATAAATACCCTTTTAAATTTTACGAAACATCCACTGGGAACATACTAGCACGGGATTTTAGTCATTTTAACCAAATTGTACCTTTTGAACACTAGGGTTTTCACTTTTTATAGTGTGTCTCTCTCTCATCAGACTACCTACAGTCGCATCCCTCTCCTCCTACTTCCTCTCATTAGACATGCCTTTTAGTGCACTCACCACTGCTGAGTCCCGACCTCCTTCTTCTCCTCCTCTGGTCCTGCTTTCTATAGTCATCGTTGATGAAAGAAACATAAATGGGTGTTCGGGAAAATTTCACAATTCTGCTTTGTATTTTGGAAGGTATGGATTATGGAGAAAGAAGAGAAGAATCAGAGACTGTACTACAGGCCAACAGAACTGAAATGGAGTACATAGAAGAGAAGCAAGTGCCCTCAGAGGGCCAAAAACCATAGAAATTCCTATCGATCCTTTCTTGAGAGAGTTCACAAGAAAATCACATCTCCGTCTTCACTATTGCTTCTTCCAAGAAAGAGATTTCTTTTCGTCAAACTACTTGCCTCACATGTAAAACCTAAATCTCCAAAATTTCTGCCATTCGAGTTCTTCAAAAAACAGATGGAATTTTTTCATATGATTTAGTCTTTGTGAGAGTTGAGAATAAAGCCAAAATTGCCAAATTGCACATTCTTGCTCGATTGTGGGGTTTTCTGTATTCGTCTTGTTCATTGTATATTTATCAATTAGTAGTACTACAAAATTAGTTATTTATTTATTTATTTATTTATTTTTGGATCTTCATTCCCCGTTTAAAAATCTTCATTCCTCGTTTGCGGGTCGGGGGGGGGGGGGGGTGTGTGTGTGTGGAGGATAAATCAAATTTCAGACAGGGATTAGGACACGGACGAGGATTGGATATAGGTTTTGGGATCGATGAAGGGGAGACTGGATATAGGTTTTGGGATCGGGGACGGGGGTAGTGATATCCACCTCCGATCTATCCATGCCATCCCTAGTATGCCATGGTGCATGACCGGACCGGCAAAGTGCTTGTCGTTAGGATGTGCCGGCCACTAAGTCAGTGGTTTAATTTCATAAAACTGAACTTATCCTCAGAATATTTAAAAACGAGTATAGGGATAGTCCGGAGTATCGATCCACAGGGAGAAGAACGTTGCAATCAGAGAATACGCAAATTAGTGTTTTTGACGTTTCGGACGTCAACCTCTAAGTTTTGTTTGGTGCGATTAAGCAATTATATCAACAAAAAGGAGGATTGAAACTAGATTAAAGAGTGGGGTTAAGTCCTAAGGTTTGGTTTCTTCGAAACTTTCGTTGGTCTATCTCTTCTCTTTTATAACTCAATCTAACTCCCGGCCCCGGGTGTTCGATCGGAAAATTCTTCGATGAAAACAAGGATTTTAATTCTAAAAATAGTTTTGACGGATCTTTCAAGTTTAAAGGAAATAGGATTAAAAGATGAAGGACATCGATTCAAGTATTAAATATACCAACTCTAAGGATGGCTATATCTAATCAAGAACTTAACACTTCATTTTTATTTCAAAAGAAAAAGCTTAGGAAGATCCATCAATGGCATTAAAATTTGGAGAAGATAGAGACCAACATAGTTTTTGAACAAACCTCACATTTAGACTTAACCCACACTAAATTAACTACTCATGCTTTGACATAAACATGATGGAATTGAAAGGAAACATAATAAAACAAGTTAATCTAAAGACAATAAGGAAGAACTAAATAAAACTAAAAAGGAATCAGATATTAAAGCAATAAGAACAGTATTTAAGACAAAAATGTAAATAAAACTTGATAAACTTAAGTGCTTCCAAGAGAATCCAAAGATTCAAAGGGGAAGAACACTTAAGAGATGAAGAACTTGACAAGAATTAAAGAAGAATTGAAGAACAAGGCAAGAAATATGAAGAACAATGTATATTGAGCTCTCAACAGTAAAAACTTAATAATACGTTATCTGATTTCTATCTGGTGTAAATTGAAAAAGGGAGGCTACTCCTCTTAGCAAGGAAAACAACCTAAATTAGAAAATCCTACCAAACCTTAGTGAAAGTACCAATTTACCCTTTACAATGTCATTAAAAGAAGCTTCTAATTCCCTGATTTGGCCAGAAATCGAGATGAAGTCGGCCCCACAAAATCTGCCGTTTTTTGGGTCTCTACCGATAGAGACAATTTCTCTACCGGTAGAGAACCCTACTGTCTATTTCTAGATTCTTCTCTCTACCGATAGGAGTGAATCTCTACCGGTAGAGGAGTCTTCTGACTTCTTCTGGATTCTTCTCTCTACCGATAGGCATACTTCCTCTACCGATAGAGAAGTCTTCTGATCTCTTTTGGATTTTTCTCTCTACCGATAGGCATACTTCCTCTACCGATAGAGAAGTCTTCTGATCTCTTTTGGATTCTTCTCTCTACCGATAGAAGTGAGCATCTACCGGTAGAGAAGTCTTCTGACTGGCCTTAATTTCTTCTTCTCTACCGATAGAACTTGTTTCTCTATCGGTAGAGAAACCTTCAGAGTGAATTTTCTGGGCTTCTTCATTTCTCATCCAAACTTCATTTCCGTCATTTCCAGGCCTTTCTTGACTCTCAAACAAAGTCGTAATTGGTCCGAGCCTTTGGTTTGTGCTTGAGCTTTTCAACATTCTTTCAATGCCTGGAAACCTGCAAAGAGTACAAAAACAACTACGCGTGCAATATCAACTAGATCAAAGTATTTGCTTACGCATAATTGCTAAAATAAGTGAATTGAGCCACATTATTATGCAATATAGTGCGCTCATCAGTGCACAATTTGTAATGATCATCAAGGTCTCAATTATCACCTGAATTTTGCTAAGCCAAACTGCATAACTGAATGCATGCTCGGTGGATAAACACACACACACACACACATAAAGGTTTACTTTCTCTCTCAAGCATAAGTCAGGCAAATTGACTAAGGTGGGTGATGCATTGAGCCGGCGAACTTCTCTACTCATTATTGTCAAGAATGAGGTTTCAGCTTTTGAATATCTTAAGGAACTCTACACTGAAGATTCAAGGGAGAATGAGTAAAGTGCAAGTTAGATTTTCTTGACTAAACTAAGTTTCAGTTGCTTGAAGGATTTATGCTCCTTAAGGACTGACTTGTACTCCTCTAGGGTCCTTGAGAGAGCACATTCTTAGGAAGATTCATGGTGAAGGCCTAGGTGGACACTTGGGGCGAGATAAGAGTATCTCGTTAGTTGAGGCTTGTTACTATTGGCCACAACTAAAATGAGATGTTGAAAAGTATGTGAAGCGATGTTACATAATGATACGGCAAAAAGGGCAGCGCAGAATATTGGTCTATCCACACCTCTTCCTATTCTTGAATCACCTTAGGAGGATCTTTTTATAGATTTTGTCCTTGGACTTTCAAGGACACAACGAGCTACATATTCCATCTTTGTTGTTGATCAATTCTCCATGACGACGCATTTCATTGCTTGTAGGAAGATGTTTAATGCCAATCACATTACTCAATTATTCTTTTGAGAGGTGGTTCATCTCCATGGTTTGCCAAAGACTATCGTTTCAGATCGCGACAAGAAACTTCTTAGACACTTATGGAGAACTTTATGGAAACAACTTGATACTTCTTTGGAGTATTACACTACTTGTCATCCCCCAACTGATGGTCAAAGGGAGGTGTTAATCATATATTGGGGAATATCATGTGAAGTTTGTGCGAAGACAGTAGAATTTTGTGATCTCTCAAGAGGAGTTTGCATTCAATGACGTGTCGAATCAGTCCACTAGCAAATCACCTTTTGAGATTGTTTATATACGCCCCTTCTTCATACCCTGAATTCGGTGCCCCTTCCCAAGCTTCCTGGAATGAGTATAATTGTTGATTACATGGCTGGAAATGTGAAGAATATTCATATAGAAGTGAAATAGAAGTTGGAGGAGTGTGTTGCGAAGTACAAGGCACTTACAGACAAGCATAAATGTGTGAAGGTTTTGAAGTCAGAGACATAGTGATGGTGCACTTGCGAAATGAGAGATTTTCAGTGGGTAGTAACAACAAGCTAAAGCACAAAGAAAATTGGCCCTGTTTGTATTTTGTAGAAGATCAATGATAATACTTATGCGGTGGATCTTCCATAAAATCTAGCTATCTCCAAAACTTTCAACGTTTATAGTTTGTTCGAGTATCATGGCATTCCAGATATAACCATGCCCATAGTCAACTCGAGGACGAGTTCTTTCAAATAAGGGGAGACCGATGCAGAATAAATTGCGATTGATTTTATCAAAAAATTTGACAAAATAAAATTAAGGAAGAATAATTTATTGTCGATTTATGAAAATCGTGATTAAGATTTTTGCATATATATGGGTCCATTTGGACTGTGGTATTTATTGAAATTTTTTTCGTCCTTATTTGAATTTTTTTTGCAATTTTTTGTTTTTCATCAATTTTTTTTGATTTATTGGCTCATCTCGACAAGAGTTTTCAGAAAAATTATCAATCATCGGCTAAATTTGAAAAAAGTTCAGAAAAGACAAAAATAAATAAAAAACAGAGTTTTTTGTACTTATTCGTCGTTTTTAGTGACTTTTTTTAACTTTTGGACATAATTTTATACTCATTAGATTCCTTTCATCAAGACGGACTAATAAACTACAAAACATTGAGATTTAAACAACAAATGCAAAAAAATAAAATAAAATAAAGACAAAAATAACAAATAAATAAAAACTATAGGCCAAATGGGGAAACTTTTAATTTTAGAATTTATTTTTCTTTAATGTTGCTTGTTTTGGTATGATTTTGTTACCTTTTATTTACGGATTTGATTTTATATCAAATGTGTTAAATATGTTATTATTTTATTTTTCTTCTTGATTATTAAGAAATTGTCTAATTTAATTCTTACCAACGTTAAGAAGTCATAACCTATAAATAAGAGTGTCCCCTATTTGGTAATTGATTCAATAAAAATTAGAATTCTCTATATTTTTTTATGCAAGATATTTAATTTTTTTTTATTGATTCAAGAACCCATAAGCTAAGACGAGATTTAGCAAACTACGTCTGTTAGAACGATATTTAATTCTTCTTCTGGTACATAGCTACATCAATAGTAGATAAAAAATAGAATGTGCACTGTAACTGTAATTTAAATGCGGATTTGATTTTCACATATATTTTTTGTCCATTTGCACCTATTTGTTTGTTCATATTATACGAAATTACTGAAGGGTATTTTAATAATTTTTATATAATAAAAGAATACAAATAAACCAAAAAAAGTGTGTGAAAATCAATTCCATTTAAATATCTTGTTCAAAATTAGCTTAACCATCAATTATAGGGTCCATTTGGCGTAACTAGATTATGGGATTATTGGATTGTTGGATTATGTTAGGTGCCGGAGGGAATAATCTAACTCAAAGTGTTTGGACTAAATTATTTGTGGATATGTAAAATTATGTTGTGTTTGGGCTAGATTAATCCAGATTTTTTGGGTATATAATTTAGCCCAAATGAGGCTAGATTATTTGCTCAATAATCTATACAATCTGAAAAATCCAGTTACGCCAAATAGGGCCTATATCAACTGTTTATTCCGGCTGCGGACTTCTAACAATTAGTAATTTTAATGTTGAAACAAATCAAATCAAATCACATTCGGCAATCACCGCGGAAAAATCAAGCCCCGTGAGGCAAAAAAGGGCAAGAAGAAAAAATAAATAAATAAAAAAAAATAGTAAAGTAAAACAAGAAGAAAGGGATGAGAAAAAACAAACTGGAACTCTGGAAGTAGGATCACCCTTATCTTTTGCTGGGTCCTCCTTTCCAATTTTCTATATAATTTCTGATATATTTCTTTATTCTTCAACCAAAGAACGTCTTGTCACCATCTCAAAACCCGGAGCCGCTGCCGTTTCCGGCCAACTTCCACCTTCCACCACCCTCCTCCTTCTCCTCCTCTTCCTCTTCCTCTTCGTCTTCGTCTTCGTCTTCGTCTCATACTCTATATCTCCACAACATAATATGTCCAATCCCAATCCCAATCCCAGCCTCCTTCCCATACCCAACAGATGCGCTTTTCCCCAACTCTTGAAAATTTCTCAATTTTAGTTGCTTCTCTACAAGTAATCCTTCATTCAATTAAACCTAATCATAGGTTTTTGGTTCTGTCATGCTTTGACCTAGAAAAGTTGTGGTCGCCATCTCTCCCACCCTCTGGGATTTCCTTTACTTCTTCATCTTTTTTGTTTTGGCCAGTTCTTGCTTTAGGGTTTGGACTTTTTGGTTTTGGGGTTTTTTCCACTGTTTTTATTTTATTTATCTTGTGTGTGCGTGTGCGTGTGTGGAGAATTGGAATGGAGGATTATAATCATCAGCTGAGGGAGCACACAGCTCCACCTCCAAGGGCTAACTTCTTGTACGGAGGTTCAGTTCTTGCATCTAATCATCATCACCAGACCCAGAACCAGAACCAGATGCATCCAAACAGCAATAGTAACAACTTTCATCATAATTTTAATCATCAATCGGGTGATCAGTGTTATAGTCAGTCTCATGATCAATCCCAACAAACCCACAATCCAATTGTGAAGACTGAAGCCGGAAGTAGTACTACTTCCAACCACCACTACCCGCATCATTTACTCCAGAAATACCACTATTCCTCTATAGTTACCAATGATCAGAGTTCAAATAGTAATATTGAAATTGAGGAATCTATCAAAGCAAAGATCGTCGCTCACCCTCACTACTCTAGCCTCTTGGAGGCTTACATGGATTGCCAAAAGGTACTGATCCCATTTTCCCATCCTCAAACCAAAACATCTCATAAATAGGAGGGTAAGAATTTGATAGAGTGACTCTCTCTCTCTCTAGGTAGGAGCTCCTCCGGAAGTGGTGGCGCGGCTGACGGCCGTTCGTCAAGAGTTTGAGAATAGGCAGCGAGCTTCGGCGGGTTGTAGAGATGCTTCTTCGAAAGACCCAGAACTCGATCAGTTCATGGTGACATTCCTCTTTTAATATTGTTGACCTTTCATTGCTTAAAATGTCTTTTCATCTTCTCTCTCTCTCTCTCTCTCTCTCTCTCTCTCTTTCTTGAGATCCAAAATCACTTTGACGAATTTTTGAAGGAGGCATATTATGACATGCTGGTGAAGTACCGGGAGGAGCTAACGAGGCCGTTACAAGAGGCGATGGAGTTTATGCGAAGGATCGAAACCCAACTCAACATGCTTACCAATGCCCCCGTGCGGATCTTTCCCTCTGCTGCTGGTACTTTCTCTCTCCTCTCCGTTCTCACATTATTACATTCTCTTAGAGAGAGAGAGAGAGAGAGAGGGAGGGAGAGAGATTCTCTCTCTTTTTTTTTTTACCCTATTTTGAGGAAGGATACAGCAATTGTCGCAGGAACTCAGAGGTGGGTTTACTCGGTTTAATTGATAATGCTGCAGAAACTGATAGTTGAAGCTCTTCAGTTCCCTTCATTCGTTACTCATTACAGTCCCATTTCCATGTAGGGAAAAAAAATTGTGACTAATATATAACAATATCCCAGTGCATCTATGGATCTGTATATATGCATAGATATAAATGATTGCATATATCTTTGCCTATCTTATATGTTATTCAAATGGAAAACCCTAATCACGATCCACGAGTGCGTAGTGAAAAGACATAATTTGGATTAAATAAACCTAAAAGATGTTGGGAAAAATGATGGCAACAATCTTATCAGATGTGTAAACAATTATTCAGTCGGGCTTTCCCCAGACTGATACAGCTTCACCAATTCTCTAGAGTATCCCTCACAAAATCAGATTTTGATTAGGGGGACCTTCAGCAATTATTTAAATGGATAACCCTCTTCCAATTTATTAATAAGCTCTCAAGCATTCCCTCTAAGCTGCTGTGCATGTTGACCTCATGAATTGAACTATACACACACACACACCTCTCCATCGATTGTAGTTGTCAACTAATCGTTCTTGTTTGTTTAATGTGCACTTCGACTAATTCTCGAATATGATAAAATATCTGTGCCGGTATTAGAAAATTCTTTCGACCTGACAAAAAGAAGTTTTCTAGTGGGAGTCGAACTAACTAATTGTCTTCATTGCCCTAGTTGGTCTTTTGCTTTATTAAAATAGAAAACAGTTTGTTTTTTGGTTTAGAATCTGTAGAATATAGTAGTGGGGGTTGGGGGGGATTAGGCCTATTGAAAAATGTAGAACATAGGATGCTGTTCATTTCAATGGTTTACTGCAGCCCCATGTTGCCTCCCTGTACGGCTTTGTCAGGATTGTTGCCACATTTACTTCTTTATATTATGTTTCTGTTAGCGATGTTGTATATCTTTAATAGTCAGTTCTTTTGAATTAATTTTCTACTTGATTATGTTTTGATATTTGTTTTTGGACGTTTCTTACTTCTAGTACAACATAAAAAAATATTACTGTATTTAATATTCTCAAAAATTATTCTGCTAACAAACATATAAAATACGAGACGATGAGTGTTTTAAAAAGGGCTCTTCATTTGTTTATCTTTCTTTCAGAGCAGGAATGTTTTTATTATTTTTTTTATGTTTTTCTGTTTCCCTATCTTCGTTCCTTCTGTTTGTTTTTTATTTTTATTTCATTGGGAAAGCATTTATCAGTTAAGATTGAGGTACAGTCAAAATAATATTAAAGTGGATAAAATATTCAATCCCCACTAGTTATTCCCAGAGAAATGAGGGAACATGTCTGAGAAGGCTTGAAAAGGGCCTCGAGTTAGGAATATGGTTTTATGCCTTGTATCCGTGGGGATGCACTAGTACTAGGTACCAAAAGCAGAGAAATTACTAAGCAGATTTGGATCTGCATTTGTGGTGTATTCGGGGGATTGTTCATGCAATCCCCTGAATATTGCAGATTGTTCATTCAATCCCCACTAGTTATTTAATATTGCAGATTGTATTTCAAGGAGAAATTACTAATTAATGACACATGCTTATTCATTTCATGTTCCCTTTTTTTTTCCGAGGTAAAAGGTAGGATGGTGGGTTAGTTAGATTATTGCTAATGATATCGATGCTGCTCCATCAGTTCAAATCCAAGAGCTGGTTCGTAAAACGCATGACAAATCCAGAAAATATATGTCTATTTTCATTATGATTGAATCAACAATATACAAAATAAATTTACAATACAATATGTGAATTAAAACACAAAACATTGACATAGTTACCAAACGGAGTCTTGTGTATATCACAGTGCCCTTAAAGACAAAATCGCCGCCTCATCATGGGTGTTAGAGATTTGTTCCAGTTTTGTCTCCTAGGATATATCTTAGAACACAACACCTAACCTCATTCACCTGTCGAACTTTCTATTGTCTGCCTCTCTCTTACTTGAAGGACAAACTCGGGAGTATATCTTAGAACACAAATTCGTGTGTGGCATAGATGTCCTTCCAAAACCAAAACGTGATTAGTTTGTAAAGACCATGTGAGGGACCTTGGAACTCTAGTAACTGAAAGACTTTTGGCTTGCTAGCTATGAAAGAGGGTATGGAGTCTTAATAGGAGACTCTTGGGTGCGTAACGGAAGAGACCTTTTGGTTGCCGAGAGACCCTTCGGTGTCTATTTCATTCACACCCTTGAGTCCCTTCGAATTTCCAACAAAAAGCTGTTGAGAAATAAGCTTCTTCTCTTCTCTTTCTTTTTTTGCCCCCTTTTTTCCCATTTGTAAGTATGCAATGTTATATATTTAGTTGGTGAAGCAATGGTGCTATTGCCTTTGTTAATATGCAAGTCATGGAGGAGTGACATGTTAATGGAGTTGATGACAATAGTTTTAAGTGGACAAAATGGGTCTTAATAACATTAGGAGGCGAGTTATTAATTTTCACCACAATAAGAATTCCTATAATCTAGCCAACTGAGGTATATGTTACGAGGTCTAGTAAATTAAGCTCTTGCCTTCCTCAAATGCTGCTTATTTTTAATCAGCTTGTGGTGCTGGCTTCTTGTAATTCAACCGGGAATTTGCTATATTTCTTCTTTCTCCCATGCAAGTGCATTATTGAAAAGGTGTTCATTTGCTCGACTTGTTATGTGATAACAATTACGCGTCATAAATCTGAAAGGAAGTTCAGATTGTTCTCTTACAAATCGTGGTTTATTGTTTTCTCGTGTCTCCCCTAGAAGGTATTGGATATCAATGGTCACGACTAAATTGATAAGGTTCAAGTTATTGTCAGGCAAATCATGCTTGCATTGAGTATAGTTTTAGGAAGTTGCTGTTAAGTAGCAGTAAGCGTACATAATTGCCATATATAGTTTACTAGAAAGACGATTTCGAGAAGTCGCATATGCAAATGGTTGTCCTCGTGACATATTGCAAGTAAAATCAGGGAGATTCATTCTCCTACTTGATTTTTCTCGATAGTCAATCTTGATGTTATAGAATAAGATGAGCCTCAATAGAAACAAAATTTCAAGTTTAATCTTTCATATAACGGTGTAAGGCCTCTGAAACAAATATTTATGTAGTAAACGTAGAAAGAAAAAATATTTCATTGTGATTTAAACACAAGTTACGTATTTGTACCAATATTTTCATGGCTTCAACTATTAAGGATTCATGAAGTGGCTGTTGACAACAAATTCAGATGGTGTTTAATTCATTCAAACTGTTGAGCCGGGGAAAGAGCGCTTCACAGATTAGTGATTGTTAGCTTGCCTTAGTGATCGTTGCATGTCAAAGAATGGAAGGAAAGGATCAAGGAAGATCTATTTCCTTTCTAAAACCAGAGAAATTTTACATGTCCAAGAATTACCAAGTTTTTCCAGTTGTCTTATAATCCCCGACGGTTCTCACTACTTTTCAGATGACTGAATGTAATTACCATCCCACTCGAGGTACCGTATAGGTCAATTGTTGTTCTTTACTTCAGGTATACATCCTATCCTGATTCTCCTCTTCTCCTGGCCTTGCCTCATCAACTACTCATTAAATAAGTTATTTCCCAATGTTTTCTTTTCGTCTGTGGAATTAATGAGTATATCTTATGGAGACCCGAGGGAAAATGCATAGGCCTTTTGAATCTTTCAACTTTGTGTTCCTTGAGAAATGTTCACAAATTTTTCCATACATTCAATGTGTTATACAAAACATTCTTCTTTAATTTCTTACTTTTGAGAGTGGTCAATTTGACCAGATTGAGTCGAAAAAAGCTAAAAAGGGAAAAATTGAAAACAAGTACATGGTTTACACTAACGTCTAGCCTTTTGAATGGGAATCGGGGAGTGAGAATACTTCTGACGGCATAAGTACGACTTTGATGTGCGAAGGTAATTGAGAATTGGTTTCGGAGCTTAATGAATTTGAATAGGTCCTCTTGACGAAGTTTGTTTATAAGCTTACTTACAGTACTTCCTCTTCATGACATTCTGAGAAAAGTGAAAGATCTAAAGCTGTTCCGGGGAAATGAATTTGGAGTTAGGTAAACCAGTACTTGCGTGCATCCAGGAAACAATGTTGCAAGTGTTGTCAAATGTCGATGCTTAGGAATGTTCATACTTGTTAATCAACCAGAGTAGACGCATTAAGTTTATTCAGTTTTTAAATGGCCAAATTGCACCTAAAAGTTATATGCAACTGCAGTTACTGATAGAGATGTAGGTCTACATTGTTTGCTATTTTTTATGAAATCAATGAATCGTGGTGAATGATGAAGGAACTTATCTTGTTGACTAGGATCAAGAATCACCTTAGTCCACATATTAATCCTGCGGATATGATTCTAATATTTTTAGACAGCGTTTGGAAAAATATTCGACTTTTCTTTTTCTCGATTGACTTCAATAAGAGAAAACAAGGAAATAAACAATTAAGGGGAAGAAAGAAAGGATAGAGATTATTCCCTTTAGCTGAACCATTTGCTGTGTCAGTATTATGTTATAGTTGTCTTTGTGTATATGCATAGCGCATAGCAAAGTTGCTATACTGGTAAGGGAATAACTGTCGAGAGAAAATAAGATCATCCCTATGTGCGTCCATAGCTATAATTAAGAACTTACCTTTTTCATTGTACATTTCGAACATTGGATGAACAGATGAAAAGTGTGAAGGTGTTGCTTCATCTGAAGAGGATCAAGACAACAGCGGTGGAGAAACTGAAGTGCCAGAGATCGATCCACGAGCTGAAGATCGGGAACTTAAGAACCACCTGTTGAGGAAGTACAGTGGTTACTTGAGTAGTCTCAAGCAAGAGCTTTCCAAGAAAAAGAAGAAAGGGAAGCTGCCCAAAGAAGCTAGGCAAAAACTGCTTAATTGGTGGGAGCTACACTACAAATGGCCTTATCCTTCGGTATTACCCTCTTCCCATTCAAGCTTTATAAACTTTTCAAAACTTCTTGGGAAACTTTTTTCTAAGATAGGTTTGTTGGTTATTTCTTGAGGAGTTTATTGGATTATTGTGGAGTTTATTGGATAATCTTTTTTTCAAATATAAACTTTTTACAAACCCATGAATTCACATTGGTTGTCCTTTACTAGAAATGAAGCTTTAGTTGTTAGAGAGAGGAGTAAGTTTGTCATTTATATCCTTAGCACACTCTTCATGTTTAGCCTGGCTCTCCTTCTTAAGCGGACTAAACACGTGCAAGTACTTTAATCATTAGTTAGGCTGTGAGATTCCAGCATAGGATTTATTGTCTGCTCCGATACCGTAGTACTTGTTAGCACTCAAATGATCTAAAAACTTAAGTTGTTAGAGAAGAGCAACTTTAACATTTATATCCTCAACATCCTTTTCGTATTAACCGCCCACGTGGAGTCCCATAATGGATGCCAAATGCATGCATGTCACGTCTATGAGTAAGAAATAAATAAATATTTAAAGGAGGATTTCCTCCAACCTTGGTTGTAACAATCTCCTCGTACCCTTTTATATCGCAGACATAGAACTTCCAATGTATACTATAATTTTGTACATTTAAGGAGTTCAGAGAAGTGTTTACTTTCTACATATACTGTAATCATGTAGATTTAAGGAGTTTACAAAAGTGCCCAAGTGATGTTTGACTTTTTAACTACTCTCTAATATCCATGTACTTTACAATATACAAGGGGTCAAGTGACATCACTGACTTGCAGAATTTCTCAAATTTAGGTTTAGGTTTTAGTTATGTTTAACAAAGTTGATGCCATGTGTCTTAAAAGCTTTCCACGCTGAACCACCCATTAAACAATTCACTGCCACATTTGATTAGGTATTTGATCCTACTATTTAACAATTCTGGCTCCGCCACTGACCATAAATCGCACATTATGGAACTCAGGATCATTGAATAGGATGCCAAGTCAGTGGCAATAAGAGTTACCTTCAGTTGGAGAACATCCACTTATGCATTTCTTTAAAAATGGTGTTTCTTATTTCTTGTTCATATGTTTATTATTTACACAAGGGTTTGTCATGATAATCACACAGGAGACAGAGAAGGTGGCCTTGGCTGAATCAACTGGTTTGGACCAGAAACAAATCAATAACTGGTTCATCAACCAAAGGAAACGGCACTGGAAACCTTCCGAAGACATGCAGTTTATGGTAATGGACGGCCTTCACCCGCAGAATACAGCCCTGTATATGGAAGGTCATTATATGGGTGAAGGTCCTTATCGACTAGGGCCATGAAAAACAATCACAAAATTAAGGTTTTTCCATGGTCACGACAAAGATCGGTTCATCTCATTGTTACACTTTCGAATAGATCTTAAAGCAAAAATCTTCCCTCAAAGGGATTAGCCTCCAACAGCCCAATCTGATATGCATTTGAAAGGACATACATTCCCTATATTTTACGTTACGTATGTGTAGTGTGGTAATTATATGCTTTTGAGATCCGTCAAGGTTTATTTCTCGTAGTTTCAATATTACATCAAGAGTGATATATGTAGTTTGGTGAGTGTTACCAGATAAGATGAGGAGTTGTTGCAATATATTGTAGCAGATGTAACATTTATAGGGCATGCACTACTTGCTCAATTGTATATGGTAACGAGATTATGGCTAATATTATGTGTGCCTGGTTGTAAATATGAGCTATAATGTTTTCTTCTTGTTGGGTTTGCTCTTGTTTCGGAGTTTTTGCTTCCTTTTTATCATCTGTAAATTAACTTTTTATTGGCTAGAAAAAACTTGGAAAAAAGAAAGAGACTTTTCCCTTTTTTTGGTGGAAGAAAGATAATATGATACTTAGAATAGATGAACTAAAACTACTCCATCTCCGTTGTCCAGAAGATGAGAACAAACCAAATAGTAGAGAAAGAACTGGGAAATGAAACAGCCTTTGTAGGGTTCGGCAATTAATTCGAATGCAATTGTATCTATTGCCTTCGTTTGTGCTGCGAACTAAGGCAATAGATCGGCAAAAAAAGACCTCCATATATTGATATTAAAAAGACAAGTACAATATAATCGGGCGAAAAGGTAATTGAGCCCTAAGTTAGCAAGTAACCAACCTTAGGACCCTCGAACAAATAAAAAAACTCTCAAAGACCAGGATGAAAGAATGAAAGCGATCATTGCCAAAATGTCTGATCGATCTCCATCTTCAACACCCCAAACCCAAAAGCCTCACAAAACAAGGGATCTGACCGCTTGGATGTTCTAAACAAAAACATCAATAGCTACCCCTGATAAGTTCAATATGCCTTTAATCGAGATACCTGCTCTAGTTATAGTTATGGCTTGATCTGCTACTACCTCTTGCACGGATGGTGTCCCCTTGAAGACTAGCTCGTTTCTTGCTAACAAGATGGACCACAAGATAGCGTACAAAACTATTTCCCAAATTCTTCTTTCCAAATTATGGTAATTCGAGTTAAGCCAATAAAGCATCAGCGATTTGTTGTCGTTCGGAGCGACCCACGTAGCGCAACTTTAGTTTTTGTTAATTTTTTTTCTTTTCGTGGCGTAACTTTGTCATATTGCGTGACTATAATTTTACTAGTTGCAATTATGTAGCCGATATTGAAGGATATATATTTTGTTCTTAACAATGAAATTATATGCGAAAAATATATTTTACTATCAAACACTAGAGTCAGAATTTAATTACACCAACACCATGAAAACTGTCCTTAAATTAGTACATACAATGATAATGCAAAGTTGGTGTTTTCATATCTTTTAATTGTCTGTGGTCAATTACGGTAATGTCATTGGCTATAAGCACAAGTGTGTTACCAGTCCGGTTTGATCAGATTTGTCCCAAACCTCGGACTAAACCGGTCATTCCGGTTTGAAGATTTTAAAACCGAAACCGAACCAAAGTGGTTTGGTTTGATCCGGCCTGTTTTGGTTTGGTCCGGTCCGGTTTCGGTGTAATTGGACTTGGGCCAAAAATGAAAAAAATTATAAATAATTAATATGCCCATGTCAAGTAAACTCAATCCAAACTAAATTTTATTAAAAAATTACTGAGAACCGAGAGGTGGAGGGTTTGGAAGGCTAAGGGTGAGTGAGATTGTGAGAGGCAAATCACCAAAAATGAAAAGTGAAAGTGAGGGAAACGATTAGGTTTTTTTTACATATACACGATTACATGCGGTGTATTACTGTACTTATATTTTTAAATTTTAAATTTTTTTTGCATATACCGGTTCGGTCCGTTTTGGTTTGGGTTGGAAGAGTCTAAAATCGAAAATCGGCCCGAAATTTCTCTAAATTTTCAAATTGGACCAGACCGGACCGAATGAACTAAAAAATTAAACCAAACCGTTGATTTGGTTCGATTTGCCAGTTTGGTTTAGTTTTCTAGTTTACACTTTCATCCCTAGTCACGAGGTTGAGCTTGTGCCTTTTAAAAACAAAACAAAAAGCAAAGGTTGAGTTTGGCGCATCTCTTACACAGTTACACTACTAGGTAATTTATCTAAGTAAGAAATATATATATATATATTGCCTATTTACTTTTTCGGATCCGAAGGGTTTATAGTGTGTGCGCCTCCCGTCCTACGGCATTTAGGACACCAAAACGACGTCATTTTGGTGTTAATAACACAAACCAAATAAGATTATTAAAAAAACTGTAGGCTCTATCCCATTTCTCCCTCCCTCTCTCTGTCAGAATACAACTTTATTCTCCCAACTTCACGAGAGAGGAGAGGAAGACTTTGCTGGAGACAGCGACGATAAGGTTGGGATTAGGGTTGGGAGAGGGAGGGGGGGCAAAGGCGATTCTGAATATGGCTCTGCCGTGGATTTCTCTCTTCTGTAATGTGTTGTGTTTTACGTGTCTTCGTCCGAGTTACGATAGCCTATGCCATTCTCCTTTCGTCTTTGATCTTTTGGGGGCTTTGAAATTGAACTGAATACCTCCCTTTCTTTCATAGAATACAACCTAGAAACATACCCCTCTCTCTCTCTCTCTCAAACCGAATCGAACATCTGCCATGGGTATTCTTAATTTGATGGAGACGCAAAAAGCAGGCTCCATCTTTTGCTGAATCCAAAATTCTCATCTCAGACCTAGAGATTAACCATCTGATAATTCTAGGGTTAGGGTATTTGTATGAATCAACTAGGATCTTTGTTTACTCTCCTCGATTACACAGAGAGAGGAACAAGAGGGAGAAGTGGATTTCAAACTTGAGTAGTGGCTTGATTTTTGGTTATATATCTTATTTAATAAGACAAAATTGTCACTTGAAATTATCTATTGTGTATTTGTTTGAAGGCAATCCGAACTTTGTCACCCTTGTAGAAGTTTTTCTCAAGGCAATCTGAATGGTGTGTTTGTTTCAAGGGATTACTAAAGTTGTAGAGAGAGAGAGATGAGATTGAGCCTCGTAGCGTTTCTTTTTAGTGATCGCATAAAATGAATTTGTTTTGAGATTGATTAGGTTTGTATTTTTGATACCAAAATGACACCTTCTTGGTGTCCTACATGTTATAGTGCGGAAGGCGCACCATAACTTCTACTTTTTTTACATATACATTCCAACACCATTTTTAAACTATTCAATGAAATTAATGTAGCTGATTACCAAAAAATATAAAATTGCACACATGGCTATGTAGAGAAGGGAGATCAAAGTTATCTATCACATCCCATACCGAACCAGTGGCGTCCATCCCGAAAACCGTACCGGTCTGTTCTAAGTTGTTTCGATCAAAATACTATACAAGCCCGTATTTTTTTTATCAATTAATAATTTGTTGAGTAATTAAATATAAATTGAGACTAAAATCATCCATTTTTATGTTTGGTGATTTAAGTTGTTAGATTTTATTTTATATATCCAATGTGATTTTTTAAAAATATATATGACAAATATATATTAATTTTAATTAAAAAAATCTTACTAAAATTAATTTTTGGCTAGGCAAAATATCTTGTTTGAGTTACTCTTAAATGACTTTTTTTTATGCATATTAATGGAAGGACTACTGAAGCATATTGGGCTGCACGAAGCCCGAAACATATTTTTCTCAATAGCAGACCCCAACACGAGCCCGTAGTGAAGTACAAAAAAAAAATGGGACTTGGCAAATAATTTAAACAGACTTTGTTAGTAAAAAAACAAACTAACAGGCCTACTCATTTAGATATTCCAAATGAAGCCCAAGTTTGCAACAACTCAGTGAGTTGATTGCTTAGATAAACCATAATGGAATGGGCCTCCCTAATCAGATGAGTATACACGCAAAACATGGGCCACTGGCTGACTTTCTTACACTTTCTGTTTTAGGCCGAAACTAAGCTTGATTTGCATTAAATTAATTTTAGTTAGATTTAAAATTCAGTTTAACTTTTCATATTTTTTTCGTCTTTGGTGAATTATTTAGGACTTTTGATCATATTTTTTTAAATATTCTCAGTTTGTTTTTGTTGTTTCGAAGCACAGTTATGGCCATCTAACACATTTGCCCCCAAAGAAACTCAACATTTCCTCTCACTCCACTTTCCCTTTATTTTCTCTTCGGTTATTCCATCATCCAGTACCTATTTACCGACAAATAGCCATCTTCTCCTTCATCAACCACACATTATATGTTAGACTTACGGTTAGGTGATTCATGGATCCGGGGGGCCTGCTGTGCAGCCCCGCACAGCAGCCCCCGCTGCGCGCTTATACGTCGTAGTTTAGCGTAAAACGACGTTGTTTTGGTATATGCTTTGAGGCGTTTGTTTGGCTAAAATTTTAAGACTTCATCCACTTAAAACAAAGTCTTTTTTAGTGGAAAAAAACACATAAAAACGCCACAACAAACTTAACAAATGAAACATTGTTAGTATCTATTTAGAATGTGATTAAATTATTGTTTTTTGATTTTTTTTTTTGTCTTTCTTTGATTATTTTTTTCAAATTTTCAGTTTTGTTTCAATTTTTTGGACTGTGGTAATTATTGAATTGTTGTTTGATTGCTTTCTTGTTCTTATTTGATTACTTTTTCTTATTTTTAAGTTTGAGTTAATTTTTTTTATTGATATTGCTTCATCTCAACAACAGACTTCAAAAAAGTATAAAAATATTTTGAAAAAGTTAAAAACATTCCGTGAAAACAAAAAAATAAGTCAAACAACATATCTTTTTGCTTATTTTTGGTCTTTAGTAAAAACAAATTTAACTTTAGACATAATTTCATATTTTTTAATTATTTTTGTCGAAACGAACCAATAAATTATAAAAACACAATGGAACACATGAAAAAAAGGAGAGGGTTAAGTTTGTTATGGCTATATTTGGCCTAACTTATGTTGAAAAATATGAAATTATATTTAAAAGTTAAAAAAAATCTATTAAAAATAAAAAATAAGTCTAAACAAACGTCATTAAAATGATTCAAAATAACAAATAATTTTTTAAAATAAAGATAAAAAAATAATTCATTTACGTAAGTTAGGCCAAATAGAGTCTTTAAACAAACTTAACCCTCTTTTTTTTCACGTGCTCCATTATTTTTTTGTAGTTTATTGGTTCGTTTCGACCAAAAAAATTTAAAAAGTATGAAATTATATCAAAAAGTAAAAAAAAATTACTAATAATGAAAAATAAGCCTTAACAGACCTTGTTTTGATTTATTTTTTTGTCTTTTATAAATTTTTCAAAATATTTTTATACTTTTTTGAAATCTATTTCGCCATGAATCAATAATCATCAAAAAAATTGAAACAAAACTGAAAATTTGGAAAAAAAAATCAAAGAAAGACAAAAAATAAAAAAATCAAACAATAATTTAATAATTAACACATTCTAAATAGACACTAACTATGTTTCATTTGTTAAGTTTGTTGTGACGTTTTTATGTGTTTTTTTCCACTAAAAAAGACTTTGTTTTAAGTGGATGAAGTCTTAAAATTTTAGCCAAACAAACCCCTCAAAGCATATACCAAAACGACGTCGTTTTACGCTAAACTACGTCGTATAAGCACGCAGCGGGGGCTGCTGTGCGGGGCTGCACAGCAGGCCCCCCGGATCCGTGATTCATTTGCCTCCATTTCTTTGAGTATTTTTATTACACTTAGACTCTACACATTTGATAAAATCAGTTAAAGATATAGTTTATCCTAGCTAATTTGTATTTTAAATACAGGGAAAAATATATTTATAGATAATTAAGAGAGAAGCCTTGATGAATTAGGTGTATTGTAGTGTTTATTTCTAAACCCTCTTTTCTCCTCTGTAAAAGAAAAAATACCTCACCATGCGTTTTCTATGAGTAATAGATATTAAATTATTCAAAGAATTAGAAATAGATAGAAGAAGGTGAGCTGAGAATTAAAGTTTCTATTAGGGGATTTCTTTCATTCTAATCTTAATGGCAAGAAAAGGTATGTTCATTATTATTTTCTGAGATGTATTAAATTTAATATTCTGTTAATTATGTTTCTACATAAAAAAAAATATGAACATAATCTTAATTTATAATTGGTATCAGAGCATGTTTCATGGAATAATATATCTTGGAATTTAATCATGTTAAATGTGGAGTCCTTGAGTCTATAATGGTTGCACTACCTCTGAACCGTCTGCTCTGAAGTCCATGAACCTAGATCTACAAACACAAATAACAGTTAGTGCCCATTGGTAGGAGTTTAGTTGGGAGACACTCCGATGTCTAAATCATTACTTGAATTAGAAGAGAAGATAAGAAAAGGATTGAGTTTAGGATTTAGAAGATTGTGAGTATCGTACTTCTTGAAGCACTGTTCCTTTTATATACGTCATGGCTTGAGCACCGGGACAAGATAGGCATATGCAGAGCACACTCCCTAACGATAGTGACTCATAACAAAAATTTGTTATGACGTTAGTCGATGACGTACTAAGATCCAACTCAAATGTCACGTGTTACTGCCGACACACCTGTCAACGTAGTCTGTTGTAAGTGAGCAGTGTATAAGGTTTATTTCGAGAACAAAATTTCTTTTAAGGAGGGGAGGATATAAAGGCCCGAAAAACTTTGCATTTTAAAATAATTATTGTCACGCCCTGATTTTCAAATATATGGCATAATCCTATTTACCATTCCAAAACCTCACAATTGCCCAAAATACAATTTCTAAAATCCTTCATCGATAACATGTTTCAAATACTACAATTCATGGGTGACACTCTCGGCCTATCACCCCAAAATATAGTTTGAACAAATACAATATCATTCGCTTTCAATTACAATGAAGGAACAAAAGAGGAGTTAGTTTACATCTTTCAAAAATAGTTCTAAAGATGCTATGTAACTCCTAGTATGAAAGTCTTCTCAAAACATGCACCACCATGCATCCATGCAATCCATGTCATGTCTCCGGAACGGTACCTGAAAGAATGAAGGGATGAGCTAAAAGTCCAGTAGAGATATCTACGCCAATATTATATGAATATGAATGATATGGCATGCTTCGTGAACAGTTCATAATAACACATGTATGACAAGTAATCCATTAGTCCATAAACAATACTGCATGTCAACCAATTTGATCAATTCGCGGTTTCCAGACCGACTCAGTTATCATATTCCAACTAGCACATCACCCATTGGTGGTTAGACGATATTGAAACATACTAGCACATCTCCCGTCGGAGGCTAGACATCACATAACTAGCACAACTCTCGTCGGAGGTTAGAAATCACATCATGTCAATGCAATACAAAATTCATAGTTTGACCCTTTTACCGGCCATTCACATATCACTCTAATCACAATTTAATCTCATAGTGAATGAAAAATGAAATTATGAATAAAGGCGTATGAGTGGAAGTACGAAATTTATCGTCACAATAAGATCCCGTTTGTGTCACACGTCCCACATACCACATGTATGAGTGGAAGTACTCTTAGATGTCCATAAATCTCAAATTAGGGTGAAAACAGTCAGTACAAGTCGCCCGACTAGTCGCTGGACGGGCCAAAAATCAGTAAAGGTCGCTGGATAGTCGCTAGAGCGACTTCCAAGGTCGCTCGAGCGACGCCCAAGGTCGCTCGAGCGACGCCCAAGTCGCTCAAGCGACTTGGTCGATCTCAGGTTCGCACAGACAGTTCGCCATTCGATCAATTCGGCCAAAAACCCAACAATACCCAATCTAAACACGAAATCAACTACCAATACCATGAATATACACATAATAGAGGTGAGACATCCCTACCTCAAGTTTTGAATCAAAGGATTTGGCGAAGAAGTGAAAGCCCTAAGTTCCAAGCTCCGGATCTCTCTTTCCCGAGCTCCAAATCACGATCCGGATTCAGTTCCACGTCAAGCACGATCCAAGCTCCCTCTATCCCAAAGGAATTCGAAAATGGCGGGGTGGTTTGATTGTGATGGTAGAGAGAAGGTGGAGGGAGATATGGTGGAGAGAGAGAGAGAGAGAGAGAGAGAGAGAGAGAGAGAGAGTAAGTGTTCTTAGCCTCCCTCCTATTCCCCCAAAAATCTGATTTTTAAGACCCCCCCCCCCCATGGGCTCCCACGTAATATGCGACGTAAGTAATGCGCGCGAAATAAAACCAAAGACCCCGGGCTCGGGTCTTATAACTAAATTTCGAAACACATGTTAACCAATCAATCGAATAACCTCAAATATAAATTTATTTTATTTATAAAAAGTTTAAAATTTTCCGGGTCCTTACAATTATTTTGATATATATTGCTGGATATGCATTTTATTTATTATTATGTATTTCAAAATTTTAGTTGCGGGATCGAGCTCGGGTATTTAATTTGAACACACACGCATAGTGAGGTGTGTTTAGACCACTTGTGGTGGTGGGGGGAAGTGTTATATTTAGCAAAATCTGGTTTTTTAGGGAGAAACACAAAAGTCCATATTTGCTCTTTTCTCTATTCTCTTTAAAATTTTGGAGCTCCACATTCTCTTTAGAAATTTCATAGATTCAACCAGACATTTACGAATTCATGGAGATATAGAAGGCTCTGTCGTGCTTGAGTGATATCTAGAGGTGGATTGCATTTTCGAAATTCGAAGGAGAAGATTTGGAGCTCGGTAGATATTTGGAGCTAGGACTTTTGGCTTGTCATCAAATCTTATGATTCGAAACTTGAGGTAGAGATGCTTAACCTTCTTTATACGTATATAGTTGATATTGAGTGAATTTATGCTTGATTTTGACAGTTGAGAAGTGTGTTTGAGATTTTTGGTACGAGACCTTCGCGATTCTGTAGAGCCCAAAAATTGCCCTGGCCGCTCTAGCAACGTGTACATTTTGGAAGTTTCTTGAGTAACTGTCCAACAACTTTATCAGCGACTCTTACTGTCTTTAGGTCGCTCGAGCGACATGCCTTATTTTGGGATATTTTGATATTGACCTTCGGGATGGTTTATTTATGATTTTGGGCCATGGTCTAGTACTTTATGTCATGTTTACGAGGATTGATGCTTATCCGTATTCTTTGGGCCAACTTTGACTTATTCCTGGAAATTGATAAATTATCGATTATGCGTTGTGAACTTGTGATTGTCCATGCATTGACATAATACATTGTGGTCTAGCTTCAGTGTGGAGATGTGCTAGTGATATCAGTATATTGTTCTAGCCTCCATGTGAAGACGTGCTAGTAATAAATGAATTGATGCTAGTCTCCTTAGGGAGTGCTGCTAGTTGTGAAAATTGTTTAGTTTTTTGAGAAAAACGTGCTAGTAAATTGATATATCTTATTTGGTCACCTTTGGATGAGGTGCCATTATTGATAATTGAGATTGAACAGAACATACGAAATGGTAAAACGATTAACAAAACGGATTAACTGAACTATTGACTTGTGAGATGACTATGAGGGTCCTGATATCGTTGGTTGCGTGGTTTAGTTTTATAAATTGTTTACCTTGTTATAAATTGTTCACGTCATATACCAAATCATTTCATATTTATATAATGTTGGCATAGACATTCCTATCGGGTTGTGTAGCTCACCCTATCATTTTTCAGGTACTATTCTGGACATCTAGCATGAAGAGCATAACATGCATGTGGTGATGCATAATTTTGAGGACTTATAGTGGGAGTTACGCAATATCTTTTATTTATTTTTAGAAAAAATGTAATGTAACTTATCTTTGAGTTTATCTCTTGTGTTTGAAAAAAATTATAAACGTTTAAACTTTAATATTTCTTTTGGTGTATTTATCGAGCCTGAATTTGTTCATTTTGATGTAGTGCTTTAATTTAAATTTGACTTTTGACGTCATAGTATGAGTGAAATGATTTGGGATTATGAGTTTATTATTAAGCATTGCGAGGTTGTATTTAAGATAAATTATTGTTATAATATATTGAAAAATGAGAGCATGAACATAAATGGTAACTTATCTTGTATTAGAATGATGCAAAAGATGTAGTGCACAAAAATTAATCTTCTATTTATTCAATGAAAATTGATTAAAGGTAAGAAAATGCAAGAAATTACAAGGTTTATGGAGGAATGAGCTCTAACATCTCTCTAGAAAATTATACTCCCTCTGTCCCATTTTATTTGCATGTTTTCACTATTTTAGACCTCTCAAAAAATTATCTATATCTTTTAATTCATAACTTATTTTATACTCAATATAGATCTTGTTTGATAGATCTCGATTAATTCTATTAGACAATATTTTTATAATCATTTAAAATCTTTATTAATTACTCAATTTAGATAATTTTTTTAAAATGCACGCATGCCGAAATGAGGCAAACAAAATGGGACAGATGGAGTATCTAATAAAACTTGTAAAGTAAAGCAATTGAAGACTCCCTAAAAAATCTGATTATTTTTGCCATCCAAACCCCTCCAAAAAGTCCAATGAAAGCGACATAAAGCACCCCTAATCTATAGCATCATTTGATTTCCAAGTGAATTTTGCACGGGGCTCGAGACAATTCCTAAACATCTTCAATCAGTCATCAATAAGAAGCTGTCACAATCTTGGTCTACAGGTAGAAACAGTTTTGGCCTACGGGCAGAGATATGTTGCGTATCTCATTTTGCCTTCTAAAATCCCATGTCTACGGTAGATCATTTTTGGACCTATCGATAGAGATATGCCGCAATATCTCATTTGGTTTTACATATTAAAGGGTCATCTAGTAGGACTTTTTGGACTATCCGGATGAAGTTTCTGCAATTTGTTCTTTCTAACTCTTGCCCTCAGTTTCTTGGGATTCCTTTGATCCGTAACACTTTTCCGAGACTTAATAGATTTGACGGTGTGCTTCCGGACTCCGGGACTTGATAGGAACCCTCGGGCATCATATTGACTACCCGGGATACTCCTTTTAATGAGATTAACCTACAACGAAACAAAGAATACCTTACATGTAATATAAACTATAATATGCAATAAAATCATGCACACATGCCATAATGAGATGATGAGCCGGTACATATCCAATATTACGCGCTCATCACCAATCAATAGGGATCATTGAAAGTTTGTTCGGTCATTAACTTTAGGACCTTAAGAACTAGTTGATATTAGATTGGAGTTAATTCCAAAACTAATCGGATACATCGGCTATAATAAAAAAAATAAGGTGTTATGCTTTTGTGGTTTCAAGAATGTACATAGGGATGGCAATTTGTACCGCCGATGGTTATCCGAACCGAACCACTTAATTTTTTTCGAACTATAACCGTTTTTTTCCCGGTGGGTGTGGATATGGTATAGACAAATGAATATCCATTCAGATTCGGTTCGATTATGGTTAGCAGAATAATTGAACCATTACCCGAAATGAAAACAGCGTCGTTTTACACACACACACACACATATAATATATTATAATTTTATAACTCTTTTACTTTTTAGCCCTTTAGGCTTTTGTGAGTTAACCTAAATACTAACTTAAAATCTATCACATTCAGACTTTGTGGACAACGGCACAAGGATGAAGGAAGTGACGGACTAAGGGCAGTAGCGGTGCAAGAGTTTCCGATCAGTGGTTATGGCACAACTCCAATCAAATACTTTTTTCTCTCTCTCTTAGCAAGGTGCGGCAGGTACCTAGAGATTTAACACTAAAGATTACTGAACGAAACTATAAGATATATCTAGTACATGCTATTTCAAATCTGTTTCAATTTTGTAAAACACAAGAGAAATGATACAACATACACGCTGCTCCTTGTCAAAAGCCGAACAAAGATAATGTTTACTGTTAAAACTTAAAATTAGTGGCTACCATTAGTATCTTTGAATTGAAGAATGAGAGAGAGAGAGAGAGAGAGAGAGAGAGAGAGGGCGGTTTGATTTGGTTCGGGTGATTAATAACTTCAGTTAACCATTCAGTTCGGGGAATAACCGAACCCCGTTTGGTTTGGTGATGGAATATTCTCTCTCCCTCCATTTGTTTTTCAAATTGATTTCGATTTGGATATTGTGTTAGGGGATCGGTTCAGTTATCCAAATAACCGAATCGATCCGCACTATTGTCATGCATAAATGACAATCTGATTAATCAAGTTGTCTCCCCCCATCCCACCCTGCATACACACAAACAAAAATAAATTATCATCAACATACTGCAAGTTTCTGTTTAATTCATTAATATAAGGTTGACTAAAGGAAAATTTTAGGTCGTCTCCTGTCCCTCAAACTGTTAAGTTGGGTCTCTGGATTTTTTTGACAATTTAAATGATCAAAATCCTCTTTTATAGATGTCATACATTTAGGATTTTTTTAATTCTCTGCACTCCAGATATGATATCTAAAAAAATTATTATATTTTGTTAGTGCAACCGGCCGGTGGGAGCAAGAAGTTTTGGATATGCTTGGTGTTTCTTCCATTAATTATCTGGATCTTCACCGTATATCCCTTCGAGATTCTGGGAAAAGTAGAACCAGTAGCATATCAACTTGTCCTGACATCGGAACTTGCAAATGTTCATGACATCTTCCACGTCTCATAATAAATAATTTATTCTATCATATCTCATCTTATTATATTTTCCTATCTCCTCTAAATTATAACCGATAAATTTATTTAGTATAGTGTGCGAGACACTCGTTACTGACATAACTATATACATATACGTCATCAACCACGTAAATTTCCCGCTGTATTAACGATTTATTCTATGAAAATAGATAAAGATTATATCTTAATCTAGGGGTGGGGCGTGCAATAATAGGACATGTACCATTATAGTAAAGCGTGCACGATGACGTTAATTAAGGTTTGTGATTATAATGACGATAACGATGTTTATGATTAATGGCGAGTTGTGATTGGCTACTATCGTGGATGTTGCTAGATCGGATGACGTGCAGAGTGGCCGCGCCAACCTAATCGCGATCTTTTGAACAGATCAAAGTCCTATTAATTAATTCAATTATTTTATGCTTGCGCGATTAACTACGTCTTATGTTTGGTTGATTTAATCGTCCTACTTTTTCATTTTTAACCATGGCAATTTGTCTTGTCCCGGTAGATATAACACCGAAACTATTTTTTTTTTTTTTTGGAACTACTAGAATTGAATTTTTCTGCATGAATACGGATATGGTAAAGGTAGAAAAATACATGATTGGATTCAGTTTTATTATAGTGTAGGTTATTATCCGAATCGATATTTGAACCAAATTGTATTTGAACCGAAATATTTATAAATTACAAATTACCCTTACATTTTAGGTATAAGTGGGTGAATTGCTGTGAAACTACATTATTTTAAGCCTTTATATGTTCAAAATGAAATCTAAAAGATATTCATTCGGTTTAGGCAATAATCGAACCATATATGTTAGATGTAGATATCAAAGGGAATTCGGATATTGAGTAGTTTTTGAGTATCGGATATGAATATCTCCATTCTGAGCCCTCCCTTTGCCATCCTTAATTTTTTTATTTTCTAATAATTGGATGTGTTTGAATAAATTTACGAGTAATTTGATTAAAATGTTGATATTAAAATTTGCATCAAAATTTTCGTAAAGAGTATCAAGCTTTCTGTGATAGATATTTAAAAGATTGTTAGTTATCAGATTCAGGATATAATTACTAGTGCATAATATGAGAATAGAGAGTCTGTTGTGCATTGCGCATATCAGAGCGTACTGCAGGTAAAATATTATCCGAAAATTATTCAGTTAGCATCCAATTGTTTGGTCAGTATATTGTGTCTTAAACGACGTCGTTTTGACATACAATATGCCTTTCTGTGTATTGCACATAGCAAGAACCAACTCCCACAATATGGAAGCTAAAAACTAAATAAGAAGTTTTACAGAAGAAAACAAACAAAAATATTCTTTTCGTCTCTTTTTAAGAGCCCAAAATAAAAGTGTAATTTTTAAAATTTAAAATATTTTCGTACACATAATTTCTTTAATTGTTTGCACCAAATAAAACATTTTAATTAGTTTTTCAAATTAGCCGGAGCTAAATGGAGTCATGTTAGATTCATGCAAAATCTTAAACCAGCAAAACTTAACCGCATATTCAGAACACAAATTAACCATACGATTAAAATATATTTGTCTTCCAAATTACTCATTTAATTTACATATAAAAAGAGAGCATGCACTATTTGGTATTTTTTTATTTTTAAATTACCCTTAAAATACATTACTAATTACTTTTAATCATCTTGAACCATTTAATAACCATAAGGACAAAAACGAATCAACACTCACTGCATTTATCAACTTATACTTATACATACATTGCGTGTGCTCGACTGCCAATAGACTTTAAAGTTACATTTTCTTGTACACAAACTATTGTACAACATTTGTACGAAAACATATATTTACAAGAGAGACAAAAATATAATTATTTAGCTATTCTCTATAAATTAACCTTATCAGACCTAGACTAATTGTATATAAAAAAAGGCTAGCTAATTTCAAGTAAAAAAGTATTGTAGCCTTGTTTAATTACTATATACATAGCTTTTCTAGCAAGTAGCAGAAGGATTGGTGAATGGATTATAAAAGTGAGGTTTATTGGCTTCAAATGAGAAACCACTTTTAGGATTGGAGTTGTACTTTTGACCACTGCCGTCGATCCTCTGGCACGACGGGCATAGGGTGTGGGTTGCTGCAGGTGAATATTGCATGTAAAACGGCGTCGTCGTTACCTTCAGCTCTTGAAGCTCCTTTTGCAGCCTTTTGTTTTCAACTGTCAGTGTTTCCCAATGTTTCTTCAATAACTCACACTCCACCTCAGTTTGCTTCAATTTAGTCCTATTAAAAAAAAAAGAAAAAAAATCAAATTCAATACCCATGCACCAATTGGAAATTATCATAAGATCAAACGTAATAGGGCAATTCTATATATAATACGACAAGTTATAGCATTTTGCACATAATTTTAGAGAAATTATCCAAATACAAAACGCATGAAGAATTAATTAATTAAGCAAAGAATACAATTAACAAACGTGAAATTCGACTCATACTAATTTTATTCCGCATCGTATGAAAAAACTACAGACTACAGAATGATACATCGGCTTATCATAAAGTTGATATCGGGAATTTCCGTAATTTTTCTGTGTAACCAGCAAAGTGCAAAGCTGAGTCAGGCTGAAAACAACCCAACAGGTAATACTAGACTAGAGGGAATATATACTATGTACAATAATGAATAATGACACAAATTGGAAAAATAAATACTGACAGATATACATGACATCTTGAGTTTTAATTTTGCAATAAAAAAATACACGGGAATTAAAGTATCTCTTTTCTTTCTTTCTTTTTTCTGTTAGGTAAAAGCAAGAATTTTATTAATCTTTGAGAAAATTTTTACAAAGATTAAAATGACTGAAAAGACGAGATAGGCGTCACGACAAAATGACTCGAATTCCAACCAAGTTGGCACTCAAAATCTAGTAGCGTTACCTGGCTCTCCTATTCTGAAACCAAACTTCGACTTGTCGTGGCCGGAGATTTAGCTGTTTTGCCAAGGCTTGCTTTTGCTTCTGATAGTTCAACACAAAGGATACCAAATTAACAAACAGATAAATCCACCACAGAACTGGTTGCAAAAAGTGCAAGGATAGTTATACATATATGGGGGGGAGGGGGGGAGAGAGAGAGAGGGGTATACAGGGTTGAGGGTGCTGTGTTCTTTGAATCTGTCTTCTAAGATGAGAGACTGTTGTTTGGTAAGTCTAAGTTTCTTCCTTGCACTCATGCCTTCTTCATCCACTTGATCATCACTTAATTCCTTAAAAGAAACTCTTTCTATTTCCACCTCTTCTTCACTCACATCTTTAGATCTCTCCCTCTTCACACTAGAGTTGGAGTACGATGAGACGAGGTTAACCGAATTAAAAGCCTCTCGATTCAAAACTGTATAAGATTCACCATGGATCGACAAGCCCAACGCAAGAGAGGGGATCGAGTGCTCGACTTTCATCGACACCGATTTGATCATATTCTGTTGATGATTATGGGTTTGGAGATTATTAGAGGCTGAGCCAAGACTAAGGACTGTGTTGCAAACATCCTCAAACGCCATATTCTTGAAGATTGACCGAGTGACGGAAAATTAGGACAGCAGAGTCTTGAAATATAGGAGGGTGATCCGGTGGAAATTAATGGAGAAGAGAATAGTAAAGGAGTATAAACAACTTGCTAAAGGGTAGTAGTGGAAACGAATCTAGACTGTTTGAGTTGAGGAAAAAAAAACCATATATGTCTTCTTAGGTTGACTTCTCTCTCTCCTCTCTCTCTCCCTCTCCGCATCCAGTGGCTGGACTCCAAATGTCTCTATCGGAATTTACATGTATGCTTGTTCTAAGTAAATTCTCAATTGTTAGATCAAGTAAACAACTT
This sequence comes from Arctostaphylos glauca, assembly GCA_019985065.2. Classification (NCBI taxonomy): domain Eukaryota; kingdom Viridiplantae; phylum Streptophyta; class Magnoliopsida; order Ericales; family Ericaceae; genus Arctostaphylos; species Arctostaphylos glauca. The sequence goes on along the minus strand of JAHSPW020000012.1, from coordinate 8,513,037 downwards.
AAATTGATTAATTAAAACTTTCACCTATATAACTGCAGAACATATATTCGTTTATGGGTCTAGAGAAATTTTTGGTACAAAGAATACGAGGGGCTCATGTATATGTGTTCAAGTCTTTTGTAACGGAATTTGCATTTGTCCCTATATATTATATATATAGAGAAACTTTCTTATAGGGATTCAAATGAAACCTCAAGAATTAACACGGTGGTTAAGAAAAACTTCAGACTTAGAGGTACGCTTACTTATAAGTCTTACATTTGAAAATTTTTCAAGTATTATCAACTTTTATAGGGTTATTTCATAAAAGACAAAAGTTCCAACTTTCAATGGAGTACTCACAAATGGACAGTGAAATTGGTTTGCAATGACTAATCAGTATTCGGTTAAAAGTGATCCTAAAATTGTACGAATACCTCAGTTATAAAAAAAATAAATCCGAATTGCATGCATGTGGTTATAGATTAGATGACATACGTGGAATCACATAGACATTAATGGGGTACACCAATGAAGAGTGAAACTTTATTAACCTTTTCTTTTTCACTTTTTCCTCCCTTTTTTACTTTTGTCTACGTGTGGATTTTCCTTTCACGCATAGTTGGAAACCATGAAACCGACTTTTGTTTTGTCTTTTACCTTCTCAACAGGTAAAGAGAGTGATTTGAGGATGAACCTTCAATAGGGACGTTGATAAAGAAAATTTTTTATTCCAAAAAAGTTTTCAAAATTTAAAATAAGTAGACTAAATTTATTTGACTTTGTAAGCTTATAAATTCTAATAAATTTTAACCCTTAATTTTAAATTCAAAAATATTTTCAATTTTTTTTTTTTTTAAACTATAACACTCCTCTGTAAATAAAGGTTTTCCCCGTTTGGCACGATTCCATATTTCCACCAATCTGATCTCAACGGTTCATAAGGTTTTGGAGTATCTTCTGGAAATTTATTTTTGTGCACGTGCATTATTATCATTCACAATGAGGGGATCATTTTATAGGTATGATTAATGATAGGCAGTTGAGTGGTAGTGTTAATGCGTGATAGCACATTATAACAATAATTTGGAAAAACGTTTTCCCCCTTAAAACATAGAAAAGGTGTTCTGTAAAAATTAATTGATTTTCTCTTAATCAGGGAAACTATTTTTCATTTACTACTATTGTAAGGAACGCATTTTTTTCACTTAACATTTTCATAAGTGAGTTTTTAAATTTCAATATCCATTATATAAAATCTAAATTTGATTAAAAAACACATTATTTGTTTATTTAAAAAAATTCCGTTATAAAATATCTTTTTGCAAAACATCCAACGAGCATCACGACCAGAGACGGATCACAACTAAAATCACGATCACAATACATCACCAAATCATGCATAATCCTTTATCAACACCAACCATCTGATTTTCATATTACTTCTCCAACACTCACCAACTCCATCATCACTCTTAAAACATCACTCACACTAAACCCACTCTTTCACTTAACTATGATGATCTCCCACATTCTCACACTTTGCACAGCTTCCTCTCTCCCTCCTCCTTCATCTTCTTCTCCAACATCTCAACCTCCATAACTAACACTATCCCAAGCTCCAAGGCCCACACTCCACCACCTCCACTAAGCCTCAATCCAATCGTACAAACTCTACTCCACATCCCACCACACTCACAAGAGTCAGCCCGACGTGTCCGCCAACTACCATGCTAGATAGATCACCAGACATAAAGGTGGAAGATTGAAATACATCATTTCCTTGTGCACAGAAATTGATTACATTTTTTGAGCCATTACATGATTCGGCAGTGGAGTTTTCGTAGCCGTTTGACTGGATATCGAGCACAACTCTTGCTACATTTTTGGTGTGGCCAGTACCTTGGGCCATATTTTGTGTAGCAAGAGATTAGGATGTTTTCTTCCCTTTTTATATGTTTGTTTCGTATTAATGATGTGTGTTTTGAATTGTACAGGTGATAAATGATCTTTGGCTAGTTAGGAAATGCATGCCCCGGGTGGTTTGATCTTTTTGCCACATATGTCGGTCAGCGCTGTTTTGTACATCCTCTTTTTTGTAAACCCAAGGTCATTACATTCTATAAAAGCCCTCGTTTGATCCTAAATTATGTTTGAATTCCAGTTTAATGCTTTGATATCGTGGCATGGTTTAGATGATGACATATTTTTCTTGTTTTACATTTCACTTTCTTGTATAGATTCAACTCCATGTTTTGATTTATAATGTGCCGCAATCTTGAATGCTTAGTCTCTTTTTGTCTAACTATTGCCGTCCTTAGCGCATTTGCATGTGGGATATATTTCGAATTGTTTAGCAAGTAAATTCATTGTGAGAGTTCCCGGAAGTCTTAGAATCGAGGCTTGCTTGATCGTCTTGAGCTTACAACCAAATGTATTCAAGTTATTTGGTATGGTTCATAATATAATTCACATGAGGGAGTTTGACTAGCGTTTTGTTGATATGCATGCACCCGTAGATCCGTACGCAAGCATAAGAGTTGTTATTTGATAGTTGGAGGGGGGACGGGGGGAGGGAGATAATTGTCTTTACCTTCTTAATTTTTATGAAAAGTTACTCGACTTGTGGAGTGTGATGAGCGCGTAATATTACATATATACTAGCTCATTCTCACTCTTTTGGCATGCCTACGTGAACTTCAATGCATGATAAGGTTGATGTTGCACGTGAGGTGTTTCTTGACTCCTTATAGCTTGAGTACACTTAAGGAGTAACCCGGGTGGTCAAAACGACTCCCAAAAGTTCCTATCAAATGTCGAAGGCCGGAAGCAAGTCACTGAATCAATCAAAGTATCGAAGGAAGGCTGAAGGGTTGAGGTTAGAAGCTGAGAGGACAAGTCTGCAAGATTGCAGGACAGCCAATCGGATAGGCCAAAACATGTCAACCGGATAAGACTGGATTTCATACACCAAAGAAGATGCTGCAAGCTTGTTCATCCGGATAGACCAGAACAGGCCAACCGGATGACTTTGGAATGAAGAGGAAAGGAAGAGATGCTGCAAGTTACTTCATCCGAATGACCCAAAAATATACCAATTGGTTGACCTGAGAATACAAGTAACAGATAGAAATCCAGAAAACATTCACATCTGGATGGTCCAAAAGTGAATCATTTGGTTGGCCATGGACTGCAACAACACGTTTATTTTGACTGGTGGGAAATATTTTGGGCTACCTCGAGCCCCATGCTAAGACTGTTGGGGAGACACCATGAGGCCTGAAATGACAACCACTTTGTATCACATTTTGGGGGATTTTTTGGGAATTTTTTCCTAGAATATTATTAGATTTTTAGGAGCTTTAGCCATATTATGTTTTATACGATAGTTTAGATATTAATCTAGAGGGAGGTGAGAGTTATATATATATATATATATATATATATATATATATATATATATATATATATATATATATATATCCTATATATTTTCCATAGCAAATTCTTGAAGTTTTTAGTAGTTTTTGGCATTTCTTTCACCTTGTACTCAATGCTCCATGGAAGAGTAGAAGATTAAACTTGTTATTCTCCATCTTTTGTACCATTTTAATACAAAGCAAATTATTTTCTATGTTATTCTTCTTACTTGTCTTTGTTGCATCTTCCTTTTATATAATGTTAGGCTAGATATTTAGACTTTGTCTAGAGATGATCTTCATCTTATGACCTAGACAACTTTGATATATGCTATTTAGGATTTTCAAAGTTTGTTGAAAATAAAATTTGTTCTCATACTTTGAACCTTAAGTGAAGTGTTAAGCCTTTGATTGGGTGTACTCAAAGTGTTTTTGAGAAATCTAATACTTAGGCCGATGTCCTTCATTCTTTGACGTATTTGTTGAACATCTTCATTTTTCACCATATCTATTATTTTTACAATTTCATTGCAATATGTTTCGGCCAATAACATGCTACATCATTCTTGGTTGTGTACAAAGGAGATATTAGTTGCTTGGGTTGTGGATGGAATGAATCAAAAGACCTTGCCTCCTCCCGTAATAATCAATTTACTCGTGTAGCTTTTGTTCTAAAGTGATACTCTCAAATCCGAACCAAAAAGGATTGGCATTCTTAACGCTGAAGTCGCGCGACACTTATTCACTAGGATGCAACTTCACAATTCCCCGTCGGATTGATACCCGATACTTCTCCGCTATATATTTTTATTGAAGAGTAAAAGGAGTTCGAAAAATTAAATGTGATTGAACCGAAACCACAACGATACACTCTTTCAGATCGACCAACTTACGGATTGACTTATTCAATTTGATTAGAACAAAAAGAGGAGAAAAAACAAAAATAAAATATAAGAAGTATAAAAATATAAAGTGAACAACATTGCCAAAAAAGGGGGGAATCCTGAGAAGTTATGCAAATGGGCAGTGCATGTGACAAGACGTCCTAAAAAGAAAGAGATGGGCATTCAAGTAAGTGAGTGAGGCTCGTGAGTCATCTCACTCTCGAGACAAGGTGGCCGCATATTGTGGCTTCATTTTTCTTGAAACTATTTTCTATTGGCACCATTTTTTCTTGAAGATGTTAGTGACAGGATGTGATGGATAGCCAATATGATACGGCTAATCCACCGACCACTCAATCTGCTCTTGTCTTTTGTTCAGTGTTGTGTATGAATTATGATCAAGAATAGTATATCACTACAAGTTACATCTACCTGTTCGGGCTAGCAAAAAGATAAAAAGAAAGTCTAGCAAAAACGACATAACTATGACTCAACACGAATCCTAACTTGGTTGGAATTACTCCCCGTCATAAATTATTTCTCTTCTATGTCTCTCTTTTACTTACGAAGATGTCATTGTTAATTCTAAAAATATTATTATTATATCTACTTATATGCCTATATATGTCTTTTTAAAGAAATACTAAAATAAATTGGAAGGAGATAAAACTTAATTAAATCATTTTGAATTTTTTTTTGAATATATAATACTAGTTTTGCTGGCAAAGGGTGTTATTGTGCACGTGTACATTGCTAAGATCGAAAATGCGTTAGCCGATCTGAAAAAGAAGATTAACAATAAATTGAATTGAAGAATGGTCTATGATTATCTCAGGAACAGTTCAATTTCAATTATGGATGAAGAAGTCCAAAGCCAATTCAACTTATAACGAAAAAGTGTGATAGAACTCTGACTATGGAAAATAAGAGTCAACCATAAGACACCTTAAAATTTTTTTTTAATGAGTAATTAGAAAACAGAAAGAACTCAAATTGTCTAGTCAGAAAGTCTATAAATAAGGTATACTCCCGGGATGGAAGGTATGCTATAAATTGTTATTAGAAGCAAGATATATATTAAGCGTTATCTGTCATTCAAGTTCTGATTTAACCATCGGAATGTTTTCTCGCCATAGGGACGGAGAGTTCTTTGACGATTTTTTGTCTTGCAAATTCAGGTTATAATAAGAGAAATTATGAGATAAATTATCTAACGTGTTCAAGTGTCATAACTCAGGAATTAACTTTTCTTTGTAAGAAAAATCAAGACCTACAAAAACACTTCATAACTAATTAGCTCTTTATAATATATTTCTCCTTTTACCATATCTCCTATCTTAATATGTCTCCCGTATCAGGGGTGGATGTAGAAATCTCATAGAGTGGGATCAAATCTTAACTAAAATTACATAATAATTTTTTTAATAAGAGATAAATGAAGTAGTCTTGTCTATATATTAATAAACAACATTCGATGACTTTTTATATTTAAAGAAAGATTTAGAAAAATAGTCATTTGTTAAGTAAATAATTAAGATATTTTTCTAATTATAACTGCATATATAGAGTATTATTCATCCATTGATTTTTATTAAAATGTGAAATAATTTTCATAATCTACATAGTAAAAATACTTATTTATTATTTATACACTATGGAAAGTGTTTGAGACAATTTTTTACTTTACGTGAAATTCTTGAAGCAATATCATAATTTTAGTAGAATGAAATCCACTAATTAATTTTTAAACATCCCACAATAATTAAAAATTAAAAAAAGTGAAAAGGGTCAAGTGACACCACTTGACTTTTAGTAGCTCAGCTCATAAATTATTTAGTTCAAGCACCAAAATTTATGGTATTTACAACCTAATTTTACATTAAATTCAATCAACTAATGTGGGGCACATAATTTTTCTAATTTTATGATAGGCAACCTAGAGTGGGAATTCATAATATACCAAATTTATGATATTTATTAGTGATGGCAACGGGGCGGATCGGAGGCGGAGGTGGCTACCTCCGACTCCGAACTCCGAACCCTCTATCAATCCCCGAATCCGCCCCGATCCCCGTCGGAGATCTACTTTGGTCCTCCATCCCCGCTCCAAATGGGGATTCGGAGATCCCCGCGGGGATTCGGAGATCCGAATTTTTATGAGAAAACGCAATGTATGACATATACTTCGTTATATTTGATTCATATTCTTTTAATGATACAATTTTTTGTAAAAACGCAATGTATGACATATACTTCGTTATATTTGATTCATATTTTTTTAATGGTACAATTTTTTGTAAAAGTTTTTCTTACTTTTGCATCCCAAAGAAAATTAACTTTGCCTACTTTTGCAATCAAAAGAAATTTTCAACCTTACCTACTTTTTGCATCCCAAAGAAATTTTCATATAGTAATTGTTTTTTTATTTTTGACATTTTTATTTCTTTTATTGTCTCTCTCTATTTGCTACCAAAATATTCTTTTAATAAATTTTTTAATTTATGATTTACTAATTCTATATCTTTTCTTATACTTTTTCTCCAATTTTTTTTAACGTAAGTAGCAATTATTTGTAGTATTCTTGTAATTTTTTTTACCCCGGATATTCGGGGACGGAGCGGAGCGGATCGGAGGCGGAGCGGAGCGAATCGGAGACGGAGCGGAGCGGATCAGAGACGGATCGGAGAACGGATTCGGACCGGAGCGGAGCGGGGATAGACTTACCTCCAAATCCGCTCCGATCCCCGATTTTTTCTAAAAAAAAAATCCATACCCGCCCCGATCCCCGAAAAAAACTCCGAATCCTCGCTCCGTTCGGAGCGGAGATCGAAGCGGATTCGAACGGATCGGACGAAATTGCCATCCCTAATATTTATGGTATTTAAATCAACACATCCCTGATGTGGAGGCGCATCAATGGAGCGAGAGCATATGTTTTGTTAGCCTGCCAAGTCAGAGACATGTAGAGCCACAACTGTTGTTTTTGCCTTTTTATAATTTGATTGCCGTCTACACAGTAGAGAGAGGTTTTCTTTGCCATGTACACACAATAGAGAGGGCAAATAGGAGTGTTTGGTCTGGGACACATAACCAAATTACCCTATATATATAAAGCCGGCTTCATAGACCAACACTTTTTTAGATTAATATTAGACTAATATTTAAATTCTTCATTCTTGATTAAATTTTAATGATCCAAACCGTTCAATGTGTTTAAAACATATTTTTAAGGGTATTCGCGAGAAATCAGCTCAAAATATTATCAAAATTGTTTGATCCGAGCAATGATTCATAAAACAGTTTTTGTCAGTATTTTGAACTAGTGCTTAGTTCAAGCATTTTCCGGTAATATTTTGAACTGATTTCTCGCAAGTACCCTTAAAAAAATGTTTTAAATACATTGAATGGTTCGGATCATAAAAATTTAATCAGGAATAAAGAGTTTAAATATTGATTTAATATTAGTCTAAAAAAGTGTTGGTCCTTAGAGTATATATGTATATATATATATATATATATATATATATATATATAATCTAAGGTATTTTCAACCCACTTGCCTCCATACAAATCCACCCGTATCTCAAAAATTTTGACCGGTAATAAACGGCTAGTAGCAATGCAGTATATATTCAGGGGCATTAGTGTCATTTGAAGAAAATAAATAAATTCCCCAGATACGAACAAGATTAGCCTAGTCAATCCAATAAATAGTAAAGTTTAAGATCAGCCAATCAATTTTGGACAATTGAAAGACCTTCGTTCACAAGTTTCCTTATGCGAATAGATAGATATTACTGTTCCAAAAAAAGAAAAGAAAAGAATAAATAGACAATCACAATGACTTTGAAATACCAAAGAAAGGTAAAAGGTTTTTTTTTTCTTTTATAATTATAACTCAAGAGTGTCAGTTTGCTTGCACCTTAATTAATTATTGAATGATCAATTTCATCGTTCATTAATAGGAGTCTACCTAATTAATGACATAATAAAATCAACTATGAACATACCTCGTAAAAACTAATGACACCTCAAAGGTTACAAACCTGGGATTTCAAAAAGAAAGAAATCCTTAAGGGTTTGGACGACCAGACCATTTCCTCGAGTTAACTACAGGCACAAGGTTGGTTCTATTTATTAGTGAATATTTTTTAGATTTACTGTTTATTTTAGTTTTTATTAATTTTGTGTCTTATTTTTGTGGAATATTAATTCAAGTTTCAAAAATTTCTTCTTGTTTCGAATTATTTTTTCCTTTCACGAATTTTCTAAAGTTAACAAGTCATGACTTTTTATTTCGAATATTTCTTTTGTCAAGAAAAATTAATAAAGCAAAAAATTTAAAGCAAAACTAACAAAAGAAGAAAAATTGAATTAAGGCCAAAAAAAAATTCAGGTCAAATGGTCCCTAAATGAGAATGAATTATGGGTGATCAGGATTAATTTTGATTTGGTTAAACGTATCCTTTTTTATCCAGCGTTAACCGGTTGAAAAAAGAAAAGAAATTAAGATGCTTGCAGCACTAACACAAGGGTTCTCCATTCCTCACCCCATCAGTCAACTTGTTAGCAGGGGCGGACCCAGAATTTGAGCCTGGGGGTGCCACCATCAAAATAAATGAACAACTAAAAATTAAATTTGTATTCAATAACAAAAAAATATAGGTATTCAAAATTTAATGAACTAAATTGGGGAGAGTTTGACTGAACAAAAGAGTATGGGGGTGTCACAGTGTTACACGATAAACTTAATTTACTCTTAAAATCTTAAAAAAAAAAAAAAATTTGGTTGAAGTGGAGCATGGGGGGTGGCACGTGACCCCTCCCCCCCTTAGTAGGTCCGCCCCTGCTTGTTAGCACTAGTTGATAAAATTGCGCACCACCCTATTAGGGGTCTAATCGGTCTGATTCTGTCCAATTTGATCAGAAAATTCACACCAAATTTTTGGTTTTGGAATTTACAAATCAAAACCAAAACAAGTTAGTTTAGTTTAGTTTAGTTCAATTTGTTCGGTTTCAATCCGATTTTTTTATTTTACAAATTTGGTGGGTCACCAAGCCCAATGTGCACTATAAAGTTAATTTTTTTTTGTTGTTGTTCACAATTAAGAAGCTGGGGCATGAATGAACTAAACCCAGTGCAAAATAAAAGATATTAACTTGTATACCGTGTTTATAATGTAAAACAAATGTGAGTTATGTTTAGTAAAAAATTTAGAAATTGATCATTAATTATTTAAAAATAACCAAATTTAAAAATTTGGAAGTTCAAAAATAAAAAATAAAACTATACAATGTTTATTCTAGTATTGGTCGTATTCTTAAGATCATAAATTTTTTTTTTTGATCGGCAAAGATAATATATATATAATAAAAGATAAAGGAAGTACACATGCTTCAAAGGTTAACAAGAAGTCAAACCCGAAGCAAAGGATAAAAGAAGAATACAACCAAATATTACCCGGGTATTCATACCCGGACTGCCTATACCAAACCCTGGATACCCAAAACATGGGTTAAACCCAGGCCAGTGCCCCTTCTTCGCCTCTCGGTTACCATCACCAGCCGAATTCCTCCTCCTACCTCCTGATCATCCCTGCACCTTACATTCGATTTCTTCTTACCCCTTGCAGGTTCCGGATGAAATCTTCTTCCGTTATGCCTTGTAGCTCCACTTTAGCCTTGATCCATTTCGCCACTTTCCTTTGAGCCGAAACCACCATCACTTCCGTATCCATCTCTTTGTTGTTGAAAATGGAGTTATTCCTGGCCATCCATATTGTCAATAGAACAGCAAACAATGTTGCATCCCACATCAATTTCTCCAATTTTGGCCACCTGACTGATAACCACCATTCGCACATTGCGTATATTGAATTAGGGCACGCCCATTGAAGATCCCACCACTTTATGATTTTCGACCAGACGCTCCACGCCCTCGTGCATAACAGCAGTAGATGATCTGTGGTTTCGGCATTCGAATTGCACAGACAGCATACCTCCTGAGTTGGGTCGATTATCCCCTTTGCCGCCAGAAAAGATTTTGAAGGGATTCTCTGTATCGCCGCCATCCAGGCAAAAATTTCAACTTTGGCTGGGCATATACCTCTCCAAACAGACTTTAGTACCTGGTCAGGATAAAAGGTGTTATCTTCCCACTTTTCATACATAGATTTGACTGTATAGACTTTTTCCTTACTCCATAGCCATTGCATTTCATCTGATGTAGAATGGTAATCTGAGAATGGATAATTCTGTAATTTTGCTGCTAGTTCAATGTATTGCTCTTCTTCCCATGCGAATAGATTTCTCCTGAAAACCATATCTTTGGTTATACCATTTGAATCTGTTCTGAGTATATCCCAGATCGAATTCCCCTTTTGAGTAGATAGTGAGTATAGTCTAGGATACAGTTCCATAAGTGGTTTATCCTCCAGCCATACATGCTGCCAAAATTTAGTGTTCTTACCTGAATGGACCTTAACCTTAAACCCCTGGGTAGTTATTTGACTAATGTTCTCGTCCAGATTGCCAATTGAGCAGATATCTGTCCATATCCTTGAGCCATTGCCACCAGTTGGAATGCTTGGGAGCCACTGTAGGTTGTTTGTGTAATATTTCTGAGATATGACCTTAGCCCATAAGGCCTCCCTGTTGGTTGCAAATCTCCACCACCACTTGAGTAACATCGCATAATTCTGTTCCATAATTCTCCTTACTCCTAACCCACCAAACCTTTTGCTTCTTGCGATCCTCTCCCAAGAAACCAAGCACATCTTTTTCCTATCCTCATTTGTCCCCCAGAAAAAATTCCTTTGTAGACTTACAATTTGTTTCGCAACAGCTATGGGTATTCTGAATAGAGACATGTAGTAAGTGGGTAAGCTACTCAACGTAGACTTGATTAGAGTCAATCTTCCCCCATAAGATAGCAACTTTCTCTTCCATTGTGCTAATCTGGCTTTCACTCTGTCGATAATGGGTTGCCAGGTAGGGCTGCTCAAAAAAACCGGTGAACCGTGAATCCGGTCCGGACCGAACCGATCCGTACCTTTTGGATTTTAACCGTGGATTAATGGTCCGGACACGGATTCAAAAAATAAAAAACCGTGACTTTTGGATCGGACACGGATTTTGATTTTGAAACCGTGGATTAACCGATCCGGACCGTGAGATTTTTATTATATATAATTTTTTTTAAAAAAAAAATATATATATATATATATATATAATTTTATAATTTTTATATATATATATTTTTTATCACTTTTATAGTTATATACTATATAGATATTGTTAATGACTTAATGGGTTATATTGTTCTCTGTATAAACTCCAGGGGGCAAAGTGTTATAAGTGGTAGTATATATAATCTTCAACTTCAGTAACCTAATATTGTTCATTTGTTCTCACGCAGTCACGCCTCCCTCCTGAATTTTTAAAAAATTGTTTATGCCTATTTTGCTAGTGCTGCATTTTCTGAATCCTTCTTTGCTAAATATATTTTTTGAACTACATTTTTTGATAGATGTCAAGCATCGGAGAGACACAAACTGCTACTGCTAGCACCTTAAGGACTGACGATGATGAGCTCATGGAGAGTGATGCTATGACTGACCCAACAATCAATCTATCTGATGATGACCAAGATGAGGTAACTGGCTTGCTGCCTTGTGTTTTGAAGTTGTTTACTTAGTAGTTATTTTTTATGTTGTCTTTGTGAACTTAAACTATTTGCTACTGTCTCTACCCTCTGTTTGTGACTGCCTCTGTTTGTTACTGCACTGGAAGTAACCATTGTGAGTGATCTGGAAGTGTGGAAGTTTGGAAGTAACAATATGCTTGCTGCCTTTGTTGTTTTATTTGTGTTTATAAGTTATAACTATCTGCCTTTGTTGTAATATAAGTTTTCTAGTTAGTGCATTTGGTACGTGCGTGCCTTACTGGCTACTACCTTTGTTTGTTTCCGAATAAATTAAAAATCCGCGGATTAATCCGGAACCGATCCGTGACTCGCGGTTCGGATTGGAACCGAACCGTGAGACTTTTGGATCGGACACGGATTGCATTTTCAAAAAACCGTGACTCGCGGATTAGGATTGGATTCATGTCAATCCGGACCAATCCGGACCGTGAGCACCCCTATTGCCAGGTGAGTAATCTCCTAGGGTTGGCCCCTAATGGTAAACCCAGGTACTTAATTGGTATCTTGTCCACTTTGCAGTTTAGCCTAGAGGCCCAGTCTTGGGTTATCCTCTCCTCCACTCCCACCCCACATATTGTTGACTTAGAGTAGTTAATCTTTAGGCTAGATAAACTTTGAAATAGTCTGAGGATCCTTTGAATAATAGGGATATCCCTACCCTGATTAGGACAAAAGATAATAGTATCATCGGCAAATTGGAGATGAGATACCACCACCGCTTGTTCTCCACTACCAAATTGTACACCGTGTATTAAACCCAAATCTCTAGCTCTATCCAGTAGGATATTAAGTGCTTCAGCGACCAGATTAAATAGGAAGGGTGATAGCGGATCCCCTTGCCTTAGTCCCCTATGTGCTTTGAATTCTGAAGAGGGAGATCCATTAATCAACACTGCCATATAATTAAAGGATACGCATTCCATTATCCAATTGCACCAGGTGTCATTGCAGCCAACGTTCCTCATCATATTTAAGAGAAAATCCCAATTCACCGTGTCATACGCTTTCTCAAAATCCAGTTTTAGGATACAACCCCCTGAGTTACTATGTCTCCATCCATGGATAATCTCACTAGCTATCAGGATCCCATCTTGAATGGATTTACCACCTAAAAACGCTGCTTGTGGTTCTCCAATAATCAGAGGAAGAAAACCTTTAAGTCTATGAGCAAGAACCTTGGACAATAGTTTATACAGCCACCCAACCATACTAATAGGTCTAAACTCATTAAACGATAAAGGGGTATCAGATTTAGGAATAAGGGTGATGAACGCAGAATTAATACCTCTAGGTAGTTTGCCATTGGCATGGAATTGGTCAAAGAACTCCTTCACCTCTTTCTTGATAAAGCTCCACGCCTTTTTGACAAATGCAAAGCTGAAGCCATCCGGGCCTGGGGCTTTCGAGTTAGAGCAGTCTCTAAGTGCATTAGTGATCTCCACTTCCGTGAACTCAGCCACCATCGCTGCCATGTTATCTTGTTGTATTCTCCTATGGAAGATACCCCCCAATTTCGGTCTGGATCTGAATTCCTCCAAGAATCTTTCACTGAAGTACCTGGTAGCAGCAGCTTTAATCTCCTTAGGATCATCCAACAGCTCATCCCCATGTTTTATCATTCCAATACTATTCCTCTTGAACCTATTTCGTGCCATTGCTTGAAAGAACTTGGTATTCCTATCACCAAGTTTTAGCCATTGCACTCTAGACTTTTGTCTCCAAATGCTCTCTGCCAGTCTATATTGGGCTATGTATTCCTCCTTTGTTTTGTTCCTCAGCTCGACTTCTGCTTCCACCAGGTTTCTTGACTCCGCAATGATATCCCAGCTATGGATTTTCTCAGCAGATAACTTTATGGCTTCATCCATGTTCCCAAACACCTCTTTGTTCCACACTTTTAGAGCCTTTTTCATAGCTTGTAACTTAGCTACAATCTGCTGCCCAGCCCATCTCCCATTCCCACGTGTTTCCTCCCAAGCCTTTCGAGCCACCATCAAGCATGAGGGTTTAGTCAACCAGGCACTCATAAATTTGAATGGCTTGGGGCCCCAATCTCTATTGTCATCAAATAACATTATTGGAGCATGGTCAGAAATTAGTCTAGGTAAACCCCATAGACTTAGATTAAATCTAGCCAACCATTCATTAGACACCAAGAATCTGTCGAGTCTACTTAGAATGGGAGGCTCCTGAAAGTTAGTCCATGTGAATTTCCTACCAAACATAGGAAGGTCATGTACCTCCATATCATTGATGAACTCTCCAAATTCCACCATCCCATTCGAGTTAGTTGAACACCCGGTCCTTTCATTAACGTTTCTGATTTCATTCATATCTCCCCCAAGGCACCATGGTGTTTGATCAGCTGCTTTCATACTCAAAATCTCATCCCATAGCTCCTTGCGCTTCTGTGGGTCATTAGGTGCATATATATTGCATAAAACACATTGGAAGTCTCCAAACACCACACCTCTTATCACAATGCAGCTTTTAGATATTACATAGCTGCTCACTTGTAGTACCTCCGGTTTCCAGATGGTTATAATTCCTCCAGACGATCCATCAGCCTTAGATGCCACCCCGTCCATTCCTGCATTACCCCACATCCTGATTTGGGTCGCATGATCTACCTCCTGCAACTTTGATTCCTGGATAAATACAATGTCTGGCTGCCTCGTCTGAATAAGTCTGGCTAAATATTTCTTCTTCACACTACTCCCCAATCCCCTGATGTTCCATGAGATTATTTTCATTTATCAGCTATACGTATTCTTCCAAATCCACCTGACTCACGGCCCATCTTCAGTCCTCAGGACCCCTATACACCGAGTTGATCTGTGCATTTGTTTCCTTCCCAACCAGAGTACTTATTAAGCCTTCATTGTCCTGCCTGAAGTTGACCCCAAGTTTTCTTCCAAGACTAACAGTTTCTTCAATTTCCTTTTGCGGGTCCACATTAGTTCTTATACCATTTGTCTGACTTGTATTTTCTCCCTCCAACTCTGAATCCGTGTTTTGATCGTTGCTCATCGATTTTTCGTATAGGTCCTTTCTCGTTTTCCTCCTATTCAAGGCTGCCTCAGAGTTTAACTCAACCACTAAATTGATTTCCATATTGGGTATGCATGATTCTAAATTGGGCCACCTCGAGTCCAGTCCCCTTTCCTCTTCAGTTGAGCCCATTATGTCCCTGTTGACAGTTATGGGCTGCACACAATTGGGCTCAAAGGTATCATCCACTCTAGATATTTCGTCCTCCAGTTCTTCACAATGCTCAACCTGAATCATTGGTTCTTTTGGTTGTTGTGCACTAGCCGTCCTAGGAATTTCTGCCCCTTCATTACCACACTCCTTCAGCAGATCTTCCTCATGCGGATTACACAACTTTCCCAGGTTTCTATGCAATTTGGTGGGCGCCTTTACTGCTCTGCCAGCCGCCCCTACCTCCACCGCTTTATTTTCCCCTGCCCTTTTGCCACCTGGGTTTTGCTTTCTTGTTTTCCTTTTGTCCACCTCATCTGCCACGTCCTCAGCTTCCACGTCTCCCTCCACGTCATCATCTTCTTCCTTCCCCTCCTCTGCCATGATCGCCATGTCCATCCTATTGAAATCCATCAGATATTTTGGTGTGTGAAAAGATTCTCATTCTTGTATATTCACCTAGTACATCTTTCCTTTGACTTCCATTTGGAGGACCTCGCTGATAGTTTTGTTGTGTTTTGTGGCAATAAGAACATATCCATTTGCGAAACTTAACAAATTACTGGTGTCATGGTCTGTGGACATGAACACACCCCATCTTTCACCTATCCTTCTGAAGGTATTGATACTCCACGCATTGAGAGGTATTCCGTGGCATTGCAGCCATACGAACCTTTCCATCGAGGCTGGTTCACCATCCCAAGCCTTAATATTCTCAAACCACCTATTCATGACTTTATCACTGATCAAGTTATCTCTGATTGTCGCGTCTTTGCATGTAATCAGAATATTCCTACCACCCATGTATCTGACTTCCACATCATAGATCCCTTCTTTGTAAAATTCATCCATAATCTTCTCTTTATCTATGAGATTATTTATCGTCCCCACTGCACTTCTATATAACCATTCCACCCCTTCTGGTTTGATTTTCATGCATTCCATCTTCTTCCTTGTGTGCTGGTTGTTCCCTATGAGAACTTGGGCGTACGTCTGTTCTTGGTTGTTTTCTTTTATCCAGCTTCGACTTGTTTGTTTCCCCTGTGCGTACCGCCCATGATCTTGCCTCTTGTCTTGAAGGGTCGTCTTTTTCATACTTTCCTTATCTCCTTCCCCTATTTCAAATCCTTTCTTTATCGGCTCACTCCATTGCCCTGCTCTCTGGTAAAAGTTGCTAACTTTACTTCAAGCTTGCATTCACCCAACCACAACCCATTTGTTTTAGAAATGGCCATGCCAGCAGATACATGACAATCATATCTTACAAATGCGAACCTGCTACCCTTCTTACTGCGTTTGGAAGGAATATAGACGTCCTTAACAACACCATAGTTGTTGAAGAGTTTTCTCAGGTCATGGGCTTCCATACTATTTGGTACGAAGTCAACGAACAGGGTGTACCAAATCCTTTCAGTGTTGTTTCCGGTTCTTCTGTGTTTATTTGTTACTGGTATCCAACCAGGATCATCTCCTGCAATGTCTCTTTCTCTCCCTTCTCTCACCATCTCTCTCTTCCAGTTACTTTCTTGTAATTCTGTCAAGCTAGGACTTATAATGAAAAAAACAATACACAAGACTAGAGACGTACGCGCAAATATTGTATTTTCTTTCCCTTTGAAACAAAAAGTCTGACTTGAGCAATGAATTGACCTCCAACTATTATTCGGCGGAACGCAGACCACTCTCTACCAACGAGATTTAAGCTCAGCTCGTTGACAAAACAAGTTTAAAATTCAAATTTGACCTCAGATTGTTAATTAAACGAACCGAGCCAAACCGAACTCGTAAATGGCTTGGTTCGTTTATGGCCCCAGCAACATGTTGGCCCCTTCCCCAATTGAAGGGGTGTGTGTGTGTGTTGGCTCTGAGTCTCTTAAGATCATAAAATTATAATTGAATCGAACGTTTAAAAATTAAATTAAACCCGACCAAATGATCAAATCGAACAAAATCGAACTATCTAAAAAGTCGAATAAAACTAGCAGTTCTGTTTGATTTTTCAATTTGATTCAATTTTTATTTACCCCGCAGTCCACTAATTTCTCATTGTTGTCATGTGTCAAATACAGATGTATATTTGCATGTGGCGCTTGAGCGAGAGAAGTCCTAACTTTCGATCCTTTTGATCAATGAATTTTTCTGGCAAATTCAACCCCAGAAGAAGGATGAAATTGTCTCAAGCATAAAGAATCCTCGACAAAATTAGAGACTTGTCCTCTTTTAACACTATACGCGTAATGCCCCGATTTCCGGAATATTAATTAATTTTTTTATTCAATTATTAGAGTTAAGAATTACGGAAATACCGTTATTTTATTAAAAAGATACAGATAAATCAGAGTTTAAGTGCGAAAAATTAAAATGACATAAATACCCCTTAGCGTTTACATTTTATTCAAATTAAAATAAAGTAGAGCTTCTATAGATAAGATAGTCAAACGCCACCATTGTCCTCCTCGGCTGGTCCCGATTCTTTTAATTTGGGCGGGATCTCGAAACAATCAGGCTTTTGGCTTCACCTTTAGTTGTTATGATACTACTCTTTTGATACAGAACACTGCTCAAGGCTGTACTCTCATTCTTTTTTATGTGGATGACATGATTATTACCAGTGATGATGTGGTTGGTATTCAACATCTTAAGGAGTTTCTGAACCATTATTTTGAGATGAAAATTTTGGGTGCTCTCAACTATTTCTTAGGTCTTGAAATCTCCCACGATTCTATGAGTTATTTCCTCTCATAGACTAAATATGCATCCAATCTTCTCGCTTGTGTTGCCCTTATAGATTGCAAGACTTCCTCCGTTCCCATTGATCCTCAGCGTCATCTTACACCCCTTGATGATACTCTCTTGTCTGATGCTACTCTATATCGTTAGTTGGTCGATTATTTTGTCTATCTCACTGTTACTCGTCCTGACCTTACATATGTTCTCCATGTTGTTAGTTAGTATATGACAGCACCCCACACACCTCATTATGATGCTTTAGTTCAAATTTTTCGATATCTCAAAGGCACCTCGTTTCATGGACTTCACTATTCCGCTCATTTTTCTCTCCTGCTCCGTGTCTTTTCCAATACTGATTGGGCTGGCGATCCTACTGATTGACACTCTACTACGGGATTCTGCTTCTTTCTAGGTGATTCTCTTATTTCATATGGCGTAGCAAGAAACAAACTCTTACTCCTCGCTCTAGTACTGAAGCTGGATACCGTGCTTTTAACAACATTACTCAAGAGCTTTTCTGGCTTCTTATAAATATGGGTGTTTCTCCCTTTAGTGCTATTATTATTTTTTGTGACAATCAAAGTGATATTCAAATTGCTCATAATGATGTTTTCCATGATCATACCAAACACATTGATATTGACTACCATTTCGTATGCCAACACGTTATTCGTGGTATTATTTATCTCCAGTCGATTTTCTTTATTGATTGACCTGCTGATAAGTTCATTATCCTAGTTAGTTTAGGATTAGGATTATGTACACTAATCTGTTTAGAACTATAACTCTATCTCTCTTATACATAGGAGTCTTTGTACATTGATTTAACACATAATAATATACAGATTTTCTCTCTCTCAACAAATCTAATAGATACCATCTGTAATGCCTCACATATATCACTGATCCAATTACTTATTGGATCCTAATCACGTAATCCAAAATAGTTAAACTCAACTTATTAGTAGTAAAATACATAATTCCTTATATACGCAAGATTGCTCATGTAAACTTTCAATATGAGACGAAGTGTCACACTCATATTATAGTAGACCACCAGAAGATTTTTTCAAAAGAAAAGAGTTAGTATAAATTTTAGTTTCTTTTATGGCCTGGACCTTGTGTGCAAATTATCTACGTACTTTTGGAATTAATCACTTTGGCTCGTGATATGTGTACTAAAACGCATTCTCTCCAACTTAACAGAAATGCAATTTAAACAATTAATTAGAGTAAACATTTTTAATACCTTAGCTTCAAATTTGGAGATTTTAATTTAATTTATGTGGTAATTTGACATCTCTAAAAATTTGATACTAAAAAACCTCTCTCTCCAACCGTAGTGTTAAATTTTGACTTTTATATTTTTTGAATTCCTGTATCTAAAAATCTAAATGCTCAAAAAGATAATTGGCACCTCATGCCAAATTTGAAACAAAATGGTTGGTGCAAAATTCACAATTGATTATATTGCATTTGCATGTAAGATTGGACCAATAATTTCTCCATTTTTTATTTTGGGGTGCCACGAGAAATTTGACTCTTCCATTAGAGATGCACTAGGACGTCACAAATCTTCAAAGTTATAAGAGTTGTCATTGTGCCATCATCATTATCATCATCATCTCTCTTCTCTCTCTCTCTCTCTCTCTCTCTCTCTCACATGTATTATTGCATCTGCATTTATGCATATTTTGACATCCATATGTTCAAAACAAGCATCCATCATATACTAACAAGGATAACCCTATCATCAATTAGTTATCAAAAAAATTATAATGAATTGCGTAAAATGTTTGAAGCAAAGCATAAATTAAAGACAATTCCTTTTGCCTTAGTCCGCAACAATGTTCTGAATACCGGATCGGTTTGCGTACCGGTTTTTCTACTGGTACGGTACGTACCGGTACCGGTCATGTACCGGATACCGTACCGGATTTATCGCAACTATCAATATATATATAAATTATAGAGAGAAAGCCAAAAAAAATTAATTTTTTTGCAATTCTTAAAAAAAATTAAAAAAAAAATCCGGTACCGGCCGGTATTCGGCCGATACGGCCGGTACGGCCAGTATCCGGCCGGTATTGAGAACGGTACGGTACTAGAGGTACTTGGTACCGTTTTTTTGCCAAAACGGTACGTATCGGCCGGTACGGTACGGTATCGATAACATTGGTCCGCAACTTTCTATGCATTTTTTACACCAACGAAAGAGAAAGATGAGGGTATCTAACATTCTGAAATTTTATAAAGGAGGGCCTGTTATTTAGAATAAATTTAAAAAAAAATTCAGAGAGCACGACCGAAAGGGATTCAAATGAGCGGTGTCACTCAATTTTTTAATGCGGCGCGGTAACAAAAGTAAAAAGAAAAATAAAAAAAACATGCCCATTTTGAAAAAGTTCTAAAAATTCACCATTGACTTAAAAAATGTTTCAAGATTAATCATGGACTCAAAATTTTAAAATAAAATTTTATTAACGGTGTGTGTACACACATCACACAAAAGATGTTTTATTTAAAATTAAAAACAGTATTGTTTTTCTCGCACACTAATTTTGCTAGCACATCACGCACCCCATTCTAAAAAATACGCATATACCAAAAAAAAAAAAAAAAAGAATTTCAAAGGGGTCAAGTGACCCCGTATGCCTACAGTGGATCTGCCATTGGTTATCAAGATCTTTTACAACTACCGCTCAATGTAGTTTTTTGTACATGCTCTATAAGTTATAAATTACAAGTAGGGGCAGAATATTTGGCCCCTGTAAATTACACTTGGCCCCCTTTTTTTCTCAAAAATAAAAATTTTGACCTTTGTAAACATGGAATCCTAGTTATGCCCCTGATCACATCACAGGGGGTAGGGTGTTTTTTTCCATTCGTCAAGTAGGAAACTCGCACAAGATCCAAATAATAAGGGAGTGAAGTGAAATTTTATGAAAACCTAAGCCCTACCTACGTTCGTAACGGAGTAGGGGTACCTACTATACACTGCGCACAGATGTGCTGCGCCAGAACAATGTAGTTTTGGCACCCAAAAAATTGTCCGAAAATTTGGACAGTTTTTGGGCAGTTTTTTATACTCCAAAGCGATTCTATTTTGACGCGCAACACACCCTGCTAATTACGTACAACAGAATCTCCCATTCCTTTGGTAACACGGCATATTAAATTCCAGGGAATAGGCAAGTGGGTCCACCCAATGATTTGGCATGATGGACATTTGATTCTAGAGGGATCATGATTAATTATGGAGCGTAGGAAATTGGTCAAATGATAGATGGATTGGGGTGGGGTGATGTTGGAGATAAGGTTTCTGATTATGTTCATCGCCAGCCGACCATGTTGGTGAGAGATTGTGCACTTTGTTTGGCTTTTGGTACAATATTCTTTTTTCCATTGTTCTAATCCTTCATACGAAGAAACCCATAACTTTTGTCTAAAGTTTCAACTGTACTTAATTTTCTTTTGAATATTAGCTACATGATCTATTTCTTTGGGTTCATATAAAGATAAGCTGGAATATTGAGAAAGAGAGAGAATTTAAAGTCTTACATTCGTATTCTATTCGTTTCATAATTTCAGTATCTTATACTCGCAACATAATTAAAGATCTTACTTTGGTGTAATTTTTAAAAAATTTTCACAATAAATTGAGGATCTCATTGCAAGAAAGTTGAAAAAAATATGCACAGCTATAATTTATTTTCCATTCAAAAATGGAAATTAACTAATTTTTATAATGAACTAAGACTTTGAGAAGAAGGAAATAATTTTTATTTTTTGAAATATACAAAATATAGGAATGTAATTTCTGATTTCATGTCTACCTAGTAAACAGTATGACCCCTCTCGTAGTTGAGGCCCATTGGATTATCGTTCTTATTGTACTGATCGTCTTGCTTTCTTATTTTGTTTAGATTTAGACGTAAATAAATAATGACAATCAAACGAGTCCTTAAGTACTCATTTAAGTCTCATTGTGGTTAAAAAGGTAGGTCCCAACACGTCTGCTAAACAAATAGTCCACCCTCAAATAGCATGACTTGGTAGATTCAATGTCACGCAAGAATATGGATCAATTTCATCTGATTTGATTCGTTCCGTCTTGTTTTTTGTTCTTAACAAATTGGGAATTCGGAAATTCTTTAGAGATCGAATAGGATTTGGAAATAACTCTAGAAAAAATTCCGGAATTCCGGAATATATATCTTTATTCCAGATCTCTGCCCCCGCCCCGTATTACTTAGGGTTTCTAAAGATTGTCTATAGCTGTGATAAGTTATACAATATTTATGGTTTTTAAGGTTTGTCAAATTTTATATAATTCCTTTTATATATATATATATATATATATATATATATATATATATATATATATATTAGAAATAATAGTTTTTTTTTCTTATTTTTGGATCTTCGTTTTTCATTTAGAGACCTCCATTCTCCGTTCGGCACAGGAGTGGTCCGAGTGGAGAGTAAAACCAATTACTATTCGGGGATCAGGGCGGAAATGAAGATTGGATATAGGTTCAGGAATCGGAAAAGAAAATAATAATATCTACTTCCGATCCACTCCGTTGCCATCTCTACGCAGGACAACAGTATATGCGGCACATCTTCTTAGGAAAATTCACTGCTGGTGGCCAATAAAATAACTGATCCTTATTTGTTTTCAATTGATTGTGAATGTGATAAGATAAGATGAGTTGGTTAAAGTAGCGAGGTGTGGCCAAAAGAAAACAATATTGGTGATGAGCCTATTCTACTTACAATAATTGATATATAGGAAACCTAGAATGATGCGAGCCTCCAAAAGTGGAATAAGTTCGTCCTGGGAGTGGGTACTATCTTGTTCACATTCTGCGGTTGTCAACATGAGTAAAAGCGAAGTCGGTATGTAGATCGGGATTCTTTTAAATTTTATCTTAATTTAGTTCCAAATCGATCCGAATACTTCAGTTTTTTCTAAAAAAAATTGAGTAAAAGCAAGAGCGCCCCAACTTCACAGTGATTTTTAAAACATATATCCTAAAAATTATTAAATTTTTTGAGATCAGGAATTGAAACGGGAACCATAAATTGAGAATTGAGAACAAGGACAAGGGGCCTTACTTAGAGAATTATGTGAGTCGTCAGCTCGGCATAACTTTTTCCGTATTTGTTATTTTTCTTTATTCATATAATTTACGTTTGTTAGTTCCGAGTTAAATTATGTATGTTATTGATTTATTTTTTTTTTTATAGTTGAAGCATCCGGTCGATTTTAAAATTACTCTCAACTTAATATTGATTAGTCATCGGGGGACTAATGCCACTGTTCACTTGCAAAGGCTCTATTTAAAACACGATGTTATGAAAGTGGAATTTTTACTCACGTGTCTCTCAATTGTGTCAAGATGGAAACACTTATAAATAGAAAGATTAGCTTTTTCATTCGCTATTTTGATGTCTCTTTTGTTATTACTTATTTCTTTAGTTGTCTTAGTTCTTCCTATTTCTTGTTTCTTTATTTCGAGCGCTCGACCTTCCTATCGTGGAACCAACTGACTTATGATCGCGTCTTAATTCTATCTTAGTAGTTTCTTTTGCAGTTTCACGAGCTACCTTGAAAAGAAATTATGGTAGGGAAATTATAGTAACCAACGCCACTGGAATTTCTTTTTATACACTGAAAAAATTCGTTTTGTTATTAATAGACTAAGGAGGACAAATTAAAGAATAACCAAACGAAAAAACATCTATCAGTTATTCCTCAAAATTTTATTTATTCAATGACTATAATTAGCCGGGAATATATAGTTTAGAGATGTAGAACAAAAGTTTTTTTGCCCACTATAAACTGACCTTATAAGATTTGATAATATCTGAAAGGTTTTAGATTTGAGATTTAAGAGAAAATACACATCTAAGTCTAAGAATTGACCCCCGGGCCAACCTCTTGGGGTTTATATTATTGATTTCTTTCAATATTGAGAGAAATACACAAAGTAAAAAATTATGAATAAAAACTTTAAGAAGATCACTAAAGACAAAAACCATGGAAGACAAATAAATATTTTCGGATAATTTCCGTTTTTTTATATACATTTTTTTTCAAGTTTATGTATTTTCAATTTTGTATTTAGACAATTTTTAATATCTTATAAAAATGTAACGTTAAAAACAACATATTTTGAATGCAAACAAAAATAAATAATGTAATACCAAATTAGACCAAACCAATGAAGCTACAACAACAAAAGTCTAATCGAGCTTATTTCGAGTATCTTCTTTAATTTGATTTTGTACATAAGTAGCATCGACACGGCACCGACTTCGTGAAAAAGGCGAACCTAAGCATACCCCACTTTCACTATTATACCCTCTCTACTTGTCTGACCGAATCTTTCCGATTGAGGCATCATATATTCTTGCTCATCATAGAGAGAGAGAGAGAGGGGAGAGAGAGAGATGCCGCCTCGATGGGTGGTTTATCCGAATATTTAGTTTATTAAAAAAAAGGTAAATTACATTGACCTTTGAGATTATTTCCAATCGATATATAGATACCGTCATGTACTTTTCACAAATCTCTCTTAAATTTTAATTTTCATGAATTTTAAAACATTGTTTAAGAATATAAATTTCAATATCTTAGAATAGTGGTCGTTTATAATTATCTTATATTATTTTAACTTAAGTAAGTAGTGTAACGAATCATGGTTGAATTAATATTCGTTGTTATGAAGTACAGTTTTTCATGTTAGAATTTTTTTGTCTCTTTGAAGGCCTTCATGTTTCGTATGATATATAATATGTTAATTTGCACACAATAGCAAACCTGTCGTGCCTAGGAATTTTGCGGCCCCCTTTGCGATGTGTGAACGAGACGCAATTAATAAGATATTGAGTTAAAATGTGACGGAGTTTAAAGATTGGTTTAACTGTTGGGTCTTTCTTTTTGTAAAATTTAGAATCGTCACTTGACATCGAGTTTGGGTGTGCCAAGTCACACACACTCTTAAGCCATTCCCGAATAAGGCAATGAGGCAATGCTAGACGACTGCTATTTATACTACTTAGCCATTAAGTAACATGTTTATTATTATTTTAAAGAGAAATGAGAAGGTGAGAATCGCGAGAATCTACAAAGAGAATTACAAGAATTGATGAAAAAAAAATTACAAAACTCAATATGAAAACAATTCACAAGAATTCATATACACGAATTTTACGATAATCAACGCAAGAAAATCATGAGAGTCGATATAAAGGAAAATCACGATAAAAAGAATTTTTACAAGAATTAATATAAAAGAAATATTAGGATTTAAATCCGACAGATGTTGGCATTGCTATACGATATGTCGACAA
The DNA here is from genome assembly GCA_019985065.2 of Arctostaphylos glauca. NCBI lineage: Eukaryota > Viridiplantae > Streptophyta > Magnoliopsida > Ericales > Ericaceae > Arctostaphylos > Arctostaphylos glauca. The sequence continues at coordinate 8,487,757 of JAHSPW020000012.1, read as the reverse complement.
TATAAACATTAATTTTTATAGGGGAGATTCATATAACAAAACCTAGCAATGTGAATGGCAAGTGTAGGCAATATCGTACGATGTGCTAATTTCATCCCATAACTTTAAGGATATAAATAAGTATCTTTTAATTTGTCACTAATGAGATAAATCTGTTTTTGAACTTTTCAGGAATTATTTTCTGCATTAAAGTTTTATTTGAACTTAGATTTTTCACTCCAAGTCGAATTGATTTAGGATTCTTCATCCTTTTCTAAGTTAGAACAACTCTCGAGATAATCGGAGTTCTTACTTATATTAACTAAGTGCCTTTCTCAGGTCGATTGAGCTCGTAACCGTCTTTCTCAAGTTGACACTCTTTCAGCCGCCATTCTCTAGCCGACCAGTACTTCTGTCATCTCGACAATTTTCAAGTGAGCAAGGACACAATGTTGCTGAAAAACTATTCATAATAATTTAATTCTAAAAAATACTTAAATACTCCTTATTTAAGTAATCTCTTTTAAAAAATAAAAAATAATTTAAAAACTTATTTGAGTATTCTTGAAATTTTTTTACTTCAATTTATATTTTATATTTTTTACATGGAAAAGAACCCAGGAAATCAAATGTTTGGACAAAAGAAAATCACTAGCGACAATAAGCAAACTAAAAGTGGAATGAAGTAAGAGAATCCAAATTCAAAGTCTAACCAAATTACTCTTCCGTAACACCGGATCAGTGTGAATCATTTAAAGTTCACTAAGTCTGCACTGAAATTTTTTATGTTATAAATAATTGGTATCTTTGATGTTTTATGATTTTTTGCATATTTATGATCAATTATTCTCTAATTTTGTATTTATCTCGACGAGAGGAATCAAAAAAGTATAAAAAATATGAATCGAAATTAACAAGTCTAGATAGCACGACTGTAGAAACACTAAAAATAGCAAAATTTTATTTTTTTGATTTTTTTATCTTTAGTGAATTTTTCAAAAAAATTTCTCATTTTTTTTAAAATTTCTTTTGACAAAATGGATAATTTATTTAAAAAATTTAATGCGAGCTTTATAAATGTAGAGAAAAATATGGTAAAAAGAGAGTAGTGTTGATGCCAATTACTATTAGTATAGCCCGAAGGAAAGTCGGGGTATAAAGTCCGTCCGGTAGCCCGAAGCCCGCCTACCTTGTTGAAATTTATCAAAGTTCGGGTCTGATTTTAGCCCGGTATTAGGCCCATCCGATCCCTATGGGTAGGGCTTGTGGTAGAGGTTTTGAACCCAGCCCTACCCAAAGCACGGCCTATTGGGTTGTCCAGCTCTAGCCCATGAAGAATATTGTATCTATACTTTAATGTTTTTTGGGCTAAAGTATTTAAAATTTTTTTTTTGTATTTTTTTCCATCTAATTTTTCATGTTTGTTTTTATTTTGACTTATTTTTTATTTTTTCTAAAATTTTTGAAATTTGTGAACATAATTTTTATATTTTATAGATTCCTTTCGTTGAGATTAACCAACAATTAATAAAAAAAATATTTTTTAAATAAAGAAAAAATAAAATAGTAATCTAATAAATACCATAGCTGAATTAGATGTCTTAAAGTCTAATGGTTGAGCATTTATGACACCCATAATGATGTCCTTTATCCACCGTCTTGTTAGTTATGAATATTGCTGTTTGTGGTTTGTCTATTAAAAAGAAGAATTTTTATTTAGTATTTCTAACTACGTAATTATTCACTTATATTTTATACAATTTGTGCTTGCAATTCATGTAGTTACCAAAAATTATATGATCTCTTAATTTTTCAAGTAATTAAAGTAATATCATATTCTAAGAGGATATAAAATATTTCTTCTAAAACAGAAAGCTTTGAGAAATGGATTGATAGCATAGGTTGAAGCCCGAACAGAAGCCCAATCTTTTAGTCTTGAGTTTGGGCCTAGATTTTTTTTTACATAAGCAAGCTCTGTTTGAGCCCTAGTGCGGAGGTGCACTATAGCAATGTAGTACTGTAAAATGATGTAATTAGGGTACGAAAATAAAAGTTGGCTTCAATTCAAAACCAAAGATTTGAGCAGCGTAACAAATCAGTTTACATTCAATTGTTATTAGGATCTGAAAATAAGATTTGTGCAATTAGGCAAGAGCATTTCTCAAGTATTTCAAAAGACATTGTGAAAGTCTCCTTTTTTACTAAACTAAGAAACACGGGCTTTGCTGCGACGAGTATGCCTTTTTTAATTAGCCAACATCAAGACCTGTAACAGAGTCCTACCACGTTAAGGGAGAGCACCCAACTTGCTTAATTAAAATTTTCAAATTTTGACATCACCAAATTTTTAAATTTGGAGTACTTTTTTATTTACATTAATATCCTAAGTAAACAAAATAAATGTACAAGTTTAAATGATATGCAGTGTGAATAAGCCTATTGTCAGGGGCGGACCTAAAGAGGGGGGCGGGGTGTCACGTGACACCCCCGACCCCCGTGCTCTACTAATTTTTTATTTTTTATAGGTTTTAACAATAAATTAAAGTTTACCACATAGCACTGTGATATGTACATATCTTTTTTGTTGTGCCGAACTCTCTCAAATCTAGTTAATTAAATTTTGAAACATATATTTTTTAGTTATTAAATACAAATTTTATTCTTAGTTGTTCATTTATTTTGACGGTGACACCCTCAAATTCGAATCCTGGGTCCGCCACTGCCTATTGTGTCACTGTGTTGAGTGAATGTGTAGCGCAACGAGTGGCCAAGTAGTTGGTTTAGTGATCGAGCAGTGGGCTAAGTGGCCGAGCAACCAAGCAATTTTCTCAGTGGCTGAGTAATTAGCTGAGTCGCCAAGTAGTGTGTTGAGTGGCTGAGCAATTTGCTCAACAACAATTGATGTGGCATCCATGTGGTGGTGACAAAGTAGGGCTGACTAGTTGTTGGCGTTTGCATCTTCAACCTTTAGTTGGCGGATCTAACACGCTATTGTTTAATCAACATGTGAGGGTCAGGTTGATGTGCATTTGCTGCCAGACTTGTGCAGTTGTTTTCGTCTCGGAGAGAGGAATAAAACTCAGTGCTCAAATCAAATTTTCGAGGAGTTTGAAATATTAGCAAAATCAAGAATAAACGTTTGGAGCTCTATTTTGGGTGCTTTTAGGTATTCTGGACTCCCTAGGCTCTGATACTAATTGTTGTGGCCCAAGGAAAAAAAATCCAAACACACACACACACACCCACACACATGAAGCAAAACAATTTAAGTGGTTCTCAAAATTCAGATACATACCCAAACAGTAAATTTAGATTTTGGAGAGTTAATTATCAAAACAATTTACAAAAACTTCCAATTTTTACCATTGATTCTGTCGTACCTCTCAATTTATCTGATGTGATTTACATAGGCAAATTACAAAGCATTTTATAGGCAGGGAAGAAGAAACTAAGATGATCAAGTTGAATCTAAAGAAGTCCAAAAAGACGGCAATGTCTAATCCCGAATTGAATTGAAGCCAATCTAATTCAAATATTCAATCATTGCACAATTAACACGTGCTGCAACAAAGCCAATCTAATTCAAATATTCAATCATTGCACAATTAACACGTGCTGCAACAAAACGAACTTGGTTATCTTTTCTTCTTCATGATCTTGGCTTCTTTCTTTCCTCTCCAACCACATGTTAATTGTGCAATGATGTTTATGTTGCATCAAATTGTATTCGGTCGGCTTTGAGATTACTCCTAACTTAATGCCGACTAGTCATCGGGGGAACAATTTCACCGTCCATTTGCTGGGACCGTCAATTAAAGTCAAGACATTTTATCCTGTATGGACTGATTTCAAAGGAGTTGATAGCACTTGAGAGTTTTTGAACATGAGATCTAGGAGGTAGCATACCTCTAAGTCTCAACCACCAAGCTAACTCCTTGGGGTTTACCATATGCTTATGTTGTTTGCGAGAAGATTGCACTTGGCAATTTAGCTACGTGTTTCATTTCCACCCGAGTCCAAATAGCAAATATATTGATGAACAAGATCATCTCATGTGACATTTTCTCATGTGATGCAAAATATGACCTATTGTGGTGTTGTTTAACAATCCAAATGGTTCATTAGAAGGTTAAATTGTGTAAGTTATCCCTGTGAAGAATCAGATTGATCGAACACTAGTAACAGTTTAAAAAGATCATATCTTTTTTAAAGTAATGGAAGCTTAGAATTTGACCATCCATTGTTCTTAAGGCATATACTATTCGGTCAAATGGATATCAATGTACGATCGACCTAATTGTTTGCATGTCTGAAATACACATTAGTGTCTACAAAATGAACCGTTTGAATTGCAGAATGAGATTACGGTGGATTACATTTTGTATCACATAAGAGTCACATGAAGAATAATTACATAAAAAGATTCAAAATTTCAAACTTGGCCTGCAATGTCGTCCAAGTTTGATAGGAGGTTATAGACAGAAGATACACGCCATGTATGGAAAGTCAAAAAAGTTAGAAAAGCGATAATGAAGATGTCATTAGCTTGTAAAGTTATCAAATCACTCTTTTTTTTTTTTTTTTTTAATAGTTGAGGTATCCGGTCGGTTTTGATATTATGCCAATTTTTGTTGATTAGTCATTGGGGGACCAATCTCACTGTCCGCTTGCAGAGGCCCCAACTAAGACATGACTCTGTCCTGTATGAATTAGCCCGCAAGGATTACTAGCACTTGAGACTTTTTGAACCCGAGACCTAGGAAGAAGTATACCTCTAAATCTTAGACCTTGACCACCGGGCCAATCCATTAGGGTTGTCAAATCACTCCATTAGTGTTGTATTTTTATATTATGTTATAATGGAAGTCTATACATAGTCAATTACTCCACTGTTGTTTTTACCATTGAGAACACGAACTCTTGTGTCTTGAATTTTTTCTTCTTTAGTCTGAGCTCTATTATTGCTCCTATTGTCCTACATTTAGAACACCTGAGGACATACATCGGAGAAAATGGTTACTCGACGTAGAAAAATTATAGAAGATGCTCATACCATGAAGTCTTTCACATCAGGATCGTTTTGATCAAATTTCAGAATAAAGACACTCATTTTGTCTAGGGGCTCTCCAGTACCCCTCATCTAAAAGAATTAGAAAAGAAAAAAAATGATAATCTATGACACTGTAATGCCTTGCATTTGGAAATGTCAACTTTAAAAAAAGTAACCAAACTCTAATAATTCTCATTTATAAATAAAAGGAAATTACAAAAATATGAAATAGTAAAATAAACACTACAAAAAAGTACACTTTTAGTGACTAAAAATGTGCTCACCAAAAGTCTGTATTTGGTCGCCAAAAGTCTTAATCACAGAATCCTATCATATAAAGGTTGGTGACCAATACGTGATTGGACACCAAAAGATTTTTTTGGTGACTATTAATTGGTGACTATTGAACACTTTTGGTGACTATTCAATTTGTCACAGCATCTTTTTACTTTTCAAATACTAAAACATGTATTCATAGATATGTATTAGTGACTAGTTTATAAGTAATCACCAAAAGTCCACCTTACGGTGACCAATTAACCATTAGTTGCGAAAGACATATTTTTGGATTAAACATGTTAGTCACCAAAAGACATGTCATTGGTCTCTGAAGAAGATATTTTTTCATGACCAATTCAATATTTTCTGTGACCAAGTTAGTACTTTTTCATGACCAAATTAATTTACATTTTTTCATTTGAGTTTTATACCGATAACACTTATAAGTTCAACACAACTGCATCCATAATCAAATATTAAATTCCAGCCAAATTATAAAATCCAAGCTTCCATAGTCATTCAAAAAATCCAATGTCATACCATCCGATATATCACGCTCAAATAAGTACCAACAAAATGCAAAATGATACACAGACTATGAGAGACATTTTCTTCTACAAAATATGAGCAAAAGTCTTGAGTTGTGCCAAAAAATAATTTTCAAACTTTTACAAGTTCTACATGATCTGAAAAGACACACAAAAAGGTACAATTATTATGCATAATACAAATACAGAAATATCACTAAAAAGAATAAAACTTTTTGTATTGTATCAAGCTAGAACTCTTGCTCACTTTTGTCCCCTCTTGCATGTGCATAAACAAATAAACAAGACTAAATAGGTGCAAAGGAATATGAGAGGACACACGGGAGACACATGGGGACACACACAGAGACACGAGAAGGAGGGACAAGTGGAGGACATGTGAGGAGGGACAAGTGGGTGACACGTGGGAGAGGAGGTAGGGACACAAAGGGACGAGAGAGAGAGTGTGTGTCCCTGGGGGGGGGGGGGACATGGGGACACAAAAAAGGATATGCGAGGGAAGGACACTCGGGGGACATGTGGGGACACATGGAGATACATGCGAGGAAGGGACACACGCCGGACACGTGGGAACACACAAAGAGACATGCAAGGAAGGGACAATCGATGAATACATGGGGGAAACGTTGGGACAGATGGAGAGACATGCGAGGGAGGGACATGCGGTGGACACACGAAGGACGTGGGGGACACGCAAGGGAGGGTGTTAGGGAGATGATGGGACAAGCGAACATAAGAGTACTTAGTAATATGTGTACTTACCAACGAGACGGCCTACCACCAATCAACAATGTGTACCTCTTCCTCTTTCCAAGAACCTCTCTAGAAATTGCCTCCTGATAGCACTTCTTCAGACTTGCCCCTTGTCATCCTTGTCTATCTTTGTCATTGATACTAATGACCAGGGATTCAGTAACAAGTTTTTTTCATATCATAGCAGGAGCCTCCGCGTATTTTTCCTTTAACTTAGGCCGATATTCCAACTTGGACTTCTTCTGAAACGACCTCTAATTTCTCTTGATGTTGGCCGCCTTTTCCCTCCTGAGCAAGCTTTGCTGCTTGCCTTCTTATCTGGAGCCTCCTCTTCTATGACTTAGTCACCACCTTCCCAACTTGAAAAAACTTTGGATGTCTTACCTTGACCCACTGGTTATTTGTGGGGATAGGAGGTTTGACATCCCTTGATTTCCCGTCAACTAGTGTAGTAATCCTCAAATTCTCCAAGCTTTTTTGGACTTTGGTCGTTACAGACCGTAGTCGTTGAAACACAAACACTATGTTTCTCCTCCCTTGTTGTGCATAAGGAGTTATGATATCTTCCCTTTCTATTTTGATTACCACACTTTTTAGCCTATCCTTCTTTGGAATGCCTTGATCACATTCGCTACATTGATGGGTTGTCCTGTAAGGGAAAGCAGCACTGCTTCTGATCACCTCTTGATCTCGCCAACTCTCCTCTGAGATTGGGAACAGTTTGGTTTGAGCCTTTGGTCTTCTCTTGGCACTCTTGGAGGCAAAGGAAGTTCCAAGGCTAATTTTTCTCCTTTGGCAAGTGTTGTTGATGGATTGCACCACAATCTAACTTCTTCAAGTGTTGTGTACGACTCAAGGGAAACTGAAGCTCAATTGATTTAGATATTGCCTTATGAAAAGGACTTCAAATTTCAAGCAACAATAACTAAGCTGAATACAATAATTGAAAGGGTTTAATGGTATTGAAATGACTAGAAAAACTAGCAAACTAAACCACAGAAAGTTTCTTCTACTTAGATAAGTAGGGGTAATACGCACAATAATTTAACTAAAGCTAATGAAAGCAAGGAAATGACGAACGCCGAATAGCTTGATGATAAATATGTAATGTGTTTGTGTTTGTTGGTGTTGGATTTGCTTCTCAATACGGCCTTGGATTGTATTTATGAGCAAACCCAATGTCCACTAGCCTTTAGCTACCACCTCCACATTTTTAGCCTAACATCCCCATCTTCTCTTACTAAAATTACTCTCGAACTGTTACGTGTCCTATCTCGCTTAATCACTTGAGAAAATAATTGATGGATAATCCTCACGTTGCCACGTGCCTTGTTAATCCTTGCAACAAATTTATTTTAGACTCCACATATAATTCCCCTTTTCTCTCTATCTTACAACGAAGTTATTCTTTCCCTTTTGTGTTGCCAAATCACCTCATGCAGGGCCCCACCAATTAAGAGTAATTTAAAATAATAAATTCCTTTCTGGCCCCAACAAAATCATACAAAATATTGCCATCACCCCGAAACAAATAATAATATATTTTTGAATGGATTGAATCAATGAAAGGGATAACATTTGTACTTTAATATCTCTCCAAATATAATCTTTGATATCTATAGGCACAACATCCCAGTCTATGCGTGTGAGCGGAACACAACAGGGATTGCTCGTAGTTAGACTGAGTTGTCCTTTCAAGTTGCTGCCTTTCTTACTTCTTACCGGATTTTGCTATGGGTACAAATTATGTGTACAAATATAAGAAGAGAGGAGTAAGGAGGCGTTTGTACAAATAATTTGCGCCCGTAGTATTTTCCCTTCTTACCCAATGGTTGAAAATTCATATCAAACTCTACCTCAAGATTGGTTCCAGTGCCCCATTGCTTAATCCCCCTCGCACAACCTTGTCCATGCTTCGTAGTAGATGTGTCCGGCATTGCCAGTAGACAATCAACACCATAGTAAAGTGCAAATGATACTTATAAAAATAGAATATTGATGGCTGCACGTAACAATAATTATGAAAATTGGCTTTCTACATGCGAAAATGGGAATAAAGAGAAAGGGAGAAGAGATAGATGTGGGTTACTTACAATGGTTTTGATCAAGAGCTCTGGTGGAAAAATTATATTAAGAAAAAATCTAGGAACACGGATATTTCGGACACAACTAGAGATAGATATGTCCAGAACTGTTGGATGCACATGGAGTCTACAAATTATTAAGAGTCTTGCGTGCATTCAATAATTCTGCATACATCTGTGTCCGAATCATTTTTTTTTTCCTAGCATTACTCTTAAATTAATGCATTACTTTTAAAAAATGGGTATTTTTCAAGTGGTCTCATTTTATCATTTTAATTGCGAAGGTAGCAATTTCAACGCAAATAAACTATTTACTACAATCACAAAAAGTTGTCATCATACTAAAAGAATTTTTTTGAGATTCAATAGTTTACCGGTCACAATAACAGAATTTTAGAGAAGCTGTCAAAAGGCATCAAAGCAAAACTTTTTAAAAAAAAAAAAAACAATAATAATAATAATCAGCTTTATAAAATTATTTAATGGAGTTAATTGAATTCTAAGAGATAGATACTATATATATAAAAGGTCCCAAAAAAATCAAAGTTGTGTGTAGATAGGAGCTGGTAGTTGTAATGAGTTGAAACTTATATAGTTATTTATGGTTAGGCAGTTCAATAAATCGTTCACTATTTTATTTCATAGGATGGACGATGGACTTTTTTGGTTTCTGTTGTTTACTCCTTTACTTTAAGAAGGATGCAATGTAAATTTTGTTTTATCAATTGGAAGACTTTGTTAATATGTCATGAGCTGAATTTAGGGAGGAGTGGAAGGAGTTTCCTTTTCTTAATCTTTTTTTTCTCTCCAAATAACTCATCCAAACTAACTCCTTTTTTTAGTTGTGTGTTGTGTCGACCCAGAAATTTAGCATATATTTTGGTTTAACTGGAAAAGAAAATTCTCAATCAACCACAACTATATGTAAATTGAACTTAAGCACAAGTCATTAAATAAAAAAGACTATACTATTTTTACCAAATTATGAAACATAAGCAAAAAAATTAAAATTAAAAAGCCTTATTAATATATCTTTTAACTGTCAATAAAATCAAATCAAGACACGCGCGCACACACACACATGTACATAGAGAGAGAGAGAGAGAGGGAGAGCATGTGTGGCCCTATGGTGACAGCGGTGAAACTTCTGAAAGCTTCTCGTCTCTTGGCTTTTCACTGAAAGTTTCTTCTCAAATCTCAGTAGTAGTGACTGCATTAAAAAAAAATAAAAAGAATTGAGTGGAGGGCACTTATGGTTTGAATATAATTTCTCAGTTTGCTACTTTTTTGTTATTGATTTCGTATTTTGGTTTGCGTTGTATAGTACCATATGATTCATACGTATAGTTCTGATTTTGGATTTCAAGGCATGATCTTGTTTTTCCATGATCCCTCTGATTATCCGTCACTCCATTTGACCCTAAACAATGCCCGTGGCGTGGGGCATTGGTCAAGGCTGCTCTCGGCTAAAAATTCACTTAAGACGAAAAATAAATATGAAATGGATCCTGTTTCGGTTTATTTTTTCGTCTTTTCTGAAATTTAAAAAAAAAATAGACATAATTTTATAATTTTTAGATTTTTTTTTGTTGAGACGAACCAACAAGTAAAAATTGAAGCAAAACAAAAAATTACAAAAAAAATTTAAATAATAACGAAAAACAATAAGACAATAAAGTCATTTGTGTGAACATAAGCCCATGTAAGTGAGCACATTTTGGGTGTCAACATGGCCTCATATATGTGTTCACACCAGAAAGACAATCACTTTATATAATAATAATACTATTATAAAATTTTAATTTTAATTTTAATTTTACACTTTCATGAATCTTTACGGCCCGTAACCTCAAGGGTATAACTGTAAAATAAAGTTACTCAAACAAATAAAAAGTGTCATCAGTTACCAATTACCATCCTAAAAAATGTGCTTGATCCATCCTCCGCCGCCCACAGTGAAAACAGATGAATTGCATGCAAGAAGTTGAAGAGTTATTATCCCCATCATTGTCTGATTGATTTCACTAATGAAGTGTTTAAGTGCACTGTTGAATGAAAAGAGAAGATTCCTATTCATAATTACTAAGTACATAATTCTATCTAAATTCAACAAACCCACGATTGCATGAGCACCGGCCGCTAGTTAATATGTGTGTGTACTAGCGGTCAGTGCTCACCCAATGCATGGACGCGTAGACTTAAAGGAAAGTATGCACTTGGTGATGCATAAACTTAGAGGAAAGTATGTACTTTGTGACATATAAGGTTGAAGTTACGATACGAAAAGTTTGAATATTCAAAAAGAGGGGATACGCATGATTTTTTTATTTATAAAGGAAGCAAAACAAAATATCCAAAACAGCTTATGAATTCGTAACATATGGACTAAAATCATAAAAAAAAAAAATCTAACTAATTGAGTGAGAAATATAAAAAAAAATTATATACAAAGTTGGCGGACGTCAATTAGGTGAACCCACCAATAGGTGTATCAATTCATTTATTTTTGTTCTAAGTAAATTGAATCCACTGTATCAATTCATTTACTTTTGTCCCAACGTCAAGCAGTGGAAAAAACAAAGGATGTAAACCCAATCCATGTGATAGAAAAGGGAATACATAAACCACAATGAATTGAAACAATTGTATCTTGAAGCCTTGTTCTCTTTGTCTCTCTCGCGAGAAATTTTCATAAAGGGCTCATCGAGATGGAAAATTGCAGATATTAATAACCTTAAGGTACCAAAAGCAAATCATTCCCGATCGCCATTCCTTAATTAGTTCCTCTTTCTCCTTCGATCTATGCCATATTTGTGATTGTTATTTTTCAATTCGATACTTGGACTTGTCAATTGTTAAATTTAGAAACCCTGTGTTAAGAATATTCTTCACTCGCTTACAAATATTATGAGTATTCTTCACTCGCTTACTAAGGTAGATGTAACGAAGAATAAAAAAAAAAATAGTACTAATTATATCCCAATTAAGTTACGTTATATAAAGAAATCTTCGGATTTCGTCAACTCGTCTGCAATCTTAAGATTTATTTGCTGATTGTGCACAATTTTTTCTCAACCAATGGTGCACAATGGTTGTAGATTTTTTGTAATTGATTACCTCTGCAATTCAAAGGGATTGTTGTGGACCTGTGGTAATTGGATAGAATTATGTGATTGACAATTTACTTTACGACTTATTTTCTTATGGAGAATGATATTTATCCTTCGCAATTGGAAGGATTCTAGGGTTGTGGCAACTGCTGTAAGTTACCACGTTGTGGGTAGTTCTTTTTGGTGGATTACTGTTGTGGTGGTTTTTCTTGTGAATTACTAAGGTAAATTTAGAAGAAATGTTAGTGACATGTAAAAAAAGAATTATGTTATTTTTGGAAATTGAAAGTGTGAGCTGGCTTTAAGTTTTAGTTTGCACCAAAAGTTGTGTCGCCTTTATAGTGTATACAGAGAGTGTTCCCTTCTAATGAGAGATTTCTCATTTTACTAAAATAAGGACTTTTTATTTTCTAATCACATTTTGATGATTCAAACCGTTCAATGTATTAAAACATATTGTTAAATGTACTTGTGAAAAATCAGTTCCAAATACTATCGTGAAAGGCTTGATCCAAATATTTTTTATAAAACTGTTCATGTGAAAAACTGCTTGGATGAAACCTTATCGATATTTTTGTGAATTGATTTCTCGCAGGTGGCCTTAACAACATATTTTAAAAACATTGGATGGTTCGGATCATCAAAATATAATTGGAAAATAAAAAGTCCTTATTTTAGCAAAATAAAGGATCTCTCATTAGAAGGGTGTGCATTTGAAGATTTAACTTATTATAATACCTACATATCAAAGTTCACAATTTAAGTGTGCATATATAACATTTTTCTTTTTTATATGATGATGTCAAATTAGGTATGAAGTAATGGAATTATTGTACATATGTAGAGGCATGAATTTAATTTAAAGATAGAAAAATAGTGTAAACTTAATAAGTTTTCACAAAATTATTAATTAAGTAAAATATTTGTATTAAAACAATCATTGTCATTAATTTTACGATAATCAAGACAAACCTATTAAATATAAGTAAATCATATTTATTAGAATTAAAAACTATTTCAGGAGCAGTTATTAGGAAAAAAACTTAAGAGCACTAGGATCAATTACAAATATTCTTTATTATCTTTATAATCGAAATATCTAGCCAGCTTAGGATATTTCTTACTTGTCGTCAATAATCTTTGAAATCCTAAAATTAATGACCGAATAAACCTCTAGTAGCTCAAATCATGTAATTGTCAAGATTCAATCTCAAAATATTTGGATATACAATTTATTTCGATCTCCAATTGAGCAACTCTTGAGGTTCAAACACAAATATTATTAGTACACACACATACTTTACGAAGTTTCAAATTTTGTCTCCCTTCCAATTTCCCATCGGTCCTATCCTATGAGCAATGGTGGATTACATATGGGATGTGTACTACCTACTCACTCCTATCCCCTCATAAAAACTAATAATTCTTTTCTCTTTAAATTGGGTGATGCCTATCTTACCAAACAAACCCGTCATGGTTCCGTAATCACTGCTGCTATCTCTCTTGGCATTTCTCTCTCCCCACTCTGTTTACATACGCTTCACCTCCATACTTCAAACGATCCACCCCCCTTCTCTCTCTCACACAAACACACACGGTCTGTTCCCTACAAGTCCCTAGACTCAGCAATACTTTGCTCTCTGTTTTCCTCTGATCCATTTGGTGCTCTGAGCCTCTCTCACTACTTGAATATCTCAAATTCCCACCACAGAGAGAAGAATAGCAACAATTAACCATGCTGCATAAGATCACTAGCTGCCTTCGCAACTTGATCCAATCTTCAAGTTTTGCCTCTTTACCAAAGGTTGGCTTCTTTTTTCTTTTTGATAAGAATCGATCTCGCCGACAATTAACTCTAAATAGTTATGAATCTCTATATTACTTTTTGGGTTTTTTCTCCTCATCTGATTGCCTTTTGATGAGTCTGGACGAATTTGGTAATTTGTATACATATTTTGCTGGTACAAACTTTATATGTGTTTCCAAAAATTAAGTTTAATAAGGGGAGAAGGTCCCAACTTGATATTAAGTGATTAAAAAGGTTATAAATAATTAATTAATATAAGATTTTATTCCTTAAGATCTCAGTATAGCTGTTTCATGAGTCTACCATCGTGCAACCTTCTAGTTTAGTCTGTCATCATAAGGTGTGAATTGTTTTTAATAAGTCGAATGAAATTAGTCCCGCTCTGAAAATTTAAAAACAAGGAACGTTAGATTGTATCCGTGGTAGTTGGGGTAGAAAAATGTTAGCTTTTTAATTTGGAGCTAATATTTTTTTTGTTTCTTAATGTTTATTGGTGGGAAAACATACAATTGAGATTTGAAGAGCACCGAAACAGGGGAATAACTTGGACACTGAAAATAAATAGTTCATTAGAGGCCGAAGTATATGTTTTGGATGGCGTGAAGGGTAGCGGATGTGAATGGTTGGAGGTTGAGAGTTGGAACGCACCCATCCTGTACAAAGAAACAGACAGAAGAAAATTTTGGTTACTTGACCAACCCCGACAAGTAAATCCAACGGGTACGATTGATAAAGTAACAATTAAAGCAAAAACAGCTAATTAGCTAAGCAATAGTCGTTCTTTTAATCCTTCAAGTTACCAACAAATGAACTATACTATTTGATCTCGAGCAATGCTATTATTACATTTAATTACATATCAATTTATACATTATGTCATAGAGATATGTCATATGGGATTCACCACTTTAAACGTACAAGTCAAATAAACTACTTATATATTGAAATAAAATAATAGTGCCTAAAGAAAAAGAAAATGGGTGCAGATATCTAGGCTGGTAATGGATGTTCTAAAGAAAAAAAAAAATGATAACAATGTTTGAGAGATCAATGATATATATTCTTCAAAAAGAAGAAAGAAAAGAAGATGTAACTGTAAATTTATAGCTCAGCTTGATACAAATGAAATCTAAAGATATTGAAACGAGTATCTAGTATCGAAAAATTGAAAGTTACACTTTAAACACCTACGTAGTATATAATAAGAGCGCTTCCAAATTTAATACATATTAAAACGAATAACTAGTATTTACCTACTAAATAAAAATCTTACATTTGAATTAGCACTTTCCTGTGTTCCAAGCCCATGGGATACCATAGGAGAAGCCATACAATGCAGATAATCAATGAAACAAAAATCCCTTCAATCAAATTCACACTTTGAAAATCACTTGAAACTACTTCCACACACACACACATACATAGGGTAATTAATGAAACAGAAAGAGAAATATGAAATTAGGCGGCGGGATTCAATATAAACACTTTTCATTTGAATCTAAGCAATATAAACTTAGAACTAAGGTCACAATTCGTTATTGGGTGGTTAACAAGTCTAGAGGGCCAACATAAACATGTCAATGCACCTTTATGAAGCTCAACTTCATATACACATTTCATCAAACACCATGTGGGCACAAATATAGAACTTAACTAATCTCAATGAAAAGAAGCAAAAACAAAGCAAAAATCTTAAATAAAAAATAATTAAACACATGATTAACACATACAACTGCTACTATTCTTCAGTGAAAAAAGATGATCGGATGATGAACCCGACTCTAAGCTTTTTTGCTTCAATGTGATTTTTTTGGATTGCCCCGACTCCAAACTTCGTTACAGAGAGAGAGACGACCGAGAACCATAGAGAGAGACGGTGCGAAGGAGGAGGTGGAGCGTTTAAAGAGAGAGAGAGAGAGAGAGAGAGAGAGAGAGAGAGACTTTTTTCTTGGCTTGCCTACTTGGACAATATTAAATTATGACCTATGTGGCATGCCATGTGTGTATGATGTGAAAGTAGATGTGTAAGTGGATGTGAGACTAGACTTATTGTTTGATTTCTCTATACACCAAAAAGTTATAAGTGCTACAATTTTATAATTCAAATCAAATTTTTTCCCCTCAAATTTAGATCTGATTTATTTAGATTTGTAGAGAATTTCTTGATTTCAATTAGGAGACCGTAAACTTTTCAGGATTAGAATATACGGTCCTATCATGGATTAATTGGATGGCTTGATTTTAGTTCATTGTGGGGTTAAGGGTTAGACTATGGTCATGTCACGGATTGGACGGTTTAGTTTTACTCAATTGTGGGTCATTGTTTTGGCTCATTTTAATCATTGAAGTTGTTTAAGTTTTTAGAGCTTGTTGAGAAAATTAACTAAGCCACAATCACGTTGGTTGGATATCAATTTCTTTGAAAAAGAAAATTGAATACGATCTCCCTTGTTTCGTCAGGTGATGGAATTAGTTAAAGGGTTGGGATCCGGTTAATGTCATGGATTGGACATCAAGTTTTACTCAATTGTGGATCATTTTTGGCTCAAATTAAATATTCGAGTAGATTATTTCTTACAGCTCATTGAGAAATTAACTATGCCAAAACCACATTTACGGATACCAATTTCTTTAGAACAGATAATTGTATACGATCTCCCTTTTTCTGTCATTTGGTAGCACTTAATTAAAGGGTTAGGATCCTGTCATGAATTGAATAGTCTAATTTTATCCAATAGTGGGTCATTTTTTTTTTGCCCACTTTAATCATTCAAGTTGTTCACATTATATAGTTTGTCGAGAAATCAATTATGTCTAAACCACGTTGATCGGATCCAAGTTTATATGGAAAAGAAATTGAATAAAATCTCTCCTTTTTTCATCACGTGGTGAGAGTTAATAGACTTATCCTTAGTTAAAGCTAGGGTTGCGATCCGGTCAATGTTATGGATGGAATGGAATTATTTTATATCTGTAGAGACATGAATTAAAGATAGAATAATATAGTAAATTAACTTAATAAGTTATCAGAAATTATTTGATAAACCAATTGTCTGTTGTCGTTAATTTTACGGTAATGAAGACAAACATATTAAGCGTCCATTTGCCCTAACTTATTTTTCTGGCTTACTTTTTGTCTTTATCCAAAAAATTTTTGTATTTTTTATTTTTATATCATTTTTTCGTAGCTTATTGGTTCATGTCGATGAAAGAAATCTAAAAAGTATAAAATTATGTCCAAAAGTTTAAAAAAAGTCACTAAAGACGAAAATAAGCCAACATAGACGCTGTTTTTGGCTTATTTTTTGTCTTTTCTGAACTTTTTTTAATTTTTTAATATAATTTTATACTTTTCTGAAATCTCTTGTCGAAACGAACCAACAACTATCAAAAAATTGATGAAAAACAAAAAATTTAAAAAAAATTTCAAATAAAGATAAAAAACTAAACAGTGAATAATCCAATAATTACACAGGCTAAATGGACCCTAAATATTAGAAAATCACATTTATTATGAATAAAAAAATTCTCAGGAACACTAATTAGGGAAAAAAAACGTAAGAGCACTAGGATCATATACAAATATTGTAATCCCAAGGGGTTGTCCGACCCATACATTTGGCGGTAGAAACTCGGGGTATCACTGAGAGATTTGTCCGGTCGTTTTCACCCAGAGGCCCCTGTTTGATAAACATATTAGACCATGGGATGGGACTATGAAACCCATGGGATTGCTAAGAAAGTGTTTGGTTTGTCCAAATGTGATGGGATTATTAGCACAACACCTTTACAAACCCATCACTAGGGGGGATTGGGAATACCAAGTGGAACATGGTATTGGTAAGCCTCTCCTTTGTCCCTCTTGTAATATTACCAAAATATTCCCATGATATATTCTTTGTACAATTCTAAGAAAAATAGACATAATTTTTGTAGTTGATTTTGAATTTTTTTGGTTTATTGGGGATTAACATAAGTAGACAAAAAAAATAGGCAAAAAGCTTATTGAGTTTTTGTGGTTGATTTTGACATGATTATTAATATTAAGGATAATTTAGATCAATCTAATAAATACTGTTTTTATTAAAAAAAATTGTATTTGTTATTTTTTCATCAAACTTTTTAGGTTTGTTGATTCAATTTGTTATTTTTTGTCTTTTAGTAGTATATCATTGGCCAAAATATTAACTTTTTGAAAAGTGTTGCACTTGTTGCACACTAAACTAAAGTGTTATACCAAAAATAATAAGTCATAACGAAAATTAGTGTAAATGACCAACCTATATAAGTTATCAATCAAAAGATTAAAAAAAAAAATGAAGGGCAAAATTGGAAATTATAATTTTTAGTCCCATCCTTCCTCTTACAAACAACACTTTTCATGGATTAATAGTCCGATCCCGAGTCTTAAACAGACATGGTTATTATTTCAAACGTGGTATTAATAATCACTTGGTATTACGAATCCTATCCTAATCCCACCAATCTACAAATCCCATGATTTTGAAGCAGTTTATCAAACAAGGCCAGAGTCTCAAGTACTAGTCGGTAATTTAGATAGAGACTCCTCAAAATTTTATAGGTAGAGACTCCTCAAAACTTTACTTCAACTTGGTCCCAAAGCGAACGAATACCTCGGTTATAAAAAACATACAAATATTATTACTACAACCACATACTTTATGAAGCTTTAAATTTTGTCTCCCGTGAGTTCCTTCCCAAATTTTCATGAAGTCTAGGATCATAAATGTGTTTGAAATTATTAAACACATATGGGTTCACAAATTATTAAGAACCTCATATACATTCAATATTTTTAAACACATCTATATTCAAATATATTCGAAATATTTGTATTTCTAATAATATTACTCATTTTACATCGGTCCAGCGTCAATCCTTTGAGCGATTGTGGATTTCATGTGGGATATGTACTACCTACTCACTCCTATCCCCTCATAAAAACTAATCATTCTTTTCTTTTTCCTTTTTTGTTTATTGGGAAGCCTATCTTGCCATACAACCCCACGTGGTTCCGTAATCACTGCTCCTATCTCTCTTGGCATTTCCCCCCACCCCACCACCTGCTTTTATACACTTCACCTCCATATTTCAAATTATCCCTCCTTCCCCTTTCTTCTCTCTCTATCTCTCTCTCTCTCACACACACACACACGGGGTCTGTTCCCCAGAAGTACCTAGACTTTGCAATACTTTGCTCTCTGTTTTGCTCTGATCCATTTGGTGGTCTCAGCCTCTCACTACTTGAATATCTCAAATTCCCACCGGTTTGTCACACAGAGAGAGAGAGAGAGAGAGGAATAGCAACAATTAGCCATGCTGCATAAGATCAGTGGCTGCCTTCGCAACTTGATTCAATCTTCGAGCTTTGCTTCTTTACCAAAGGTTGGCTTCTTTTTTCTTTTTCTTTTTCTTTTTCTTTTATTTTATTTTGACAAGGATCAATCTCGCCGACAATTAACTGTAAATATATAGACTATAGTTATGAATCTCTATATTGTTTTTTGTTTTTTTTTTCCTTCGTCATCTGATTGCCTTTTGATGACTTTGGATGACGTGTATACATATTTTGCTGGTACAGACTTTACATGTGTTCCCAAAAAATAAGTTAGTTAGGGGAGAAGGTCACAACTTCATATTAAGTATAGCTGTTTTTTTGAGTCTAATATCGTGCAATCTTCAAGTTCAGTCAGTTATCTTAGGGTGTGAATTATTTTTAGTAAGTGGAATGAAATTAGTCTTGCTCTTAAAATTTTAACAAGAAGGAACGTAAGATCGTATTCGTGCTAGTAGGAGCAGAAAAATGTTAGCTTTTTAATTTGGAGCTAATATTTTTCTTTCTTCATGTTTATTAGTGGGAAATATACAATTGGCTGATTGATATTATTAGGTTCGATTTGGATTGATTAAGTTATTAGATTATTTTTTTTATCTTTATGTGAATTTCTTTTGTAATTTTTTATCTTTCGTCAACTTTTTGTATGTTAAGTTTATGTCGACGAGAGTTTTCAAAAAAATTATAAATAATAGACTAAATTTTAAAAAAAATTCAGAAAAGATAAAAAAAATCTAAAAATAGAATTTTTTTTGAGTTTATTCATCATCTTTAATATTTTTTTTAACTTTTAAACATAATTTTATATTTTTTAATTTTTTTTATCAAGACAAACTAATAATTTATAAAACATTAACTAAAACAACAAATATAAAAAAAAAATTGAATAGAAATAAAAAAAATTACCGAAACAAAGGAATAACTTGGAAAGTGAAAGAAATAGTTCATTAGATGTTGAAGTCTATGTTTTTGGATGGCGTGAAGGGTAGTACTTAAGTTGTGGATGTGGTTGATTGGAGGTTGGAAGTTGGAACGCAACCACTGTGTCTAAAGAAACAAGAAAGGGAAAATTTTTGTTACTTGGCCAATCATACGGAGAAGCAAATACAACGGATGCACTAATTGATAAGATAGCTAATAGGAAAGTAACAATTAAAACCAAAATAGCTAATAGGAAAGCAATAGTCATTCTTTCTTCCAAGTTACCAACAAATGTAATCGGAAAGCAATAGTCATTCTTTTAATCTTCCAAGCTATCAACAAATGAACTACTCTTGATCTCTCTATACGCTAAAAAATTGTAAGTGTTATAGTTTCAGAATTAAAACCAAATTTTTTTTCCCAAATTTAAAATTAAAGATCGTTATTCACTTGGATTTTTGGAGAATATCTTAATTTCAATTATGAAATCGTAAATTTTTCAAGATTAGAATTAACGGTCATGTCATGAATTGGACAGTTTGATTTTATTCAATTGTGGGATTAGTTCAAGGTTTAGACTACGGCTATGTCCAGATTAAAAGGTTTAGTTTTACTTAATTGTGAGTCATTTTTTTGGGCTAATTTTAATTATTCAAGTTGTTTTAATTTTAAAGCCTGTTGAGAAAATCAACTACGCCACAATCACGTGGATTGGATATCAATTTCTTTGAAAAAGAAAATTGAATACAATCTCCCTTTATCTTTGTCAGTTATTGGAATTAATAAAAGGTTTGGAATCCGGTCAATGTCATGGATTGGACGTCTAATTTTACTCAATTGTGGATTATTTTTTGGCTCACAATGATCATTTAAGTTGTTCATTTTTTAGAGCTCACTGAAAAATCAACTATGCCAAGAGCATATTTACGTATACATTGAATACGGTCTCCTTTTATTTTGTAATTCGATAGCACTTAAAGGGTTGGGATCCGGTCAATGTCATGGATTGGATAGTCTAGCTTTATCCAATTTTGGGTAATTTTTTGGCTCACTTTAACCATTCAAGTTGTTCACTTTACAGAGCTCGTCGAGAAATCAATTACGTCAAAACTACATTGATTGGATCCGAGTTTATATGCAAAAGAAAATCGAATACGATCTCCCATTTTCTTGTCACGTGGTGAGAGTTAGTTAAAGGGTTGAGATCCGGTCAATATCATGGATTGAGTAGTATAATTTTATACACATTCGCAAAACGCGTAATTTATATATATATATATATATATATATATATAGGTTGTCAAATTGTGAATCAAAATAATTTTTTTAAAAATCATGAATCAAATCAATTCACGAATTATAAAAGATTCGATCATACAAAAAAAAAAAGATAATTGTATGGACATGGATATTAGTTCATTGTTAAATCATGAATCGAATTAATTCACGAATTACAGTACGATTTTAAAAACAGACACTAAAATAATTTAGTTCGGTCCTAAGTTATCAATGTCTAATCAATTTTGAACTTTTATAGGACTATTTTTTCTTTAAGCTCTACATAGTAAAACAATATGGAATACGGTTTTAGACCGGAGACATTGGCCATTTGGAAACCCGTTTTGAAAGTGCTACATTATTTTTGTGTAGTTTCCTTTTGCTTCAAATTTTAAGACAAATAGAAATAAATCAACTTCACAATTCATTCATATAAAATTATATATACAGTTTTAATTAATAAGAAAGCAATAACTTTAAATCTTATAAATAGTTAGAGAAGTTAAATAATTTGAAAACTTTCATGAAGTTCAAGTTTAGTTCACATAGGATTTGGCCTATTTTTTTTGTGACCTCTTTTTCAAACTTTTTCGCATTCATTAGTTTATCGTGAAATTCTTGTGAGTTATCGATTCATCCCGATGAGATATTTTTAAAAAATAAAAAAAAATGAAGAAAATTATAAAAAAGTTATGAGAAGACAAAAATAATTTAACTTTTGAATTATTTTTTTAATAGACTTTTGATCATGATTTTTTACTTTTTCAATTATCTCGTCCAGACTAAGTAATAATTTTTAAAAAATGAACATAAAGTAAACAAGCATAAAAAAAAATTAAATCAGGACAAAAAACAATATAAAAAATAGGGTAAGCCATGGATACAATTTTGAGCATGTAAATTTTGACTTTCGCCAGTGTACGGATTTTCGTTTTGGTAGATTTCAATTTAAAACTAAATTAAAACTTGCGGCAGATTGGAGTTTGCTATGCATCTGGGGCTGCGTCTCCCGTCCGTGAAGCCTGCGAACCATCTGCTTGCAGGTAAAATCCGCTTGACAGATGATCTGATTGTTGTATTAATCAAAATGCAATTCGATTTTGCCCCTTAATTTTTCGGCCCCCACTCTGTTTTCTTGTTGGTTATGGGTGCAGTAGCGGCAGTGACGATGAGAATGGGGACATCGATTGGGACAATCTCGGATTTGGAATCAAGCAAACCGACTACATGTACATCACCAAATCCACTTACGATGGGATTTTCGAACAAGGCCAACTTAACCCCTTTGGAAACATTGAATTGAACCCTTCTGCTGGAGTCTTAAACTACGGCCAGGTAAATATGCTCCCTGTTTCCCCATCACAAATTCGTGTTCTTCATTCCTGTTTAAGACCCACAAAGTCTTTCTAATCATACAGATAATTAGGTCGTCTCCAGCCCTTTATCGAAATAGTTAGTCAATTTGAGTTATAATTTGCGCAATTCATTCAGCGGATAAGAAACACTGTATAATGCTTAGTTTGGATTGAGAGGAAAGGAGGCGGAGGAAAGATTTAATTAGAAGGGGAGGTGTGGGAAATGAACATGTTCGATTTATTTAGGGAAAAATTAGATTTAAAAAGTTTTTTCATAATTGGTTAAAGAAGAAAAGTGAAAGTTATAATATACTTTACTTTTTTGTTCTCCATTTTGTTTCTTTCCGCCCCCTTTCTCACAATCCAAAGGAGGACCTATAAAAGAGCAGAGACACTTTTGGTTTTCTTTTGTTTTTTTCTCAATCAAAATGTTAAGCTTGCGTGGACATCTAAGTATGGCTGAAGATGCCGTTAACACTACCCAAAAAATGATACTTATTGTTCATTTTATTGGTGGTTTGAAAATCGAAATAGGGATTGTTTGAAGGTACAAAAGCATTTAGAAGAGAAGATGGGCGTCTCTTTGTCTTCCGTCCAGATCAGAATGCAATCCGTATGCAGTTTGGTGCTGATAGGATGTGCATGCCTTCCCCTTCCATTGATCAATTTGTTGATGCTGTAAAACAAACTGCCCTTGCTAACCGGCGTTGGGTAATCTTCTCTTGTTCACTGAAAACATACATACATAAATTCCTATATGAAGATGTACAATATGTAACTTTGGTTTTTTGAATTTGAGTAGATTCCCCCTCCAGGAAAAGGGTCGCTTTATATTAGGCCTTTGCTCATTGGTAGTGGGCCTATATTGGGTTTAGCACCGGCCCCTGAGTACACATTCCTTGTTTATGCTTCCCCTGTGGGCAACTATTTCCAGGTCAGATTTCTGTCTCTTTGCTTTTTTAGTTTCCTTGACAAGTAACTGGAGTACGAATTTGCTTGAAACTAGACATGATGTATAAAACCTTGGGTTCTTTGTGTACAGGAAGGCTTGTCATTTTTGAACTTATATATTGAGGACGAATTCCATCGCGCCACTCGTGGTGGAGTTGGAGGTGTAAAGTCCATTACCAATTACTCCCCGGTAAACAAATGCTTTTGCCATACTAATGTAAAGAAGCTACTTGAAAAAAGTTAGGAAAGTACCTTTCTAATTATTCGTCTAAGTGTCTCACAAATCTTTTCAAAATCAAGTTGCCTGAGTTTTTCTGAAAATGGGATAGGTACCTCCCAAAATCTCCTTAGTAGAGAATTTCTAACTCCTTTTATAGCTGAAAAGTAGACTGCAATTCGAAAAACTAGTTGTGATAGGCAATGCCTTTTTTTAGGGATCTTCCACTAATCATAATCATTTCTTGTAGTGCAGGTTTTGAAAGCATTGACGAGAGCAAAGAGCAGAGGATTTTCTGATGTTATATACCTTGATTCTGTGTTTAAGAAAAATCTTGAGGAGGCCAGCTCTTGTAACGTTTTTGTTGTGAAGGTAATGCTTAACTTACATTATTGTTCGTTAATCCCAGGCATGTCACCTAAGTACCATTTTCTATCCTTGGTAGTGAGAAGACAGAGAATTCTTGAAAACCAAAAGTAAATGCAATTTTATATAGTTATGAATGAAGGGGAAGAATTAAATGCGAAATAAATAAGGAAAATTGATACTGCGTTCGGGGATTTCCCCTTATGACTGGAGGAACATTGTCTTATCCTTTTTTTTCGCGGCGGGGGGGGGGGGGGGGGGGTGGGGGGGGTGGGGGGGTGGACAGATGGGGTGAGGACAGTGTTTCCTCTCGGTGAAATTTTTAAGTTCTCTTATGATCACGTGGCCTAAATTGGTCAACTATTGTAGACTCATGTTGATATATCACATGCGCAGGAAAATATTATTTCAACTCCACCAATTAATGGGAGCATTCTTCCTGGGGTTACACGAAAAACTATAATCGACATTGCCCGCGACCATGGTTACCAGGTAGTTAATCGTGTGACAATATGGAATGTTATAAGCTTGCATTGCTTACAAATAATACATACTTATGTTAGATTTGGCAAAGTCATCTTATTGCATTTGTACTTTTTACTGTGAAGTTGACTGTACGTAAAGAAAAATAGGTCATTCAGAAGATTAGTGAACTGGAACAATTGCATAATGTGGTACCTACAAATGAGATACCTGTAGTCGACTTTTGCAGTGGTTGTAATTCATCATTCTCGAGTAACTTTATTTGGGGAAGCAAGGAAATTGAAAAATCTCTAGTTTCTAGGAAATCCATCGGTTGCCATGTATTATATTGGTAAGCTCTTAGCTTGTGGATAAATTGATGTCTAAGCATAAGCTCATTTCCTTGTCAACATTTTGTTTATCATCACGGGCAGTTTTTTTTTTTTTCGCCCTCAGAAATCATTGTTACGAGTTAGGGCATGTTACCATGGTTCCTCCTGCTTTTCTCAAGTCTTCACCTAAACATATGTAAAATGTCATTTGTATTGTGTAAGTTTTTCATGCTTCTACTATCTTGTATTCTTTATTGGAAATTTGGAAGTTTGACAATTTTCCTAAACAGGTTGAAGAACGTACTATTCCAGTAGAGGAGTTGCTTGATGGTGACGAAGTTTTTTGCACGGGAACTGCGGTTGGTGTTGCTCCTGTAGGTAGCATAACATATCAGGGTAAAAGGTATGATAGTGAACTAGTCACATTTTCTCTTGCTGTCTTATGGTCAAAATGTCGTCGAACCAAACCTAAATGTTGACCTTGCCGCAACAACCCTAAAAAAAGTTACATTATGCTATGTCAAGGGCTACGTTTTTTCCCTTTGATTTGATCAATTTATATCTTGTCACCACATCTCATTTAGGTAAAATCTCATGTCAATTTGGGCCAGGGGACGATTTGGAATTAGATGAAACTGTGATTTGTTGGATTCGATTGTCAGTATCACAAATTTGGGAGTGAGAACCGGTGAAAATGCTAATTGACTCTATAGCTAGGACAATTTGTTTTAGATGCTGAAATTCTTGCTAGTAACCTTGACTTGATGTAGTTTATGTTCATTCTCGGCCAAAATCTTTCGATGCAATTGGGGCCACACAATATGGTAACAAACGTGGAAGAGATTGTCAAGCTTTGTATGATTGATGAGGGCTAATCAAATCAAAGTTAAAATTCTATGCAATTACCAAACAATGAGTGTGGTAGCTTGTGGTGGAGACTGAACAAACTAGATGCACCTAAAATTTGTCCAATCGAATAAGGTTGTTGAAACAGGTTGAAAAAAATATGCTTGTTTTAAGAAACATACCTACAAATTCACTAAATTTTGCAACAATATTGTTCCCATTTTCTGCCATTCTGTCCCAAGAGCGGTTGGTCTAGCAAGAATTCTAGACAACATATCGTGCCTTGCTTTTTCTGTGCATATAGATTTCTATACATGTACACATGCAATTCTTTGTATCCGTGAGGAAAATTCAGTGCTGCATAAATAAGCAGCAGTTAGTGAAGAAATTTTGTTGATATGTTTTTTTATCTTCCTTATATCCAAATACCGTAAGCACGCTCATTTTGTAAATGCAGGGTTGAGTATAAAACAGGAACCCAACTTGTGAGTAAGGATCTGTACTCGACACTCATAGGGATTCAATCAGGTTGTATAGACGACAAGAAGGGATGGCTTATTGAGATCGAATAAGCATTCATGTGTCCTCAGATTGCAACAAAACAAATTAAGTACAAAAGTATTGTTTACTCTTCAACCTTTTGCTTTTTCATCACTTCACTCCGTGGAGCTTCAGGTTCAACAACAATGCATCAATTATAGACTAAGGATTGAATAACTTACTTTAATTTGAGACTTGGAAGAAGAAAATAGGTTGAATTTGGAAGGAAAAATATATCAGTGGTTGCCTTCTAGTAGAAAAGTTACGGGTATTTTTTGTCTTACCGTGATATAAACAACAAAATAAAAAATAACGAAATCATAGAATGATAGGACATGAAAATCGCCTGAAAAAGATCAAATCTAGTATTAGACATTATGTTTTTGAAACAAATTTTGCTCACGTTACGCTGCTCACGATTTGATATAGGCACATGTCTCCCAGAATAAAATGATAGAATCTCACTATAGTAGCACTCCAATCGATGGGCCTCGCGAATCAAATAATGTTCTTGTACTCTCTCATATGAAGACTCAAATGGAAAATCAATTACAAACTCCCTAAATTGTGTCTCTAAAAATCTCATTCTGCAAATGGATGAAACACACTTCGTGACTTTTTCGAATAGTCACGAAAGGAAGTGACATGACTATTCATCTGAATAAATGTTCATGACAAGACACGACTCTACACTAATTAATAATAAATTAAAATTATATAAAATTTCAATAGAAATAAGTTATATTTGAATTTTTTCAACCAATATTAATTGAAGTCTATTTTTTTATTCATTCCTTAATATTTTGAACAAATCAAATATAAGTTTTAAAAAATATTTTTCCAATAATCCCCCACATAAATTAAAATTCTATGGATAAACGACGCAAAAAATAATGCAAATGACAGAGAGAGTATAAATGAAAATTTCCTGCATAAGGTAGTTAGCTTTTGACTTTAAACTTTTCCTTGTGAAAGACTATCGGATTTACTCGCCAACCAGTGGACGCGATGCCTTGGACTGTTCAGATGTTTGTGTAAACTAAGACAATAAAATTCACACAGGATCTTTTCGAACCAATGTTTGAATACTGGATCGGTTTGGGTACCGATTTTTCTACTGGTATGGTACGTACCGGTACCGGTCGTGTACCGGGTACCGTATCAAATTTATCGCAACTCTCTCTCTCTCTCTCTCTCTCTCTCTCTCTATATATATATATATATATATATATATATATAAATAAAGTATAGAGAGAGCCCAAAAAACTTAATTTTTCGCAACTCTTAAAAAAAAAAAATCGGTACCGCCCGATATGACTAGTATTAGCTGAGCGACCAATACCGGGCCAGTATTGAGAACAGTACGGTACTAGAGATACTTGGTACCATTTTTATGTCAAAAAGGTACGTACTGGCCGGTATGGTACGGTATTTATAACATTGTTTCGAACATATTTGATTCTTACGCTTGTGCTTGTTTTGGCTCTGGACAATTCCTGGTTAACTATGTCTTATCATTATCATGGAAACAACCCCTTCTCATATAGGTAACTTCCTATTAAGAGTATCCGGTCATACTCTACTTGAATTTTCAAGATATGAGAATCATTAAAAGTGTAACTTACCCTAAATAACGCTGCAAGTATCATTGTTTTATCCTAGGAATGAGTAGGAGAAGTTATCTCCGCAGTGACATTACTGAGTCTCACACAACTTTGTTGTCCCTTTGAACCTAGATCTTAGAATCTCCAGTAAACTAGGTAGGGTTCCATTGATGCAAACTAACATATGGTGTTTCGCCACATACCCTGATCACTGGCAAAGTTTGCATTTGCATATCTTTGCATTGTCAGCTTTCTTTTTTCAAAACAAAGTGGCAAATTAGTGGTACCTCGCAAGTATCACATAATTCACTTTATAGCTTCCCAATATTATTTTCTTGGATTGCTAGCAAATCTGTTTACAACTTCCACTGCATGGGCAATGTTTGGTCTCATGTTCACCATTGTATACATTAGGCTACTAGTGGCCAAGGTATACGAAACGTTGGCCATACACTCTCTTTTAGCATTTGTCTTGGGTGATTGCTCCTGAAAAAGTTTGAAGTGATTTTCCAAGGGTGTGCCAACTGTCTTAGCACTTTACATATTGAATCTGTCCAAAACACATTCAATATACTCAGTCTGACTCAACTGTAAAGTCCACTGAGCCCTATCCCTGTTGATTCTCATCCCAAGTATCTGCTTAGCTGCACCAAGATCTTTCCTAGCAAACTCTTTTGCTAACTGTTGCTTCGACCTGACATATGAATCTACAACAAGCATATCGTCTACGTAGAGTAATAAAACAATATAGTTAGACTTAAATCTCTTGAAGTAATAACAGTGATCTTTACTGCACCTTATGTAGTCATTGTGCTACATAAAACTATCAAATTTTCTATTCCATTATCTGGGAGCCTGCTTCAAACCATACATACCCTTCTTGAGTTTGTACACCATCTCTTCCTTGCCTTTCACAATGAAGCCCACGGGCTGTTTCGTCTAGATTTTTCATTAAAGCCTTCATGAAGAAAAATAGTTTTTAATATGTAACTACTCAAAGTAGAGATTATCAGTAGCAACCATACTCAACACCACCATGATAGTAACAATCTTCACAATTGACAAAAATATCTCTGTATAATCGATCTCCTCCTTCTGTTGGAAACCCTTTATAACCAATCTTGCCTTCTACCTTTTCTTGCCATCACTCTCTTATTTAAGTCGATATACCCATTTGTTCTGTAATGTTTTCATTCCTGCGGGAAGCTGAGCTAACTGCCAAGTGTCGTTCGAATGAAGAGAGTCCATTTCTTCCTCAATCGCAATATTTCACTTAGCTGCCTCAGGAACCTGCAAAGTCTCATCATAGTACTCTGGTTCTCCAGTGTCTATCAAAAGCAAGTAATCAAGCAAACAATTGAACAAATGTATTTTGGATTCGACATGGGTACTCTAATTGATCTCCTCAACGGTCTGACCGTTGAATTAGGCTCTGTGTCTAGAGCTACCCTATCTAAAATTGTCCTATTTGAAACTATCTCATCATCTAAAGCTCTTTAATCTGTCTGACTAGGTGTCTGCTCAACCCTATTATAATGTGGACGGTCCTCCAACCCAAAGTACTCGGACATATCTTCATCTGAAATGGTACTCTCATTGCTCTGTTTGCTGTCCATGTCTTTGTAAATCACATTTTCATTAAACACACTGTCTCTGCTTTTGATTATTTTTCTGTTCTTGTCAACCCAAAAACGATAACCAAAATCATCTTCGCCGTAGCCAATGAAGGTGCACTTGTGTGATTTAGTCTCAAGTTTATTCCTGCCATGATCGCTAATATACACATAGAAAACACAATCGAAAGCACGTAAATGCGAGAGATTTACTTCTTTAATACTCCAAACCTCCTGTATAAGTATTCTCGCAATCTCTTAAAGATTTATGTTTTCTCTTAGCTCTCTTTGTTTTTCTCTAAAACCCATGCATACAGCAAAATAAAAGGGCAAAAATACGCATCTTGCAGCGATGGGCGTCCGGAAGGGCCTGACTGCCATCCTGATGAAAAAAATAGCCGATGCGCATTCGTCCAGATGTGTCCTGCGTCTGGATGGACGTGTCTTGCGTCTGGACGAAAGTTTCAGAAAAGGTTTTCTTCACCCCAACAAGAACGTTAATGGCTAAAATGGGAGGGAGAGTGAACGATATTAGAAGGGGGAAGAGAGAGAGAGTGTAAAAAGGGAGAAAGAGGAGAGGGGATATTATAATATCAACCGTTGATTTCAATGGTTGAAAATCAACGGCTAAAAATTAACGGTTGAGATGAAGTATTTTTCTATGTGTCCCCGAGTTCGGTCTATGTATGTGTGTATATATTTATATTTATGTATGTATATATATAGAGAGAGAGAGATTGTGTGTTTGGATGGCACTATGGTAAAAAGGGGTATATGTAGAGAGATTGTGTGTTTGGATGGCACTATGGTAAAAAGGCACTATGGTAAAAAGGGGTATATGTAGAGAGATTGTGTGTTTGGATGGCACTATGGTAAAAAGGCACTATGGTAAAAAGGGGTATATGTAGAGAGATTGTGTGTTTGGATGGCACTATGGTAAAAAGGCACTATGGTAAAAAGGGGTATATGTAGAGAGATTGTGTGTTTGGATAGCACCATGGTAAAAAGGGTGAGACGTTTGAAGGCTCTAGCCTCTTGACTTCTCACTCCAAAAAAATATATTATAATACACACACACACATTTTTATTCTTACGAGGAATTTCTCATTTTGTTAAAATGCAAACATCTCATTTTTTTATTAAATTTTGATGATTTGAATCGTTCATGTGTTTAAAATATTATTCTAACGATACTTGTAAAAAATCAGCTAAACAAAAACCCGAAAATGCTTAATCCAAGTAGTTTTTATAAATGCTAATAGGAACAATTTTATAAAAAAAACTGTTTAAATCAGATCCTTCCTGATAATATTTTGTGTTAATTTCTCGCGAGTCCATTTAAAAATATGTTTTAAACATATTAAATGGTACAGATCATTAAACTTTGATCAAGAAAGGAGAGGTCCATATTTTAGCAAAATGAAAAATCCCTTATTAATAGAAATTTTTTGTATACACACACACACATATGTAGATATATAGATAGAGAGGGAGAGTAAGCTTCTAATAAGGGGAAAAGGGGTGGCTGCAGTGCACTACTATGCTCGTACGTTGTTTTGGCGTGCAGCACAAGCTACTATGTACTGTGCACAACAACCTATCCAATTTCCTAATATAGGATCTCTCATTTTGCTAAAATGAGGCTCTTCTATTTTTTGATGAAATATTGATGACCCGAATCGTTCAATACGCTTAAAGCATATTTTTAAGGGTATGCGCGAAAAATTGGCTCAAAAAAATATCTGAAAGAGCTTGATCCAAGCTATTTTTTATAAAGAAAAATGCTAACCATCATCTATTAGGCAGTAGATAATGTGTAAAAAGTATACAAATATCTGTAAATTGAATATTAATTAATATCCTTGAATATGCATAGATAGTCGTAAAATATGTATTGATATCTATGTTTGTTTGTCTTTATGTGTAAATTATCCACCGCTCATTAGGTTGTGGTCAGCGAGATTCTTTCGTAAATGCTGACAGAAACTGTTTTATAAAAATTAATTGGATCAAGTCCTACCTAATAATATTTTGAACTAATTTCTTGCGAGTATTTTTAAAAGCATATTTTAAATGTGCTAAACAGTTCGGATCATTAATACAACTTTGAATTAATGGTCATTCCATTTGAAAGTAAACAATGCCCATGGGGCATTGCCGCATTGGTCAAAGGTGGTCTCGACTGTAGACTGATTCAAGTAGAAATATTCGTTTCGGACATTTGGTAATCCCAGTGGCTAGTTTCTCCGTATTGCTAATAAACTGGTACTATCAAATGAACATGGAATGGAAAACCTTCTCAATAAGAGCAACTCCAACACTACTAGCCATTTTAATTAGTCAAAAGTACCAAAAAGGTACACTTTTTATTTTGCCTATCTACTTTTTTACTTGTGTATTCCAATACTGCTCTCTATTTTAGCTATCCAATCAAACTAACTTAACCAGCTAGCTCCAAAACATAGAAGAAGTAAAACATTCCAACTTAAACGATGAATTTAGGCCGTGAAAATGACTTACAAAACATAGTCATGGATCCATCTAGGTTAAGATCAGCATACAGAGAATCCTTTTATGCAATAGCAAGACAATTTAATCTACACAAACAATAGAAGAAGCAAACATCGTGCAACACGAGATTACATAATCTCAAAATTATCCTATGTAAAACAGAAATGTGCAATGCAGTATAAAACAGAAAACTTCAAAAGACTAAGATCTGCAACGCAGTATGAAAATTTTCTTGTGTGAAGCAAGGTTATTAGAATGTCATAAAATGTGCAAAAAAACTAACTTGACCGACTACAAAAAATATATTTGACAACCCCAATCACTTTGATAAATACATATCCAAACAAGATTAAGATAAAATCTTTGATAGAGATCTCAGACAACCAGATTATAACAATCCTTGAGGGTTCGGCCTGACTGCATTTGTTGTGTAAATGCAACAATGTAGTAGTCCTCTGGCGGCTGATCCAAAGTAATTAGAACAGACATGGAATGACCTTGATCACTGCTGAAGGTATATCGATATCATGCATATGATAGAACATTGAATTAAATTAATTATTAGCTAACTAGTACATACAAGAAGATGGATCTCTGGCATATGAGAACATAAAATCACATCATCATCAGGTTTTGAGTATGGTACAGGGATAACAAATCTTGCATAGAGGAGAGAGCAGCTTTGTGCAATTGAGTTGATGGAAAGTATGTGTAAGTTCCAATCTGATCTTTAGTTTGAAACTTGTATGTGTTGTTCGAGTTAGGAGGAATAGCGCAATTAGTCAATAAACAAAAAATAGAAATGCAAGAGACGAACTGCTAAGTTTCATCGCTGACCGCTATAAAATTCGTCTCATAAGTTTACATCAACTAGACACATATGTAACATGGAGGCATTCACCACCTCAACTCCCAAGGTTTTAACAACTCATTTAATAGCAAAGAGTTCATGAAGACCAAATCAAACCCCCTTTCAGACAATTGGAAACCACTCAGCTATTGGAAATCCAAGGGAAAAACACACTTTTACACTTTTTGACATTTTATCAAACACCTTGTAAGCAACAATAGATTTGGTCATATGATAGAGTAGGCTCCATTTTAGCAGATAAAGCAATTACAACATAAAAATCGAGAAATCAACCGAATTGAAGTTCAACAATAGAATAGACTCCAAAGCACCCAAGAAAACAATGATAACAGAGAAACCCAAAAAGCAACCGAGATGGCAACTGATAAAACAATACTTCGTAAATAATTACAACAAAGAAAACAAAAGCAGCAATCATGGAAGCAATTAGAAGATGAGAAAGCAACCTGTGATTCAAGAAATCAAAACTGAATTCGAGGAGAGAGCAACCGAGATTTGTTCCGGCTCAAACGCTTTGGTGCGCCTTCGAACTCTGTGAGCCGTGTCTAGCAGATCCAACCGACATCTATTCCAAGAAGGGGGAGAGAAGGCGCGAATTGATTTTCATCCATACATAGCGAGTTGAGACAGACTAGCTACAAGTAGCCAGTTATTTACAAAGAAGCCAAAATGGCTATACAAATGAAGAGCCTGTTGGAGCAGTGGAAAAGAGTATTCACTAGTCAAAATAGCCAACATGTCTCTTTTAAAAAGCCTGGTGGAGTTGCTCCAATAACATGACAATAATAAACAATTCAAATTATAACATTTACTATTTATTTCGACTGTTGTGTTTATTTGATTATTATCTAATTATTTTTGTTCTTATTTAAAAAATATAATTTTTTATTTTGTGTTAATTTTTTAATTTATTAGTTCATCTTGACAAGAGATTTCGTAAAAACAAAAAACTATACTAAAAAACAAAAACAATTCATAAGTTACGAAAAATAAGTCAAAAGACTCAAAACAGGTTGGAGTATTTTCATCTTTAGTGAAGTTTTTTTTTGGTTTTTGAAAATTTCATACTTTTTACATAAACGATGAAAAATAAGTAAAAAATTCATAATCTGATTGGTTGGAGGTTGGAACGCACCCATTCTATCCAAAGAAACATAAAAATAAAATTTTTGTTACTTGACCAACCACAAAGAAGTAAAAACAATGGGTATGCTAATCAATAAGATTGATGAAGTAACAATTAAAGAAAAACAGTTAATTGGAAAACGACAGTCATTCTTTTATAATCAATAAGATTGATGAAGTAACAATTAAAGAAAAACAGTTAATTGGAAAACGACAGTCATTCTTTTAAGGGAAAGTTCTTTGTTCCATGAAAAGTTTTCAAGAAAATCTTCCATAATACAAAATGAATGGAGTATATTTATTTGAGTGTGTAGCCTTGTAAATCCAAATGAATCATAACCTTTAATTTTAAATTAGGAGATATTTTTGGAAATTTTTTTTGGAACCGTAGCACTCAAATCTTCTTTTAATCCTACAAGCTACCAACAAATGAACTATACCATTTGGTCACTCTATAAGCAAAAAAGGTGCAAGCGCTATAGTTTCAGAATTTAGACCAAATGTTTTTCCTCAAATTTAAACTTAAAGGTCGTGATTCATTTAGATTTGTGGAGAGTTTTTTTATTTGAATTATGAGACCATAAACTTTTCACATTAGAATATACGGCCCATGTCATGGCCTTTGGACGGTTTGGTTTTACTCAATTGTGGGGTTAGTTAAAAGGTTAGACTACAGTCATGTCATGAATTAGACGATTTAGTTTTAGTAAATTGTGGGTCATTTTTTGGCTGATTTTATCATTCAAGTTGTTTAATTTTTAGAGCTTGTCGAGAAAATTAATTACGCCACAATCACATTGATTGTATATCAATTTCTTTAAAAAAGAAAATTGAATATGATCTCCCCTTTTTTGTCACGTATCGGAATTAGTTAAAGGGTTGAGATCCTATCAATGTCATGGATTGGACGTCTAATTTTACTCAATTGTGGATCATTTTATGGCTCACATTAGTTATTTGAGTTATTCATTTTATAGAGCTCGTTGAGAAATCAAATATGCCAAAACCACATTTATGGTCTATGGATACCCTTTTCTTTAGGGGAAAAAAGTTGAATATGATCTGGTAGCACTTAATTAAAGGGTTGGGATCAGGTCAATGTCATGAATTAGATAGTCTAGTTTTATCCAATAGTGGGTCATTTTTTGGCTCACTTTGATCATTCAAGTTGTTCAATTCATAGAGCGTGTCGAGAAATCAATTACGTCAAAACCACGTTGATCAGATTTGAGTTTATATGGAAAAGAAATTGGATACAATCTCCCCTATTTTTGTCTCGTGTTGATTAGTTAAAGGGTTGCAATCCGGTCAATGTCATGGATTGAACGGAATTATTTTATATCTGTAGAGACATGAATGTAATAATTTATGAAAATTTAAAAGACAAATCTAGGATGATTTGACTAATTAATTCTGAGCTAATTTAATTTTTGAATTAGGATCCACTATTTTAAAAGTGTTAATAATTAAGTTTTACTCTTTTAAAAATGTTAATAGGTTATGTCATTTGGTTAGCAAAATTATTCTTGTTACAAAATTACTAAAATTTAACAAATCTTAAAGCCCTCGTGATTTTTTGGTACACCAATTTTTTTTAACTTTTTACTTTGCATCAATTTTTTATTAATTATTGGTTCATCTCGATAATAAATTTTAAAAAAATAAAAAATTATATTCAAAGTTATACAATAAAAAAATATGAAAAATAAGTCAAAACATGGTTTGTGGGTAACGACCCAACTTTTTAAATATTTAATAAATTATTTTGAACTATTTACTGAAATTCTTTTTACATTTCATGGTTAATTTGATAATAATTAGTTTAGTTATTCAATTGAGCGTCATAAATTTCAAGGGCACAAATATGATAGTGTGGCGAGTAACATCAAATAATTTTCTTGTTCTTCTTCTTTACCCAATTAACTCTTCAATTATTGTTCTTATCTATAAACATTGAAATTCAAAAGTCAAGTTCATCATTCCCTAACCATAACTATTTTTGGCTGATTTTATCATTCAAGTTGTTTAATTTTTAGAGCTTGTCGAGAAAATTAATTACGCCACAATCACATTGATTGGATATCAATTTCTTTGAAAAAGAAAATTGAATATGATCTCCCCTTTTTTGTCACGTATCGGAATTAGTTAAAGGGTTGAGATCCTATCAATGTCATGGATTGGACGTCTAATTTTACTCAATTGTGGATCATTTTATGGCTCACATTAATTATTCGAGTTATTCATTTTATAGAGCTCGTTGAGAAATCAACTATGCCAAAACCACATTTATGGTCTATGGATACCCGTTTCTTTAGGAAAAAAAATTGAATATGATCTGGTAGCACTTAATTAAAGGGTTGGGATCAGGTCAATGTCATGAATTAGATAGTCTAGTTTTATCGAACAGTGGGTCATTTTTTGGCTCACTTTGATCATTCAAGTTGTTCAATTCATAGAGCGTGTCGAGAAATCAATTACGTCAAAACCACGTTGATCAGATTTGAGTTTATATGGAAAAGAAATTGGATACAATCTCCCCTATTTTTGTCTTGTGTTGATTAGTTAAAGGGTTGCAATCCGGTCAATGTCATGGATTGAACGGAATTATTTTATATCTGTAGAGACATGAATGTAATAATTTATGAAAATTTAAAAGACAAATCTAGGGTGATTTGACTAATTAATTCTGAGCTAATTTAATTTTTGAATTAGGATCCACTATTTTAAAAGTGTTAATAATTAAGTTTTACTCTTTTAAAAATGTTAATAGGTTATGTCATTTGGTTAGCAAAATTATTCTTGTTACAAAATTACTAAAATTTAACAAATCTTAAAGCCCTCGTGATTTTTTGGTACACCAATTTTTTTTTTTAACTTTTTACTTTGCATCAATTTTTTATTAATTATTGGTTCATCTCGATAATAAATTTTAAAAAATAAAAAATTATATTCAAAGTTATACAATAAAAAAATATGAAAAATAAGTCAAAACATGGTTTGTGTGTAACGACCCAACATTTTAAATATTTAATATATTATTTTGAACTATTTACTGAAATTCTTTTTACATTTCATGGTTAATTTGATAATAATTAGTTTCGTTATTCAATTGAGCGTCATAAATTTCAAGGGCACAAATATGATAGTGTGGCGAGTAACATCAAATAATTTTCTTGTTCTTCTTCTTTACCCAATTAACTCTTCAATTATTGTTCTTATCTATGAACATTGAAATTCAAAAGTCAAGTTCATCATTCCCTAACCATAACTATTTTTCTTAATCAGGTTTGCTGAGACCTTTGGATTTTTCCCCTCTAACCCTTGGCATTCAATTCATCATTTTTCTCTCAAAACTCTTGATTTTATAATCTCATTGATTACAATCTTATCTTTTGGAGACCTTTGAAGTCTGACATTCATCTTGCCTGAGAAAATTAACTCCTAAATATTCTCTTTTTGTACCCATGACATGACTTTTTCTTTCCCAGCCTCTTTTCCAAACCAAGTTCGTCTTGGCATTTTGACTTTCAAACCACAACCTTTAGTCCTCCTAACCCTATAAATATGGAATCATCATTCTCATTTTTCACACCCAATTAATGTGTTTTCTTGATTCTTCTGCCTCTATAATATTGTTCCTAACCATTGCTTAATCAGAGAACTTTTCAAGTTCTTTCTATCACAAAATTCTAACTATCTGATTTTTCGATAGTATATTTAACGGTATTCGATCGAGGTATAATTCTAAGATGTCATTTTTAACACTAGTATGCACATATTCAACGGTTACAATCTTTATTTGAGGTAAACCGGGAGTATGCTATATGCTTTCAATCTCTAGAGAATTTTATTGTTGGATTCTGTTTATCAAATTGCGGTACAATATATTGCATGATTGATCATCATGGATTTGATTGGTACATGTGCAAACCCATCGAGTTACAATAAATTAGTTGTTGTAATTGATGTCGATCGTTGAATCAGTTGTATTATTATGCGGACTCAAGTGATGCATACGTATTGAATTTTTTTTTACCTAGGTGGTGCTTGACAAATTCTAAAAAATTGATAAAAATATAACAAATAGATATATTTTTTGAATAAAGACAAAAATAATAATTTAGATAATTTAGGCCAAATAGTTAAAATTTGCCTATTTGGTATAAGGACATTTTTAAAACCAATGTCAAAAGGACTTACCGTTCTAGTTTACTATGAGATAGACTGATTACGTTACAATTTACTTCTTGTGGACTTTTGGCTAAGAGTCCCTTTAATTTAAAGATAGAATAATAGTGTAAACTTAAAAAGTTTTCAGAAATTATTTGATAAACTAACATTGTCTGTTGACGGTAATCAAGATATACATATTAAATATAAGTAAATGAGTAAATCACATTTATTATGAATAAAAAATGTCTCAGGGACACTAATTAGAAAAAAATGTAAGAGCACTAGGATTAAATATAATTATTGTAACTCTAAGAAGTTGTTTGAGTGATAGAGCAAATGTGTGTAAATTAGATATTCTGCTGTCGAAGCCTAGTAACTTAATACTTGGAGCCACTAAGAGGTTTGTCCAATCATTTTCACTCAAGGTCTGGTGTAATAATCGATAATATAAGTGAAAATTCCCTCAAAAAATTCGATTTGTATAGTCAGATTGGTTACAAACCATCACTCCTATCTTTGCAAAGCTCTATAAAAAAACCATAAAAAAATTCTTTACAAAATTTGTATAGTCAAATTCGGTTTGTATTCACTCGACCGAATACCTTTGTTATAAAAATAAAAATAAAAATATTATCACCACTGTTATAAAATTAGTACAGATACTAAATAAATTTGCAGAATATAAATAAGTATTGAACACAAAGATATAGAAGGATAGTTACTTCAGGAACTATCAAGAACAAAATAGATCTTCAGGACCTATATAATTTTATTCAATATTTTACCTTCTGAACTTTGTTCTCCTTTTGAAGGTTTTCTTCTTTCAATCCTCTGTACTTCATTACCTTTTCCTTCTTGCAGAAGCAAGATTTATATAGCCATATAACTAGGAGAAATAAATTTTAGGGGCTTACATAATAAATATAACTCCTAATCGTAAACTATTTAATATAAATGTAAGATGACTTTTGTCATTTTTACAACAACCACAACCATATACTTTACAAAGCTTTAAATTTTGTCTGCCTTCCCAATTTCCCATCACTCCTTACCCTCGTACATACTAATGATTCTTTTTTGTTTGATTGGGTGAAGCCTATCTTACCGTACAAAACCCACGTGGTTCCGTAATTACTGCTCCTATCTCTCTTGGCATTTCTCTTTTATCTACCCCCTCTGCTTAGTACACTTCACCTCAATGTTTCAAATTATCCCTCGGCCTCCTCTCTCTCTCTCTCTCTCTCTCTCTCTCACACACACACACACACGCACGGTCTGTTCCCTACAAGTCTCTAGACTCAGCAATACTTTGCTCTCTGTTTTCCTCTGATGATCTGATCCATTTGGTGCTCTGAGCCTCTCACTCTCTGAATATCACAGATTCCCACCACAGAGAGAAGAATAGCAACAATTAGCGATGCTGCATAAGATCAGTAGCTGCCTTCGCAACTTGATCCAATCTTCAACTGTTGCTTCTTTACCAAAGGTTGGCTTCTTTTTTCTTTTTGATAAGAATCGATCTCGCCGACAATTAACTCTAAACAGTTATGAATCTCTATATTATTTTTTGGGTTTTTTTCTTCATCTGATTGCCTTTTGATGAGTTTGGTAATGTCTATACATATTTTGCTGCTACAAACTTTGTAAAGGATTTTGTTAGGGGTACAAATGAGGTGCATAAATTATGTAAAAACGTGAGAGGGGATAGCCTCGTATAAATTTTTCTATGGATAAAAATAGAATGAACAAATAGTGCACAAATGTGAGAGAGGAGGAGGAGAGAAAGGATAGGGGGTCCATCGGGATGGAATTTATCCGTCTCACATTTTTTTAACTATTTGTGCACTCCATTTGTACTTATAGCAAGATCTCCCCCTCCTCTCTCATCTTTCTCTATCCTCCCCTCTCATATTTGTACAAAATTTCTACACCTTCCTTTGTATCAATAACAAAATTCTTATATGTGTAATGTCCCGTCCCACATCGAAAGTCCACATGGGTGATCCTGGGTATATAAGGAACTATGTAAACTACTACTAATAACTTGGACTTAAGTATTTTGGGTCACGTGGTTGGTCTTCAACAAGTTACTGGATCAGTGGTTTACATGAGGCGTTACAAATGGTATCAGAGCCACCCGTGTACATGATCGAGTGTGGGGCCGAGACTTTGGCTGTTAACTAGGAAATAGACACGGGGTTAGGCCATAGTGACTCTAGTGTGAACCCCTTGCAAGGACGCAAGGTTTTAAAGGTGGGGAGATTGTAATGTCCCATCCCACATCGAAGGTCTACATTGGTAATCCTGGGTATATAAAGAACTATGTAAATTACTACTAATAACTTGGATTTAAGTGTTTTGGCCCACATGATTGGACTTTAACAAGTTACTGTGTCAGTAATTTACATGGGGCATTACAATATGTGTTCCCAAAAATTAAGTTGATAAGGAGAGAAGGTCCCAATAATCAAGTTATAACTGATTAACGTAAGACTGTATTCCTTAATGTCTGAACGATGGATGGATTCAGTAAGAGTTCTATTTTGTTTCACCCTCTTAAAAAGAGTGTGAATATTAACTCCTCTCCGATTGGTCTTCTTAAACTTATCAGACTTATCTAACCAAACCATGGTTACCATTAAAAAATTGAAAAACATGAAGAGCCTTATTTGAGAAAATTATTCCATGCATTGCACAACAAATATATGCTCCCTCTCTCAACCGAATTGTTTCCCTTTATCTCCCTCTCTCCACATAAAAAAAAAATCAGTCCAATTCTCTGCTCCCTCTCTCAGCCGAACTGTTCCCCTCCCCCCTCTCCCTCTCTCCCTCTCTCTCCCCCTCCATCAATGAAGTTTTATTTCAGATTTAGTTTGTAAACATATTGTTGAATTTTTTTAATACTGTTTTTTATATAATTTATCACGGCTTGGTATTTTGCAATAATTCCATTAGCAAGTGGGTTGCTAAGGCTACGTTGATTTTAATACACACTTATATTTGATAAATTATTCGGTTTAGATTTATTCCATTTTTACTAATCAATCTTATTGCTTTAAAACTTCTCATGGAAACCTTCACATTACAATGGTCCAACCACCTTTGAAAATTAAGAAAGCTTGGTGAGTTGAACAAACAGCCAAAAAAAAAGGAAACAAAAATAGTAATTTGGAGCTAAGAATTCCTGTGCAAAATTGAATACCCTTTTAGTGTTCTTATTTGAAAGAAATCTGGAATAGAACTGATTTTTTTATGTGGAGAGAGAGGGGGGGGAGGGGAACAGTTCAGTTGAGAGAGAGAGAGAGGGAGCACATTTTTGTTGTGGGGAATAATTTTTAAGGGTACCCGCAAGAAATCAGCTCAAAATATTACCGGAAAGAACTTAATCCAAGCAGTGGTTCAAAATGCTGACAGAAACTGTTTTATGAACCAATGTTTGGATCAAGCATTTTCCGGTAATATTTTGAACTGATTTCTCGCGGGTGCCCTTAAAAACATGTTTTAAACACATTGAACGGTTCGGATCATTAAAATTTAATCGGGAACGAAGAGTTTGCTATTTGCAAGGATGTTCATCAGGAACCAGGAAAGGAAGGGCGGCCCCACACCCACAAAACGACGTCGTTTTGTGGGCTACGTCATTAAAATAAATGGGTCAAAACGACGTCGTTTTGACCCAGAATTTCAGACCAAAATTTCTGCTGTAATTTGTTAATGTTCATGGCGAGAGAGGGAGAGAGACGACGACAGGGAGGAGGAAGAAGAAGGGAAGAAGAAGGGGAGAACCCACAACCACAGCCGCCTGCGATCTGCACCACCCAACTACGCCGCGCGACGCCATTTCGGCGACCGGAAACAACACCGGATATGGCGTCGGGCGCGGTGGGTTAGGCGCTGGAGTTCGCGGTGGAAGCCGTGGTGGTGGAAGATGGTGGTGCTTCTTCTTCCTCTTCTCTCTTGAACGTGAGCTGAAATTGGGAAAATCAAATTAGGGCTCAAATTACAGCAGAAATTTGGGTCTGAAATTCTGGGTCAAAACGACGTCGTTTTGACCTATTTATTTTTTAATGACGTGACCCACAAAACGACGTCGTTTTGTGGGTGTGGGGCCGCCCTTCCTTTCCTGGTTCCTGATGAACATCCTTGCAAATAGCAAATTTGATTTATTTGAAACAGAAAATTGAATAAGATCTCCCTTTTTTTTGTCACTTGTTGGAATTAATTAAAGGGTCTGAATCTAGTCAATGTCATAGATTTGATGTCTAACTTTACTCAATTGTGTTTTTTTTTTTGGCTCAGATTAATCATTCGAGTTGTTTATTTTATAGAGCTCGTTGATAAATCAACTATGCCAAAACCACATTTCCGGATACCAGTTTCTTTGGAAACTATTTGTTCTAATTCGATTATTTTTAAACACGTTTTGTCTCTATTTAAATATATTTTGCATTTGTTATTTTTTGGCCTCAAATTTTTATGGATTATTAGTCCATCTCGGTGAGACGAATCTGAAAAGTATAAAATTATGTTCAAAAGCTAAAAAAAAAGTCAATAAAGACGACGAATAAACACGAAAGACTCTGTTTTTGAATTATTTTTGTCTTTCCTGGATTTTTTAAAAGTTTGGTTCAGCATTTATAATTTTTCTGAAAAGTCTCGTCAAGACGAACCAATAATCCACTAAAAGTTGATGAAAGATAAAAAATTATAAAACACAATTCACTTAGGAACAAAAAAAAAAAAAACTCAAATAATAAAGTCAGGTCAAATCCATTACGATCTCCCTCTTTTTTTGTCACTTGG
Organism: Arctostaphylos glauca; assembly: GCA_019985065.2. Taxonomy (NCBI): domain Eukaryota; kingdom Viridiplantae; phylum Streptophyta; class Magnoliopsida; order Ericales; family Ericaceae; genus Arctostaphylos; species Arctostaphylos glauca. The sequence goes on along the minus strand of JAHSPW020000012.1, from coordinate 8,444,823 downwards.
TAACACTTAAGTTGGGATCCTATCAATGTCATGGATTGAATAGTCTAGTTTTATCCAATTGTGGATCATTTTTTGGTTCACTTTAATTATGCAAGTTATTCACTTTATAGAGCATTTTGAGAAATCAGGCTCTATTTGGGCTGTGGTTATTAAATGTTTCTTTATTTATTTGTTGGGTAAACAAATAAATACCCAACAAATAAATAGATTTGGGCTAATTTATTTTTTGGATTAAGAAAATTCTCCCATTTTTTTATTCTGCTCGTACGGTTACCGAAAAATAGAAAATACCCGTCAAATAAGATAAGGGCCAAATAGGATCCCAAATAAGACAAGGGCAATATGGTCATTTGTCCGTCAAAGTCAAATCAAACAACTCAATAAATAAATTAGTCCAAATGCCATCAACTGTTTTTATATTTATTCCAAACATCATAAATGAATAAATAAATAAACCAATAAAAACCGTAGGCCAAATGTGCCCTCAATTAAGTCAAAACCACGTCTATAGGATATAAATTTGTTTGGAACATAAAATTGAATAAGATCTCTCCTTTTTTGTCACGTGGTGAGAGTTAGTTAAAGGATTGGTATCCAATCACTGTCATAATTGTACGGTCTAATTTCGCACAAGTAACAAACATCACACACGTAATCATACACACATATACACATGGTCGGCCGTGAGATTTTCGGGATCCTAGGCAAAATCATAAAATTGAACCTTGCATATTTATTTTAAAAAATAAACAATAAAATTATTTTCAAAATAACATTATTAATAAGAATTTCATAACATGAAGTAGATTTATCATACTTTACATTTAGCAGATTTAAATTAAAAGTCAAGTTTTTATATATTTTTTTTTGTATATTTTAGTGATGTGTGATATTTATATATTAATATTATTAACAAAGGTCTTTAGTACATTTAGCTGATTCAAATTTTTTTATATGATACTCATTTGCTTATTATTCTCAAATAAGAAAAAGGAAATAAGCAATTGGGAACGAAACAATTTTTTTAATTCATTGATTTGCATATTGCTTATTTACAAATATTAAAAACTAAATGTGAACCAAACCAAACGAGACCTAAAATTAGTTTTTAAAGAGACATAAAATGGAACAAAATCACTATAGAATCTTGGTTTTTTTTCCTTTTTTTAATTTCTGAAAGTTTCTCTCTTAAATTCAATAATTGGGCTAAAAACTAATCAATTAGGTCATTTTTTATTGGGGCCCTAGTTAGTAAAATAGTTGGGATAAAATTTTTGAGCTTTTTTTTTTTTTAAAGAAGCAAAAATAAAAAGGGATCCTCATTTTGAGCCTTTTGTGGGGGCCTAGGTGGTGTCCTTGTGGGTTGCCCTGCATACACACCCATTACACATTCGCAAACACGTAATAGATATCACACACGTAATATATACAAATGCACAGTTATATATGTACACACGCGCGCATATATAAATCATAACAATTTAAAAAAAAAAGATCATGAATAGAATCAACTCACAAATAATAAAAGAATCGATCATCATAAAAAAGGTAATTATGGCCCTATTTGGCCAAACTAGATTTTTCAGATTGTATAGATTATTGAGCAAATAATCTAGTCCCATTTGGGCTAAATTATGGCCCTATTTGGCTTAACTATATTTTTCAGATTGTATAGATTATTGAGCAAATAATCTAGCCCCATTTGGGCTAAATTATATACGGACAAAATCTGGATTAATCTAGCTCCAAACACAACATAACCAACATATCCACAAATAATTTAGTCTAAACACTTTGAGCTAGATTATTCCCTCCGGCACCCAACATAATCCAACAATCCAATAATCCCATAATTTAGTTACGCCAAATGGACCCTATATACCCAAAAAATCTGGATTAGTCCAAACACAACATAATTTTATATATCCACAAATAATTTAGTCCAAACACTTTGAGCTAGATTATTCCCTACGGAACCCAATATAATCCAATAATCCAATAATCCCATAATCTAGTTACGCCAAATGGACCCTATATGGATGTAGATATCAGTTCATTATTAAATTAAAACTTAGACTTAGGCTCTATTTGCCTTAACTAGATTATTTGGATTGTCTGGATTATTCGGGAAATAATCTAGCCCCATTTGGCCTAAATTATTTACCCAAATAATCTGGATTAATCTAGCTCCAAACACAACATAACTTCTATATCCACAAATAATTTAGTCCAAACACTTTGAGCTAGATTATTCCGTCCGGCACCCAACATAATCCAACAATCCAATAATCCTATAATCTAGTTACGCCAAATGGACCCTTAATATAATAACAAGTATGTGTAAACAAAGATTATGTACTAGTCCATTTGGCCTGTGGTTATTATTGGATTATTCACTGTTTAGTTTTTTGTCCTTATTTGAAATCTTTTTTTAATTTGTTGTTTTTCATCAATTTTTTGATGATTGTTGGTTCGTCTCGACAAGAGCTTTCAGAAAAGTTATCAATCATCGGCTACATTTGAAAAAAGTTCAGAAAAGACAAAAAATAAGTCAAAAACAGCATCCGTGTTGGCTTATTTTCATCTTTAGTGACTTTTTTTTAACTTTTGGACATAATTTTATACTTTTTAGATTCCTTTCGTCGATACGAACCAATAATCCACGAAAAAATGACATAAAAATAACAAATACAAAAAAATTTGAATAAAGACAAAAAATAAGCCAAAAAAATAATTTTGGCCAAATAGAGCCGTAATCTCTTAAGTAAGAAATTTGCATATATGTTGATCCAGTGCTCTGAATTCTGTCACGATTTATTATTCAAAGAACACAAGAATTAAAGATATTAATTTGTCAAAATTTGTGTTTGTAGAATATATTACACTTAATAATGTCCACAACTACTTGAATAATTATAATTTAATTAGCATATGAAAATAATATAACGTTGTTAGATGTTGAGCCTATCTATTAACTTGTATAATAAAAAAATATAAAATTTGAACCAACCTTATAATAGAGAATTCATGGTAACAAGATATCCTAATCTTCATATCTAGGATGAGTATTTTCAAGTTTGATAAACAAAAGTGTTAACAATATACTTCAAATAAAATTACTATTGTAATCAATAATGAATTGAGTTATAAATTTGAATGACAATATTGTTTTCCAAACTTAACATCCAGAAGTCATATTCTTGTTTTTTTTTAAAAATGGAGCTAAAAAATAATTTCATACTCATCAACTGCAACTAGTCTTATGTTCGCATGAATTGGATCGCGAATGAAACCATGAATCGAAACGTGAATTGTACGATTTATTATTGATTTTGTCTATACCTTGATTCAGATAAAAATTGATGTGATATTTTTATAATTCGTGAATTGAATTGCAAGTCGAATTGTGATCATACGATTTTGACAATCATAGATTATATATATATATATATATATATATATATATATATATATATATATATATGGGGGAGGCTCAAGGGACCAACACTCTTTTAGACCAATATTAGACCAACGCCTAAACTCTTCGTTCCCGGTTAAATTTTGATAATCCGAACCGTCCAATGTGTTTAAAACATGTTTTTAAGGGTACCCGCAAGAAATCAGCTCAAAATATTACCGGAAAGAACTTAATCCAAGCAGTGGTTCAAAATGCTGACAGAAACTGTTTTATGAACCAATGTTTGGATCAAGCATTTTCCGGTAATATTTTGAACTGATTTCTCGCGGGTGCCCTTAAAAACATGTTTTAAACACATTGAACGGTTCGGATCATTAAAATTTAATCGGGAACGAAGAGTTTGCTATTTGCAAGGATGTTCATCAGGAACCAGGAAAGGAAGGGCGGCCCCACACCCACAAAACGACGTCGTTTTGTGGGCTACGTCATTAAAATAAATGGGTCAAAACGACGTCGTTTTGACCCAGAATTTCAGACCAAAATTTCTGCTGTAATTTGTTAATGTTCATGGCGAGAGAGGGAGAGAGACGACGACAGGGAGGAGGAAGAAGAAGGGAAGAAGAAGGGGAGAACCCACAACCACAGCCGCCTGCGATCTGCACCACCCAACTACGCCGCGCGACGCCATTTCGGCGACCGGAAACAACACCGGATATGGCGTCGGGCGCGGTGGGTTAGGCGCTGGAGTTCGCGGTGGAAGCCGTGGTGGTGGAAGATGGTGGTGCTTCTTCTTCCTCTTCTCTCTTGAACGTGAGCTGAAATTGGGAAAATCAAATTAGGGCTCAAATTACAGCAGAAATTTGGGTCTGAAATTCTGGGTCAAAACGACGTCGTTTTGACCTATTTATTTTTTTATGACGTGACCCACAAAACGACGTCGTTTTGTGGGTGTGGGGCCGCCCTTCCTTTCCTGGTTCCTGATGAACATCCTTGCAAATAGCAAATACATTATCTAATGTTATGCTTTTGATATTCTGTTCTGCATAGCTCATGTTATATTTATGAGTTTAATATTTTTGAAATATTTGTGAGCATGACATGACATGTTAATGTTCAATACATGATAATAAATGGATGTATGACTAGGAATCAAGCTGGAAAATAAAACAAAGGTTCTGTGTAGGTGTGGGTACACTTATTGGCTTAATGGCATACATACGTTCAATGTGTTTAAAACATGTTTTTAAGGGTACCCGCGAGAAATCAGCTCAAAATATTACCGGAAAGAACTTAATCCAAGCAGTGGTTCAAAATACTGACAGAAACTGTTTTATGAACCAATGTTTGGATCAAGCATTTTCCGGTAATATTTTGAACTGATTTCTCGCGGGTGCCCTTAAAAACATGTTTTAAACACATTGAACGGTTCGGATCATTAAAATTTAATCGGGAACGAAGAGTTTAGACGTTGGTTTAATATTGGTCTAAAAAAGTGTTGGTTCATATAGTCTTTCCCATTATATATATATGTATATTATATATATATATATATATATTATATATATATATATATGTGTCTTATAATATATGTACTCATATATAAGACTTATATATATGTACACATAATACTTATATATTATATACATATATTATATATAAGTATATGTCTTATAATACACACACACTATATTGTGTCTATATATATATAACAAACTAAAAACAGGTTAACACAAACAAATTTTATATTTTTATTTTTTTAAAAATAAAAACAAAAATTAGAGAACAAAAATAGAAAATAGAAAACAAGAAGTGTTACCAAACAAGCCCTTAGTATTGCAATTACTATATCTAATTGTTTACTGTATTATCCCCTATGCCATGTCCCTTTTTTCTAGTCTGACATTAACATAAAATGATTAGAAATCCCACTAATTGCTAGTAGAGACTAACGGTTAGGTGAGATTGGTTGCCCAACACCTTTCCATCTTGTAACTTAGCTCTCGAGCCTAGTAATCTCTGGTTACGACAAACTAGTTGTTTTTGGTTGTATGTATCCGCTTAGTTGCTTAGAATAGTCTTAAATCCGAGTGGTGACTCTAGAAAGCGTGCATGTTCTATGTCGGTCGATGATCGACGGTCCTTTTTGGGATGGGGAGCCTACAAGCAGATTTGAAAACCACAAAGAAATATTGAATTGAGTTGAGTCGATTGAAAAGACATCACTTGATTTGAATAAAAAATAGTTTAAATTGAGTTTTACTAACAATCCATTTTGATGGTGAGAAAAGAAAAAAACATCACTTTCACTTATTTGTGTAGCTAAAAGAGATGAGAAATAGTGATAAGCATGAGAAATAAATAAAAAAGATGAAATTTATGTTTTCCATTTTGTTTCTTCCCCTCCCCTCCCCCCCCTCACAATCCAAAGGAGGACCTGTGAAAGATGAAAGATACTTTTAGTTTCCTTTTGTTTTTTTCTCATTCAAATGTTAAGCTTGCGCGGAGATATGAGTATGGCTGGAGCTGGCCTTAACACTGCCAAAAAATGATACTTACTGTCCCTTTTATTGGTGGTTTGAAAATCGAAATAGGGATTGTTTGAAGGTACAAAAGCATTTAGAAGAAAAGATGGGCATCTCTTCGTCTTCCGTCCAGACCAAAATGCAATCCGTATGCAGTTTGGTGCTGATAGGATGTGCATGCCTTCACCTTCCATTGATCAATTTGTCGATGCTGTAAAACAAACGGCCCTTGCTAACAAGCGTTGGGTAATTTTTTCTCTAGTTCACAAAAAATATATATACATAAATTCCCATATGAATATATATAGTATTAACTTTGGTTTTTTGAATTTGAATAGATTCCCCCTCCAGGAAAAGGGTCGCTTTATATTAGGCCTTTGCTCATTGGTAGTGGGCCTATATTGGGTTTAGCACCGGCACCTGAATACACATTCCTTGTTTATGCTTCCCCAGTTGGCAACTATTTCCAGGTCAGGTATCTGTCTCTTTGCTTTTCTAGTTTTCTTGACAAGTAACTGGAGTATGAATTTGCTTCAAATGAGAAATGTTGTATAAAACTTTGGGTTCTCTGTGTACAGGAAGGATTGTCATTTTTGAACTTATATATTGAGGACGAATTTCATCGCGCCACTCGTGGTGGAGTTGGAGGTGTAAAGTCCATTACCAATTACTCCCCGGTAAACAAATGCTTTTGCCATACTAATGTAAAGAAGCTACTTGAAAAAAGTTAGGAAAATACCTTTGTAATTATTTGTCTAAAAGTCTCACAAATCTTTCTAAAATCAAGTTTCCTGAGGTTTTCTGAATATGGGATAGGTGCCTCCCAAAATCTCATTAGTGGAGAATTTCTAACTCCTTTTGTAGCTTATAAGTAGACTGCAATTCAAAAAACTAGTTGTGGTTGACAATGCCCTTTTTTGAGGGATCTTCTACTAATCATAATCATTTCCTGTAATGCAGGTTTTCAAAGCATTGACTAGAGCAAAGAGCAGAGGATATTCTGATGTTATATACCTTGATTCTGTGTCTAAGAAAAATCTTGAGGAGGCCAGTTGTTGTAACGTTTTTGTTGTGAAGGTAATGCTCAACTTACATTATTTTTCGTTAATCTCAGGTCTATCACCTAAGTACCATTTTCTATCCTTGGTAGTGAGAAGATAGAAAGTTCTTGAAAACCACATGTAAGTGCAATTTTATATAGCTATGAACGAAGGGGAAGAATTAAATGGAAATAACTTCAGAAAATTGATACTGCATTTGGATTTTCCTTGACTAGAGGAACATTGTCTTTTCTTTTTTTGGTTGTGTGTTGTGTGTGTGTGTGTGTGTGTGTGTGTTTATGTTCACTTGTGATCACGTGGCCTAAATTGGTCAATTGACTGTAGAGTCAAGTTGATATATCACCTACGCAGGGAAATCTTATTTCAACTCCACCAATTAATGGGAACATTCTTCCGGGGGTTACGCGAAAAACTATCATCGACATTGCCTGCGATCATGGTTACCAGGTAGTTAATCTTGCGACCCTCAGAAGCTTGCATTGTTTACAAATACTACTTATGTTGGATTTAGCATATTCATCTTATTGCCTTTGTTCTTCTTACTGTGAAGTTGAATGTACGTATTAGAAAAAAATAGGTCATTCAGAAGATTTGTGAACTGGGGCAATTGCATAACGTGCTCGGTGCTACCTACATGAAATACCAGTAGTCAACTTTTGCAGTGGTTGTAATTCATCATTCTCGAGTAACTTTATTTGGGGAAGCATGAAAATTGAAAAATCTCTAGTTGCTAAGAAGTCCATCGGTTATCATGTATTATATTGTTAAGCTCTTAGCTTGTGCATAAGTGGATGTCTAAGCATACTCATTTCCTTGTCAATATTTTTGTTTATCATCACGGGCAGTGGTTTTTTTTTTCGCCCTCATAAAACATTGTCACGAGTTAGGGCATGCTACCATGGTTCCTCCTCCTTTTCTCAAGTCTTGACCTGTACATACATATAATGTCATTTATATTGCGCAAGTTTTTCATGCTTCTTCTATCTTGTATTCTTTATTTGAAATTTGAAAATCTAACGATTTTCCTAAATAGGTTGAAGAACGTACTATTCCAGTAGAGGAGTTGCTTGATGGAGATGAAGTTTTCTGCACGGGAACTGCAGTTGGTGTTGCTCCTGTAGGTAGCATAACATATAAGGGTAGAAGGTATGTAACAATTTTCTCTTGCCATCGTATGGTCAAAAAATGTTGTCGAATCGAACCAGAATGATGACCATTGTGGTAACAACCCTAAAAAAAAGTTGCATTTTGCTGAGTCAATGGCTATGTTCGCCCATCCCCCCCTTATCAATTTATATCTTGTTGCCACATCTTATTTGGTAAAATCTCATGTCAATTAGGGACTGGGGATGATTTGGAATTAGATAGAACGGTGATTTGTTAGATTCGATTGCAATTATCACAAATTTGAGAGTGGGAATAGGTGAATGATAATTGACCCTATAGCCAGGACAACTTGTTTTAGATGCTAAAATATCATGAAATTCTTGCATGTAACCTTGACTTGATGTAATTATGTTCATTCACAAAATCTTTCCATGCAATTGGGGGCCCCACAATATGGTAACAAACGTGGAAGAGCATGTCAAGCTTTGTACGTTCGACAAAGGCTAATCAAATCAAAGTTAAACTTTTATACGAATGCCAAACAATGAGTGTGGTAGCTTGTGGTGGAGAATTAAGAAATTAGATGCACCTAGAATTTGTCTTATAGGATAAGGATGTTCAAACGGGTTAGCAGCGCAACAAAAAAAAAATACACAGAGAAATGAATATGCTTGTTTTGGAAAACGATACAAATTCACCAAATTTTGCAACAATCTTGTTCCCATTTTCTACCTTGTTGTTCCAAGAGCGATTGGTCTAGCAAGAATTCTAGACCACATATTGTGCCTTTGTTTTTTCTATGCATATGGATTTCTATACATGTACGCATGCAATGTTTTTTTATCTGTGAGGAAAATTCAATGTGCATAAATAAGTAGCAATTAGTGAGGAAATTCAGTAGATATGCTTTTTTTATCTTCATTATATCCAAATATTTGGCTTCCCCAATAGCGTAAGCATGCTCATTTTGTAAATGCAGGGTTGAGTATAAAACGGGAAGTTGGCTTGTGAGTAGGGATCTGTACTCGACACTTGTAGGGATTCAATCAGGTCATATAGACGACAAGAAGGGATGGCTTCTTGAGATCAAATAAGCGTTGATGTGTCCTCAGATTGCAGCAAAATAAATAAGTACGGAAGTACTGTTCACTCGTCAACCGGTTTCTTAGTTGTAAATAAGGGTCTGGTATAGGAAAACTATCTACGCCATAGATACTATCTTTTCCAGTTTTCGTATTTTTTGGCAGTAGGTTTTACTACCGGTAGTAGCACTGGTACTACCGGTAGTAGTTGTGGTAATACATGTGGGAGTTCTGGTAGTAGTTCTGATAGTAGCGATTGTACTACCAGTAGTAGGGCCTGTTTTTACCAATTTTTTATATCTTTTTTATTGAAATAATTATTAAATATTTAAATTGTTGGTCTCTAAGGGTAATATTTGCACTTATTCTCGGTTATACATAGATGATGAATACGTGGTTTCGGGATTCCATTTGACGATTAAGCATTTGTACATTATTTCTTTTGCTTGTCGATTATGACTTGAGAATTATTGTATCGTGGTGGTTGCCTTGCATTGACACGAAATATTGTTTGGCTCTCCGACAGGAGATGTGCTGGTTATACGATGTTTGACTCTCCGACGGGAGATGTGCCGGTTATATGACGTCTAGCCTCTGACGGGAGATGTATTAATATATTTCAATATTGTCTAGTCACCGAAGGGCGAGGTGCTAGTTGGAATGTGATAATTGAATCGATATGAGAATCATGAGTTGATTATACGGTTGACTGTAGTTTTATACTCTAGATCCTGTGATCATACTTCGAAGACTTGGACTAATTGTTATACACGTGTTATTATAGATTGTTTATGAACCATGCCAAATCAGTGCAAATTCATATAATATTGGCATAGACATCTCTACTGGGCTTTGTGGCTCACCCTTTCATCCTTTCAGGTATTGCTTCGAAGACATGATTTGGACTTGCATGGATGCATAGCGATGCATATTTTTGAAAGAATGTCACAATAGGAGTTATATATCATCTTTAGACCCTTTTTTTTAAAGATGTAAAATAACTCTTCTTTTGTGGAGCCATGTACTCAAACTCAATTGTAATATTTGAACATGTATTTTAGTTATCGGGCCGGTAGTGTTTTCTTTTTTGGGTTGTAATACTTAAAACTTAAGAACTTAATTAGATTTTCAAGTATGATAATTTGGAAGTATTTTCGTGGAATTTGCAGATTTTATTTAAAAATGTGAATGTTTATCTTACTTAAAATTGCGAGCGTGACGTTATAGATTTAATTGGTACATGTGTAAGCCCACCGGGTCATAGTAAATTAGTTGTTATGATTGATTGCCCGTCGTGGAATCAGATGCATTATTATGCGGGCCCAAGTGACACATACGTATTGAATTGTTTTTGACCTGTGTGGTGCTTGACATGTTACTAAGATGGGCCAGATACAAGATCTGTTTTCTACTAGTTATGGACATTGTTAGAAATTATTTCGCTTGCCTTGTGATCTTCTCTTATTGATCTTATGTTTTCAAACTCTTGTTTCTTTCTGTCGTATAGTATTCTTTCCGTGGTTTAATGTTGTTAATAAATGTTTGCACTATAAGTAAGCTGCTGAATAAGTACATGCATGGAAACGCCATCCTCTTCTTTCACTGGCTTCTTCACTTTGTAAAAGACATTGTTCCTGTACTTTGTTTGGTTTTTCGAATCCTCTCATCCCGGCAGGAAATATAATTCTATCAAACTAGTGTTTTGCTTAAGTTTATGTACAATAGAAACATGCTAAGTCAAATAAATATAAACTCGATAAAATCCTAATGATTGACAAAAAAAAGAGAACCTAAAATGGCTTTTTTAAGAGCAAAAATATCATTTTCATATAGTCATTCAAGTTGTATGTTATATTGAGGATAAATAGGGTTATATTAGTAAACGCAACATGCCAACAAGTCACTTGTTAAAGTAGGGGTAGACATTGATTTCAAACAATATAAGGTAAGCAGTATGATTTTACTAGAATCAAGTGGGTGTTTGTTAAATTTACCCTATAAAAAATCTAATTGATTTGGGCAAATTATATTTTGGAGAAGAGAAATGATCAGTAAATTCTAATCATCTATTTTTCTTTTGACATGTGTATTGAATGTATTTTAAATTCTAATCAGCTGTTTTAAATTTACCTAGATTTTTGTGTCTCATCATGTATTGAGTGTTTATTTTCCTCAATCTAGTGTGAGAACTTTTCTTTACCATACATCCATCACATCACATCTTTCATAAGCTTTCATGGAGCTAGTTGGCCATTCTACCAAGGCCGGATGAGATCTAGAGCCACTTGATCACGGAGATTGAGACTGTGCATGCTCGTGGTGACTATGGTTTGCTTAGGAGCTTGTTGGGTTTGGTTCATTTTTATGCGGGATTATGGATAGTTATTCAACATAGGATGATATTCCTTGTATTTAAATTGTTTACCTTACGCATTATGAAAATTATTGTGGTTCATATACTTGTTGTGAGTTGAATTTGTATACAGTTTGAATATTTGTTTGGAAGATGGATGTGGACACTTGAAATGTGTAATGACGGACTAGATTCCTTCGAAAATGCTATGGGTGATGTGAATTAGACTCCCTCAAGGGATTAGTAGGAAGTGAACTAGGTTCCTTCAAGAATACTAGGAGAGTAATGTGACAATTTGAGAGGATTTTTTTTGAAAATGCAATTGAATTGTGGAACTGAGCATGTGAAATTATAGGTTAATTACATACGCTTTAAACCATTAAGTTTGTCATTTACATTCATTTAGTCGGATGTTCAATGATATTGCTTAGGCTATTTTAAATTGAGAACCGTTACATGTCAATCATCTCATATACTTATAACACTTGTGTAGATATTTCTACAGAGCTCTATAGCTCACCTCTTGAAGTATTGTTCCGGAACACTAGCATGGTATGCTTGGCATGTGTTGGATTGACATTTTGTTTTTTTGAAAGATCATATTGAGGAGTTATCCAACATTTTGTTAATTGTATTTTTGAAGATGTACTATAATTTCATTTCCCTTGTCTCTTTGATTTGAAAGATGTAATTTCTTATGCACTTGAAACAATATTTTGATATACATTTAGGCCTAGATTGCCCTTCTTATTGTAACACACTCTAAACTTTATTTTGATGATGATGGAAATAAAATGGCAGACTTGGAATTTTGGGTTGTTATTGTGTATAGTATCATGAGGCTTATAAATGATTAAACTTATGATTTTATATGTTAAAAATCGAGGGCGTGACATCCAGACCAACAAACCTCTGGCAGTTTGAAACTTCAAACCTTCAAAAATTTCAAACAAACCCTCAAACCTTGTTCAAAAGTAAGTTTCTTATCCTTATTTCCTCCTTTGAATGCCCATAATTCAACCTTGAATCCCTTCCAAAAAGATATGAGGAGTTGGCCAAACGTTGAAGATGACAGATTTACAGATGCGACTGCAATGTCACCTATATCACACTTCACGGTCGCAACATGGCCACTGACTAGTAACCTCCCTCACGACTGCGACCCTTGAGTTGCAACTGACTTCTTTCCACCTTGCGGCCTAGAGGCCTTACCCCGTGGCCGAGACTTTCACCTTACCCAATGACCCAGTCCATGTGGCCGAGCTTCGAAGCTCATGGCTGCAGACTTAAACGCCAGAAAGTACTACCTTGCGGCTACTAGTCCCAGAATCCAACAAAAGGCTCTATTCACTCTGTAAAGTTACATTTTTGTCCTTATTGCTAATATTACACTTTGCACCTCTCTATATTTAATGTTTGCATAGGTGTGAAATTACACTTAGACCCCTATAGTCTTAGGATGATAGAAACAACCCAACATTTTATGAAAATTACCTTGTACACTTATAACCCTTAAAAATTTATAGTTTTACCCCTTGTTCTGAGAAAATGATTAATTTACGAACATCTTACAAAATTACTATAGTTTGCAAGTAACAAATCTTATTTTTACCTGAATCCAAAATAAATCCTAGGCACATCAGATCACATAAGAACTTAAAACCATTAAGAATATTTGACCTTGTGATTAGCAATGTATGTTTAATGATGCCTTGTTTATCTTTCTTTCCATATCGTTTATTGCTTTGCCATTATTATATTATTGTTGATGATTTATTATATTCTGTAAAAAGATGTCAAGTATGATGATAAATTGTCTTTACAACATATTGATGAATTACTAAGTGTAAATATAGAACGAATGGTTGGTACTTAGGGTATCAAGTGGATATTCGCATATGAAAACTATCAGAACCTTGATAAATGGAATTAGTGTTGTGATTTCCTACTATTCATGAGAATATCTACGGTTGTCTTTAGCTATAATGGAATTGGGTCAACTTAACCAGAGGTGCACTGACCCAAGCAATGTATTTAGTAGGTGATGCATTTAATTGTGTAATGCATTTAGCTAAATTATGCTTAGTCCATCTTATATTTAGTAATCTTGTGCCCTTTTTATTGTATAGCAGGCGTCAAGTCACTATAGGATGTACTTCAGAGTCGGCACAATATCAGGAAATATAACATCTCGGGATAACGTAATGATTGAGAACATGACATTTAGAAACAAGGCGGTTGGGAGCATGACGGCTGGGGCGCGTGGCTAGCATATAGGTCCAGATTGTCATCGGACGAGAATACTATAATCGTTACCAGTGATAAAAATTAATTTTGATGAATTATATGACCGGGTTCATTTTGAAATTACTGGTGATGGTGAACCATTCTTGAGAAATTGAACTAAGTTGTCGACTTATTGAGAAAATAATTATTTTGAGGTACCAACGTTGGATAAATTGAGAATTGATGAGAAATTTATAAGATCTATTTCATTCTCAATATTAATTTATTTTCTACACTCAATTATTTCTACTTCCGTATTTGTTGCTTTTACATACTTTGTGTTTACTATTCATTTAAATAAAATCATTCAAATAGAATTTTACGGTAAGTTAATTTATTGGGATTCATAGCTCATGTTTCATTTCTTTCTCTCACCCTTGCCATTTCATGCCAAGTGCTAATGCAAATGGACTTGATCAAGAGTACGTGCCGCCAGAAGGTTCTTTTTCAGAGAAAGCACTGTGAAGTCTTGGTTGATTTAGTATAGGTCTTAGTTAGCTCTGAACTCTTAAGTAAAGTCCTTTTGTTAAATCTCTTTTTGAGAGACTTTACCTGTTATTTCACTTTTGTATGAGAAAAGCACCTACACTTTGACTATCAATGAGATGATGTACTTTTATTTCTTTATTTAACGTTTCTAAAGTTCGGGACATTACGATAACCCTCTTCGAATCCATGGATTCCCACAAATCTCAATTTGCATTGAATAATAAACATTAAACAATGTGTTGTCCAAAATGTTGAGGATGTAATTGCTTACCATAAATTTGGAATGCTTCCACGCATCCACTACCGCAACAACTTAACAGTCAATCATTAGAAATTCAAAAAGTTTGTGTGATTGAATTGGGACACCGAAAAGTCTCATGGCAATCAGAAGGTCCCCGTACATTATGCATCCTAAAGGTCTGCACTTCCTATCACTAATTGCCTCCACAATCCTCTGTTCATGGTTGGATGCTTAGAGGTTTTCGGTTTCAGCATTCCAAAGGTTTCATTGGTCTTTTTATACCGAGCTCATTTTTGGTATTGGACACCATATAATTCACGAATTTTTTATGCAAAGGAAGTGCTCACTAGCTTGTTCTCCAAGTGAGAGAGATTCATGCACGAGCAAGTTCGATAGGTAAACAATATTAGGTGTTACCTAGTTCGTGGAATCGTTTTACCCTGGGAGACGACGTCGAAGCTATCCTCCAATACTCATAGTGAGACAGCGATTTCGTCTTAAGAAAATTGTATTAAATACAAGACTTTGGTGCGTTTTCAATTCTTGTTTCGTATCGATGTATAGATTCTGTACTTTTGTTGATTTGATCATAATGAAATGTTGGTATAGTTTCTGGTATCTTCGTATGTTCTACAAATCTGTCTCGTTATATTTTCCTACATTAGTTTCATGTTCATTCAAGCCAGGGGCATGTTCAGTGAGAAATCTCGTCAAATTCAAGGTGGTAAGATTGAACAATATTTTTCTTTTGTAGCCTATTGAACTTGGTGCCATTGAATTTTTCTTGTTTCTCCATATGACTTGCAGGAACACTAGAAACAACAAAGACCACGAAGGTAGGGGCGACGGAAACCACCCTAGTAGTAACTAAATTAGGTGGGGTCCCATTTGAACTAGAAATATTTTGTCAAGTTTCAGCCATTTCAACAAGAAGCTACAAAAAATTGAAGAGGAAAAAAAAAGAAAATATGGTTCAAGATTGTTAGACAATCAAATGTGAAAAACTGTTTTGTTGTAAAACCGAAGTGTAAGGAAAAACAGTTTCTTTAAAATTGTTAGACAATCTACTATGAAAATACATTATCTGCAAATAGTAAAGTATAGAAAAAATAAGTTTTTTAGGAATCTAAAACAGACTAATCAGAATATAATTAATAACAAAAATAAATAACAAAAATAAACTTACATAATCGATGTAAATACAACGAAATCAGAAAAAGATTGAGACCAGTGATGAACACTATTTTTTTAAAAATATTTTGGCCTCGAACTAGTGCTCACAAATATGGACGTTTACCTCCCATGGTCCAACGATATTGTCGCACAATGTCAAAGCACTTCTTCAGCAATGTGCACTACAAGCAAAAACTGTGAAGAACTCTTGCGACTTTCTATATGCAGAACTCGACTAGCCACCGGACATGATTGTTTGAAGACGAAAAGATTTTAGTCACAACAAGTTGGAGGTGAAAGGGTTTCGATTACAACTGTTTGGACGTGAATAGTATGGTTGCATCGGTTCGGATCTATTCAAAACTTTTCGAATGAAAAAGATTGGGTTGGACCTGTTCGGATTAGAACCGATCCAGAATTAAGTCAACGTCTAATTTTATTGACCAAAAAAGTTAAGCAAGCCGAAAATAAGTCCAAAACCTTGGCCCAATCGGCCGAATAGTAGGGGCAAAACGGCAATTTAATGCGCGCCCGCCCTCTCGCAAAAGTTGTATGACTCAAAGAGCCAATCCCTTATAAAAACTATACATTTATATACCGAACTTATTCTCACTATTTTTTGAATGTAGGATAAAGTTTCAAACCCACCTTTTCCATTTTTAAGTACGAGCTTTGATGCCAAATTTCTTTCACTTCGTAAATAATTTTGACTAGTTCTTCACTCGATTTTAATCTCTTGACATAATAGATAAATGAACATCCTGGGTCTGTCCCAATCGAAGTGTGAGACCCAATTTAATTTGGTTCCAAATTAACCATGTCAAACCATTTTCCAACATTTTGCACTTAGCCACTAACAACTAGCTATTGGATGTGGCTATTAGAGCAAGTGCAAGAGCTTGTGTAAAAGAGCTGATATAACTATTGTAGCTAACCAAATGGGTAAAAAACACTTGCAACAAGTTCTCTATACCCATAGCCAATATACATTCTGCTACAGTGCATAGTCATTTTTGGTTAAGCACGGCTCATCACTAAATTCTGCTGGCTACAGAAAAGAAAGAAAAATATAGGTTTTTTGCATTGCTTTATTTTTGCAAAGGATAATGAAAAATAGTATTTTAAAGGGGAATAGGTAAAATAGAGAAGGTTGGTGGAGTTTTGAAAGAAATAATGTCTAGTTAAATTAAAATTATGCACTGTTGAGAAAGAAAAATAGCCAAGAACTATTGCACTTGCTCTTAGCACGATTGCGATCACAACCGATGGCAAACTTTTGACATGATCTTGTTAAAGTGGCTTCAGACGTACGTCACGGCCAGAAACTCGATTGGATATATACGTTGATGGTTATACTAATCCAAATAGAACTAATGGAGGTAACACTTTTCTTTTTCTTCTCTCTCCGAATCTCTTATTTCATTTCGAGGCGTTAGCGTAAAATTTTCATTTGCACACGAACACTTATCAAATTTAACCCCCTTAAAGTTTGGCTTGTTGCCTGCATATTGATTGGTCGCCAGTTTTGTCCCTCAAACGAATTGTCTCAGCCGGGGGAAGGAGGACCTGTGCAGGGTGTATTGTGTGCCAAAATAATATCATTTTTGCACACAAAAATTACACGAACACTGTCCGAACGATGCCCGAGTCTTTGGGCAGTCTTTTGTACGGAAAAATGACGTTATTTTGTGCCCAATGCGTAGCTCGTTTTAGCGTACAAAAAACTGCCGGAAAACTGTCTGAATATTACCCGACTATTTGAGTAATTTTTTGTCCATTAAAATAACATAATTTTGATGCAATATATGTTTTCCTATGTGCAATGCACAACAAAGCGCTCAAGTAACGGGTGGAGGCTATAAACTTGATTGATAGGTCTACGATGGAACTATTTGCAGGAAACCTTTTATTTCTTCTATTTTTTTATTTTTATAATGACGACCGAATAGAATTTTCTCTCCTTCTAGCTTCAACTCAAAGTTCAACCCAAGAAATTGTTCGTTGAGTATTTTTGAAACGATTTTTGAGAAAAAAAACTCTAAGATATTGTTTGGTGTAAGTGTTTCAGAAAAAATTTGGAAGTCAAAATTTTTCAGCATTTTCGAGATGCTCTCTCTCTCTCTTTTCTTTTATAGAGAAATGAATGTTGTTTAGAAAAAAAAGTAAAAATATTTGAGAAAAACAACTTCCCAAAAATTTTCAAATTTTTTTGAGAAATTCCCAATCGAATATAGCCTGAATTCAAATTCATTGATAGCTAACTTTTTGAATTGATTATTTTTGTCCCAAAAAAAAACTTTATAATTTTTTTTTTAACGTTAATTTTTTTAAATTATTAATTCGTCTTGGTCAGAGAAATTTAACAAAAATTTTAATAATAGGAACCAAATTTTGAAAAACAATTAAAGAGGATTAAAAAATTCAAAAAGATTATCTGTTTTTAAATTATTTTCGTCATTAGTGATTTTTTTTTAATTTTTGAACATAATTTTATAACTTTTTAGATTAATTCATTTCATCCTAAATAATCAATAGTTTATAAAAATTAAACGCAAAACTAACAAATGTAAAAGAAATGATACAAAGATAAAAACAATACATAATTACCTTAGGCTAAATTAGCCGTTTGGTCAAACTATTCGTGATGAGCTGAGAGGACGCAAGTTTAACGGTATCAAGGCAACAATGATTTTCCGGCAATAAGGAATGCATTTTCCATCTCTCAAAGTTTCAAGCTTTATTTTGAGTTGTTGAAAACAATAACTTTAATTTGAATTACGGACTTAAAAAATATGAAGTAGCTTTTTTATCTATTGATCAAGTTGATGTCAAACGAGCTTCCAATCAAGATTCAAGATTCAACAGCTTGATTTTTTCGATTGTGAAGTATAAACTAATTTGAGTTGGAATTTGAACGGGCGTTAAAATTGTGTTCAAGTTTAATTTGCTTACGCAACAAATAAGGCAAGCACCGCACCATGTCTCCATCCCAATTTAGTAGGAAAAAAATAATTGGCATAAATTCTAACCATCACCTTAGGCTAGAATCTGACCCTTCTAAACACTACTATACTCCCCTTGGTTGCCACTCATTAAGTTTGTATTTTTCCAGGGGCCTGAGAAAGGAGGTAGCGTCACTTTGTTCTGTGACGTAACCGATTCACATGTCTCAAACCTGTACTACAAAGGTAAGGATGAATAGCACATGGATTGGGGTAGGTCACAAACTATTCTGAAGCCCATTTTGTGGATTTGATCATGGTACCACCTCCCGAGTAGGACCGAAGAAGGGGCACACTTGAATTCCTTGAACACAGAGATCACAAACCCAGAAGGAAAACAAGAAAAAGGGCTAAAATCTAAATAACTCAAGAACTCGGGCGCTGAACGATATTCAGCATTATATCTAAATTCCTTTTACCCCCTCGAGTTTATACACATTTTCTACTCCAATTTCTCGTCCCAGCACAGAAAGAAGAAACCCAGAACCAAAAATAAAAACGAGCAAATTGTTATTTGAATAGACATTTCATTTGTATTACCAGAGGGAGAAGAAACATCTACAGCTTTATGTAGTCACAAATTTGGGGGTGGGAGAAACTTAGCACAGAAAAAAAGGTGGCAGATTTAAGATGAACAACACCCACCTTTCTTGGGTTGACCATCTAATTCATGGCTCCCGTCTCCCTGTAAAACAACAGTCTTTCCATTCCCCATCCGGGTAGGATCTTTTTTCTTTAGTTCTTGAGATTGTATTACTTTTCTGCTCAAAATATTGTAGATTTCTCTGACCAATGTCTGAAATGCAGAGGTTACATTGGATGAATCGAGAGCTGAAGTTTCAATGAAGAACAAACCCTGTGCCTCGGCTAAGGTTTTGCCTTCGGCAGTGGAAACCTCCCTCGCATCTTTCAGATCAGACTTGTTTCCAACAAGAATTGTAACTACATTCATGTCCGACTGAGCTGTTCAAGAAACAAAACAACACAAAATCAAGCCTTGGCTTGTCAAACTGTGGAAGAGTAAATTGAAGATAATATTTTCTTTACCATCATAGGTGGATTTAAAGAACATTACACACGTTTGTTTATGTTCAGAAGACCATTTCATTACCCTATGCAAAAGTCAATGTGAGCAGATTACTCATCTGGACATCATGCAGCCCGGATGCTGCAATTTTCACTTTCAGTGAGAGTTGAATGCAAAAGCACCAGGGCACCACAGTTTCATTTGATTATCACTCGACTGATAACAACGAAGACCCAACTCAGCACATCTGAGTTCAAAAACCAACCTCTATATTGATAATTTATAATGTCATGATGACGATAAAAATAATTACAACAGAGGACGGTGGCACATTAAATCATTCCGGGCATACTTTTTATCAGCAAATTCAATATTCATCAGTGAAGAAAAACTTAGAAGAGTATCAACCTTCTGAAAATTCATAAACAAAACAGACTTGAGTGAAAAAATTCTCTCCTTCATTAGTAGGTGTGATCATCACTCCATATACCCAAATGTGATTCTAAAAGACTCATGTTCTTAAGGGAAACTTAACAGCACATACAAACTGGACCCAATATCATTGGTTGTGGTACTTACTGTGAAGTTCGTTAAGCCATCTGCCAATGCTGTCAAAAGTTTGGCGTCTACTAACGTCATAGACCACAAGAGCTCCAACTGCACCCCTGTAATATGCGGATGTAACAGCCCTGAACCGCTCCTGACCAGCTGTGTCCCAGATCTGTGCCTTGACTTCCTTGCCATTGATGTCCAGTTTCTGAGTTTGGAACTCCACTCCTATCGTGGATTTCGAGTTGGGATAAAACTCATCTCTTGCAAATCTAGCAAGCAAGTTCGATTTCCCGACGGCCGAATCTCCAATCAAAACAATCTTGAAAAGGTAATCCTCAGTTTGCTCCTCCTCCGTGTAAAATGTCATTTCCAACAGTCATACGATGCCAACTAGAGAACCATGTTTGCTGATGCAATGTGTTCAATCCCGTGGGTTCCTTTCAGGAACTAAAAACCTAACAAAGACCAAACATTTCCCAATTGAAGACGAGGAGCAGAAATTAGAAGAAGCAAGAACAAAGACAATGGCAAGAAGGCATTTTGAAGGCACAAATAGGTGTATGAAGGACAAAAGCGTTCTGTAATTACTTAGAAGCAGCACAAAAGGAATGTAACCTTCTTGCTTACAATGGTGAAGGTAACGCAGTCTAATCAGAAAAGATAAATTCCCATCCTCCAAAGTTCCCTGGTCCGCACTCTTCACCCCTAATACTTGGAACATGTCTAGAGCTTTCTCTACTTTAGAGTCCAATCTAGTCCTTCAAAGGCAAGTTTTTTAAGATACCTGTAGTTTCAAGGAAAGCATAAGAATCTAAAAACTTCTAAAGAAGGATTAATATTCTTTGTTGTTGTTTCCTTACCTAAGTTCTTGCAAAAAAAAAAAAAAAAATTGTCCCCTCCTAGTAGACTAAATTAGCATTAAAGAAAAGCATATTTGATGTTTTGGAACTTACAGCTCAGTGGAAGTGTGCTTTTACCATGCAAATTCTCATCTACAGGCTCAACACCCTTTTAAAACCAGTGCTAAGCACTTTGTCCGCCCAGATACCCACTCTACTTGCACTTGCTCTTGCCCTTCTTCATGTGCTTCTGAGCTCAAACCTAAATAACAACTTAATGTCAGTGGGGACTCCAGAAATTTTATCAATGGGGTCATTCAAATCAGCTTCCATTGAGTAAAATTGTAAGCGAAAATTTAGAATTACAAATAGAAGCGCTATCCAAAAGATACTTGGAATTCTTCGAAACTGAGGTATAATTAGCTGAAGAAGACCTTGGCCAATACTTTCAAAATTTTCAATTTACTCTCCGATTTGGAAAATCTAAAGCCTGGGAGCTAAATTTCAGCTGGGTTTTTCTTTTTTTATCTCGCCTACCCACTACTCATAAGTTTATATACTCTTAGGTAACTAATTACCTAGTTTGACTACTGAAAATATTCATCTGTATAAAAAAAATTTAACTTTTTGGAGGGTGAAAATTAATACACCCACTAATTTCAGTTAAAAAAGCCTAGTGGTATCTTCCCTGCTTGAGAAGTAAGTGATACTCCAACATTTGCATCGCAATGTGGTACTCCTACATTGTAAAAACAGAGAAGTACAATGAGTTAACAATGACTTCAAGTCTAAGTGACTCTCACAAAGAAATCAACGGGTAGGGTGGTACTCCAACATGTTCATTGTGAGCTCGTACTCGTGCGTAATAACATACAAAGAACTGGAGAACCGTGACAAAAATTCTGTTGAAAGAATGCCTAATGGTTGAAGGTCATCATTTTTGTCTATTTGGCAAAAAGACAATCCTACTTAGCTCAAAGGAGGGGTTGAGGACAAGAATGCACCACAACAACAAAAGATAAGAAGCATAAAGAATATCACATAAACATTGAACTTTAGGAAGTCTCAACAAGTCCATTTCTTAATAATTTGAGACAACTAAACAGTGACAGCAATTCACAAATGGATAGTTATGAACAGAAAAATAATTGACACTTGCTTATAAACTCTGTTTAGGATGGTAATTGATTACAGAAGGCCAATCCTATAAAAGTGTATGAAACCCCTAGTAAGTAGTAACCCATGTACCATTGGGCAGCTCAAAGTCCAAACAATAGAAAGCTTAAATGGGGTATTGACCATGCACTGAATGGGAGATGAGGGCAACCCCAAGAACCCTGAACACATAAGAAGGTAAAGATAATGTGAATTGGGCTCACTAAAACAGCATAGAAAGCAGCCAAAACTGCCATGGTATAAAAACATTAAAACGTTCCTTCAACTAAAAGACAGCTCAAACTAAAAGACAGCTCAATTCATCACTTACTTTAAGAACAAATGCAACAAGACGTTGGGTATCCTAAAAGATTTTCCAGCCTTGCGAAATAAACCAGAAGAGCCAAAAAGTCATTATTTTGTTACTATAGGCAAAAGAATCAGCAATCACAAAAGTCTTAATGATGGTAGCCAACAAAACTATGAAATAAAGGGCTAACTCAAATTTCAATGCAACAAACCTCAAAAAGGTGGAACTGAAATACTGAATAGCAAGTGTCATCTTGTGAACTTTAAAGCCACAGAAATAACCGAATAAAAATGTACAGACAGGCATCAACAACAAGATGAGGACAATAGAAATCTCCGGGAAAACAAAAAAGGAGGGGGAAAGGGATTGATAGTTTACTGTAGCGATAACCAGTGTTTGCCAACATAATTGTCTCATATTGTCCAGAACCAACAGAAGAACCAATATTTTTATGTACAAGGTCAGACCCGATATGTAGCAATTACAAAAACAATACTGACAGCTTCTTCAAGATATTTAATATTTTTCCTGGTCCATCCCATTGTCTCTACTCAAACCTGGCAGTTTGGCTAACCCTACAGCTGTCTGTGAGCGTGTGCGAATCTATATGTCTCTTTCTTTTCATGAACTCGGTGTCTGGAGATTTATGCCACCTGATCTCTTGGCATATATACTGTCCATCCCACATATGCAAGGTAATTATTGGGCCTATGCCGTGAGGTAATCACAGAGAGAAATAAAACTAACCATTAGTTCACCTCTTGATATTCAAACCTAATCCCCTACAGAACAAAACTCACGCTGCCCACTGGGCTAGCCCCATATTTACGGCAAGCATATGACAAGAGGGATTTATTGGTTCTCATTACACATTGACTTTTTAATTAAAAAAGTTGTTTAGCAAAAAAAAAATTAAAAAAGTCAACGCATCACAAACTTGGGCAATGACCATCGCATTCCAAAATTGACCACGCAGTATTTAATTTCAAAGCATTGCCAGACATTTTCATTCCCAAATTCCGTAAAATAAATTAATTGACATTCAGATGCATGATGGTATGGATACGTACTGATACTTTCAAGAGGTCACATTGAACCCATATTCATACAGAATGCTGGAGATAATAAACAATTTCTTAATTATTCCATAAGAATCCTACCTTTTGACGGTCGATTGCGAAATCCCACTCTTATCTCCCTCGCTGAAGCTTTCTGATCAAATAGTAGATGAATCAGAACCGTCAAATACGTTATCGGTTATAGAATGCTGTCAAAAGTGCATTATCCCACCACTAATCCAATAAAAAACCCAGAATCGGGAGGTTTAACGGTTCTGGATTCGTGAGATTAGGGTCGTAGGAATCGCGATTCGAGGAGGGAAGACGCTAGCACGAAGGGGAGGAGAGAGGAAGATACAGGGAGAGACGACAACTTTAGGCGCCGATTGGATGCACTATTATTTTAAGTTGATAATTTTTGGAGGGAGATAAGATAAGAGAGGTATTATTTTTAGAGGAATGACCTATAATATTTATAGGAGAGTGTAAAAAAATAAATGGTTTGGATGAGGAATTAAATAGGAGAACATATTTTGACTTGATTTGGATGATTTATGAAATGAGGGGATAAGAATATGTGGATAAAGAAAAAAACTGTCAAATAACTATTTTATCCTTGTATAGTATTAAACTTGATTATATATTGAATAAAGTATATAAATACAAGACTGAATATATATAATTAATATTAGATAATTAGAAATATTAATTAATTTAGAAATTTATTAATGTATTATATTTAATAAAAAATTTTATTTAAAAAATAAATGATAAATAAAAATATCAATCAATTAAAAAAGGGTAAAATGCATTGACCTCCCCTGAGGTTTCTGACAAATGCAAAGACCTCCCTTGTGGTTTTGAAAAATGCAGACACCTCCCCTATTTTAGAAAGTATTACACCATTTCCCCCCTCCCGTTACTTTGCCTTAGACGTCGTTTGTTTTTACACTGAAATGACAATAACACCCTTTAGTATATACTGCACCTATTAGAATGGGGTATCACTGTTTTCATCCATCAAAGATGCAATGTGTGTTCAACTGTGAGAGAGAGAGAGAGAAAGGGTTCCATGTCCTGATCGTTTTTCTTTGTCATCGTCTCGATCGTACCACACCGAGCATTGTAGATCATGTTCGTAACAGAATGTGCATTCGCCGTACGTTGCGAATCGAAATGGTGTGTTAGGATTTGAGCGAAGTTCCGAAGTTGCAGATCAGGTTTGTAACAGAAGGTACCTCCTTTCCTAATTCTCTATTTACATTGCAGATCAGTTTTTCGTAACAATGGCATCCAAATCTGTTTTTAGTTAGTGTGAAGCACATTGCTTTTTTCATAACAATGGCTAGGGCATTTTTCCTTGTTTCGTGACAAAGGCATTGAGTAAAGTGCAAACCAATACTCATTTATAAAAAAATTTAGTTTGATATTTAGAGAGTTTTTGGTTTGTCTTGTAACAGTGAACCCTCTGATGGTTCAGTTCAAACAAGTATAATTGAGTAAATTTTATTTTTTCAAATTCTTTTTTTAGTTCAAATCGTGTTGCAAATCGTGTTGTTGCCTACCATTGAACCCTCCAACCAGTAAAATCGAGTGAACCCTCTGATAGTTTGTTTCTAAAATTTTTGTTTTGTAGGATTTTGCTGATGGAGCTTAAATATGGCCCTTAGGAAGCCAAATTAATGTGTACAAATGCTATTTCCTTTATGCCCATTGCTTGGAATTGAACGTTCACGAATTCGGAAACTATCATTCGTGGTTGAGATTTTGAAAGCTGTTAACATGGACGACATTAGTAGTACGAACGAAGGGAAGAAGGCTTTTATGGTTTGATCAATGAGTCTTGAATTGATCTGCCGAATCTAAGGCTTGTTGGATGTCAAAAGTGAGTCTTTTAATTTTCAATACAAAACAAGCATGTTTCTGCTAGTTAGGTTGGTTGAAGGCAAATATAGGCTAGATGCGTGTGACTTGTAGTCATCTTTGTTTGGTCTTCGACTATGGAAAGAGAAGAAAAGTAAGAAATAGGGATCTTGGATCTAAGCGTAACCAAGTCCGTCTCATACCTTATTTCAATTTCCCCGCTTTGGCTGTGTTAACCTAGCTTTCCCCCTATCCTATCTGTGGGTATGGTCCAAAATATGATTTTTTTGCTATTATTTTTAGCTTTTTAGTATTAGGACATCTTGTTGAAAAACTTACTGGTATATTCAGCCTTGTCTAGATATTCAACAAGTTCAGACAGAATAAGCTAAAAAAAGAAAGTGCATATTCTACTAATTTGATTTGATAAGATCTGAAAATGGCTGCAAATGTGGAGGTTAGTTGGAGAATGATCTGTTTGTTTGTTGTTTTAAAGCTAAGTTTTTAGATGATATTTTAGAAACTATCATATTTCGTAAGTTAACTATTCTTAAGACAAATGGTATTTTTCATGTTTAAACAATTTTATGTTAGTTTGGGGGTTCTGATATGTGCTCTTTTTTAATGTTTCATTTTCAGGTATGGCCCCTTTTCTTGGATTTGATATAATCATGGACTACAAAGATAGAATGGGTGAAGCACATATTGTTGATCCAAAAAAATATTGTGTTTGAAGCACTATAAAGATAAACTAGTATGTTGGGAACTACTATTGCTGAATTATATCAGCTATCTTATTGTGTCTGGATTTGTAATGGATTTGTCATGGATATACTGATTTGCTGAAAATAGTTATGTAATTGGTTTAGTTGTTTATCTGCTGGAAATGGAATTGGTTAATTTCTTTATTTGCTATAATTAATTTTATTCCATTTCTTGATTCACTTGTTTATTTGTCGAAATTGGTTCTTATGCGCGCTTCTTGATTCATTTGTTTATTTTGCTGGAAATTGATTTTTTTCGTTTTTTTTTTGCTTTGGTTCTGCTCAAATGTTAGTTTTGTTTATGTTGCTGGAAATTGATTTTTTCATTTTTTTTGCTTTGGTTCTGCTCAAATGTTAGTTCCAGTAATTGTATACGCTGGAAAGTGTTTTGCTGAAATGTTGGAAATGGAATGTTGGTATTGTTTATCAGCTGGAAATGAAATGTGGGAGCAAAAGCAATTTTCTTGCCTTGGGGTGTTGAAATTAAGTGGTTTGGTCTTAATTCTAATGCATTATTTTTATGTATAATAGAGTACTTTGTTTTTAGCATAAAAATCCAAGGTGGTGATATTCAATGCCATCATGAGCAGGTGCTTTTACATTATACTTGGCTCAAATAATATGATATGGCCTAATCCGGTACACATGGAAACCAAATTATCCAGCTAGTCTGTAAATGATAAAACACATAAATGAGTATAGAATTTCTTTTTTTAGACACTAGAAGGGTATTTTCGGAATTCAAAGTTAAATACTTGATGACATCATCAAAATCTGTTAAATTTTAACAGAAGTTACTTGGAGGGGGGAAAATGTCTAATATTTTGTAAAGTAGGGGAGGTCTTTGCATTTTTGAAAACCTGAGGGGAGGTCCTTGCAATTGTCAGTAACCTCAGGGGAGGTCAGTGCATTTTACCCATTAAAAAATAATAATAACAAAATATAAACCCCAGCCCTTAATCAAAATATTCCGAGCTAACGGTTAATCTCGAAATAATATTTTTAGTAGTTTTGTATTTTTTTAGAATAAAATTAGAAAGCATGATCGAAATGGATTCCAATGAGCAGTGTCGGTCACTTTTTTTCTCAAAAGTTGGGTCCATCAGGACATGTGATGAATGTGAATATTTTTGAATAATTTCAGAGTTTTTTAATTTTGTTTTATCAATTAACAAAAAAAGAGAAAATAACAACAAAATATAAATCAATAAATATCTTAACATAATTTAGCAACTTTTTATCAAAATATTTCGAATTCACGGTTATTCCCGAAATAATTTTTTAAGTAAACAGTAAATTTTTAGTATTTTTTCGAGAATAAAATTCGGAAAGCACGACTGAAAGGGATTCAAATGAGCGGTGTCGATCACTTTTTTTCCCTCCAAAGTTCATCCTATTAGGACATGTGATGAATGTAAATATTTTTGAATTATTTAAAAATTTTTTAACTTTGTTTTATCAATTAACAAAAAAAAGAGAAAATAACAATAAAATATAAATCAACAAATATCTTAACATAATTCAACAACTTTTATCAAAATATTTCGAGTTAACAGTTATTCCCGAAATAATTTTTTAAGTAAATGGTAAATTTTTAGTATTTTTTCGAGAATAAAATTTAAAAAATACGACTAAAAGGAATTCAAATGAGAGTGTTGATTATTTTTTCTCCCAAAATTGAAAGAGAAAGGGGATAAGAAAGGGTAAAAATAACAAAATACTCCCCCTCCACTCCCCTTCCACTCCCGGATAATTTTTAGGGAGGTCAAAAGTGGCCCAAAAATTATCCGGGACAACATCTCTCATGGGCTAAAACATATTGGGGGTGAAAAACTAAGAGGGGGGCATTTATTCTATCCAAACCATGCCAAAACCCCTAATAAGGGGTGATAATTTTTGGAGGGGTTTTTTCCCATCCAAACAGGCACTTACAGTAAAAAACAAAAGCCTTCTGAAAATGGGCCAGAACTGGACCTTTATCTGCCAAAGTTGGCCCAACCTCCTTGATCTCTCTCCAGTCTCCGCTACTGCTATATCAAAAAAAGAGGCAAATTCCAAATAAGTGGCTTTTACCCAAACTAACTTCGGAATGATGGCCTTATTTATTATTATTTTTTTACAAAATAAAAACAACACATATTTTAATAAAACCACGATTACAAAATGACTAAAATGTCCAAGAAAGTATGAAATCTAAACTCAAATAAAATATAAAAGGTGCAAAAACTACCGTTTGCTTTTGGAACATTTATATCCAATAATGCAAAGATGGTAATTGTTTTTGCTCATATATTTTTTAATGACTTGTAATTTGAAGAAAAGAAAAGTCAACTTGGATGTTTTACCTAGTAGACCTTTTTTCTTTTCTTTTGTCAAATATTTTTTTAAATGTATTTTTTTTACTTTTTCTATTAATTCTGAGTAAATTAGTTTAAATAGTTAAAAGAAGCATATATTTAATAAAAATAGATTAATTATTACTTACAATATTTATGTTTTAAATTTTTCATTGTAGACAAATAAAAAAGTCTTATATTTTGTTACTTTACGCCGATAATTATTTTTATCCAAGTTGAAAATTTCGTTAATAGTGTGATTAACGATAAACAAGTTTTTTAATCGGTTAACGACATATTTTATAAAATATTAAAAAATATTTTTATGAGATCGACTATATTAATAAAGTAAGTAAATTCTTTTGGTCAAACTTTTAGTGTTAGGTTCTAAATTGAATTATGTAAGTTGTGGAATAACAAAAAAATATGTTTTATACTTATATGACAATTTTATTTGAAGGTAACTTTTTTAATTAAAAAAAATCTGTTAAGAAAATTATATAAAAGCCCCATTTTTCATATCGCCTAGGGTCCAAAATATCTCCATGCCGGCCTTGGCCCAAAACATAATACAAGATGAACACAAAGATTTTTTTTTTTTGGGCAAAATTTGCTTATGTTTTTTGGAGTCTGAATCTTGTTAAATCACTTTTTGAATTGACTTTAACACGTCCTTCACTTGTAAAACATTAAACTCTAAGTTAGTGTCGATTGTATGTGGGTCTCCGAAAGACACTTTAATGTTTAAGTTAATCCTGGATGAGAGTACGAAATTAACTGTGAGTTTTCATGTACTTGAGAATAGAGAACCTTGATCTTATTTATAGAGAAGTTTGTCATGGCATGAAGTGCATGACGTTGAGAATCTCACATTGTGGGTCATACACCACGATGTTGAATTGCCACGTGTCCCATGTCCATACGGATCGGGCGCAACTCTGCCATATCTAGCAATCGCAATGTGTCCACGTCTTTACCAATAACTCCGTGCCAAGCCCTACACTCATGATGCCACGACCGAGCGGTGTCCCTTGGGAGATAACTCCATGAAGCTCTCCAGTACAGACCGCATGAAGAAGTTCGGTCCAATCAAGAGTCATGCGCCTGATAGCGCTTGAGGCACGCGGAGTGGGCTTGTTGAACCTCTCGTTCGGTATTGAATGCTCCAAGTCAAACCAATCCAACCCATTCTCAGGCTGGGATGGGTTGAGTAGATGCAAATGCCGTAAGCCCAAACTTATGTGGACTCGGCCTACAACAATAGCCCTTCTACTACTTTGCTCAACATTGGTCAGGTGAGAAGAGTTGAGCATCTGTAGGCTGGAAAAGTCGACAATCCTAATTGAAGCCATGAACTAAAGGGTGTCATGTACCTCTCCAGACCTCGAATCAACCGCTGCCTGAACCACATGCATATAGAAAGGGCGGTGCACATTGGTACGACACATCTTTATCAGAATTACGTGGCGGTCTCTCACTGAGTACCATCACGTCATTGAGTAGAATATTGATAATTGAAGGAACAAGTCACACGAACCGACACGTCTCTTAGAGGTGCCATGTGTTAGTCACCAATTGATTGAAGCCCGAGCGCTTCATTTCCCACACACATTACTTTGAAAATTGTGCCTGCCTATAAATATCAGGGCTTCTAGAGGGTGAAAGTCACTTCGGCTCTCTCTCTATGAGGAAGCTCTGCGTAGATTTCTTTAGATTCCTTTCGATTCAAATCTCCCAAATCACAACAAATCATCCCCAACAAATCGGAGTAAGAAAATTATTCTTTATTTTACTCATTGTGTTGATTTTAGCATTCTTCCTTTGTACGATTTTTGAGTTTTCACGGGTTTTTGGCCATAACGGATATTTTGAATTTGGCGTAATTTTTTTGAACTATTCTTTGTATTATTTATTTATTTTTATTATTTTTTGTTAAATTATTATGAACTGTTAATTTATGTTGACGAGAGATTTTAGAAAGTTAAAAAATATTTAAATTAAATTTTAAAAAGTTCGAAATTGACAAAACTAATTAAAAAACATCTGTTTCTTTTTTAAAAAATTCGTCTTTAACAAGTTTTTTTTAAAAAATTTTGGCTCATTATATTTTACTTTTTAGAATTCTCTGAATTTATTGCATAACTAAAAAATGCAGAAATATATATATATATTTTTAGAGAAACTAACCTTATATTTCATAGGGGAGTGGGGTGTGTGCTGTGAGGGCACAGTGTTGTGCCTTAAACAAGACCTTTTTTTGTGTGTGTATTGTGTATACATCCTGTTAACAAAATTTATTTTAAAATTTTGAGGTTTGTGGTTAATGTCGAAATATTTGTTTAAGTCAATGGTGAATTTTTAGAAAAATTTCGACAATAAAATTTAGAGAACAGGATCAAAAAGGGATCAAATAAACAGTGCCAGTCACTTTTCTTAATGCGACGGTGACAAAATACTGAATCTATTTCGGTCGTGTTCTCTGTATTTTATTTTAATTTTTTTTTAAAAATTCATCATTAACTTAAACAAATCATTTCTTTATTTGTCCGAACATTCTTCTTCCATAGAGTGGCGAAAAAATCATTAGTTATTAATGAAATAAGTTCTACGAGGATCAATGCTCTCTGTCTTTATCTTCTTCTTTCTGCATCTTTTGATCTTCTTTTTCTTCTTCTGTGTTTTTTTTCGTTTTTTCTCAACCAGCTTCAATACCTCTTTTTGTAAAATCGACAAGGTTTTTCGCAAAAATGTATTCGTCGGAGACGGCATACCTTCAATACCTCGTAAAGTTTTCTAAAAACTAGAACTAATTATATTATTACTTTCACTTACTAAATCGAAGGTAAACTCTACAGCTCATTGTCAAATTTTCTCGTAATGAAGTATATGTTTGTTCAGGGGCGGAATCAGGATTTCATGTTTGGAGGAGTCGAGATTTTTTTTAGAAAAAAAGACGACTAATTAATGTAATTTGGAGGGACTGAAATGTAATTTTATTTTTATAATTTTCAAAATTTATATCCAGGCCCTAAAATTTTTCAAATTTTTTGGGGAGACCGAGGGGTCCGTATCTCATTCTTATGAGTGGCCGCTTCACTAAGAATAACTTTGGGTCTAAGTCTAGGTAACATCTCCTATCTAAGATAAGAAGTTACTAAGAGTTAAACGCTACGTGAAACAAAAGTACCACACACAGTGTGTGTAGCAGGCTAGGAAAAAAACAATGGTTAGAGACTATAAACATTATTTAAGAGTGATTGAATGGATTGGAACGCCACCCACTCACTTGAACCTGCAAAATACTTTGACATTGGTGTGGTGTTTTGCCAACACCTCTCCGATGCCTTAGTCATGTAGTTCTGCCTGTGCGTGTGCTGCCATCTCATTGGGTTCCTGTCTAATCTTCTCCCTCTATTATGATTACCACTTCCATTATTGAAGCAACTGTCTCTATCAACCGAACTCTCACACCAAACACTGCGGAAAAAAAGTTTGCAAAAACTGCAACGATCATATGACTTTGAAATTGTGAGAAAGCTACATTTGAAAACAAGCCGTGGCAATTTCTGATTGGTCACAATTACCAAGCAGTAGAGCACATGTAATCCTTTTACTGTACTAAACAAGTCTAAAACTTAGAAATTTGCTTGTTAGTTTTTAAGTTCGAAAATTACCCAGACTCTTATAAAATCAGTTCATCCGAAACTTCAGCCCGATGGTTTGATTTATCAAGAAAAAAGACTTTTCATTAAAGGTAAAGTCTGTGGTCCCAAAAAAGTTTCCGAGAAAATTTTCCAGAATTTAAAATAAGCGGACTAGATTTTCTTGACTTTGTATGCTTCCAAATCTCAATGAATCTTAATCCTTGATTTCAAATTCGGGAATGTTTTCTCAGTGTGTAACACTCTCTTCATTAAATAGGTCATGAAAAGTCAGATCTTACAACTGTCTAGAAAATTCCCAGAATAAAATCCCTGTTGAAATGTTAGTTGCAGTCCAAAGCAAAGTTATTATTAATCTTGTATTGGCGAGCATACTGATTTTTCTATTGGTACGGTACGTATTGATTTTGTTACTGGTACAATGCGTATTGGTGAGCGTATTGATTTTGTTATTGGACGATATATATCAATTTTGTTACTGGTACAGTACGCTGTATGTACCGGTACCAGTATGCACTTGCGTACCATTTTGGATTTATAGGTAAAATTAATATACATTTCTTAAATAATATATATTTTTTAAAAACGAAATGGTCATATAGATATATAAAATAAAGCCTCACAAGATATGCCCAATACATCAAAATAATTACTTACACTGCAATACATAACGGAGTGGAGCCCTCTAACAGCCTCTTTGGCTACAAAGATGAGAAAAAAAAAAAAGATTATAATTTTCTTTAATGATGAGAAAAGAAAAGAAATAAATATGATCTCTCATCACCTCATTTTGATAGCCAAAATGTGAGGGAGAGTGGTTTATCACAATTTCTTATCTATCTTGTTTGGCTAGCATATATAAGAGAAAAGAAATGAACGTGTCATATTTATTTTACCAAAATATCCTCTGTAGTCACTGGTACCGGAGAAGAAATGAAGGATAAAATTGACAACATGAAAAATTAAATTTCTCTTGGTTTCTTTTCTTACGAAACCTCACCAAAATTGGTGAGAATCAAAATGAAGATTTGAAGAGATTCTCAATTCTCACTATTTATCAATCCAAACATAGGAAAAAGTATTCTTTCTCTCAATTTTCTTTCTTTTCTTTTGAAATTCCTCAATCAAAAGGGGCTGTAAACATATTTCCACAACAACAGTTGACATTATTTTGATCTAATAGTTGAGATTCACTAAAAAAAAAAGTCACACAACAATCTTAACTAACATTTATTGACCCCACAAGTTTCAAATAATAATAAAAATAAATACATTAATACTCAACATCTCTCTCTCTCTCTCTCTCTCTCTCTCTCTCTCTCCGCGTCTGATTTAACATTCTCTTTTTCAATTGTCGATAAGCTAATTAATTCCTATAAATACTGAAATTCAAAAATACAATACATGAGTATTTTCTCTAAAAAATATTACATGGTGTGAACTAATCTAAATTACAATGTACAATAGTATGGGGCCATCCAAATACTTTTTCACAACAACAACAGAGATTATTTTGATCTAATGACAAATGTTCATTACAAAAAAGTTACACCATGCATGTACCCTGCTAATAACTTGAAAATAATAGTTAAATTAGAATCTTAACATGGTTTTAATGTTGTTAGTAGTGCTGTAAACACAGATAATATACTAATTCATACCGAATCAAGATTCTGTCACGATTCACGTGATATCTTTTTATTTGATTTTCATATATGATGTGAACCAACACGTTCCATGCAATCCAGACCGTTTATTTTGCAACTCGAGAAATATATGTCATTCAATAAAAAATAACATTAATATATCAAATATAAGTAAGGACCCGATCGAACCGTACTAATCAGGCTGCGAACAAGCGAGATGTTAGAACAAGTCTATGAGAAGAATATATGGTTAAAGTAAAGCTAGTGAAGTACAAGTTTTTCGACATGACAATTGTGTAGATATCAACCGCACAGTCAAGGGGGCGGCAAGTGTAGATAGCAACCCAGTAGATTGTGTGATCACCATTTGACACCCTATAAAATATTTTCCACTTGCTTCCGTCAAACAGCTGCACAAGGATTTAAACTGCCTGGACAAGGAAGTTGGCCTCAGCTGTAATGAATAAAAATGATTTTGTCAAAAAGGGTTTCATATTTCAAACTGGTAGGTCCACCCAGCTGGTTCGACAAACGTGAGAGACAGACAGAAGAACAGGTTTCGGATCATTTTCTTTTCATTTTATATCTTTACTTTACGCTCTCTTTTTATAAACGAAATTAAAAACAACATAAAAAAAATCTAAGTTGACACGCGTATCTACAACGCACTAGCTATATGTATTTCATTAGCAATAATATTTAGCCCAAGCATTATTTTCAATCTCCAACCTGCTGTTTATTAGACTAGTCAATTTGTCTCAAGGCAATTTGACTAGGCAATTTGACTAGATACATGTAGCTAGTTCATTCTCACTAGGCAAACCTCAAATTTCTTTTTTATTTTTTATTTTCACATTTCATCTCCAACACCTCTCTTTTATTGATTTTGTCCCTTATTAACAAGAATTTTTCTTCAAATTTTAATAAAAATATTAATTATTGTCGTGAAGGCGATTTGTTTTCATTTTTTTTCACTTTGTCAGTAGCAATGTATATATTCATGTGGGGACGAGATATTAATTATATATGGTTTATCAATTTTTTTAAAATTTTTTCTCTAATTTTTTCATACATAGATAAAAAAAGAATGGGTTGGATAACAAAAATAGAGAGTAGAGTTGAAATAGATAAATAAAAAAGAGTGGCAAAATAAAGAGTTAGGTTAGAGATGCTAGCTATTTTTCTTTCCTCTTCATATTATTTTTTCACTCATAAGAAAAAAGCTTCAAACTCCTCATGTTCAAAGTTTCTACAGATTGATGGATTTAATTAGTCTATTTTTTACGATTACTTTTGTTTTTATTTTTAAAAATTTGCATATGTTAATTTTGTATTAGATATGTTTTTTGGATTATTGGATTATCTTGACGAGAGGTTTTGGAAAAATAAAAAAAATATAAACTAAAACTTTAAAAAGTATATAAAAAACAAAAATAATCTTTTTGTCTTTAGTGAATTCTTGTAAAATTTTAGTTATAATTTTTTTACTTTTAGATCTTCTTGTTAAGACACATCAATAATCTCTAAAATTTAACGCCAAAATGATAAACGTGAAAAAATTTTGAATAGAGAAAAAAAAGAAAAACAAAACTTGTAGTTAGGCCAAATTAGATTTTAATCGTAATTCGTTAAGGAATTTTTGTACTTCCATTCCTAGTACGAATATTGTGCATATTCTATGTGTGAGACTGTTTGTTAGTGGAATCGCTTTGCTATATTGTTAAAAAAAAGAAGAAGAAGAAGTGATATTGCTACAACAGTTTGGTGTCATGATATCAAATCTAGATAATTAATTAAATTTATTTTATTTGTCGGTGAGATTAGTTTGGATTGAGTGAGAGATTTGGCAAAGACATCTGTAGTGCCCATTTGTGGTTCTACTTTGGCATTAAAGATGTTTTTATCATTTTTTAACGTCAACAAACAGATGGGCTTAGAATTTGTCAAATTAAATGACTAATGGTGAACTAGCTTTTAGCGGTCAAAATTTTACGAGAGAATATCAAGGGATATTGTGGTGATGATATTTTAAGGGACTTTCCTATGCTCCATTTATTAAATTTCTTCTTAACTTGAGATTCGTAAAGTAGTTGAATTAGGATGTGATTCGTAATACTAACAGATTACTAAAATCAAAGTTGTATGTTTATACTAATAATGCATGGTTGGTGTTCGTTTGTAAAGGGGATGTGATTAAAATATATATTTTCTAAATTTGCCCTCACTTTGATTGTATAGTATTTTCTTGCTCATTCCAAAATAAATGGAAAATGAAGTCCATAGCCAACAAAATGAAAATTAAATGAGCAATCTTTTTATTTTATTTATCTATTTTAAATTTATATAAGCAAGAAATCTTTTAAAATGAGCAATTTGTTTATTTCATTTATTTATTTATTTATTTTTTACAATTTTTTGTTTTGTCTCATTTTTTCTTATGGTTGTTGGTTTGACATGACAAGAAATTTTAGAAAAGTATAAAATTATGTTTAAATTTTTTTAAAAATTCATAAAAGATAAAATAAGTCTAAAACATCGTCTATATTTATTTATTTATAAAAAACTGACGGTGTAGGTAGGAAATAGCAATGGCTTAAAAGTGTTACTAAAAAAGGGGTTTTTAGTGATGGTTTTTTGTAAACTGTTATTGTATTTCTAATTTTTACCTACAGCTCATAATAAACCGTCAGTATAGCCAGCAAAATTATTTTTAAACAAAAGTTAAAAATTAAACAGAAAAATTAAACAAAGAAAAATAAAACCCCATGTCAAAACCACCCCATTTACTGATCTCCACCGATCAGTTCAGCCCCCAAATGCGCCAAAACTCAGTCACAAGTTTTGAAGGAAACCCCGCACGTTGTACATAGCCTGGTTGACGCAGATTCTAAGATCTTTGTGCCGAGACACAGCCTCCACGATCCACCTGAACTTGAAGGCGTCAAGGATCCTCTCCCAATTTGGATTGGTTTCATTGAACCGGAATTTGTTTCTAGCCATCCAAATCGATCAGGCGGAATTTGTTTCATAGGGTTAGTCATTCTTCCACCTGATCTGATTACTTCTGTAGAGTAATAGATCTGAGCTACCTGTTATTCTTATATTGAATGTGACGAATTTCTTGAGCAGTTTTGGGGTTTTATGGCCAATTGATAGGGGCGGGAGGGTTCGTCGGTTGCACATGTGCGAGAAATTGATGGCGGAGACGCCGCGCAAGGTCTTGGCCATTGACTTATATAGCGACAAGAACGATTCCTGTACCGATCGCTTCTAGTTCCACCACATCAATAACAAGAACGATTCCAGGATCGAAGGCCTCATCAAGATGGCAGATCTGGTACTCTCTCTAGCTATACGGTGGTCTGAGTTTTTGGAAAGCAAAAATGGAAATTTATAGCCCTTATTGTACTATTTTTCACTTTGATATTACATGTCGCCTTTATTTTTTATGCTCTGCTTCTGAATGAGTTCCTCTGATCATGGTGAGTGATAGAGAGTCTGGTTGCTTCTATCTCTCAGACTAGTGTTCAGCTGATCCTTTGTGGTGTTGTACAACACTCAGATGTGCGATTACTTTCAGCTAAATTGAAGTACATGGTAACTAAGAGGAATATTTATTTTTTTGCATTCATAGAGCTGTAGTTTTTTCGGTATAGTAAGACATAAAACAAGTACACCGTAAAATTTCTATAGGAGGCTTTAGGGAAATTCCTTTGGAGGTGCAATACCATCAACATTTTTCAAACTAACCTTGATGGAGAACTTGTGAATATTGATTCTTTCAATAGTGTTTGTTCAGATTTAGGATGTGCTGCATATCAATGAAGCTAATCTTCTCTTGTGTGATAAACAGGACAATAGTGATTTATCTAAGGGAAGCTCCTCACTGGGGTTTCTTGAGGACATGAAGTCTCTAAATAAGTGGTTTTGGATGCTAGTGGATAATGATTCATGTAATTATTCTAGTATGTAAGGCTGTGGATTAAATGCAAGACTTTAGTGCCCAGGTTTAAGATTAACAAGTTACCAGTTAATCTTATAAAAGGCTCTTATAATTTCACTGCTCATATTCTTTCATAGTGTTTCCTAGTGGTTCTTAATGTAGCATGTGACTGCTGAAGGTATAGCCCTGGTTAAACGAGCAGAAGATGCAGTGGTTTGCTTGTACATAACTAGGGCTGAAGGTACAGCCCTGGTTCTCATCTCTGTATCCTTGAGATAATTTGATACTTCAAAGGAGAGGTTTTATAATTAGGGCTGTAGTTACTTCTTTACATAAGAATCTGTAATTCTGTTTGTGGCATGATCTATATCTTTGTTCTTGCTTTCACTTTTGCCTTTGCTTTGAACTATGTTTTTCTCAAATGATTTATATATAGCAGTGGTTTGTTTATACATAACTAGGTTTATCAATTAACTAGCGAATTTGCTTCGAGATTCCTTGATTAAAGGATTGCTTTGACCAAGCTTGTATGTATTATCCAATGGCTAGTCTGATGTGTTTAGTTTTCTAAGTGCTAAATCACTTGAAGTTTTATGCGTGCAATCTCTTGTATCAAGTGCTGCAATAGGATTTGAAGGGCAGGTAAAAATAATGCTAGCGGTTTTCTCATTGGTTTACTCGGCAAATGGTTTGTATTCTTAGTATAACTACATTTTCAAACCATATGTGTAGCTTACAGTTTAAAATTACCATGAAGGTCTGTGCTATTGGTGTCTATTTCCTAATATGTCTCCTGTCAAAGCTACTCTGATGGTGGTGTTGTGGGAGTTGGTAAGTCATGAATTCTTGTGTCTTAGACTCAGTCCATCCAACTAGAATAATTGTGCACAGAGAAAAAAAGCGTCTGAGTTCATCTTGTATCTCTTTTAATTGGTTATATGTTGGCAACAACGGTGCCTTCATCTGTTTTTTCTTTACTTGTTTTTTGTTTTTTTTTCTGAATATTATTTTTCAGGTTATTGGATGTCTCCAAGCCCTCGATGCTATAAAAATTACAAGTGCTATTGGTGAGCCACTGTCAGGAAGGATGCTTCGTTTGGATGCATTGTTTGTACGGATTTGTAATATCTGTATACAGTTGTATTCATGCCCTAATCTTATCTTTTAATAAAGGGAATGCTCCATTATAGCAGGCCTCAACACGTCTTATTACGAGAATTTTGATGTACTCTTGAAATGTGACAAGTTTATGTAATGAAATTTGAATTTCGATATATAAGTTTTATTTTTTTAATGAAAATGCAAGTTTGAAATAGAGTTTAAATTATGAATATATTGAGTGTTCCTTTTAATAAGAGCACATATAATATATGTATAATATATTTCAAATTGGAGGGAATAATTGGACGAATTTGGACTATAGCGACGCTTTTAAAAGCGTCCCAAAAAATATAAATTATCTATACCAGCGGTTATAAGCATAGCTAAAATAAACTGTCAGTAAAAGAAGCTTTGTACCAGCACTTGCAAAAAGCGTTGCTATAACCCTACAGCGACAGTCATCTCGCGACGCTTTAGCTGACGCTTTTTCAACCATTGGTATAGCCTTCTAGGATCTATAGCAGCTGTTTTTAGGATCTTTTGTGACGGTTTAGAGCGCTGCTAAATCTAAAATTTCTTGTAGTGAGGGATGTGCCCCAATTTCACCCACTATATTGTTTTGAATAGACAAGCATGATATGAAATCAAAAGTGAGCCTCCCGGAGGAAGAACATAATCGAATCAAAATAAAATTCTCATTGTTGTCGCCAATTGTGGAGCCGTTTAATTTAGGTTGTAATTCCACTTATGATTTTGGAGTTCAAATAGTGTGTCGAGTACCTAGACCTGTAACCACAACTAAAGGTTAGTACCTCACTGACCGGAGTTGGGCTATAAAGCACTTTGATGCCTAAGTCAGTACTTGAAGAAAAAGAAGGGAAAGTACAGAGCTAAAGTTGGAAGATTATGTGTACTTTTTTTTCCCTAAGTACTGTACCTTATGTACTACTCTTATATTGTGCACCAAGTTTGAAATGGCATGTGCGAATTAGCACACTCCTGGTGATTATGATCCATAACTAAATTTTGTTATGACCTCACCTCCGAAATGATGAATGACAGCTCATGCTCCATGTGTTGCTCTAACTGAATGCCAGGTGGAGATTCCTCTCCAATACATATAATCTCAACTTGCCAGTAAGATAACCTACTCGGCTCGGATCCACGATGCACCCCCTGTGCTGAGGGAGAACACCACAACGTGGGCCTAATTTGGGTTTAGTCGGGTGCCATGCTGAGACATGGGCCAGCTCGAACCCAACAAGTGCACACCACATCCAGTGGATTGTGGGCCTGGTTAGAGCTCGACCTAGCATGAGGGAATTGAGTCGGGCTCGTCTTGGTCATAAGAGATGATTCAACTCGATTTAGCTCAAAAAACGTTGATTCAATTCGGTCCATCTCGATAGCATGCCAATACGATCCTCCACACCTACTTATGTTTCCAATTGAATGAAAACATGGAATGGTAAGTTCCAATTAGTTTTATCCAAGACAAATGCTCAATGTTACATATGCATATCACCAAATGGTAGGTTCCAATAGATATGAGTCTCACAACAAGTATTTGGATTTGTATATAGTGTAATGTGCGAATAGATTCTGGAAGATGGCATCCCTCAACAGTCAACATGTATTTATGTGGAACTCAGACTGTGCGTATGTCTATCTTATGTGCAGTATAATATGACGTACCCGTATCATTGCTACATATTTATTTACCAGTTAGGGATGAAGTTAAGATTCTTAAATCAACAGCTGTCAAATAAAGAATTCATTGCCCAAAGCCCCACTTGATACACTGAGACCAATGTGTTGTAAGTTTATTTTGCGTATAGAAAAAAAATTCGACTTGTCCACCGTTCAAACCGAATTATAAGAAGTAGTCACGTCTTTATTGTACATCTCAATAATTAATGTTTCAAATTAATTTGTTAAAAACTATTTTCGGTAAGAGTACTAGAAAGAGTTTTCACATTGTATGATTTGTGGTCTGCAGAGAAGTCAAATCCTAGAAAATCCCTTCTCGTCCCTTGTTGATTTGGTAAACAACCAAAACGAAAATTTCTACATATTACGATCAATAGATGGATTTGACTAAAGGTTATCAATTCCAGTAACATGCAATGATGCATGTTAAAAAAAACAAAAATCCAAATACATCAAAACAGGGACACCACAGAAGCAACAAATTAATGAGAGAGGGCAAATGGAAAAACCAAACAAATATCACAAGGCAAATTAAAAAGCAATTTTGAACAAGATGGCATGAAAACTGAGGATTCTTGAAAATTAACACCGAAAAATCAGGTGCAATTAAGCGTTAATTAATTTACTATTTTAATTTTAATTCGTTTGATTTTTTAAATTAATTTGTGATTCATCTATGTGATTTTGCAAGATAAATATTTAAAGAATTCAAGAGCGTATAACACACAGATATATCTAAAAGATCCCAAGGTGGTAAAAAAAATACGGGTCGAAAGAAAACAGTAATACGGAAAAATCACAGGACCAAAGAATTTCTTACAACTAAACCTAGAATTTCTTACAACTAAACCAAGTTGTCAAGCCCGGCCTCCATTTTCATAAAATTCAGATATATCAAATTACCATTTTAAAATCTCACTAATACTCAAACTATTCCCAAAATAATATAAGATAAGTGCATATAAAAAATCCATAAAAACAACGATTTCAACATAGACCATCGATATTTCAAGAAGACCATTCACAATATTCAAGTATAAAGATACATCAAATAATACATAATCAAAAGAGTACATCTTTTCAAAAGAACCAAAAAATGCTAAAATTTTCCATGTCTATGCCTACAAAATATGCACGCAATCACGCATGCTATGTCCATCAGTCTTCTGCTTGGAATTCATGTGCCTTAAAATAAAGAAAAGAATGAGCTACAAGTCCAATAGGAACATCGATACTAAATGAGAATGTATCACGGACATGACATGAGAGAATGTGTCAATCAAATTTATAAGAATTAACTTAAGTAACAATCGTAATACTTCAAATGTGAAAAGAATAAGAATGGATATACAAGTTATCAGTAAATAATGCGGCATATTGTGCAAGCACCAAAATCTCATTCCAACATAATGATGAGGATAATATCACCATTTTCCTAGCACGTTTCCGAAGGGGTCTAGTACATTCTAATCATTTTCGGAGCAGTCTAGTATATTTCTAGCAT
The DNA here is from genome assembly GCA_019985065.2 of Arctostaphylos glauca. Lineage (NCBI taxonomy): Eukaryota > Viridiplantae > Streptophyta > Magnoliopsida > Ericales > Ericaceae > Arctostaphylos > Arctostaphylos glauca. The sequence continues at coordinate 8,402,619 of JAHSPW020000012.1, read as the reverse complement.
TTTTAGAGGAGTTTAATACATTCATAGTATTTCCAAAGGAGTCTAGTACTAGCCACGGTTATGGTCATCGTTCAAACGTCATTACTCAATATACCACAATGTTTACATTTCCATAACCTACTCCCACCAATTTATGATGTACTAATCAAACATAATATCTCATAAACATGATGAAATGTATCAAATAATGGCCCTAAACCATAATGAGATCAACTTAAGAAGAACACCAAATTTTTTAAAATCAAGCAGAGTCACTCGAGCGAGTTGGAGGCTGCTTAAGCGGTCTAAATGCTCCAAAAATTTAAGTAAGATTTAAAACACTGGCTGACAGGTCACTTGACAGTTGCTCGAGCAATGTCCAAATTTATGAAGGTTGCTCGAGCGAGCGAGAGGCCACTCGAGCAGTCTAGTTGAATTCTGAATTTTTTGACAGATTCAAGAACACGCACGAATACCAAATTTTCTACTCTAACACAACTAAAGCATGCATTTCAACTACATTAGACACTCACACACACATATACAATGTATTATGTTACTACCTCATGGTTTAGATGATGGATTTTAGGAAGATGGATGAAACCCTAACTTTCAAAGGCTTCAAGAACTTAAATCCTCCTTCCCCGAGTTTCGAATCAATGATCCACCTCCGAATATGCATTAAGCACACGTAGATGACTCTATATCTCAAAGAAATTTGATTTTTGTTGGTTGGATTGATAGTAATGGTAGAGAGGAGGGAGAGGGAGCTAGAGAGAGAGAGAGGGAGAGGGAGAAAGCTTGAGCTTTGAAAAATAATCTCCACCTCCCCCAAAATCTGATTTTGGGCCAAAAACACAAAGGGGATGGTCAAAAGACCACAATACCCCTCTCTCACCAATTTGAACAAAATAAGTCTCTCGGATCAAATTCTAACTTACCCGAGCCCGAGTCAAACATTCTATGACAATAGTGCTCACTAGTAAATGTCTCGAACATAATTAAAGACAAGAAATTTTCTAAATCCTCATGGGAGGTAAGGGTTTTAATGATGAATGGTTGTTAGGTATAAGCGGAGGTGGTGACAGAGGCAGTGGGGGAGGAGTTGTGTAAGTTTTTGATCAGGTGCGTGATTTTGTAAAAATATGGAGAGTTTGGAGGATGTATTTTTTAGAATTATGTACTTTTAGATTCCGGGGGCTAGACTAGTTAGATTTGAGGGTTCTTAAGAGTTTGTAGGGGGTTACTTAGAGTTGGTGCCTTGCCAATTCATTTCAACTTTTGGTGTCTTTATTTTTTTTTTTTAAATGAGAGATTTTGAGGTACGTAGGAGTAGTAATAGCAATCGAGTAGCAGCAGTAGGGGAGCTCATGATTTCTTTTCGAAGCTCTTTGGAGGCTTTGCGTCTTTCATGATATAGATTTCATACTTTTATTTTAATGATATATGAGATTTTCTTTGCCGATTAAAAAAAACTACGCAAAATTATTGGAAAAAATTAATTCTTGAGAGAATCTTAATAAGAAGATGACTCTTTAATTTATAAACTCTCTCAAGGTTTCACCCATACAATATAAATTATTTTCACATACTTTCTCTCTATAGAACTACACTGTGTGTGGTAAATATTGCTATAACCGCTGAATGCTTTTGATAAAAAAAAATTGCTGAATTTGTTGAGCTCACTTGAGCGCCAAAATAATTTTTGCAATATATCGGTGCAGCTTGTGAAAGTATTGTAGAGAATGGGAGCTCGCTCGAGCAATCCGCTGGATATGGTTGAACTTTGAATTCTGAATTCTGAATTCTGAGTCCTTGAATATCTCGCTTTCCATTTCGATTTCGATTCTAACTACTCGAAGATATCATAAGATGTTATAAATTATTTTCACATACTTTCTCTCTATAGAACTACACTGTGTGTGGTAAATATTGCTATAACCGCTGAATGCTTTTGATAAAAAAAAATTGCTGAATTTGTTGAGCTCACTTGAGCGCCAAAATAATTTTTGCAATATATCGGTGCAGCTTGTGAAAGTATTGTAGAGAATGGGAGCTCGCTCGAGCAATTCGCTGGATATGGTTGAACTCTGAATTCTGAATTTTGAATTCTGAGTCCTTGAATATCTCGCTTTCCATTTCGATTTCAATTCTAACTACTCGAAGATATCATAAGATGTTTTTAAACCAATCCAACTATGAATTTGTTTCTGAACACAATTCTAACATCAACCAAATCTAATTCAATCTAAATCCTATTCAAACTCGAAATTCAATTCAATTATTGTTTCGGTGTACCGAAACCAAAATTACAATAAACAAATTAGATACATACTGGATACAAGAGCACAAAAAATTCAATAACTTACAAGGGCCAATCTTAGGGTTCTAGAAATTGGCAAATCGAGGCGAGTATTATACTCTGTTCTTAAAGCAAATTACGTCCCCCCCACACTAGTGCTAATGGACTGTTGGACATTTACTTCCCAGGATACAACGACTATTGACAAAAGGGGGCAACATTTCGATCCTCTTGACAGGCGAGCCAGAAAACTGCGGTATAATCTCAGAAGGGTAATGATATGATATGTATGCAATGCGTGTGGAGTTTTTTTGATGCTTAAGAAAGGAAGGCACCTCTATATTCATAGGCACAGACATGTCCATTAGGAGGCATCGCGACTGATTGGAGAAGAAAGGTCACTTCTAGAAGATGGATTGCCACGGGTTAGGAGTTGATTGTCCGAATTAATTTTTTCTAAAAAGATTATATGCATTAGACCTAGCCCAAGCCCCCACAGCCCGACGGTCGGTCAAACGGCGGCGGCGTGCACACATGCACATGGAATTTTGTGTGTGCGCTCGCCCACTCACAAAATTTCTATGACCCTAAGGGCCAAGCCCTATTGCAAAAATTCTAGTGATAAATTCATGGATTTTTTCTTTTCCAATCAATGTGGGACAAACTCACATCCTTCCGTCTACCAAAATTCATGTATGATCGTGTAGCTCACTTTATGACCAATTTTCAATTCATCCAAAAGTTGTATATGAAAACCAATCACACGAGCTCGATATTTTTTCGGGAATGAACACAACGGTATATGGGACCACTCTGTCCGAAGATTGGGTCCCACTTAATTTGTAGATAAAAAAAAGGAGGTTTTCAACAATCTTTCCAACAATTCAAATTCAAATTTCTCTAAAATTAAATAGTTGACAATTTAGGAATTAACAAACACTGATAATAGCTGATATGTACGGCAAAGACGCAGAATATCTCATCTAATCCTTATAAATAAATAAAACGTGATAAGACATTATTGGATCGATAGTGCTATTGTCTGGGTAACATTTGTTGTACATTTGAACAATTTTCATTTGATTAATGATTGACGTCCTTATTTCAATGCACAAGATTGTAAAATTAGTTTTTTGGTATATAAAGGAACAAATGTTTTTAAATTTTGTATTCCTCTTGTCGAAGTGATTGATTAATTTCAAAACTTTGATGACAAATTAATTAGAAATTCACTAAACAGAAAATTCACTATCGATTGTCATTAATGATAGTTAGTTTAACTGATATTTTTAATTTAAACTAAGTACGTGTATACTAACATGGTTTCCTTTGTACTTTAGACACTACCGCTTTTAATTAATAATTATTAGTGGAAGCATCAAATACATGAGTGGCAGTAGAGGTACCCTAATATATTTTACTATGGTAGTAATTAATATATATGTATTTTATTGGACCTGTGATACCATGTTTTCAATTTATAATAGAATGATTGGTTAGATTATTAGACTTAAATTTCCAATGATATCAACAGTCCTAAGGTATATAATTGATTCTACACTGAGAAAGACAAGAAGATAAAACTTCTAGGTCTCCTCTGGCATTTTAATTTCTTGAATATTCTATCTCACACACACACACACTCATCTTTATTCCATACTCCTCCCTTTCCAAATCAGATGGCTTCTCCATTAAACATGTTTATCTTTCTCCAGCTATTATAATCTCTCTCTCTCTCTCTCTCTCTCTCTCTCTCTCTCTCTCTCTCTCTCTCTCTCTCTCTCTCTCTAACATTGCTGATCTTATTGTGAAGAAAAGAATGGGGAGAGCTCCTTGCTGTGACAAAGCCAACGTGAAGAAAGGGCCATGGTCACCGGAAGAGGACTCCAAGCTCAAGTCCTACATAGAGGAACACGGCACCGGTGGAAACTGGATTGCTTTGCCTCAAAAGATTGGTAATAACTCAGCACAAAAACTAGCTATTTTTCACTTATTTCTTCTCCTTCCCTTTTTATTTTCTTCGTTCGTCTCCCCTTTTGGTTTTGATCTAAAATAAAGTACCTGCTCTCCGATCTGAATGGTTAATTTAGTTGATTTGAAACACAAGTGTTGTCTCTTGATTATTTAGGTCTGAGGAGATGTGGAAAGAGTTGTCGGCTTAGATGGTTGAACTATCTCCGCCCAAACATCAAGCATGGAGGATTTTCTGAGGAAGAAGATAACATTATTTGCAGCCTATATATAAGTATTGGAAGCAGGTATATACACATATCTAAAGGCTCATCAAGTTCTAATTCACAAAACCATAAATTTAGATCGAAAACGAATAAACCTAGTTAGAATATGCTCTTCTTGTATTCATGTTGTTGCTGATCTTAACTCTAATGTTTTTCAATAGGATGAAAATTTCTTATTTTTCTCGTTAGAACAAATACACGAAGTGATGTATACTTTAGGAACGTTTCATTTTTGTGCGAACAGGTGGTCTATAATTGCAGCACAATTACCAGGAAGAACAGATAATGACATAAAGAACTACTGGAACACTAGGCTGAAGAAGAAGCTCCTTGGAAAGCAGCGCAAAGCGAATCAGCCGCGAAAGGGCAGTAGCCTAAAGCAAGGAACAAAGAAAGGAATTGATCATCAGAATCCAACAGGCACTCCGGATACTAATAGTAACCAATTAGCCCCATACTGGCCAGAAAACCCTGTGTTGGCCGCTCCAATATTACCCTACTCAAACCATGATCCGCGATCCAATGATCACGTTGCCATTCGGAAATTGCTTATGAAACTCAGCGCAAAGTTTTCTGATGATGAGGGGAATAATCTTCAGTTTCCTTTAAATGATTTTTCCTCCACCCAACAACCTTATACCGTACCCTACATGGAGATGGTTTCTTCTGCTTCCATTGATGCTTTAAACGCCTGTAGTAGTTCCCAATTGGGAAATACCCACTACAATCTTGATGATCAAGGCATGCCCGTTTTATCCGGTTTTCAATCCGAATATGAGGAAATCGTATACCAAAACCCACCACAAAGATTAGATGGGCTGGAGTTTTTCTGTGGTGACATGGTAAGTAATGGAGGCGAGACGAATTCTGGCGAAAGCTTTGAGTGGGGGGAGATGAGCACTGTGAATTATCCTCCACTTTTTCCCAACTATGAAGGTGTTCAACAAGGAATGCTGCAGGAATGTTCTTTGGATGAGTTGAGATACGGTGGGGAGCCTTGACGGTATTGACAGTACTTGCATTGCCGGTGTAAATTTTCTAGCAGTAGGTGAAGCTGGTTTTTCAATTCGCAGAATAAACCCTAATAGGTTCGTTCAGTGAGTTTGTTCCGATTTGAAATTCTCTCGTACTTGTTTGCTCTATGAATGATATTTGTAATTTATCGAACCAGGGCTTCTTTCTTCTTTTTTTTTTTCCGAAATTTCTAATGAGACCTCTTTATTGTATATGTTTTGTCATTTGAAGTAATTCTTTATTGTATATGTTTCTTAATGAGACCTAATTAATTCCAAGAATCCAGATGGTTTTCTGTGACAAAGATAGTTTCTTGGAATCCGCAACAAATGGCACCTAGAGTATAACAGATTCCTTTGACATTTTGGCCACAACCTGCTGGGATCTAGCAAGTCTGGTATTCCCCTATAGCTTTTTAAAGTTATATTGTTTTTCATTAGAAATATTCCTCTATTAGCTCCGATTAAGGAGACTCTCTCCATTTCTAGTGAATAAAAGTATGAAGTCCATAACCTAGTTTCATGTGTAGTATCCATGTCCCCTAAGATAGGGGATGAAGGCTAGCTAGGAAGTAAACCCTAATCTTTTCCTTTTTTGGTTAAGGAAGCATCAAGGGAAGTGATAAAATACATTGTACTATTTGGCTCTTTACTTACAGTTTGCATTTCTTAAATCGCCTTGCATTCATGACATTTTTATTGAATTAATTCTTAATATATATGTATGACACTTCATAAAATTTACATAGAAATTAATAAGAGTTACATAGAAACTTATCACATCAGGATAAAAATTAATCATAACATCTAGATATTGTGAATGCAAGATTGACGTTAAAATTTTTTCTTTCAAATATTATGAATTCAAAATTTAACATTGTGAATGCAAGATTGACGTTAAAATTTTTGGTTCAAATATTATATGAATTTTCACACTTATGAATTCAAAATTTATGTAAAGAGTGCATTCTAGCCCATTGTAGAATGTTCCTCGTATCAATAACCTTATTGTATCAATCAACTTAAGGAAGTGTTTGGTTCAGTGTTTCAATAACCTTGCCAAAGAAACACACCCTATCAAAGTGTTTTTTTATTCAGTATTGCACTGCGTATCCTTTGGCCCCAATTCTAGGACTTATCAACCTAGCTTCATCTTTCGAACGTATTAAGAGTTTCTGGCCCCAGTAGTCAGTACCTATAATTTAGTTCACTTTCCTCATGTGAACTTGTTTGAAATGGAACCCATGCATCTTTAAGTCAAGCTTTTAATCATAAATTCAGGCCAACATATATGTTTGTAAGCGATCCAGAAGCCTGAGCTCCTTTGTGTTAATAATTTCATTAGCAGCCCACACAACTCTTGTATCTCAATTATATATTAAGCTGTAATTTCTTTTCTTTATTCTTTTAGAGAGTCTATATAAGAGCTATATGTCAAGGAATCATTTTAATAGTATATTAAGTCCGGTTGAATAGTGGCGTTATGATTCAAGACATCAAGAAACATCTTTGAAGTTCATCACAAGAATAGAGCAGCCACAATGGAACAGTCCTTGGCATTTTAATCTTATCTTTTGACTAGGTTATCCAATTAAAATGAATAAAGTTAGTTAGAAAGCTAACTTAAAGGGCTACAACTTTTTGTGAAATATGCATTTTTCAATTTGGAAGTTTACAAGGTCAAAACGGGCCAGCAACTTGAGACAAAAATGATGAGAGTTATTTCCACAGTTAGAAAATTTGATCAGTCAAATTCAAAATCGATTGATCGAATTGTAAAATCAATCCGTTGGATTTCGAGCAATATCTACTGACCTAAAATCAGTCAATGTGATTTGAAATCGACCAATCGATCGAATAAGGGCGGCTACCAGAAAGTTATCAATATATGTGATCTTCATATTTTGACCTACCCCAGTGCCATGCTCTCTCTCCCTTGTGCGAAGAACATCCATAAACATCTATAGAAAAATTTGAGAGTGTTTCTTTCATGATCCTTTGTTATCAACTTAGATTTATGGATCTTGAAGCTTGTTGAAGATCTCCAAGCGAGTTTCATTGTTCTTCTACTTTCATTTGAGGAAAGTGTAATACCCAAAATCGGGGTGTTACAGAAAGTCCTAGGATGAGAAGTTAGGCAAGACAAAATCCTTTGGTGGATCACCGGGAGGCAAACAGAATGATTTTGGATTCAAGAAAATGACGATTAAGCATTGGGTATGGTGAATGAGGATTTCATGAGTAGATCATAGGGCGATTATGAGTATTCAAATCATAGGCAAAGATTGTTTGTAACTCCACATTGAGTACAATGCATTAATTCCTTATTGTAGTTTTTATCCATTCAGGAGTTTTTTCATGCACACGTAGTGTTCATTCATTTATTGGTTTTCATTCGTTCTTGGGTTACCTATCTTGATTGGTGGATATTTAATAAAACAAGTTAAAGCATAGCAAATCGCATAACCTAGCCAGTCTAGGATTTATCAATTGCTACCAGAGCAGGTCGCCCTAATCAATTTTATTTGGCAAATGAGTGATAAGTTTTTAGTGATTTGATTTGCAATGGAAGCATACACCAAAAATTCATCAACTCCTTGACCACCATTGTTAGATGGTAATAAACTTTGATTATTTAAAAGACAGGATGATGGAATTTTTAAAGTTGTTAGTAAGGAGGTTTGGAAAACATATGTTGATGGGTGTGATCCTCCAACGAAACCATGAACAGATAGGAAGTACCTAAGCTGACCACTGAATTCTCAATTGCAGAAAAGATTGATTTTTCAGCAAATAGTCAAGCAATCAATATACTATTCAATGGAGTAGACTTGAAAAAGTTCAAGTGCATCTCAAACTGTGAGATTACAAAAGAAGCTTGGATATATAATTCACAACTTATGAAAGAACAAACACCGTTAAGCAATCTAAACTCAAGAGGATTATCACAGAGTTTGAGCTCATCAGAGTGAAAGAAGAGGAGATCTTTGACCAATGCTACGTCAAATTCAATCAGATTGTCAACATGACTTTTAATTAACTGATACATCATGTTAAAGACACTAAGAAAATTTTTAGATCTTTGCCTTCTCGTTTTAAAACTAAGTTTATCATTCTTTTGAGTAAGTATTGTTTTTCTCTTATGACTATTGAAGAAGTAGTTGGATTTCTTCAGGCGTGTGATGTAAGAGCCATAAATTTTAATTCTATTAATAAGAAAATTTTGTTTATTTAATCGTCTTAATGAAATTTTATTCCATGTTATTAAGATTTTAGTTTGGGCAAATTATTCTACATATCATGTTGCTACGTGCCCGCACCATAGCAAAACCCTAACCCTTGTCATGGATCTTGTCACACTCTAACATCGCCAAATCTTACACTAGAACCACCCACACCAAATAATTTCACCTTCTCCAACATTAACCATTCATACTCTTATTGTCGTTTTTCTCCCACGCTTACCTTTTTTTGAGCCTAGTAGACAAGCTCTACACTTCTTTCTAATGGAGCCCCTCCCTTACGATCCTCATTCAAGTTGGACTTCTTTCCACTGTTGCAAAATTCCTACTTCCCTTGGTTTTTGATCTCAAAGCAACTAGACCAAGTTCTTTCCCTTCTTGCTTCCTCCTCCTTGCCTATAAAGCTCCCCTCCTCTTCTTCTCATCTGCCACAAAAATGTAATTGTTTACTATATGATAGAGGAGACTACATTGCTAGGGATAAGAGGAATCTCTGAGAAACGCCGGGGGGTGCCCGGGGGGGGGGGGGGGGGGGGGGGGGGGTTATGGAAAACCAATTTGGGAATTTCAAACCCAAATCAAATTCAATTAATTCTCAATCTAAGATCTAACTGCAATTCCAAAGTAAATAAGTACTTATCATCCTTCAACTTGTGTCCTAGATATACAACCTGAGATTCACGAAGCTCTAATTGTAAAAACCCATATTTGATTTTAGAGAAGATGATCGCTTGACCCGTCAAAGCACTCTTCTAACCATCAAAATTACTCATTGTTGTGTTCAAACGCACTAAAAATCCTTTGTCTGATCGGTCAATCTCTACCTTAATCGATTAAGCTTTGCTTTTGCAATGAAATGTAAACCCGACTGATCGATCAAAAGCCCCTTTAACAGGTCAACTTTGGTTACTGTCTAAGATACCCACTCATCCCATGACCGGTCATGACCCTATCCTAATAAGTTAAACTTGCATTCTGTTGGATTTTGAATTGTTACACATTGACCAATCTACCCTTCACCCTAACTAGCCAAGGATAGAAAGTGGCAAAAATAATTTAGTCATTTATGACCGATTAAGACCTAACCTTAAAAACACTGTCTCAGATTTGACTTTGACTAGAACATGAACTTTCACCCATTGACTTAACTAACCCAAACCACATAGAATAACGGGCCTCATATCCATGACTAGACTTTATTGTGAGCGTTCTTCAAGGTTTATTAATTATGAGAAGACATATATGGCCTCATACCATGATACCCACATGCATAACTTACATTTCTTAAATTGCTTATCTCGCATACATATTTAACATCTATTGTATTTGGGTATCATCAATTACAACCAGAGACTCGAATATACCAAAGATGACATGAACTCGCTATGGCCCCTACAAGTTTGTGGTGATACCTTTTGGATTGACCAACGTGCCAGGTGTATTTATGTGCCTGATCAACAATTTATGGTAGTGTTCATTGACGACATTTGAACCTACTCAGCATTGGAGGAAGCTCATGAGCAACACTTGAGGATCATAACTTTATGAGAGAACCAACTATATGCCAAAGCCAGCAAAAGCAAATTTTGGATGAGAGAAGTGAAATTCCTAGGACACCTGGTGTCAGAAGACAGAATCTCTACAGACAATAGCAAGATCGAGGCTATCAAAGACTGGAAGAAGGCTATAATAGTGTTCAAAATTTAAATTTTCTTGGGACTCACAAGATATTATAGACAATTCATTCTAAAATTTTCAACATTGGCTTGACCAATGACTCATTTGACTTAGAAAGGAATCAAGTTTGATTGGAACGATGCCCGTGAGAAATCTTTTCAAGAGGTGAAGGATAGACTGACTAATGCTTCGCTATTTATCATTCCAGAACATGACATATGAAGGACTAGATTCTGTGTTGATGCAAAATGGCAAGGTCATAGCTTATGCATCTTGACAACTAAAGCCGCACGAGAAGATTTACCCGACGCACAACTTGAAACTTATAGCCATAGTTAATGTGCTGAAGTTTTGGCACATGGCGAGAAGTTTGAGGTGATCACAAACCACAAGTGTCTCAAGTACATATTCACGTAGAAGGATCTAAATACGACACAGACATGTTGGATGGAATATCTCAAAGATTATAACTTTACGCTCTCCTATCCCCTGAGAAAAACTAATGTTTTGGTTGATATCCTTACTTTGCAAATCTCAAAAACATGTTGCTAGTTTAGCAATTCAAGAATGGAAGATGCTAGAACAAATTCACGAGTACGGTCTCTAACACAACGAGATCGAGGGAAGAGCATGCCTTTTTGCATTGATTGCGACACTAGGACTTTATAATGAGATTTTAAAGGTACAAATACTTGACCAAGAGCCTAACCTCATCAAGCGATGGTTAGCCATACATGAAAAGCATCAACAACATTGACCATCGGTACTAACAAAGGTCTAAGATACTTAGGACGAATCTTCATACCGGACTTTGGGACGTTAAGAGAGTTGGTCTTAAGAGAATTTCATTGGTCTAATTTCGTTTTCCATCCTGGAGGAATCAAGATGTATTTGGACCTAAGATGAACCTATTGGTAGAATGAAATGAATAAGGATGTGGCTTAGTAGGTAGCTACTTGCCTCACTTGCCAACAATAACAAGTCAAGGCTCAACATCAGAAACTTAGAGGAACACTTCAACTCTTACCCGTACTAGGATGGAAATGGGAACAAATGGCTATAGACTTCATGACTTCATTGCCGAGATCGCATCGAGGGGACACAATGCTATCTTGGTTATTGTGGACCATTTGACCAAGTCATCGCATTTTCATATCGGATAGATTTTTAAACTACATGGTATATCTGTAACCATTATCTTTGACCACAACCCACAAGTCACTTCAAACCTTGTAGAAGAGCTTGTAGAAAGCATGGGGAACCAGGTTTTGTCTTAGCATAGTTTTTCACCCCGAAATAGTCTTAGATAATGATTTAGGCATTAGAGAATAGGCTCTGAGCATTCGTATTGGACTTTCAAAGAGGCTGGGATCGAGAGACATTTGTTACTCATCGAGTTTGCCCTACAACAAAAACTACCAAGCCAGCATTGAGGTGGTACCATATGAAGTACTTTATGCATAACCATGCCCCTCACTGGTATGTTAGATGGAATTTAGGAGACAAGCTTATTAGGACCCGCAATTGTGCAAGAGACAACAGAGAAAGTCAAAATCATTCACTTACTCCTAGCAACACAAAGTCGATAAGAGAACCAGATCTCTGACCTTCAACATCAGAGATCACATATTCCTGAATATTTTGCCAAGACGAGAAATCATCCGTTTTGGTAAAAAAGAAAAAAAGGGAACCTATCATCTAGATTCATTGGGTCGTTCGAAATTCTACAACCAATTGGAGAGGTTGCCTACTGTCTAGCTCTGCTGTATGGTCAAGTTCACAACGTGTTTTATCCATGCTCTGAAATTACCTAGCCCATTCAACCTACATACTGAATTGGAAAGGAGTCATCATCGACAAATACAACCTATGAAGAGCAACCAATACGGATCAATTGAGGTACATTCTATGAGAGAATACCATCCATCTTATTCAAGTTCTTTGGTGTCGTTGAAATCTAGAAGGACCGATATGCAAACGAGACAACGTTATGCGCGCCAATCCAAGCTGGCTGGCTGTTTGGCATGGCGTCAGCCCATGTCGCCGACTTGGCCCATGGTGAAGTTCCATTAGATGGTCTTTAGCGCAATTGACATCTTGGCTAATTCACACTGTGTCCCAATAGGTTGGTGGCCGGGCATTTGGGTCATCTCGGCAATTTTTTTTTGCTAAACACAAATTTGTATATATAATCATAGATGGGGTACAATGATTATATGGGATTCAAATGAGGAATATGAATCCCAGGGGTAAAATTGAAGTTTACTTAAACCATGGGGTGATACAAACAAATTCCTTCCCAATCCCTAATTATCTGAGAAACCGAGTAAAGAGAGAGAGTGAGCTTCGCCTTCGTCCAGATAGCCGCCTTGATCTTGATGTTTTCCACCAAATCACCCTCGCTGATGCTGATTCCGTTGAAGATTCGGTTGTTCCTAGCTAACCACAGCGCCCATATTGCCGAGTGTATTGTTGCTGACCAGAGGGTTTTGCCGGTCTTGTTCAATCGCAGCATGGGTCGATCTTGAAGGAGCAATTGGAGTGTCCCTGGGATTGTCCACGAGATTTTCCACCAGTTCATGATGAGGTTCCAGACCTTGCAGGAGAAGCTGCAGTGGAGTAAGAGATGGCTGGTTGTTTCCGGATCAGAGTTGCATCTGATGCAGGTTAGGGCACCGCTTTCAGGAGATAGGATTCCTTTCTGAACTAGTGTAGATTTCACGCCAATGGCACCTTGTACTGCCCTCCATATGAATAGTTCAACTTTAGGCGGACTGATATTTTTCCATATACTATGCAATTGTTTCTTTTCTGTAAATGTGATTTGTTCCCATTTGGCATAAGCTGAGGCCACTGTAAAAATTGAATTACGGTTCCATGCCCATGTTAGATAATCTTCTGATGGACTTGTTGGCGTTAGGGTAGTGATTCTGTTTATTAGCTCCGTGAGTAACTCCCTTTCCCATTCGAATAGGGATCTTCTGAATTGAAGATTCCAGCCCCCATCAATGACCATGTTTGCTACTGTCTCACCCTTCTGTGTAGATATAGAGAACAACCTTGGGTATAGTTCCTTTAGGCTTGTATCTCCTGCCCAAATGTTCTCCCAAAACCGTGTTTGAGTCCCAGACTTTACCATGATTCTGAATCCTTGGGTTACCAACTGAGCAAAATCTTCCCTTTTGGTTGTATCCCCAACTGAGCATATGTTTCTCCACACTTGTGATACCTGAGCCAAGTTAGAGCAGGTTGGTATAGATGGTAGCCAGTTATTGTTTTGTAATCTATACTTTTTCCTCACTAACTTGACCCAAAGAGACTCTGGTTCATTGCTATATCTCCACCACCATTTCAGTAAGAGTGCTAGGTTCTGTATTTCCAGGCTTTTGATACCCAGACCCCCGAACTTCCTGTGTCTCCTCAACGTATCCCAGTTGATGTAATGTAGTTTCCTCTTCTCTACTTGATCACCCCAAAAGAACTCCCTTTGAATCTTTTCTAGGAGTTTTACCACTGTTGCTGGGATTTTGTAGAGGGACATAAGGTATAGGGGTAGATGAGAGAGAGTGGATTTGATCAGTGTTAGTCTTCCTGCCTGGGATAGCGTCCCTTGTTTCCAACCTGCCAGCTTTCTTCTGGTTCTCTCAATCACTTTCTCCCACATGTTTTTTCTCTTCATATTAGCACCTATGGGCATACCAAGGTACTCGAAGGGTAGCTTAGTCCACTTGCAGCCTAAGGATGTTGCTAAGTTCCTTCCTTGTTCCTCATTCAGTCCCACTGTACAAAGGTTAGATTTGTGGAAGTTGACCTTCAGCCCTGAAAGCATGTGAAAACATCTCAAAACCCTTTTGATATTTTTAAGTTCCTCTTCATCATGGTTAGCGAATATGATGGTGTCATCCGCAAATTGAAGGTGTGTGATGACTTCTCCGTCCGCCCCTATCTTGACGCCTCTAATTAACCCACTGTCTTTAGCTCTTTGAAAGAGAATGTTTAGAGCCTCCGCAACTAGATTAAAGAGAAAGGGAGATAGTGGGTCCCCTTGTCTTAGGCCTCTAGATGTTTGGAATGATCGTGTGGGGGAGCCATTGATTAAAACAAATAGAGAAGTGGAAGAGATACAAGCCTTGATCCATGAAATCCATTTTTCCCCAAAGCCCAGGATAGACATCATATGAATTAGAAAATCCCAATTAACGCTGTCAAACGCTTTGTCGAAGTCCAGTTTCAAAATGACTCCTACGCGGTTTGATTTTTTCCACCAGTGTATTGTTTCATTGGCAATCAGAATGGCATCTGTAATTTGTCTCCCTCCTATAAAAGCCGCTTGCGCATCACCCACGAGTTTGGCCAGAACTGGTTTCAATCTTTCTGCAAGAACCTTGGCCAGTAGTTTGTAAATGCAGCCAATTAGACTTATAGGTCTGAAATCTTTGAACTCCATAGCTCCCGGGGTTTTAGGGATCAGTGTAATGAAGGTATGATTGAGAGGGGGGAAGATCTGGCCATCGTTGTGGAACTCATTAAAGAAATCAAACACCTCATCTTGCATAAACTTCCACGCCATTTTCACAAATTTAAAGTTAAAACCATCAGGCCCAGGGGCCTTAGAGCTACCGCAATTGTTTAGAGCTTGGTAGATTTCCTCCCTTGAAAACTCCTTTTCCATAAAGATCGCCTCAGAGGTTGAGAGTTTACGTGGTACTGGCCCTTGTAATTTCGGTCTGTCCTCCAGCTGTTCCGTGAATTTGGTTTGGAAGAATTGAATGGCTGCCTCCTTGATTAGGATTGGATCCTCTAGCACCCTTCCGTTGCAGCTGATTAAAGCCAATTTGTTTCTTTGAAATCTATTGGCTGCTGTTATCTGGAAAAAACGGGTGTTTTTATCTCCTTCCCTGAGCCATTGGGCTCTTGATTTCTGTTTCCAAAATATCTCCACCAGGTTTGAGATTCTGATCATTTCAGATCTCACCGCAATTATCTCTTCAGAGTCAGAGGGGATGGGTACTGTGTTCTCCTGCTGTAGCTCTAGATTGTGGAGTTTCTCTTCGATCGATCTCAGCTTTGCATTGATATCCCCTTCTTCAGTCCTACTCCATTCTTTGATCTGGGTTTTCATGTGGTTTAGTTTTCTTGAAATTCTCTGGCCGGCCCTTCCCTGGAAGTGTTTCCTCCAGGCCGCCTCTGCTATTTCCAAGCATTTGGGGGATTGAAGCCAGAAATCAAAGAATTTGAAGGGCTTTGGACCCCAATTCTGATCTTCATCTGAAATGAAAACCGGTGCGTGGTCCGATGTGGTTCTTGGTAGACCCCATTGGGTGAATTTGATTGCTTCCAGAAAGTCTTGTGTGGCCAAGAATCTGTCTAATCTCGAAAGAGAGGGGTGTTGTTGAAAGTTTGACCACGTGAATTTCCTCCCATGCATAGGAGAATCTATGCATTCCATTCGGTTCACAAAATTCTGAAAATCCGTCATACCTCTGGTTGAGTTCCTGGAGCCGCCATTCCTTTCCTCCGGTTGTAATACATCATTGAAATCTCCGCCTATACACCAGGGCAATGCAAATGATTTCCGGATTTCCAGTAGCTCAAGCCAAAGTGTGTTTCTAAGGATAGGATCGTTGGGGGCATACACATTGGCTAGCACGCATTCTAACTGGTTTTTGAGGATACCGTGTAATAGGATGTAGTTTCTGGAACATACTTGTGATACAAGGATGAAAGAGTTTGAGTTCCACATAGAGATGAGCCCACCTGATGCTCCCTCAGCTGGCACGCATACTAATTTCATTTCAGAAAATTTCCAGATTTTGATAGCTCTCCAAGTTTCCAAACTTTGCAGCTTTGATTCTTGTAGAAATAAGAAATCCGGTTTCTTGGTGTTAAGGAGTTTGGACAAGGCTGATTGTTTCTTTGAACTACCCAGTCCTCTGATATTCCAAGTAATGGCTTTCATTATATAGGTGTTGGAATTCCTAAAAATCCTGATTTAAACTCTTGAGCTTACGGCCTGTTGTTGTCCCCATTTGCTTGTGCGAAATCGCTGACTTCCTCCGCGATCATTCTGGACCAGACACCCGTGTCTTTATTTCTGAAAGGTAGACCCAACATTTGAGCCCAACATTCTGGACCAGACACCCGTGTCATCTCGGCAATTTGGCCCACTACACTATTCAAAGGTTAATAAAAAAAATTGCCGATAAAATAAAAAGGAAGGTGCAAAACAAATTGAGAAAAATCTATATTTGTCTCCTAAACATGGGTGACCAAGGTTTTTTCAGTGTTGATACTAACCAATATGTATATTATATATGTGTGTGTTTACATGCGCTAATAAAAAATGCATTTTTATAACTGGCTCTAAAGCCTGTTAGTCATAGGAGAGAAAATGACAATCGAGTATTTTTAAACTTCAGAATTTCCCAGACTTGAGTGTCAGTGCTTATGGGGTAATTTAAGCTCCATGTAAGACCAAAAGTACTATACAGTCTTTTCCACTGAATTCCATATCATGTCACATGCTCTAATGAGGCTAATTAGAAAAGCCAAGCCACTTCACTCTCAGTATTAACATATTGCACAAAATGCTTTTGAGATTCAAAAAAAGGAACAGTCACAGTCAGTGATTCATGCTTTTTGAAGTTTTTATATTGAGGTTTATGTTCTTACGACTATATATATATATATATATATATATATATATATATATATATATATATATATATATATATATATATATATATATATATATGCAATTGTAGGTTTTGAGTGAGAAAATTAAAGAGGTTTTTTGGTGGATGAAAATTTTAACGCAATTTATGAAAATTTTAACGCAATTTATGTCGTGTTGTACTTTACTATAACAAATTAACATGATTTGTTTGATTCTATCTATGGGATACTGATGTTCTTTTCTTTTTCTCACAAATACAAAGATCTCTTCTGAGATTTTAATAAATGTAATGAAATTTTTTACTTTACAAATTATTTACCAAATTTTTTTTATCGTTAATTTTCTATTAACATCATTAATTTTGGTTAACAAAAATTAAATATCCCTTTTTAAGCTTTTTATCTCTCTCTCTTTTTATATTTATTTAGTCTATTTATATGTGTTGTATAAAACAAATTATATAATAACATACAATTGCATAAACACACACACTATATACATATACTTATACAGAGAGAGTCTCTGTATAAATTAATTTTTTAAACTAAGTTTGATCAAGTTCTTACAAATAAATATGCATATTTGTTTTGATAACTATTATTTCTTACAATAAATTTATCTAACACTTAATGTGTTTTGTTATGTTTGCGTACCCTGTATATTTTACCTAATAGAAACACATATACAGTTTTAGTCTATCTTATCAAAAGAATTATCATTACTTTTGATTTAACTTATTACTATTTTTAATATTTTAATATTTTTTATTTGAGATTTAAATACTGAAATTTCATTTAACTAACGGTGACAAGCATAAAAATGACTACAAAAATACAATTAAAGTCAATATTTAAAGTTTTTATAATAATAATAATAATAAATATTATGTTAAATGCAAGTTATATTGACTTTATTTTGAAAATCTCGGGGGAGTTTTTTTCTTGATATGATATAGGTTAGGAAGTATATGTGCATTTCTATTAGACAAGGACTGAAAAAAAATGAGAATCATTAAATATAATGATTACTAAAACATGAAATTTTATAATGATTACTAAAACATGAAATTCATAAGTAATTTTACAAAGTCGACTAAATATAATTCAAGTTTAATTTGATTTCAATGCTTATAGCTCAAACAGAAAAAAAAAATTGAAATATTAGGGAAAAATGATAAGTTAAATTAAAAATATGATTTTTTTTTCTTTTTGATGAGATAGGCTAAAAATATGTATGCCGTTTTTTATGAGATATGTTAAAAGTGTATATATGTTTCATTTTTGTTTTTGTTGCTAAACATATATATGTTTCTATTAGGTGAAACATGTATTAGGTAAAACATATATAGAAATGCAAATATTGCAAGATACATTAAGTGAAAATATAATTTTTGTAAGATTATATGGTCTTCAAAATAAAGATACATATGAAAGTTCACTTTTGCCTTTAAAAAAAAAATGTACACACACAGGGGCTGCATTCGTGGGTGTTCTAGTCTTAGCCGTTGGTTTTAATGGCTGAGGTGGAGTGCTTTTTATGTATTTTTGCGTGTATTTGAATTTGGCCCCATATATATATATCCATATACATAACTGTATAATATATATATTTCTACAACACACGTGAATAGAATAAATATATACAAAAAAGAAAGATAAAAAAACTAAAGCGCGATATTTTAATTTTTTATTAATTATAACTAACGTTGTCAGTATAATGTTAACGATAGGAAAAAAGATGTTAAATAGTTTGTAAACTATGGGATGTCAGTATAATTTATGAAAACCTCATGGGAAATATCTACGTTTGTCAAAAACATCAAGGGATCGAGGTTAGTACAATTTACCCTTCTTTTTATTTTATAACTCGGTATCCAACTTAACGGGTCGATTACTTCAGAGAGATCAATTTTACTGTCTATAAGTTAATATCTAATTAAAGTCGCGATAAACTCCCGTACAGATTGATTTAACGCATGATTAATAATAGCAGTGATGCTCTTGATGCTGATAGTTACCTAACAAGTGGTAATCACATACAGTTAAGTGAAGATAGTTGCATTACATTTCCTATTGCATGTGATAACATGGCATTGCATTTAACAATTTTACCAACTAATTGGGTTAGAAACATCATTATCATCATGGTTTATGTTCAACAAGAAATCACATTGCTTCTCATGGCCTAAATTAATGACGTTCCTGCATGCCACCAGACGGCAAATTTCTTGCCTTTCATCTGTCATTTGAAATAATTTTTTCACCAAATTAGAAACAAAGAACAAATATTAGACTTCATTGTTAAACCGTTGGGCTTGATTGGATGCAGCCTTACGAGTTGTGTTAGCTGGCCGCACCTAATCCACCGATTGGGCTAGTTAGCCCACGGCCTCTTTAACACAGCCTTCACTGCCATAGTTAGCTCCCCCCCTCCAAAAAAAAAAAAAAAACCATTTGGTTCTCTAATCTTTATGCATTAACTCTATGTCTCTTTTTAAAATATACGATGTTGGTAATTGAATGAATTGGTAAAAGTCTCTTTTTAATTGTTGGTTTATATTTTTTCTTGGAAAAAAATTATTTTTCCTCCAAAATTAAGGTTATTAATTACAAATATTATTTTTGTCTAAATGTTACAAATAAATTATTTTTATTCATTTTATAAACTTAATTTTGAAATAATATATTAAATTTATGACGAATGACAAAAATTTCTTTTGACATTTTAATACACCTTCCCCTTGCTTAACACGCCCAAAATAATTTTCTATTCAGTCACTAAGCTATTTAACACACCTATTTTATCATCAAATCAATAGGTTATTTAACACACTCTCTTCAAATATCACGTTAATGTGAGTCACACTGCATTATTTAACACACTCAAAATTAAGACGTCATTCAATCGGACCCTTTGGTGTGCCTTTGGAAACTACATATTCATGAGTCATTGGACATATTATCCCAACTTGTCACTTCAAATATTTCTTCTAATTTGCATATGGTTTTAGATGAAATTTTGCCTCCATTACACAAAAATTCTGACTTCGTTCTTGTTCATCAGCAAAATCTGTCAGAAACGATAACAATCATTATATATATATATATATATATATATATATATATATATATATATATATATATATATTGAAAACACCAGAGAAAGTGATTTATATTTAAAAACACCAGAGAAGGTGATTCTCATGAATTAATTTATTCGTTGGACCAAACCACTAAAATTGATATAGTTGGTAAAATTTAGACCCAAAAAAGGGGTTTTGTAGTGCTGACTTTTGCTTCTGAGATTTTGTTTGGTAAGCAAATTAAGGTCGTAGTTCGTTAAGACTTTGTTGACATAATTTCAAAGTGGTAGCAATTTTATGTCAAACGATTAATAGTGTTTTGGGCCCCATTGGCCAAACCAACTCTAAGTGGTACCAATTCAAAATGGAAAAATCTACGGTTCATAATTGAGATCAAGAAACTCTTTCCGAATTCAAAATTAAAAGTTATGATCTCATTTATACTTGCGATCCAATAAATCCAAATAAATCATACCATTTAACTTTGAAATCGAGAAAAGTTTCCTGATTTCAATTCTGGAACTATAGTACTTCTCATTAAAAATAGAAGTAATTAATTAAGATACATTATAACATATTCGATCTCATTGTCCATGACTTAGAATACGGACTTCTTGAATTATTTAAAGGGATGTGTATCATATTTCTACATGCATGGACCTCAGTACTACTACTGTCTTCTTTATAAACATTATTCTTCATGCCAAATTAAGAAAATCAGCAGGCTTTCATGCAGTGAATTTGCTTATATATCTAGTAAGTGTATAAGTATTTGTATGAGGTAGTAAAGGGTTTTTCAGGCTTGTAGATTTGACTCTCATTCAGGGGCAGAATCATGATTCGAGATTTGGGGGTCGAGATTTTTTTTTGACAAAGGGAGGAAGCCGAATGTAATTTGTGGAGACCGAAATGTAATTATTTTATAATTTTCATAATTTATACGTACGTTGTACGAAAAATACATTTTGGGCCATTAGAAGATTCGTGTGGATGTTAACTTCAAGTACTGAGAGTACTAATCGAGTTGCATGCAAATTAGTCTGGATCCAAACCCCAGAAGGTTAACGCAAGTGATAAGGAAAGGAAGGGCCTTAAAAGCAAGTGATTAATTTAGTAATTTTGTGACACTGCCACATGGTACCAAATATATATCCATCCTCATCATAGAATCATGTGGTACTTATACATCTTGTACTGACTCCAGTTGAATTTATGATAGGAAAGAGTGTCAGGGCACAACGTGACGACACCCCAAGGCCACCTAATAAGTTTTCAATAGAAGTAAGGGAAAAGCTACTTTTTTAGAATGTGATCTTCCAATTTCACCCATTGGAAGAAACAGACACAAAATAGCCTAGCTAGGGTGCATGAGAACAATTTCCATTAGAATATGCAGATAAATCTTCTAGGAATTAGGATATGCTACAATCACGCCACGACATCGATAAGAGAGACAAGGAACGGACGATAGAGTGTGTATACATTCATGTGATTTATCACAAAAAAAATTTCATTTATCATAAACATAAAAGTATGAAATCATTACAATAGAAAAAGTACCATATAAAGAGAGTTTTGAAGAGTAATCATGGACCCTCCTAGTACTGCTACTCGCTAGAAACTTAACCTACTTTTAACCTCCTATTTTTTTTAGAGGATTCACACACAATCACGACACGATCAAAATAATCACCACTCCATAAATTCAAGTTCCAAACTTAGAGACTCAAATTCGCCGATCAAGAAACTTAAACAATATGCATAACTTAATCAAGCGACTATTAAATATTTTCAAAGATAAAGAGTTAATGCTGACGTTAGTCACGGAGAAAAAGTCAGATAAAAAGCTTAATTACACCTAATTAATCACTGTAAAGTAAAGAAGGAATATCCCTTTCAAAGAAGCAGCAAAACAGAAAGAGTTGAAAGGAAAATACAAAAAGTCTTCAAAATTTTAAATTAAGCAGAAGGCCACATTCTGACAACTTAAATGACGATAATAAACACCAAATATCCTCCGTGATTGAGGCCTACCTATAGGTTTACCCTAGCAGTGACAATAGCCAAACGACGACTATTTACACCACTTTTTCATTTTATATATTATATCCCGATTACAAGTTACCTCACATGAAATGATCCATTCTTTATTTTCTGACAATGACACTCATTAACATGAGAAATTCCTTTGGTTTTGTCTTATCTTTGGACTTGAAAGTTTTGTCATTTATATCATAGAAAATTTGCTAAAACAGAGATAATATTTGTGTATGCACATAGATTGCCGTCAATGGTCTTCATTCAACTTGTCTAAAGAAAGAATTTATGGATTCTCCTGTTCTTTTTTCCTCAGCAAAGTGAATTGGACTGATTATGGATAAAATACACATTGCTTAGATATGGAGGGCCATCATTGGGGCAAATGATGCAATAGCTTCGGTTAGATCAAAGCCCAAAATGAATGATCATCCATCTAGAAAAGAGGGGGTTTCATCGAACTATGAAACCCCATATTTTTACTTAACAAAGCGAAGCCAATTTGTTGAGTTTGGATCAAGTTTGAGAAAGAGCCACTTATAAATGCTTGTGCAAGAAAATGAGTCGTTCTTGTGCGTCAACTAATTGTTATATCCTCAAGGAACTCTCATTAGAAGGAGCAGAAAGAGATCTACTTCTATTGTTGAGGTAGGCCGAGATTTGTTTTTTGGGGGGTGATAGTGGAAAAGTTGCAAGATGCCAAACTATACTCCGGTCTTAAGCCTGAATACATGATACAAGTACACCAACAAGGCCTTAAGCAAGCCTCTTGGGCTGCGCAAAGTAGAAACGTCCGAAAGACAAGTTGGGCCTCAACCCAGACAATACTATTGAACCCCTTCCATGCTTCTCATAAGGTCTGAGATTGTTACACCTTGGAGTCCGAATTTTGATGTGGACCAGTCACCAGATTGCAACCCACCATTTGATTATTTCCCCTAGCTGGTGAATTTGGATCGCCTTCTGCTAGATGATGACATCATTTCGGAGCTTCCATAAACTCCAGACTATAGCAAATATGGAGCTCTGCCATAAGAATCGTTCGAATTTGGAGAAACCCACTGCATAGCCTTCTTTCACCAATGATCTCAACTTCTTTTGGGGCACAAAGAGATAACCCCCACCACTGTAGAATTCTCCCTTAGGCTACTGTATAGTGTAAGAGGATATGTTCTAATGATTCCAGGTGAGTTAGGCAGAAGGAGTACATTAACATATCCTGGTAATTGAAGTTGATTCCTATGCTACTCAGGTACACTTTCGTTGGGAGAACATCTTTCACTGCTTTCCAGACACGGACTTCGACCTTGGAAGGGCATTGGCTTCTCCAGATTGAGTTACAGGGTCTGTCTTCCTCGAATGAGTGCTACTCCCATTGTGAGTAAATTAATTTCACTGAGAATATTCGGGATTTGTCCCATTTCCACATCAAGTAATCTTCCCTTCCCCTATTCAATTGCAAATTGTTTATGTAACAAATCACGGTGTTAAGTAGCTCATATCCCATTCGAATAGCTCTCTTTGAAATTGTAGGTTTAAGTGTCCTGATGAATCTAGTAAGTGTATTTCCTTGACCACAACCAATTTTTATTTTGAAACAGCAAATAGCCTGCGAAATAAGTCAATAAGAATGCCATGTGGTAACCACTGTCATGTCCAAAATCTTGTGTTTCCCCATTTCCCACTATAGCCTGCAACCCTTGTTGGATAATAGAGCCCATGGTGGTATTAGACTCAACCAATATGCTGATGTGCAGCCAAACTGTTAATGAGTTTGTTGGTCCAGTAGAGGTAGGAGACCATTCTGATGTAGGTACACCATATTTGTCTCTCACCATCTTACTCCATAGACTAGTTTTTTCTGTGTCGAACCTCCGCCACCACTTAGTTAATAAGGCTAGATGCATCACTTCTAGCCTTCTGACTCCTAGTCCTCCAAAGGACTTCCCTTTATCAATCTCTTTCCATTTTAGTAAGCATAGTTTCTTCTTACTCTCTTGTGATCCTCAAAAGAATTCCCTTTGACACCTCACAATAACTTTAATTACGCTATGGTAATGCATATTTTTATCCAATAACACCATTTCTCCTTGAACCCAAACTTAGCAAGAAGATCGAATAGGAAAGTCCAATTGACATATATAGTCATACGCTTTTTCAAAGTCCAGCTTAATAAGTGTTCTCCCTTGTCTCCCTGTTTTCCAAGTATGTACTTGACGGGGGTAAAATGTAAATGAGAAAGTACCTTTAACTCCCTAGGTTAATTTCAGAGTTCGGCCGAGACCGAATAACATATCCAGAGGCATGTGCCGATCACGTGGGATAATGGCCGACACGAGAAGTGCCGACCATATCCAAATTTGGGTAACAGAATCAAGTATGGAGGATGCCGACCTGAGAAAGGCGGATTCAAGACTCGCCGAATTGATAAAGTCGGTCAGGACTACGAGCAGCACGAGAAAGCGACTGATAACCGTATTTCCGAAAAGAAAACAGAATCCCGAATAAGGTGGGATTCTGTCGGGATCTTGTTGGATTCAGTTACGGAGGTGACTTCCACGACCCATCAGAGAACATTCCGTCGAAGTGGAGCCCTAAGAGAATTAGGGCACAACGGGAGGCCCAAAGAGAATTGGGGCCCAAGGAAGCCCAAATTGAGTTAGGGCACCAGGGAAATCTATAAATACACCTTCAGATGACGAATTTGAGGTACACCTAAATACCCATAGATTTCATTCGCTGATAGAGAATATCAGCTTACGTTATCATTTCACTGTGAGATTGTGCCTGACTTAATCATCGGAGTGTTCTCCTGCCACAGCGGCAGAGGGCTCTTTGACAGATTATTCTTTTGCAGATCACAGGTACACATATTGAGAGAAGCATCATTTCGGCTGGATAGTGAATCCCTAGCTTTCCGTCCTGATTTCTTAAATCAACCCCCACTACAATTGGCGCCGTCTGTGGGAAAGCTAAAGATTCATGGCTGAAATATCTAGAAAAGATCAGGGGAGGGAACGTGATGGCAAAGGAAGATCAAGGTCCCCCCCTCCAGTTCCACACAAATCTAAGGGCCCCAGGAGGGAGATTCCTAGGGTCCCCCCACCAAAGATAGTAGGGGAGCAACCTGGAGAACAGGTGTTGCATCCCACCGTCCCGCTATCTGCCAATACATCGGGAGCTCCTGCGCTTCCCACGCCATTGCCTCTGGAGCAACGTCCAGATCGTCCGCGAGAAGCGGAACGGTCAAGGAACAGGGACAGATCCCAGACTCAATCCCGGAATGAGGGAGGGAGAGAATCCCGAACTCATGAACGGTCTCGCCGAGACGAAGAACGTGATAATGCTGATCGGATCCGAAGGAGGGACCAGGAATTAGAAGACATGAGGCGTTACATACGTCGCATGGAAAGAGAAAACCAAACTCTCCGCAAACATAGAGACTCAGTCCGCCAGTCTGTGTCTAGACTTGACGAGCGCTCCGAGACTGGGCCATCTCGACAGGATAGCCGACATGAAGCCAGCAAAAGGCCTCGAGGAGGAGAAAGGCAGATGGGGGCTTCATCGCACCGAGGCGGACCGCCTCAGGAGCGGCCGCTTCCCGACATGAGGGAGTGGCTGAATCAGCGGGCAGAATCAGCCCCAGACGCCCAGCAGAAGCTCCCATATCAGCCTCTGCCGCCATTGGTTCCACCGACCGACATGAGGGCTTGGCTGAATCAGCAGCTGGGACTCAACCGCTCAGAGGACGACGCAAATCACAAGGAACTGCAGCAGCTGGCAGTATCGCCACTGTCAGTTCAAATAGAGACGGAGGACTTACCCAGAAAGTTTGTCCCTCCGAAATTTACAATCTATAATGGACGAACGGATCCGATGACTCACATCAAAGGATTCGTGAACTCCATGATGATCTATGTGGGCCAAGACAGCCTCTACTGCAAGGTGTTTTCATTGAGTTTGGGGGAGATAGCCCTAAATTGGTTTCAGGCTCTGCCGCCGAGATCAATTACAAGCTGGAGGCAACTGGCGGATCAGTTCCTCAAGAGATTTGTGGCTAACCGAGCACAGAAAAAGTACGTGAACACGCTTCTGGCCTTGAGAAAAGGACCAGAAGAGGATCTCAGACAGTACGCCAGCAAGTACTGGGCCACCTACAACGAGATCGGGGACTGCACAGAGGCCTACGCCGTGGAATCCTTCAGGTTGGGACTATCATACCGAGATCGGCTCAGAGAGTCTCTCACTATTGACCCCCCAAGCACCATTGCCGACTTGATGAGTAGAGTCGAGAAGTATGCCAAATTCGAGGATGAAATCCGCCGAGATAAAGATCGGCCGGCAGCTAAGGCACACAGGAACGTGGTAATGGTACCTGAGGCCAAGAGGCCCCGAGTTGAGGTGGCCGAAGTGTCACAAACACCAAGGGGGCGAAAACCACCTGGGGCTCAGGCGTATAAAGCTATACGCACGGTTTTCAACACCCCGATCTTCCGGATGATCTACCCCTTGAAGAACGAGCCCTTCTGGAAGTGGCCAGCTGGAACGGAAGAGCTAGTGAAGCGTGACCCGAGCAAAGATTGGTGCAGCTATCACCGAAGAAATGACCATATGACAGAAAGATGCAAGGCGCTTAAACAATTCCTAGAGGAATTAGTTGAAGCCAGGCATCTTCGACGTTTTGTGGCCGAACAAAGGCAACAAGTGGTTCAGCCAGAGCCAATGGAAGCCGAATCCTCTGAGGAAGAGGTGATGGTAACTGGGACCGTGCACGTCATACACGCGGCAACCCCAGTTCTAGATGAAAAGGAAGTTCGGCTCCAACGCCGCCGAGACGGGCACGAACATCATATACAACATCTCGGGCAGAAGAGGAAAGAGCCCGAGACACAGAAGGAAACAGTCATTTCCTTTTCGGAAAAGGATTTGGAAGGGGTAACACATCCCCATAACGACGCATTGGTAATCACGCTGCTCCTTGGCACCTTCAACACGGAGAGAATCCTAGTTGACCAGGACAGCTCAACAGAGATCCTATACTATGATGCCTTCAAAAAACTCCAGCTGGACAAGGCAGACTTGAAGAAGGCCGACATACCACTCATCGGTTTCAGTGCCGAAGCGGTCTGGCCCTTGGGATCCATTACTATCCCTGTTCGAGCAGGGAAAGTAACCCTGGATGTGGATTTCCTGGTGGTGGATGTACCATCTGCTTACAATGCCATCGTGGGGAGAACTTGGCTCCACAGGTTGGGAGCAATTCCTTCTACCTACCATCAAATGCTGAAGTTCCCGGGGAAGAAGGGGATTGAATGTGTTCGGGGCAATCAGACAACAGCGAGAAGCTGCTATGTCACATCCATCAAGCACATACCAAAGGCCGAACATGTGAAGTCCATCGAAGTCCCAGATCGGCCAACGATAGAGGATATCGGGCGCAATCCAGCCGATCGAGTTGTGGAGGAACTAAAGTAGGTACCGGCTCACGAGACAGATCTAGAGCGGTATTTTCTGATCGGGGCAGAGCTATCAGGGCAGAACGAGGAGGCCCTGATCACATTTCTCAAAGAGCATATAGATGTATTCGCTTGGACACCGCAGGAGATGCCTGGGGTGAGCCCGGATATCATATGCCATCACCTGAATGTGGATCCTGCCCACAAACCGGTGATACAGAAAAGAAGAAGACCGGCAGTCCAACATGTGGATGCCTTAACAGAAGAAGTAGATCGGCTGCTGGAGGCCGACGCCATCAGAGAGGTGCACTACCCCGAGTGGTTATCTAACACCGTGGTGGTCAAGAAGAAAAATGGCAAGTGGAGGGTTTGCGTGGATTTCACCAGCCTCAACAAAGCTTGTCCCAAAGACAGTTTTCCACTGCCCAAGATAGATCAGCTGGTGGATGCCACAGCTGGGTATCGGCGCATGAGTTTCCTGGATGCATATCGGGGATATCATCAGATAGCCATGCACGCGCCGGATCAAGAGAAGACGTCCTTCATTACTCTCCGCGGACTCTTCTGCTATAAAGTGATGCCATTCGGCTTGAGAAATGCGGGGGCAACTTATCAGCGGTTGGCAACTCTCATGTTCAAGGAGTTGCTCGGGAAGAGCATGGAGGTCTACATCGAAGACATGGTCATCAAATCCGAGGAGGCCGAGTCCCACATAAATGACCTCGGCAAAACTTTCCAGGTATTGAGAAAATACAAGCTCAAACTCAACGCATCGAAGTGCGCCTTCGGGGTCAGCTCGGGGAAGTTTTTGGGGCATCTGGTTACACGCAGGGGGATAGAAGCTAATCCCGATCAGATTGTCGCCTTGCAAAATTTACAAAGTCCCCGGACTGTGAAAGAAGTTCAAAGACTAACCGGGATGGTGGCAGCCCTCAACAGGTTCATTAGCCGATCTTCCGATCGATGTCGGCCATTCTTCCAGCTGTTGAGAAAACAGTCCAAGTATGCATGGGGGGAAGAATACGAAAAGGCTTTCCAAGAAATGAAGAACTACTTGGCGAACCCCCCGCTGATCATTACTCCCGAGAAGGGAGATGTGTTGACGCTTTATCTGGCCATATCCGAGCATGCGGTCAGTGCGGTTCTGTTAAAAAATAAAGATGGTGAGCAAACGCCGGTCTACTACGTAAGTAAGACGCTGCTGGATTCGGAGACAAGATATCTCCCCTTGGAGAAGTTGATCTTATCCCTCGTGGTGGCGTCTAGAAAGTTGCAGCATTATTTTCTGGCCCATACAATAGAAGTACCGACCAAACATCCCATCAGTACTGTCTTGAGAAGAGCGGAACTGTCGGGAAGGGTGGCAGCTTGGTCTGTGGAGCTCGGGGAATACGACATCAGATTCCTCCCGAGGACAGCAGTAAAAGGACAGGTGTTGGCAGATTTTATTGCAGAATTCTCCCACGAACCAGTGGAAAACGTCGCTTCAATCTCAGAGGAGGATGTGCCCGAACAGGGGGAAATAGTTCCCGATCAAACACCCTACTGGAAATTGTATGTTGACGGATCATCTTGTTCGAGGGGATCTGGAGTCGGCATCGTGATAGAAGAGCCAGATGGGTGCTATTTTGAGCAATCCTTCCGGTTGAATTTCAGCGTCTCCAACAATGTCGCTGAATACGAGGCGCTGATACTCGGACTCAAATGCGCACGCAATCTGGGGGCAGAACATGTGGAAGTCTTCTGCGATTCACAATTGGTTCTCAACCAGCTCAGTGGAGAGTATGCCACCCGAGATGAGAAGATGACCGCCTATGCAGAGAGGGCTAAAGCAGAGTTATCCAAGTTCAAGAAAACTATGATGACGCATATCAGCTCAAGGAAGAACGATCACGCGGATGCCTTAGCATGTTTGGCTTCGGCAATACCTAGAGACAAGTTCAGAACAATATACGTGGATTCCATTGAATACCCGAGCATCGACATCCCAATTGCCGAGAAGGCTTTGGAGATCGATCTCGGCCCAAGCTGGATGGATCCCATTATCTCTTACCTCACTACGGGGACTGTCCCCGAGGACAAAAAAGAAGCCCACAAGCTGCGGATCAAGGCAACCCATTTCTGGCTCTCACCAGAGCAAGAACTCTATCGTAAGTCCTACACTGGTCCCTACTTGAAGTGCGTACATCCTGCTTTGGTTCAGAAATTCTTGTACGAAATTCATGAGGGGATATGTGGGAGTCACGTTGGGGGCAGGTCTATAGCCCATCGAGCCATATCTCAGGGATATTGGTGGCCATATATGCAAGAGGATGCAAAGAAGTACGTCCAGATCTGCGAAAAGTGCCAGAAGTTCGGCCCGATCACACATCAACCTGCTGCCGATCTATCACCACTCACCAGCCCATGGCCCTTTGCCCAGTGGGGAATGGATATCGTCGGTCCGCTTCCGAAAGCAACTGGAGAGAGGAAGTATCTGTTGGTTGCCACAGATTATTTCACCAAATGGATAGAAGCCGAACCACTGGCTAAGATCACCGAGAAGAATGTCGAGCGATTCGTATGGCAAAACATTATCACCAGATTTGGCATCCCGTACGCCATCGTCTCGGACAACGGAACCCAGTTCCAAGACAAGTTCAAGGCTTTCTGCTCACTATACAAGATCAAAAACTATTACGCCTCAGTGGCGTATCCCCAATGCAATGGGCAAGCAGAAGCTTCAAACAAGACAGTGTTGGCAGGAATCAAAAAACGGTTAGAGAAAGCCAAGGGCAAATGGGTGGAGGAATTGCCACTCGTCTTGTGGGCATACAGGACCACTCCTCGCCGATCTACGGGTGTAACCCCATATTCACTTGCTTATGGCGCAGAGGCTGTCATTCCTCTTGAAATTGGCATCCCGACTCTCAGAACTGAAGTGATGGAGCAAGGTGGCAATGATCGAGCCATGGCAATAGAGCTCGATTTTGCCGAAGAGAAACGAGAAAAAGCCATGATCAGACTTGCTGCCTACCAGTCCACTCTGTCTAGAACCTATAACAAGAAAGTCCATCAGAGGGAATTCAATCTCGGCGACCTAGTCCTACGCAAGGTCATGGGAAACACGAAAGATCCGACTGATGGCAAGCTCGGGGCCAATTGGGAGGGTCCATACAGAGTTATAGGCCGACTCGGGAAGGGCGCCTACAAACTGCAAGATTTGGATGATAAAGAAATACCAAGGACTTGGAATGTCTCCAACCTTAAGAAGTTTTATCAGTAATTTCTTTATTTCAACACTTGTGTTTATTTTCTCAGTGAATGAAAGTTCCAGTTTCAATGTTCAAACTAGATATTCAGCGAATTTGGTTTTGTGTTATCCTTGATTTTTATGTTCAACACTTGAGAAAAGTTTGAACTCACGAGCATACTTGAGAAAAGTATGTTCGGCCCCACGCTAGAAAACAGTTGGAATATCCGAACATATTTGAGAAAAATGTGTTCGGGCCTAGACACAGGTTAAACAGCCAACTAGACTTGAGAAGAGTTTGTTCGGCTCATTACTTGAGAAGAGTTTGAATCACCAAACATACTTGAGAAAAGTTTAAATGTTTTAAAGAGAAGAGTTCATATTCGCATTAAGACAAGAGTTGCCGAAAAGAAGTCCAAATTGTATTCATTCATGTGGATTACAGAAAGAAAGTACAGGAATGAACATCAAAAGACTAAAAGGAAAACAAAAACATGGGAAATCCTTCAGACGATCTCCACATGATCCTCCTGAGCTCGGCCCTCCTCAGCAAGAGGGTCCCCCCCGACGACATCTACTTCATAATCTTCGACGGTAAGGTCGGCATCGGGGATAGGCTCCTCTTCGTCGGGAAGATCAGAGGAGTGGGGAATCTCCTTGAAAAGGGTCAAGTCAGCAGCAACATTGCAAGCCCTCAGCGCGGCTTTCCATCCCATCGCCAAGTACTCCTCCTGCAGCTCGGGGATCTGATTATTGAGGATGTCCTCAGCGGCTTCATTCATGCCGAGCTTACGGGCCTTCTTCATCTCCTCGGCCAGTTCTTCAGCGTGCTTGGCCATAAGATCGGCGGCTCTCTTCTTCTCTTCTGACATCTCTTCGGCATGCTTAGCCTTCAGAGCAGTGAGTTCGGCCATCAGATCGGCAGTCTTCTTCCTCTCCTCGGACAGGAAATACTCCGAGGATTTAGCCTGCTTGGCCATCTCTCGGGCCTCCTTCTTGAAGTTGTCGGCCTCATCCTGAGCAGTGGAGAATTTCAGCTTGAATTCCCTCACTTCGGCCTCAGCCTTATTCAGTTTTTCTGCCCGATCCTGAGTCTTCTTAATGCTGAGCATGGACTTCTGAATCGCCTGCAGCATCAACATCAGAGTTATAACAAACACAGAAGAATTTGCAGATAATATTACCGAGATAAGAGACTTACGAAAATATTGTGCGCGATCGTCAATCGAACCACGGCATGATCTTCCTCATCGGCATAGGGCTCGATGTCCTTCGGCAGCATCATGGCCTCGGCCAGAGCCATGGTAGTTCCCAGATCTCGGACCGTGTCGGCAGCCGTGACAGGGGTCGTACCATTTATCAGCAGAGGAGGAGGCCAGGTCCCGGCCTTCTCGGAAACCTTTGATTTGCCCTTCTCCTCGGAAGGACCAGCCTGATGTGCCTTCACCAGTTTCCGTCTCTTCCGGTCGGCATTGGCAGTTTCGGCGTCGGAAGGAGGGAGACTCGGCAGGTTCTTACCCTCGTCTGGCTTCCTCTTAGCCAGGACGATCCCAGAAGGCTTCTTCGCCTGAAAGGGAGTCGGCACCTTCCTCGCCTCAGTGGAAGTCGGCACCAGCTTCTTCTCCGACTCGGCAGCAGCTCTCTTCTGCCTTATCATCTCCTTTAGGCTCGGCAGATCGGGATTTGAAGACATGGCCTCGGCGTCTGTATCTTTCACTTCCTCGGCGCTCAAAGTAATCCGAAGTGGAGACTGCGTCCTTTCGGAAGAAGAAGAAGAAGAAGATGAAGATGAAGATGAAGATGAAGATGAAGAACTGGAAGATTCAGCCACAGCAGCGACTGTGACTCGGCTGGGTTCCCGGAGATATGGCAGGGGAACACCTTCAGGGACTGCAACCGAGGACGCCTCTGCTACCACCTCGGCAACGTACTTTTTCTCTTTGATATAACCCTTGTAAGACGGGTTATATCGCAGCAGTACTTCGGCAGACCTTGGTTCGGCTTGGCCTTCAACGCCTTTGTACAGAAGAACTTTTTTCAGATCTTCTGGATGTGTAGCCTGCGAAGTCCGACCGCGATTGGCGTTTGAAGCTGCACATGAATAGACAGACACAGTTAGAAGCTTTAGATCGGCAAAACTGAAGAAATCAAAAACAAAGGAGAATGGGGGACTAACGGGGTTTCCCGAATCTGCGGGGAACAGGGAGCCTCTTGTGCTCGGGTTCGTCAGCAGAAAATTCTCAGTTTCCCGAGACGATCAGGAAGTCATCGTCGTTCCCCCTATTCGAGTCAGGGAGATTCGTCACTATCTTCTCTCGACCTCTACGGGACTTCAGATACCATTTCTCATCTTTTTTATAGACCATATCGTAATTATAATTTATGTCCCAGAGATCTAAGTTCGTTTGGCACAGTTCGTTCAAACGAACTATGCCCATGACTATACGGTACGTGTTTATGGATATCTGCATAGGATTTAGCCGATACCAGGACAGAACCCTACGCAGTAAAGGGTGGAGGGGGAACCTAACTCCACCCTCAATGACAGCCATAAGAGGGATGTGGATGGAGTCCTCATCCCGAATCTCAGGATGAGTCTCAGGCTTGTTAATCTCTACAAAAACGTCGTCTGGAATCTGGTAATGCCTACGGAACTCTGCTATCCGCGCCGGAGAGGCAAAGTGTTTACGAAAGATTCCCATACTCAGAGAATGAGTGAGGAGGAAATAAGAGCAAGAAATCAAGAAGGAAAAACGAGTTCTACAGGAGGCAAACTTACAGAATATGGGGGAAGAACAGTAGCAAGAAAAGAAATGAAGAAGACGAAGTTTGGGATTTATAGGATTCTGTGTGGGTAAATCCGAAGCGTCGCGCGTTATAAACCCCAACCGTCGGATCCATTACTCCTGGACCAATCAGTGAAGCGCGTCTGAGATGCTGAAGCGCCACGTCAAAACACGCGTAGAAAAGGCGCGTCGATTCTTTAAAAGGTACAAACCAACGGTCACGTCGCATTTATGGCCGGACAGAGCACGCCCCCAAAACGTGCCAGACAAGGATGAAAATCCCCTGTATCGATGCAAAGGTCATCATGAATATGCTTTATAGCGTCGGCTACTCCGCCACGTCGGTTCGAAGTAACCGAAGCTAGGGGGCAAGGGGTTATAGCTCGGCCAATCTCCCAGTTGCCAGCAACGATGAGGAAGTCATCGTCGTTACCACGGTTGGAGTCCGTCAAATAGGTAACGATCCTCTCGGCATTGGGTCTGTTCTTCAGGTAGTAGGCATTAGAGCCTTTTCTGACCATGTCATAGCAAAATCGGATCTCCCGAAGTCCTATGTCGGTTTGGTTCAGTCTATTCAATTCTACGATGCTATGGATAATCCTATATGTATTGATGGAGATTTGCATCGAGTGGAGCCGGTATCCACAAAGCACTTCACGGAGAAGGCGATTGAGTGGAAACCGAACCCCGCCCTCAAGAACCGCCATCAATGGGACGTGAAGGATGTCAGGATCATTCCCATCCCGGGCGGTATCCGGCTTATTAAGTTTGACGGCAACATCGTTAGGGATGTTGTACCGTCGCCGGAAATTTGCCATTTTTTCCGGTGTGTCAACTAAACTCCTAAAAATCCCCATTACAGAAAGCAGAAAGGGATGAAAAGTCAGGAAAAAGAGGGTTGAAAAGAACTTACAACAACGGGTGAATTCTCTCTCTGGTGTGAAGACAGTGGAAGATTGCAGAAGAAAAGTGAAAAAATGAGAACAGTCGAGCATTTATAGGGAGGGGAGTCGAACAGATAAGACCCTAAGCCTCCCCCAATGAAGACGCTCCACATACGGGGCACGCGCAGGAGGCGCGTGGCCTCAAAAGCCGCAAAGCCTGTTGCACGCCTCATCAGACTTTAATGCGACACCAAAGACTTACGCATGACGGTTCAGAAACCGTCCGATCGAGAATAACAAAGGACGCCATGAGTGCATTACATAGCCTCGACTACTTCGCCAAGTCGGTTCAAAGCAGCCGAAGCTAGGGGGCAATTGACGGGGGTAAAATGTAAATGAGAAAGTACCTTTAACTCCCCAGGTTAATTTCAGAGTTCGGCCGAGACCGAATAACATATCCAGAGGCATGTGCCGATCACGTGGGATAATGGCCGACACGAGAAGTGCCGACCATATCCAAATTTGGGTAACAGAATCAAGTATGGAGGATGCCGACCTGAGAAAGGCGGATTCAAGACTCGCCGAACTGATAAAGTCGGTCAGGACTACGAGCAGCACGAGAAAGCGACTGATAACCGTATTTCCGAAAAGAAAACAGAATCCCAAATAAGGTGGGATTCTGTCGGGATCTTGTTGGATTCAGTTACGGAGGTGACTTCCACGACCCATCAGAGAACATTCCGTCGAAGTGGAGCCCTAAGAGAATTAGGGCACAACGGGAGGCCCAAAGAGAATTGGGGCCCAAGGAAGCCCAAATTGAGTTAGGGCACCAGGGAAATTTATAAATACACCTTCAGATGACGAATTTGAGGTACGCCTAAATACCCATAGATTTCATTCGCTGATAGAGAATATCAGCTTATGTTATCATTTCACTGTGAGATTGTGCCTGACTTAATCATCGGAGTGTTCTCCTGCCACAGCGGCAGAGGGCTCTTTGACAGATTATTCTTTTGCAGATCACAGGTACACATATTGAGAGAAGCATCATTTCGGCTGGATAGTGAATCCCTAGCTTTCCGTCCTGATTTCTTAAATCAACCCCCACTACAGTACTATTTCATTAGCTATCAGAACTCCATCTAGTTTTGTTTGCCACCAATGAAAGATGTATGGGTTTCCCCCACAATATTTGGTAGGGTCACTTTGAGTCTACTAGCCAGGACTTTGGACAAAAGTTTATACACCTATCCCACCATACTAATAGGTCTAAAGTCATTTACTGAAGTACAATGGTCAAGCTTGGAAATAAGGGCTATAAATGTAGCATTGATACCTTTCAATAGCTTTTCCTAATCATAGAATTTTTTGGAAAAAATGAAGATATCTTCTTTGATGATATTCCATGCCTTTTTTACAAAAGAGAAGTTGAACCCATCCGGATTTGGAGCGATTGCAATGCTAGCTGGACAACTTTCACAATTTTTTTTTTAAAGAATGGCAACTCAAGAGATCATACCTCCATAGCCATTGAATCTCTCTTGAACCACTATGATTGCCTCTTGATTTATTTCCGTAGGTTCCTGTAGGATCCTCTCATTAGCATAAATGGAGTCTAGAAAGTTTCTTCTAGCTCTATTGTTGGCAATGATTTAAAAGTACTTAGTGTTCCTGTCATCTAGCTTAAGCCAATAACTCTAGACAACTGCTTCCACATGCTTTCTACCTTGGCTACAACCTCTCACACCTGGCTTATGAGTGCAGCTTTAGCCCTTCTCCCCCCTTCATCCAGATCTTTGTTCTCTGCATCCATTTTAATAGCATGAAGATCCTGTTCCAGCTTCCTGAGGGACTCATTAATGTCCCCTACCTTAGACTTGTTTTATTCTTTCAATTTTAATTTGTATTCGTTCAGCTTTTGACCTATCCTAAATCCTGCCCACCTCTGAAATTTGGGGTCCTGCCAGATCTACTCCACTAGCCCCATGTATTCTTTTAATTGTAGTTAGAAATTCATAAACTTGAATAAGAATAGGACATTTTGAATCTTTGAGTCCACCCAAGATCTACCAAAAACCTGTCTAGCCTCCTGCCACTAGTTTATTTTATTGAAAGTTGGACCAAGTGAACTTTCTTCCTAACATAGGCAAGTCTATGAGTTCCATCCCATTGATGAACTGTTGGAAGGCTCCAATACCCTTGTCTATCCTCAAGCTACCTCTTCTTTCTCCACCCTTCTTGATTTGGTTAAAATCACCCCCTAAACACCAAGCCTTTTGGTAAGAATTCTTGATAGACTGCAGTTCTTCCCATAACCCTGCTATCAATGACTCTAAATTAGGAGTGTAGATGTTGCCAATAATTGTCTGGAAATCTTGTTTAATGGTGCCCACCAATAGGATATAATTCTTGTTGATTATGACTTCACTAACTTGCATAATCCTTGGCCCAGATTGTGATAAGAGCCCCTGAGTTCCCCCTAATACTTTGGATATTACATATTCAAACTCACTTGAACCCTAAATTCTTGAAATAGAAATTCTATCAAGCTCCTCCATTTTTGACTCATGGATAAGCATCATATTAGGCCTCCTACACTTAACAAGATCAGCCAAATACCTCCTTTTGATGTTTCCTCCCAACTCTTTCACATTTCATGCCATTATCTTCATAACAAAGCTAAAAATAACCTAGCAATTCATCTTGAACTGCAAAACTAGAGCATGCATTGCCTCCCTTGTGTTGGCCTTAAGTTGTGTGCTTCTTCTTGAATGAGTTGTCTCTCAAGTTGAGCTCTCTTGAAACAAGATTCCCAAGTTTCTTCCCATGTCCACTATAGCTTCAACTTCTGAAACGTTCCTTACACAAGGCAAGAGACGTGAAGAAGGAAAAGAGTTTCGATCTCTTATTCCAACCCGATTCTAGATTACAACCAAACAACTCATACCTCTCAAGGTAAGCTTCCCTCCTTATTTATACACGTTTGTAGGTGATTTACTAGCTAACTGACTAACTGTTTATGCATGTTTTCAGCTAACAACCGTTCCTAACAGAATAGGCTAATGCAGCTAACCTCCTAATAGAAATAGGCTAGCTAACTGATTGAACGGATTGGTAGTTAACAACAGCTAACTTCCTAACCAATTATCAGCTATAGCTACTACTAATTATCGTGTTCATAACATTCCCCACTCCTTTAAAAAGCCTTGTCTCAAGGCTAAAAATCTGGAAATTTGGAGTGGAATTCGTCATAATCCATCCAAGTAGCATCCTCAGGAAAAGTCCTAGACCATTGAATCAGCCATTGTGCAACAGCTTTGTTGTGACGTTTAACAATCCTCCGGTCTAACACAGCTATAGGTTCCATTTGCAAAACACCTTCATCAGTGGTTGGAGGGAGAGTTGGGGCAGAAATAACCCGCTGTCCCAGCTTTTTCTTTAGTAACGAGACATGAAACACAGGGTGTAATTGAGCTGATTGAGGTAGATCCAGTTTGTAGGCCACCTTACCCACCCTCTGTATGACTAAAAAAGGACCATATAAACGTGGAGAGAGTTTCATATTTCGGTGTAAAGCCAAAGAGGACTGTCTGTAAGGCTGTAACCGTAGATAGCCCCAGTCACCTACCATGAATTCCCGTTCACTCCTGAGTTTGTTAGCATAGTGTTTCATCCGGTTTTGGGCTAGATGTAGGTTCTCTTTGAGCAACCGTAGAATAGAAGCCCTTTCCCTTGTCCAATTCTCCACCGCTGCAACTGGAGAACTTTCCATGTGCATAAAATTGTGGTCAGGTGGTGATTGACCATAGACGGCATAAAAAGGTGTTGTCTTGATGGCAGAATGGTAAGAAGAATTGTACCACCACTCAGCTAGAGACAACCACTTAGACCATTGCTTAGGACAGTCACCGCACATGCATCTTAAGTAATTCTCCAAACACTTGTTCACTATTTTGGTCTGGCCGTCTGACTGGGGATGATATGTTGTGCTAAGGCATTGTGTAATCCCCAAAATCCTGAGTAATTCCTGCCAAAACAGGCTGGTAAACACCACATCTCTATCTGAAACAATAGAATTAGGTAGACCGTGTAGTTTATAGATGTTATCCAAGAATAATTGGGCCACATCCTTAGCAGAATATGGGTGAGAGAGTGACATAAAATGAGCGTATTTGCTGAGTCTATCCACCACCACATAAATTGTGGTCTTGCTATGTTATGTGGGTAACCCTTCAATGAAGTCCATAGAGATATCATACCATATCCTCTCTGGAATAGGTAGGGGCTGGAGTAACCCAGGAGAATGGACATTTTCCCCTTTGAACCGTTGACAAACTGAACATTCTGAGATGAAACGTTGGACATCCTTCTTCAATCCTTGCCAATAAAAAGTCCTTTTGATGCGCCTAGTGGTCTTGTCAATGCCTGAGTGTCCGCCCATAGAAGAAGTGTGATAGGTTGCTAATAGTTGTGTCCTGAGATCAGACGAATTCCCAACCACCAAACTGCCCTTGTGTGTTAATGTACCATTGGCCCATAAAAAACCTGGATGAGCATTGGAATCTTGCTCTAAGTCTGCTATGATCTGCTGTAAATGTGGATCTGTTTGCCAACTGAGTCGGATTGTAGAAAGCCAAGTGGAATTGATGGTAATCAAGGCATTGATAGTAGCATGGTTAACAAACAGGTCTTCCCTTCGAGATAAGGCATCAGCTGCCTGGTTTTCTGACCCATGTTTATAGGTAATCTCATAGTCATAGCCAAGTAGTTTGGCAATCCATTTCTGCTGGAAAGGAGTGCCAATTCTTTGTCCTAACAAGTACTTTAGACTGTGGTGATCAGTCTTGACAATAAAATGCCTCCCAAGTAAGTAATGATGCCATTTAAGGATAGCTAACACCACTGCTATGAGTTCCTTTTCATATGTGGACAAAACCAGAAACTTGGCCGATAAACCTTTACTCCAATATGCAATAGGATGGCCCTCTTGCATTAACACTGCCCCTAAACCTCTGTCTGAAGCATCAGTTTCCACAGTGAAAGTCTTTTCATAATCTGGAAGGGCTAATACTGGTAATGTCAGCATAGCTTGTCGCAGGGCATGGAAAGCCTTTGTTGAGTCTTGAGTCCAATTGAAAGATTCTTTTTTCAGCAATTGAGTCAAAGGAACTGAAATTTTTCCATAATCTTTCACGAACCTTCTATAATAGCCTGTTAAACCCAAAAATCCCCTTAATTGCTTAAGAGTTGTAGGGATAGGCCAATTAGACATCGCTTCAAGCTTACTAGCCTCAGCTGAGACACCTTGACTGGAGACTAGATGACCCAGATATTCAACCTTCGGTTGGGCGAAGACACACTTAGAACGTTTAGCAAACAAAGTGTGTGTCTTTAAGAGTTGTAAAACCAACCTCAGATGAGACAAATGATCAGCCAAATTCTTGCTGAAAACTAAGATATCATCAAAGAAAACCAGGATAAACTTCCGCAAATATTCCCTAAATACCTCATTCATAAGGCTTTGAAAAGTTGAGGGTGCGTTTGTTAGGCCGAAGGGCATAACTAAGAATTCATAATGGCCTTCGTGGGTCCTGAAAGCTGTCTTTGGTATGTCAGTAGAGTGCACGCGAACTTGATGATAACCAGCCCTTAAGTCTAGCTTAGAAAAGAATGAAGCACCACAGAGTTCATCTAATAGCTCATCAATTACAGGTATTGGAAACTTATCCTTTACCGTAATGTTATTCAAGGCCCTATAATCAACACACATTCGCCAAGTTCCTTCTTTCTTTTTAACTAGTAAAATCGGGGCTGAGTATGGACTCACACTTGGCTGAATAACTCTTGAAATAAGCATTTCCTTAACCTGCCTTTCTATTTCAGTTTTCTGGAAATAGGGATATCTGTAGGGTCTGATGTTTGGTGGTTCTGCACTAGGCTTTAGAGGAATGTGGTGGTCTTGGTTTCTGGTTGGAGGTAGCCCAGTAGGTTCTTCAAACACTGATGAAAACTGAGAAAGTAATTCTTCTAATTCAGGATTAGTGTTAACCTCTGGGATTTCACTTTGGATAGCATATATGTGGGCCACAAAACCTTGAGGTTTCTTCTGGAGTAGTTTTTTCATTTGTTCAGCAGCTACCAACTTGGTTGCTCCTTGTTTTCCCCCGTGTAAAACATGCCTATGACCATTTAAGGTGAAATCCATACGTAGATCCTTGAAATTCTAGGTGGCAGAACCTAAGGTGGCCAACCACTGAATGCCTGAAACCATATCACATCCTTTGAGGTCTAACACTCGCATATCATATCGGAATACTCCCCCTTGCATCTCCCATTTGAAATCTTGACAAGCTGCATTACTGATCAGCTTAGTGCCATCAGCCACAAAAACTGTTAAAGGTTCAGTGTCTAAGATTTCCACTCCAGCTCTCTTGACCACATCCTGATTCAGAAAATTATGTGTGCTACCAGTGTCGATTAAAATAACAACTCTTTGTTTTTTAACTAGCCCAAATATCCTCATGGTTCTATAGGAAATAGAGCCTGTTATAGCATTGATGGATATCTGTAGCTCACCTTCCTGCTCCTGTACTTCTTCATTCTCCACGTCTGGTGGATGATTCTGATCTGATTCGTCTTGATCCACCTCTAAAACATACAATTGTCTTTTCTTACATTGGTGATCCTTAGAAAACTTCTCATTACATTTGAAACATAGGCCCTTAGCTCTTTTTTCCTCCAATTCCTTAGGTAACTGTCTTCTGGTAAAGGTAAAAGGCTGATTAAACCTTGGCTGATCAGTGAGTAGAGTGCCATCTGTTTTAAGACCTAGACCAGTTCTCCTAGCTAAGGCCTCAATACTATTTTCTTGGAGTTTAGCTAGACCAATGGCCTGGGTGACAGTAGTAGGCCGAAACATCAATACATTGGCCTTGATCTCTTCCTTTAACCCGCTGATAAAACAGCTGGTGAAGAAATTCTCAGGGAGATTTTGAGTTTTGTTGGCTAAAACTTCAAACTGATCTTGATATATTCTTACAGTTGATATTTGTTTGAGTTTAGTTAATTCTCCCACCGCATGCTCATACTCATCAGGACCGAATCGTGCCATTATACCTTGTTTAAACGAGGTCCAACTAATTACACAGTGAGTTTTCTCAAACCACTGGTACCACTGTAAGGCTCTGTTTTCTAGATGAAAAATGGCGATTCTTACTTTGTTTGAGTTTTCAACAGAATTGAACTCAAAAAACCTTTCACATTTATAAATCCATCCATTAGGATCTTCACCAAAAAATTTAGGAAAGTCTATCTTAGTGTACCACCTGGTTCCAAATCCTGTTGCAGTTTGGGATTGACATCCCTCGAATCTGTACTGAGTTGATCCAGCACCGATCAGTTGATTTTCCTCCTCCAGATTTGACTCGTCTAAATGTTTCTTTCCAAATACATGTGTTGCTATCTGATCATACTTCATTGTAACAGCTGATAGCATCTCTTTGATATCAACTAAATCTTTTAAGGAATGCCTGATTTCCTCACTTTCCCTCATGCTCCTAATTTGATTTTCTTTCAATACTCGAACGGATTCTTCCAATTTTTTGATGTCTTGACTTCTAGTTCCCTCCGCCATTACTTTGTTCAATTTTCCACAGACCAAGGAAAGTTGGCTCTGATACCAATGAAACATTCCTTACACAAGGCAAGAGACGTGAAGAAGGAAAAGAGTTTCGATCTCTTATTCCAACCCTATTCTAGATTACAATCAAACAACTCATACCTCTCAGGGTAAGCTTCCCTCCTTATTTATACATGTTTGTAGGTGATTTACTAGCTAACTGACTAACTGTTTATGCATGTTTTCAGCTAACAACCGTTCCTAACAGAATAGGCTAATGCAGCTAACCTCCTAACAGAAATAGGTTAGCTAACTGATAACAGAAATAGGCTAGCTAACTGATTGAACGGATTGGTAGTTAACAACAGCTAACTTCCTAACCAATTATCAGCTATAGCTACTACTAATTATCGTGTTCATAACAACTTCTTCCTCCATTTCTTGGTCTACTTGTGGTAGCTGGCTGTTTTGAGCTCTCTTTTAGCCCTTTTTTGCATCTTCCTGCAATGGTTCTTGGTTCACACTTGAACTTTGAGCTTCTCTTCACTGTTGCTTTCTATGGAATTAGAGAGTTGTTGCCTTCTCAACCTCCTTTCTTTCGCAAATAATATGCTATAGTTTAGGTCCACCAAGATATTGATGCCTTGAAAAGAAATGTTTAAAGCAATAAGTTATTTAAAATCTGTTTAAATAACTTGTTAATTAAACAACCATTTAAAAGGATTTACTTTCTTTATTGAAAAGAAATGTTGCGGAATTACATTTAGAATTACTAAAATACCCTCTCGAATTTACATGTGTGACTGAGTTGAAAAGCACAGAGCCTCTATGGGTATGGCAACTAGGCCTCATTGTGACCTTCATCTTCATATCCCAACCCTTCTTGCTTGCTTTTCAACTCTGGCTGCTCTTTTTCATCTGGCATGGAATGCCAAAGACAAAAATTACTTCATGAGTGGTGACACTCGGTAGAAAATATTGTTGAAAAAATAAACCCAAGATATACACGTATATAACAACAGAGTAAATAAATCAGCATAAGTAAACACATAAGTTCATTTTGGATTTGTCATTTATGTTTCTAGGATCCTCTACCTCAAGAATTCAAATCCTACACATCGACTCTAG
Organism: Arctostaphylos glauca; assembly: GCA_019985065.2. Lineage (NCBI taxonomy): Eukaryota > Viridiplantae > Streptophyta > Magnoliopsida > Ericales > Ericaceae > Arctostaphylos > Arctostaphylos glauca. Next base: position 8,359,270 of record JAHSPW020000012.1, on the reverse strand, counting down.
CGTAAGGCCCCGAGTTGGGATTGACTAGTCCTTACATACACTGGGCCCGTTGTAACACCCATATATACCGCTGGTCTAATAACTTGTCGGAGCCTAATCACATGGTCTAAAATACTTAAACACAAGTTATTAGCATTAGTTTACATGGGTTGTTATATACCCAAGATCACCCATGTAGACTTTGATGCGAGAGTAGATGTCATAGTCTTCCCACCTTTAAGACTTTACGCTCTCGCAAGGGGTTGTACACTAGAGTCACCACGGCCTAACCCAGGTCTGTTCCCTAGTGACTGAACAAATTTCCAACCCCACACTCAATTGTATACACTAGTCGCTTTCATACTATTTGTAACACCCCATGTATACCACTTGTCCAATAATTTGTCGGAGCCTAATCACATGGCCTAAAATGCTTAAGCTCAAACTATTAGTAGTAGTTTACATGGGTCGTTATATACCCAAAATCACCCATGTAAACTTTCGATGTGGGACGGGATGTCATGCCCGTAGTCCGAGGTGATGTACCCGACTAGATTATCGACAACCCTGCAAGGAAGAGACTTTCTATTGTCTGCTCAAGTCAATATCTACCTCACCTTACCTAAATCTTACAACAAACATGATGTATCAGATCGAACCTGACGAATCTTAACTGCTTCCCCTTCTAGTTCAAGAACATTTAGAACACCAATCGTCACTCCTTGGGGATCCAGAGCTGTCTTCATAGATGTCTCCAAAGTCACCCTCAACTGTCTTCAACTCTTCCCAATTGGGGTTCTATCAATACATAAAGGGACCAAGTTGACTCCCAACAACCAAATCGCCATGGTAGGGCCACCCAAATCGATTAACATTTCCTTACTTTAACTTTGGTGTCACTATTCATGAACTACTTATACTAAACACTCGACACCCTTCGCTGAGTGTCATTCGAACCAATACTCCTAACGTTTGATTTTAGATTTTTCCATAGCATCAAATGAACAACATAGCGGCTATAAATCGACATAACCATGATAAATTAGGAACTCCAACAACAATATCATGACTACAGCCCAACAACATAATAATAACTAATCGCAGTTCCAACATAATGGCATCGTGGCATTAATGATTTATTATCAACATTGGCAAACCTGTTCTCACTAGATCTCATGGAAATTCATGGACATAATAACAAGTCTGTGTATGCATGTGCTGAGTATTGTGTGGGTTTGGGTTCAATTTCAAACAGTCGGTAATAAACACCAAATTAGCCTGGGGTCTGGCCTCATCCGATTAATCGCACAGACGACCAATTGATTGCCCAGTCTATTAAGTTTATGGGTTTCAAGAACAGTATCTAGCAGCGATCTATTTCATGTGATTATACTGTAAAAAACACAACATCTAGTGGTCGAAGGTGATATATACTACCTTGTGCGTTATCTCATGTGTGTCAGGTGACTTGTTGGTCCAGCAGTTGTTAATTTTGTAGAGTTTGGGCCTTCTTCTTCTTCTCTCTCTCTGTGGCTAGTATATATAGGGCGGGGAGTGCCAAGGGTTGGAGAGTAAGACCAAGGGTTTTGGGACGAATGTGGTTAAGGAAAGGGGACTTGGTAATGCTTGGTCATGGCCAAGTGCGAAACCTTAAAGAGTCCAAGGAGCCGAGTAGCTTGAACAACCAAAGGCAAGGGAAAAGAATGTAAGGAAAATGTTTTAGTGCTACGCACCCCACCTCATCTCATAAGCACTCGCGGTTCTCCACCATTCATTTGAATTACTGATAAAATAAATTACTAAATGCACTTGCAAAATAATTTCAATAGAGTAAATGGTTTATTTTATTACTTAAAAATATTGGATTATTACATCAACAAATTCCATTGGTCAACTGCCATTCTCATCTCGGTTTACTCAAAAAAAACAAAGTGAAGTAAAGGCCCCATGATAGTAGTTTTATATTCCTTCTTTGTAATTAGAATAAAGAATTATTTCAAGTATAGGTGAATGAGTTTTTATTTAAAGTACATAAATTATTTGAAACAATCACTTCATATTAAATTATTATTGTCATGTATATCAGTTAGCATATGTTTTCTAAATTTTAATTATTATGTCAATAACTTTAAGAAGGTGCAGGGGTTTCTCACGAAAAGACCCCTACAATGTTATAAAGTACAGATAGATTAAAAGTTATGGGATAATTTTAATGATTAATTATTTCCTAATCATTTGTTTTATTTCTTACAATTATGGGGCAACTTCCCATAACATATGCAAATAATTCTCATGCTGGAATAAAAAGCACGTGGACGGTGTTGTTTGGCTCTTCCGTCAGTCGAAACAGATAATTTCTTAAACCTTGTTGAGATACAGTTATGTCAAAAATCATATTGTTTGAATGTCAATTAATATATGGTCGTAATACGTTTATTTTAAAAGATCATAACTTAACACACTATATCAAAATTTACTTTTTCGAAGATAAATTTTGTTGCAACTGTGAGGTAATTGGTATGGGATCAAGATAATTTTAACATGATTGGCTATTGTGATGTATTTTAATGAACGATTTTAATCGTCAATTTTAGGGGGAAAAAAGGCCTAACAAATTAGCCCAGTAGTATCGTCAAGAGGATCTGTTTCATGAAAAGAAAACAGTTTCTGAAGTGGTTGCGCCCACTGAATTGGGCCCGAGGTTTACAGAAAATCTACGTGGCATTGATTAAGGGCCCAGGACAAACATGCCCAATAGAGGATGTGATTTTCTTTGGAAAATGATAATGCAACATGAAAATCAAAAGAAAAAGAAAAAGGACTCATGTTATGCTAAATAACGAAATAAATTTACATGTATTTTTTAGTTGGAGTAATTTTTCTCAATTGGGTCGACCGATTAATTCATGCTCACGTCAATTAATTATGAAGCCTTAAAATTACGAATCAAATAGAACACCAATAACTTTAAAATAGTTTTGAAAATTTTAAAAATTTAAACTTGCAGTAGTAATTCTTTTTACTTACGATCATCTCCCATTCAATTGAAATTCTATTCAAACCAAAAAAGAATAGAGAGAAAAATTAGATTTTTTTAAATATATTATGTTTGTTGATTATTTATATAAATAATGCACTTCTCTGTAATGCATTTTAAGACCCAAAAGAATATTGTATTTCGACGTTTCCTTGAGAATGGCACTATATTTATAAATAAAATTAAAAAAACATAATATTTAGATAACAGATTAGGATTAGGATGTTTAAGATGAATTCCACAATTTCATATTAATTTATTTTTTGAAATGTCTACAATTTTATATCAATTTATTTGTTGAGATGACTATCAAGCCCCTTAAACCCTAATTTGTAGAATTTCGCGTATGGCTTGAGAGAGAGAGAGAGAGAGCACTCGACAGAGATTGAGATATAGTAGCCATCCTTTTTTGCCCGGGATTTCTAATCACATTGGTGTAGAAAGTTTCTCTTGTCCATTTCTAATCGGGAACCACTAATTAGTCACTATGGTAAATCTATTTTATCCATATAGTGATTTATTCAAGAATGAAATCAAATAGGCTACTTTCACTCAATGGAACAATAACACAATGGTAAGGCGTAAGTCATTGATTCAAATTCGATAATTATGTTAAATATTAAAAATACTAATATACATATTATACAACTGGTTACCTTTTATTCGAAATATAATAGAAACTATAACAGAAACAATATATTTATCCTTAGGTCGGCAATGAGATGCTCTTATATACATGCATCGAAGCCAACCTAAGAAAGACGGTTCATATAACAGCTGACTTGAGAAATGTGGTTTAGAGGGTTGTCGGCCTGAGGAAGGTGGTTAACTGTCTTGAGTCTGAAATACAATCGAATTCCATTTGTTTTGAGATAATGTTCTAATCAGATGAGGAATCCTAGGCTAACTCAACTTAGAACGAGAAATTTGAGGTTGAATGAAAATCTAATGGTTGAAAATAATTCCTTGGAGAATCTAGATTGATTTTATCTCGTTGGTAGCCAATCAGAAGGCGATCCTAATGACAAATTAGAGTCCCAAGAGAATTGAAAATATTAGGTCACAAAATTTATAAATAAAGGTACAGAGAAAAGTACATTTCAATTGATAGCTAGTGTTGTTTCCATAGAGAGATTATTGTGATCCCAATTTTGACTTAATCATCAAATTGTCTTTCCGCCACAATGATAATGGGACCTTTGACGGTTTATTATCTCGTAGATCACGTATTGCAAAATATAGAAAAAGCATAATTCCTGCTGACAATTGAGGTGTTAATTTTTCGCTCGATTGAGAAAATCACCCGACTACAATTGATGCTGTCTGTGAGAAAATTAAGATCTCATGGCAAGAACACCATGAAATGAAATGTTTAAAGGAATCACGGGCAAAGAGAAGTATAAGTTTCTACTCCTGATTCCGCCCAAAGGAAATGATCCAAGAAATGACATATCGTGAGTTCCCCCTTTAGGATTCATGGGGAATTTACCTGAAAAACAATTACAAGATCCACAACGTGCTTATCCACCTCTGCCACCACAAGCACCACTGGTAGTACCAGAAAACAAGCCTTTGAAGAAGAGGATCCCAGGCCCATTGTGGATCACACCCAAGAACACAATATGAACAAGAAAAGAAAAATAGTGACCATGAAAGGGTACGAGGGCGAGATCGCAAAATAGAAGAGATGAGGCACTATTTGCATAGGGCAGAAAGAGAAAATAGAATCCTTAGATGCCAATGAGACCAAGGGTGTTCTGTTCATACAGAATAGGACGGGCACAGCAAAATCGCGGGGAGCCGACATCATATGGACACTCCTTGAGAACGAACATGAGGAGTGTTAATACCATATTTTGCCCCACCTTTATCTCTTTCGAAACATGATGATCAAAAGGGCCTACAAGAAGCCCAATGTGTAAAAAGACAATTTTGCCCCTAGAAGGTCAAAGCATGCAAGCAACAGTCCGGAAGTCAGGGTTTTTCACGGAAAGCACGCCTGGACATTATAAAGACCCAACAACATAATTTAAAAGTAAGTCGAGTCACCTTAGAAGGTTTGGGAAAGATTCAAACACAAGTGGACGATTTTGCCCTTCTAACTGAACGAAGATCAAGGGAAATTTTTAAACATGTCAGAACGATTTCACCATCTTAAGGACGATAGATGATCTAAGTACAAAGCCAATGGAATATCTAGGGTGATTGGGTGTCTGAAGAGAAAACATGAGGGAGTTCGGTAAGACGGTGCACCGAAGGACTATTTTGCCCTTTGCATTAATCAAAGATCTGAGATCACCATTTATAAGATAGCTTCAGTGCATCATGAAAATCTCATATCGTTGATTAGTACAATGATACAAGTCCATTGATAGTGGTTAGGATGCAATTGGATAACGTGGCATTTCTCGGTTGTTTAAAGCATAGACTCGGATGGCTCGATTTACGAGATGACATGCCCAAGCTTCAAGAAGCATGGGTTATTGATCAATAGGATAATATGAGTTCATCGATGCCGTCTGAAGTCCAGTCCGAGGTCGGAAGGCCAAGAAATTATATTGTGAAGGATTCAAGAGCGTATTGTCCTCAATTCGGGGATTCAATTCACGAACTGACATACCCAGAATGCAGAGGGCATAGTCAAATCGATCGTCACAGTACGAGTTCAATGGCAGTACCCGTGATTGAATTGGAGCTCGTTTAGTATTCTAAAGACGAAGAATAGCATTTGGAGGATTTAGTGCATGAGGGGGACAAAATGTTAATTAAAGGAAATCACACCATGCTTTCAGCGCCTGTGGGATCACGAGCTTCAACCACGTGTTACCTAAAAAGGTGACGTGCCAGCCGCTGTTGGGTTGAGCCTGAGCCATATATTGCCTTTAAGCCATGTACTACTCTGAAGCCGTATACTACCCTCGAGCCACATGCTCCTCTAAAGCCGCATGCGGCATTGAAGCTGATGTGGCATCCCCCTATTGGCAAAGCTAAGCCGTATGCTACCTCCGAGCCACGTGCTGCTTATAAGCCGCATGCGGTAATTCTGCTTACGTTACATCCTATCATACGATGGTTAGGAGCTACAACACATGGGTATTTTCGTTGGTTTGGTTGTTGAGATGGTTTTTCGTGTGGCTTGCTGAGGTGGCCAGCTATGATTGGGGGTTGAAAATTTAGCCCATGTGGTTGCTGGCATGGCGGATTCTTATTGGTTTGATAATGTGGTTTTCGGCAAGGTTTTGCCTATAAATACGGGATTTGTCTGTTGTTTAGAGGATTAGAGAAATTTCTTTATTGGAAGATTGAAAACCCAACTTTCCGAGAAGCTTGCTTAACCCCGAAGAAATCAAAGCTTGCCCAAAAATATTTCCAGTAGTAAAACTAGAGGCCGCGGTCCCTTTTTCATAGTAGAACCCGAACCCTAAAAGTCCTTACAATAATTTCTTTCCAACGTGAGTGTATATCACCCTGTATTGGCAATACAAATGTTCACTTTAATCTGATGGATGCTCTATATTCTTGTTCTTCTTGTCCCAAATTCCTTTGAGCAATTGAAGCAGAAGACGTATCCAACCTGCTAGATTTCAAAACCATAAAATGTCAGGCTACTACGCAGAAGAAAAAATGGTCTGAGAAGATCTATCGCATCCATTACTCAACTAGGTAATACTGAATTTCCAACCTTGGCTCCTCTCAAAGATGATGCTAACTAGTTCAAAAAGATAGCCAAATTTCACTACAGCTGTGCAAAATTCTATACGGACTATCCCATATATCCTACAGACCTTCATGGACAAGTTAAAGAAGCCAAGAAACTATTGGTTTCCATTTCTTTTCCTTTCAAAGTGCTGCTCGGGGGCATTCCTCGACTGAACTTTCTCTCGACTTGTGAGCTCGTTGTGATCTCGAATGTGAAATGTACAACTTTCTATGAGATCTGTGCTTTTTTACGACACACCTTTCGAATCTGTTGACTTGGTTACGTTGCCATTACCAAGACAACCCCTTCAATCAAGTTTGGCACGAATATCATGACATGAAGCACAAACTGCAATGCCTTCACTACAAAATTCATCTTGAAGGCATGCTCTTCGAACCACCCCCTTAATGTCCCGCCCCAAAGTTGTATTGGAAAAGTTTGATGTGAAGGAGATTAAGCTGAAATGCAAAGTTAAAAGGACATCTATAGCCTTTCACCGAGTAAACCCTACTAAAGAGTCAAGATTCGAACCTCACAAGAACTGATCGGCCAACTATTTCTTCACCCAAACTGACGAGACTGAAGTCGGTCAGCCAATATACCACCTACTCGGCGGACAAGGCCCCTTCGCTCAGAATTCCTCCGAATTGGCATTTCGGGCGTGCCACATGCATCTCTCCTAGGGGTCCATATAATCCCTTTGATGGTGCACCAGATTTCTTGATATCCCCAAGATGACATGAGAGGAATCAGCTCAAATCACGCAAGCCCAAGAATCACGATCCAAATTACGGCGGGAATCAACTCTCACCTCTTCCTCTCCTTCCACAGTATTAAAACCCAGAAACAGGGATGGATAGGGGACACTCATTCATTCAAAAATCTCTTTACAGTTTTTGATCTCAATGCAAGATTCTAACTTGATCATCTGAGGGTCCATGATCAGGCAGCCAACCCCCGGTCACCGGACTTGTGTGCAAGGACTAGCGAGCAGGACATGAAAGGTTCCAGCATTTTTCGGCATCATTAGTTTGGCGCCATCTGTGGGATGACAATTCTTACTTTATGAATTCAATTAGTTAACCGAACATAGTGGTGAACACAAGGTTGTCTGTCGGTGATGGATGAGAAGGTAATGCCTCCCGCAATGGCGGCTGAGGGGCCCAAGCCCCGCAGGATGCGAACCCTCTAGAAGGACAACTGCATAACTTCACCCAAATGATGGTTGCTTGATGGAGCAAAATCAACCCCTAGTACAGCAACTTCGAGCTGGGGCACTGCCACTAGTTACCCCCCCAGTGGATGCGCAAGATGAAGCCTTAGAGTAACAGGGGCACGAGAAGTGTTGTTAGAAGATAAAGTAAACAAGTCACCCCATGGACGAGGGAGGGATGGACCCCCTAGCCCTGTCACGCTCTCGATTTCAAATAAGATGAATATTCACATTTTTAAATAAAATCTCGCAATCTACCCAAAGTATGCCCAAATCATCATTTTTCATATTCTAATTAAGATCACATGTTTCAAAGTACTACAATCAAAAGGGGCACCCCCGGCCCAATTAACCAAAAGTAACATGTTCGAATATTACAAACGGTTTGGGTTTGAGTACATAGTTCTAACAAAAGAGGAGTTACTTTACATCTTTAAAAAATTAAATCTAAAGATGACATATAACTCTTATAATGACAATCCTTCAAAAGATGCATTACTATGCATCCATGGAAGTTCATATCATGCTCCAGTACTTGAAAGATTCAAAGGGTGAGTCACAATACCCAGTAGAGATATCTATACCAATGTTATATGAATATGAGGTGATATGACATGCTATATGAATAATTCCTAATAACACGCATAAGTTCACAACACCATAAACCGTAAATATACGATCACAACATCTAGAATACCATGCTAAGTTCATTCCACCAACGATACTCATGTCAATCCAATCGTTCGTATCTCAACTAGTACATCACCCTTCGGTGGCTAAACAATACTCAAGTATAGTAGCACATTTCCGAATGGAAGTTAGACATCACTTAACTAGCATGTCTCCCGTCGGAGGTTAGACATCGCATCATGTCAATGCATATAATAATTCACAATTTAACATTTACCGACTAACACATATCAAACACATATCCAATTTCTCTAGGCGAAGTCTCAATCTTATGATAAAAGTAAAGCGAACATTTGAATAAGGCGTAGTTCCATTCCAACCTCAAGAAGTCCTATGAGATTCATAGAAACCTGACCCCTAGTTCCATTCCTGCTCAAGTTGAACGTTCCACAAATGACATAGATGAATAAAAAATAGTACAAACATCCATAGTATGAAGAGAATAAGGCAAAAAGGTGAACCACGGAGCAAAATAAAACGAAAATTAAAATCGGACCGAAACTACCTCATTTGTTTGGATGCCCAAGACCCCAAGACCTCCGTCCGGACGCCCCCATTTTTTGTTCGGACGCCTTTCTGCTCAGAACTCAAATTTTGCTATTGACTTTTCCGTCCGAACGCCCTTGATTTCCGTCCAAACGCTCAGGCGATTTTCTGATGCGCGATTTTGACAGTTTTCTCCAAACTCTTCTACACAAGAATGTCTATCTCTGAACTCGAATTAAACATGGAACATAGTCCAAATACATCATAAACACATACCAAATGTTATAAATCCTTACCTCAAGTTTGAAATTGAAAGATTTGACAAAATGGTAGAAACCCTAGCTTCCAAGTTTCGATTCTTAAGCTCCCAAGCTCCAAATCGCGATCTGTCTTCGACTTCACGTCAAGCACGTTCCAAGTTTCCCATATCTCAAAGGAATTAGACAATGGTGGTGTGGATTGGTGGTGAGGTTAGAGAGAAAGTAGAGCTCTAGGAAGAGAGAGAAAGAGATGAGGAAAAATGAAGCATGGGTGAGCTAAACCCCCCCCCCCCCCCCCCCCCGCGCACCGAAAAAAATCAGATTTACACTAAGTGTTGTGATGCGTGCGAGATAAAAATAAAAGTTCCTAAACTTGGGTCCTGTAACGAAAAATTCGAAACATGAAATAATAAATCAAAGGGTTATCTTGCAACACATTAAATTTAAAAATTTAAAATTTTCTCGGCCCTTGCAACCCCTGAATGGAAGAACACAGGCAGAACAATCTGTCGCGCAAGGGGCAGGGATCAAGGAACTCTGGGAGAAGTTGAAAGACTTCCTCAAGCAAATGGAGGACACAGGCCCAGCCAGAATCGAGAGAAATGCACCATGGCCAACACTATACTAAGGCAGTGATACCCGTCAACTTCCACCCAAGTTTAGAACGCCACAAATGGAGCAGTTTGATGGCTCAGGGGACCCCCTGGACCATTTAGAGATATACAAGGCCTTTATGGTCTTACACATGATGCCCCACGAGATCATATGGCAGGCCTTTCCCACCACCTTGAAAGGACCAACATGGGCCTAGTTCGGCAAACTTACGACTAGCTTGAGTGAATCTTTCAAGCAGCTGAGCAACCAATTCCTTAACCATTGTTAAAGTGGTCGACTGCTTAGTCGATCGGCCACATACTTGTTGAACATCAAGCAGCATCGACAAGAGTCATTGCGAAACTGTATGAAGCGCTTCAACAACGAAGCCCTTCATGTCGATAAGGTCGACGACAAAATGACATTAACAGCTTTCATGGACGGCTTGCAACCTACCTAGTTTTTCTATCACTTATCTGAGAGCCGTCAGCAAGTATGGCTAAGCTAATGACCTGGGCCAACAACACATGAATGTCAAGTACGCCATGGCTGCGCACTGTGGAAAAACAAAAAAAGTCATCAGAAGATGGCCTAAGCATGAGGAAGCGAGGCAACCTACCCGAAAGGAGCAACTTAAAGGAGCGCTGGAAGAAAAGAAGCTAAAAATGAGCCAGAAGTCAAATAGGCCAAGAGGCTCAAAATTGACCCAGCCGCCCGGGATGCAAGAAAATACTATCAGCTCCACCGAGGCCATAGGCACGACACATCTGAGTGGTTCAACTTGAAGTGCCAAATCGAAGACTTGGTTCAGAGGGAAAAGTTGAACCAATTTGTGGTAGAATGGCAAAATAGAGACAAGCAGCGTCGAGAGCTGGAACCAATCCAACCCATTGGCGAAATAAGAATGATCTATGGGGGATTTGGTGGAGGTGGTGAGTCAAATTCTGCCCAGTAAACCCACGCCAAGAGGCTACGGACAGAGGGAGGATTCGAAGTGCTGATGGTAGGACAACCCCTAAAGGAAAGGAGAATAGAAGAGCTGATCACCTTCTCCAAAGATTATGCTAGGCGAATCTAGCAACCCCATGATGACTCCTTAGTCATTACTGCAGTAGTAAGAAACTACCTCACTAGCAGAGTACTGGTCGACAACGGAAGCTCAGTTGACATCCTCTTCGGAGCGGTCTTTCGAAAAATAGAGATCGGGGACAATAATGTTTGACTAGTTCGTTCCTCATTGGTTGGTTTCTTGGGGAACAGGTCCAGCCTTTGGGGCAATAGATTTGTCGGTCACATTGGGCATGACCCCTAAACAGATCACCATGTGACATTCTTAGTGGTTGATTGCCCTTCGACCTACAATGCCATCCTGGGGCGAACTACGATTAACAGCATGAAAGCCATCACTTCCACCTACCACCTCTTGATGAAATCCCAGACGATGAACAGGAATGGGGAAGAGAAGGGAGACTAGGTGGATGCTATGGACTACTATGTGACCACACTCAAATGGTGAAGCTGAATAATGTATCCATGTGTTATTTTTTTTCCTGCTTTGATTGTACTTTTACCATTCTGAGAAGCCAATGAATAAAACTACTAATTTCCTTGGCAAAATATCGTGTAAACCAAATCCTTATCAATGAATCCCATTGCGTTCCAAAAGAGTTACATGACCCATTTCGACACTGACGGATTAGACCCAAGAGGTCTCCGTGTCGTGCAAAGTACAATCGTCGATCGAATCAAACCCAAGAGATTCCCGACTGAGCGAAAAATGACACTGGATGGATTAGATCCAAGATGTCCACGTGCTATGATGGATTAGACCCGAGAGGTCTCGCGTCGTGCAAAGTACAGTTGTTGGTCGGATCATACCCAAGAGGTCCCCGACCAAGTAAGAAATAAAACCGGACAGATCAGACTCAGGAGGTCCCTGTGCCGTGCAAAGTACAGTTGCCTGTCGGATTAGACCCAAGAGATCCCCGAGTGAATAGGAAATGACACCGAATGGGTCAAAACTAAGAGGTCCACATGCCATGCAAAGTATAGTTGCTGGTTGAACCAGACCCAAGAGGTCCCCGTGCCATGCAAAATACAACTGTCAAACGGATCAGACCCAAGAGGTTCCCAATCGAGCAGAAAGCGGCACCAGATGATTAGACCCAAGAGTCCCCCAACCGAGTAAAATCAGTGACTGGGCAGACTAAGACCTATGAAGCCTCAAAGCCAAGCAAGGTCATCTACTACTTAGAGCAAACTTGCGAAGTCTGGTTGCACAAAATTTAGCGATCGATGTAGCCACACCCAAGAGGACAACAATAAAGCCATACCGACTAAGGTCCCAGGGCTTAGTAAAAAGAAATTATATCTCTCCCAGTTGTGTGGGTGAAGCCAATGACTATCAAAGACAAGGGGATGGGGAATAGGCTCAGGGGCCAATGGCATCCCCTACGACAAACCTGATCTAATAGTGTATCCCCACAAAGGGGCAAGGATGCCTCTCCTATGCATGCAGGCAAGGCCCATGCTCGAAAGAGACAAGAGGAGAAGGATATCCAGTCACATCATCAACAGTCTCAGTTAAAAAAATTAGCAATCTTAGAAAAATCAAACAATAGATGGCTACGAATTTATTGAAACACCCAGGAGTTACAAGGTCAGTCAAACAAAATCAAACAAAGAAACAAGTCCTAACTATCCGTCTGAACCCGAATCGTCTTTCGGTTTGTAACTGGAAAGTTCAAGCTTGAAAAAGTCTTTGGTCAGCTTCCTCTTCAAACACTTAAAGCCAGAGTCGAAGAGTACGGCGGGAGTGGCCTGGTACTCCTCAGACTCCTTGTACAACCTAACGGCTGCACTCGGAGCCACCTTCAAGTAGATAGTGGCCAAAGCCAAACAGTCATTTAGGTCTGCGCCTTCATTTCAATGGCAATCCAACCCTCCCGCTCGAGCTCCAGTATAACTACTGATACTATTATGGTTATGGCCGACCAAACTAATTTCTTGAAAGGTAAGTGTGAAAAAATATAAGTTTTGTAGGGATTTGTCCCTTTTTTTCATCTTACCCTTGGTCTTATTTATTGACCAATCAATACTTGGTGTCTCTTGATCTTCTTTGAGTTTTCCCGCTTGATTCCTCAATTATCTCCTCCTTCGATCTTGCACCAGAACAGGATCACAGATCTCCTTATCTTGTCTACATGCTCACATCTCCTTATCTTCCTCTACCCTGAAACTGTACATGCATTGCCATTTGAATAACTGCCATGCTCTCAAAACGTCACCGTTCTGTCTTCTACATGCATTAACTCAAAGCATTTAATAAACTATCTCCAGGAGACCAAATGTTACTGTTTACGCTTCATGGGGTACCTCATCTGGTGCGAACACTTTCATAATACAGTGTCACGTGTCAATGTTTTATTGGGGGGGGCAAATTAAGATGTCAACACCTTCTTCGGACAATGTTGATGTGGAGAAATTTTGAAGGGGAATATAAGGTTTAGGGCTTAAAGGAGAAGCCGACTATTTCCGTACATTGAATTATCTTTACCGTCCTTTTATGAGTTCTCTTTTTCCTTCCCCTTCAGCCCCCTCCACTTTTATTGCTTTTCGTCTTTAGTTCATATCCCTTGTCATTGTTTTGACACCAAATTAGCCTATATTTGGTCCCAACACATAACAAACTTACATAGAAGTTCCATGAAATCGAAGCAATCCAAACCTATGCATCGGAATTATTGGGTGTCTTCCCCATGTGGGTAATAATTTTGTTTCCTATGTGTGTCTCCCCATTGTAATACCCAATGAAGACCTTGAGCCACTTAAAAAGTTGTGTCTCTCCTAGGTGTTTTTCAAAGCTTCCTTTTGCCCATAAATTGTAATAATGTGTGTGTGGCTGGAAGTAATTGTGAGAGGTCGGTGTGGGTGAGGCAGAGTGGGTGAAGAACAATGGTGTGTTGAGAATTTTTTTTTTTTAAACTTTGTATAGTGTATATATAAAGTAAAATTTTTCTCAAGTTTTGTTCCATTGTGTGTGCTTGTGATTCCTCGATCCCCAACAGTGGTATCATAGCGAAGGTTGAGTGTAGGAATCAGTTTAAAGCCCACTGACAAATTTGTCCACTTTTTGAATTGTTCGAAAGTCGATTTTGACCACATGGTTGTGTTCTTCGCGACGAGACAAAGTCAGAGAAGTTTTTCTGATCGCCTTCCGACCACTAGAGAAGCCGCACGCGCCCTGAGAAGGAGGTGCGTGGACGCGAGTAGATCTTATTCACGCACGTGTTGTACACGCGCTGTCTGGAGGTAAAAGACAATCACGTCAACGCCACATCAGCGGTCAGCGGTCCAGTCAGCGGTTAAAGTTCCAGTTAGTGGCCGACGGTCCAGTCAGCCGGTCAAAGGTCCAGTGAGCAGGCCAGTTGGTGCCACGTCAACGTCTAGGTGGCAGCCACGTAGCAGGTGCACGTCAGCAGAGTTGCTGAGTCAATGGATAGGTGGCGGTGCCACGCCAGCGATAGGTACACAGTCAACGTCTAGTCAGCAGAGAATATTCCCTTTACTGAGAAATATTCCAAATTAGGTTTTTTGCAATTTTGGAACCGTTTCAACTCCGATTTTGATGAAATTATAGTGTTTTTCAGCTAAATCGAGCATTTTGGATCCAACGGCGTGGTCTGTTTTTCAAGATCTGACTTCCTTGTTGCAGCAATGGTGTATTTATAGCCCTGGAGGCTATTATTTCAAGTTCCTTTGAGCTGGTTCGGGTAATCTGTGGCGGGAAAAGGTCACGGATTTGTAGTCGAGCCTTTCAACAGCCATAATGACTTTACTCTTTAGCAACAAAGGATGAAGAATATTTTGACGAGAGAGGGCTTGGTGAAAGCACTCAAGACGAAGTTCGAGAAACCGAGAGGGATGGAGGATGCCAAATGGGAGGAAATAAGAGAGCTTGCAAATAGCACGATCCAATTGTATATCGGGAATAGAACTCTCCAAGAAATAATCAATGAAATAGATTCGGCAAAACTTTGGGCAAAATTGGAGAGTAGGTACAAGTCTAAGTCTTTGACGAGTCGGTTATCGTTAAAGAAGGAATTGTATGCATTGAAAGTCTCAGTGAGCACTTGGATGAGTTCAATCGGCTATTAACGGAGTTAGAAGCGATTGACGCAAAGATTGAAGAAGAAGACAAGGCAATTATTTTGTTGGTTTCACTCCCGCTGTCGTACGAGCATCTCTAGACTACTTTGATGTACGGGAAAGATACACTCAAGCTTGATGAGATCATTGCTACACTTCTATCCCATGAGTCGATGCGGAGGAAAGAGAGTGAGCGGACATTGGATGAGCGTGTCATGATTGCATCACATGATGGTCAGGCTAGAGGGCGAATGACCGAAAAGAAGAATTGGTCAAGGGTGCGTTCACACTCGTGAGGTGGAGAGTCTCGGAGAGTTGACAAAAGAAAATGATACTATTGCGAGGAAGAGGGACATATTTTGAAGTCTTGCCCAAAACTCAAAGCGAAGAAGGAGAAAGGGAAGGAGAAAGCCGAAATGGTGATTGTTGTGAGCTACGTCGAAAATGATGGTGATTTGTTTACAATGACTTCCGAAGGTACGAATTTTTTTAGTTGGGTTATGGATTCTGATTGTTCATTTCATATGTGCTCAAACAGAAAATATTTTTGTACATATGAGACTTGTGATGGTAGTACCATTAGGATGGCAAACGTAGTAAATAAAGTTGTTGGAATTAGAAAGGTACAATTTAGGATGGCCGATGGAAGGATTGTGACATTGACCGGAGTTCGGCATGTGCACGGATTGAGGAAAAACCTAATCTCTTTGGGAACTTTGAATTCAAGAGGTTGTAGTTTTTCATCAAAAAAATAGAGTTCTTAGGGTTTACAAGGGCGACAAGGCGATATTGCAAGGTAAAATGGTGAAAAATTTGTACAGGCTTTAAGGTTGTATTGAGATGAAGCGTGCAAATATTGGGCACCAAGAAAACAAAGAGGTGAGGCATCAAGTTACATAAGCGTGGCGTGTAAAGCAAGCAAATGAATCTCAAGGTGCAGAGGGCAACATAAAAAAGGAAGCGATTCGGGTGACAAATTTTGATAGGGTTTGCAAAGTGACATCGTGTTCAAGAAAAATGGTCACTATTGCAACCAATTTAATTTCCGATGTTTTCGGATAGACACCCAAGTGAGGGGATGCGAGTCACCCAAGCGAGGGGGTAGCTAGATCGGAAGCATAAACCACATGAGGTCGAGGGA
Source organism: Arctostaphylos glauca (assembly GCA_019985065.2). Lineage (NCBI taxonomy): Eukaryota > Viridiplantae > Streptophyta > Magnoliopsida > Ericales > Ericaceae > Arctostaphylos > Arctostaphylos glauca. Next base: position 8,343,022 of record JAHSPW020000012.1, on the reverse strand, counting down.
GTGATTGTTGGGTGTCTTGCCCATGTGGGTAATGATTTTGTTCCCCATGTGTCTCCCCATTGTAATACCCAATGAGGACATTGAGCCACTCAAAAAGTTATATTCCTCCTAGGTGTTTTTCGAAGCTTCCTTTTGCCTATAAATTGTAATAATGTGTGTGGCTGAAAGTAAATGTCAGAGGTCAGTGTGGGTGAGACAGAGTGGGTGAGCCAGAGAGAGTAAGGAACAATTGTGTGTTGAGAGTTTTTTTGTAACTTTATATAGCGTATATATAAAATGAAATTTTTCTCTCAAGCTTTGTTCCTCTATGTGTGCTTGTGATTCCCCAATTCCCAACAGGAATTACATGGTCTCGTAATGTTCTGTAGACGTTATTTGAATAATTAATGCTAAATAATTCAAATCTCATGAATCAAAAGGAATAAAGTGAATACTTACAGTCTTCATGAACGGAAGGCGATGAGAGTTACCAGATCCAAATTGTAGAAACAGCATTTTTCACATTATGTAAATGGTATTAAAGGGAAAATAGAAGTGACAGTTAATAAAAAGGTACAAAACCGAGAGATTGATTAATTGATTATCGATGCATGTCAAACATATCTGTATTCAGTCAGATTCTCAGAGGTCCTTCGGGAGCCATCTTTTGTACAAGGCTTCAAATAATTATAAGCAACTTTTCTCTCTTATAAGCAGTTTCTTTCCAGGAAACGCCATAGAAATGGTGACAAAAATGGATGGAACACAATTTTGCATTTATGATTTTCCATTATATACTAAGATCAATGGCCCCAACAAGCGAAGCCTGAAAATCGAAAGCTCCTTAACTACAAGTTTACTTCTTCTATCTCCAAACTGGAAGGACTCCCTGAGGCACTTCCTTGGTTAGGTTTGGTCCCTGAAAATGCAAGGCGCATATTACTCTACATTTTTTTTGATGAAAAATAATGATCCTTTTCGCGTGTTGGGTGAACCAAACCTGGCTTTGTGTCCTCTGGGATTCCAATGCTAACACCATCTCCATCCCCACAAGGGTTTAGGGACACAGATTTCCGCGAGTGTTCAGAAGTTGATGCAGACTGACAATAAGCTAAAGGCAATTGCTTGTGAATCTCCTCCATCCTCCCACTTTGTTCATCTTTGCGATCCATCTCAATAAGAACCTACAAACAAATTCGTAAATCAAATGGAGAAGAAAGGGAGAGAGATCCATCTGGCTCTCCTTGCTTTATTTGCTTATTTTTTTTCAGAATCTCCTCATCTTTAGTGAACATTTACCATATTTTGGTCAAAAAATTTACTTTTCCGCTTTGCCCAATGGATTAAAAAAAAAAAGCAAAATCGACAAACTATTTTTCTTATTTTCCATTTATTGTTTTTTTGTTTACCTATGGTCCAATTTCTTTTACTTTTTCGATTCCTCTCCTAGAGATGAAGTAAACATTGAAAAATGAAAAAAAGTCCACTAAAACAGAGAGGGGTTCCAGAAAAAATAAGCAAATAAGCGGAAGAAAACAAAGCGGGCAGAATTGGAATGATGCAAATATATTTTCATGTGATTACCTGTGCAGCATTGTGTTTGAATGCTGGATAAAACCTTTGCCTGCAATACTCATTGAAGAGGAGTGTAAAGATGATCAGTGGAACAATGAAGGATGCTGCAACTGTTGATTTTTTAAGTCCAAAGACCCCCAAGGCTATAACTTGGCTCAGCACCAAGGAGAAGATTGTCGTGTTATGTATCATAGGCCATAACTGGCCCCCACTTTCATATCTCGTGACATACACATTCAAAATCTGTAGACATATTTAAGAACATATCACTATATGCATATACATCTTATATGCCACTAATCAAGATGAATAGGCAAAATATTCGTCTTGCAAGTTCTAAGATGGTAGAAATAAAACATTCCCTGTATAGACATTCCACCTTAATGCCTACGGAATCTCTAATTTCTGCACTCCAAAGTCCTAAGCAGATGAAAATGCCAATAAACTCAGCTGTGAAACCCATTTCAAAGATTCTCAATACACTCCATAAGCACACAATTAGAGAGGTGCCTCCTCCAGAATAATCTTACTTCACATAAAGGTTAAGTCTGCTTCGAACTTATACAGAGAAGACGAAAATCTCACTAATTTCCAAATTTAGGAATTTAATAGTCACTTGTTAATGAATTTATACCACAGAACAACCCCACCTCTGTGGTCACAGGCCTGACATTGTAAGGGGCCAGAAACACTGAACCCATGGAGCTACATTTGGAAAATTCATAATACAACCGACACACTTCATAAGGAGAACAAAAGGAAATATATTAGTGGTCAGATAAAATTTCAAAACATGAAAAAAAATAACCAAATACAAAATCAAAGTATAAGCAAACTGAAGACCATGAACAAGAAAAATGTCAACTTCTGCTAATGGAATCTAACGACAAGTAGATAAAGATTGAAGACTAACTAGTTAATAAAGTAGAAAGGGTCACCTGATTACGGTACACAAGACTCGCAAGGAAAAAGTAAACCAGCATGAAGGGCAATATTAAAGGCGCCATCAGAGAATAGGTGAAGCCAAGGAATCCAAACAGGAGAACTCTTGGAATTTCTGTATGGTATGGGAAAGATAAAGTGCCATTAGATGGTTCATCCTTGTTTCTGAGAACGTACTTGTAGAAAAAGTTGCAGAGAAGAGCGTATGGTTGCATGATTTCAGAGGCCAAACTTGCCCAACCTGATGTCAAAACATAAGTCATAAAGAAGGTTGCCTGCAAAGAATTGAAACCCATAATCAAGGTAAAGAAAATGAGTCTTTTAGCACAGAGCGTAACAACAGAGACTACTAACCTCCTAGTACGGAGAGCCTTAATTGATGACCAAGGATTAATAGCGTTAGAGTCTGTGCCAAATTGATTAGTTATTACTTCCAAAAACTAGTTTATGAGCCTGAGCGGCCTCTCCACTCATTGCCAATTGGTTTTGAATTAGATGCTTTAACATGATACCAAAGCTAGGCTTTCAGAGGCTTTGGACAACACTCTTGACTGATTGCCTCATTGTTTGTGCCTTAAGTGCACCTTCTTTCGTTATGATCTGCGTGTTATGAATCCGTTATTTACCTCTCCACGTACAGGTCAAGGTCGCACGTGCGAAGGAGTGTTACCTCCAAAAACTAGTATATGAGCTTGAGCGGACGACAAAGAAACGTGATACATCACTCGCTCATGTATCTGTATCCGGCACACATCATTTACATGGCACGACACAACATACTCTGGAATGCTTAGATAGGTTTGATTTTTTTAGCATACACGTTTTAGTAGGACACACAAGGACGAGTTGGGCACACTTTAGCAATACATTTGGAGGTCATAATGTAACTTTTAGAAGTGGTGTCAAAGTCAAAATTGACATGGATTCTTAGTTCACGAATGGTTATTGTTGAGTCCTTTAATCCACGTCGCAATTTCACTCATGATTCTAGGTTCAACATAGTGAGTCAAGTACCTAGACCGGCAACCATGTACAAGAGTTAGCACTTCATTGGCCGGAGTTGGGCCAGGAAGTACTCCGATGCCTAAGTTAGTCCTTGAGGGAGAAGGTTTAGTGTACTAAACTTGGGATTATCATATTAGGCATAACTTTTCCCTTCAAGTACTCTACCTTATATATTGCTGCTACCTTGAATACCAAGCCTAGATTGGCACTTGCGAACCGCGTGCGCACTTGGTGATAGTGACCCCTAACAGAATTTTGTTATGGCCTCACTCCTTGAATGATAACTTCCAGTTCACTCCCCACACTCTAGTCTAACCGAATGCCAAGTGGAGATTCCACCTTCAAAGAGTGTGATATTAGCTCGGCAGAGAAGTATCTGCTCGGTCCGACCTAGTTTGAGCTCAGAAGGATGTAGGCCATGCCTAGATATGGGCCTGCTCGGCCCAACAGATCGCTGACATTGCGTCACGAACTATAGGTCAGGTCGGAGCTCGGCCCACGATAGTCTTGAATGATCTCAGACACACAGTTGGGGATTTGATGAACTGATTCTGTCCAGCTACACTCCTAACTCAGTCTGAGAAGCTATTGTGCCGACACGGACCTCCACAATAGTCCCTCAACTTCCCGTTGGCTCAGCAGCTGGGGAGTTGAATCTCAACCGGACCGACTTGAAATGCAGCAAAACAAATGATAATGGGTAGAGTAGTGAAGCTTTCTCATATACACGAAGTAAGGTGACACACGTCAGTCATATGTTCACCTCTCGTCAAATGGAAAGAGGCGTCGCACGTGTCCATTTATTCAAGCACGCCAAAACATCTCTTGCATTAAGTGTAATGCCACGTGTTTATTCACGATTTGCTGATGCTTTTGCACCTCCTCGATTCCCCTGCACACCTTTTCGAACTAACGACAACCTTTTGCATTCCCTCCACTTATCCAAGCATTTGAAAAAGTTTCCATTTTTACTTATTCATTTCCCCCCTCACTCTTCTTCTTCTCCTTCCATCCCTCTGAAACCCTATTCTTTGATTTCGTTCGATTTCCCAAATCATTTACTGCTATTGCATTGAGCCCCTGTCTGTAAGTCACATCTGCTCATCGTCCCTTGGAGATTTACCTGATAAGTCTCTCTCTAGCGTTATTTCTCAACCGTTTGTAATGCTTTTGCACCACTTCTTTCTCTTTAATTTGTACGTACACCAACTAGGGCCCTACATTTTGTCTGGACCTCCATGAGTTCAGTTGAACCGCCTTCCGTTCATCGCTTTATTTCGCCTTGTCATCTTCCCCAGGGAAGTTACACTGTACAAACCCTAACCTTTAGATGCATTTTACTGCTAGGTGTCGAAGGTCATGTCTCACGGCAAACATAGGTCCATTTTTTACAATAAAGAATCAATTAGGGCATTCAGGGCGAGATATGATATACCGAGCGACGTGCACTTGAGGCTTATTCCTTCCACTACTGCACTAACTCCAAGGGAGGACAAGATCCACTTACCAATCGTTGCCATTGTTGAAGGAGGGGTCTGTTTCCCCTTTAATCCTTCCATAGGTAGATTCTTTAATGAATTAAAGCTAACCCCATCCCAAGTCTCTATCAAAGTTTTTAGGATTCTGTACGGCTTTCTTAGATTATCCCAAACTACAACCTCAAACTCGAACTGGAGGATATTTTTGGGGTGTATATGTTAAAACAGAAAAAAAATTCTAGCCGATATTTCCTTCAATGAGTTCTTGGAAGGGAGCACATCCTTCACTGCCTTCCTAAATCTGATAAGCAAGCAAACAATTTCCTCCGAGTTAAGGGTAATTTGGAATTCGGCCCGGATGATATGATCATGTTCCATATCCCAGGGAAGGAGGAATTCTAGATGCATTTTTGTCTTGATGTTTTTCTGGATTTGTTTGGTTTTGTAATGACAATCTGTTTTTGTTTTAGCCGATCAACATATAACAAGCATTAAGCAAGAGGCCAATCTTGATTGTCTTAGCAAGTGTCTCAATCTGCCGAACCGAGATCCCCCTTGGTTCTAGGATATTCTTCAGATTATAAGACCTATTTGGGGAGAGCAAGCTGGTAGCAACGAGCTAAATCCTAAAATTATGGGCATTCTGTAAGGCAAGCTGTTATCAAACACAAAGTGCCTGAGTTCACTGAGCTGACCAAACTAGGAATAACCCCAATCTTTGAGCTTCCCTCCCCACCGCCTCCCGATTTTGAAGAAGTCTCAAGTGTCTGATTGAGCAACGGTGAAGAACATGGTAGAAATAGTTGGTTTTTAGAGCAAAATAAAACAACGTATAGAGCCCTCGAGCGGGAAGGAGGCCGGCCAATCAAAGAGGAAGTCTGGAGTTGTCGGTGAGCACCCACCACAAAAACAATCAAGGGCTGTTGGCGTGAAAATGACTCCTCCGGCTCCTTCCGGTAATCTAATGGTTGAGAACCGCCCTAGCGAGTATATGGGTGTGGTGGTGCCGCCCCCTACACCTGCAGCCCTAGTCTAGAGTCCTCCCCTATCCTCCCGAGGTCGAAGTCTTGTGCGAGCATCTTACTCGATGGCCAACAGGCATGCGGCACTTGGAGTTGCCAAGTCCGTTATGCTGCTTGGAGACAGGAAGGCACAACCTTCTGATGTTATTGAGAACCTCCAGCTAGGCTTGCAAAAACAGATTGAGGTAAAGGACCCCAAATTTGGCCCTGCTCGGTGTTTCACTTATTTCATTTGAAACTAGTTGGAAGATTTTACTGTTACACTTTTCAAGCCCTCCAACACTCTCTGGGAGTAAATGTGAATATATATTCCGTCATTTTATGTCTAATTAAGGGTAGATTAGTCTATATCTAATTAAGGGTAGATTAGTCTTTATGTTATTAGGGTTTAGTTGTTCTCTTTTTCTATTTAAGTACTCTTACGTTCTTTGTAAATATATTCTTTTCCAATGGAATAATACGTTGTTCTCTCTCACCTTTGCAATCTATCATGGTATCAGAGCCAGTCATCTGGCCATCGTCTCCCTCCTAGAACGACAACGCCGCTTATTTTCTGTTGTTCATTGCAATCAACACCGCTCTTCTCCTTCCAGTCGACGATCTTCTCCTTCTAGCCACCGTCGCCCACCGTCGCCCAACCACCTGCCGCCGTCGATCGTCGAAAACCCTTCGCCGACCGTCGGCGACCACTCTCCAGTCACCGGCGACTCCCACCGTTCTTGATACCATCCCATCGTTCTTGATTGGGTATCGTCTGATCCCACCGTTCTTGATACCATCCCACCGTTCTTGATTGGGTATCGTCTGATCCCAGATTGGGTATCGTCTGATTGGGTTCTCCCATCGTAAGTTCTGTATTTTGGTACTGGTTTGTTACGAAGTCTCTGGTTTGTTACCATAGTCTCCGGTTTGTTACGAAGTCTCTGTATTTTACAATGTCAGACGATAAAACTTTTAATGCTATTAGCGTACGATTGACTGGCAGTAACTACTCTTATTGGGCTAAAGTTATGAAAAACTTTGTTGTTGGAAAAGGCATGTGGGGTCATGTAACAGGGGTTATTGTCAAACCTACCCCGCCAGAGCAATCAGGTTCGTCAGGTGCGAAAACAGAGGAGGATCCTTCATACACTAAACAACATGCAGCATATGTCCTCGCATTTGACAAATGGGAATTGGAAAATGCACGAATTCTTACGTGGTTTCATAATTCTGTGGAGCCTAGCATTGGTATGAATTTCTCGAAATATGATACGGCAAAGGAAGTTTGGGATTATTTGCGGGGTATGTATCTTCAGTCCAATTTTGCAAAGGAGTATGAGCTTGAGGCTACAATCCGAGATGCTAAGCAACATGGTAAATCTATTCAGGACTTTTACACTGAGATGACACAATATTGGGATCAGTTAGCTTTGATGGAACCCGAAGGCATGCAGTCTTTTGACTCCATTCTTGAGTATCGTGAGAGGCGTCGTCTTGTTCAGTTTCTTATGGCCCTTCGTGGGGAATTTGAGCCGCTTCGTGGGGCTATGGTTCATCGTATTCCCCTTCCCACTGTTGATGCTGCAGTTCATGAGTTTATTGCTGAGGAAACTAGGCTTAAGATGTCCTCTATTGCATCTCCTTCTCAGTCTGTATTTGCTGCTCCACCTACTCAGTCTATGTCCCCTCTTTTGCCTACTCCAGCTTCTCACCAAATTCAGGTTACAGGCAAGCCTAGGCCTCGTGTTGCTATGGATGGGTGTAGCTTTTGTCGTCAGAAGGGCCACTGGAAGGATTCTTGCCCCAAACTGATGGGACAAAATTCTCGTCCTAAGCCATCCACTTCTTCTCGTCCACCTCAGCAATATCAACAATTTTCTCGGCCACCACAGCAACATAAGCAGGTTTCTCGGCCTCCATCAGCTTTTGCTACCTCTGATGGGGTCCCTCCTTCTCTCTCGTTTGACCAGTTTCAGCAATATCAGCAGTTTCAGCAGTATCAGGCATCTTTGGCTACCCAGCCAAATCATTCAGCTATGACCACCACTCAGTCAGGTTTGCTTGGTTCCTATACCACAGGTATCCTACCTACCACATGGATTTTTGATTCTGGTTGCTCCCATCATATGACACCCGTTTTATCCCTACTAAGTCATTGTGTCTCCCCCACTTCTCCTATTAGTATTTCTACTGCAAATGGGTCCCCTATGCATGTTGTCTCTATTGGGTCTATTCTCCCAACCCCATTTTCTTTTCTCTCTATCCCTAATGTGTTTTATGTTCCTCAGTTGACCCTTAGCCTTCTTTCCATTACTCAATTGTCTGATTCTGGTTTTGATGTTTTGTTTTCCTCTTCTGGTTGTATTGTGCAGGATCGGATGTCCAAGAAGCAGATTGGGACCGGGCGTAGAGTTGGTGATCTTTATGTTTTAGAGGAGTTACATGTTCCTATCGAGTCTACACCCACTGTCATGTCTTCATTTCGTTTAGATCAGCAGTCTTCTCCTTTTTATCTTTGGCATTCTAGATTAGGGCATTTATCTAGTGAACGTTTGAAAGTTTTAGTTAATTCTGGTCATTTGGGACACACTTCTGTTAGTGATATTTCTGAATGCAGTGGTTGTAAACTTGCCAAGATGTCGGCTTTACCTTTTAATAAAAGTACCTCTATTTCTACTTCCCCATTTGAGCTTGTTCATACAGATTTGTGGGGACCTTCCCCCATTGCAACTCAAGGTGGTTCCCGTTATTATGTATCATTTGTTGATGATTTTACTAGATTCACATAGGTTTATTTATTGACACATAAATCGGATTTTTACCACATTTATCGCACTTTTCACTCCATGGTCCAAACTCAGTTTTCTACCAAAATCAAAGTTCTTCGCTCTGATTTAGAGGGCGAATATTCTTCGGGTGAATTCACGCACTTTCTAGCCACTCACGGGACTATTCACCAGTCTTCATGTACTGACACTCCATCTCAGAATGGACGCGCTGAACGTAAGCATCGTCATCTTCTAAACACTGCAAGGTCTCTTCTTTTATCCTCCTCTGTGCCTGCCGTTTTTTGGGAAGAAGCTGTGCTCACTGCAACTTATCTTCTTAATCGGATGCCTACTCCTCTTTTGTCTGGTTTGACCCCATATGAACGGCTTTATGGCAAGGTTCCCAACTTTTCTTTTCTCCGTGTTTTTGGCTGTGCCTGTTTTGTTCTTCTCCCTCAAAAGAGTCGGACTAAGCTCTCACCTTTGCAATCTATCAGTAAACTCCCAGATCGAGGAAGTTGCCCGAATTGTCCATGGCCACCAAGAGGAGCTGAGGGAGTTGGTAGCGACGGTGAAGCGACGTGAAGCCGAGATTGTTCAAAGAGATAATGCGATGGCCGAGAAGGAGAAAAAGCTGAAAGATACCGAGATAAGGCTTTTGGCGGTGGAATCGCAATTGGAGGAGGACAAAGCCCGAGATGTTGTCAAGACGACAGCTATCAAAGAGGGTTTTGAAAGGGCTAGGGGAAGTACATGAATCAGATGGAAGATGACATCTATCAGGAAGGTTGCTGTGATGCTTTGGCAGTAGCTGCATTCCTATGAAGTCCCCCTTGTATCAAAATGTGCCAAAATGCCCCCGAGATGCGAGAAAGGATAATGAAGCAAAAGGCTCTCAGCCTACTACTGATCCTGTTCTTGCTGCTGGCTCTGGCCCAGGTGAAGATGATCCAACCTCTTATGGTAGTGCTGAGAAGAAGGGGGACTCTGGCAAGTCCAAAGGCAAAGGAGCCGTCGTGATCTTGTGAGAGGGGGGGAGAGAGAGTGAGTTGAGAGTCCATTACTTCTGGAACTCTTTTATTTTGTTTGCTTGATAAGGGTCGGGCCCTTGGTGTGTGTTTTCATAATACTTTGTTCTACCCAGTGGCTGGGTCCACCGTACTTTATAATTTTGTTTTAATATCAACTAAAATTTGCCCATCACTGGTTATTCTACATGCTTGTCTTCTATTCAGTCTTGCTAGAATAGTCATTCCCCTTGGTATTTCTCCCCCCACTTTGGATTAGGATAAGTTTGTACTGGCGATGGGCCAAAGTAGGATGAAGGGGAAGGACTCATTTGGCTCGGCCATTCCAACGAGGTGGTGGGCAATTCCACCAGACCACAATCTGTTATTCATCATTTGGCTCGGCCATACAACCGAGATAAAAGTTGATCGATCCATGAGGTGGTCGGCAATACCACCGGGCCACAATCTGTGAACAATCACTTGGCTCAGTCATACCACCGAGATGAAAGTTGATCGAATTTAGTGTAGAAAAAATCAATAAAGTGACTAAAAACATTGCAACCGATTTTGTATTCATTCAATAGGGCTTACACAGAGGTGTGGCTTTGGTGGATGAAGAACGAAAAATTCATGGTGAGTAGCCAATTTAGGTACATTAGTGATAATACTTGCGAAGATTCTAAGCTTTCCATGATTTTGGTACGGGCACGTCGGCCAAATCTTCAAGCCGGTACGACCTCACACCAGCAATCTTAGTGACGCGGTAGGGCCCCTCCCAATTAGGTCCCAATTTGTTCGTCTTTTTGTTCCCGATAACTCGCCGGAGGACCAGATCATCTGGTTTGAAGGATCTGGTGCGGACAGTTTTGTTGTAGCTTCTAGAGATCTCTAGCTAATAATCTGCTAGCTTGATTCGTGCAGCGTCGTGCCGTTCCTCGGCTAAATCCAAATCGAGGCAAAGTGCCTCATTATTGGTGTCTTCATGGAAATCCTCGGCGTGAATGGTGGGAAGGCCGGCCTCCAAAGGAATACAGCCTCTATGCCAAATGCTAGATAGTAGGGGGTTTGGCCAGTAGACCTCCGCGGAGTATTTCCGTACACCCAGAGGACATGGTGTAGCTCCTCCATCCATCATCCTTTGGCCACCATTAATCGTTTTGTAATCCCTCCCACAATGGTTTTGCTGGAGGACTCGGCTTGGCCATTGCACTATAGGTAAGACAGCATTGAGTTATAGAACTTGATTCGATACTCGGCACAAAAGATGGTAAAGAGAGATCCCACAAATTATGTGTCGTTGTCAGAGATGAATGCATAGGAAATCCCAAAACGAGAGACAATGTTGCGCCATACGAACCGCTTGACATCTTTTTCCTCGATAGTGACCAATAGTTCGGCCTCAACCCATTTTGTGAAGTAATCTGTGGCGGAGATTAGGAATATGAATCCTCTAGGGGCGGTGCGAAACTTGCCAACAATGTCTAAGCCCCATTGAGCAAAAGGCCATGGTGAGATAAGGGGTTGTAGGTTCTCTGTCGGCTTATGCGTAATTGGAGCGAAGCGCTGGCACGTATCGCAATTTTTCACCTTCTTCTCAGCATCTTGCTTCACGTGGGGCCAGAAATATCCTTGTGATATGGCTCGGTGAACACGGGAAAAGCCGCCGACTTTTTAGATAATGTCCGGGTGGAGGCACAGTAGGTATGGCCCAGAGAAGGATCGTTTATAAAGATTTCCGGTCGGACGCCAAAATCAAACCACTCTGTGATGGAGCCGATGAGCTTTCCTGCGGTCGATAGGGAAGGCGTCATCTCGAAGGAAAGCAATGAGGGTGTCCATCCAACTTGGTCGCGACGTAGTAAGGAAAATCTAAAGGGTTTCATCCGGCTGCTCAAAGCTAGACCTGTCCAGGGTGGCCACAAAAATCGTCCCTTGACGCCCCTCATTTGAAGCCGAGACAAGACCTGCCAGGGCATCCGCATGGGCATTTTCCTCTTGACCAACCAGTTGAAGCCAACATATTTGGCCATGCACGGTTCCTTGCTTCATATTCCCCAAATAGTTTATTAACGACGATCAGTTGGGAATCACTGTGGACAATAATTTCTTCGGCCTCCAATCTTTCAGCAATACGAAGTCCGGCAAGTAGTACCTTGTACTCGACCTCATTATTGGAGACCGAAAAGTCGAGATTAAGGGAGTGTTCACGAAGAACCCCGTTTGGAGATAAGAGAACCAATCCAGCCCTGGCACCATGATGGTTGGATGCACCGTCAACATAAAGCCACCAAATATCTCCATGAAATATCTGCTAGGCGACTACCTGTTCTTCATACGTGGTGCTGGCTATACCCAGCACTGAATTGGTTATGCTGCCGGTGCAGGGGGGAGAACTTGGCAATGAAATCAGCCAAGACCTAGGCTTTGATGGTTGTTCTTGGTTAGAAGTTGATCTGAAAATTGGCTAGTTCCACGGCCCATTTGGAGATTCAATTGGATAGGTCAGCTTTGCGGAAGAGAGATTTCAATGGGAATTCGGTCAAAACCGTGATGGGGTGAGATTGAAAATATGGTGCGAGTTTGCGTGAGGCCGAAATCAGGGGCAAAGCCAGCTTTTCAAGTGGCAGATGTCTCATCTCAGCACTAACCTTCGTTTTACTAGCATAATAGATCGGCAGATGATCCCTACCTTCCTGACGAACCAGAACTAAACTAACGTGCTGAGAGTGCCAAATAAAGGTATAACTCTTCTTCCTCCAAGGGTTTAGTCAAGAGAGGTGCCGAGCTAAGGTAACATTTGAGCCCCTCTAGTACTTTGTCGCAAATCGACATTCCACTGGAAGCTCCGTCGACTGCTTTTCTTGAGAATCTCAAAGAATGGCCGGCATTTGTCAGACGAGCGACTGATAAAACGATTCAGTGTGGCTGCCGTGCCAGTCAATCTTTGAACTTCTTTCAGCGAGTTGGGTGGGGAAGATTCTGGATGACCGAGACCTGATTTGGATCTACGTCAATTCCGCGTCGAGTTACTAAATGGCCAAGAAACTTACCCGAATCGACGCCAAAAGCGCATTTCTCTGCGTTGAGTCTTAGCCGGTAAGTCTTCAATATGTCAAAGACGACCTGTAGATCGGCCAGGTGCAAGCTCTCGTTCTTGCTTTTTCCCCAAACATCTGGGTCACCATCCTCTAATACGTTGCCCCAACATTCTTCAAGCTGGGTGACATAACTCTGTAACAGAACAAGCCCCTCAGGCTGATGAATGTCGTCTTAGTCCTGTCCAACTTGTGCATAGCGATCTGATGGTATCCTCGGTAAGCATCCATAAAAGCTCAACCGCAAGCTGGTCGATGAGTAGGATAGGGAAGCAATCCTTAGGACATTCGTAATTGAGATTTGCATAATCGACACACAACCGCCATTTGCCATTCTTCTTTTTCACCACCACCTTGCTTGCCAGCAATGTTGGATATTGAACCTCCTAAATCGCTTTCGCCTCCAATAATTTGCTGACTTCGTCGATCACTGCTTTTGTGTGTGCAGTACCTCCTTGCTATTTGAATCACTAGACGTCGGTTCGGATCCACACACAACCTATAGGTGACAAAATATGGGTCGATATCGAGCATTTCATACAGAGTCCAAGCAAACACTTCGATATTTTTCTTCAAAAATTCCACCATCTCAGACCTCTCCCAGTCGGTCACTGAGGAGTTGAGAAAAAGAATGGTCTAGGAAAGACAGGTCAATCGGCATGGTGATAAGTTCTTCAACGGCTTTCTTTGTCACTGCTGGCCGACCTCCTCCAAGACCGGGGAATTGGCGGTTTAGACCCAATGAACTTGCTCAGGGTTGATTTTACTCTTGACAGCAGCAATGTAACATTTTTTGGGTGCGATCTGGCCTCCCAAAATATCCTCTATGCCATGGGCAACCGAGGTATCTTACCACCCGGTGGTAGGTTGAAGCCACTGCCTTCATCTTATGTAAAAATACACGCCCCAAAATAGCATTATATGGCTAGGCACGTCTACAACTACAAATTCACAATGAACAATGATCGAACCGGCTCAAACCGGCAACATTACTTTCCCAAGAGGCCAAACTGGGGCCCCGTTAAACCCTACTAACAGAACCTCGGTATGTGACCGGTCACTTTCTGATAACTCCATTCTTTTGAAAAGAGAGTAGTAGAGCACTTCTGTCGAGCTCCCCTGATCTATTAGTACCCGCTTGACGTTACACGGGCTGAGGTGGATCGTAACAACCAAGGCATAGTTGTGTGGCTGATGTACTCTCTCCAGATCACTGTTAGAGAAGGATATTATCCCGGAGGTGGCCAGCTCCATCCTTGGTTTCTTTGTGGGAACGTCAATGCTCATCACCTGTCTAGTTGCTTCGGCCTTGTATATCTTGGCACGAATGTTCTGCTCAGCCTCTGCGTCCACCATCCCGTGTATTACACTGATCGTTCGCACCTCTGGAGAAGCTGCCCTGTTGACCTCGGTTGTTGCTGCTGCAGCTGAAGTCTTCTCTCTGTCGATGAATTCCTGCAAATATCCTTCCGCAACCAGTTTCTCCAGAAACTCTTTGTACGGCTTGCAGCCCGTAGTCAGATGCCCCTTCTCCCTGTGATAAAAACATCTCATCCTGGAGTTGTCGACGTTGTTTTCTTTACAATGCCTTCAATGGCCATCTAAAATTAGGTTCTCGTTCAATTTTGTGTAGGAGTACATAGATTGGTATTGTAAAGACTGTGGTGATGGCGACATATTCGTGGGCTCTAGGTACTCTCTTATCCCCAGTCCGAACTACGTTGACTCCTCGTCTAGTATTTTCGGAGTTGGCCGCCCCCTAGCCAACCTTCTACTTAGCAAGGCGACGCTCGTACTTAGCTTCCTCCAACTGACAATGTTTGTCAATTCTTTCCATAAGGTCGTTCATATTCGTCGGGTTTAATAACACGAAATCTTAAAAATGTCGGCTTCTATGGTCCAAACCCCAACTTGAAGGATGCGACAGCAATAGCTGGGTCGCATCCTTGAATTTCGTTGAATAACTCCCAGTACCTCTCGGCCTACTGGCGGAGTGACTTTGTTGCCGACTTTTTCAATCCAAGCAAAGCATTCACTTCCTTTTTCTGTCTCGTGTTTGTGACGAACCGAGCTAGGAACGCTTGGGACAACTCTTTAAAAGGCGAGATGAATGCCCTCGGCATTTTGTCGAACCAGAGAAGGCCCAATTACCCAAGACTAGAGGGGAAGAGCTTACACATCAACCTGTCGTAGGAACTGTAGAGGGAGATCATCTGGGTGTAGTGGACCAAGTACGTATACGCATCCATCTTAGGGTCATACTTCTGGAATTTTGGAGAAATGAACACCCTCAGGGGACGTGCAAACTCAATTTCCCTGGTGAACGATGAAGAAATGAGTTGGTCGTGCATAGCCTCCGAGTTGGACTAAGCTGGCCATGCTGTCCTTCCATCTTCTAGATATCTTCAAGGAGATCATTTTGTCCTTTTGTCCCTACTCGAGATCCCTCATGCTCCTCCTCACGTGCAAGCCGCCCACGTCTTCTCCTCTGCTCACGGCTTTCGATTCTCTCCAAATGGATTTCATGTGTGGCCGTTTGTTCGTTGGTCGTATCATACGCATAATCGGGAGCAGAGCTGGTGACGAAGGGTGAACCCAACCGGAGTAGAGCGTGAATACGAGAGGGTCTCGCCGCTCGTCGCGAGGACATCAGTGTGGGGCCAAGCTGTGCTCCTCCCAGTGTTTAGCCTTTCCCTTATTCCGATGTCCGGCAGCGTGATCCCCCAGCCTATCTTTGACCGAAATTTGCTCGGAACGGCGGCGTTCTGGGGTTAGTTCGATACTGGGAACAATGGCGAGGGGCACTAGACTAAGAGCAGTCCTGAGATTAGTGAGCACGCATCTCCATCCTCAACCTAGTCGCCTTGCATTGAATCGTCTGGATGAGTTTGTCCTTTTCGTTTATCCTTACTTCTAGTTTTTCCATGTAGGCTCTAGAATTGGGATCCAAGGCTACCGTTTCAGGGAAGGGAAGGACGTTGCGGGATCCAAGGCTACCTTTAATCCACTTTGCGATTTCACTCGTGATTCTAGGTTCAACATGGTGACTCAAATACCTAGACCTGCAACCACGAACAAGAGTTAGCACTTCACTAGCCGGAGTTGGGCTAAGAAGTACTCCAATGCCTAAGTTAACCCTTGAGAGAGAAGGTTTATTGTACTAAGCTTGGGATTATGAGATTATACATACTTTTTCCCTCCAAGTACTGTACCTTATATACTGCTCGTACATTGAATAGAAAGCCTAGATTGGCATGTCCGAAGTGCGCGCACACCTATTGATAGCGACCTCTAACAGACTTCTATTACGATCTCACCCCTTGAAATGATAAGTGACAATTCACTCCCCACCTATGAAGCACTAGTACTGGTACAGCGTACTGGTACGGGTACGATACGAGTACGGGTACGGAATACGGCAAAATCCAAAAAAGTAAGGTATGGGTACGGCTAGGTACATCGATGTTATTTTATTTTATTTTTATTATTTTACTATGTTTCATTGTATAAAATAAAATATAGTCATTTTACCAACCAAAGGAACATAAATAAATTAGTGTTCTCAAGTAAACAAGCACCATAGTCTATAAGCAACAATGCGACATAAATATAATCATCATCCCTCTACAGAATGATATGGACCAGCGAAGAGAGAGAAAGAACACAGGATATGCAGTTAATATTGGAAACCCTTTCCCTTGCCAATAGTCTCTAATGTATCAAAAGAAAAATATAACATAGAGGGGGAGAGAGAGAGTTCATAGTAGTGAGGAGCGAGCGAGAGAGAGAGAGAGAGAGTTGAACCTAGAGCGAAGTCTAGACTGCTGGACAATCTACTCTGGAACAAAGAAGAAGACTAGAAGACGGGGATCTAATTTAGATTTTAGGGTTGTAAACAATTTACTATTTTACCATTTTACCCCTATAAATATAAATAATTTTCAAAACGACCCACGTACCCATTTTCGTACCCAAGGTCATACCCATTGCATACCACTCGTGTACCCAAATAGGCAAACGTACCCGTACAATTTCAAAGTACCCGATACGATTTTTTCGGTACCGAAGCCGTACCCTTACCGTACCAGTACCCGGTAATACGGCACCATTTTTGAAGTACCCATGCTTCATAGCTCCCCACACTCTAGTCTAACCAAATACCAGGTGGAGATTCCATCTTCGAAGAGTGTGATATCAGCTCGGCAGAGGTATCTGCTCGATATGGCCTAGTTTGAGGTCAGCAGGATGTGGGTCATGCCGAGGTATGGGCCAGCTCGGCCCAACAGATTGCCGACATTGCGTCATGAACTGCGGGTCAGGTCACAGCTCGGCCCAGGATAGTCTTGAACGATCTTGGCCACACAGCTGGGAATTCGTTGAACTGATTCGGCCCAGCTACACTCCTTCTAATTTGGTCCGAGAAGCTACCATGCCGACACGAACCTCCACGATTATTTAGTTACTGTTGATTTATAACCATACAATGTCAACATTATTTGGGCACTTTAACCTAATTTGACAAAACTAGTATCTTTGTCTATTAAACTTTCACACATTGCACCTGTCTTCTTAG
Source organism: Arctostaphylos glauca (assembly GCA_019985065.2). Classification (NCBI taxonomy): domain Eukaryota; kingdom Viridiplantae; phylum Streptophyta; class Magnoliopsida; order Ericales; family Ericaceae; genus Arctostaphylos; species Arctostaphylos glauca. The sequence continues at coordinate 8,325,593 of JAHSPW020000012.1, read as the reverse complement.
ATACTACCCAATATTTGAATTACGAGAAATTTTCCACAAAATAGGGGTCAGTGAAGAAACAAGTTGTTACGTCTGCCAAGAAACCAAGGTGGTAGCCACCTACTTCGGTACTTGAAACAAAAGGCAAGATAATGCAAAAATGTTATATTTTCATAAGATCTCCTTGAGTGGTATTCAATATATGGGATCTTTGGAGGCAATTATAAATTCTGGGAGGCAATTCTAATTGGTCAATAAAAAGAAAATGACAAGAAGAAAGAAAGAGAGAACAAGTACCTGTCTTGGTACTGCTGCAGCAAGCTGTGTAGTCACGTCTTTAGGACTGGCAACAATGCCCAATAGATCTATGACATTTGCTGACAAAACGTAAACAAAGAAAACATTCCAAATTAAGAAATACAAGACTTTCCAGCATGCACTCTTTTTTCTGCCACTACGAGCAATAGGCCCCTCAATTGTTGACAACAGCATCATTGTGGGGGGAACGGCATATAGAAATAACAACAGTACCACACTAGGAAGGTACCCCGTTATCAGACGGACCATAAACTTGCTGCACACAAGTAAGAACATGATAAGTTGCAAACTTGTTTGAGGCAAGTATGAAAAAAGCTTTGAAAAGCTATGATTGTGACGTACTTCTTTAAAACTCCTCTCAGAAATGGAAATCTTTTCTGTAGTTGCTCTAGGAGTAGGAGACCTTGTACGAAAGTCACAGGCACGATAAACAAAATCATGAAACCAATAGAGGCCAGAAGAGTTGCTATCCTACGAACCCAAAGTTGTCGATATGGGATACTTAGGTTTTTCCAATAGACATCATCTGGTTCTGGAGCCAAGTCTGTGACCCATAACATCGGATTTGCTGATTGAAGAACATGTGAAGCAACCAAAGCTGCATATCGAGTCTTGAAGAAAACCAAAGCACCTGCACACTCCTGCATGAAAAACTAAACTAAATTGAAGTTGTTTCCACACACACTTCCCAAGTATTCAACCAAAACTAGCAATTTTGTTTCAACTGCATATTACTTGTGAAACACACTTGAATGCACAAGGATACTGAGGTGGTGTTTGGGAGCCTCTATTTTACATTTTCCCATTTCTATTTATGGATTTTGGCAGTTTGGGAGCCACATTCCTAGAATGAGCATTTTGGACTTTAGGAGCAAAAACTCAAAAAAAGGTCTAGAACTCCTTTTTGCATTTTCATTCCCATTTTCCATTCTACTACTTTTGCAAAATGCATTCTGCACATTTTTTCCAAACACTCCTCCCAAATTCAAAACTCATTCTGCCCATAATCCAAAAAGCCAAAAATGAAAAGCTAAAAAATAGGCTCTAATCCAATTATATTGTAAAACATACATATCCAAAATTTCAACACAAGAAAAACTAACAGCAATGATGAGATCAAGGAAAACTACGTTAGAACATTCTAAAAAGCAATAGTACAAACAATACACATGGTTGAACCCATAACTGCTTGAAAATGAGGTGCTAAAATATATGAACTTAGAAAATACGTGTCTAATATAAAAGCCACATACTAATATATATAAGTAGTCAGTATAAGACAAGTACTTCTAGTTGTCAAGACAAGCCTGCCATGAATTTCTTACCTGGCCGTGTTTTTCTAGATACATTACAGACATTGCAAGCAAAGACAATCAGGTCGCCCCTGATTATTTTAATAGGTAGGCGAAATAAAGAATTTTCTATCAACGGTTGATATTCATGCTCCAACAAGCCTTTCTTGATTGCTTTGTTAGTGAGTTCACCTATTATTAGATTGAGGGTATTGTTGTACTCTAGGGTAACTCTATTATACATGTATTCTGAGTTGAAGTGGCCAACTGATTAGGTTGCCTTTAACCTATGTCCAAGGGCTTCTTTCTCTTCTCCACTTCTCTCCTCTTATTGTCCTCCTTATTCTTCCCTAACCCCAACTAAATATTAGTAACCCAATTACAAATTTAACTTCAACAATAATGGAAGAGCACAAGAGGGCAGCTAGAGAAATTTTTAATCGCAAAGCTGATTATTGTGTCAGTAATGTCTAGAGGTACAAGGAAAATTACCATGACCATTCAAATTAAGATGAAGCACAAAGCCAAACAGTATACTTTTGATATACAAAAGCTAGATGAAATACAAAAAGGTTTAATACAACAACATATTTCATGTCACTATGTCAGAGATCCATAGTTATAATTCTGAAACAGAGAATAAGTTCACTAAGTTCATATAAAATTTGATGACCTTTTCTCGTAATGGTGGATCGACCATGTCATTTCCCCTCCTAACACTTTCCGGTTCATTGGCAAGGGCCTTGAAAGAATGTGCAGTTCCTCCACAAAGACCACAGCTCATCAAAGATGATCCAAACTGGTCAGTTGAAGTGCACTTGATCATCTTTGATGCATCACTCTGCAAGCAGATGAGTTTAAACATTGTGAACAATAACAAAGCACAGATTCTTATTTGCAGGAAAATGCAGCAAACAGTTCACAAGTAGAATTTTGGTATACCAGCGCTGAGGCCTTCCCAGATGGAAAATTTCTCCAATGCGACAACGAAACTATGACAATTTAAAGATACGAAACCAAATTTTTGTTCCAAGTACGCAATTACTACCATTTCCATCACCTACGCTAGTAATCTGCACCATATTAATGCAACTTTGTCCATATTATCACCCAAAGTTCTAACCCAGCAACAAAAAAAGTTATGGCTGTGAAGACTTTGGTCCATGTATAATTGCTAAATCTGCATGTCAGAGAAAGGAAAAAAAAAACTGTAACATGGGAAGATCCTGGGCCTTGTTTGATAACTAGGGAAGGGCTTGGGATAGGACTACCAAACCCAAGGGTCTCCAAATTCTTTAAACATCATGAACAATAACAAAGCACAGATTCTTATTTGCAGGAAAATGCAGCAAACAGTTCACAAGTAGAATTTTGGTATACCAGCGCTGAGGCCTTCCCAGATGGAAAATTTCTCCAATGCGACAACGAAACTATGACAATTTAAAGGTACGAAACCAAATTTTTGTTTCAAGTACGCAATTACTATCATTTCCATCACCTACGCTAGTAATCTGCACCATATTAATGCAACTTTGATCCATATTATCACCCAAAGTTCTAACCCACCAACAAAAAAAGTTATGGCTATGAAGACTTTGGTCCATGTATAATTGCTAAATCTGCACGTTAGAGAAAGGAAAAAAAAAAAAAAACTGTAACATGGGAAGATCCCCTGTTTGATAACTAGGGAAGTGGCTTGGGATAGGACTACCAAACCCAAAGGTCTCCAAATTCTTTGTTTGGTAACCCAAGCTTACTTCGGACTATGAATCCCATGGGATAATCAAGCCTGCAAAATGGAGGATTGGTAATCCCCCCTAGACATGGTATTCGTAATCCAGTCCTGGGAGACTATTGCATAAAGACAAAAATGTCTAGTGGTCAGTGTATTTGTCTGTTTGCTAATTTTAGTTTTTAGTTTTTTTTGCTTTTTTTTTTTATTGTTTCAGTTTTTTATTTTCAATTGTCTTGTTCGTTGTGTTTCTTATTTCTATTTTTTATTTTCACTTTTCCTATCTATTTTCTAGTTTTTCATTATTTAAATTTTTGTTCGATGTTTTCTTTTCATTTTATGTTTTGTTTTTATTTTTGCATGTTACTTTTTTTCCTATCGTCATTTTGTATTATATGAATTTCATTATGTGTTAATTTTTATGTTTTTTATTTTGCGTTGTTAAAGAAATAAATATATGAAAACATAAATTTTTGTATTTCATGATATTGGTTTGTCCCTAATTTTTACATCCGTTTCTGTATATTTTTCCATGGTTTGGGCATTATTTTTATTTTTTTTGCATGATATTTATATGATTAGATGAACAAGAAAAAACGTGAGAGATCATCAAGCCATATCAAGAAAAAACCTTAGAAGCGTAATAGTTTTTTTTTCATTTTAATTGCAATGAACAATAAAAAAACAAAACATACATGTTAAGCGTAAAATTGGAAACTATGTTTTTTAATCTCATCTCTCTTTTTGCAAACAAACACGAACTATACACTATTAATTTTATCCCAAGTACAAACAAACATACAATACTGGTTCTAATAATCCCTTGGTATTACGAATCTCATCCTAATCCTACCATCTTACGAATCTCAAGCAACGAAGAATTTTAACAAACGGGGCCTTGTTAAATAACTCCGCTCTTATCATGATCTCTATAAAAGTTTTAAGCAATTAACAAGATAATGTTCAGCCTAATGGTTCAAAATTAACTACATTTAATTTCATGAGAATTGTATCCCTTGTTTGGAATAAAAAGAGGTGAGAAATGAAGAAAGATATTACATATATCCAATGTCTATTTTGTTTCTCACCATTTCACACCAAAAATGGTAAGATTTAATGACGAGCATATTCCTTTCTTTTCTTATCATTTCTCACCATCCAAAGGTGTTAAGTTATATGTGTGTTATGTACTAGGAATTAGATTTGTTCTAATATGTAAATAGGATCATAGATAAGGGTCATAGTGTAATTCCTTTTTTTTTTTTCCTCTTGTATAACTATAGTGTAACAAGGAGAATAACATATATTGGGTATTATTAAATCTAAAATGGTATCAAAGCGGGACGAAAAACCCTAGACGTCACCCACCATTGCCACCACCCAAAAACCCTAACCCCCCCCCCCCCCCCCACCGCCGCTACCGGACACAATCCTCATCGTCGATGTCCGCCATCGATCTCACCAGCGCCGTCACGCACCGTCGCCAGTGCCTCTGTTCACGTCCAGCACCACTGGCAGTCCAACGTCACTGTCTGGATGAGTCGTGTGTGTACAAGAGATGCAACAGAAAAGTAGTGGTGTTCTTGGTATTATATGTAGATGATATCTTACTCATCAGAAACAAAATGAGTGTTATCTTCAGTGAAAGAGTGGTGGCCAACCAATTCGATAAGAAGGACTTGGGTAAACTAAATTATATATTGGTTTACCAGACAGACAATCTAATGCCTTATGGGTAAACAGACTCGAACTTATGTCAAATAAGGATTCTAGAAAGTCTACCTCAAGACATGTGTTTACCTAAAAGGTGGAGCCATTAGTTGGAGGAGTATCAAGCAATCATGTATTGTTGATTCCACCATGGAGGTTGAATATGTGGCAGCCAAGGAGGTCATTTGGCTCAGAAACTTCTTAATGGATCGAGATGTGGTCCCTTCAGCGCAATCAGTTATTACACTTTATTGTGACAATAGTGAGGCAATTGCTAACTCAAAGGAACCAAGGGCTCATAAGGAGGGAAAGCACATCGAGCAGAAGTATTGAGAATTCGTTCAAAAAGGTTATGCAACGGTGACCAAGACTATATCGGCGAACAACCTGGCAGACCTTTTCACACAGAGTCCACTAGCAAAATTTTTAATAGTCATGTGGAGAGAATGGAGGTGACTGGTGAGATGTATGGCATCATGAATTTGAGTCTAAGTGAGAGATTGTTGGGGATTTTATATTAAAAACCATGATTTTATGTAATGGATTAATGTTTGTCTAATTATTTATTAATCAGTTGTTTTTGTTCTTGATGAGAATCTTTATGGGCAATGTTTGCATTATACAATATCATATTGTACATGGATGTCTCTTATTCCACATAGTAGATAATCTGGTGTGTAGAGTTCAGCTTACACACAGAGGATCAGATTATCGGTTCTTGTAGAATGTAAGTCTGTGATTCACAGTCTTAGATAGAATTGGACACACCACCAGTAGGATTGTAACACAGTATTCAGTAGGTCTATCTTAAGAAAATAGTATAATTTCGACTGACTTTATTAGTACATTTTGTGTGTATTGAATAGAACCACTTTGAGAAAATTGTATTTATACCGACTATATAATACAATTCGCACCACGTGTTTATTATGAATTTATGTGCTCTTAACCCAAAGATAATTAATTAATGTGTTGTACATCTAATGTTGTTGACTTCAATTCATTATATAGTAAGGCCTTGTGGGCCAATAGTCTCGATGAGTTGGGTCACAATATCAAGTGTATGATAACTGTTAATTATTAGTGGAATTCACGTCCCTTTATAGAGATTGATGATATACTCTCGATGGAGCTTATAAGTTTTATTATGTCAAACCCTGTAAGTGGATATTAGTATCTGACATAACGAATAAGTTAAGTGGAAGGTCTCAAGGAATTTATAAACGCTGATTAAATAAATTATCAGTAATCTATTTTAGTTAATAAGTATCTATAATCTTAATGTGGAGAGACAAATGAATATTTAATAACACGAAATTCTAAATATAATCTTGAGATATGGAAAGGGAATGCAATTATAATTCTGTAGTGATATGAATTGTAATTTATATAGTTCGGAATTACTCCGGGCTGAATTTGGATTCCAAATTATATAGGAAGTCCGGCTCATATTTCTCCTTTGAGTCCCTATTGTTGTCTATAAATACACCATTATGTCTTCTACGTCAAAACACAACTTAATACTCTAAATATTGATAGAGGTTTTTTGAAGTTAAAAAGATCACATTTTTGAACCCACACTCAGTTCGTGATCAAGGTGCAATAGGATAACGATAGAAGATCGCGAAGTTGGTCGAGCAAGATCATTCCAGTCATGCTTATACATCTATCGAATCAAACTTTGAAGGTTGTTGAGATCAAATAAGAGAGATCTCGAAGATATGAACCTTATTTCCGCCTTGTAGGGTTTCATATTTTTTTGTTGTATAATTTGTGCGCATTCATCACTGGGTGTCGGGAATCGATTCCTAACTACCTTGTCCATCACAATTGTCTGCTCCAATTCCAGACTCCTTGGCTAACTCATCTGGTGATGACTCTCCTCTTATTGAACCTCCCTTTATTGACTCTGATAATCTTCCTATTACTCTTCAAAAAAGTGTTAGGACATGTACTCAACATCCCATCTCCCTGTTTGTCTCTTACGATTGTTTATCCCCTTCGTACCATGCCTTTGTTTCATTTCCTTCTTCATATCTATTCCACAGAATTAGCAGGATGCAACCATGGTACCTAAGTGGAAAGAAGCTATGGTAGAGAAGATGACAACTTTGAAAAAAGGGGCACTTGGGAGCTAGTATTACTTGAAGGAGGAAAGAAATCAGTGAGATGCAAGTGGATTTTCACTGTTAAGGAGAATGTTGATGGTGAGGTTGAGAGATACAAAGCGATACTTGTTGCCAAGGGTTTTACTTAAACATATGGTATTAACAAGGAGAAGACTTTTGCATCAGTAGGTGAAGATAACTCTGTGCGAGCCCTACTCTCTTCTGCAGCCAACTTGAATTGGCCTCTTCATCAATTTGATGTGAGGAATTCATTTCTTCATGGTTAGTTATAGGAGGAGGTGTAAATGGATATACCACCAAGTTTTCTTCCTGTGAGACAGAGGCAAAGGTATGTAGATTGAAAAAAGCCCTTTATGGGTTGAACCAATCACCTAGAGCTTGGTTTGTCAGATTTTCAAAGGCTATGTTGAAATTCAGGTACAAACAGAGTTGTGCCGATCATACTATGTTTTATCAAGAGAAGTGTTGGTAAGATCAATGTTCTTATTGGTTATGTTGATGATATAACAATGACAGGCAACGACGTGGATGAGATTCTTAATCTCAAGTCTAGTCTGGCTCAAAAATTTGAGATTAAGGATTTTGGATCACTGAGATACTTTCTTGGAATGGAAGTGGCAAGATCTGATAGGAATATTTTAATTTCCCACCGGAAGTACATACTTGATCTCATGGAAGAAACAGGTATGCGGGTTGTAGACCTACAAATTCCCTTATGGAGGCGACTCATCATCTTAGTGGATACTTGGGAGAATGCATTGATAAGGAGAGATATCAACAACGCCTAGTAAGTCGACTGATATAGATATCAACGCCTAGTAGCTCAACTGATATACTTAGTCCATACTCGACCGGATGTTACTTATGTAGTGGCCGTTGTTACTCAGTTTATGCATGATCTCCGAACTTCACATCTGGATGCAGTTTATCGTATTTTGAGATATCTAAAATCAACTCCAGGAGAAGAGATTCTGTTTTCTACTCACTGTGACCTCTCGTTCGAGGCATTCATTGATGCCGACTAGGCTAGTTCTGTGGATGATAGACGCTCTACATTTGGCTACTGTACTCTTTTTGGGGAAAATTTGAGTACTTAGCGAAATAAGAAGCAATTAGTGATCGTTAGGTCTAGCTCAGAAGCTGAGTATAGAATTATGGCTCATGGTATTTGTGAGCTCATGTGGCTCCAAACATTGTTACGTGATTTGGGAATGTCTAATAATAGTCCTACGAAACTCTACTGTGACAATAAGATGTCATAAACATTACTCATAATCATGTTCAATATGATAAAACAAAGCATATAGATATTGACAAACACTTTATCAACGAAAATCTAAGTGAGGCTTCGATATGTATGCCTTTTGTGAGATCTGAAAATCAATTAACTAACATTTCACAAAATGACTAGGCAAGAAAAGTTTTCACCCCATTGTGTTTAAATTGGGACTGATTGATATCTTCACACCAACATGAGGGAGAGCATTAAGTTATATTTGTGTTATGTGCTCAGTATTAAATTTGTTCTAGTATGTAAATAGGGTCATAGATAAGGGTCATAGTATAATTCCTTTATTTCTTTTTCCTCTTGTATAACTATACTGTAATGAGGAGAATAACATTTATTAGGCATCATTAAATCTAACAAAAGGGCCTATAAACGCGAAAAAAGATGCCATACATGCAGCATAACACAGAATTATGATTAGAAAAACCACTGGATGCATAACTTCTAAAGGGAAGTCCTCCGTACAGTGCTCACAGCTTTCCTTGCTAAAAAGAAGTTACAGTGCTCACAGCTTTCCTTGCTAAAAAGAAGTTTTGGACATTCGATATATGGCACATGATCTATTAAAGAAATTGTGTGATAGTAAGAAGCAGAATGCTACATTTTACCCAATTAAGCAGTTGTACGTAGTCTTTGTATTTTGGAAGCCACTGTAACTGCTAACAAGACAATCTCAGACAAACATGTATGGAACACGAATCATATCACGTAAAGAAAAGAAAATGTTTACCGAAGAAAGCAACAATATTAGATTTGCCCGATAATTGTTACTGATACCTTACGATTTCAAACCCACCTCAAATTCAAACTCATAAGAATACAACACACGTTCTGAAAATTAATCAGCCAATCCATCAGTAGATTCTGTAAGGAAGATTCTCACCATTAGTTTTTGAACCCTACCACGTCGATACACCATCTGGTGTGATAGATAGGTTGACGCGTAATAACTTGAGAAGAAATTTCTCACTAAATCACTGCATGATACCTCTGTAGACCATGGGATGCCACGAACAAGAACTGTGAAGTAACTTGGCTTCGAAGAAGATGCAGCAAGATGCTCCAACCTCATCTTTGTGATGTTTTCATACTCCTAAAGAACAAACCAGCATAAAATATCTGATAGCGAATACCTAACTAATAATACTGGAAGGGAAAGTTTAATACATATTGGAAAAGGGTTGTGTTCTTACAAAGTAAAGAAGAACACAAGCAGAGAAGGATATTCCATATAGTGCCAGGCAATGGGCCCAAAGCCTGCAGAAAAACATGGACAAAGTTACTAAAAAGGAATAAAAGCAATTGATTAGGAACCGCACAGATATTATGCCACGTAGAAATTTGTAAAAACTCCGAGGATTCCAATCCATTAGGCACTTAAATAATTAATACCTTGGACTAGCACCAAAATAAAGTGAAATGAAATGTCTTTAGCTGGTATACCTTGTTAAAGTTTCATGTTCACGTTTGGATCGAGATCTTTGGGGATGATTCTATAATACAATTCGATGGACGAACTTTAGGACATCCCTGGGGAAATGCACTGGGATATATCCTCTACGACACATCGTCCAAAAAGATCAGAAAGGGGATGATCTTTGAAGTTGTTCTCACAAAAATTGGGAAAGGCATGATGACGCCACTAAGCAAGACACTTGAGATTCCTATAATCCTATTTGTAGGTATGGATGGCAACAGTACCCAGTTTTCCTATTGATTCTATTGTCCTAGGAAGCCACATGAATACATAATATTCTATTTACTTTAACCATGCACATAGAATAACTACAAACCTACTGTTAGCAGGTCAAGGGTGGCACCTTGCACCCGTGTCTACGTAGCGGACGGAAGACACAACGAGAGCAAGACATGACGGGGACATGTCTTGACAAAGGCTACTTGGTAATGCCAACTTGGTGGTGGCATTGGTCCCTTAGACAACCAACGAATAATAATGCAGGTGAAGGCCCGAAATATTGGGGCATGGATGCTAAAAGACATGGGCTTGTGGGACAAGGCAATTGGGAAAATGTTGGGCTTAGCACAAGTGGGCAAGGGAATTCGGATTTGATGGCAAGATGGATCTAGGAAGCTTGGACAAGGGTCCCAAGCCTTGTTGGCATCCGTTATTGGCAGTTACCAGCAGGCAGTTCCATTCACGTTCAAATCTGGTGTGCTGGCAGAACCTGGCACTGTCCAGCACAGTCCCATAGTTAGTTATTTTGTAACTGTTAGATCATTGTGATCATGGGGCATGTCCATGACCCATTTGTAGGCTAATCACGTTTTTCAGATTGAAGCCTATAAAAGGCAGTGTTGAGGCACCAATAGGCAGAGAATAGAGTGTGGGGAAATTCTGTCTAAGTTGGGATAAGTTTCTAGTGTACGTTTCTTGGTGAATCAACATTGGTTGGGAAGGATTACCCGTAAACTTGTTGCTTAGACTCTATTTCGTTTTTATTCCGCGAGTTGGCTGACTAAATCCTTGGTGGAAGTTTAATGCCACCACAGGCCGAACCTCGGTTAGAAATTCGACCATGTGACAATTGGTATCAGAGCACGGTTTGCTCAAAAATGGCGGCGGTACTGCTATGGATGCTGTTTGGGAACGGGTTACACGTTTGGAGGAACTTGTCGGTGCTGTAGAACTAGATGACTCGAGATCACTGGTTGAGCGAATTGATGGTGTCGCTCTGAAAGTCGTCTCCTTGCAAACCTCACTGGAGGAGAGCAAGTCGATGACCGATTCCAAATTTAAAGATTTGATGGCTGACTTGGTTTCTTTGTCGGATGCGTTCAAGGATAGACTTCAGACGCTGGAAACTGAACTCGTGCTGGTGAAGAGGGCACTCAGCAGTCCTTCCAACAACTCTGATGTTCGTGTCAACGTGCGGGTCCCGGAGCCTCAAGCTTTCAATGGTGCACGAAGTGCCAAAGAGCTCGAGAACTTTCTCGTGGGACATTGAGCAGTATTTCGTGGCTGCCAATGTTCTTGGGGCGCAGAAAGTTACCATCACTAGTATGTATCTCACTGGAGACGCGAAGCTCTGGTGGAGGACAAGATCAGAGGATGAGTCTCGTCCAAAGATCGAAACGTGGGAGACGCTGAAGAAGGAATTGAAGGATCAATTTTTTCCTTGCAACTCGGCTTGGGTTGCAAGAGAGTCGCTAAAACGTCTCAAGCACACGGGCAAAGTGCGGGAGTACGTTAAGGAATTCAGCTCTTTGATGCTGGATATCAAGAATATGTCCGAGGAGGACAAGCTGTTCAATTTCGTGTCTGGGATGCAAAGTTGGGCACAGTTGGAACTTCGCAGGCTAGGAGTCAAGGATTTGGCTTCTGCCATGGCTGCTGCCGACGGTTTGGCAGATTACCAGTACGCTTCAGAGGATGCTGGATGGCAAAGGCAGGACAATGGGCAGATGTCCAAGCCAAAAGGTGACGGGTGGCAAAAGAAGGACAATGGCCAAACGTCCAAACAGAAAGGGGATGACAAACAAACGCAGCAAGGGAAGGCAAAACCCACTGCGGAAGGTTTCGGTTGCTTCATTTGCAACGGACCACATCGGGCACGGGAGTGTCCAAAGCAGGAACGGTTGAATGCTCTGTGCGCAAGCGAGAGCAATGATGCTGAAGGCAGCAACGAAATGGATGGGGATTCAGGACTGATCGTGCGGGCCAGCACGTTACAATTGCTGAATGCCAACCAAACTGATCACTGAGGTAGTATCAGCCATGTTCTGTGTCGTTGGTTTACTCGGTCAAGTCGGGTAAGCGGGACAGAACAACGGATGGGGTGACAAGCTAAGCTTCACAGGAAATGCGAGAAGGTAGTACGTGCTGGAGTCATACAAACCTTACCAACGAAGACGTTGGCTTTTTCTGGTGGGGGTGGTTTGTTAGCAGGTCAAGGGTGGCACCTTGCACCCGTGTCTACGTAGCGGATGGAAGACACAACGAGAGCAAGACGTGACGGGGACATGTCTTGACAAAGGCTACTTGGTAATGCCAACTTGGTGGTGGCATTGGTCCCTTAGACAAGCAACGAATAATAATGCAGGTGAAGGCCTGAAATATTGGGGCATGGATGCTAAAAGGCGTGGGCTTGTGGGACAAGGCAATTGGGAAAATGTTGGGCTTAGCACAAGTGGGCAAGGGTATTCGGATTTTGATGGCAGGATGGATCTAGGGAGCTTGGACAGGTGTCCCAAGCCTTGTTGGCATCAGTTATTGGCGGTTACCAGCAGGCAGTTCCATTCACGTTCAAATCTGGTGTGCTGGCAGAACCTGGCACTGTCCAGCACAGCCCCATAGTTAGTTATTTTGTAACTGCTAGATCATGGTGATCATGGGGCATTTGTAGGCTAATCATGTTTTTCAGATTGAAGCCTATAAAAGGCAGTGCTGAGGCACAAATAGGCAGAAATTCTGTCTAAGTTGGGATAAGTTTCCAGTGTACGTTTCTTGGTGAATCAACATTGGTTGGGAAGGATTACCCGTAAACTTGTTGCTTAGACTCTATTTCTTTTTTATTCCGCGAGTTGGCTGACTAAATCCTTGGTGGAAGTTTAGTGCCACCACAGGCCGAATCTCGGTTAGAAATTCGACCCTATGACACCTACCATCCTTCTTTGACCAAGCAAGTCTCATGGACTCTCATTTGTATGAATAAAAGCCAGCAGGCCATTGTTGCCTTATTGATTCTACTTGTTTTCCAGAGGCCACATGAATGCATTCTAGTTATTTAGTATATAGCCCATAATAGTTGCAAGCCTAAACATTAGATTCCAGAAACTTTTGAAAATAAAGTTGTTTGAAGTAGGCATATTCATATTAACTCATACCATTTTGACCCTTCTTTCACATTCCCAATTGTGAAGACATCCAACGATTCCGAAGGGATATGCCGGTGCCTCATCTCTTTGCCAAAATAATTCAATGGAAGCACAACAGAAATACAAATCACAGCAGCAATAGAGAAGATTCTTCTACTGCAAAAAAAAAAAAAGAAGAAGAAGAAAGAAATTAGTTCATAACCTATTAAGCAAATTTGCTAATCCAACATGTGTGAACTTATTTGAAAAAGAAAAACACTAAAGTACTGCATGCTTTATAGCTAAAGAAGAAAGAAGAGGAAATAGAAAAAGCGGGAATTACTAAACAAAATAGGACAATCAGAAGCTATAATCAAATAATTTTATGGGGATTTGGCAACTCTATGAGCATAATGTCTGGATTATAACAACGATCGATGTCTGTTAGCCTCCAATCTTCGAACATGTAGCATTCTTCATGTCTTAATAACCTTTTCGATAAACTCGAGTTCATTTTGAAGAAGAAGAGTTACAAGAACGCATCAAGCAAGGGTTCCAAGAAAACCTGGGAGGTAAAACTACACCCATTAATCTAAATGGACAGAAAGCCCACGGCCCTAGCCATATCCCTCACCCCCTCCAAAAATAGGGGCAAATAGAAAGATTAGCATTTAAGCATTTAGTAGGTCAATTTACACAAAAAGGTGGAAAATTAACACCCACTTTATGTAAGAATCTCATCCAACTCGAAAAGACTTGCATTTCAAAATTGTGAGTCTGTAACCGAAAACCATGGAATATGAGCCATTCGACTGAAAAAGCTTGCAAGATGACAAAGCCTGGCCCTACAATGATAAATGTTTCTTAATTGGTATACATAGAAAAATTTAAAATAAAAGAGTAAAGAAATAACTCAAGATGGCCACAGCAAGGATAGCCAAGGTTACCCTTCAAGGGAATCGCCTTTGTAAAAGATATAAACTGACCAAGCTCAAAAGCTTCTTATTGAGGTCCTCTACCTTATACCTAAGAATAAGCGCTGGTTTGCACATTTTTTGGCAAATGAAGGTGAAATTCTCCATCCGCGAACTAGAAAATTGCATAAACTTGTTCTCCCATTAGGTGTTGATGGTGGATCATGAATGAATAATGGAGTATAGTTTTCACAAATTCAAACTTATTTAGGAATGAGGATTCATTTCTTGCTTCACACCTTTACCTTCTCATACTAGCTTTTAGAGAGCATTGTTCCTTAATCGAGATATTGATTTGAGAAAAGAAGAATAGAAACATGTAAATGGGACCAAAATCCTAATAAAAATGAAAATTCCTAAATAGATTAAACTGCCTACAAAGAATGATCCAATTATATATTCCTCATTCAATGTCTTCGCAAGCTCATGGAGATCTTATGGTGAGGTTATGACAAGTCTCGTTATGGTAAACAGTATACTGCATTTGGATCTAACTTGTAAGCAACCTGTGGGGAAGTATTTCATTGACCACAGGCCCTTGGGGTCGCTATACAAAGGAGAGTTCCTCCATTACGGAGAAATGATTGGAATCAAGAAGGCATACGATGTGTGTGCAGGTTGAAGAATTGTTATCTTGTTTGATAGTGATGATAGTGGTCGGTTACGTTGAGCATTTGGTGGAAGATAAATTATCATTTTTACTTTTATGGTTATGGGGATGATTAAGATAACTTAAAAGTAATTAAAAATATTTCTAAAGAGCAATATAAGAATTGAAAAATAGACACAATGACAAAATTGGAAGACACCAAACTGGTGCTCTCCCTTTATATATTGAATAGATAGAGCATCAGAAACTTTTGTTTTTTTCATGCTTTATTACCACGAGTATTTCAGTTATAATTTCTTGATCCCTTTTTTTCACATTAATCATGCTTGGCCTTATATAAGTGGAAGCATTTTGAACACGTTTTAATAGGGGCATAATTGTTTGTTCACAAATGGAAAATCCCTTTGTTCCATACCAAAATGCACATTTTTCTTCTCTCTTCTTCAATTCTTCTTCTTCTCCATGTATTCTTATATTCTGCTCTATTGCTTTCTTCCCCACTGCACAACATTTCTTGTTAAACAAAGTTAATCTCTGCACATACTTTGGTTTTTTAAGTCCTAAATGGAAAATCATTCCCTATTAATGGCTTCATAACATATCAATCAGCAACACTGATATTTCACCCATGCAAAATAAACTCTAAAAAGGAATTCATGTTTGTTCGCATGGGCCTTGTTCCACCTCCACCTTTGTTCATTGATTAGGCATATTCAAGAAATCTCTCTCTCTATCTCTCCCTCCCTCCCTCCCTCTCTAAGCAAGATAATGCTAAAACAATGATTAGAATGCTCGTTTATGACTTGTGAGGCAAGGAACAAAACACTAGTCCTTACAAGAAAGAACTTAACAAAATTTTGTCAAATTAAAATGACTATACCAGACTAAACATTCCATGCCATATCCTTGAAAACCAGTAGACATTGAGCATGTATAAACTAAAGCAGAAATGTTTGAACTTTCACTCTTACAACTTTGAAGGAAGACATATACCTGAAAACAACTATCCTGAGTAAAACCAGTGCATCCAAGCCCCCACAAGCCAATAAGTCTTCTTCAGATGCTTCCCAGGCCTTCACTATCCAACTAGGGGAAGGAACAAATCTGTCAAAGGAGAAGTGATCATGCCCTTTTGACCGTAACTGTGCAAGCTTTTGTCCAAAGTACACACATGCATTGCTGGGTTGTTTCCTCAACACCGAATACAGTGATAAAAGCACCAGACACACGCCTATGTTGATGCCAGCAGAAGTTAAGAGACCAGAGATGTCCATCTCCGTCAAATGTATCTGCAACCTTCAGGTGTGTGACGTGTGTCATTGACCATAACAAAATTAAAAGCACGCCACATGGCAGAGCCTGTCCAGGATACAAAACTGGAATGACAGGGAGAAAAGTTTCAGGGCATTGGTTTAGGAGCTACACAAGGAGCAATTTCATGAATGTGAGAATTTTCCATTTTTTAGCAGAATCTAAGCAAGAGTCTGTCTAAAAAAAACTCTAAAACCACACAGCAGGAAAATGCAAACGCACTTCTATCTTGTTTTGAATTACAGTAAACAACTGTTAAAAAGAAAGTCGGACATCGGTGGTATGAAAACAATGAAAAAACGTATCTAGATGCATGACAAATGTTCCAACTCCAAAAGTTCTGCAACAGAGTCTGACTCGTCTGCACGGATCAACACCTGGTTTCTTTACACATTAAGCAACGAACAGAAAGGAAGACATAAGAAGCACTTCACCAATTGAGTTCACGGAAACAATCTTAGATGGCTGGTCTACTACTAGATCTCAATGGCTTTTTTTCCTTTTGGTGACAAGTGTGAGCATTGTCCACCCATTTGGACATGTTTTGGTCCAGTATTTATTGATGTACATCTATTTGGAATGGCACTGCCATGTTCTAAATCCACTACGAGCCCTATAGGTTTGGGAGCTACTGTATGATAATTTTACTACCGCATTGAGATTCTTGTGTTCACCTATCGACAAGAATATTATGGGAACCCAAAATCGTGAGAGAGGAGGAGATTTTACATCATTGTCCATCCATTTGGACATGCTTTGTCCAGTATTTAAGTTCTACACCGATAATGCAGGAATTTGAAATATTTGTCAAGTTCTTTACCGAAGAAACGATCAATCATCCTGGAAAATTAGAATCCAGATTGACAAACAACACGCTTAAACAGATGCAAACATAAATACAAAACGAACATACATACCCACACTTAGTCGACTTTTTTTTCTCTTGCTTAACAAAACATTCCTTCGTATTAATATCCAGTTAAGACAAAACTTAAACTCCTCGAATTTCCTTCAGAAAGTTCAAATCACAACTTAACCATCTTGAAACATACAATAACACAGACACAGATACAAGCAAGAATCGGAAGAAATCCTACTAGCCCATTTCAGTCACAACGAACCATCATCAAACCCGAACATTCGAACAAAAACAATCGGGGTATTTCGTTCGAACTGGTTTAAATATATACAAATACAGAATTATTAGCACACACGCACACATATGTACACATTAGAGAGAGAGAGAGAGAGAGAGAGAGAAGATACCTGTGTCAATTTAGGATTTAGGGATCCACAATGCGAAATGATAGAAATGAGACGAGTAAAAGAACAAAAAAAACGATGATTTCAAGCGACTTCTTTGGCTTCGCTTCGGCTTCACACACACGCACAGAGGGGGAGAGAGAGAGAGAGAGAGATTCTGGAATAGATTACAAGGGAAAGAGAATAAAACCCCCAGAAAAAACTTGACAGGTTGGACGGTACACGCAAACGGAGAATAAAATCTTGAGACAAACGCATGAGAATAGATGGATCTAGAAAATATCCAAATTTTCTGGTAGTAAACATTGTAGGGACAGATTAGCGGGGCCGAGAGAGAGGGGGATGGCACGTGTACGACAGTAAGAATACAGTCCGAGCGCCGGGTGGTAAACTGCCGTTAACTGTATCATTTCAAATTTAAAGTTTCAAATATTTGGAGATATGGCGATGCGGACACTTGACAGGGAATTGGAAGCCTGTGCAAGGATCAGCCGCCGTTGTTTTTGTATTTAAAAAAAGATTTGATTAATCACGGCATAATATACAGTGCATAAATACCAATACACATTTTACAAATATTTATATATATTTATAAATATTTTTTAATATATTATGCACCGTTTACTGGAAGGATTTTTCTGTAAACTTTATGTCTAGATTTGTGTATCTTTCTGTCGTGACGCTAGTGGTTGGTTGACTAAATTTTTGCCCGAACGTCGGTAGCCAAAATCGACCCTGTGACAGCTGCCCACGTGGCGGTCCCTGCGCAACCGCGACTCCACGATGCTAATGGTGTACCCGGCAAATTATCGAGTAAAGCATTCGAACCTGAAAAGCTGAACAACCTTCCTTCCCACACCAATTTCCATAACAAATCAAAGAGAAGAAGAAGGGGAGAGAGAGAGGGAGAGAGATTTTGTATGCGGCTTTGTACGGAGTCCAAATTCCTGGGAAGATTCAGAGGCCAATCACGAGTCTGACTCTAGGGTTCGGCGAAGTTAAAAATCGGAGATAATTAGATGATAGGCAATGACGGTGATAATCAACGGTGTGGTGATAAGCCTCCGTCTCCGAACGGACCACATCAAGAAAACAAAGAAGATGTGAAGCCACGGGGAATTTTCCTCTTTGGCTTGTTGGGGGTCACTGCCACCACCTTACTTGTAAGCTGTTGTGAATTTTTCGCTTTTATAGTCTTGCTTTATTTTTTGGGGGTGCTGTGCTCGATAATGATACTCTTTTATTGTTGGATCAAATCTAGCAGGTTGGAAGGTTGCGTAGGGCAGTTGATTGGTTCTATTCCCAGGTAATGATTAGCTGCATTCACTGTCTTCATCTCTTGTTTTATTCATGTTTGGGTTCCTGAGTTCATGCTGTGAAACTGCTAATAGGGCCTACCATGAGTAGACCTATGTTATCTACCATTCCTCAGCCTACCTAGGGCTTAGGCTGGTAATTTTATATGTGACCTGGGGTAGGTGGGGTGAAGCTCTGGACGCTGTAGCAATGGAACATTAGTGCGCTTCAAGCTCTTGGAAACATTAACTTTCAATGGAGTCGATTTAGAAATTCTAGACACCTTGTTTGGGTTATCACGTCATCTTTTCTCTTCCTACAGAATGCAAGTACAGCCCAAGTCCTGAAATACTACAACATCAATTCCTGAAATTCTCAAGCCTTATCGCATCTGATAGAGTCTAATGATACAATAGAGTCAATTTAAGCACACACATAGAGTCTAATGAGGGTATGAACCCCCCGGATCTAGGCGGGTTAGGATTCAAGAAGTACAGTTCATGACCATGTAGATAGTTGGGTTTATAAGTGTACCGGGCCGAATAGAGCCTGGCCTGGCAAGTACAGCCCAAGTCCTGGAAGTGGTTCGGCCCAGACAGGTAGCCCAATTGCAGAGGCACGAGGGCCAACAACTGGGCTGGGTCGCACAACCTGACTCGACATAATGTTCGACCGAGGGGATTGCCTCGTCAACGGTTTTGCAATTGTAGGCAATAGACAAAAGTTACAAATTTTGAGACCTCAAGGAGGTCCATTTGCCCCTCTTGCGTAGTGCTTTTGGTAACTCCAGATTAGCAAGTTGTAAATGCTGGGATTTAGTTATTGATTCTAAGGTGGGCAATTTTTAGGTCAAAAAGGAATTCCTATAAATTCTTACTAGAAATAGGTATTGTCCAGTGTCTACAACCGATATTGGGACTTATGGCAATGCCTTGAGGAATAAGCTTAGCGAGCATGGTCGGCTTAAAAGCAAGTGTTACATATAGCTTTCTTCTCAGAATAAAACATGCAATAATATCAAGTGAAATATTGTGGATGAGTCATTTTTTATCTCAAGGACCATGAAGTCCTAATTTTGCTGGTACTTTATGGCATGACGGTTTCCCTTTAAATTCACAATCAAGAAGAGTCATATATGATGGTTTGATGATACTTTATCCCAAAAAAAAAAATGATGGTTTGATTGGAAGTAGTTTTCTTCAGATACTATCTCTATGTGTGGGTGTGGGTGTGCACGTAAGCATGCTTGTTATCTATGTCAAAGGTGCTTATTTTATTTTTGGCCAAGTTAGAGGTGCATTTGTCCTTGCTGGACTAACTGTTTTCTGCATGCTGGTGCTCCACAATAGTTGAGCAGGTCACACTTCTCATGGAAAGGGGCAACTAGTCGTTCTTTCCGGTCAAGTTTTCAGGAGGAAGCACGGAAAAGGTATAACCGTCGAATGCAAGAGGAGTATGAAGAGGAAATGGAAAGAGTGGTATGATTTTCTGCTCAGACAGTTTTTTGTTTTATACCTCCCTGCCTTTGGCCTATATAGAACGGAAAAAGTCTGTTTAAATAAGATGACATAGTTATTCTGCTGTTCTCCTCAGTTGCCTATCATTTAAGTTTTTCTCTTGTTACCCGTTAAAAATGTGGAAATTTGTTACCTCTACGCTTACCTTTGTTTTTTCTCATGGGAACTTATAGGACATGAATTAGGGGATTTGCTGCTCATACTTATTAGGCTTCATGTGATATGGATGACTTCACATGAACGACTCTTTAGGATTTGAGGCCTGTCACGTGATATTAGTTTTGTATGCATTGTGTAGTATGAACAACTTTCGGGAAAGAAACAAAGATTCACATTTCTTTTAGAATTATATGACATGATTACACTCAGACTAAAATAGCTTTAAAATATGTTTACCCCTTTTTTGAAGGAAATCTGTAAGAAGATAAAGGTGTTATTACATCTTTTAAAACCCCTTCACCATCCTCTAAATGGATTGCAAGTAAAGTGCTATTGAATGAACCATTACTCTGGGAAAAACTGAAATGACATGTGATGTTTTTGAATGCACGTGTTTGATGGGATGGGTTTTTGATGTATGAGATGCAAAAAAAATGATAAGCGGACTTCTTTTTTCAAGTTAAGGAAACTACAAGCGTCGACTTGATTCTTCTCTTCATAGGAGCGTATAAGGCGCATGCAAAGTGTATTTAATAGAGGGCAAAATAAATACAAAAGGAGCTACGAGAGCTGGAGGGAAAATGGTCCTGGTGAATATCATCAACATTTCCAGCGGGAAGACTGGTACTGGAAGACTGAAAAATCACACAGCCACCAGAGGACTAATTTCAGGGAAACTCCTAAAGAGAGTGCTAGTTACCTATTATCCCATCACTACTCAGTTTTGGGTCTTGACAGGTAATAATATGTACCCCACAACTTAGATGGCTATCCTTATTGGCAGTAATGTTGCTTTGTGTTTCTGTTCTTATGATAATGGGACGTGCCCTATACTATGCAAATGATGGCAAGTATGTTAGTATCAGGTATAAAGAATCTCTTGTGCCTCTACCTCTACGTGGCTTCGACAATTTATGTAGTAATGATGCATAAGATCTCCTTCTATCAATGGTTTTGGGGTTTCAATGTGGTCTGGTTTACTGTTCATGACCTTTCCAATCATATTATGAAAAGGGTCAGTTGTTGCCACAATTGTTTTGTCATTTTCTATTTATTTGACAGGTGAAAATCTTCTTTGTTATGTGTGAACTGAATTTGCTGTGATTGAGATTTGACAATAACTAGGAAATCAATCTAAGTTTAGATGGACTATGATAAAATAATGAATCTACCCATAGGTGGCTCAGTTCGATTCTGCCAATTTCTATAGGTGATCATCAGTTGTATTTGTGCCAGTGTCTACTTCTGAAATGTAGTGTGGAGAGCTATGTTAAAGTCCCAAAACCCTCTGATCAAGTAATATGAAATAAGAAACCTCCTTTCAATGTTGAAGTTTAAATTTTAATTGTGAAGTAGGGGTGTAAAAGGGGAGGGTTTGCATAAGCTTGGGCGAGTTGTAAATGGGTTGGGTCTTCAGTGAGTTATTGACCAACTTATAACCTAATTAAATAGATAATTATTACCCATACTCAACCCAACCCATTTACAAAGGGTGAAAATTCAACTCACCCATTAACCCAATTACATATCTATTTTAAGAATTAGATATTAAGTATATATCTATACATGAATTCAAGGTGATGTGACATTAATAATTTTTTGTGAGGTGTTAGTAAATTGTGGTGTGGTAATAGTGAATGTGGTGTGTCTATAATCGTTTGTGACTTTAGTCCATAACTTATTGGGTAATAAGTTAAGACTCATTTCAGAAGAGTCAAAATGGTTCAAGACCCATTATGACCCATCTTAGAGTGAGTAGTTTGGGTGGATTTGTGGGTTTTCAAGATTGCCACTCGTATTGCGAAGGCATATGCTTCTGACAACAATAAATATCTGACTTTTTCCAAATTGATGAAAATTCATGCTTTCTCAGTTGTCTCTTGTATTATATGGTATTGCCGCAAAGCAAACCTATCACATAGGGATAGGCCGAGGTTTTTTTGTTACTTCCCATTATGATGCTTTTGCTACCGCAATGGGCAAACAATGAGGACCTATTGTGTTATGTTCTATATACTTGTATTCTGATCTTTATTTGTTGTCATTCTCTTTGTGTAACAGGTTGAGGAAAAAACCATACACAGATGATGAGATCAAGGTATTTGCCACATTGTCTTTAAACTGCACATCTCTATTAGATTTAGCACAATAGTAGAAGTTGTTGTCTCTCTCATCAAAATGGAAGTTCTCTCCTTTCATCATCGGAACTCTTATCTAAATTTGGGGATTGAGCCTTGTTATATGTATCCTATTAAATTTTAACCAAGATATTTTGACTTCTTTTCGCATTCATCCTTGCATGTGTCATCCTGTGTCTTCCGGAGGGATAAGGACCATGAACTCTCAACAAAAGTGACATGCTCTCTATCTAATTTGTTTAATATTACCAAACATAAGGCCTGCTTATTTTAAGGTGCATCCAGACTTTTTACATTTGACTTGTGGCTCACCACAACCAATGTTTGTGCGTAAAAAAAATGCAACTGTAAGAGCATGTGTGTATCAATGTGTATGCATGGACATGGACATATCAATGTATGTGCATCCGTCCTAATTTTTTGTCAAATGGATGTAGTTTTATTTCTTTCTAATCTCATAATTGGCTCTAGGGGGTAAACCTTATGACACAGACATAGTTGTTCCATCGCACATGAGAGTTATGATTATGGCTGATTTTGTTCAATCAGAATTCTGTAGGGCAGCTCAAAGAGTACTGGTCTTTAATGGGATTGATGCACTTCCTAAAATAGTTGCATCAACAAATACACCCAATCCAAGCAATTCTCAACAATTATAGAAATGCTTAACTGTGTTTCGAAAATATGTCCAGTTAATGAATGAAACCAATCATTCTATGAGCTATCGTCTCCCCTTTTTCCCCCCGTTGCGTGTACATCGGTTCATGGGTCGGTGCTATTTGTTATTGGGAGTTAGCAGCAGGACAGTATTTTGCTCACCGAAATAAAATGAAAACGTTTCCTTTTGCTTCCCATGCAGACCGCTTTCAGGGCCAAGGCAAAGGAGTTCCACCCAGATCAGAATCAGGATAACAAAGGTCAGCATATCTTGCACGTAGTCAAGTAGGATCCTAAGATATGAAGATCACGTTCCGGAATGCTCTAATCTCTCTCCTGAAGCCATTGTTGCGTGTTTTGCATCATTTGATAGTTGTGTTTTCGTGCAGAGTCGGCTGAAGCAAAGTTCAAAGAGGTCATGACATCGTATGAAGCTATTAAGAAGGAAAGACAATAAGCCATGAACTAGAAACCCCTGCTTCACTGAGGAATGCAGCATTCAGAAACGTGTCATCCAGCATTCCACTTGTAATATATTAGTTTCTATCACCACAATTTGCCCACTGCAGAAAATTTCGTGCCATTTTACCATTCATGTTTTACTTTTAGGCATCCATAGAGTTATTATCTTTTAGCTCCCATGAGGAATGTCATTATTTTCTGTTCGAATGAGAAAACTCACAGCTCCTAATATAAATACGTATACAAAGAAAACTAGAACAGCTGTACAGGCAGGACTGGCAATTTGGTGTTTGGCAGAAAAGGTGTCAAGATGATTTTTGTTTTCAGGTAATGCATGGGATGAAATGCCAAATAGCAAGTGTCGGGCAATTTGTAGAGATCGTCCAAACGTGGCCTTATCTATTTGTATTGTCATGGGAGGTGCCAAATCATACGAACGAGTTCAGATGGAGGCTGGGCTCCCACAGTACATGGTGCTGATATGTGGACGCATGTGTTGATGTTTCTGGATTCACAGCATCTCATTTGGTTTGTGGAAGTGATATCCACCCAGTTTACAATGCAGAAAACCCCTTTCTGGATCAGTATCTTGAATCCCTCCTTGGATATGCTTTTGACTTTTTGTAGAGTCGTGCTTTGAATGTTCGTTTTGTTTCCGAAACTTGACGCTATTAGGTTTGTTGTCTTGTCATGAAATTGTTTCAGGTAAATTGTTCCTGAAAAGAATTTAGTGAAGTGAAATAGAGAGAAAATAAAATGTACCTTCCGTTTTGTGTCCATTCAAGAAAATAAATTTGTGAAAAAATTGAATCATGGTAGTTTCATAGGAAATAAGAGAAAAACAAGTTTTTTTTGCACGTTAAGTTTTGAAAAAAAAAAATTATCGATGAGAGTTAGAAATGTGAATTTTATAACCTGCTCTACTCATTATACGTATAAAAAGTGTAGGAAAGTTGAGATTTTTGTATTTTATTTTTTCCTTCTTCTGATTGAAGGAGACTCTAGAAAAAACTAATAAGAAGAAAGAAAAAAGAATTCAGAGTACAAATTGCACGGCAACTAGGTGGAAAAGATATTGAACGTGTCGAATAGATTAGAGTCTAGTTTCCCTGCTCAAGTCTTGCATGTGTCGAATGGATTAGAGTCCGGTTTCCCTATAAGTCATTTGAGCTAATATTGATTACTATATTTATCCATTCGGAACTCTGAATGGGATATTAGTTATCAAAATTGAAACATTTTTAGATAAATTTCGCTTCTTTTCTCTGCTTTCTAGTTCATCTTGAGTCATTACAGGTCAACATAGGCAATTGGATAGTTTGTCCCAACTTTTTTTTTTTTTTTTAATAAGTGTGACTATTATTTGATATTTTGTAATTTTTGGTTAATTTTTTTTGTTATTTTTAATTTATTTTGACAAGAACAATTAAAGAATATCAAAATGTGAACAAAATTAAAAACACAAAATATGCAAAAATAATTTTTCCAAACCTTTTTTGTTTATGGTTAAATTTTTTAAATTAATCAATTGTGATAAAAATACAAAAAAATTAAACGTGAATTGAATAAAATATCAAAAAGAAGATAAAAAATATATTGACAATAATACTCCATAAGGCAGTGAAATAGAGCAATTGATATGCTATCGGGTACTAACAAAAGAAAAGACAACAAATGCAACTTTTCATTTACTGAGGATTGTGATTATACAATAAAATAAATGCCTAAAAACAAAAAAAGTGAACGTCAAATTACAACTGGGTGACAAAGCTTTTAGTGTTAGTCCCCAAATTTCAAACGATGAAAGTGTTCGATTTTCCTCCATCATTCATCTTTCGCAATCTCAATTCAAAGGAGGAGCTCTATAATAAGCAGGAATTGTAGAAGGGAAAAACATATGTCTCACTCCCTCTGCCTTAATAATTGGTAAAATAATTCCCGATGCACCCTGTGATTGAAAAAAATTATAGTTTAACAAACTAATTGTTTAAAAAAGGAAAGATCCATCAAAAACTAGAATTCAATTGGAACCAAAAAAAACAAAGCTACGCACCGAAATCAATCTGGCCCCAATCCACATGCGCTTGGGAGAAGGGAAAGGCAATAACAAGCGACCAACACCATATATAGCCACAGCAAAGAAATGGAGAACCAGGCTCAATGGGCGAGGGTTTAAGCCTGAGAGCAAAGAAACTGGTCCCATGGAGCAGACACCCCCAAGGCTCAAATAATCAAAGCATGCTTGGCGCATTTCCTTGAGTGCTTGATCGGGTGAAGCACAAAAAACCTTGTACAAGGCACCAGCCAATGTGTTTATTGTGGATGCTACAGGCTACAAATAAGAACATTGGAAAACGAATTAGTTTTGAAAGTTAATAGGAAAGTATAACAGTTTTAGCTGCAAAATTATATTTTTCGTTAAAACTCAAATGTAAGGCCCCGATTGGATGCAGCCTTATGGGGTGCCTTAGCTAAGGCATGTCTTAGTTAAGGCTGGGCCCACCCATAAGGTGTTGATTGGCAAATTTTTTGTGTATGTATTAATTAGCCCGGGGGCTAATTAAAGCCCCCAGAAAATTCTTATTTAGCCTTACCCTCCCCCCCTAAGGCTAACTAAGACAATGTGTTAACTTTAACAAATGACCAAAATATCCACCATTCCCTTATATGTATATGTATATTACGTATATATATTTTGGATATATATATTTCGTACATATTTTGATATACATTTCGCGTATATATATTTATATATATACACGCGTACACACACATATATATACATATATTTCGTATATATATAATATATATTTAAAGTGTGTGTTACATATATATATATATATATATATATATATATATATATATATATATACACATGTACGTACGTACTTATAGTATCAGTATTTATGTACATATGTATGTGTATATATAAACACACACACACATATATATTTAAACATATGTATATATACACATACTTATAATTGATAAATATGTAATATACATAAGTATATATACTTATATATACTTATATAAAAATTATATATACCTTATATATATAGATATACATAAGTATATATTTAAGTATATATAAATATATATATTTTTATATACACGTACTTATAGTATAAGTATGTATGTATGTATGTGTATATATAAAAACACACACACACACATATATTTAAACATATGTATATATATACATACTTATACTTATACTGATAAATATATAATATACATAAGTATATATACTTATATAAAATTATATATACCTTATATATATAGATATACATAAGTATATATTTAAGTATATACTAATATATATATACTTATATATATTTAATATATACAGTATATAAGTGTACTTATATATATTACAAATATATCAATATGTACAATATAAGTATACTAATATATATCATTTATAAGTATATATTATACATATACATTAAATACATGATGGGGGCAAAAATGTCTTTTGACAATTTAACAAATCTTTCTATTGTCTAACACATCCAAACTCACTCTTCATCCAATCAGTAGATTATTTAACACACCCTCCTTAAAAGTCACATCAATGTGGGCACCCTGTCTTATTTAATACACTCAATTATTTAATACACCCTCTTTATTTAACACACTAAAAACTAAGACGGCATCCAATCGGGCCCTAAGATCGTTAGTGTTGAGTTTTTGAACCTTGATTAGTACATGCTAAAGGTATTGCAATAACTTTGTTGTTTGTAAAATGCTATCATCATAAGTTGCGGCAAACTCTATGTCACTCTTCATCCTTATTCAGGAACCTAGCAAACTCTAGTGTCAGCTGTGAATAAAGACATTCTTGCCTAAGGATGTAATCTTTGTGCCTTGATTTCTTTTTTTGATTGCTTGATATTTTTCGTGCTACTGTGTTGGTGTAATTTTTTATGTTGCCCTGAAGCTGTGTTCTGATGACGTATTGGTGGAGGAATTTACCCAAAAGATGAAATGAAAAAGAAACCACTGAATGAACAAAACTATTTTTTTGCATCCATTTCCACACACAAATCTGCGATCAAATAGAGCCTAAGGGTCAAGTAGCACCATGAACTTTGGCATATTTTCTTTTCTAAATATGTTTTGCAATCAAAAGAGTATAGCACGTGCACAATCTCCAGAGCCAAAAAATACTACAACATATAATACAATTTTTTTTAAAAATGTAACTCACCTTGCGCAAGGTGTAAAAGGATTCAAGATATCTGCAAAGAGTAGGAGCGTCATTTAGGTCAGATAGAGGTCTAAGAAGATCACGCAGCACGACAATGTCAGATAGTGCCACAGTCATTCCCCCACCAGTTAAAGGGTGGCGCATGTTGAACGCATCACCCATCAACAAGGCCCCAGGAGTAGGATGAGGAGCAGCTGGCATGCTTCTGTTGGGCATTGTCCTTATATTTCCTTTATCAATAGCGGCGATAAATGAATCTTGCAATTGTGCAGGAATCTGCATATAGAAGTTTATTATGAGGCCAATGTGCCTATAAAGGTAATAAACAGAATCAAAATCTTTTGCCTACTTTTTGCAAGACGATTATACAATAAGGCATTAGATTAAAAGCAAAGACATGAATGATTTGTACCTGGGGAGCAACCATAGTCTTCAAGTACTTGGCCATCTCACCATTTGAAATTGAAGGAACCCTTTGACCAGGTACATCAACAAGACAGCGAATCTCTGTGCTACTGATCTTATAAAACAAGATGGGTGATGGGTCTGCTAAAATAACATGACCATGATTTATGTATGGGAGTTCACAGTTCTCCAGTAGCAAACCAACAAAACAAGAAGGCACATCCACCTAAAACCAATAATATTAAATCAAGGGTTTGTACCCAAGCAATAAAATATCTTTGTTAAACCAAGCATGAGACAAACAATAAGGAGAGTTTAAGGCATATGATAGGAAAAGCAAAGAGAAGCCATCCTCACCTTAGGGGTGCAAAGGGATTTGCGCAAGTTTGAAAAACAGCCATCACACACAATAGTCAAAGGTGCATAAGCTGCCAGTTGTTCACCATTTTTGTTCTTGTATTGAACCCCTTTAACTGTGCCCTTTTCTTCAAGGAGAGACGTGACTGTTCCTTGCTCCAATTGAACACTATATAACGGCCAAATTACTTGAAAAATGAGATTTGATTCCATGAAATGTATTTGATGCGGTTACTTTATGAGTTGAATTCAAGTATAAATTGAAAGGAAAACAAAAATCAAAATACTTAGAAAGGGTTGTAGCTTTCTCCCGCATTCTTTGGATGAAGCGGCCATTGTGGAAGCTCCTACCCGACACATCTGAGTGAAACTTTTCCAAAGGATAAGAGAGCCGGGTGTTCTTTCCATCTTTGAAAAGAGCATACCCAAACACCCGTTGAGCATCGATTTCATCCACACAATCTGCAATAAAAGGATAACATGGTTCATTGATTTGGCATGTAAAGCAAGATTTTTTGTGCTAAAAAAAAGAGATTTTTTGTGCAATCTATGGTGAACACTAGTCAATTATTAAACACATCTAATTGCAAAACTAACGAAGCAAGCGTTTCAAACTCATATGGTTTGAGTTTTATATACGTGAGTAATTGCCCACCTTGTAGTCCCAGCTCGATTAATTTGAGGTAGCCACCTGGTTGTAGCAGCTCTCCAACAATCCGGTCAGGCTCAGTCAAATCTCTCTCAATTACATGAACACGACGCCCGTCCTACAATTCAAAGTACAAAATCAACATGCAGTTAATCTGCAATTTGATGGTAAGCAAAATTATTTGTCAGACTGGCTGTGTTCGGTTAAGTTTTTCCCTAAAATTTTTAAAATTTTTTTTTGTGAACTATGTTTGGAAAAATTTCCAAACATTGTTTGTTTTCTTCTCAGACAATATTCATTTACCTATAAAAGAAGAGAGAGAGAGAGAGAGAGAGAGAGAGAGAGAGAACACCTTGAAAATACCGAAAAAAACTCAACTCCCAAATTTTTTCTGAAACACTTATACCAAACAACATGTCAGATTTTTTTTTTCCTCAAAATTTTTTCAGAAACACTTAACCGAACACAGCCTAATTCTACACAATCAAATACCTGAGGAGTTCTTAGTCCCTTTTTCTGCCTACTTGCATTGAGTTTTAAAATCGATTATGTTGACCAACAGTAACGAATTGTTTATTTTAATCAGTACAGAATTGTTAGCCAAGAAGCACTCTCTTCGTCATAAATTAATAGTCTCTCTTCGAGATTCTAATTTTTTAAGAGAACATAATTATTGCTCTAAAAAATATTTTTCTTTCCAAATACACCTTTGATTTGATTGATGTGTACAGTACAAGTTTTATTTAAACAAAGGAGGAAAAAAAAATTTAACTAAATTTCAATTATTATTTTTAGAAAATGGACTTTCATTGTGGGATGTCCCAAATTAGAATAATGAACATTTTTTGGGAGGGAGGGAGTAACATATATTCACATAAAAGGACAAGACAATTGAAACACTCAACAAAAATCATGAATGACGGGTGGAAGCATTGATTTGCATTAATTAATTAATTAATAAAAAAACTGCCTAGTGGAATCTAAAGAAATGCAATGATTTGCTTCTAACATAAATCGTAGCCAACAAATAGTGCATGGCTCAAGTGGTTGCAGGGCTGGAACTTGGTGGACACCGGAGCCCGGTTCCTCCTAATTCGCCCTCCTTTCTTTTTTACAAAAACAAAAAAATCTCAACCCCAGACGTGAAATCTTAATTCAACCCGTGAGTGGTTGTAGCCCAAGAGTTCTTTGGTAAGGTCTAGGCAAAGTTGTCAATCTCGTATCGGCGGATGTACCGGTTTTGTTACTGGTACGGTACGTACCGGTACCCGTGTGTACCGGTGTACCATTTCGGATTTATCACTAAAATTAATATATATATTTTAAATAATATCTTTTAACAAAAATCATACTAAACATAAAAATAAAGCATTACAATTTAAAAATAAATCACAAAACATAAAAAAAAAAAGATGATTTTGGTCTCAAATTATGTCAAATTATCAAAAAAAACATATTAATGGATTTTTTAAATTTTTTTAAATACAGACCGATACGGTACGGTACCGGCCGATATTGCTCGAAACGGGCCGGAACAGCCCGGAACAAGCCGGAACAGCCCGGACCAGGCCGAAACACTTGCCGAAATGGTACTCCGGTGGTCCGGTACAGTTACGAGGGCGGTACGAGACGTACTGGCCGGTACCGGCCCGTACGGGACGGGATTTACAACTTTGGGTCTAGGAGTAGGGTTTGAGCTTTTAGGCATTAGTCCAAAAGTTCGATTGTATTAAACTAACATTTTACTTTTACGAGATATGGCCTTAGGAAATTTTTGAATTTAAAATCAAGAATTAAGATTAATTGAAATTCAAAAGAAAGTCAAATAAATTTAGTCCATTTATCCTTTGAAATATTTTCTATGACAAAAAAAAAAAATTTCTTTACCAAACACCGACAATAAGTAAATAAAATAGTAATATCTTCACCATGTTTCCAACACGCATAAAGATCTGTATATGCTTTCAGATTTAGAGTTGCAAAATGTTTATCAGATTATTGAAACTTGACGACTAATTACAATAAGTACTAGGTCCAAAAAATTACCAACTACTTCCAGACCAGAATCATAGTGGTAAACAGTATAGATATGCATAATTTTTATTTTTAAAAAAGAGGTAGAGGTATGCATGTAATACACAATGAGGACTGTCGCAAAAAATTAACAAATGCAAATCGACGAATTAAGAGAGGAGGCCACAATCCAAACCTTGCCGAGCGTGTGAGCGAGAGCGGCACCGGCGACGCCTGCCCCGACGATGATGACGTCGACGTCGTTCTTTGATCTACATTCTCCGCTAATTTCCATCGTGGTGGTGGTAGTGGTGGCCGCGACGGCGTTGCTTTCTCCGCGGCCATTTCGCTTCACAACTAAATTGAAAAACAGCGCAAGCGCCAACACGGAGGCCAGTAGGGAGCCTATCATGTAGTGATCCACCATTTTTGCAGAATGCCTATCGAATCTGAACAGTGAGTCCTAGACTACTGGACGACGACGTTCGACTACAGCGTGGCCGACTAGGACGACTCCACTCCACTACGTGCTCTCTCTCTCTCTCTCTCTCTCTCTCTGTGCTTCTCTCTCTGTGTCTCTCTGCTTCTCTGTCCTCGCTGGCTTGCCTCTTTGAAGATGAGAGACCACGAGAGCTTTCGGGAAAATGTGGAGCCATTTATAGGCGTTCACAGCTCATTATTTCACTTAAAAATGGTAATTGATCCTCTGCCACCGGGCCTAGCCTAAGTCTTGGTTGTTATTTAATATATTTATTATTATTTTTTTTATCCACTTGCTTGTTATTTTTTAATCATTTATTAGTTTTGGTTGCAAACTAGCAAGCGTTTTTTTGTTTTTATGTAGAGACAAATGCTCTACTAAAGTTAAAAATAATAATCCATCAGGCTAATTGTCGATTAGATTGTAGCTATGATTTAATTTATCGTTTTAAATTTAAACAGTGAATCAGCGATCAAATAAAATAATTGTACTATATCTTATATTTACTTTGATTCGAGACTTATAAAAAAAATTACGAGGATTGCTACAATACAAGCGAACATAGAAAAATTATTCAATAAAATGGAAAAACTTTGTAATTTTGGATTATTTATAGATTCTGCTTTAGATTTTATATTTTTTGAATTCTAGCAGAACTTGAAAACATGTTTGATACAGTTTCACAATTACGAATTAACTGTATAATAGTGTTTATTGCAAAGCTAAGAATTATTTTTTTAATAAAAATTATTATGTTTTTTTTCTAACAATTGCATATAAAGTAGTCTCGTCATATAAAAAATAAATCTAATATACGATGATATATTTTTATGCTAAACTCATGAGTTAACAACATGTATTACAATTAAAAGAATAATATTTCAAGGGCTTTATTTTTTATAAGTTTTCTTAGCTTGAGCTTAGACCTAATCAAATCAAAAATCGATTTTAAAATAAAAATAAATTTGGATTGGATTCATCTGACACGAGCCTTATAAATTTTTAGTAATTTTGTTAATGTTGAGTCTAAGACTCATCAAACCGAAACCGTACCGAAACCAAACCAGACTAATTAACTCGAAATAGTTCAGTTTGGTTTCGGTTTATAAAAACTCAAACCGAAATTACCGATTTTTGTCTGAATTTTTCGATCAAAACGGACCGATTTCACCCCTATTTCTCACCTAGAATTTTTAATAAACACTAAAAACTGATTTTTTTAAAACTCCAATCTCACCTAGAATATCAAGTGCTGTGTTTTTTGTCGGACTTAAAATATGTTTGTGAAAATTTCATCAACACAACTTTTCAAGCATTCGCATAACTTGACCAATTAAAAAACTCATATAATAAGCTAACTAAAAACCAACGTAATATAAAAATACAATCAATCAATCATTGCCGCATTAAGAATTGATCTCTTATCCTCTCATTTTAACACACTCAATAATTGTGACAACTGAATTAATCCCATTAATTTATCTTTAACATTATGTTCAGAATTATTTTTATTTGTTTGTATATTTTTTTGATTTTCAGTTGTTTCTAAAAATGTATATATGTCTAGTCTTACAAAAAAAAAAAAATTTAAAAAGACAATTCTGTAGTATGTTTAGTATCTTTAGGGCCTTCTTATCTGGACTTTTTTCAACTTCGTCCATGTTGTTGTATACGGTTTTCTCGCATGTTTGGACCAAACTCTACGATTTCTCTCATGGAGAGGAATGTTTAGTCTCAATTTCTTTTTCTTTTTTTTGCAAAAAATTATTGAACGTGAATAATATATGTGTTTAGGAAAAATTAATATTGTCCAAAGTTGAAGGGCGGTTTTGAAAAATTAAAACATAATAAATGTAATGATTGTATACCTTTAAAAAAAATAAAATTTTAAATAGAAAACTAAATAGGAACAGGGGAGTATCTAACAATGTAATTCCTTCAAGTGGAGATCGGAATGAGCTGTAAATTCAGACATCATGAGGTCGAATTTTGACAACTACATACTTGAGGCCACTAAAGGTTTGTCCGGTTGTTAATATTAGGACTATTGGATGTTTGACCCGGTCATTAATTTCATGGCCCAAAAACTAATCAGGGGGTAAAAATTGTATATTTGCATATTTTGTTTGAAGGATAGGATAGCGATAATAGAAAACTGGAGTCGGAGTTGGAGGCGGTGGAATGTTACGTGTGTGATGTGTTTGTGTGTGTTTTAATTTTTCCTCAAAATAAATGAAACTGCGGGCATTATTAAAAAAAATTGAAGGAGCGTACATAAATTAGAATTAAGTTCTCGGGGTAATAAGTTTACGTATTATTTGGCTTACAGCAAGGGAGGAATTAGAATTTAACGTTTAGTGGATTGAGATCTTTTTTAAAGGGAAGAGGGAGAATGGAATTTGGAGGAGCCGAAATGTAACCAAAATTCCTACGCATATACCTATATGACCATACATTTCTTTTACTCTTTGAGGGCTATTTCTATCATTCTATTTCCGTTTTGGCATTTTGCCGGATCAAATCAAACAAAGTATTTAATGCGGTCAACACAGAACTTAAGTAATTTAGTTGAAAGGGTAGACTAAAAATCAAGTTCTACATGGGACTTCATAAATCCAAACAAAAAACCTAAAGTAAGAATACAACCATTATTTTAATTTTTGTCTCACCTCTAAAGACAAGTTTTTTTACTATGGGAATTAGAACCCCAATATTGACTTTGCGGTGAGCCGTTATCTGAATTTATGCATGTTGCATTATTTGTTTGACTGTCAAAGTTTCAGAGTTTACATTTTTTATTTTAACATCAGAATAACCCCTTTTTTAATCATAAATTGTATATTTTTAGTTTCTCTCATCAATTCAAACCAAAAACATAATTAAATTTGAACCATGCCACAAAAACTATAAAAAAAAATACAAAAATTTAGCCGATTTTAAAAAGTTTTTTTTTTTTTTTTTTATAACGAAGGTATCCGGATGGCTTAAGACAAACAACTGTTAAAGTTTAATAATTATACAACGAGTTAAAGTTTTAATAATTATCAAGTATTTAGAGGATGAAGATTTAGCCTACTCTACTGCCTCATTGGTTGTGCTATATCACATGAGAGAGACATATGAGGATCAAGCTTCAAACAAAATGCATGTAATGAATTAATTAAGTTAATAATTGTGACAGTATTATTGAGATGCATTCTAATTTAAAAAATGAAACCATGTACAACCCACCACAAAATTAAAATAACATAAAATAAACCAAGTACGTACGTACATACAATCACATATGTCACTCTGATAGTAGTGTTCATTATCATAACATATGATAACTACTGCATTTTTGTTTATGAAGAAAAAGATGTTTATCGATATTTTGTTTTGATAACTCCGAGTATTCGGATCAATTTACGCGTATTTCGACTAATATCTGGGAGACCAATTCCACCATTTACTAATATGGATCAATTAAAGTCAAGACAAACTGGAATGATTCTATAAGAGTTAATAGGACACGCGAAGTCTCGAACCTGAGATCTTAAGAGGGAGTAAATTTATACATCTTAGCCTTTGACTACTAGATCAACCCCTTAAGATTTACGTTTATCAATATCTTACACGTTTTTGAAAAATGTAGATCAATTTAAACTTCTCAAATTGCAAAACATAATAGAACTTCAATATATTGAACTCGTACATGTTATTCAGAGTTCTATCAGTTTGAATGACTTGTTCAAATTAATTTAGAACAGAAAAATTATAAAGAAGAGAGCATGAATTCAGTTTTCAAAGTTTGAAGGTATAGTTGGTTTGATATTCGGGAGGTGATGGAAATGCCTTGGGTAGCGCCGGACCCCATCGGTTACCCCAATGATTTATATAGTTTAACCAAAATCATTTAAGTTTGTTTGGTTGACTATTGTAACTTATATTGAATTTTTTTATAACAAGTCAAAATAGTTTCTAACATTTCGGTAGTGTAACGTAGGCGTCTTATTCGCAACTACATACACTGAAATAATACATAACAACCACCATAAAAAATCGTAACAAATAAGGATAGTATATGTACGTAGCAAAATCGAATCATACATAACACAAGAATCATAAAATTCATAACTTAATCATAATATATATAATTTTGTTATTTTATCGTATGCATCGATTCGTAACTTAACCGAAAATAATACGTATTGGTGGCCTAAAATAGGAAAAGAAAGACCAATACCAAAAGGTTGTTTGATTTGTGTAGTTCTAAACACACATTGCCGTCAATTTGGTTAGCAATCCAACAGCTTTTTTAGTCCCAAGTACCCATTCTTTCCCGTCACTCCACGCTTGTATAGTTATCTTTTGGGTAAAATGCACTGGTTTTTCCTGAGTTTTTGACAAGTGCAGAGACCTCCTTTCAGGTTTTAAAAAATACAATCACTTTTAATACTTTTGAAATTATTATATTATTATCCTATATCGGTAGTTTTCAATTAACAGCATTAATTTTTATTGATAAAAGAATAAAATATCCCTTTTAAGTCTTGTTACCTCTTTTTTAAAATATGCTTAATCTATTCATGCGTGGATCGAAATATATATTTTATAATTATATGTACGAATGTATATAGTGTTGTTGACACTCTAATAGTTCTACCAATGAGAATGCGAAATGTGGCATAGCATTTTGGGAGTGCCCACAAGCGATAAAATGTACAAAAACTGACGTTGCTCAAACTTCAGGAACATTTAGGTAACTTTCACAATGATGACATAGAAATAATGAGAAGCGATGACACTTCACATCCATGGGCAATTATTTTAACTATCATCCATGTGCATGAATTAGAAGAAAAGAATGTGACAAAATATGCATCAAGAACATCTAAGGAAGATGAGAAGGTGATCGAAGTGGGACAACCACATTTTGCTCCTATATCGAAGAATAGATCACGTACGCAAGAAATCAAGCGGGAAAAATCAAAGGGAAAAGATGTCATCCAACACTAGTAGTCTATAAATATGATCAATGGTGAAAAGGAAAGAAGGACGAATCCCCACACTGTGAAGGAATCAATCCCACATCGCTAAGATATTAAAATATGGGTAACCTTATATACATGAGAGACCACTCCATTCATTACCAATTGATTTTGAATTGGATGCTTCCTCATGGTATCAGAGCCCAAAAAGGCCCAACGGCCAAACAAAGCCCACGATGACAGACCCAAGTAGAAAGGCTGCACGAAGACGACCCAAAAAAAGGCGCACGTGACAGACCTAAATACGGGCTGCACGTGAGGGGGCGTGTGAAGGAATCAATCCCACATCGCTAAGATATTAAAATATAGGTAACCTTATATACATGAGAGGCCACTCCATTCATTGCCAATTGGTTTTGAATTGGATGCTTCCACACATTAGAAGGGGACTAATATATATATATATATATATATATATATATATGGGTCAAGCTCCCAAGACCAATCCATTTAGACCAATTCTGTACCAAGCTGCTGGACCATTGGATCAGATCTGATCCAATGGTCAGGATTAATCCGGTTTAAGTTAAAAAAAAAAAAAACAAAAAATTGGTCCTGATGTGAAAGTGATGTGAAAAGTCAGTGGTCTCTCTCTCTCTCTCTCTTACCTCCAGTACGCATTTTACTTTCATCTCTCTCTCTTCCCCCTTTTCCTCTTTTCCTCCCCCTTTTCCTGACCAGTGGCCGGAAAGCCATTTGAGAACCCAACCCCCCCCCCCCCCCTTTTCCTCTCTGTCTCTCTCTACCCCGCCGTTTCCGTCGCCGGTTTTCGCGTCGCCGGTTTTCGCGTCGCCGGTTTTCGCGTCTCAGATCTGTACGCGCCCGCTGCTCGCCGCCGCCGCCACCGCCCGCTGCTCGCCGCCCCACCGCCCGCTGCTCATCTCAAAACCCACGCTGAACAGGTATTCTTCTGCCAAAACAGATCTTGTTTTTGTGATTGGTGAATGAGAAGATCGAAAAACTTGGGTTTTCTTCAAGACATTAATCGATTTGTTTACCGCTATTAACGCGGTAATATCTGTTTACCGCTATTAAGCATCCGATTCGATCTTCTCATTCTTCTGCTCATCTGTTTATGCTATAGAGTGTGGGTTTTCTTCAAGACGTTAATATCTCGGATGCGTTAACAGGTATTCTTCAAGTATAATGTCTTGGGTTTTCTTAATCGATCATTAATCGATTTGTTTTTATGAGTTATAGATTGTTTACCTTTTTTGGTTCTTCTGCGTTTTCTGGTGCAGAGTAATGGTGGTTTTCGATGACAAGATGTTATTAGAACAACATGTTTGGTTAATATTCAAGCCCTAAAAAGAGATCGTAAAGGCAGAAAAGTCTGTTTTTATTAGTCTGTTTTTCTTAGTTTTGTGAAAATGATGGTTTACTCCTGTAAATGGAGCAAATGGCATATCATACATATTCGTCCGATACGTGGTGTCAAACGTCACCACATCACCAAAATAATCATATGCCATGCGGGCCCGATGATCCACCCAAAAAAAATTAACTGCCCTCCCATTTTCGTCTACCTGTACTGCGTAAAAGAATTGTGGATTCTCAGACTGTTTTCTCCTAAAGTAATTAAGAACCGTTTGTGCATCACCGCCTTCTAGATTCCTATGTCTCACATTCCTCAAGTGATTATAGCAATCTTTCTTATCAAAACCGATAGCGTCGCCACCCATGACATCCGGTAATTTTGCAACCATCAAGTTTTCTCTATGGAAGGCTTGTGTCAAGTCTTTCACTGCATCAGGCATGGTTCTGTTTGATTTCATTTTCATCCTCTTAGAGGGTGTAACTTGCTTGTGATTGTGATTATCATCAAATTTTGACACTATCCATTCTGAAGAATTATCCGTGCTACGTACAATGTTCATCGTCGCCAAACACCCACACTTTATACTTGAAGTTCTTCTCACTCTACTGTTACCACTTTCTTTATCCCCTATGTTAACAGTCTTCCCTTCGCGTGTGCAAACAAATTTTGTCGTACTAACCTCCGTCTCTCGCCCTCTCGATTTCGATGAATTCCTAACACGAATACAAAAACCCTCTTGTCGGCCATATTGTGTGTAATAATTTCTTGCATCATCTATACTAGCAAAAACCATTCCTATATAAGGCTTTTCAACAACATTCGAAGAATTGCCGAGCTCCATTTCAGTCGGACAATCCATAAGACCAAACCTGTAAATTGAAATTCAAATCCTAATTCTTAACATAAACAAATTGATTTTTCACAAAACTCATAAAAACAGACTATCAGGACTCATAAAAACAGAAATTCACAAAACTCATAACATCTTGAATTAAATTGAATGGGTGTAAAAAATGGGTTTCATAATTAGGAAATGAAGATGTTAATTTCCTAATTAAGTCAATTAATTAGTGCGCATTATGAATTAGTTAATTTCACTTAAATTAAGTCAGCAACTAATTATGAATTAGTTTATTTCAGATCCTAATTAAGAATTAAGTCAATTAACTCATAACATCTTCAAATCCTAATTGAAGAAAACTCAGCTGATATTGCACCAGAAAACATCTTCAAATCCTAATTACTCTGCACCAGAAAACGCAGAAGAACCAAAAAAGATAAACAATCTATAGCTCATATGGTATCGTTTAAGGTCCCATTAAGGTCTAATGTTGGATATCAGGAAAAAAAAAGACACAAAAACAAATATCAGCAACTGTGATTTTCAAGATTTGTTATCTTCCAAAAACAAATCGATTAATGTCTTGAAGAAAACCCAAGTTTTTCGATCTTCTCATTCACCAATCACAAAAACAAGATCTGTTTTGGCAGAAGAATACCTGTTCAGCGTGGGTTTTGAGATGAGCAGCGGGCGGTGGGGCGGCGAGCAGCGGGCGGTGGCGGCGGCGGCGAGCAGCGGCGAGCAGCGGGCGGTGGCGGCGAGCAGCGGGCGCGTACAGATCTGAGACGCGAAAACCGGCGACGCGAAAACCGGCGACGCGAAAACCGGCGACGGAAACGGCGGGGTAGAGAGAGACAGAGAGGAAAAGGGGGGGGGGGGGTTGGGTTCTCAAATGGCTTTCCGGCCACTGGTCAGGAAAAGGGGGAGGAAAAGAGGAAAAGGGGGAAGAGAGAGAGATGAAAGTAAAATGCGTACTGGAGGTAAGAGAGAGAGAGAGAGAGACCACTGACTTTTCACATCACTTTCACATCAGGACCAATTTTTTGTTTTTTTTTTTTTAACTTAAACCGGATTAATCCTGACCATTGGATCAGATCTGATCCAATGGTCCAGCAGCTTGGTACAGAATTGGTCTAAATGGATTGGTCTTGGGAGCTTGACCCTATATATATATATATATATATATTTATAGATGATATATTTACTTAATGAATCTCGTTATTTTTTTTTTCATTCTAATATGTATTTTATTTCATAAAAATTCATACACATAATAACTTATCATATCAAGAAAAAAAACTCTTATGAGTTTGCTAAAAAAATTCATGTAACGTTCATATATATAACGCTAATTTAATTTAATTTAAGTATTTAAAATTTTAATTTTAAAATTAGTTTGCGTGTTAAATTCATAACATCTAGACATAAATTTATAGCATTAAACCAGACTTTTATTTATAATATTAACTATGTTAATCTATATATTATAAATTATGTGTCATGTTAACCAAACTTTAAATTCTATCTAAGAAGAAAAAGAAGAGAATGATAAAGTAGTTAAAAAGTAAAATTGTAAATACGTACATGTGAATAGAGTTAAAAAGTAAAATTGTAAATACGTATACGTGAATAAAGTTAAAAAGTAAATATAATATCTATTTAATAATTATTTTAAGATGAATCGGGGAACAGGGTGGAGACGGGGGCGAATGTACTAAGATCAGCTTTCGACCCGTTTCCTATTTTTTCAACTTTTACCTCGAAATTCAACCTGATTCCCTAATAAATTCTCAAAACTCGAATCCAAACAAGGGAGGAAACAAGGTGGATTGGAAGAATCGGATAGGACGAAATTGCAATTGCCATCTGATCCCTGCCCATAATTACATTATACATAGAAAGGAAGATGAGTATCAGGAACTTACGTTCCTTGGTTATGCAACCAATCCTGACTCGGAGTGTGATCTTTCCAAGTGGCTCTAGAGGTGGGTTTGGTCCAGACAAAGTTTCAACTGTACCATTAGGGTCGATGCTCCTCTAACGTTACTTGTGGGTCAACCTATCCGCCTACCACCGGGTCAACCTATCCGCCTACCACCTTCGATAACCCGCATTTATTACTCAGAAAAGGGAGCTATTTCCCCCTCCCTGTGGGTCAACCTATGTGCCTACCACCAGAAAGTCCCCCATCTTTCCTTCAATTGTGTTGTTTTAGTTTAAGTATTTTGTGGTACCAAAACGAGCCACGTGTTGTACAAGTTTTATTTCACAAAAATACCAAAAATTCACCGTTGACTAAAAATAATATCTAACGATCAATTACAACTACTATGGATGAGAGTGACTACTATGGATATAGGTGGAAGTTACAAGCACCACTACTGCTATGACTACGACTGCAGCTTTGCTAGGCTAAGGTAACCAAATGTGACAAAGGAAAGATAAGTGTAAAAAAGATAAGTTGTGTGTGGAAACATCCAATTCAAAACCAATTAGCAATGAATGGAGTGGCCTCTCATGTATATAAGGTTATCCATATTTTAATATCTTAGCGATGTGGGATTGATTCCTTCACACGCCCCCTCACGTGCAGCCCGTATTTAGGTCTGTCACGTGCGCCTCTTTTTGGGTCGTCTTCGTGCAGCCTTTCTACTTGGGTCTGTCATCGTGGGCTTTGTTCGGCCGTTGGGCCTTTTTGGGCTCTGATACCATGTGGAAACATCCAATTCAAAACCAAATGGCAATGAATGGAGTGGCCTCTCATGTATATAAGGTTACCCATATTTTAATATCTTAGCGATGTGGGATTGATTCCTTCACAAAGGGATCTCTTATTTTGCTACGGTGTAGACCTCCTATTTCTTGATCAAATTTTGATGATCCGAACCGTTCATTGTGTTTAAAACATATTTTTAAGGGTACCTGCAAGAAATCAGCTCAAAATAATATCGAGAAGAGCTTGATCTAAACAGTTTTTGATAAATGTTGATAGGAACAGTTTTATGAAAAATTGAATGGATCAAGTCTTTCCGGATATTATTTTGAGCTGATTTCTTGCGGGTACCCTTACAAACACGTTTTAAACACATTGAACGGTTCGGATCATCATAATTTGATCAAGAAATAGGAGGTCAACACCGTAGCAAAATAAGGGATCCCTTATTAGAAGCTCACTATCTATATATATATATATATATATATATATATATATATATGCATACACACACATACACAAAGCACGTGGAGTTTACGTGTGAAGCTCTCATTTTTTTTTTTTGTAAAATTTTTGAAAAGATTAGAAAATCTACTTATTATAGTACATAACCTTCAAACTTTTTTTCACTATTAAACTCTCGTAACGAAATTTTCACAGTTAATATCAAATTAATTTTTTCACAGTCTTTATATCGTTAGCCTCGTCTTACCTAAATATTTTCTAATTTTGGTTCATATTTTTATATTTTTATAATTCTTCATGATCTTGTCGAAATAAATATGAAAATAAAAAAATTAACAGAAAATTATACAAAATCTTACTAAACATCAAATTACATTCACTATCTTTAGCAAAAATAAATTTAGTTCAACCTCAGCGTTAATCGAGTGTCCATAAATTGAGTTCGGGCACTCGATTTTGAAATGAACAAACAAAACACCTAAAGTAAGAATACAACCATTATTTTAATTTTTGTCTCACCTCTAGAGACAAGTTCTTTTACTATGGGAATTAGAACCCCAATTTTGACTTGCGGTGAGCCGTTATCTGAATTTATGCATGTTGCATTATTCGTTTTGACTGTCAAAGTTTCAGAGTTTAAATTTTTTATTTTAACATCAGAATAATCCCTTTTATATTATAAATTTTTAGTTTCTCTCATTAATTCAAACCAAAAACATAATAAAATTTGACCCACGCCACAAAAACTATATTAAAAAAATACAAAAAATAAGCCGATTTAAAAAGTTAAGTCAAACAACTGTTAAAGTTTAATAATTATACAATTAGTTGAAGTTTTAGTAATTATCAAGTATTTAGACGATGATGATTGGTTGTGCTGTATCACGTGAGAGAGACATATGATGATCAAGCTTAATACAAAATGCATGTAATGAATTAATTAAGGTAATGATTGTGACATTATTGAGATGCATGTTAATTTAAAAAATGAAACCAAGTACAACCCACCACAAAATTAAAATAACATAAAATAAACCAAGTACTTACATATATCTCATATGTCACTCTGACAGTATTGATTATGATAACTATTGCAGTTTGACCGTCCAAACAGATTTTAGCTTTTGGGAAGCTGTTATTCAACCAATGATTAGTCCGATGGTTAAGGCCTGAAATTTAGCGATTTATTCTCTTTTAAGAATTTAGTTTAAACTTCTCTCAGATATTATTATTATCACGATATCCATTAAATAACCTATAATGATCTATGAAGAAAAATTATGTTTATCGATCGATATCTTTTTTATTTTGATAACTCATAATGTTTGAATCAATTTACATGCACCTCGATTAATATATCTAGGAGATCAATTTCGTCGTCTACCAACGGGGATCAATTAAAATCAGAACAAAGTCCTGTATGTAATGATTCTATAATAGTTAATAGCATATGCGAAGTCTCAAACCTAAAATCTTAGGAGAGAGTAAATTTATAAGTCTTAGATCTTAACGACTAGACCAACTCCTTAAACTTCTCAAATTGCAAAACACAATAGGAGGAGTAGATCGTAAATGAGTTATTCAGAGTTCTATATATCAGTTTGAATGACTTGTTCAAGTTAATTTAGAAGGTGTACTTTTTCCATTTAATAAGTTTGAAGCAGAAAAATTATAAAGAAGGAGGCATGAATTCAGTGTTCAAAGTTTGAAGGTATAGTTGGTTTGGTATTCGGGAGGTGATGGAAATGCCAAGCTTAGGCAGCGCCGGACACCATCAGTTACCCCCAATGATTTATATATATATAGTTTAACCAAAATGATTTAAGTTTGTTTGGTTGACTGCTGTAACTTATATTAAATTTTTTCGTAACAAGTCAAAATGGTAATTTCTAACATTTCGGTAGTGTAACGTAGGCGTCTTACTCGCAGCAAATACATAACAAACAACATAAAAATCGTAACAAATAAGGATAGTATATGTACGTAGCAAAACCGAATCATAAAATACATAACACAATTAATGAATCATAAAATTTGTAAGTTAATCATAATATACATAATTTTGTTTCTTTATCGTATTCGTAACTTCACCAAAAATAATACCTTGGTTGGTGATGGCTTAAAATAGGAAAAGAAAGACCAATACCAATTGGTTGTTTGATTTGTGTAGTTCTAAACACATTGCCGTCAATTTGGTTAGCAATCCAACAGCTTTTTTAGTCTTAAGTACCCATTCTTTCCCATCACTCCACGCTTGTATAGATATCTTTTGAGGAAAATGCACTGACCTTCCCTGCAAATGCAAGGATCTCTTTTAGAGTTTTGAAAAATACAGTGACCTCCCATACTTTTGAAATTATTAGATTATTATCCTATATTATTAGTTTTCAATTAACACCGTTAATTTTTATGGATAAAAGACTATAATGCCCCCTCTTAAGTCTTGTTACCTCTTTTTTAAAAATGCTTAATCTATTCATGTGTGCATCGGAATATATATTCTATTATATATACG
Source organism: Arctostaphylos glauca (assembly GCA_019985065.2). Classification (NCBI taxonomy): domain Eukaryota; kingdom Viridiplantae; phylum Streptophyta; class Magnoliopsida; order Ericales; family Ericaceae; genus Arctostaphylos; species Arctostaphylos glauca. The sequence continues at coordinate 8,280,943 of JAHSPW020000012.1, read as the reverse complement.
AACGTATATAGTATTGTTGACACTCTAATAGTTCTGCCAATGAGAATGCGACATGTGGCATAGCATTTTGGGAGTGTCCACACGCATGTACAAAAAACGACGTCGCTCGAACTTTGGGAACAATTAGGTAACTATCACAATGATGACATATGCATAATATGAAGCGATGACGTTCCGCATGCATGGGCAATTATTTTAACGGCATATATGTGCATGAATTAGAGGAAAAGAATGTGACAGAACATGCATCAAGAACATATGCGGAAGATGAGAAGGTGGTCGACGTAAGAGAACCACATTTTGTTCCTATATCGAAGGATAGATCACGCAAGAAACCAAGAGAAAAAATTCAAAGGGAAAAAATGTCATCCAGCACTAATAGTCTATAAATAGAATCAATGGTGAAAAGGAAAGAAGAACGAACCCCACACAACTTATTTTTCTTGCACTTATTTTTCCTTTCAGGCATTTGGTTAGTTTAGCCTAGCATAGCTTCAATCGTAGTCGTAGCAGTAGTGGTACCCGTAACTTTCAATATTTTGCTGAATTATAAATAAAAAAAATACAACATAAATTGATGTATGGAGTTAAAAAAAAATTGTGTCATTTTGCTGAATTATTGTACTAAAATAGATGACTTTTCAACATTTTTAGTTGTGTAGAATCGCACTGAAACTTTTGTTTGTCTTAATTTGTTTGAATGAGGCCCTCTTTTTTCAATTTGGCCTCACTTAGCTTTTCGTCTTTATTTGAACCTTTTTATAATTTTTGTTTTTTGTAATTTTTTTTATAAATTATTTGTTCGCACATCGATAAGAAGTTAATTTTAAAAAATTTAAAAATAATAAATCAAATTTAAATAATGTTTTGAAAAATAATAAATAATCAAAAAACATAGTCTCTTTTTGGAGGCAACATGTGGTTTTCCATTTTTCTTGAAAGAAGAAATACACAGTGCCAAAATGCCAAGCGGATAACAAATAAAAGAAAAGGCAACAAATGCAACTTTTGATTTACTGAGGATTGTGATTACACAATAAAATGAACGCCTAAAAATAAAGAAAGTAAATGTCAAATTACAACTGGGTGACGAAAGAATTAGCTTTAGTCCCCAAATTTCAAACGATGAAAGTGTTTGATTATCCTCCATCATTTAGCTTTCACAACTTCAATTCATAGGAGGAGCTCTGTAATAAGCAGGAACGGTAACAGGGAAAAACATTTGTCTCACTCCCTCTGCCTTAATAATTGGTAGAATGATTCCTGATGCACCCTGTGATTGAAAAATATCATAGTTTAACAAATCGATTTTTAAAAAAAGAAAAGATTCATCAAAAACTAGGATTTATTTGGAAATAAAGAGAGAAAAATTACACACCAAAATCAATTTGGCTCCAATCCATATACGCTTAGGAGAAGGAAAAGGCAATAACAAGCGACCAACACCGTATATAGCCACAGCAAAGAAATGAAGAACCAAGCTCAATGGGCGAGGGTTTAAGCCTGAGAGTAAAGATACTGGTCCCGTGGAACAGACACCTCCAAGGCTCAAATAATCAAAGCATGCTCGGCGCATTTCCTTGAGTGCTTGATCAGGTGAAGCACAAAAAACCTTATATAGGGCACCGGCCAATGTGTTTATTGTGGATGCTACAGGCTGCAAATAAGAACATTAGGAAACGAATTAGTTTAAAAGTCAATAGGAAAATAGAATAGTTTTAGTTGCAGAATTGTATTTTTCGCTAAGACTCAAATTTAAGATCGTTAGTGTTGAGTTTGTGAACCCTGATTAGTACATACTAAACGTATTGCGGTAATTTTTTTGCTTGTAACATCCAATTATTATATATTGCGCCAAACTTCTTGTAACACTTTTCAAGAACCTAGCAAACTCTAGTGTCAACTATGCCAAGGACGTAAATTTTTGTGCCTTTTGTTGTCCTGAGGCCATGTCCAGATCATGTATTCGTGGAGGAATTTACCCGAAAGATGAAATGAAAAAGAAACCAATAAATGAAGAAAACTAGTTTTTTCGCATCTATTTCTTATCTCTCTCTTTCCGCATACAAATTGTGATCAAGCACAGCCTAAGGGTCAAGTAGCACTATGAATGTTGGGATATTTTCTTTTCCAAAGATGTTTTCCAATCAAGAGAGTATAGCAACTCACCTTACGCAAGGTGTAAAAGGATTCAAGATATCTGCAAAGAGTAGGTGCATCGTTTAGGTCAGATAGAGGTCTAAGAAGATCACGCAGCACAACAATGTCAGATAGTGCCACAGTCATTCCTCCACCAGTTAAAGGGTGGCGCATGTTGAACGCATCACCCATCAACAAGGCCCCAGGAGTAGGATGAGGAGCAGCCGGCATGCTTCTGTTGGGCATTGTCCTTATGTTTCCTTTATCAATTGCGGCGATAAAGGAATCTTGCAACTGTGTAGGAATCTACATAGGAGTTTCTCATGAGGCTAACGGGCCCATAAATGTAATAAACAGAATCAAAATGTTTTACCTACTTCTGCAAAATGATTATACAACAAGCCCTTAGATTTAAAGCAAGGACATAAATTATGTATACCTGGGGAGCAACCATAGTTTTCAAGTAGTTGGCCATCTCACCATTTGAAATTGAGGGAACCTTTTGACCAGGTACATCAACAAGACAACGAATTTCTGTGCTACTAATCTTATACAACAAGATGGGTGATGGGTCTGCTAAAATAACATGACCATGATTTATGTATGGAAGTTCACAGTTCTCCAGCAGCAAACCAACAAAACAAGAGGGCACGTCTACCTGAAACCAGTAATATGAAATCAGGGATTTGTACCCAAGCAGTGAAATATGTTTGTTAATCCAAGCATGTGACATGACAGATAACAAGGAGAGTTGGACGATTTTTAAAATGTATGACAGAAAAAGCAAAGAGAAGTCATCCCCACCTTAGGGTTGTAGAGAGATTTGCGCAAATTTGAAAAACAGCCATCACACACGATGGTCAAAGGTGCATAAGCTGTCAGTTGTTCACCATTCTTGTTCTTGTATTGAACCCCTTTAATTGTGCCATTTTCTTCAAGGAGAGATGTGACTATGCCTTGCTCCAATCGAACACTATATATAAGGGGCAAAGTACTTGAAAAAATGAGATTTCATACCATTTAATATATTCAATGCTGTTACATTATGAGTTGAATTCAAGTATAAACTGAAAGGAAAAAAATTAAAAATCTACAAAAGTAGAGAAGATATACTTAGGAAGAGTTGTTGTTTTCTCTCGCATTTTTTGAATGAAGCGGCCATTGTGAAAGCTCCTTCCCGACACGTCTGAGTGAAACCTTTCCAGAGGATAAGAGAGTCGGGTGTTCCTTCCATCTTTGAAAAGAGCATACCCAAACACCCGTTGAGCATCAATTTCCTCCACGCAATCTGTGGTAAACAGATAACATGGTTCATTGGCTTGACATGGAAAGAAAGATTTGTTGTACTACAAAAAATGGGATTTAGTGAATTGGCAAAGTATTCAATTATTAAACACGTCTAGTTGCAAAATTAAGGAAGCAGTCGTTTTCAAATTAACTCATATGGTTTGAGTTTTATATACGTGATCGAGTATTTCCCACCTTGCAGTCCCAACTCGATTAATTTGAGGTAGCCACCTGGCTGTAACAGCTCTCCAACAATTCGATCAGGCTCAGTTAAGTCTCTCTCAATCACATGAACACGACGCCCGTCCTGCAATGCAATTCAAAGTACAATAATTTAATTCTACACAATCAAATACCTGAGGATTTCTTAGTCCTTTTTTTCTGCCTACTTCCATAGAGTTTTAAAATCGATTATGTTGACCAAAAGTAATGAATTGTTTATTTTAATCACAACGGATTTGTTAGTTAAGAAATAACATATATTCACATACAAAGGACAAGCCAATTGAAACAGTACTCAACAAAAATCGTGAATGACGGGTGGAAACATTAATTTGCATTAATTATTAATAAATAAACTCCCTAGTGGAATCCAAAGAAATGCAATGATTTGCTTCTAACATAAATCTTAGCCAACAAAGTAGTGCATAGCTCAAGTTGTTGCTGGGGCGGAATTATATGAAGATTGAGAGCCCGGCTTTATAAATTTTTTTAAAAAATTAATGTCTAAATATAAATTTTAAAAATTAAAAATAATATTATATTTTGATGTCCCAAATTATATTGGGCCTCCTCTCTTCTCAAAAAAAATCTCAACCCCTAAACGTGAAAAAGAGATTACATCCGCGAGTGGTTAGGTTGTAGCCCAAGAGATCTTTGGTAAGGTCTAGGATTTGAGTTTAGGCATTAATCAAAAGTTCAATTGTACTAATCTAACATTTTACTTTTACGAAGAGAGTCCTACGGTCCTAAAAAATATTCTCGAATTTAAAATTACATAAGATTTGTTGGGATTTAAAGTCTACATAATCAAGTAAGTTTATTTCATTCATTTTGAATTCTAAAATTTTTTTTGAGACCAAAGACTTTTTCCTTACCGCAAATGGTCAATAAGTAAAGGAAAATGATATTCACACACCCTTCTTATCAATTTTCACTCCTTTTTTTGTATCCATTGTACAAATTTACTAAAATATCCTTCTATTTAAACACAATAGGAATTATTTTGCATTTAGATATAAAGATATTTTAGTAATTTTATATAATAGAAAAAAAAGAATGTAAATGAACAAAAGAGAGGGTGTGAATATCAATTCTCAAAGTAAATAAAATAGTAATATCTTCGCTTCTAAATCCATGTTTCAAACACGTATACAGCTCCCTAAATGCTTTGAGATTTAGATTGCAAAATCAATAACTGGGTCCAAATATTACCAACAGTTTTAAACACAATCGTAAACAGAGATAATAAGGTGTAGATATGAATAATTTTTACTTAAAAAAAAGAGGTATAGGTATGCACGTAAATACACAATGAGGACGGTCATTAAAAATTCATAAATGCAAATCGACGAATTACGAGAGGAGGCCAGTCCAAACCTTGCCGAGTGTGTGAGCGAGAGCGGCACCGGCGACGCCTGCGCCGACGATGATGACGTCGACGTCGTTCTTTGATTTACATTCTCCGCTAATTTCCGTCGTGGTGGTGGTAGTGGTGGCAGCGGCGGCGTTGCTTTCTCCTCTGCCGTTTCGCTTCACGAGTAAATTGAACAACAGCGCAAGCGCCAAAACGGAGGTCAGTAAGGAGCCTAGCAGGTAGTGATCAAACATTTTCGCAGAATCCCTATCGAATCTGAACAGTGAGTCCTAGACGACGACGGCAAGGCCGACGAGGAAGACTCTGCTTCTCTCTCTCTCTCTCTCTCTCTCTCTCTCTCTCTCTCAAAATGTTCGTTTTTCCCTATCTGCCCTCGCTGGCTTTCCTCTTGGACTGTTGTAAAGTTAACTTTAGTTTTCAGAAGATGAGTGAACACGAGAGCATTCAGGACATGTGGAGCCTTTTATAGGCGTTCAAAGCTCACATTATTCACTAAAAAATGGTAATTGATCCTCTGCAACCGGACCTAGCCTAAGTCCTGGTTGTTATTTAATACTTTTATTATTTTTTGTTTTTTATCCACTTGCTTGTTATTTTTTTATCATTTATTAGTTTTGGTTGCAAACTAGCAAGCGTTTTTTTTTTTTTTTTTTATTTTGCGTGGAGACGAATGCTTCTTCACTATATAATTTATATGTTTTGCTTTCTTCTACAGCTAAAATTAATCCATTGGGCTCATTTTCTAATTCTGTATCTAATTTAAACAGGGAACCAAAGATGAAATAAAAAACTTGTATATTTTGTATCTACTTTAATTCGGGACCCATAAAAGAGAATTATGATGGCTTGCATGCAAGCGAGCAAAGAAATTATGTTGGACTCATTCTTCGTGTATGATTGTTATTTGGAGTTTCATGCATGTGGTTGTGTTTTTTGTCGGACTTAGAATAATTTGCTACACATACAACAAAGGACACAACAAGAAACACAATATAGTCCAAAACGACGTCGTTTTGAATTGTGGAAAAAAAAATAATTAAAACCCCCTAATTACTTCTTCTACTTCTTCTTCTCTCAACCAAACCCCACCCCTCCCCAGTTTGCAAAAGCCGCCCCCCAAATTGCCACCACTAGCACTCTCTTCGGTTTCTCTTGTTGGTTTCTCCCTCTCTCTTCCCCCTCCACCACCAGTTTGTGATACCACACCATGGCGACTACCAGACCACCAACGCCTCACCCTCCACCGCGACCACCACCACGTCGCCACATTTCGTGACAACCAAGATCTATTTGTCTCTCGTTTCCTCTCTCGTATTTGATTTTGTTCACCTATGAAACTCCAAATTTTGAAAATACTAATTTTGTAAACCCTAATTTTCTCTATTCATCTTGTGATAATTGCTACTGATTTAATTTTTGTCTTCTGCTGATTTGTTGTGAGAAGGTTGGATTGCTTCTAGGTAAATGTCTCTTAAGAAAGAATTGGACAAATTTTTAGCTTTTGCATCCCTTGTACTCTTTTAAATGTGAATCACCTGATTTTCTAATCATAACAGTAAATTTATGATAGAATCGAGAGAGAGACCTTATTCGTGGTTAAATTGCAGTATCTGAGGGATTGGGAAAGACGAAATTACAATCGCTGAGAAGAGGAAAAGACATTGGTGGTGGTCGCTGATCGCGCCAATCTGTGGAAGATTCTCAAGCTCTCGACTAGAGGTGGTGACGATTAGGTGTGGTGGTGTCAATTCGGTGGAGTGGTGGTCGCAATTTTGTGGTGGGGGGAGCGAACTGAGATTGGGGGGGTGAGGGCCTCTGGTTTGGAGAAGAAATACCTAAAGAAGAATTAGGGGTTTTTACAAAAATAAATAAATAAATAACAGTCCAAAACGAAAAAAAAAATTTACAATCCAAAACGACATCGTTTTGGACTGTTGTGCTTGGTGTTGTGCAAGTGTATTGTACGCATTTTGGATTGTTGTGTTTAGTGTTGTGCAAGTGTATTGTACGTGTAGCAAAATTGGACGTAAAATATGTTTGTGAAGATTTCATCAACACAACTTTACAAGTATACATATAACTTGACCAATTAAAAAATTCATAAAATAAACTAACTAAACACCAACATAATCTAAAAATATAATCAATCAATCATTGTCTGAATTCAGCAAGAATTGATGTCTTATCCTCTGAATTTAGAACAATCATTAAATATTTCAACTGAATTAATCCCATTAATTTATCTTTAACAATATGTTTAGATTTATGTTTTTTAGTTGTTATACCTAAATTTGTTTATCTATTTTTTGACTTTCAATTATTTCTAAAAATGTTTGTCTAGCTTTAAAAACAAATGAACCAATTACTCCATAAACTTTTGTTTTGGCTTCTCTCTTTCAAATTAAAAGTAATATATTAAAGGCTTGTTTAGACAAAATTATTCGGTATAATTATTTTTTCAAATTGTTTTCTCAATCTTTTAAAATTGCACCAAAATTACTCCATAAACTTTGAATTCAGTGTTCAAAGTTTGAAGGTATAGTTGGTTTGGTATTCGGGAAGCGATGGAAATGCCTTTGGGCAGCGCCGGGCACCATCAGTTACCCCAGTGATTTATATATTTTAACCAAAATGATTTAAGTTTGTTTGGTTGACTGTTGTAACTTATATTAAATTTTTTTTATAACAAGTCAAAATGGTAATTTCTAACATGTCGGTAATGTAACGTAGGCGTCTTATTTACAACTACACCAAAATAATACATAACAAACACCATAAAAAATCGTAATCAATAAGGATAGTATACGTAGCAAAATCGAATTATAAAATACATAACACATGAATAATAAAATTTATAACTTAATCATAATATACGTAATTTTGCTTTTTTATTGTACGCATTGATTCGTAACTTCACCAAAAATAATACCTTGGTTGGTTATGGCTTAAAATAGGAAAAGAAAGACCAATACCAAAAGGTTGTTTGATTTGTGTAGTTCTAAACACATTGCCGTCAATTTGGTTAGCAATCCAACAGCTTTTTTAATCTAGGTACCCATGCTTTCCTATCACTCCACGTTTGTATGGTTATCTCTTAGGGTAAAATGCACTGACCTCCCGTGAGGTTTTTGGCAAATGCATTTAGAAAATACAATCACCTTTTCTAATTATATATACAAACGTATACAGTGTTGTTGACACTCTAATAGTTCTGCCAATAAGAATGCGACACGTGGCATAGTATTTTGAGAATGTCCACGCACGATAAAATTCACAAGAATTCTAAACAACGTTGCTCGAACTTCGGGAGTAGTTAGTTAACTGTCGCAATGATGACATATGCAAAATGCGAAGCGACGACATTTCGCATGCATTGACAATTATTTTAACTGCCATACATGCATATGCATGACAGAACATATAACGAAGATGAGAAGGTGATCGAAGTGCGACAACCATATTTTGCTCCTATATCGAACAATAGATCACGCAAAAAACTGGCGGATCGAAAAATTTAAAGGGAAAAGATGGCATCCAACACTAGTTGTCTATAAATAGGGCCAAGGATGAAAAAGAAAAAATGATGAACACCAACACAATTTATCTTTATTATACTTATCTTTCCTTTCTCACACTTAGTTAAAGTTGTCTATAAATAGGGTTTATCTTTCCTATATCGAACAATTTATCCTTTCTCACAATTTATCTTTCCTTTCTCACACAATTTATCTTTATTATACTTGTCTATAAATAGGGTTTGTTCTCAATTTTTTTTTTGAGGTTGGAGCCATCATTTTGTATTGAAACGAAAGTCTCATCAGAGATTTTTTGAAAATCCATCTTATTAATAATAATCAAGTAGGGGATCCATTTTGAAAGGTTCTTCTTCCTCTTCTGCTTTTTCCCATCTTATTAATAATAATTAAGGGACAAGCAATCAGTCAAAAGTATCCCAAAGTACATAGGAATTCTAGCAATCAAAGTTGCAAAGTCCGGTGTGAGGCCATCAAACTCCCTCCGGTTAATGAACTAGATCGACATTTTCTGTCTTTCTTGCTTTGGATAGTAAGTAGTGAAGAACTCAGATCTGTGCCTTTAACTCCCTAATTCAAAAAAAAGTGATGATGAAAATAAAGTGACGGTCATTTCTCAACCTATTTAATAAAGTAAGAAATTACCATTACGTCTGATTTGATTGTCTGTGTCATTCATTACGCTGTTAAGGATGCCATATCTGTTGAGGTTTCGAAGAAGAAAGACTTGGCAGTGCAAAGCATGGTAGGCCTACACCGGGGGAGCATAGCATAGGGAGGAAAGACTATGTTGGATTGAATGTCAACCTGTTGAGGCAAGGTCCATGTGACTTAGGATTGCTAGAAATAAGCCTCCCTACTTCAACGGAAAGGGAGAATCGTCGTTTCACAGCCGTTCCTCTACACAGTGGCGAAACCACTTGTAACCTCCCCTGGGCTATAGCCTAGGTCAAAAAAAAATTTGTCTATTTTTTACATATAAAATATTAGTTAAAATTGTTTTAGCCTGCTTCATTATTTGCAATGCAATGTATTTTTAAACACGGTTCATTTGTAGCCCGGAGTAAAATTAATTTCTGGTTCCGCCCTTGCCTTTGCAACGACTTTTCGCCCAAGATGATTATGAATGAAGATAGTGAATTGCATAGATAGGAGGAGGAAACAAACCAATCCACTTGTCCAAGATGAGGATTGACCTGCAACAAATAGAGGAGGAAGGAAGGACTATGAAGATCATTGCGATCTAAGTGAGATTGCTACTTACTTAGGTTGATGGCTATCAAGTCAAAGTCAAGGAATTCCTAATAAGGTAAGACAAGGCTTTAGTCATCTCTAATCGTCTTTCACCAAAAGTCTCTATCAGTCCTTATCTGTTCGTATATTTTGTTTACTCTTGAGGGCTATTTCTATCATTTCGATGTCTATTTTGCCGAATCAAATCAAACCAAGCATTAATGTGATCAACACAAAACTGAAGTAATTTAGTTCAGAGGGTAGACTAAACCAAGTTCTACAAGGGGCTTCATAAATCCAATATTAACGTCAGACCATACACTGTTTTTAACCTTTTAACAAATACTCTTTTATATATATAAACACACACACACACACATTATATACAAAGCACATGGAGTTTACGTATCAATTTCTCTTTTTTCTTTTTAATAAAAGTTTTGAAAAGGTTAGAAAATCTACTTATTATAATAAAATAACCATCAAACTTTTTTCACAATTAAACTCTCTTAACAAAATTTTGACATTTAATATGAAATTAATTTTTCACTGCCTTTAGTATCATTAGCCTCTTCTTATTTAAATATTTTCTAAATTCGGCTCGTATTTTTATTTTTCTATGATTTCTCTCGTCAAAATAAATATGAAAATAAAAAAATTAACAGAAAATTTATACTAAATCTTACGAAACATCAAATTATATTCAATATCTTTAACAAAAATAAATTTAGTTTAAAATCAGCCTTAGTCGAGATGTAAGTAAATTGAGTTCGGACACTCGATTTTGAAATGAACAAACAAAAAACCTAAAGTAAGAATACAACCATTATTTTAATTTTTGTCCCAATTTCTAAAGACAAGTTTTTTTTACTATGGGAATTAGAACCCCAATATTGACTTGCGGTGAGCCATTATCTAAATTAATGAATGTTGCTTTATTTATTTGACTGTCACAGTTTCAGAGTTTACATTTTTATTTTAACATCAGAAGAACCCTTTTCGTAATTATAAATTGTATATTTTTAGTTTCTCCCATCAATTCAAACCAAAAACAAACAAAAAAAAAAAATTGACCCGCGCCATTAAAATTGTAAAAAAATACAAAAAAAAAAAAGAAGCTGATTTTAAAAAGTCAAGGCAAATAACTGTTGAAGTTCAATAATTATATAATTAGTTAAATTTTTAGTAATTATCAAGTATTTAGACAATGATGATTGGTTGTGCTATATCACGTGATCAGAGAGACATATGAGGATCAAGCTTCATACAAAATGTAATGAATTAATTAAGGTAATGATCGTGACAGTATTATTGAGATGCATGTTAATTTAAAAAATGAAACTAAGTACAACCCACCACAAAATTAAAATGACATAAAATAGACCAAGTACGTACATACAATTAGATATGTCACTATGACAATTATTAATTATCATAATATATGATAACTACTGCAATTTGACCGTCCAAACAGATCTTAATGTTTGGGGAGCCATAATTAGACCAGTGGTTAGTCCGGTGATTAAGGATTGAAATTTTGCAATTTTTTTCCTTTTAAAAATTTAATTTGAATTTTTTTTAAATATTATTAACTCTTATGTAGTCTTAATGATAGATCAAAATACTAAATTTTGAAGTATATACAAGAGGTGCTCTATTACACATTCTTGCCCATGCATACAATTATATTCATATGCCAAGTTATACTTTCGTAAATTATTATCAGGATACCCATTAAATAATCTATAATCTATGAAGGAAAAATATGCTTATGGATATCTCTTTTTTTTTTTAACTCGGAATGCGTGGAATCTGTGGATCAATTTACGTGCACCTCAACTTGTATCTGGTAGACCAATTCTACTGTCTAGTAACGGGGATCAATTAAAGTCGGAACAAACTCTTGTATGGAATGATGAGTTGATAGCACATGAGAAGTCTCAAACATGAGATTTTAAGAGTGAGCAAATTTATAAGTCTTAGACTTTGACCACTAGATCAACTTTAAAAAATAAATAAATAAATTTATGCTGATCAAAAAAAAAAAAAACCTTTTAAAATTTATTTTTGTCGATATCTTGCATGTTTTCGAAAAATATATATATTCACATCAATTTAAACTTCTCAAATTGCAAAACATAATACAATTTCAGTATATTGAACTCGTACATAAGTTATTAAGAGTTCTATCCGTTTGAATGACTTGTTCAAATTAATATTGAAGGTGTAATTTTTCCATTAATTAATAAGTTTGAAGCAGAAAAATTATAAAGAAGAGGGCTTGAATTCAGTGTTCAAACTTCAAAGTTTGAAGGTATAGTTGGTTTGGTATTGGGGAGTTGATGGAAATGGCTTGGGCAGCGCCGGACACCATCAGTTATCCCAACTACCCATATATAAATAATAAATAAACATATGTTTGGAAGTGATATTTAAATAAACATCTTATTCGCAATTACACTAAAATAATACATAACAAATATTATAAAAAAAAATCGTAATAAATAAAGATAATATAAGTAGCAAATTAAATCGAATCATAAAATAATACCTTTGGTTGGTGGTGGCTTAAAATAGGAAAAGAATGACCAATACCAATAGGTTGTTTGATTCGTGCAGTTCTAAACAGATTTCCGTCAATTTGGTTAGCAATCCAATTTACTTTTTTTATAGTTATCTGTTGGGTAAAATGCACTGACTTCCTTTGAGGTTTTTGTAAAATGCAGGAATCTCTATTGAGATTACAAAAATACAATCAACTTTCATACTTTTGAAATTGCTAAGACTATTACTCTATGTTGTTAGTTTTATTAATAAAAGAATAAAATGCCCCTTTTAAGATGCCCTCTCTTAAGTCTTGTTATCTCTTTTTTAAATATGTTTAATCTATTCATGTGTGCATTAAAGTATATATTCTATAATTATATATATGCAAACATATATACTGTTGTTGGCACTAATAGTTTTGCCCATGAGAATGTGACGTGTGATGTAACATTTTGGGAGTGCCTACAAGCGATAAAATGTACAAAAGTCGAGGTCACTCGAACTTCGGAAACAGTTAGTTAATTGTCACAATGATGACATATGCAGAATATGAAGTGAAGACGTTTCGCACGCATGGGCAATTATTTTAACTATCATGTATGTACATGAATCAGAGGAAAGGAATGTGACAGAACATGCATCAAGAACATAGAAGGAAGATGAGGAGGTGATCGAAGTGGGACAACCACATTTTGCTCATATATATATCGAACAATAAATCACGCAAGAAACCAGGCAAAAAAATTCAAAAGGAAAAGATGGCGTCCAACACTACTGGTTTATAAATAGAATGAAAGATAAAAAAAAAAAAAGAATGAACCCTATAAAACTTAATCTTTTTTGCATTTATCTTTCCTTTCTCACACTTAGTTAGATTAGTAGTATTTCATAGCTATATAGTCGTAGCAGTAGTTGTAGTCGTAACAATAGTTGTATTTGTAACTTTCACCTATGTATATACTAATAGTTATTGTCTTAGTTCGAAACAATATGAATCTTTTGTATTTCTCGGATGCAAATTTGACTTTAAATTTATCATTCGAAATTAATTCATTTTCACATTCTTTGTGATTTTTTATTTTTGTTTTCTGGTTTTAATTTGCCACGCGTCGACACTTTAGAAAAATTCTCTTCGTTGAGATAAGAGAACAAATAACGCAAACGCCTATTATATGTTGGTTTAACTGTCACAAGTATAAATTAATTTTTCTGAAAATGCCAGTTACACTCTTTTTTTGGAACGCTCGCACTAAGATATATTGAAGTCAACTAGTGTAAAATAATTTTTTCAATTTAAATTTTTTATTTTTAAGTTAAATTAAATTAGAGTTATATATACGAATGTTATATGAATTTTTTTAACAGATTCATAATTTTTTTTTCATAATATGATAAGTTATGATGTATATGTGTATCCATTAATTAAAATACATATAGAGGATAAAAAAAATAATGAGATTCATTAAGTAAACATATCATTTTTATAAACTAAATAATGATTACTAAAACATAAAATGAGTAAGTAATTTTATAAAATCTACATAACAAAATGAGGGGTGCTTTAAAAATATCTCCTCACATACTAATTTTTGTAGATTCTAATGGTTGAGATGAATTCTTAAATTTGAACAAATGGATAGGATTAAAAAAGGAAGTTCTATTGGGATAATTTTGAATCTCACATTGCTAAAAGATAAAAAAAAAATATAAGATAAGTTGGTGTATAAAATAGATGGGCAAAGACGAAATAATTCATACCCTTCTTGGCCTTTTGACTAAGATCAAATGTAGTATCTATGCTTATTAGTTTATTATTTAATATGATATGTTCAAAAGTTTAAAAAAATTCAGGAAAAATAAAAAAATAAGTCAAATAGTTTTTGTTTTGGTTTATTTCTCGTATTTAATAAGTTTTTATTTTTAATTTTTGAACATCTATATAACAAAATATGGGAGCACTGTTTTGAAAATGTCTCCTCACGTACTATTTTTTGTAAATTTTAATGGTTGAGATGAAGTTTTAAATTTGATCTAATAGATAGGATTAAAAGTTCAAACAAGGAAGTGTTGTTGGGATAATTTTGGATCACATATTCAAAAAAAATAAAAATATATATGAAATAAGTTGGTGTATGGAGTTAAAAAAAATTTGTGTCATTTTGCTGAATTATTGTACTAAAATAGGTTGACTTTTCAACAATGTTAGTTGTGTAGAATCGTGCTAAATCTTTTGTTTGGCATAACTTGTTTGAATCAGACGCTCTTTTCTCAATTTGCATGTCATAATTTTTCGTCTTTTATTTGAATTTTTTCCAAAATTTTGTTTTCCATATTTTTTTTAAAAATTATTGGCTCGTAGTGATAAGAAGTTTATAAAATTATAAATAATGAACCAAACTTAAATAATATTCAGAAAAATAAAAAATAATAACAATATATTATTTTTTTATCTTATTCGACGTATTTAGTAAATTTTTTTTAACTTTTGAATATAATTTTATAGTTTTAAATTTTTTTTTTTGAGACGAACTAATTATTCATAAAAATTTAAGATAAAAAGCAAATAGAGGAAAAAAATATTTCAGAATAATCAAGTTAGGCCTTTTTTTTAGCAATTTACTTATTTGGTAGCATTCGCAAGTACTATGGAGTCGAAGGCAGCGCGTGGTTTCCCATTTTCCTTGAAAGAAGAAATACGCGGTGCCAATGCGTGTTGTTAATTACTGCCAACGCTAGCGGATACTAATAAAAGAAAAGGCAAAAAAATGCAACTTTAGATTTACTGAGGATTGTGATTACACAATAAAATGAATGCCTAAAAATAAAGAAAGTGAATGTCAAATTACAATTGGGTGATAAAGCGATTAGCATTATGCCCCAAATTTTAAACGATGAAAGTGTTTGATTATCCTCCATGATTCAGCTTTCACAACCTCAATTCGCAGGTGGAGTTCTGTAATAAGCAGGAACAGTAGCAGGAAAAAACATCTGTCTCACTCCCTCTGCCTTAATAATTGGTAAGATAATTCCTGATGCACCCTGTGGTTGAAAAATATCATAGTTAACAAATCGATTGTCAAAAAAAAAAAAGATTCATCCTGAACTAGGAGAGAAAAATTACGCACCGAAATCAATCTGGCTCCAATCCACATACGCTTGGGAGAAGGAAAAGGCAATAACAAGCGACCAACGCCATATATAGCCACAGCAAAGAAATGGAGAACCAAGCTCAATGGACGAGGGTTTAAGCCTGAGAGTAAAGAAACTGGTCCTGTGGAACAGACACCACCAAGGCTCAAATAATCAAAGCATGCTTGGCGCATTTCCTTGAGTGCTTGATCAGGTGAAGCACAAAAAACTTTGTATAGGGCACCAGCCAATGTGTTTATTGTGGATGCCACAGGCTGCAATTAAGAACATTGACAAACAAATTAGTTTGAAAGTCAATAGGAAATAGAATAGTTTTAGTTGCGAAATTGTATATTTTGTTAACACTCACATTTAAGATCGTTAGAGTCAAGTTTGTGAACCTTAATTGGTACATACTAAAGGTATTGCAAAAACTATTTTGTTTATAGCATCCTATCAGCATATATTGCGGCAAACTCCTTGTAACTAAAGAACCTAGCAAACTCTAGCGGCAGCTGTGCCAAGGACATAATCTTTGTGCCGTGATTTCTTTATTTGATTGCTTAATATTTTATGCTATTCTGTTTGTGTACTTAGTTTGTTGTCTCGAGGATATGTTCATGTCAAGCATTGGTGGAGGAATTTACCCAAAAGATGAAATGAAAAAGAAACCAATGAATGAACAAAACTAGTTTTTTCGCATCTATTTCTTATCTTTCTCTTTCCGCGTACAAATCTGTGATCAAGCACAGCCTAAAGGTCAAGTAGCACTATGAACTTTGGGATATTTTCTTTTGCAAAGACATTTTCCAATCAATAGAGTATAACACATGCGCAATCTATAAAGCCAAAAAAATGCAGCAACATATAATACTATGTGGATACCAATATGCAACTCACCTTACGCAAAGTGTAAAATGATTCAAGATATCTGCAAAGAGTAGGTGCATCGTTTAGGTCAGATAGAGGTCTAAGAAGATCACGCAGCACAACAATGTCAGATAGTGCCACAGTCATTCCTCCACCAGTTAAAGGGTGGCGCATGTTGAACGCATCACCCATCAACAAGGCCCCAGGAGTAGGATGAGGAGCAGCTGGCATGCTTCTGTTGGGCATCGTCCTTATGTTTCCTTTATCAATAGCGGCGATAAAAGAATCTTGCAACTGTGCAGGAATCTGCATATAGAAGTTTCTCATGAGGCCAACATGCCCGAAATGTAATAAACAGAATCAAAATATTTTGTCTACTCCTGCAAAACAATTATATAATAAGGCCTTAGACTAAAAGCAAGGACATGAATAATGTATACCTGAGGAGCAACCATAGTCTTCAAGTACTTGGCCATCTCACCATTTGAAATTGAAGGAACCTTTTGACCAGGTACGTCAACCAGACAGCGAATTTCTGTGCTACTAATCTTATAAAACAAGATCGGTGATGGGTCTGCTAAAATAACATGACCATGATTTATGTATGGAAGTTCACAGTTCTCTAGCAGCAAACCAACAAAACAAGAGGGCACATCCACCTAAAACCAATAATATGAAATCAGGAATTTGTGCCCAAGCAATGAAATATATTTGTTAAACCAAGCATGTGACAGACAATAATTAGAGTTGGACTATTTTTAAAATGTATGACAAAAAAAGCAAAGACTCCCCACCTTAGGGTTGCAAAGAGATTTGCGCAAGTTTGAAAAACAGCCATCACACACGATGGTCAAAGGTGCATAAGCTGCCAGTTTTTCACCATTGTTGTTCTTATATTGAACCCCTTTAATTGTGTCATTTTCTTCAAGGAGAGATGTGACTGTGCCTTGCTCCAATCGGACACTGTACATAAGGGGCAAAGTACTTGAAAAAATTAGATTTGATACCATGAAATATATTTGACGCTATTACATTATGAGTTGAATTCGAGTATAAATTGAAAGGAAAAAAAATAAAAAATCTACAAGAGTAGAGCAGACATACTTAGGAAGGGTTGTTGCTTTCTCCCGCATTTTTTGAATGAAACGGCCATTGTGGAAGCTTCTTCCCGACACATCTGGGTGAAACTTTTCCAGAGGATAAGAGAGTCGGGTGTTCTTTCCATCTTTGAAAAGAGCATACCCAAACACCCGTTGAGCATCGATTTCCTCCACGCAATCTATGGTAAACATATAACATGGTTCATTGGTTTGACATGTAAAGAAAGATTTTTTGTGCTTTGAAAAAAAAAAGAAATTTAATGAATTTGCAAAAGTAATCTTATTAAACACGCCTAGTTGCAAAACTAACGAAGCACTCGTGTTCTGATTCATATGGTTTAAATTTTATATACGTGAGTAATCCCCCACCTTGCAGTCCCAACTCGATTAATTTGAGGTAGCCACCTGGTTGTAATAGCTCTCCAACAATCCGATCAGGCTCAGTCAAGTCTCTCTCAATAACATGAACACGACGCCCATCCTGTAATTCAAAGTACAAAATCAACATTCAGTTAAATTAATCTGCAATTTGATTGTAAGCAAAATCATCGATAACCACATCAGACATAAATAATCTAAGTCTACACAATCAAATACCTAAGGAGTTCTTAGTTCCTCTTCTTTTTTTTTTTTTTTTTGCCTACTTCCATAGAGTTTTAAAGTCGATTATGTTGGACCAACACTAATGGATTGTTTATTTTAATCAGTACGGAATTGTTAGTTAAGAAATTACATATATTCCCATACAAAGGACAAGCCAATTGAAACACTCGACAACAATCGTGAATGACGGGTGGAAACATTAATTTGCATTAATTATTAATAAATAAACTGCCTAGTGGAATCCAATTAAAGAAATGCAATGATTTGCTTCTACCATAAATCTTAGCCAACAAACTAGTGCATAGCTCAAGTAGTTGCAGGGCCAGAACTTTACAAAGATCGGAAGTCCAGGCTCCCTAAAATTTTCTAAAAAATTAGTACTTAGGAGTATAAATTTTGAAAATTTAAAAATTATTATATTTAAACTCTAAATTATATTCGGCCTCCTCTCTTTTTAAAAAAAAACTCAACTCCTAAACGTGAAATCATGATTACGCTCTTGAGTGGTTAGTTGTAGCCCAAGAGTTCTTTGGTAAGGTCTCGGTTTGAGTTTAGGTATTAGTCAAAAGTTCGATTATACTAATCTAACATTTACCTTTGCGAGTAGTCGGCAGTAGGTGGGGACCCAACCACGCTACCCGCACGTGGTCTAAGCCGGCCGGATACCTCGGTTAACAAAAAAAAACCTTTGCGAGTAGTCCTACAGTTCTAGAAAATATTTTCAAAAATATTGTCAAATTTAAAATTAAGCGTTAAGATTCATTGAGATTTAAAAGTTTACAAATAAATTTATTTCATTCATTTTGAATTCTAAAAAACTTTCTGAAACCAAAGATTTTTTTTTTTACCTGCAAACGGACAATCAGTAAATAAAATAGTACTATCTTCGCTTCTAAATCCATGTTTCCAACACGCATAGAGGCTACAGCTTTGTAAATGCTTTGACATTTAGATTGCAAAATCAATAACTAGGTCCAAAAATTACCAACTATTATCAAACAGTTTTAAACACAACCGTAAACAGAGATAATAACGTGTAGATACGAATAATTTTTATTTAAAAAAAAGAGGTATAGGTATATGCATGTAAATACACAATGAGGACGGTCATTAAAAATTCATAAATGCAAATCGACGAATTACGAGGAGGCAAGTTCAAACCTTGCCGAGTGTGTGAGCGAGAGCGGCACCGGCGACGCCTGCGCCGACGATGATGACGTCGACGTCGTTCTTTGATCTACATTCTCCGCTAATTTCCGTCGTGGTGGTGGTAGTGGTGGCAGAGGCGGCGTTGCTTTCTCCTTGGCCGTTTCGCTTCACGAGTAAATTGAACAACAGCGCAAGCGCCAAAACGGAGGTCAGTAAGGAGCCTAGCAGGTATTGATCAACCATTTTCGCAGAATGCTTATCGAATCTGAACAGTGAGTCCTAGACGACGATGGCGAGGTGGACGAGGAAGACTCTGCTTCTCTCTGTCTCTCTGCTAAGACTCTGCTTCTCTCTGCCTCTCTCTCTCTCTCTCTCTCTCTCTCTCAAAATGTTCGTTTTTCCCTATCTGTCCTCGCTGGCTTGCCTCTTTGACTGCTGTAAAGTTAACTTTAGTTTTGAGAAGATGAGTGAACACGAGAGCATTAAGGACATGTGGAGCCTTTTATAGGCGTTCACAGCTCATTATTCACTCAAAAATGGTAATTGATCCTCTGCCACCGGGCCTAGCTTGGTTGTTATTTAATATTTTTATTATTATTTGTTTTTTATCCACTTGCTTCTTATTTTTTTTTATCATTTATTAGTTTTGGTTGCTTCTTCACTATATAATTATATGTTTTGCTTTCTTCTAAAGCTGAAAGTAATCCATTGGGCTCATTTTCTATCAGAGGTTGTAGCTATAATTCTGTATCGTTTTAAATTTAAACAATGAAATAAAAAATTTGTATATTTTGTATTTACTTTTAGTTCGGAACCCATAAAAAAGAAATACGAAGGCTTGCGCCATACAAGCGTGCAAAGAAATTATGTTGGACTCATTCTTCATGTATGAATGTTATTTGGAGTTTCATGCATTTGGTTGTGTTTTTTGTCGGACTTAAAATATGTTTGTGAAAATTTCATCAACACAACTTTATAAATATACATATAACTTGACTAACTGCTGATAAAAACAAATTGACTAATTAAAAAACTCATAAAATAAGCTAACTAATATGATCAAATTCAATCATTGTTTGAATTCGGCAAGAATTGATCTCTTACGCTCTCTCAATTGAGAACAATCATTAAATGTGGCAATTAAATTAACCTATTGCTATCAGCAATAAAAGTCATCCTGAATTTTCTACTGAACACCTTTATAATTTATATGTCAGAAATTGATTACTTAAAATTCTTAAAAGAAAATCTATTACAATTGGGCTTTCTTTATTTTTATAATTTTTTGGAAATATGGTCTTGTGCCCGTCCAAATCAAAAACTGGACCAAACTGGTCATAAATTGGCCAAGCTGAACCGAACCAAACTGATAGATTTCGGTTCGATTTATGGTTTCTCATTTGCCCAAATCAGAACAACAGGTTTGGTCCGAGGTTACTGATCAAACCGGATTGGTTACACCCCTACTTGTTGTGCAGTGTGCACAACAGAGTATTTTGTGCGCGAAAACGATATCATTTTGGAGCACAAAAAACTGCACGAACACTATCCGAATGTTGCCGAACTGTTTCGACAATTTTTTATGCGCCAAAATGACACACTCTGCTGTGCGCGATGCACAATAAGACCTCAAGTCCGTTCCCTCGCCTCGACCAAGCTCTTTGATTTCTCTCGTGGAGATGAATATTTAATTACAAAAAATCAATAAAGGTCAATAAAATCCACGTGTTTAGTAAAAATTAATATTGTCCAAACACATCGAAACAGTTGAAGGCCGGTTTTGAAAAATTAAAACATAAAAAGCATAATGATTGTATCTTTTTTAAAAATTAAGATTTCTGAATTTTTAAAAAAAAAAAACTCAATAGGAACAGGGGAGTATCTAACTCGATATATAGTAGTAATAATAAATTGATATTCGGTGGATACGATAACAATAAGAGAAAACAGGAGTCAGAGTTGGAGGCGATGGAGTGTTACGTGTGTGACGTGTCCTAAACAATTCAAATGGATTAGTAAAAGTCAATCAACCCACACGCTGTTTTACTTTTTCCACAATATTAATCAAACCGCATGCATTATATATAAAAAAAATAGATCTACTGACACATCAAGTTGTATATTATATTTACGTGACATATTATTATAAGATAAAATGTAAAAGTAAGTTTCATAAATTGTAATATGTGTTCAAATTAATAGATGTCACATAAATATAATATATAATTTAAATTTAATGTACAACGCAATGTGTTAGTAGCATTTTTTATTAAAAGAAAAAAAGGTTGATGGGGCGTACATAAACTGGTGTACTGGTCAATGAATCACACCGTTGATGATATCACTCCCATGCACTATTAATTTATTGTTTTTGCATGGTTTTACGTTCTCGATTTAGGTGGTATATTTGGTCACTGGTTTTTATGGAATTAATTAAGTTCTCATTTGAAAGATAATAAGGTGTTGTTTGATAAAATTAAAAACTGAAAAATAAACCTAAAAATTAAATAAGCATAAAATCTATTTTGTTATATACTGAAATTTAAGTATTGAATTAATTAAGTTGTTTGTTCTGCACAATAGATTGAAATTTTAAGTTTATTGATTTTCTAACTTAGCCCTCCATAGGGCTTGCAACACACCAAGCTCCTCTTGATATTGTAGGCGTTATCGTTGTGGTGGTGGTGATTAGAGGCGGTGGAGCAATGATTGGTATAGTAGTGGCTAGTGGTGATTGTCGGCAGTGTAGTGGTTAGTGGCAGTAATCTGCAATGTGGTGGGCGTGGGGGTGGTTCGTGGCAGTGGTAGTAATTGGCAATATGGTGGTGGTTAGTGACAGTGGTGATTAGTGGCGGTGGTTGATATTGTGAAACAATTCAGAAAGTAAAAATTTAGCGATAATAATGCTATATCATTTTTTGACATTTTATTAAATCAGTGATAATTTTTTGGGATTAATCATGCGACTTGATGAAACAATTCATAAAGTAAAAAACTATAACTAAAAGTCTAAAAAAATCACTTAAAATGATTTTATTTGGAAAAAAATATAGTTTTTAACGGTCTTTAGTATCATTAGCCTGGTCTTATCTTAATATTTTTTTATTTTGTATTTTTTTATTCTTCTCATCAAAATAAATATGAAAATGCAAACTATAAATTGATGAAAAATTATACGATATCTTACGAAACGTCAAATGATATTCACTATCTTTAACAAAAATAAATTTAGTTCAAACTCCGTCTTAGTTAAGGTGTCTGTAAACTAAGCTCGACACTCAATTTCTAAATGAACAAACAAATTAAAATACCTAAAGTAAGAATACAACCATTATTTTAATTGGAAAATTGGTCAAAAATACAAATATGAGCTGATTTGGTCCATTAAGGATGTGTGAATTTAATTTATAAGTCAGAACCCATTGTTTGAGAAGTTTTAACGCTTGAGATCCTTTTATAAACAGATTTTTCCCTTAATGCGAAGATAATTTTATTTGATAGTAATATTATTATTTTGGAAACTAACAAATAACGTTATTTGTTAAGGTATTTGTTAAAAGCAGATGATGTTAACAGATAAACACTAAAATGTAACTTTATCTAATAAAATTATTATTTTAAAATTAAAAGACAAAGTTATTTTCTTAATAGGCAAGTCAGATAACATTATATATATGTTGGTTTAATATATCTATTAGTCAAATTAGAAAATATAAAATATATAATTTTATCTGATACCATTATTATTTTGAAAATTAACAGATAATATTGTTTGTTAAGGTATCTAATTAAATCGACAGAAACGTTGACTGATAAATATTAACAGATATATTGATCTACTAAACACATGAGATAAAGTTATTTGTTAAGGTATCTGTTAAAAACTTAAAATTGACAAATAATATTAACTGATAAAAACTAACAAGTAACTTTATTTAATGAAATTATCTCTCTTATATCTAATAAACAAATAACGTTATTGCGTGTTTACTAGAAGTATAGAGTTCCGCCTGTAATTTATTTTGAGATGAACTTATTGGGCTAAAAGTCCGTTGCTTTGAACTTTTGACCGGATCTCCCATTTTTAATTTTTGTCTCACTTCTAAGGGCAAGTTTTTTTACTATGGGAATTAGAACCCCAGTATTCACTTACGGTGAGCCGTGATCAGAATTTTATGCATTTTGGATGATTTGAACTGCCAAAGTTTGGGAGTTCTTGTTTTCAACATAAGAGGAACCTATTCTAGCATAAATTTAAGGAACAGGGACCAAAAATCGCCTCAAAATGATGGACTCATAGTAATGGAGCTCATATAATATGCGTGTAATACGGATAAAATAACGTAATTTTAATTATTTTATTTTTCAAAACTATCATTTTGGACTTACCCGTAAATTGTTACTAAAATATATGAGTGACAACGATGCACAAGTAATTAGTTTAATAATTATCAAATTTTTTGAAGATTACATGTACCAGATATAGCCTAGTGATCTACTGCCTAATTGGTTGTGCTATAACACGTGAGAGAGACATATATGTCTTGGTTTATAAAAAATGTGATGAATTAAGGTAATGACTGACAGTACTGAGATGCATATTGATTAAAAAATAAAACCCTGTATTAAAAAAATAAAACCAAGTACAAAACCAGCCAAAAAATTAAAATAACATAAGATAAACCATGTACATACAATCACATACACGTCACTCTGACAGTATTCATTATCATAATATGACAACTATTGCAATTTGGCCGTCCAAATAGATCTTAGCTTTTGAGAAGCTGTAATTCAATCAAGGGTTGGTCAGGTATTAATTAAAACTTAAAAATTTAGCAATTTTTTCCCTTTTAAGATTTAATTTTTTAGATATTATCAATTCTTACACAGTTAGTTTTTGTAGGACTTTAATCTGACTTTAATTAGTCTCCCGCCAGTTGAAGATGAAATTACTCCTCGAAAAATTAAAATTTTGAAGAGTACACTATAAAATCTCATTCTTCAAATTATCAAGTGATCGATCAAAATATGGTACTCTTGATGATAAATTTTCAAGCATATGTTAGAGGTACTCTAATAAACATTTTCGCACATGCATACAAATATATGCATATACCATCTCTATATACATAGTTATAATTTCGTAAATTTTTATCAGGATACCCATGAAATAATCTACAATCTATGAAGAAAAAATATATTTATCAGTATCTTTTTTTTAATAACTTAGAGTGTCCAATGATCAACTTATGTGCACTTCGATTAATCTCTAAAAGACCATTCACACCGTCTACTACTACGTGAGAGGTCTCGAATCTGAAATCTTAGGAGAGAGCAAATTCATAAGTTTCAGACCTTGGCTACTAGATTAACCCCTTAGAATTTACGTTTATCGATATCTTACATGTTTATGAAAAATAAGGATCAATATTAAACTTCTCAAATTGCAGAACATAATAGAAATTCAATATTCTATTTTTATAGACGAGGTATTAGGCCGATTTTGAGATTACCTCCAATCTAACATCGACTCTTCCTTGGGGACCAATCTCAACGTTCACTTCCGAGGATCCCATTTAAAGTCAAGGGTTTTGTCCTGTATAAACTGGCCTTATAAGAGTTGATAGTACCTGATATGTTTCGGGCCTGAAACTTAAGAGAGAACATATTTCTAAGTCTCAAACCTTGACCGCTAAGTCAACTTCATGAAGTTAATAGAACATTAGTATATTGAAGCTGTACATAAACTATTAAGAGTTCTATCCGTTTGAATGACTTGTTCAAATTAATTTTGAAGTTGTACTGTTTCCGTTAAGTTCGTTTGGCTGATATGAGTTAAATTACGTGAAACAGACAAATTAGAAAGAAGTGGGTATGAATTCGGTGTTCAAACTTGGGTATAGTTTGGTTGGGTAGCGGCGAAGACCATCAGTTATCCCAAGTACCCGTATATAAATAAATAAACATGTGTGTATATATAGTGATATTTATGTAATTTAACCAAAATGATTTGTAATTTATATTAAATATTTTTATAACAAGTCAAAATAGTTCGTAACATTTCGGTAGTGTTTCGTTGGCATGTAACGTCTCACTCTTATTTTGTACAATATTGTTCGTTTCAACCGTCTAAATTTGTATGTCACTCATTTCTGCATTACTGCATTACGAACACACTTAATGTGAAGTTCTATTGAGTTTTGGCGTCTTCACAGTTTTAAAATGCCTTGTACAAGATAGAATTAAGATTTATTATATGTAATATTGAACTTATATCTATCAAGTGATGTAAAACTCTTTAACAGTCATTCGAACGTCAACCGAGACTCTCTCTCCCGGACACTCGGCCTCACAACTGACACCACAATCTGATTAGTGTGTCACAAAACATCTATCTATTCATAAAATACATAATACAATAACCATAAAATTCATAACTTCACTAAAAATAGGAAAAGAAAGACCGATACGATAAGGTTGTTTGATTTGTGTAGTTTCTAACAGATTGCCGTCAATTTGATTAGCAATCCAACAGCTTTTTTAGTGTAAGTACCCATAGTTTCTCCGAAACCATCACTGCAGCGTTTATACAGTTCTGTTTCTTCGTGGGGATTAATAAGTCAAAAAAGGTGTGTTGTTTTTATTCAATTTCAGACTGTAAACCCTTTGTTTTATCCAGTCAATGAAGGAGTAGTGGTGGAATTATTGCACCCGCGCGCCAATGAAGAATTCGTTCCCGCATGCCATATATGACCACATTTGTGGTACACGATTTGATCAAAGTCACTGTTAGGCTGTTAGCTGGGTGTCTTCACTATGGGGATCACTTTGGTGGACTTGGGATTTTCATTGGTTACCAAAAGCACTGCAGGATTGTAATGCGCCTCCAATTGAATCGTTTATTTTATAAAAGCAAATTAGTTTAGTCGGATATTGTAACCTCATGGCTAAGGGATTGAGATTTCCTTGCTAATTCATTCCTGAATCATACTAACTATATATTCATTTTAAAGACTACAAGATTTGCACTTGATGATTAAGCATTTTGTATCTCATGATTATTTGACTTGCTCCTAGTTATGTAGAAAATTTGCACTTGATGATTAATCAAATTGTACCTAATGAAGACTTGCTTCCTGATGATCAACTAACTTGCATCAGATGATTAACTGACTTGTTCTTAAGTAATTAAAGGACTTGCTCTAAAAAGACAACATGACATGCACTTAATGGTTAACCGTCTTGCACCAATAATTAAAAGACTTGTTCTTACGTAATTAAAGGACTTGTTTTAAAGAGACGACGTGACTTGCACTTGATGGTTAACCATTTTGCACATGATTAACTAATTTGCTCCTAAGTAATTAGAAGATTTGCTCTAAAAATACAACATCACTTGTACTTAATGATTAACCATCTTGTACCAGATAATTAACTGACTTAATTCTAAGTAATTAGAACAAATTAAAACTTAATAATAAACCAACTTGTACCAAATGATTAAATAATAACTTGTCGTACCCTAAAGGTGTTTTGGCCTTCACCCTTTTCATTTTTCATGCCTATGATATTTATTTTCAAAGTTTTATGACTCCGCTATTTCTTTACTTTTTTTCACTGATTTAAAACTATTTTTCTTGTCCTTTCTATTTTTTAAAATATTTCATAACTTTTTCCTACTGATTTAAGACTATTTCTTGTCCTTTCTATTTTTTAAAATATTTTCCCTAATAACAACCATGAATCAGGAATGAGTTCCATTTTTTTTTTTACCTCAGTCCACACTTGTGGTGACTTGGTCATAATACTCCCCCTTTTAACCAACAACAATATGATTGGTTGCAGGTGACTTTCATAACAATTGAATGCTATTTAGCTATTTAGCTCAATTTGAAGGGTTATCTTTGTCCAAGAATATTTTGGCAGACCACGAACCTTGCACATACCCAGCGGATCTAGACATTTTAATCAATGGGTCAAAATCTCTACTAAAAAATAATTTAATTTTTTTCTATTCGTTAAAAAAATTAATTTTTTTAATTATAAACATATAAAGTATTATTTATCAGTTAATTTTTATTCATATACAATACAATTTTTGCTCAATTTTCACAGTAAAAATACTTTTTTATTTGGATAAAATATTTAGTACAATTTTATACATTTGGTGAAATATTTGGTGCAATTTTTAAATTTTTGGCAAAATCTTGGGATAATTTTTATACCTTAGGCAAATTATTTGGAGCAATATTATAATTTTAATAGAATCAAATTGACTAATTAATTTCAAACTTCTAATAATAATACAAATTTCGAAAATTTGAATGGAATCAAGTGACCTTCCTTGACCCAACGTGCCATGAGTGTTCCTACTTAGAACTTACTCTAGCGACAATTTTGACTATAATTTCTCCGTCCTAATAGATAATAGCTAGGTTTGACTTGACTTTATTATTTGATTTTTTTGTTCTTATGTAATTTTTTTTGTAATTTTTTTATTTTTCGTCGACTTTTTGTGAATTATTAATTCGTTTCGATGTGAAGTTTCAAATTATAAATAATAAACAAAATTAAATAGAGACAACTTACTTAATAATAACCAAATTGGGCCAATATTGACATATAGTATCACCGTTCTATTCAAAATCTCAATGACTCGTAAACATATTTCATATAGGTTGCCAAATTCTTCTCCTTTTTTTTTTTTTTTTTGGCTTTTCCTCGTAAGCTTCATTTTGTTACCTATTTCCTAATTAAATCAAACCTTTTGGTTCCTGAAACCAAAACATGGGAAAAAATAGAAAGGGACTTTGAATTGTGTGCTAGTGGCCAATGCTTTTACATAAAACTTGCACCGTCCTCTCTATCTCTGTCTCCTCTCCCCATTAATACAAAACAGAAAATTGTAGAAGGTCTGAGTGGGGCAAATTATTAGTCGATGGGGCAAATTATTAAAGAGGGAGGCAAAATACCAAAACAATTCCAAAAATAAAAAAAAACTACCATCATTTTTCAAACCAGTGGGGTCAACTGACCCCACTTGCCCACACATACCTCCGCCCCTACACATACCCGCAAGCAGGGGCGAATTTACCTTAGGTCCATGGGGTCACGTGACCCCCTCACCCCCTGACTTCTTTTTTTTTGAGTTCTAAATAAAATACTTCTTGTATGTTGTTTGCACCGTTAACAAAATTTTTAAAATTTTGAGTTTGCGGCTACTTTTGATTTTTTTTAAATTAGTGGTAAATTTTGAGATTTTTTTTTGAAAATAAAATTTACAAACTCCGACTAGAAGGATTTAAATGAGCAGTGTCGATCATCTTTTTTAATGCGACCGTGGCAATATTGGCATTTTTTTTACTTTTCTTTTTACTTTTTTCATTGCCACATTAATAAAAATGACTGACACCTCTCATTTGAACCTCTTTCGGTTATGTTTTTTAAATTTTATTTTCAAAAAAAAATTAAAAATTTATCGTTTACTCAAAAAAATTCTAGATTAACAGAATAATCAAAAGTTTAAAATAAAATTTTATTAACAATGTATGCACACCACACAATATGTGTTTTATTTAAAAATAAAAACAGCACTGTTTTATTTAAGCTAAATTTGCTTTCATTATATGAATTTTTAAAAAATTTATTCTAAATAAGTGATCCTTCTGTATAAAATTCCTAGATCTGCCGCTGCCCGTAAGTAGATACTGTGTTAAGAAATATATTTTCTGTGTATTCTTCTCCTAAGAGGAGGCACAATATATATAGAACAATGTACAAACTGAATCCCTAATTTATCTCTAACTGAATCCCTAAATAGGCTCCTAATTATATGCCTACTATTTACATAGTCAACAAAGTAATGATAAATACAATCTAATACTCCCCCTCAAGTTGGTGCGAAGATATCGATCATGCCCAACTTGAACACGATAGGGAATAAACTCTTGCTACCTAGCCCTTTTGTGAAGATGTCGGCCAACTGGTCTCCAGATTTCACAAACGGCATACATATCACACCAGCACTCAGCTTCTCCTTGATGAAGTGTCTGTCTATCTCTATGTGCTTTGTTCTATCATGCTGAACGGGATTGTGAGCAATATTAATGGCAGCTTTATTATCGCAATAGAGTTTCATCGGGCCACTATCAGAAAGACCCAAATCACGTAACAGGGTTTGAATCCACAAGAGCTCGCAAACCCCATGAGCCATAGCTCTATACTCAGCTTCTGCGCTAGATCTGGCAACCACTGATTGCTTCTTACTTCGCCAAGTAATCAAATTTCCTCCAAGGAAGGTATAGTAGCCAGAGGTGGACCGCCTGTCATCCACAGATCCAGCCCAGTCAGCATCAGTAAATGCCTTCAACCGAAAGTGACCATGATTAGAGAACAAAATCCCTTTTCCTGGAGCTGATTTGAGATACCTCCAAATACGATAAACTACATCCAGGTGTGGAGCACGAGGATCATGCATAAACTGACTAACAACACCAACTGCGTAAGAAACATCAGGTCGGGTATAAGCTAAATATATCAGTCGACCCACAAGTCCCTGATACCTCTCCTTATCAGTACGCTCCCCCATATCTCCACTCAGGTGATGGTTTGCCTCAATAGGCGAGTCTGCAGGTTTACAGCCCAACATACCTGTTTCTTCCAACAGATCAAGTATGTACTTTCGTTGAGAGATAAAGATGCCTCTATCTGATCTTGCTACCTCCATTCCAAGGAAGTATCTCATTGATCCTAAATCCTTAATCTCGAATTCTTGTGCTAACCGAGACTTAAGGTTATGGATCTCTTCCTCATCATTGCCTGTCATTATTATATCATCAACATAAACAATAAGGACAACAATCTTACCAGCACTCCTCTTGGTGAACAGAGTATGGTCTGCATGGCTCTGCTTGTACCCAAAATCCAGCATAGCCTTTGAAAACCTGCCAAACCACGCTCTAGGTGACTGCTTCAGCCCGTAAAGTGCCTTCTTCAACCTACACACTTTTTCCTCACTGGCAGAGGAAGAAAAACCCGGTGGTATGGTCATATACACTTCCTCCTCCAGATCACCATGGAGGAATGCATTCTTTACATCAAATTGTAAAAGAGGCCAATTCATGTTGGCAGCACAAGACAAGAGAGCCCGCACAGAATTCATTTTTGCTACCGGAGCAAAAGTCTCCTCATAGTCAATACCATAGGTTTGAGTAAATCCCCTGGCAACCAGTCTGGCTTTGTATCTCTCAACTGTACCATCAGCATTGTGCTTTATAGTAAACACCCATTTACATCCCACCGATTTCTTTCCTCCAGGAAGTGATACTAGATCCCAAGTACGATTCTTCCTCAAAGCTGTCATCTCCTTTACCATAGCTCCTTTCCACTCAGGTATAACAAAAGCATCCTGCCAATTCTGTGGAATAGATATAGAAGAAAGAGACGAAACAAAAGCACGATATGAAGAAGATAAACGATCATAGGAAACAAACTGGGATATTGGATGTAGAGTACATGACCTCTTTTCTTTTAAGAGCAATTGGGCGATTGTCAATAATAGGAGGTTCAATAAGAGAAGAGTCACTACTAGAAGAGTCAGTAGAGAGAAAAGATTCATTACCGGATGAGTCAGCTGGGAAGTTTGAAACTGGAGTTGGAGGCTGTGAATGACAAGGTGGTACAACACATGTGGGGTCAGTGCTTTGCAACTGTTGTCTCCGTTCCTCAATATCACCCCCATTGTCATGCGTTTCTGAGTCAGCAGATATATATATTTGTTCATTTCCAGATTGATCTCCAAGTTTCCCCTCACCATGATTGTAAAACAAGAGTTGCTCCCCCTTACCAGTATAAAAGGAAGCCATCTCTTCCTCCTGACTAGTCTCCCCCTGAAGAGATGGGGAGTAAAAAGACTCTGTCTCCCAAAAAGTGACATCCATAGAAACTAAGAACTTCCGAGAATGAGGATCATAACACTTATAGCCCCTTTGGGTTGGGGAGTACCCAATGAAAATGCACTTATGGGCTTTATGACCTAACTTACCCCTAGAGGGATGTGGGGCATGGGCAAAGCACACACATCCAAACACTCGGGGGTGAAGTGTTGTGACCCGATAACTGCTAGGAAGACACTCTATACGAGTTTTGAAGGTAAGAACACTAGAAGGCATACGGTTGATAAGATAAGTTGCTGTCAAAATCGCTTCTCCCCACAAATATTTTAGAACATTCATGGTGAACAAAAGAGAGCAAGCAACTTCAGCAAGATGACGATTTTTGCGTTCAGCAACTCCATTTTGTTGTGGAGTGTCAACACAAGTCGTCTGAAAAAGAATACCATGCTCATCTAGAAATGCCCTAAAATGCCCGTCTATATACTCAGTACCATTATCACTACGGAGAATTTTAACATTGGCATCAAACTGAGTACGCACCATGGCATGAAAGGAGCGAAAACAAGAAAAAATCTCACTTTTTGACTTAAATAAATACACCCAAGTAACACGAGAATAACAGTCAATAAAAGTGACAAACCATCTATGACCTTTAAGAGAAGTAATAGGTGAAGGTCCCCAGACATCAGTATGAATAACCATAAACGGAGAATCACTCCTCTTATTAATGGGTGCATAAAAAGAACGTTTATGTTTACCAAACTCACAAGCTTGACAAAAAAACTGACTCTGAGAACAAGACTTTATTAAACTAGGAAACAACCTCGCTAAAATCCCAAATGAGGGATGACCCAATCTTCGATGTCAATGATGTAACATAGAAAGAGCTGGACTCATATCGGCCTGCAAAGCTGAACCACATGACATGGGCTGCTGAGGTGGACAAGGTGCAGATTCCAGGTAATAGAGGCCATCATGTGCTCTACCACTGCCAATCACCTTCCCCGTATCCAGTTCCTGAAAGACACAATGAGTGGGAAAAAATGTCACTGAGCAATTGGCAGAACAAGTAAGACTACTAACAGACAAAAGGTTAGTAGCAAAGTTGGGAATATGTAGGACTGAAGAAAGAGATATTGAGGAAGAATAGTTGACAGAACCTTTCCCTGAAATAGCAGAGAACGACCCATCCGCTATTCGGACCTTATCCTTACCTGAACAAGTAGTGTAAGAATCAAATACAGAGGAACAACCTGTCATGTGGTCTGAAACACCAGAATCTATAATCCAAGAAATGACAGAAGAAGCAGTAAATGCCTTAGCTGGAATATCTGTGTGAGCAAAATTGGAAGATGATGGAACTGCGGAAGAAGTAGGAGCTATAGTAGATGGAGAATCAGCCCGAGTCAGAAGGCGCCTGAGAGCTTGCATTTCCTCCTGAGAAAATCAACTAGGGGCCTCCCCCTTTCCCGCGAGAAGGAGGTTTTCCATGTAACTTCCAACAGAACTCCTTAGTATGATTGGTGTTGTTCGATGGAAACCGGATGGGGATGATGATAATGACGTCGGCGTCGGAGAAGCCTCAACGACGGCGACGGAAAAAGAAGCCGACGATGTACGGCAGCAGCAGCGGAAGTATATGGCGGCAGGTACGTTACCGCTCTGATACCATGTTAAGAAATATATTTTCTGTGTATTCTTCTCCTAAGAGGAGGCACAATATATATAGAACAATGTACAAACTGAATCCCTAATTTATCTCTAACTGAATCCCTAATCTATCTCTAACTGAATCCCTAAATAGGCTCCTAATTATATGCCTACTATTTACATAGTCAACAAAGTAATGATAAATACAATCTAACATACTATTTTTGAAATTTCACTTTAGTTCATGTATTTTTTTTAGATTGATTTGTTAGAATGTAATATAAAAATTTAACTCAATAAGATATCATCAAATACTTGATTAAATACTTATTCATATCCGATTAAGTTCAATTTTATAAAAAAAATTTAACAAATTAATTTGGACATAATTATTGCAATGGTAATACTTTCGTGATTTGTTTTTTAGGAAATGGGCATTAACTGTTGAACTATTTTCGAGACCCAATTGTCCAATTCGATATAGTTTTCAAAATAAATTTAGCTTGTTTTTGCTTATTTGAAAAATCTAGTAGAATTTATCTATGTCATATACTAAGATAAGTATTATTTGATTAAACAGTTTATTCCTTCATTAAAAAAAAGTATTATTCCTTCATAAAAAAACGTATTATTTGATTAAACAATTTAGCTTTAGAATTTATCTAGTAGAATTTATTTTGTTAAGATAAGTTTTGGACCAAGATAAGTATTATTCCTTCATAAAAAAAAACGTATTATTTGATTAAACAGTTTCTTGTTTGTTTAGTTTGAGTCATAAAACATTAAAACTAATGAACCCTCAATGGTTCATTTTGTCGGATTCTCTGTTTTTTTTTTGGTGTCAGATATCAAAGAGAATATGAATCATTTCACGTGCACTACAAAACTCAGATTTTTTAGATCTTCACAGCACCTACTTTATTCTCTTTCTATGCACTGGCCTCACGTATTTATGTTATTTTCTTATGGATAAAATGCATTGACCATCCATGAGGTTTCCAACATGTGCAAAGACCTCTCTTGAGATTTCAAAAAATGCAAAGACCTTCCTCCTACGTTACAAAATATTAGATCATTTTCCTTCTCAAGCTAATTTCTATTAAATTGTAGTAGATTTTAATTTGGAATTCCAAAAATACCCTGCGAATGTCTATGAAAAGAAAGAAAATCTCTCATTTCCCAAAACACTTCACACATCATCTTTTTTTTCTCACCGTATAAACCAAACCAAAGCAAACTGAGCCTTATGTCCCAAATCAATTGTGGTCGGCTACATGAATCCTTTTCCTCCAAAGAGTTCTGTCAAGTGCTGCTTGCTCACTTAGCCCTAGTAGACTTAAATCCTTGCGCACTACCGCATCTAATGTCAATTTGGGTCTTCCCCACCCCGAAGCCTTGCTATGCAAAGCTATCCTATCCGCTCTCTTAACTATTGCATCCGTAGGTCTACGATAGACATGCCCAAACCACCTAAGCCTATTTTCCCTCAACTTCTCGTCTATAGGTGCTACGCCTACCATCTCGCGGACTGTTTCATTTCTAATCCTATCTCGTCTAGTCTTACCACACATCCACCTCAACATTCTCATTTCCGCTACACTCATCTTGGTCACCTGTTGTTTCTTCATAGGCCAGCATTCTGTCCCGTAAAGCATCGCTGGTCTTATAGCAGTTCTATAGAATTTTCCCTTCAACTTTGTGGGTACCCTCTTGTCGCACAGTACGCCAGTAGCACTTCTCCACTTGAGCCACCCCACTTGGATCCTATGGGTCACATCATCCGTAATCTCTCCATCTTGACTAATAATAGAGCCTAAATATTTAAAACGGTCACTCTTTGGTATCTCCTGGTCTTGAATCATCATTTTTTCTTCGTACGCACTTCTGGTATCACTAAACTTGCAAACCATATACTCAGTTTTACTCCTACTTATCCGAAAGCCCTTAGACTCTAGTGCATCCCGCCAAATTTCTAATTTAGTATTAACACCGCTAGCAGTATCATCGATAAGGACGATATCATCTGCAAACAACATACACCATGGAATATCCTCTTGAATCTGACTAGTCAATTCATCCATAACTAAAGCGAAAAGGTAAGGGTTCAAGGCTGACCCTTGGTGCAATCCTACTGTGATGGGAAATTCACTCGTCTCCCCTGCTGGTGATCTAATGGCAGTGACAGCACCTTCATACATGTCTCGAACAACATCGATATACCCTTTGGTTACTCCCTTTCTCTCCAGAAACCCCCATATAATGTCTCTGGGCACCCTATCATAAGCCTTTTCTAGGTCTATGAAGACCATATGAAGATCCTTCTTCAATGACCTGTGTTTCTCTACCACTCTTCTTAGAAGGTAAATAGCTTCCATGGTCGATCTCCCAGGCATGAACCCAAATTGTTTCTCCGACACCATAGTCTCCATCCTCAAACGATGCTCCATAACTCTTTCCCACAGCTTCATCGTATGACTCATCAACTTAATACCTCTATAGTTGTTGCAATTTTGAATGTCCCTTTTGTTCTTGTAGATAGGTACTAAGGTACTCCTCCTCCATTCGTTTGGCATCCTCCTAGATACAATAATTTTGTTGAACAGCTTTGTCAACCAATTCACCCCCAAATCACCTAGGCTTTTCCACCCTTCAATAGGAATGCCATCTGGTCCTAAGGCCCTACCCGGTTTCATCTTCTTCAAAGCCTTGGCCACTTCGGACTTTTGTATCCTCCGATAAAACTCGTATTCCATTTTCTCGCTAGGAACATCAACTTCCTCCTCACCAAAACCTCCTTCATGTTTCTCGTTTAACAACTTCTCGAAATACGTCCTCCACCTATCCTTGATATCCTCATCTTTCACCAACACTACTGAATCGCTACCTTTTATACACTTAACTTGAGAGAAGTCTCTAGCTTTCCTTTCTCTCAGCTTGGCGAGTTTATAGATATTCCTCTCCCCATCTTTACTATCAAGTTTAGCGTAAAAATCCTCATAGGCTTTCAACTTAGCCTCTCTAACGGCTTTCTTAACTTCCTTGTTAGCCTGCTTGTACTGCTGAAAATTTTCCACCTTCCGGTCCTTTTGCCACTTCTGAAAACATTCCTTCTTGGCTTTTACCATGGTTTGAACCTCGTCATTCCACCACCATGTCTCCTTAGAAATTGGACCTTTCCCCTTTGACTCTCCGAGAACTTCTTTCGATATCCTTCTAATACCATCGGCCATTGTCCTCCACATACTATCACTATCGCCTTCCATTCCCCACTCCATTTCTTGGGATGTTCGTTCCTTGAACACCTTCAGTTTCTCCCCTCTTAGGAACCACCATTTAGTCCGTGGGCATCTAGTTTCCTTTCTCGGTCTATTATTTCCCTTGAGGCCAATATCTAACACCAAAAGTCTATGTTGTGCCACTAGACACTCTCCGGGAATGACCTTACAATCCTTACATAGCAACCGATCGGCGCCTCTTGCAAGAAAGTAGTCTATTTGGCTTCTATTGACTCCACTCTTAAAGGTGATTAAATGTTCCTCACGCTTTCTAAAGAAAGTATTCCCCACTATAAGGTCAAGGGCTACCGCGAAATCCAAAATCCTCCTACCACCTTCATTTTGGTCTCCAAATCCAAATCCACCATGTACCTTCTCATACCCCTGCTTCTGCACTCCCACATGACCATTGAAATCACTTCCTATAAAAAGCTTCTCCCCCAAAGGTATCCCTTGAGCCACATCATCCATCTGTTCCCAAAATTTCTCTTTAGTAAGATCATCCAAGCCTACTTGGGGCGCGTAGGCACTAATAACATTAATTATACTCTCCCCGATCACAAGCTTAACTAAAATAATCCGATCTCCTTTCCTCGTGACTGTGACTACCGAATCCTTAAGATGCTTATCTACTACGATGCCAACCCCATTTCTATGTCTATCCACACCCGTATAATAGAGCTTATACCCTGTATTCTCTATCTCTCTAGCCTTCTCCCCTACCCACTTAGTCTCCTGCAGGAAAGCTATACTAATCCTCCTCCTAATCATGGTATCAACTAGCTTCCTAGACTTACCCGTTAAGATCTCTATATTCCAAGTTGCTAAGCGGATCCTATAGTTCTGGGCTAGCTTCTTTACCCGCGCTCGTCCAGGCACACGCGGGAACCCTTGCTCACTTATCACCACACCCGGGCGCCGATGTGGCGCCCCTTGCTCATTTTTCGAAGCACCCGAAGGCAGGCACAACGCGTCGCTTAAAGGGAACGCCCTAGCATTTCTCGTTGTAAGTTTAGGATTCATGTCATAGTGATCTAACGGGTCTTTTTATGTGCTGGCTGTCAGCTACCTAACGCACAACCCTCCTCCTTTATCCGGGCTTGGGACCGGCTGGGATCTAAAGATAAGGCTTTAAGAACGTCTCAGGCGGAGTTTTTTTTTTTTTTTCCACCGTATGAATATCTTATAATCCTTATTTAATTTTTTTTGTATTTTTTATTTTTATATTTAATTTTTATAAATTATTAATTTTTCTTGACAAAATAAATTTTAAAAATTAAAAATTTATGTCTAAGAGTTTTCACTTAGAACGAAAATAATGTAAAACGGACAATTTTTTTAGATTGTTTTGGTCTTTCTTGATTTTATTTGAGATTTCGGAAAGGGGCACAAAAAATTCAAAATTCAAAATATAAAATACAAAAAAAAAAAAGTTAAGTAGGAAAGTTTAAGTTTATTAAATGTTTAAATATTTTTTTTGTTAAATACACCTAATAAACTTAACATTTTCTTTTTCTAGCTACTTAATTTTTTTTGTGTTTTGAATTATTTTGTGTCCGTATTTGAAAGCTCAAGAAAATTAGAAAAGACAAAAATAATTTTAAAAAATTTCCGTTTTGAATTATTTTCATCTTTAATGAATTTTTTTAATTCTTAGACATAAATTTTTAATTTTTAAACTCATTTCGTCTAGATGAATTAATAATCTATAAAAATTAAACTCAAAATTCACTAATAGAAAAAAATAAATAAGAATTATAAGATTTTCACAAGATAAGAAAATAAAAATGATGTATGAAGTGTTTTGGGAGATGAGAGATTTTTTTAAAGAATTTTCTTCCTTTTAATATACTTTAGAGGAGTATTTTCGAAATTCCAAATTAAAATCTATTAGAATTTAATAGAAGCTTGCTTGAGAGGGGAAACATTCTAATATTTTGTAAAGTATGAGAGGTCTTTGTATTTTTCGAAATCTAAGTGGAGGTCTCTGCATTTATCAGAAGCCTCAAGAGAGGTCAGTGCATTTTACCCTTTTCTTATTTAAATTTTTCACATTCGTTAGTTTTTCATTAATTTTTATAACTTATTAATTTTCTTAATAAGATGAATTTTAAAAATAAGAAATATGAAAAGCAATTTAGATTTTTTTAGTAAAGAAGAAAATAATTCCAAATAAATAGATATTTTTAAATTATTTTTATATTTTCTAAACTTTTTAAATTTATGTTCATATTGTTTTTTATTTTTTAAAATCTCTCATTGAGATTTGAGACTAACAAATGTTTAACTAAACCTTGACGCAAAAATAACGTACATGAATTTTTTTAATAAAGACAAATAATCCCAAAAAAATAAGTTAGGCCAAATTTACATAGTGTATGCATAGTTATCTGTGTCGTAATAGCGGTCCCGACGGAAATTGCTATTCGCAAGGAAGCCTGCAGGAAATCGCGCAGGAATCACATGGCATGGGTCTTTCTTTGCTTAGAAAATTTTCTTCTTTTCTCACCTCCGCCATGTGATCCCTACGGGGTTCCTTGCAAATAGCATGACTCGGATTCATGTGGGAAATTTTGCTGGAATTACATAAACAAAAACCCATTGTGGTCAGAAGAGTCGGCCTCAATATTTGAGTTGTCTAAATCTGACCTCAATTTGATTGTCTACTTAATATTAATAATAATTTTTTCGATGAATTTATATTTATAAAAATAAATTTTGTTTTCCGTGCCGGGGGCTTGTGGGACTTACCCTGGGAGCGGCCCTGGGACTCAGAATTAGGGGTGTAGTTGTGGTCACAATTAGAAGCGTAATCGGTCTAGTTCGGTTTAGTTATTTCAGGTTTATGGATTTTGAAATCAAAACCAAATGGATTAGTTTGATTGGCTCGATTTCAATCCGTCTTTTCAGTTTATCAGTTTAATTTGGACACGAATGAGCCAAACTCAATTTAACAAACAAATTATATTTTTTAGTTTACGAATAAAAAACTGAGTCAAGGAGTCCCTGCGCGATTCCCTACAGGTTTCCTTGCGAATAGTAATTCCCGGTACCGACTCATCCTTGTATCATTCAGGGCACCATTCCGCCATGTTTTGGCGTGTTCCGTACTAGGCTGCACAATATATTTTTTAATTTTTAATTAATGATTTTTTGAGTAATTGTACATAAATTAGATTAAAATTATCTTTTTTTATGTTTGGCAATTTATTTTAAGTTGCATGACTTTATTTTATATTTTAAATATAATTTTTGATAAAAAATATTATTTGAAAAATGTATACTATTTTTTATTGATAAATTTAAAACGGTAAAATGGTACACATCGCTACTAATACGTACCGTATCAATAATGAACATAATAATACACTCACCGATACAAAATTGATAACTTTGAGTGTATGTATATTTTACTGCAACACACAACACATGTATTGAGCGATCATCGTCGGGTCCATCCAAAGTCCAATCATTTGATCTAATAGTTTACTTTCTTCCATCTCGCCTAGTAGGTATTCGTTGTAAAAAATATGATTGATCATACATTAGTAGATATGTCATCAAAACATATTCTGTATTGAAAAAAAATTTAGCTGTAGAAGATTTTAATAAAAAACAAATTGGAAAACATATTTATAGATATTAAAAAAATAAACAATTCAGATCAAATAATTGAATCTGACAAACCAAATAATATTCGCAAATTAAGTGTGTTGTGCATGCACATCACACACCCCATGTGCGGGCCTGTTTGGGCGCCTCTTTTTTCAATTTTTTCATTCCCATTTTCCTGTTTTGCATGTTTGGGCGCCAATTTGCAAAACAGGTTCTGAGTTTTTACCATTTGGAGCCAAAAATGCAAAAGTAGGGTTGGAGGTCTTTTTTCCATTCTCATTTTTGACTTCCAGAAATTGAAGACGTTCCTACCCCTCCTGAGTTTGAGGGGCTGTTTTGCATTTGTCGAACCAACTCTTTTATTTTTTTTTCCAATAAAACATACGAGAGAATTTCAAGTTGTTTAAAAAACAGATGAAAATCAACTATAAATATTTTCTAAAAATAATTTTTTTCAAAAAATAGACGGGTCATTTCACAAAATATTCTTCAATTATAATTTTAAATAAATTATAGCATTTTCACTAAGGGCAAATTAGTTAAAAATAATCCATAACTCATTTTCAACATTCTTCTCCCAAACACTACTACTTCTGCAAAACACATTCTGCACATGTCTCCCAAACACTTCTCCAAATTCAAAACTCATTCTTGCCATAATCCAAAAAACTAAAAAGCCAAAAAATCAAAACTCAAAAGCTAAAAAATAGGCTCCCAAACACCCCCTACATTCACTGTCACATAGGAATATAACGGCTACCAAGGGGATCCATCAGTTTTCTGGATTCAATAGGGTGAAAAAAAAAAAAAAAAATTATAACCTGAGCACACTAATTTGTGGTGGGGAGGGAGGCTAGAGCACCACTACATGATGCCCAGGGACCAGGGGAAAAATTATATGGAGATCGGAAGGGGGCTCGGACTCCTCCAAAAATTTTAAAATAATATTAGAACGCAGGTATAAATTTTAAAAATGATAAAAAAGTTATATTTTGGTCCTCTCAAATTACATTTGGCCCCCTCATTTTTCTTAAAAAAATGCCGACCCCCCAATCGTCGAATTCTAATTCCACTCAAACAAAAGTTCGATGCCAGAAAATTGTAAAGCTTCCCTAATACTGATAGTCCTTGTGGGATAAAGTCATGAGTCAAAATAAATGAGAAAGGCAACTTATAGGCTATAGCATAACCAATGGTTCTGTCATTTTCCTACGCTGCAATCCTCAATATCTCACAGTTTCGCAATCTTTTTGTCTAAGTATAATTGTCTTCTTACCGAGTAGGAATTACATGGCGACTGCGGGTTCGGACCCCTCCAAAAATTTCAAAAACATTTAAGACCTAGATATAAACTTTGGAAATTAAAAAAAAATTATATTTCACCCCCCCCCCCCCCCCCCCCCCCCCAAAAAAAAAAAAAAAAACAAAAAAACAAAAAAAAATACAGTTGACTTCCTTTTTTTTTTTCAAAAAAAGTTTTCAGCCCCCTCAAACATTGAATTCCGGTTTTGCCCCTAGTTCTTACCTTCCTTTTCAATGAAAATTGAATACGTTCATTGTGTATAGGGTGGCAGAATAAACAAACTCTACTCAATTAAATATTTTACTTGTTAAAAACACGTTCCAAATTGACTCGTGAAATAATTGAGTTCGGACAAATTTTGAAGTTCAATAGTTTTTAACGTGGCTCAATAATTGAGCACGGTTCAAGAAACTGTTGTATAAATAAAGAGAGATGCCAACTACAAAAATTCAACCAAAAGAATGAAGAAATAAATGGAAGAAGTAATTTT
The DNA here is from genome assembly GCA_019985065.2 of Arctostaphylos glauca. Classification (NCBI taxonomy): domain Eukaryota; kingdom Viridiplantae; phylum Streptophyta; class Magnoliopsida; order Ericales; family Ericaceae; genus Arctostaphylos; species Arctostaphylos glauca. Next base: position 8,239,526 of record JAHSPW020000012.1, on the reverse strand, counting down.
GCTTTTCTTAAACTGTACAAAATAAGTGTCATGTGCCAATTTTTTCTTCTATTTAAGTGTAAAACTGTCATTTCAGTTATACTGTCATGTGCTATTCGTTTAAAGAGCCCCTTTATTTATTATTCCAGGGTTCCATTCTCCGATCATTCTTCAACACACACACAAAACACGAAGGAATTGGCAGCATCTAGGGTTAGAAATTGGATCATTAATTGCAACTTGCAGACTAGTTGAGACACGTGGAGGACGCAATCCGCAACTTTAATTCAAGAAATTTTTTTGAATAATTTGTTTGGATTTCTTCATAAAATTAGGGTTTTTGAATCTGTATGTCTTAAATTAATTGTTTGTTTGTTTGTTCGCTGTCTTGATGGGTGAGAATCTATGTTATTCACATGCATCATCTCTGTTCTATTTTTAGAAGATACTCTAACTTGTTTTACTTTTGAAATTATCTTGCTGAGTCTCCCTTCCTATTCAATTAGGATGATAGTGTTGATGTAACGTTTCAAAAATTCGGTTCGTTAATGAAAGATTTTTTTAAAAATGAAAAAAATAACTTACAAATTTATAATAAACAAAAATATATAGTTTAATATACAGATTTACAACCAGAATAATATCGAGAAAGCTTTCAATATAAAATTTGACACGAGATTTCTTCCAAAAAGACTTTACTAAAAATATAAAGTCATCTAACATCTACTTGTACAACCAAAGTTTTTCGATCTCTTTTGCCTCGACTGCTTTAGCAGCCATGTCATCTAAAAACGCATCTCCATTCTCATTTGGTGTTGAATTACTAAGGACAACGTAATATCTGTGAAATGCGACACTCAGTACGATAAAAAAATGCACAATCTACTTACGTGAATGGTATGACAGGATGAAAGTTAAGTACATAATTCACATAAGTGTAGAAATAAACAAATAAGAGATACATCCGAGTTTAATAATTTCTAAATCTCGAAATCGTGATTCTCAATCTAACCTACAATGCTCTTGTATACTATGATCACATGCGTTTGTGCTCTAGAACACTAAGCATAAGCAATGTTCTCAAAACTATGCTTCCATATGCCAAATTCTCAAGCACTATGCTCCCATGTGTAGTATGTGAAAATGTGAAAGGCCACCTAATCCCACATCAAAAAATATATTTTTTGTGTTGAGTATATATATACAAGTCTCAAGTTTGCTTAAGAGTTTGGATCCTTGGGGAGTACCAAAGTATTTCGAAAGAGGGAGGACCTATGTAATGTGAGTTTTGGCACAAAATAACACACACACGCTCGTTGTCGTCGTCGCCCGCCCAGATCGGGGCCGTGGGTTGTGAGCTTGAGCTTGGCTTGGCTTGGTCCTTGGGCCCTCAAACTTATCTTTTTATAGCCCAAGGTTTGGGCTTAATTGGTTTGGGCTTGGGTTTTATACTTTTGGGCCACGCATAGGCTTGAACCTATACATGGATAATATTAATCTAGAAATTAAACCTTTGTAATTGATTTAGAGAAATCAATTTTGTAAATCCAAAGTTAATTTCTGATTTTAAATCTAGAATTTATTAAAGTTAATTTCTGATTTTAAATCTAGAATTTATTTTCAAATTTGTAACCATGGAATTTATTTTAAAAATTAAATCCGAAAATTCAATTCTGAATTTATTACGAAATTAAAATTTTGGTCTCCTCATGAACCTACAAATTGGGCACTCCTCCTTCAGAAAAAAAAACACCGAAATATTCAGAGCATTCATGACTTCATCATCCGTTCTTCGAGTTCTTCAGTCCAACAAAGAATACAAACACAACCAATTCGTTGGCTGATTTTCGAGAGGTTCTATCGATACCGATCTAGCCATTGTATTTTGGGAGACGAACTCCGAGCAATTCGTCAAGTACTTTGCTGAAGCAACGAATTTTATCTTAAGGGCACCATGAGATCACAAACATCGGTTTGAGTTTTTCATTATGTACTTATTCTATTCTTTTTACATTTTTCTTTAATTCAAATTATTATTTCAAAAGTTGTAATCTTTCTAAAATAATAAATAATATTTGTTCATTATTTATATTTCAAAATTGTTTTTGTCCTACAACTATAAAAATTGGGGCAATGTTTCGTTACTTGAACTGAATTAAATTGATAAAAACAAAAAAAATGGACATAAAAATGTTGTTGAATTTTATTATGTGGTTTTTTATTAGAGTGAAAGTGATAGAAAATACAGGAAAGAGAAAAAGAAAAACTTTCTTTGTTTGATTAGAATGAGAATAAGAGAAAGTGTAAGAAAATTATTTTTCTTGTGCAGCCCATTTAAGCATGGTTATATAACTTTGACTTTAAAATCACAGGAAATTTTATTTGGGGCTTTTTCGGACAGGATGCTTGACACTTTTTTCCCTTTAATTTCTTATTTAGCAGCAAAAAAAAAAAAAATCATTCAAATTAACTATTTTGAGTCATTTGACCGAAAAAAGAGAAATAACTTCACAGCTTAGCCACTCAACTTTGAAGAGAGAAAAAGTGACCGGCACTGCTCATTTGAACTCTTTTTAGTCTTGTTGTCCTTAACTTTTTTTCCGAAAAAATACTAAATTTTTTTCGTTGAGTTGAAACACTATTCCAGCATTAACCGTGAATTAGGAATTTTAAAAATAAAATTTCGTCAATGACTTTCTTGTTTTATTTCAAAAACATAAATTTTTTTCTAATTTCAAAATAAAATTTTGTCAATAAATTTCTTACTTGTTTTCTTTGAAATTCTTAAAATTAAGCTATGAAAACAATTATTTTGGGCTCAATTTTAAAGAAAACAAGTAAATTGAAAGAAAAACTTTAAGTTTATTTATAATATTTTTATTTTGAGATAAGATAAGAAATTTATGGACAAAATTTTACTTTTAAGATTCTGAGTTTACAGTTAATCCCGAAATAATTTTTTAAGTCAACGATGAACTTTTAGTATTTTTCTTAAAAAAAAGTTTAGAATTATATTTTTCTCGTAAAATTCTTACAAATTGTTTTTACACATATTCATAGAAAAATAAGCTTTGTACACGTATAAAAACACGAAAGATCTTTATTTAATTTTATATTTTAATTTTGTTGAAAAAATTATATTTAATTAATGAATGAATGCAAAAAAAAGAATTTAAATAATAATGAGGTGATGTAGTTATAATCAAGAGAAAGAAAGAGGAGATGATTTTTTGTATGTTTCCACTTTGGATAAAATGCACTAACCTCCCCTGACGTTTCTAACAATTACTTATACTTTTGAAATTATTAGATCATTACCCCTCTTCCGCTAGTTTTTATTAACTTTTGTTACTTTTCACCTTAAATTTAACTATTTTATCTTTCTTTCACACTCACTCCTTTAATAATTTTTTCAATAATAATTTTTGAAAAAATTTCATGCTTTTTTTTCAGGTCAAAAGATTAAAAAAATTTGTGCATATTTTTAAAAATTTATTTTCATCAATTAAAAAACGTGAACAAAAAAATAGAATACTGTCAAAATTTTAAAAAATAAAATTTTTTCATACATAATTTTTTAAAATTTTGATACTAATTTAAGAATCTTGCCTACTCCTTTAAATTGGTGCAGCTAATTTTTTAAACAAATGTGCATGTAAATACTTTAATATTTTGATCTAAAAAATAAGTATGAATTTTCATAATAAATTTTTAATAATATATGAAAAAATAATTGATCCACGATCAATAAAAATAGAAGTATAATTGATCCACACATAACAAAAATAGAAGTATATTTATTGTACATTCAGTTATTAACATTAAAATTTGAAAAAAAATTAAATTGATTTTAAAAATAAATATTCTCGTAACTTTGTACTATTATACTCTTATCGAACAAGCATACAATATTTTGAAATATTTAGCTTTTTAACATTATAGATTTTAGCTAAAAGTGTCATATTTATTGGCATATTTATTATTTTTATGAGGTACTTGTTTTTAGTTAAAAGTGTCAAATCTCAAAAATATTCCTCAAAAAAATTATTTAAAAAAACATTAAGGGATTGGGTGTGAAGAAAGGACAAACTAGTTAAATTTAAGGAAAAAATTAATGAAGTTAATGAAAACTAACAATGGAGGATAATGATATAATAGTTTCAAAAATAAGAGAGGTGATTGCATTTTCGGAAACCTCATAGGAGGTTCCTAAAATTTCTAGAAACCTCAGGAGAGGTCAGTGCATATCTTAGAGCATCCGCATTAGCCTCCTCAGATCTCAGATGTGCTCATTCCTTAATTTGAAGAGCCAATCTTCTTAATAATGCCCACATCAACCTCTCTATCTCTTCTTTCTATTTTCCAAAATAAATAGTGACTTTCTAGTTTTAGAGCATCCGCACTAGTCTCCTTATTTTTTTCTCCAAATTAGAGAGAAAATCTCACTTTTCTATTTTAGGGAGTCATATTTTGTAATGTCTCTTGCATCAGACTCTCTATTTTATCCCTATTTTATTAAAATATTCTTTTTTTCATTTTATATTTATTTCAAATGTTGTAAGGGAGGAGAAAAAAATTAAAAAAAAATGTTAAGAGTGAATAGTGACACCATAAACTAGAGAGTCACTATTCATTTTGGAGAATAGGAAAAAAGGATAGAGAGGCTGGTGTGGGAATTGTTTAAAAAATTTACTCCTCAAATTAGGGAAGGAGGAGGTTTGGGGAGATTGATGTGAATGCTCTTAGGGTGTCACTATTCACTCATAATATTTTTTTCCTCTCTTATAACGTTGAATTAAATATAAAAAGAAAAAAAATATTTTAATAAAATAAAATAAAGAGTCTGATGCAGAAATAAAAAAGTGAGTTTTTTTTTCGAATTTGGTGTAAAAAATAGAGAAACTCGTGCGGACACTTTTACCCTTTTACTTTTTATCCAAGAAAAAGAGCTTAACCGTAGATTGTAAGATCAAATTTCAGTTCACTCTCCGAAAGCCTGGCGCGCAGATATGGAATTCAAATGCTCTGATGTTCGTCTATGGAAAGAGTCTCTCTCTTCTTACAAAATCCGTATAGAATCCCTCAACAAGCCCGACCTCGTCTCCCTCGACGACTTCTACACCAATGAACTCCCCCTTCTCATTCACCAACGAAACCCTAATCCCTATATCACCACATCTGATCTCTCCAAGCTCATGCAGTGGAAGCTAACTCGAGGCAAATGGAGGCACTCTTCATCTTTCTCCATATTCTTATACATCTATGATTGTGTTTGTGTCTATTGATTGCTAATTGTATGTGAATTCCAGGCCACGGCTATTGGACTTCGTTTCGTCGCTGGACGAAGCCCTTGTAAAATCCGCATCTCAGAAGTCGTTTCAATATCTACCAGATATCTCCAAGGCCGTGTCGGAGCTCACTGTGTTGAAAGGTGTTGGTCCGGCCACTGCCTCTGCGGTTCTAGCTGCTTATGCGCCCGATGTCGCGCCATTCATGTCCGATGAGGTCAACTTATAATTTTCTTCTTTTTCCTGAAATGATTTTGTTGGTGTGCTGTTTTGTTGATGAAAGATAGTTTGATATGAACTTGTTTTGGAGGAGAAGGCTATGGTCGCAGCACTTGGTAACTCGAAAGACTACACATTGAAGCAGTATCTGTTGTTCGTGGATAAGTTACAGGCCAAAGCAAAGGTGAGGTTTTTTCTGTTTCATTTATGATGCAATTTCATTTGATGTTGATGGGAACATATTTGATTACGAGCATTTCAGACACTATTAACATTTAGAGAAAGCTATGGTCCATAAGAATTTTATGGCTACTCAAATATTTTGGTGTAGTTATGAATAAATGTATACCGCAGAAAAGTGAAGTTACATAGTAATTTTTTTTTTTATCTATGTTATGTATTATTTTGTTCATATATGTTAAGCATTTTTTTGCTGTAGTTATGGATAGTTACAAACTTTACGGTCAATGTGTTACACATTCTTGCTAGTTTGATTTGTTACAACTTTTTATGGTGCTAATTATGCATTATTTTTTGCTGGTTACGAATAGGGGTGTATAGTATGCACACAAATATTATGACTTATTTTGACTTGTTACGAAATTAGTTGGTTTTAGTTACAAAATATTGGTAAAGACTAAAAGTGTGTATCACAGGCTTCTTCCAATTTTGGTACTGTTCTTTTTCTTGTTCGAGCTCAATATGGCAGAGAGAGAATGACAGTGTTTAATCATTATGGATCAACTTATCTGCAATTAATTTTTAGTTATTCAACTCAATTACACGTCAAGCAAAGTGTTATGCAGAATCATTGCTAATGCTTAATGAATATATTTAATGATTATCCAGTTCTAGCTTTCCAAACTTCTCTCATGATGAATGCAGATTTTATAATTTTGTACATTTTTTTTGACATGCTAGCCATGCTTCGCTGTGCTTCTTCGTAGACCTCTTCAAATTTCTTGAATTCTTTCTCGTCTGTGTGAATGTGATTTATATCTTGATGACTGATATTGAATATCAATTTCACCCAAATGAAATGGTGCCATGGTCCATGTCATTTCAAGAATACAAAAATTTAAGTCATCCCTCTCTCCACCAGTTAAGTACTGACTATTGAGTGACTTGTATGTAATAATATAATTTGGCAGGGAGAGATCATGATATGAACTTATCAATCAAGTACCATTCTCACGAGCAGCTTAAGCTTTGGATGAGTTGGTGCTGCTTTAACTATGGTTCGACATTGCCTGCACGAATTTATAGGAGCTGAACGATTGTTAATGATAGTTAGACATCGCTTCCGCAACTTCATAGGAGCTGAAGCATTTTTATGATAGATAGATATCGCCTGCGTAAATTCATAGGAGCTGAAGCATTTTTATGATAGACAGATATCGCTTGCTAGGAGCTGAAGCATTGTTAATGTAAAAGAAGCTAACCTTCCTAAGCCTCAATGTTCTTAGAGCTTTGGCTTGATGTTATTAAAATACATGGAGTTGATCAATTAAACTAAAAACCTGTACTGTAGAAATTGTATGGTGAAGTATTCTGGTTTTTTTCCAAAGATTTTTGTTTTGGATACAGTAACATGTCATATTCACCATATTTTGATTTAATAAAATAAGACCTGTGGTAGACTCAATCTCATATTCACCATGTTTTGGATACGGTAACATGTCATGCATATGGACATCAATATATTTAAAGTACAGAGCGTGTTTATTTTCCCCTTAGTAAATTTGAAATCATTTCACACACGTAAACATCCGGCCTTGTCTTGCAGACTTTAATGTCCCAATACATGGCTCTCGTGTTCATTTCAACAGGCATGGCTTTCCTAGTTTATATTTCATGCCATTAGGTGGTGTTGCAATCCAGATGCCTCTCGTAATTGTATTGCAGAACCGTTTTGGACATTTTCGCTTCCAGTCATTCTTAAGGCTGTATTTGGATCAACGATTTTGGAAAGGAAATAAAAAATTTCAACTATTTAACTGCTAGCAACGGTAGAATACAACTTTTCCACTCTTTTTTCCTTTTACAGACTTAAATTCTTGATCCAAAAGTGGACTACTGAGGATAATTTGCTCGTGATTGTGTTGCGCGTCACATGTTTGCACATGAGATATGTAGTTTCAAGACTTAGCGGTCCAGATTTTTTATTTGTTGCACTATATGCACGAATACCAGATGCTGATCCAGATCTTCAACTAATTTCAGTTTTTCGACGACAGACTTGATAAATGACACTCTTTATAGAGGATGGTGCATTTATCTCTCTTGCATTTTCACATGTTATTTACTTAGTTTAATTGTGCAAAATTGTTTGTTATAGGCTAACAGCTATGTAATTCTGTCCAAATTTATATGCTTCTGCCAAGTATCTGACACTTGGATATGAGCATACGGGAGTTTTCTTTGAAGAACTGTTCCTACTCATGGATTATTGCTGGTCTTTGGTGTAACACCAATTGTAGGAATTGAGTGCAGAAGGGGAAACATTCACACCATCAGATGTGGAAAGAGCTCTTTGGAGTTCTACAATAGCAGCCAAGATGCCAGCACCGTTAGCAAAACGTGATCCCGAGGCTAAATCAACCAGAAACTCCAAAAGAAAAAGAAAACAATAACCCTGACGATATCTGGGTTAGTACAAGTTCTTCTCTTAAGTTTTCTTGTTGGTAAGTTGCTGGTTGCTTCTTTGCTGCCAAAACCATTTGCCAACTTCTGTGTAGCAGCCTAATTATGTTTCAAAATTTTCAGTCGTTTTTACGTTTGGTTTTAAGTTTCAACTGTCTATGTAGCTTCTAACTCAACCTTGCAATATACTCCTATTATGTATTGGAATATTGCCCCAAGCAAACTGATGTAGTCCGTTATCCTGTTTCGGTATGTCGGTGGTTTTCTCCCGGTTGTTCTTACCTAAGGTCCTCTTTGGTAGCAGTCAAATGAGGGGATAAAATTTGGACCCCGAAAATAAAAATTTGAGTTGTCATATCTGGGTTTTGATAGAGGCTTTGGACCTTAGATACATATCAGGGGTCCAAATTTTATCCGGGGAATAAAATTTGGATACCCCTCCCTCTATCCATATCTTATCTCCCTCCATATCCCCTTCTATTTACTCAAATGCCATTATTAATTATAATAATATCATTCTTAAATACGAGAATGTTATTTACATACTTATATTTGTCGTATTTTCTTTCCACAAAAAATACTCAAATAAGTTTTTTTATAACTATTCACTCTTATATAATAAATATCCCTTTTTATTATAATTTTCTCTTTTACTATATTTACCATATCCCTTCTATAATTTTGAGATGGATCTTTAGTCTATAGAGGAAGAACTTGAGTGATCAGTAGAGTCTACCAGAGGTCCTATTTTATTACCAAACTGCTCAATTTGTAGGGTTTTGCAGGTAATAAAATTGAGCAGTTTGGTAATAAAATAGGACCTGTGGTAGACTCTACAGATCACTCAAGTTCTTCCAAATCATTCTGATCACACAACGGCAAAGATCGCATTATATCATGTTTGTCTTGTACAAAACGAATGGTCGGATAAATATTGCTTTTAAATCAAGTTGTTTTATTGCATGGATTAGTTGTTGGAAATTTTTTTGATGCACTAGAAAATTGTGCTAGGTTATGAATGTCTACACATAATAATCAAAGCAAATTAATAATTAAGGAGAAAAGATTTAGAATAGCATGTGGAGTAATCGAGTCAAGTGAATGATGCTCTCTTTAGGAAGAATACAATTACTTCTGCACAAAGTTGAATGGTATTTTTTTCTCTAAAATACAACGATCTTCGAATTTTATTCCGTGCTGCAAAATAAACTTAAGAGTCAATTGTACCTTCTTAACATTAAAAAAAGATCAAAGAAAATTTGAAAAATATAGGTGGGCAAATGAGGACCCTTTATTTGCAAACTTGGAACGACAGGGAGGGAGGAGATGGGGTAGGAAGTAACATTTTGAGAACTGTTTTGTTTTTTGTTATATATCTTTTGCTGTAGCGAAAATACGTATTCACAAATTTTAAGGAATAAACTTGTATAGAATAAATAAATTAGTTAATAAAATTAAATTTTATATTATAACAACAATCCCCCACATAATTAATAGTTTTACAAGAGTGTTTTTATTGTGCCATGGGTATATATGTTTGTCAAACTTGATTTTACACTTACTACTAGCATGCTTCAATTTGAAAAATCGTAGTAAATAAAGTCTTGAACTAGGACTATACATCAAACTTATGCTTACTACACACATAGTAAGTGAATCAATTTATGGTTCTAGAACAGCTTTGTGCATTAGACGGACATGTGCACGTATCTCGTTACAATGAGTACTATCTTTAGAGAATAATTCAATTTTTCACAACAGCGACTCACTACCACACTTATATAGGTGTGTCCTCTAAAGGTAATTTGTGACTAAAACCCTATAGAAATTCTACTTTAAACACATTCATAGCTTAACTATTCTTAATATAGCCCCATTAGTTGAGCACTATAGGAATAGGACAAGAGAAACCCCTTTAATAATTATAGTGCTCCTCCTAGTCACCCTTCATCTTAATTGTTACATATTGAACCTTATTCCTAGAATCTCCGATCTCAAAGGTTAGGTGTTCATCGAGGTGACTAACTTATAGTCTCATTTGCCTCAATGATTCAACGGCTAGCCTTCGTGCTAATCTTTTAGTAAAATAGCCTACTATATTCTTTTCATACATCACAAAATCAAGATCAACCACTCTTTGAGATAATAATTACTTGATAGAAGCATGTCTCATCCTGATCTCTCTTCTTCTCATTAAAATTTTTATTTTTAGCTTTGACAATGATAGCTTGATTGTCACAATGTATAGAGAATGCATGGTGGATCGAGCAAATCTATCAATAAAATAGAAGTCTTTTTCCATTCAATTTAAAGATACATTGCCTTGTTGAGGCAAAAACTGTATGATCTTGTTGAAATGCACCATTGTTATCTCAAGTGAGAGTATTTGGTCAATTTAGATTGGGATAATTTACATAAAAATCTCTTCATCTATCATTTGATTTTACTTAACTTCCTTTATTTTTTAGATTGAGACAATTTACATAAAAATCTCTTCATCTATCATTTGATTTTACTTAACTTCCTTTATTTTTTAGTTGTCCCAACGTACCTTCTGATCTTTTCAAATTTAACAATCGACCCATTTTGAATTGATACAGTTAGAGAAGAATACGATAAGTAGTCATGTGTATCAATTCAAAAGGGTTCGATCGTTACATTTAGAAAGATCAAGGGGTGCAATGAGACAATTAGAAAATAAAGGAGATTAAATGAAATCGAGTGATAAATAAAGAGAGTTTTGTATAAATTACCCTTTAGATTGTAGATTAGATTTTCCTCTTTAAAAGAGCTATCATTTTTTTTTTGCCTAGTTTTAATACTTGATGCGCTTGATTGCCTTTTTTTCAGTAGAATCTCACGATTAAATATAATAGAAGTATAGTTTTATCACTTTATGTGAATCTACCACCTAAAGAGAGGCCCTGTTGAATTTCATAAACCCTTCTGTTTTCCAGACGGATTTTACTTATTTTAGTTGACTACTATGCGATGGACTGTAGTCATCATAGAACTCGTCGTTCTAGGTAATGTCATTAGACTTTCTTTGAATTTTTACTTATCTCGAGGGGAATTTTTTTTTCTCTATTAAATAAAAAGATTTCTTTTCTTTTCGTATCAACATTTTCTATGTTAAAACAAAGCCTTGATCGTGTTTTCCTGAATTTACCATATGATCTATACCAAAGCTTATTTATACAAATAAAGAATTACACTTCAAATCAAAAGAGGGAAAAAGATGTCAGCTTCAATCATCTATATACACACAAAATATGCCAACAAGAACTAAGAGCTCCTAGCAGTAATGTATATAGAAGACAATGCCTTGATGATGTTGTTCCTTCGCATACTTGCTAGAATAAAGAACAACATTAGAGACCTTATTACGCTCACTTTGATAATGGAAGGGAATATTATCAGACTGATACAGATCCCTTTTAAAGAGCTGTAAGTGAAATCAAGAAAATCCTAGAAGAGTCCTAAAGTTAAGGCAAAAAAGATTCTATTTGCACACTTACAAGCCCACTGCCCCTTGTAGCTGAGTGGCTTAACCCTCGGTGCTGGAGGCCGAAGAAAGAAACAGATGGATTAATCCGGGTTGTGTTAAGATAAGATGAAAATAGTGATGAAAAGGTTTCCCTGAATTTGATTGAAGATCAAAACCCAGCCGAAGTGGACGGCCGTTTATGAATGGAGATAGTTCTCCACCTTCACCATTGAAATCCAAGCTTATCCACTACTTTCTGAGAGTGAAAAAGAAACAAAAAATCATCTGCAGTATTAAAGATGACCCCAAGTAATTTCACACAAGGCATCATGGTAACTTCAAAAGTGCACCAGTCAAAACTCCATCTGCTGCAGCATTAGTATTCCACTTCCAGTAATCTTGATTCTTGAGTATAGAACGCAAAGTATAGAGCCCTTGGATTGAAATACTTAAGCATAAATATAACTACTGAGCAGCAGAGAAAGTATATGCAAAAACTACAGATTGCTGCATCAGTATGAGAATCTGCTTACAAACACAACCTTAGAACTATAACGGCATGTATAGCTATCTACTTTTTTTGGCCTCCTTTCCCCCTTTTACCCTTCTTGGGCTTGTTATTTCCCTTCCCCTTGTTGGTTTCAGCATCACAACTGTTTACACCGTTCTGCATTCCCGACACAGCAGTAGCCTCCAAAGTCTTGCCTTTATCGGATGTGCTAGTTTCATCAACCTTCTTGTGATTGCCTTCGTTTTCGTATGATTTACTGGTCTCTGATGCCTCACTGTAACCATTTGTATCATTAGGCATCCACAGCTGATTCAAGGAAGTTTCCAGATTTGGCCTTCTCAAGTGGAAACTTGTCAAAAGTGACGTAATAATTGGTATGTTTTTCTTTAGTTCACTGTCACTGAAGAACAACAAACACAATCCTGTTAATTCAATAATTCACTAAAATGAAGAAGCAGACAGGCATGAAGTAGGCACTTTGGTTCATGGAAATGGTTCTACCATGCGTGATACTGTCAGTTAATTCTACTGACAGGATATGAAAGTAACAAATTACCTTGTGCCACCTAGTTACTATTAGAAGTTTTGAATAACAATATCATTGGAAAAAAAAGCATAGACTAATATCATTGTTTCACCAAATAAAACCTAGCTGCTGAAATATGAAAAAGAAATACTGCCCGGTTGCAGCACCAAAATCCAGAATTAGTACATCAATCAGGTCTTGTATTCCAAAATCCAAAACTACAGGAAAAATGAATTGTTCTTGACACATGCACTGAAGCAAATTAGATGTTTTCACTATCAGTCTATTTGTAAGTATCAACAAGACAATCGCTTACCAAGTAGTGGTAGATGTTTCCCAGTAAGACGGTCTCAAATGAAATAATCAAGAACCAAATGCAATATGCATCTATACATGGATAGATAAGCACAGGTGAAGCTAAATTCTAGCAAAGATAAAGTGTTGTTCAGTAAAGTTTCTGTTTCGTGTATTTTGATTCTCTTTTCAAAAATTCTGAAAACTGTAAACAAAGAAATTCCATAAATGTTGTCGTTTCTGAAAGAACCGTACCAGTATCCAAAATTTTCGAAACTTTTGGAGAAAAAAAAAGGGAAGGGAGTTTCACTTGTTTTCAAAACAAGATTTCACTATTCTTCCCTCACCGCAACATTTGGCCATCCCCCTATCGTGGGAATGCCTCCAGCGACCACCGATAACCATTGGAGCAACCTTCAGCCACATCCAGTTACCGCCTCTGATGTCCCTACCTCCTTCAACCACCCAAAGCAGCTGGCAACCACCTCTGGAAGCTCCTCACCCCTCTGGCACCTTAGCTCTGTTGACCCACTCCAACCATCCCCCGTCTTCCGCCGACAAACTCCCTCTCACTGGCAAACTTTTCAGTGACTTCCTTGATTTCAAAACAAGTTTTGGAACATGTGTGCGCAAATATGATTTTTGCTCTTATATTTTTAGGCAAGAAAATAAAATTTATCTCTTGTTTATTGTTGATAAAAAATGGAAAACTAACAACATTAACCACCATAACAATTAAACACACCTCACATTCAGTGCAGAAGATAGCTGCTTAAACTCATCAAGCGTTCCATTTTCTTCAAGCGATGAAAAAAGGTTGGTGGGGTTGACTCGCGCATGACACCCGTCCCTTGGCATGCGAACAGGAGTTCCAGCTTCATTAAAGTCCATCTTCTCATTGGATTTAGTCAGCACAGCAGATATGATGTTTATAATTTTCTCTAAATCCACCTGGAAAACATACAACAAAATGAAAAGGAATCTACGTAAAACTAACATCATTATGTCCGAATATACCATTGCATAAAACTTAATGTCAAAAAAACTTGCAGCACCTTTATCTTTGAGACATTAGACACAAAATTCTGTACATTTCCATGTCCTATGTTATCTACAGCCTTCAAAGCATCAGATATTTCCCCAAAGAACCGAGGGATCAGTTGCAGGTTGCCTTCATCCGTATTCTGACTTTCCACAGTCTGGTCTGTCAAGGAAGCTGAGCTTGAAAATGGAGCCTTAGAAGTCTTCTCTTGATTTTCATTGTTCAAAGGAAGTTCTTTTCCACATGAAATGGCTGTATCCAACCCAACAGCTACGATTTGACCTCGAGGGTCTTTATGATCCATGGGAAATAATACTTCCATAATGTCCTCTCTGCTCTGGGTAACTTTCAAGTCCACAAAAATGGAATGAGGACATACAAATTTGGAACAATTTTCTCCCAAGCTCACTATAACAAGAGGATTCCCAATCTTCATAAATGCTTCTGCAATTAGACTAGTATCTGCGCGCTTCCTTACTCTCCCAAAGACATCACAGAACTCACTTGGCAGCCAAGATGTAATATCCTTCCTCCCCAGCAACTCAAAAAGTATATTATTATACTTCCCACAGTTCAAACAAAGCAAGCAGAGCATAATAACCAATCTCAGCAACAGCAATGGATAGTAGGAATCGAAATTCATATTTGACTTTTTTATCCACCCTACCGTAGCTTTCTTATCGCAAAGGGTCTGTCTGATTATATTTGCCACAAAATAAAAGATGTCGCCCATTGGAAATCGCCTATAATTTGCTACATCAGCACTTTGTTTGGCAGTTGGTTGCTCACAAATTAGCCACTCAACAAATGAAGATTTTGAGGTAAAAAGAAACCCACGGAAGGAAGACGCCAGTATCAAAAGCCTCTCAACAAGATACATGAGACAACTAGGTGATATATAGTCATGTTCTCTCCAATGGGCATTATAATAAGCATCTTTCAAAGCTTTGTAAAACTTATTTGCAGAAGATACCTCTCTTGGAGCAGCGATCAATACGCCCGATGCAGATTCCAGCAATGGTTCTGATTCCGTGTTTCTACTTAGGTCATCAATAAATTCCCTCCACACTGAATTCGCATCAAACCTCTTTGAAATTTTCTTGTATGTTTCTTCAGTCGGCTTTCCAGAACCAAGCCATATCATTACCACCCTCCCAATTTGCCCATAAGTCAGCTCACCCTTGAAGCTAATGTTTACAAGAATAGTCTCTTCAAGTAAATTCTGGGAAACCTTGCTTCCCCTCAGAGAAGCCATATCCTTGGTCGAAGATTTCCACCAGTCTACAGGGAAAGCATTTTTGAAATACACAGTGGAGAGTTTGAGAAAACTGTGGAGCTTCTGAGCATCGTGGTACTTACAATCAAGATATTTGGATCCCAGAAGAAACTTCGTCACCTCAAATATATAAAGAAGAGCTATGCTTCGACGGAAAACAGACATGGAATTCTTAACTGAGAGCTTATGAAGGGCTTCAAGATTTTCCAACACCTTTAGACCGACAGAAAGCAATTCCGATCGCCAATGACTCCTAGCAGCGGAAACAAAATGGCGAGCATCAATGGATACCAGCTTTCCACTTCTGTGAAGAAACCTACTTTCTTTCAGCCAATCAGCATCAGAGTTCAAAATAACATAGCTTATGTTCATGTTATTCAACTGCCTTCGAACACCAAAATAATTCAAACAGAAGTCACCGTAGTTGATACTGTCATTGAAGTTTTGGTTTTCAAGACTACCAAGGTACTCGAAGATATTCTCAACCTTCTCTGTCCAAAGATTCCAAATCCAAATCAGCGTTCCAATGGAAACCCGGTTTTGCAAAACAATTTCTTCAGAATGCTTAATAATATCCGCTGCTAGCCCATCTTCCCACTCATACTTTGCACTCGAATGCAGATGAACATCTAGAATTCTTCGAATGGATAAGATTTCACCTGTGAGGCTTTTATTACTACGTGAAGCATTCAAATATTGGTTCAACATGTACAAGTTCGTTTCTTCATTTGATAAAATGCTTGCCTCAGTGTGAACAAATTCGTAGAAGAGATCTGATTCATTCTTTGCAAATGACTTGGCTTTATGTAAAATCTCCTCCTTTCGTGGAAAATGATTCAGTGGCCAACCTTTGCTTTTGGATACCCACATAGAACTGGCAAAGACATACCATAGGATAAGCATGGATGCCTCATTGAAACGTCCAGCTTTCCCTAGCAAATCAGCCTCAAGTAGAATATCACCTCTCACCTTCGCAATCTGTGCAGCCTCCAAAAAGTTTCCGGATTCTTCTTCCATGATTAAAAGCTCATCAAGGCAATTCAAAGACTTCAAGAGTTTGCGCCTTGAATCAATTGAGTTAATAGCTCTCACAAATTTCATCATGGATTGATTATCCTTGGTTTCATAATAGTGAAATGCACAACTCTCAAGGAACTGTTGTTCAATTTTGACAATTTCGCTACTTCTTTTGGCCATAATATGATCTCGCGGCGCCTGTTGTTTCCAGTACTCGATGTACTTCAAGCCGATGTCAAATAATTTTCCTTTGCTGCAAACTGTCAAGCACTCTGAAAAGTAATTCCCCCTAGCATAAACTTCAGCTGCCTTGTTATGACAACCTGCCATAGAGAAACATTCCCCGGCTTTTTTCAGCTCAGATTCCCCGTACTTCTCTAAATAAATTCTTCCTGCAATAGTAAGCCGTTATAAGCTGAATGTCAGATAATGTAAATTCCAGAGTGAATTTACGTTTACATTTGAATACTTGAGACTTGAAAAAATACAAACTATAATACTAGAACTGAGGGAAGACAAACTAGAGCAAGCGGATTGATGCTGTAAACCATCTTAAAAGAATTCTTCATGAGATCAGAGTTTCACCCTTGGTAAAAAGTAAAAAAAATTGAATTTGAGCATAGTTATTATGGAGCCCTTTCATAGTCCAGATATTTAAAAAAAGAGAACATCCAGGCTTATCATATGCTACGTTTTCAGAAGCATATTTGCATCCAAACAAAAAGAAAATCCCCACGACGCCAAACCAATTGTATTAATCCACACTTGCACACACACAACAACAAACAAAGAAAGTAGGAGAACTGTAACCTTTCAAAAACATTCTGTACAATGATTGGATTGTGCATAATATCAGTTAGTTCGTAACTCAAAGAAAACTGTAGGGTGTGTACTTTATCAAGAGAAGAGAATAGGAAATGCATTTGTGGATACATGAACTCAATATAAGGTAGTTCAGTATATAAATTCCACTTTACAAAAGTTCTATAACATGCACCTAATATATACTAGTTGACATATCTCATATGTTAATACCAGATTAGCTCTTGGTAATTGCCAGTTTTAAAATATGATATATTCCCATTTTCCAAGGAAAGAAGCATTTTTCAAAAATTAGAGATCACAAGGCTGCTCAAAATTGTCAAACTGAAATAAAAAGTTTGAGTTCCAAGCAGCAATTTCGACATGATATAACCACTTGAGAGATAGAGAAACAGCACCTGCTCTTTCATACTCCCCCAATTCATAAAAGCATTGGGCAGCAGATTCAGTGTCACCAATAGAATCATATATGTCAGCAGCTTCCCTTAGAGCATTAGAGGTCCCTTCAGGATTTGAACCACGCATACGGTCTGCGGCTGCTCTATGGCAAGCAGCCTTAGCTCTTTTTTCCCACAAAGTGTCTTTAGCCCTTTCAAAGCACATCGTTGCCATCACATAGTTATTCTCATGAAAGAGCTGAAAAACATGTAAAGATAATACTTTTAAGTAAAATCAAGACAAGATCCCACAAACAGAAATGATGATTACTATAATCCCTTAATCCCTATTTTTCAGTTCACTTTTCATTTTAGCTGCTCCTTAACGAATGTCTATTTTTGAGAAGTCAATGTGCAAAATTTAATAACACTGTAGTTTTGTCCTTCTCTTTTGAAATTAATGAAACTACTAGAAAGAGACGGAAGAAAATACGGAGAAGTTCCATGGTAATATGGAAAAGTTAAAATTTACAAAGTTTAATACTTTTGTCTACTTAAGAAGTTGGATTCCCCCAAATGGACTCACAAAGAGGTACAATAGGAGCAATAATATTGGGAGGGATCAAGCAGACCTTGATACCTCGTGCCTTCCACTCCTCTGGGCTACTTGCAACTTGCATTGCTTGAGCAAGCGAATCATCCAACTGTCTTACTTGGACAAAGTCCTTCTTCTTCCAATAGTCAAACATAGGCTTGGAGAGGTCCTCAATATTCTCACAAATCCATAATCTTTGCCTCGTACGAGTAATTGCCACATATAGTTGCTTCAGTTCAGAACACAAGACATTGTGTCTTGCCTCGTTGAAACTTGGAAAGGGAGTACCAGCATCCAGCAAATCTTGTTCTTTCATGAACCCATATATTACTCTCCATTGATTTTTCAGAGGTGATGAGCCAAAAAAGTTGTACAGCAATACATCCTATACATGATAAGAAAAAAGGTCAAAAGAAAGAATAAACTATCTGAGCTAACACTTGGTTGTATAACATCATAACCTTTGACCAAAAGAAATGCCAATGGCACAATAGTCACCAGTTATTTTTTACCATGCCAAACTGGTCAATGTCAATCGGTAGTAACCATTACCCCACAATAGAAGGATCAAAATTTTGTTTCTGCATGTTACTTCGGTTAGTTAGAAATGAAAAAGTATCAGAAATATTTTTACAGGTTTTGGAAACATTTCGAAAATGTAGTCAGAGCACAATAGGAATGTCAATAGAATTTTGCAAAGAATGAATAATTAGATGATGGATGTTTCTAGAAGGTGTCAAGACATATTCTATGTTTCTATATGGTTCCTAGAATTTCGACATGTTTGGTGCATTACAACATGTGCCATTGAATCATAGGAATCTAAGAATTCCAAAATATTTTGTTTTGGCCTCCTAAGAAATGGAAACACTTCGGCCCTTTCGAGTGGAATGAAAGCAAATTCTGTTTCTTGGGAATTGTAAATGAAATGGCTGGTCAGGTAATTGATATGATCATGCTTCTTTCATCTTGAGTCTTGACTAATTTAACTAAATTACAGGCAGCCCAAATGTAAGAAACTGTATCAGTTCACTGAGGCTAGGAATAAGCTCAATAGAAAAGAGTCCGAATTACCCTCAACCTGAAACACAAGATAATAAATATAAATAATAAAAACAAACACATACCTGAAATTCTAAACCCTTGCACTCCACAATAGTCAAAACAAGAGCTTGCTTTCCTACATGTTCAGATATATCCTGCCTAGCAAAATCATCTCGTACTAATATCACCTGCTCAGCACCAAAACCAACTATGTCCCCACTTACATTTCCGCTCTTTCCAAAAATAGTTACAATCGCATTTTCATTGTTGCCAGATTCAAGAAGAATTGGAGCCTCACCATATATTAGGCTTGTCTCTGGTTCCAAAATATCAACAGAATGACTAAAGAAACGATACAGTAGGTCAATTACACTCTGTGCTAATTTAAGAACACCATCATGGGTACGAAAGTTTTGCTTAAGATTGCGAACTTTTGATAGAAGTCCTTTATTCTTTCTTTCAGTGGATCCATCACCTCTTGATTCCAATACAAACTCTTTGTAGAACAAATTTCGTATATCTTCGAACCTAAAATCGATTCCTCTAGCAATTGTTTGAGCTGTATCGCCCGCAAAAACAAAGCCTTCGTCCACATTCCGGCAGATATATTTGAAAAGAGCAATTTGTCTCACTGTCAAATCTTGAACTTCATCAATATAAACAAAATCCATTTGATCCCCTTCAAATCTTCCATTCCTTAATCGAAAATGAAGATCATTAACTAAATCAGCTGAATCAAATTCACAGTTTTTCATTTTCATTTTTTCATAATCTTGAAAGATGGAATATATTTTCTCTCTAATCTGCCTGCTCAAAGTGGACACCCGACCATCAGACAATGAAACATAATTTTCGTGACTGATTTTACCCTCGTGGGCCTCCCCCACTCCAAAGCCACCTTTTATATGAGATATTATCTCAGTGAAGACTCTGGAAGGATCAAGCTTCTTTGTTAGCTGACAATTGAAATGTGGCCAGTAAAACGAACAAAACCTCTCGTAGCTGACCTCCTTTGTTCTTAGAAAAGTTTCCAAAGCAACTGATCTTGAACTTGTAGTACCACAATGAGAATGTTCACTTACACCAATGAACCTTTCAAAGTATGAATTTCCCAATGTCCCATCAAGCATCATTAAGAACTTATGAAATGTGACAACAAGGGGGTACTTACTAGGGTGAACATCAACAAAGGAATCGGGGATATCCTTAAAACCTGATGTATCCTCCATATCAATCGAACTGTTTTCTTCAGAGAAGCTCCCCCCACGACAAAACCTATGCAAAAAACAATGGCTCGTGTTTAAATAGAATGCCTTTTGCATTAATGAGAAAGAGCGCAGAGTCACTTGTATAACACAAATTATTTAAATGCCTTAAGAAGAAATATCCAATACATAATCAGAAGATAATATAACATTCATTGCCAACTCGAAAACACAATTGGTCAAATCAATCTCTCACAAGAGTTACAAGTAATGTTAAGTGTTGGGAAGAGGCTGATGTAGTACAGGAAATAAATTATATAACCAATAAAAAAGAACACTAGTAAACAATATCCTTGAAAGCGCTAATTTCTTGTATATGTTGTGCAACGTGTTCTACAATTCAGTTTGCTAAAGCATAAGCAAGTTTGGGCAACTTTGGTCCAATCAGTGGTTGTTTTGCTTAACATTCGCAACATATTTAGATGGTTTGAAAGAACATCTTTATGGTATGAAGCCAAAGTGCAATTCATTTTCTCTCATGAAGGTGCTAGGTGAAATTTAAAACACATAAACCCCGTCAATGATTAAAAACCAAAATATTCCTCATAATAGACATCATGTGGCCATAAGTTAATAGAAAAATATCCAAAATTCACTTCTTCTGATTAAATGAAATAATATTCAGACTCAGAGGAGATAACAAAATTCCATGAAGATAAATAAAAATTAGGGAAAAGCAGTACTTGACTTCCCTTCCTATGTTGCTTTCTAAAAGAATCAAAGAAAGGGAGATGCATTCAAACTGTCATTCCTCGAGTTCTCCAATCACAGTTTAGGTTGCTTAGCTAAATGAGCAAGATGAGACATACATACACTTCCGTGGAAAATGTTAATGATGGGAATGTGAATATTCTGTTACCTTATTTAGCGTAGAATATATGTGTTGCCTTATTTAGCGTAGAATATACATATTGCCTTATCTAGCGTAGTTTTCCATATTGATAGTTAGGGTTCTCTATTTATTCATGTCTTATGCGCTGTAAGATTATTCAGTTAATATATACCTAGGGTTGTTTCCTCCTTTCAATATTCTATCATGGTATCAGAGCCCTAGGGTTTTGATTGTTCATACGGGCGATTTGTTCTTCTCTCAGAACCTCTCTCGCAGTCAGGCAAAATTTGTTCCCAACTCGACAATCTGTTTCTCGCTATTACTCTCTGACAAAACTCTGACTCACCATTTGTTTCTCTGATTCGCAATCTGTTTTTTTGCGGTTTCTCTCTAAAGAAACGGGTAACTGATGACTTCTTCGGACCATATCATCTGCTACCTATGGCACCATTCTTTTTGGCTCGCTATTTCTTTTCCTAACGTGATCTCAATCTCGATCTTCCCCTCTTGGATCTCCGGCGCAGCCATCATCGACAGCCAGAAGGGGCGATACTGGTGTTGAGTATTTTGGGAAGGTCGTGGGTCAGAAGCTAGAGCAAGAAAAGTTGTCGGGACACTGGCCTTCGAATATATTCCAGTGGGTCACTTGGCCTTTGAATATATTCAAATGGGTCAGCAGCTGAGACAAATATCACTACAGCATACATTTGGCTTTTGAATAATTCGGATATATTCTGTCTTTATTTAAGTTGCGTTTGCATCTCCTATTTTTCGATATGGCTGGTAATAACTCTGATTCTTTGCAAGCTATTAGCGCAAAACTAATTGGCACCAATTATACTTATAGGGCTTATGTTATGAAAAATTTTATCATGGGAAAGAACTATGGGATTATGTTTCTGGTGATGTTACAATCCCAATAGAACCTAAAGCTAAAAAATATGTCGAGTCACTTTCGATTAGGCGAACAAACAATGCCAAGATAATTACTTTGATAAATAATTCCATGGATCAATCAATTGGAGTTCATTTTGCCAAATTTAGCACTGCAAAAGAAATTTATGTCGACTTTATGTTCAATCAAACTTTGCAAAACACTATCAACTTGAGCATGAGATTTGTGCTACTTCCCAAGGAAATAAGGGTATTCAAGAGTTTTATTCAGTGATGACTAGTTTGTAGGATCAACTAGCCTTCACGAAACCTGCTAAATTGAGTGCCCATAAGGAATATTTGCATTTACAGGGAAGAACAACGGTTAATACAATTTCTAATGGCCCTCCGGGCCAATTTTGAGGGTATTCGTGGCATCATCCTCCATCATACCCCACTTCCTCCAATTGTTAATGAGTTGTTGGCTGAAGAGATTCAATTTCGTACTACCTCGAGTCAGGGATTGCTTCCCTCCTCCAGTCTGACAGTCTTTGTAGTGCCCTCGGCCTCTTCTGCTCCTCTACTACCTACTCCACAGACACAGATTGCTCATAATTCAGGCAGATCTAAGCCTACTGTTCGGGTGCCACCAGATGAGTGTAGTTTTTGTCAACAAAAGGGACATTGGAAAGTTGCGTGCCCTAAAAAGGAACGTAAAACCTCTCATTCAACTACTTCCTTCTCTCACCCACCGCAACAATTTTCTCACTCTTCTACGGCTTTTGCCCTTCCTACATCTGCATGCATTTCATCTGCTCCCTCATTTGAGCACTTTCAAGCATATCAGGCATTCTTGGTAGCCACTCAATCGGATTCTCTGCAAGCTTCTGCTATGACCACCTTTTCGACAGGTTTACATGGTTCTCATTCCACGGGTACTTTACCCTTTACGTGGACTTTTCACCATATGGCTCCTCACATCTCTCCTTACTAATTGTGTTTCTCCTTCCTCCCCTGTTCACATTGCCACAACAAATGGGTCTTATATGAATGTTGTGTCTATTGGCTCTATTGCATCCTCTTCCCTCTCTATCTAATGTTTTATGTTTTGCACCTCTCTTTCAGTATACCTTTAATTAGTCAACTGTCTGATTCTGGTTTCGATGTCTTATTCTCTTCTTCTGGTTGTATTGTGTAGGTTCGGGTGTCAAAGAAGCAGACTGGGACCGAGCGTAGAGTTGATGATCTCTACCTTTTGAAAAACTTGCATGCCCCAGTCCAGCCGAGTTCAAATGCTTTGTCTTCTCTTTGTCTAGATGAGAAGTCCTCTCCTTTTTATCTTTGGAATTCTCAATTAGGTCATTTATTTAGTGACAAGTCAAAACATTTGGTTAAATCTAGTATATTGGGAACTCTCCCTATTCGTGATATTTCTGAGTGTTGTGGCTGTAAATTTGCCAAAATGTCTGCTTTACCATTTAATAAAAGTGCTTCCATTTCTCCTCCTCCTTCTTACACTGTTCATACTGACGTCTGGGGTCCATCACCTTTTACAACAAAGGATGGGTCTGTCTACTATGTGTCCTTTGTAGATGATTATAGGTTTACATGGGTCTATTTAGTGAAACACAAATCAGAGGTCTTCCATATATTCGGTCTTTCCCATGCCACGATTAGAACTCAGTTCTCTACGTCTATTAAAATTCTTCGTTCTGATTTAGGTGGAGAGTATTTTCTAAATGACTTTACCAAACTTTTGTCTGCCTATGAAATTATTCACTAATCCTCATGTTCTAATACATCTGCAAAGAATGGTCGCGCTGAGCGCAAACATCGTCACCTTCTTGATACAGCTAGGTCTCTCCTTTCATCCTCTGTTTCCTCTGTATTTTGGGGCGAAGCTGTTCTTACTGCAGCCTATCTCCTGAATCGAATGCCCACACCTCTTGTTTCTAGCATATCTTCGTATGAACGTCTTCTTGGTGTGCTTCCTAACTACTCACTTCTCCGTGTCTTTGGCTCTACTTTCTTTATTCTTCTCCCTAAGAAGGAATGGACTAAGCTTAGTTCTCAATGTGCACTCTGTGTTTTCTTGGGTATATCATCACACAAAAAGGTTATCGTTGCTATGACCCTGTGAGCAAAAAATCGTATGTGTCCCACCATGTTACCTTCCTTAAGTGTCTTTCATATTTCTCCCTTCCTCCTCGCCCTGCTTCTACTATCAAAGAGGATTTAATTCACATTGTCCCTTTCCGTCTGTAGTGCAGCCCCAGGAACATGTCTCCGCTAATGATGTTTCCGAACTTCCTCCTGGTCCTGCACCAGCTCCTTCCCCCTCTATTCTCGTTCCCCATACCCTTTGGTATACACGTCTCGCAATCCTCCGTCTACATCCCATCTTCCCAGCTTTACCGCTCCCCCGCTTGCTTTCGAGGCTTCTGATCTGCTTGCCCGCCGGTATCCTTCTCATAATCGCCAACCTTCGGTAAGACTTCGTTTTTCTAGTACTTGTTTCTCTACTTCCTATTGCTCTTTTTGTCTCGTATCCATGCTTATACCAAACCCAGATCTTATATAGAAGCTTACAATGATCCGAACTGGGTTATTGCTATGAATGATGAACTTGCTGCACTTTCGAAAACTAAGACTTGGGTATTCATTTCCTTACCCGAAGGTAAAAATCTGGTCAACTGTAAATGAGTCTATAAGGTTAAGACTTATTCTGATGGCACTTTGGAGCGGTACAAAGTGCGTCTCATTGCACAAGGGTTTTCCTAGGAGTATGAGATTGATTATGTGGAGACATTTGCTCCTGTGGCCAAAATGATTAGTGGTCGCACTTTGATCTCTGTGGCCGTTGTTCGCCAGTGGCTTCTCTTTCAATTGGATGTTAAGAATGTCTTTCTTAACGGATATCTTTTTTGAAGAAGTATATATGTGCCCTCCTCCGGGCCTCCCTTACCCTACTGGTCTGGTTTGCCGATTACGCTGGCTTCTGTATGGTTTTAAGCAGTCTCCACGTGCTTGGTATGACCGTTTTCAGGATGCTGCTCATCGCATTGGCTTTTCCTCTAGTCCTCATGACTCGGCTCTGTTTATCGCACCTTTCATGGCCTAGTTCTTCTGTTACTTTATGTGGATGATATGATTATCACTGGTTCTGACTCTGCTGCTATTGATGAGGTTAAGCTCCGTCCTTCTCGTGAATTTAAAATCAAGGATTTAGGTCCTCTTCGATATTTTCTTGGCATCGAGGTGGCCTCTGCTCCTTAGGAATATCTTCTATCTCAAACTAAGTATGCTCATGATATTCTTCTCCATGCATGCCTCACTGATGATAAAGAGTGTGGATACTCCCCTTGAGCTCCATGCTAAGTTTACTGTTTCTAATGGTATACCTCTTGCTGATCCTACATAATAGTGAGAATTTGTTGGCTGTTTGGTTTATCTCAACATTACTCGCCCTGATATTGTCTCTGCTGTTCACATTGTTAGCCAATTTATTTCTGCTCCTCGCTCTACTCATTGGGTTAATTTGCTGTGTATCTTACGCTATGTTCGCAGTACCATCTATCGCTATTTATTGCTATCTTCCACTTCAGATTCTACCTTTGAGCTTATGCCGATACTAATTGGGCTGGTGATGTTTCGGACCGAAAATCCACCTTGGGATTATGTGTTTTCTTTGGCGATTCTCTTGTCTCCTGGAAGAGCAAGAAACAGTCTGTTGTTTCTCGTTCCACCACTGAAGCTGAATATCATGCTATGGCTCAGGCTACCGCTGAGGTGGTTTGGCTCCATTGGTTGCTATCTAACATGTATGTTCCTCTTGAGTCTGCTACTTCTCTTTACTGTGACGACAATAAGAGTGTCATTCAAATTGCTCACAATTCCATATTTCACGAGCACACGAAACATATTGAGATTGACTATCATTTTATTCGCTAGCATTTGCAGTCCCGAACAACTGATCTCCCGTTTGTCTCCTCTACTCTGCAGTTTGCGGATTTCTTCACCAAGACTCACAATGCTGCTCGTTTTCAGTTTCTCCTTGGCAAACTCATGATTGTCCTCTGCTCTAACATCCTGAATTTGAGGGACGGTGTGAATATTCTGTTACCTTATTTAGCGTAGAATATACGTGTTGCCTTATCTAGCATAGTTTTCCATATTGATAGTTTAGGGTTCTCTATTTATTCATGTCTGATGCGCTGTAAGATTATTCAGCTAATATATACTTAGGGTTGTTTCCTCCTTTCAATATTCTATCAGGGAAATGTTTCAAGTGTCATATATTCAGGAATTTAAACAAATCTGAGGCGTGTCTTGTATTGATAGAGGCAAGCTAACAATGATGTTAAGTCAACATTAAGAATAGGTGAAGACTGACCATTTTGTGCAGTAGAGACAAAAAAATTTTAAACTCCAGAAAACAATCCCATAATGTCTAAGCTTTTAATAGAATAAAAACTTCAGAGGACTTTTACATAACAGGTTACAAATTAGGTTGTAAAATCAGTTTGTTGTCTTCCTAAGCAATCCAAACGAGAAATGAGAAAAAGAACAATATAAAAAACACGAGGATGCATTATACCTGCAATCTAATTAAAAGAAACATGAAAAAGAAAATAAGATGCTGTAAAGATTAATTAGCTAATCAACAAATTTCAACTCAGACAATAAAGTAAAATAATTGCAAGCCATCTAACATAATACAACAGGATGCATATCCTATAACAATATTTTACGCACCTTTTCAGCCCGGACACATGTTGTTTGACAGCATGACACAGTTTTGGACTTACTGTCACAAAAAGTTGGTGTAACACACTTCTTC
The DNA here is from genome assembly GCA_019985065.2 of Arctostaphylos glauca. Classification (NCBI taxonomy): domain Eukaryota; kingdom Viridiplantae; phylum Streptophyta; class Magnoliopsida; order Ericales; family Ericaceae; genus Arctostaphylos; species Arctostaphylos glauca. Next base: position 8,212,596 of record JAHSPW020000012.1, on the reverse strand, counting down.
CCTTGGTCTCTCCAATGCCCTCACAAACATGGTTCCCCGGGCTTGCATCTGTAGTGGTACTCGACTTGGCTCTATAAAGTCCTTCAAAAGCAATCTGGTGCTGCTGCTCCTTCTGAAACAATTTTGTGGTTAAAACTGTAGTTTTTCCAGTTCCGGACCTTCCAAGTATAAAGGTGCTTCTGCTGAACTGAATAATCTCTAATTCCTCATCCGTTACGTCAAATGGTAGGTCAATTTCTCTACCGGAGTCATCTGAAAGCAAGTGGTTCACCATACCGGATGACAGAGAGTAGAACTTCATCAACGACAAGCTCTCACTCACTTTTGAATTCTCAACATAACTTCTACCATCAATGATACCATCAATTGACTCATTGCGAAACTCAAGGTTGCCAAGATTCTTCAACCGGACAATGTCAAAAGAGGTCCCCCAACTCATTGGAATTTCTAAATCACTAAACACAAAGAGACAAACCAATCAAGTGAATCAGTTGAACTTCAATGTAGAATAAATTATGTCAACACACTCCAGTTAAGGCAGCAATCAGACTTTAGGTTATGTTTGGATGCCCGTAGAATTGAGTAGGAATAGGAATTTAATTGCTTGAAATTACATACCCAGTAATATAATATCTGAGGTAAACTCATTCCAATGTTGGGATTAGTTCAAGAACCTTATCCAAGGAAACAGTTTTCAAGGAAATTTATTAGACGAGACAAATTAATCAAGTTACTTGGGTTGGATGTATCTCTTTTTTTTTTCCACATTGGTAGCGTTAGCATGTTAGCGTCTAGCAAGTTAAAATAGCATGCCCGTGTTGTTCCAATTCCCTCTAGAGATTCCATTACTGCCATCTAAACTAAGCAGTACACTTTAGTGATAAGTTCCAATCCGAAAAGATTATTGATCCACTGGAGAGAACCTACCCCTCAAAGCGTTTCTGGTTGCAGTAATTGATAAAATCATCGGTGTACATAGCAAACATCCCTTCAAGGCATTTGACCAATTTGGAGATCTCTTCCAATGGCAATATATCCCACACCTTCAAAACTTGGATGTACATGGAGTCTTTCATTATGTCGTTAGTGCAAACAATGTAGAGCTCTCCAACCTTAAATTGTTTCAAGGTCTGTGAAGAGCTCTCACAAACTCTGTCCACGTTCTTCTTCTTGGGTCGCCAACCACATGAAAGATCCAATAATTTTTTTATAACTGACTTCTTTGTGCAGACTGATTTCAGTTTTCGAAATGACTTTCTGAAGTTATCACTGAATGAAACCTGGGGATAGCCAAGGGAGCAAATGTTAGTCCAAACTATGGGAGAGCTAAAGACTAAAATTCAAAACATAACATTGAAATGAAGGAGATCCTTTAACTGCCACGAGTATACCTTCCATATCGTGTTTTTGAAAAGTATACTATCTTCATTCAACAAATCTTCAAGCTGATCAAGCTCTTTCTTGGCATCTATTATGGTTTTGGCCATATTGCTATCCTCATCAGCACCAAAGAACACTCGACGTTCCTTTGCGTCACAGACTAATGCTTCCCATATAGATTCACTATTAGCTAGCGTCCTTTCGTTTCCCAGAATCCAAAGACAGTGCCTGTGAAGGAATCAAGGACCATAAACATTCATTGCCTACATAGCAGAAACATTAGAAAAGTATACCTAATGTTTGCTGTGGGTATTTATAGTGTTCTATTCTTAATCCAAGAAACTGTATCAGTTTGTATGGCACAACTTCTTCTTTTGGCTTATCGACCAAAAAAACTTAAAAAGCTGGATAAAACAGCTTGTGCTTTTTAATATGCATCTTTAACACAAGTTCAGTTGCAAAAAATAACCAAAAAGTAATCTTAGGAGAGCAAATGTTTGAACTATACCGAGCTCTGGTTAATGCAACATTAACTCTCTGAGGACTGGAAAGGAACCCAACCGATCCACCAGTATTTGATCTTACTGTCGATATTATTATGATGTCCTCCTCTCCACCTTGAAACCCATCAATTGACTTTACCTTCACAGTGAATCCATCAAGGTTCTCAAATTTCCGTCCAAGTTTATCACAGATCGCCACAACTTGAGCAGCATAGGGAGATATCACGCCAATGCTAATCTTCTTGTTGGAGACGTTCCATTCTGTGCACAAGAAAATGAAAAAACAAACATTAAAGTAAATTGCAGTAAATAGCATATGCAAACGATGTAGAAGTGCAGTATTTTGAAAACAGCAGAAAGTTATCTAACTTTGATGTCCAATGGATTCTATAATTTTCATAATGTCTGAAGTAGAAAAATAACTCAGGTTGGACAGTTGAAGAAAATCTTATGTGATATCACATGGATGTCGAGTAATAACATTAGGGGGTAAATGGGTAATTTGCCAACTGATATTGAATAACATTTCCTAAAATTGGCTACTTGTGGGAAAGAATTTTAATATAGTTCTCAATGTTATAAGTACTAGGGTCCATTACAAAGAAAAATCCAATGCATAAAAAATCGTGATTTTTAAAACTTCAATGTCTTCATTCACAAACATTGATACATACCTTGAGCCACTGAGTTTCTCGTGTCGATTCTAGACCCTAGCGAAGCCTCAATTTGCCTTTTTTATACCCGGTAACATTATTCTGATCGCATTACTTGTGCACGTGGTATTTTTTTATTTTTATCCACAGTTCATTGAAACTCGACCTGTTAACTCGAGGACAGATGTTCATAACAGTCTACCTCTCCCAGAGCTCCATTAATTGAGACATAATTTAGCGTGCTTTGATGGCCACAACAAAATGAAATTGCACTAGAGAATGTGCCAAGAGGGTAAAAACTACCGAAGCCATATGGTTTTTTGTTCAGCTGGAGTTATATGTGCTTGATAGACCTATCACTCACATTACTGCAACTTCAAAATGGCATTTCAGTTATACAAGATTATAGCTTCAGAAGTTCAAAAGATAAAGATTAGAAAAACTATATACGTATGAGATAAATACAGCTATACCCATCTTCCATGAAATATAGAGCATGTCAAACCAAAGTTAAGATTGTGATATAGGTAACATCAGTGGACATGCCTTTGTATAGATTCTTCAATAACTTCACAACAACAGCCACCTCAACCATATTTCTTTTGCTATGTCCACCATCATTGTTTTCTTCTTTGCCACCAATAACACTGATGAAAGAATACGGACCAAACATTGACCCCTGAAGATACTGCCTTTCGTAACTTTTCTTTTTCACATGCGGTGCGTCAAAGATTTGGTTGAAATAAAATGTTGAATTTGGAAAGGAACTTATGGAAGGATGCATCCTGTACTGCATGTTAAGCAGGTGCTTCGGATGACCCAATGAACTCAATCTTTCAAATAGGCTTCTTCCAAATCTAGCTTCAACACAAACCTAGTAAAAAACATTATGTACATTAAATATATTCAAAATGATAGTAAACAAATGTGGTAGAAAAGAAGAGAGCACAGACAAGTTTTATGGAAAAACTATACAACAATCCTCTTCTCCTCAAGGCTCTGTTTTGCAGGTGGGGAAAGAAAGTGAAAAGAAGAGAGAATAAGTGAATAAGAAATTCTAGGGAAGTTGGTTACTTCTCTTTGTTTCTGAATTTCGCAATGAAAAGTTAATGAAATTAAAAGGAAATATCTTCTCTTGATTGATTTTACATGACAAAGGATTGGAACCAATAAAGGACTCAAAAGACCTAAACAAAGAAGAGGAAAAAACGAAGCAAGAAAATGATAGGAAAATTTTCAACATGAGAATGAAAATAAATTTCCACTTACCTTCTCTCTCAAAATTAAAAACCAAACGAGAGGAGCAAATGTGGCCTAAATTTTTCGGGTCATATGACCCAAAGCATTTACTTACATTACTAGTAACCATTGCCGATAGTTGGCACTCGTCACCAACGAGAATAACATGACCCACACCGGACAGTTGAAGAGGTATAGTTGATTCACATTCCTTCAGTTGTGCCGCTTCATCAATCACAACCAAGTTCAGCGGTTCCATTTCCACTGAATGCAGCTTATAGGAGCTAGAAGCAGTACAGAAAATCAAGGAAGCCATTTGAAAACAGAATTCTCTAATTGAACCTGTGTTCATGGCACTTGGCAGGTCCAGGTCTTCAAGAGAAAGTCGAAGGGTTTTCAGAACAGAAAGACACTTTCTCCTTGTATCCACAAAAGATGCAGATATATCCCCACTTGCATCGTCATTGGAAAAGATCTCCTTGAGTTCCTCAGAAACCCAATTGTTTCGAAATAACAACGGTTCCAAATGATCAAGAAAGCGAATGAGAATCACCATGTTTAGGAAATTATATTCCAAAAGGAATCTCCTTGGTAGATGTGTAAATAGTAAAAATATGCATCTTCTCAGCGATGAAGCATTGAATTTAAATCTGTCTCTCACAAACTCAAGAAACGATTTGATTCCTCTCTCTGTACCTTCATTTTGTTCAATGGGTACTTTTTCTTTGATCATTTCTTCATTTTCAACAAAAACCTGGTATTGAGAAACACAATCCTCAAGAAAATCTATCATGGATGTTAAACAATGCCTCCAACCAGTGAGTGGTCCTAAACACTCTGCGAGCTTTTCAACGCGATACTCTAGGTAGATATCTTGAATTTCATAATCAACTTGCAGCCGATCCTTGTTCCCAAACATGAGAATATCTCCCAAAGGACAAAATAAAGCATGCTTTCCAGATTCAGCTTCAGCTTCAGATGACTCCCTTGCCAACTTCAAAACCCTAGAAGCCACTTCATTTATAGCAACATTTGTAGGAGCACAAGCAAGTGTCCTGCAGTCCATCCTTAAAAGGGTAAAAAGCAACAGACTCACTGTTCTAGTTTTCCCAGTCCCTGGAGGGCCCCATATAAGTTCCATGGTAGACTTGTGGCTACAATTTATTCTAAGAAGAGAAGCCGAGATTGCCTCTTTTTGGGATTCATTCAGCTCAGATGAAAGGTTTGCACCAGATGTATCAGTCAATTGGCTCTTGTTATAAACACTACAAAGTCCACAATCCTCATGAACCTGTTTTCCATAGTGTAAGCATCATTAAAGATCCAACCAATAGTCACACAGACATTTTACTGATAACCAGATGAAAGGACATGAGCAACGGAGAGCATGGGAGAAAATAATCATGTTAAAAAATAAGAAAGACCATCAAAATTACACAATACAAGTGCCTTGAAGCAAAAGATCAAAGTCTCCATAGCCAGATCATACATGTGCAAATAAAAGTTATTCTCAACTATCTTTAATTGACTTATCATTACATTAATTTGCTTTTGTGCACCCTATACCATCCATTTTCAAAATTTCCACCTTACATTATTATTATTTTGCGGCTATATCTTTCTGATTCCTCAAACGAAAATACTGTCTTAGAAATTAGCAAAAATACTGTCAGCGCAACTATATTCATGCACAATATAAGGTAGAACCTACATGAGTTAAACCATGTTCAACTACCCCAAATACTGCAACATATTACAATACATATTAATGGCTCGGTAGCCAACTAAGAAGAAAAATAGGTGCAACACTTACCGAAGAATTAGTGCACAGAACTTCCTTGATGATCTTGAGATTGCAAGACATGCGTAAAGAATTCCATATTCTTTTGTTAGTTGTTACATTCACCAAGAAAATGACAAAAAGCGATTCCCTCAACCCATCTTTGACTCCAATGTCTCTTGATGCTTTGACTTTAAAATGACTGGAGGAACTATCACCTTCGGCCTCATCCTCAGTGATTTTAGTGACGCATGCCAAAGTCCACATCCTTCCAACTCGCTGTAAATCAGACATAGTTTCAGGTTTTGCATCTGAAATGATAAAAACATCCCCAGGCAAGGTTCTGTAAGGCTCCTTTCCACGGTCACTAAATTTGTTTCTCCAGTAATCAACTGTAGTGTCAAACATCGATGTTCCGTAGGGTTTGGACTCATCAAGGGAGATCACCTCAGCAAAAGGTGCTTCGTGAATACCATCCAAACTGGAAAACAATGATGCCCGTGTTTCCTCCAATAAAGGGAAAACAAATGAACCAAGATAATGCTTCACCGATTCAAATGTTTCAGGAATCTTCTCCACCTAAAACCAAAGGAATGAATGTCGGATGCAAGTGATATTACAAAAAAAGTTCAAGGAAGTATGAGCATATTGCACCATAGGCCATAGCTGATATGCCCACAGGCAGTTCAATAAGTAGCCAATTTCCAGGTGAAGTACACTTTGTTACCATGCAAAAGGCTTGAATGGGGTTACACATACATGTGAATATAACTAATAACTACAAATGGAAATGTTCATCATTCAGGAAACTGTTAAAGGCCAAAGAGACTTGAAATATTAAGATATATGGTTAGCAGAAAATAAAACATGCTTTATGATTCAAAACCACCATTCTAAGGTTCACTATGTAAGAGTTCGCAATAAGCTACAGAACTAGATTTGTGCAATCTATTCACTTTTATTATAAGGTACAAAACCTGTTGATCATCAATGAACATGACTGGGAAAGGAACAAAAGATATACTCTGTATCCTATATTTCCTTCATGGTTCATTTGCATGAAATTTCCGCAGCATTCTCTCATCAATGAACAACCAGGATAACAATATAGAGTCCACTACCAAGATAAAATCCCAATCCAATAAAAGATAAGTGAAATCTCTGCAAGCTGTCAAACAGGAAATCAAGTTGCAGTTCAAAAGTAAAAGCACAACACAAACTACAGATTATCATGCCACATAATCTTATGTTTGCACCAGATTCATAAAAGTTCCACATAAGTTTGTGATACTTGCAAGAGATCAAGGGAAAAATTGATACGCGAGAATGGCTTGGAAGCAGCTGCTTTTCCCATGTTTGGTGCGCATTTGAAAATGAAAGTTGGAATGATAAGTAGATTGGACTGCCCATTTATCATAATAAGTTGGAATGACCCTTCCAATCCTTCAGGTAATGACCAAAATTTAATTCCTCTGTAACAATGACATTAATGGATTAACAAAATATGTGGGAGGAAAAAATTATGAAGGAGATAAAAAAATTTTAAAACCTCTTTCGCTCTCTCTCCCCTTCTGATTTCAGAGTACTTTTCTTTGTGTCTGTCTATGGTCATGGCTATTTTCAGATGAAGCTCGTTGATTAGTCAGGAGGACCACAATGAAACTATGCCTTTCTACATGAGTGGATGTTACAGCTAGAATCAACATCAATGAAGTAATCCAGCTTCTAGATCTTGTTTTCTTCCTCTGAAAACATTCAGTCCATTATAACAGAGTTTTTTCCCCTGTTGCATACCATAAAAAATAGTCTCAAATGTCCTTAAAGGCTAAGGATTGTTTTACAAAATCCTAACTTTTTTTTTTTTGCTTTAGGAGTTCAGACTTGGAATTGGTTTCAATAAGATTTTACAACTTACTCATCAGCCTGAAGTTTTACAACATTGTCACCACCCCAAAGATGACATCTAAAAAAGAATTCTAAAGAATAATGGCTTCACAATCAAGTTAAACCCCAAAAATAGCACTACTCCTTAAAGTTGAATAATGTAAGATGAAAATGGTTGGAACGAACAAGAATTCGATACAGTTATGACTTCCTTTTTGTAGGACACATAAAGGTTATAACTGAGTATTGAATTCCCCATGCTGGATTTCCCGCCATGGAATGAATCAAGGACATAAGGACGTTCCAAGACCAACAGCAGGTCCAAGCCCTTATAACATTTAGATTAAACAACACTGACCTCTGGCTTTACTTGCATGAAGTGGCATCCCTACTATAAGCGCAATCAATAATCACACACACAATATAGAATACGAAATCTGTAAAGAGATCAACACAAGATTTACGTGGTTCCCCAAAAACCGGTATATCCACGGGAGCGGAGCGATCTATATATTTGATATGATGTCTAGGGTTTTACAATAGAGAGTATTTATAGCCGTACTCTATTCCAACTCTGATCAGGCTGTACCGTACTGCGGGGGGCGAACACCCCCTAAACCATTTGGGCCTTTAGCCCAATTACAACACTTGAACCCGTGATGGGCCAAAAGCCTACGCTCGACTTCTGGTCCTCTCCATATGAGCCACACATTCCAACACCTACTCAAACTTAGGTTTTCACAACAGGCAATTAGAGCTTTTGTCACTCATAAACCATTTCTTGAGACAAAAGAGACAAAAGAATGAAAAACTTCTCCTTTTTACTTTCGTACCAAACAATCTTTTTGTAAGTCTAAATGCCTTCCAAATGTCTCGCAGCTGTGCTAACACAGAAGAAAAGAATCGGGTTGGTCTATGCATTAGATAGTTTGATATAAGTTGTTGGACCCATTCCTCACCGCTTAAGGTTTTGGGACAACTGCAAACTTCAAATGATATCAGAGCCTTGTTTTTCGGAGGTTTGGGTTTAAGTATCTTCATTTGCTTATGTCCCTCATGTGTATTATGCATTTTCCCTTTGTATTCTATTTCGTTCTATGGATAGATGTTTGCATCTCCGTGTGGGATTGAACATGAGGGAATGTGTTCCCTAGCTTGATATACATTTTTTAGCCCATTCATAACAGCTTAAGCTAATGACATAATTGGTAACTTAACACTTCGTCAAGGAGCCTGCGCATATAACGAGAAACACTACAATAAGAACAAAAGAATAGTTACTATTTGTTATCTGGGATGGCTTTTAATACAACTAATACACAATAAGATATGGACCTTTTACTTTCCACTACAGTCCTCTAGATTTAATTTTGTAAAATATCTTCATGAAAGTACTGTTACATACGGAACTTGTATGTGATTCATTGGAATTTGCATGACGTCTCCCTGTATCCATATCCAAAACAACCAAAAACCAAATTTAGTTGCTAAAGATAAACAAGTGCAGTGTGTGATCATATCACGGTCTCATAAAATACCATAACCGATCAAGATTTCAAAAGCCAAAAGGCAAACTTTGGTCCTTTATACTTCCCATTTATGCTTAATCATTACAGGAATATGTAATGATGACAGCTCAAAGAAGGCCTAAAATCCATCAATTCAGATACATCTTTAATAAAAATCAAAGCAGGTATCAACCAAGGAAAGAAAAAAATGCCAACCTCTGTCCATAAGAGACAGAAAAATTTGGAGGGCCTTGGCCGGAAACAGCCCAGCAAACGAAGCCAAAGTGGGATAGGACAAACAATCATACTTAATCACATTCTCTATAGAAAGAACCAACTAACTTAGTTATTATGTTGCACATGTCAATAGCCTATTCCCAAAAAGCTGGGGAAAATACAGTGGAAGGATGAAAAATGAGGCAAAACCAAACCTTGTTCTCGTAAAGATTCTCGTTGAGGATGTCTTGAAGAGACCATGAGAACACCAAATCAGTAAAATCTGAGTCCTGAGGCACCGGTCTCTTCTTATCTGAAGAAACCCCTTCCATCATCGCCTTTTTCCACTCTTGCTATTGGATTTCCTTAACTATGAGAGCTTATCTGGAACAACAACGGGCAAAAATAAAAAACCCACGTGGAGATGCAAACAGAGTAGGGTCATAAAATAGCATGAGAGATAAATGGTTTTTCTTCGGAATGAAGGAAGGAAATGAAAAGGCCTCAGGGTGGGTACTGAACCTAGTAATCTGTCAGTACAATCACTTAGCTAAAATCATCTCAGTACAATCTCTCTCTCACTCTCTCACTCTCTCTCTCTGTGTACAGGATGATCAGTATAAAAAGTGTTTCACCAGAAGGGAAAGCAATTTCCGTAATCAAAATGTTAAAAGCTTTGGGAAAAGGTGACAGAAAAAGAGAAAATCATTAAACCCGAGGATGAAGAAAGACTTCTCATATTCTCTGTTTAAGACCCAACGGAAAAGCAAAAATCTTCTCATCTTCCACTCTGCTTACACCTTCTTTCTTCAACAATTTTCTACTTTTATCTCTCACAGGGAACACAACTCTCTTCGTTTTTTTCTTACTTTTAGCACAAGAAAATGGATTTATTGCCACCTTAGTTTTATTTTCGAACAATACGACGTAGACAGTACTAGTTTTTTTTGTCTTCACGTGCTCAATTGTGTATTACCAGTTTTCGTTCCCGTTGTAAAAAAAAAAAAAAACTAGCAGTTTTGGAAAAAATATTTCAACGAAAAAATGTGTAAATTTGGAAAATGATTATACGGCTACGAAATAGGAGTAGCTGCTACATGCGCGCCTACACAAATACACTATGCTCTGAAAAAGCGGAACATGGGAAAATGATCCTACTCTTGTGTCTTGGGAACCAAGGAACGTTATTAGGGATGGTAATTTTCTTCTATATGATCTTATTTGATGGATCTTAGGAGTTTTATTGTGCATTGTGCATGTGTTGCGCGTCACAAAAAGTCATTTTTAGCACACAAAATATTATTTGAACAGTTAGATAAAATAACCAAATAATTTTCGATCAGTGTTTTACGTATTAAAATGACATCGTTCTGACGCGCAACACGGGTTACTGTGCACAATGCATAACAGCCTCCTCAATTTCTTATTCGATCTATCTTATTTCGATTTTTCTCAGAGATTGAATTAGAATTGAAGGCAAAAGTTTGATAAAAAAATCGAGAAATGAGCCAGAGACAAATCTTAATACATCTGCTCTGTCGTCCATCTCATTTTAATATAATTATTAAGTAAATATTATTTTATTTTTTAACTCCTTTAGATATATACGTTATTAGAGTTTAAGGGTTTTTTTTTATAACTTATGTAAAAATAGATCTTTAAAATATAAAAGCATTTATTTTTTATTTTTTATTTTTTATTTTTTATTTTTTATTTTTATATGAGGTGAATTAATTTTTTTTATTTAAAAAACTAGGGTGGGTGGGGCAGTGATCTCATATCCCCGTTCTAGACAGAGATTCTAAATTCCCGTTCAAAATGAAAATAGAGAGTGAGTTTTATTTCCTGGTCGAAAAACATAACTAGAATAAAGATAAATTTCGAATTCGGAAATCAAATATGAAAATAATCAAGTTCGCCCTTGATACACTCGGCCCGTACCATCCATAGATGCCTCCACACACATATGAAAACGGATCTTGCATTTATTTGGGTTTAATTATGAACTACCCCTTAAACTATCTTATTTTTTTAATTTTATCTCTTTCATCACTTAGCCCCTGTTGCTCTTCCGTCACACCCTTAGAGGGCGTTTGAGAGGGATTTTTTCAGGTATCTTTGGATTATGGAATTCTGATTTTGAAAGTTCAGATTTTGAAAACTCATAATCAGAATCCGTGAAGTATTTGGTAGAATTGTGTAAAATATATTATGAATCCGTAAAGTGTTTGGTAGTATAATCAATTATTAAATTATGGGTGAACAATTGTGGATAGAATGGTAAAAAAATTTCAGAATCCAAAATCAGAATTTCAAAAATAGTTTGAGACCTACTTTTGAGATTGTGGCTCTAAAATATTATTTTGAGAATCATACAATCAAAATCTCATAATTAGAATTCCAAAATCAACATCTCAAACACAAAATCCCAGAATAAGAATTCCAGAATCCAAAAAATCCCCCAGAACACCCACTTAACATGACATGCACAAGAGAGTAAAAAATGATCCAAATGCATGATGACTTTAATGATCTTATTACTTAGGTGCATTCCTGTAATTCAAGGAACATGTTTCTTTTCATAAAACATTTTGTCTACAAGAGTTTTGTTTTGATAATCCAACTTGTTTGTTTGTAGGTTTTGATTTGCATCATCTATGCAAAAACAAAATATTGACCTCATCTAGCTAATTGATGTAATACATTCGTCTTAAATAAATGAAATACTCATAAATTTTACACTATTTTTTCAAATGAATGCATGCGATTTATGTAGGTATTAACTGATGCGTGAATAATTTAATAGTTTGTCCAAATAATTCACACATTGTGGGCAATTATTGCACGATTATCAAAATGTATAGAATAAATGATTGATAAGAAAAGTAATTAAAAAAGGAGTTGAAGGGGTATTTATAAATATATTAAGTATGAACGTGAAATAATATTTCCGTGAAAAAATAAGATAATTTGGTCATACATATTACTCACGTGTGCATGTCACTTTAAAGTTTCACAAATTTAAACGGAAGAGCGACGGGAGGTGTTAAGTAATACTAAATGTAAGATTAAGAAGGGAAGGTGCATGATGTTGACGATTAACACACTTTGTTTGAAAGTTAGGGAAACAAAAATAAAATAAAAAAGTTTCCTCCTTATTTGTTTGATTTTTCTTGTAGAAGGGAAAAAGAAAATGTAAGGGAAAAATAAAAAGAATCCTCTGAAAATAATAAAAGAAAATGGGAAAGAAAATTTAAAAAAATTTCAAGACATTTAGTCAATTTTAATTTTTCTTCTTCATTTTCTTTTTGAAACCAAACAAAAGAAAGCCTTTTTTTCTTCTACTATCTCTTGTTTTCTTTTAAAATCAAACAAAACAAAATAATTAATTTTCTCCTCAATTACTTTTCTTTTCTTTTCTTTTCTTTTCCACAAGTTGCAAACAGCTAAGGGAGTAAAAGTAAAAAAAAAAAGTGAGAGTTTAGTGGAGTGTTTTGCATGACGAGAAATGACAAATAAAGCATGATGAAAGACCTTTTAATTTTTTGTGTTGTCGGTGGTCTCCAATATTTTTAGGGTAAAATTAGACAATGAATAAATAAAAAAATTTATCTATTTTAGTCTTAAGAAATATGAGAACCCGGAAATTTTTATCCGAAATTAGATTTAACAAGTAGTTTATTGCATTTTATGCATATATAATGATTTAGGGTTTATGTGTGGTGTATGTTGAATAAGGGTTTAGTTAGTATCATGTAATATTGTTGGAGGTTGAAAGTGTATTTGAGCCTTTAAAAAGTCCCACATCAGATTTTTAAAGTCAAAAAGCTCATTTTTCCCTCACACACACTCTCTCTCTTTCCCATTGTACTTCCTAGGGGTGAAAATAAAAACCGGAAAACAAGACCGGACCGAAAAATCGGACCGGACCGACGGTTTGAGGATTGAAAAATTCGGTCCGGTCCGGTTTCGGTTTGGGAGTTTGGAGAAACCGGTTTTTCGGTCCGGTTTCGGTTTGGAGGAATACAGAACCGGTTCAAACCGGACCGGACCGGATTGGGGTTATAAATAAAAATATATTATATTTTTAGGTTTATGTATTATAACTTATAACCCATTACTGCATTAGTTATTTAATCTATTAGGATTTAGGACTATTACCGTGTTTTAGAAATGAAAAATCACTATTTACAAAGAGCGAATGAAAATAGAAAACCACTAGTTTAGGTATAAAAAATAAGAGTAATTTGAAATTGTTCAATCTTTCAGAGTAGTGTTCAATATATATATATATATATGTTTGAAAATTTCACTACAAATTGTTAATTTTTCCCTTCTTTTTGTGATTGGTCCGAAATATTGTCCAAAAAATCAAAAAGTCCAAACCGGACCGAAACCGGACCGAGACCGGCTCAAACCGATTGAAACCGGACCGGTGAAATCGGTCCGGTTTCGGTTTACAAAATTTTCAAACCGGACAACCGGTCCGGTCCGAGAAATTCTATCAAACCGGACCAAACCGGACCGGTTACACCCCTAGTACTTCCATAGAGGTGTAGGTGTATTAGCTCTTCCAAACCCGTCTCTCAAATCTTGCTAAAATTTCAAAAAATCTCTCAAGATCCTTTATATTTCAATTGCTTTGGTGAGTATTTGGTGGTTGATTGTGTTCATTGCGTTTGGAGAGAGTTTATTTCAAGTTTATCCACCATTGGAGGTTAGGGCTTGCTTTGAAAGCTCAAATCTTTCGATCCGACACTCAAGGTAAGGATTTCTTACCTCTCTTATGTGTGTATGACTTATTTTTGTCGATCTATGAGGTTGAGTGTTGGTTTATAGCTTGATATTTGAAGTTGAAAAAATTCTGCAGAAAACGCGCATTTTCGGCCGGTGCATGCTATTACTAGTAATAGTGTTTGTATTACCGATAATACAGTATTTCTTCATTTTCGGATATTTTTGGACAGTCCCTGCTATTACCGGTAATAGCGTCTGTATTACCGGTAATACAGTGCTTATTTTTAGGTAGTGTCTTATACTACCGGTAATAGTATCTGTATTATTGGTAATGGCGTGCTATTACAGGTAATAGTATCTGTATTACCGGTAATTCTATACTTATTTCTTATTGAAAATTTTTATTAAATATTTAAGTTGTTGGCTTCTAAGGGTAATGTTCACACTTATTTTCGGTCATACGTAGATAATAAATACGTGGTTTTGAGTTTCCATTTGACGGTTATGCGTACGTACATTACAGCCTTGACTTAATGAATATGACATGGGAATTATTGTATTGCATTAGTTGCCTTTGTATTGACACGATGTATTATCTAGCCTCTGACGGAAGATGTGCTAGTTGTATGACACCTAGCTTTCGACGGGAGATGTACTAGTTGTATGACGCCTAACTTCTGACGGGAGATGTGCTAGTATATTTTGGTATTGTCTAGCCACGATTGGGTAATGTGCTAGTTGGAATGTGATAATTGAATCGATATGAGAATCATGAGTTGATTAGTCAGGTTGACTTGCAGTTTTATATTCTAGATGTTGCAATCATACTTCGAAGGTTTATGGATTATTTGTCATACACGTGTTATTGTAGCTTATTCATGAATCATGCCAAATCATTGCATATTCATATAATATTGATGTAGACATCTCTATTGGGCTTTGTAGCTCACCATTTTATTCTTTCAAGTACTGTTTCAGAGACATGATTTGGACTTGCATGGATGCAAGTTTTGAAGAAATGTCATGAATGGAGTTATACATCATCTTTAGACTTATCTCTTTTTAAAGATGTACAATAACTTCTCTTTTGTGAAATTATGTACTCAAACTCAAATTATTTGTAATACTTTAACATGTTATTTTGGTTACCGAACCAGAGGTGTCCCTTTTTAGGTTGTAATACTTGAAATTTATGGACTTAATTGGATTCTAAAAGATGATGATTTGAGAGTATTTTTTTTTTGTAGAATTAGCAATTTTTATTTAAAATGTGAACATTTATCTTGTTTAAAATCGAGGGCGTGACAAGAAAAATATTTTATGAGTCTTCTTCTTCTTCTTTTGACATCTCCTATACTATGCAACACGTAATGTTATTCAGCTAGACAATGATTTCTATATGATTAAAAGGTCATAGTTAATTCCAAATTTTGTTATACAAATTATTTCTAGCACGCATCTAAACAATTATGTATATTATTCTTATACAAAGTAAAACATGCAAGATTTTTTCCTCTGAGAACAACAATAGAAGAACATTTTTATTTCTTTTTAATATGAACAACAAGAAATTATGTAGCACCAAGTGCACGACCTAGAATAACCTTATGACATGTTTGGATCCCATTAATTTAGGTAAGAGTAAGAATTTGATTTCTAGGTAATTAATTTAATCTAATACATGAAGCTATTACATTTCAATATGCAGTAATCTTATCTCAATTTGAAATTTTAATAGGTTGTACATGCTTGAATGCCCAAACTTTAGTAGGAATTAAAATTTGATTATCAGAACCTAAAGTTATTACATTTCAATGTTTGTGTTAATTCTATGAAAAATCTTATTTTTTTAAAATTAATTAGACTCAACATTTTTTTGTGAATTCTAAGAAGAGATCAGGTTCTTACTTAGTTTAGAAATCTAATTTTTAATAAAATATACCATCAGAATTCACATTCCTACTGTAATCAATTATAAACTTAACAATCACTTTCCTTTGTCAAATGAACACACACAAGAAAATAGATGTCATTTTTTATTATTTCGCTTTACTTCACTTTTTTTCAGAACAACTTTCTTGAACCACTCTCCTAATATTTTTTCAATAATGTCTTTTGAGAATTTTTTTGAGATTTGATACTTTTGACTAGAAATAAGAACTTCGTAAAATTAATAGATATGTTGTGAAAAACTTTATAAAGTTAAAAGGCTAAATGTGCATATAGTTATTTTGAAAGGCCAAATGCATATTCCTAGAATTGTGTTTTTACATAATTATTTTGAAGAAACATAAAATAAATTTATTTTTAAAATAAAAGTTCTCCTAAATTTTTACTATTATGTATTTATCGAACAAACATACAATATTATAGAGCATTTCAACGTTATAGATTTTTCATGGCATGTTTATTATTTTTAATTAGAAGGTATTTGATTATAGTTAAAAGATCTAAATCTCAAAATTTTCCTAAACAATTATTAAAAAAATTAAAGAGAGTGGGTGTGAATGAAGGGTAAAATAGTTAAATTTAAGAACAAAACTGAAAACTAATAGCATGAGAGAAACTATTAAATAGTTTCAAAAGTAGGGAAAATTATTGTATTTTCATAAACTTCAAAAGCAATTTCGTTATTCGTAATGAAGCCTACAGGGAACTTCATAGGGATCACATGGCTAGGCCTTCTTTTTGCCTTGGAAAATTTCCACCCCTCACCCCTTCTTTTCTCTTTCTCTCTTTATCTCAAAAGTTTAGTAAAGTAATTTTTTTGGAATATCTTTTATCTTTATTTATTTATTTTAATTTTGTTAGTTTTGCTTTAAATACTTAAAATTATTGATTTGTCTCGTAAATTATTCAAAAATATTTACATTCATCACATGTCTTTATGCACCCAACTTTGAAAAAAAATAATTGATCGACACCGCTCATTCAAGCCTTTTTGGTTTGTGATTTTTGAATTTTATTCTTAAAAAAATACTAAACATTTATCGTTAACTAAAAACTTTATTTCGGGATTAACCGTAAACTCGGAATTTTTTAATAAAAAGTTGTTGAATTATGGTAAGGTATTTTATTGATTTATATATTTTGTTGTTATTTATTTTTTATTTTTGTTGATTTATAAAACAAAGTTAAAAATATCTTAAATCATCCAAAAATATTCACATTCATCACATGTACTAATGCAACCAACTTTGGAGGAAAAAATAACCGACACCGCTTATTCGAACATTTTTCGGTCGTGTTTTTCAAATTTTATTCTCAAAAAAATGTTAAAAATTTAACATTGGCTTAACAAATTATTTCAGGATTAACTGTGAGCTCAAAATATTTTGATAAAGGGTTGTTGCAATATGGTAAGACATTTGTTAATCCAAAGTATAAATAAACAAATAACAACAAAATATAAATCAACCTTATATCAAAAATAATTTTTGGTTAATTTTTATCAAATACCTTACCATGAGCTCAGAATATTTTGAAATTACAGTAATTAGGCAATTAGGCACCCAACCACGTGATCCCTGTGAAATTCTCTGTGGGCTTCATTACAAATAGCAAAATTGGAATTCAAGCTTGGATTTTATGCAAGTTCCGTAAACGATCCGAACTTGAGTCTCGAAAGTTCAGCTCAGCTCATTTTAGAGGTTTGGCTCATATAAAGATGGTCGTTAAGTAAATGAGCTTAGTTGGCTTAGCTTGGCTTGGCTAGTTTACAAATAAGCTAAGCTCGAAATCGAATTTTAAGCTCGTTTAGTTAACGAGTCAAATTCAAGCACTTTAAAACTCGACTCGGCTCTTCTCTTTTGGAGCCCTACGTATAACTTAATAGCCAAGGAGGCAGAGGACCTGATTTGTTCTGAAAAACAATTGTGTGACAAACACGTTCGACTTTCTCATTTTATCCCAAAAAAAGGGACCTATGATTTTTTTTTTGCTTTTTAAAGCATACCATAAGGGCTTAGCGAAAAAAAGAGAAAAAAGCGTAGCATAAGGTGGTGCAGGGTCCCATAATTGTAACCCCATAAGTCATACTCCTGTGACTTTTATTGAATTATTTTTGTGGTACGAGATTAAGGAAAATCCACACCTAGGTTTCCTTTTTCTTTTCTCCTTTTATTCCTTATGGTGATGCACGGATTAAGGAAAAGCAATACCTTGGTTTCCTTTATCTTTTTTTCTCATTTTATTCCTTTTGGAGAACTTATTACTTAGTTTCATTTAGGGTAAATTTCACCTACCTCCCCTGAGGTTATTGACAAATGTACTACTCTTCCTTGTGGTTCTGACAATTGCATTGTCATTCTTTCCTTTACAAACTATTGTTCCCATACCCCTAACTTTCCCGTTGAGTGTTAAAATATAATGATGTCATCATACTTTATTTCTTAAAACCCCATATTACCCCTCTTCATATCCATATAAGGCCGAATGTGATTTAGTTTTTTCATTTTACAGTTTTTACTCTCTATTTACTTTACAATTTTTTTGTATTCCCATTTTAAGTATTTCTTAGAAATTTTAATACAATTCTTCATAATAGTTTTTGGGGTACTTATTGTTTAGTCCTATCTATAAGAAATACCTAGTGTTTCATCTTATACATTTTTGAAAATTAAGTTTTGGTCCTATTTTTTAAAAAATATCCGAATTACCCTCCTTTGTAATTCTGTCCAATTTTAGCAATTTTTCCCCTAGGAAAAAGGGATTTCGTCAGACCATTCATTATCAGTCGAAGCCAGTCCATTTGTAAACCCATCCTATTGTAACCCCGAAAATTCTTTAGTTTGCTTAACTTATAGAGGGTCAAAATCAATGTGTACTAACATCCGTAGTAGCAATGCTCACCAATAAACATGCTAATGATGAACAAATTTTCAGGTTCACTGACTAAAGATAAGTTGCCAGTCTTAATCGAATATAGCTTGCAGAAGAGTTAAATTGTCCAGCGTCTTTTCTTTTTGTTGATACTTTTGTTTTTCTCCTGCTCTGTTTTTTTTACCTTGTGTTTTATGTTTTCCTTTCACCAATGGGAGAAAAATAAGGGAGAAGTAGGACAATATCTGTATGAGGTCTACTCAATGCTAGCTGGAGATGCACATAACAAATCGACACAAACATCTCTTTCTATTATGCTACCATATTCTACAATTCTAAAATTGTTTAATTTGCATAACATGGTAAATTTGCATCATTGTGGTAAGTTCCTATGACTCAAAATTCTTTTAATCTTTACTGATGGTCAATTTACATATCACGGACAATTTACAAAATTTTGCGATAGTAACTTACGTATCATGGTAAATTTGCATAATTATAATAAATTCCTACAACTCTTTAGAGATGGTTAATTTTTAGCGATGGTCAATTTGTATATCATGGTCAATTTCTCACGCTTAAAATAGATACGAAAAATAAAAGCCGACCATCTGCAGATTATGGTAAATTGTGAGAACATGATAAATTGTAGATAATCCAAAAAAGAGCCGACCATCT
Source organism: Arctostaphylos glauca (assembly GCA_019985065.2). Lineage (NCBI taxonomy): Eukaryota > Viridiplantae > Streptophyta > Magnoliopsida > Ericales > Ericaceae > Arctostaphylos > Arctostaphylos glauca. Next base: position 8,193,197 of record JAHSPW020000012.1, on the reverse strand, counting down.
GCAGATCATGTAAAATCCACAGACTCAAAACGGATACTACAAAATAAGAACGAAAATAAAAGATTCTTTACTCATCGTGTAATCGGAACTATCTTTAGAAAAAATTCTTTAGGTTTGACGATGAAATTTTCGTCCTAACTTGCAACACTTGGTTTTCGATGATGAAGAACATAAAAGTGGCGGGTCTATATGATACCTGATTAGTAATATAAGAACATAATTTTGTGTGACCTCGTGCAAAAAATCAGAAGATATGATCAATATTCCAGTGAATCACTAAGATTTTATGAGATTTCATGCAAAAAATCCAAAGATACGATAAAGATTCCAGTAAACCACTAAGATTCTAGTAATTTGATCTCAATCTTCCAGAGAAACTTGTAGCGTAAAGAATTATTATATTTAGTAAACCATTAGCAAAAATTCTGGTGACCTATTGACAAAATTACTATTCCGGTGAACTATTATAAAAAAAATTCTGGCCAATTACATTAATACTCAGTTAACATTTTTTTTTCATATTTGATTCCATAATTGATGTCAAATTTATTGCTATGAATTTAAATCTACAAAATCAGGAATATATATTCTGATTTAAAAAAAAATAAGAGGGTAAACTAACACTCAAAAGTAATGGCAAAAATGTCAAACCATGTAAAAATGAGATAAAAACATAATTTTCAAAAATGTATGAGATAAAACCCTACGCTGTAAGGGTTAATAAGGCCCTAATTTAATTTGCCCTAATTTTTTTTGTACATTCTTTTATGCTTTACAATTACCCTATAATGTTTTTTTTTGTATTACTATTTAGTAAGTATTGCTTTAAAATTTCAATATAACTCTTTATACTAATTTTTTTATTGCATTTCGTACACTCAATTATATACTTTTAATATAACTCCTTAGACAATTTTGTTTTGTATTTTCATTTTTAGGTTGTTTTTAGGAAAAAGTTGCTAGTGTTTAACATACTTCTTTTTCATTTTTTTCCCTCTAAGTATACCTTTTGGAATGCTTCGAAAAGTATATACCCAATCTTCTAATATTTTGTTAAAATTATTTTTTTAATAGAATTTAAATTAGGAGTGAGATAAAAATCATAAGAATTACAAATTTAGTCTGAACTAGTTTAAACTGACCGATTTAATTTATTACTTTAATAATTTCAATTCTTTATACTAGTATTTGTTTTTTTTTTTGCTTTTTTACGCTACAGTTAGCTTATAATTTTTTTATTCCCATCTAATAAATATTGATTTGAAATTTAATATATATTTTTATACTAGTTTTTTATATTATTTTTCATACATTCAGTTATATACTTTTTAATATAATTTCCTATACAATTTATCTCAACAAGAAGAATAAAAATGTATAAAAATAAAAAATAAAAATAGGAGTTAAAAAAAATTCATAGATAAAATGATTCTAACATGAACTTGTAATATTAATTAAATTCAAAATATCATGATCGATGCTAATATTATCTATTACGTTTGTGATGAACTAATATTTTCTAATTATCCCTTTTAATTTCTTTTTCTTTTTGTACATTAAATTATCTTTGATTTCTCTATCATCACCACCTCCTTACGCTACTTTTAATTCTATATTTTATACATTAAATTAACTCGAAACTTTTTGCTTGCAAAAAGTTAAGCCAAATTATCTTTAATAAAAAATTTAACTTTTAATTTGATTTTTTTCTATCACTTTTTAAAACACTTAGATTTAAAAAATATAATATTAAGCCTAAAAAATAGAATACATTAACTTTTTTTTTTAAGTCTAAACAGATTACACATTTCTAATCACTGTAATTTATTTATGCTTAAAATTCTTTTAAAAATTTAAAAAATTTTAAAAATTATTTATTTCGAATTGTTTCATTGTTAGTCAATCTTTCAAAGTTTTTACCAAGTTTTCATAATTATTTTGGCGAAGTTAATTTCTTCACGTTTTCATAATCGTTTCTCAAAATTTGCTCAACGAGGTCTTGTCATCTTCTTTTGAAGTATTGACATACACCACCATCTTAAGAAATTACTAAAGACCAAATAAATGGAATGGGGGGGAGGTGTTGTGCACCAGTGCACAGCAGTGATACTGTACACTAAAACGGCACATATTTGTGCCACAACCAAACGTCATTTTGTGTGTTTTGTGCACGTAACCTATTAACAAAATTTTATTTTAAAATTTTGAGTTTACGGTTAATTTCAAAATATTTTTTTAAGTCGATGGTGAATTTTTTAAATTTTTTTGAAAATAAAATTCAGAAAACATGATCTAAAGGGATTATTCAAATGAGCGGTATCGGTTATTTTTTTAAATGTGGCGGTGAGAACAGTAAAAAGAAAACTACAAAAATATGTCTATTTGAAAACTATAAAAATATATCTATTTTGCCGCCGCCGCATTAAAAAAAATAACCGATACTGCTCATTTGAATCCCTTTATGTCGTGTTTTCTGAATTTTATTTTCAAAAAATTTAAAAAATTCACCGTGGACTTATAAGGATATTTTAAAATTAACCGTGAACTCGAAATTTTAAAATAAAATTTTTTAACAGGTTACGTGCACAAAATACACAAAAGAATATTTGATTGCGGCACAAAACTGTGCCGTTTTAGTGCACAGCACCGCTGCTGTGCACCTGCCTCCAATCCCAAATAAATAACTAACTTTAACTTAGCATTTTGATTTTTTTGACTTTATGTGAATATTTTTTCCCTTTTAGTGAATACTTTAGAATATTTCTGTGTGACACCACCATCTCAATCCCTCTCCACAAACCTTTTGGATTGCAAAATTAAATATTCGATCTGGATGGATTCAGGAATTGGGGAGTGGTCGTCATTGAGGTTCTCAGCAACCAACGATTACAAATCGTTGAGTTCGACTACGGATGCGGATTACGAATCGTTGAGTTCGATTATGAATCGTTATTCATCTTAAGAAATATTCGTCTGATTGTTTTTTTGTCCTTATTTGAAATTTTTTTACAATTTATCTTTTTCTATTTTTTATGGTTGTTGGTTCATCTGAACAAGATATTTCAAAAAAATATAAAATTGTAAAAACATAAAAAAGATCCAAAACAACGTCTGTGTTACTTATTTTCGTGTTTAGTGAATTTTTTTAGTTTTTAGACATAATTTTATACTTTTTAGATTTCTTTCATTGAGATGAACCAATAATTAACAAAAATTGATAAAAAAAAAAAAAAACAACAATTCGTGTGCGGAAAAGGGGAGAAGAAAATAAAAATAAAACATATCAAAGAAAATTGAGTGAAGAAAGCATTTCTTCCTCCTCCTTTATGGGGTAGGAAAATAAGAAGAAACTGTTAAAGTGCTGAGTAAATTATCACAGCAATCTTGCAATCTCTGCCAGAATCCTAAGGATCTTATGGAAAAGATAAGTCAGCTGAGAAATGGTAAAACTTAAGCTATAGGATCCAGTGATAGATATGAATGATAACCAAACTCCATCGATGCAAAAGTATTACACTCCAGAACTATCAGTTCAATTGCGATTTAGCTTGTCTGCTATGAAGATGAAACCAAACCCTCCCAATGCAAAAATTACCATTCTAAAGTGAGATGAGATAAATTTGTATCAAATAAGCACACTAAGTGCAGAGGCTGGATAATAGACATGTGATTTTGAAATAGTGATGAATAAATGACCAGCTCTTTTCACAAAATTGTGTATTGAAGAATAACAATTAATTATAGGATAAGAATTTCTGATAGAAGAATGCGACAATTACCCATGATTCCATGAAGGTAGTCATAAACTGAGAACTCTTCATACATAAGCGAACCATCAGCATAGTGAAACATGTAATAGCAGTTCTTACAGAAATAGCATGGATTCTCCGCAGCCCACTTGTCATTGACTGTTACCTTCTTTGCAATACAAATCTTACAAACCGAATATTTCTGCAGCCGTTCCTTAAATTGGAAGGTGACAATCGGATAAACCCTCCGGTTCTACACATCTTTCTAATGAATAAGCCTTATATCCCTCACCACAATTATATGCTTGCAAGCACCCTGGTGACAGTACTACACATACCCAGCACCAACCCAAAAACTCAAGTCACAAAACCGCATCTTCTGCATTTCAACTGCTCTAAAACAAGGCAACTTTGAACTTATCCCATTCCCTAATAGTTTTGCTGCTTCTATAATTGACCAGATAAAATTGCCTCTCATTTTCAACTGCTCGTCCTTGGAGTTTCTAAGCCAATTGAGAATAGGCTTGCTGTAGGTGTAGCCTTGGCATCTCACAAATCATTGCCAAATACATCTTCTATGAGGACATACCTAGAAGAGTCGTGTTGTTCTGCCTTCTGCATAACCTTATCTGTTAAGCAATATATCTTGTCTTTCAACTCACTCAAGAATTGACATCCCAAAACAAGGAATTGTTGTGTCTTCATCCGAGCTTGATGCTTGTTGTTACTATAAACCTCAATGCATAGAACAACTTCTGGGTTAATAACCGATACGTGATCACCATGAAAATTCAATTTATCCACTTTGGTCACACCATCTATGGACTAAAGAGAAATCATCCTTTCAATTTCATCCAAGGATTTGGTCTCGCATTCATTAGTTTTTCACAGACCACCATTGAATGAATGCAGCCTAGCTGCTGCTTTTTCTTCCTCTTGTTTTTGCTTAATTTTCAAAAAAAGTTCTACTTTTGCGTCAAAATTTCCCTCCTCTTCAAAATTATGGTCCTTCATTTTCTTCACGGTTTTCAATTTTTCAACACAATTTTTTTCACCTCCAGAGTTATTGTTCTCCTCATTGATTCGGTTTCTCTTTCCGTCCTCTGCGATATTGTCTTGTTCAGCACAATTTCTTGATCATCAACATCTTGACACTTCCCATTGATTCCCTTGCTTTTGTTTGTGATAGTTCTACAATTTTGGAGAGAAGATCCTTTCAAGGAACTATCATCCTTGAATACTTCCTCAATGGCCTTAATTGTCAAGTTTCCTTAGTAACAATCTTAAGTTCATCAGCGGAAATTTTGTTGTCAAACGTTTCAATCGAGTCTTTATTCAAATCTGTTTGGAGATTCTCAAGTTCCTGAATCACAAAATCCTCAAAGGTAGAAACCCTAGTTAAAAAACTGACCATGTTGGGAACGAATATGGGACCGCCATGAGGAATTGCATCTGTCGTTGCCTCCATCTCCAGCCCAATACTTTGTCATTGATGTTTGGATAGGTATAATTCAGGTTCACCCTTCGATTACTGTCATGGCCACAGAGAGAGGGGGGATTTGAAAGAACTGGATTGGAGAGAAGGAGGGCACTAGGGTTTAAGAGAAAATCAAAAGCGCACTTGGATTTGGATTCGGGGATTCGGCTTCACCCTTCGATTAATATAGCTTCGTAAAAATGAAGGATCATGCTAGGTTTGAGTTAATTTTTTTTTTGAATTATTATTTTTTGTTCATATTCAAGTTAATTTCTTTTTACTAAAATGGAACATCAATTGTGTTTAGCTTAACTTTTATTTATTAATATTTTCATTTTTAGCTAATTTTTTTAAAGTTTTTTTGTCATAATCTTTACTTTATAGGTTTTTCTTGTCAAGATAAATCAACAACCAATAAAAAATTAACGTAAAATTAAAAAACATAGCAAGAATTAAATGAAGACAAAAAATAAAAGTTAGGCCGAGCCAACGTTGTCCTTGATTGTGTTATGGGGTATATTATCATTAACAACTCTTTTTATGGCCCTTATAAAAATAAAGAGAGAAAAAAAATGGCTCATGCCAGACTAAAATTTCTTTGTCGTCTAATGTATCACTAGTTTAATCATAATTAAAGACAAAAGAGTAAAAAATGCTAAACTAACAAAAGTCCAAACAATCATTAACAGCTAATATTACACTCATCACTCTCATGTGTTTAAATAATAAAAAATTCCACACTTTTGACCACAGCTATTTGTCTCGTACCGTACCGTTTGGTATCGCGTGATACATAATGTACCGATCTCATAGTGGTACCGGCCCACCTTGAACCGTTTCAAAACAACTGTTTCGGCATATTTTAGTTTGTATCATATCGGGTTGTGCAAATTTTCTTTTTCAATTGATAATTTTTAAATAATTACTCATAAATTGAGATTAATTTTTTTTTTTATATTTGGTAATTTGTTTTAAGTTGTGAGAATTTATTTTATACGTCCAATATAAGTTTTCGTTAAAAAATATTATTTGAAAAATATATACTATTTTTTATCGATGAATTCGAAATAGTACATCACTACGCAATGACACCTGTACGACGATCCATATCATATCAATAACAAAAACAGTACGCTTCCGAGTACAAGATTGATAACTTATCTTTTGACAGCTAAATAACATTTCCTTTCACCTTTGGTTTTCGTATTCTTAAAGGCAGGCATATTTAATTTGAAGGCAGCCAAGTATGACTAAGACGTATTCCATTTCCAGCTATAAGACTATTGAAGTTAAAGCTACGCGGTGTATTGTAGCAGTAAAATAGTCATGACCCAGCCAAACCTAATGCCCCTACTATATTTCCCTATATATATTGACTAAACTCTTCACGCTTTCTCAATCATCTTCACCACATTCCCATCTCAGTCACTTGCATTTCAGAGAGAGAGACAGAGAGAGACAGAGAGAGAGAGAGTTTGAATACCACAGCTTAGACATGAATTTTTATTCAGCCATTGCTTCTGCCTTGCTCTTCTTTTTGCTGTTGAAGGCACCTGCGAGTAATGCACAGTTGTCTTCTACTTTTTACAACAGTACCTGCCCAAATGCACTCACCACTATTCGAACTTCCATTAGACAAGCCGTCTCACGCGAACGCAGGATGGCGGCATCGCTAATTCGACTCCATTTCCATGATTGCTTTGTTCAGGTAATTACATTGGTTGCGTTACACACTCCTTTACGCTCTAGTTTTTAATCTATTTCGTTTGAAGGATTTGTCGGTGTGCATGATACGCTTATAATTGATTGTACATGCAGGGTTGTGATGCGTCGGTCTTACTTGATGAGGTCGCTACTCCAATGAGCGAGAGGACTGCATTGCCTAACGTTGGATCTGCAAGAGGTTTTGAAGTCATAGAGTCTGCCAAGGCCGAGGTGGAGAAAATATGTCCCAGTGTTGTTTCTTGTGCCGATATACTTGCAGTAGCTGCTCGAGACGCCTCGTTTGCTGTAAGTAATTAATTACAGACAATTTGGCTTAATTTTTATAATTTTGCACTACTATTCCTTAAACTCACAATTAATTAATGGAGTTCATCAATTGCTAATTGGTTTTCTCTTAAATAAACAGGTGGGTGGTCCGTCATGGATAGTAAAACTTGGAAGAAAGGATTCTACCACTGCTAGTCGTGATCAAGCAAACTCCGACCTTCCTTTTTTTCGAAGTAACCTTAACGAACTTATTTCGAGCTTCGCTAGAAAGGGCCTCAATGAAAGAGACATGGTCGCTTTATCAGGTAATTACTACTTAATCACAAATAAGCCATATTTATTGATACCTTATTCCTGTGCTCACGATAAAAAATACTAAACTTATACAATTGTTATGCATATTTGAAATGCAGGCGCGCACACCATAGGACAGGCACAATGCTTTACATTTAGCGATCGGATAAACAGCAATGGGACTCACATTGATGCTGGTTTTTCCAGCACGCGTAGGCGTGGTTGCCCAGCTGGTAGGAATGCAAATCTAGCACCTCTTGATTTGGTGACACCTAATTCGTTTGACAACAACTACTTCAAAAATTTAATTCAAAAGAAGGGCCTTCTTGAGTCAGATCAGGCACTTTTCAGTGGAGGATCTAGCGACAGTATTGTCTTGCAATATAGCAACAATCCTTCAACATTTAAGTCCGATTTTGCTTCTGCCATGATCAAAATGGGAGATATTATTGATCCTGTTACCAATCAAAATGGGATTATAAGGAGGACTTGCAGTGCTCTAAACTAGAACCGTATCTTCTAGCCATTAGAGAATTCTTTTATTCTTTTAAGATATTGGTAAATTTGTTTCTATTACTCAAATCCTCTCAATTTCTCTTGTTATCTGCTTCATTTTTTTGTAATGAATTTGTGGTAACTGTGAATGAATATTTTGATCTCTCTACTTATGTTACTCGTTATATTATTTGAACTGAAGAAAATCAATATTTTATACTTTCATAAATCTGATTCATTCCTATGTTCAATCCATAAAATATGAATTACTGCAAAAAGAGATGCTTAATTCCTTTGTCTTCAATAAATCAGTCAGTATATATGAACGAAGAGTTAAAAAAAAATGATGGATGTCATTATCTGAAGCTAAACTATATTTTATGAACAAAAAAGTGAGATTTTATGTTTGATCACTAAAGAATTTAAGTGTCTTTTCCTTTCGGGTAGGATCGAGTTGCAGCCCACATCAATATATAACTCTTGCATATTTATTTTAATAAAGATGTGGATCACAAGACATTTTATTTGAAGGGTTAAGATTATTTTGATCTCACAATAGTGTTTTTAGGCACTTGATTCAAGTGGAAATGGAAGTGCATATACATTAAAATTCAAAAAATTTAACAAACGTACGAAATATTCATGTTAAATTTCCGTAACACAATAAACTAGTGTTTTGGCTTTATAATCTGAAATGGAATGTCGCATTAACTATAACCTTAGGTCACGTATTCGTACGGTAAACCTAGTATAAATATTGTTGGGGATTTTTCACAAAATAATTAACAATTAAAATTGACATGAATTATTACAATCGTGAATACAATGCATTAAAATGTTATAGATAAGAGAGAGATAAAATAACTTATGAGATCGATCAAAGGCACGACAAATCGATCGTTATCCTAAATCCGTATTCGCCTCCTTTCATGAAGGTACTGATCGATGGACGACTACTGCTCCAAGATACAAACTAGAACCTCACAAGATGACCACGTTACATGATCAATAAAAGTTCGAGGCGCCAAGTCTTTCTCTAACTGTCTAGAGTAATATAAAAAGATAATGTGAAATAAAAGGGAGAGGGAAATTTAACAGACATACCGAACTTATGGGACAAAACTCTATCTTTATAGAACTTTGTGTGTCTTTTTACAAAGGTCATGTCTTTTGAAAACAGCTTTTGATTTGAATCCTTTAAAATGAAAAAAACAAGGCTATTGATTTTAAATACAATAAAATTTGAAATGTCATGTCTTTTAATAAAATGTGCAACTTAATTAAATATTGCAAAAATAATTACTAATACTTAAAATTGACATGAATCATTAACATCATATTTATAATAAATTATGATATTGTAGATAAGAGATAGACAAAATATCATATGAGGTCGATGTAAGGCATAATAAGTTGTTATCCTAAAATTGAGCGACGGACGAATACCGCTCCAAGATATAACCCAGAATCTCACAAAATATCTCCATGTTACACAATCAATAGAAAACGGGGGTACCAAGTCTTTCTCTAATTGCCCAAAATAATATATAAAAATAATTAAAAAGAGAAGAGAAAAGAGAATTCAATATTTTACATTTCAGAAGAAAGAAATGCTGGAAAGAAGGGACTGAATTCTCATTACTTCTGATGAAAATCTTACAAACAAAAGAGAAGGCAAAGCCTCCTTTTATAGACCAAGCTAACACGTTCTTAGCTAGCTAACCATCTAACAGAATTGGAACTAACTAACTGATCAGGTAACAACTTATTCAAACTGACTAACAGCTAACAGTTTACGAAAACTAACTAACTAATCAGCATGTGTGATGTAATACGCCCCCTCAAGATGGACAACAAAGATCTTTGATGGCCATCTTGGACAAGAGCGGTTGAAGAACAGAGAGAGGAAGAGCTTTGGTAAAAAGATCAGCTAGCTGGTGATGCGTACGGATAGGCATAAGGCGAAGAACACCATCAGAGATTTTATCCCGAACAAAATGACAATCCAATTCAATGTGCTTAGTGCGTTCATGGAAAGTGGTATTGGAAGCAATATGAAGAGCAACCTGATTGTCACAAAACAGAAGGGAAGGAGTAGATGTGGCAACTTGGAAAGCCTGAAGCAACTGATGAAGCCAAAGCAATTCACAGGCAGTGGAGGCTAAGGCACGATATTCAGCCTCAACAGAAGAACGAGAAATGGTGGTTTGCTTCTTAGAACGCCAAGAGATTAAGGAATCGCCAAGGAAGATACAAAAACCCGTAACAGAACGACGAGTGTCCAAACAAACACCCCAATCGGAGTTAGAGAAGGCTTTGAGGTGAAAATCGCAAGAAGCAGAGAAGAATAAACCCTGGGCTGGTTTAGCTTTGAGATAACGAAGTAAGTGATGAACGACCTAAAGATGACAGCTGCGAGGGGCTGCTAAGAACTGACTTAATTTGTGAACAGCAAATGTAATGTCAGGCCTGGAGATGGTGAGATAAAGAAGTCTGCCAATCAATCTGCGATAAGGAGATGCATCAGGGAGTAATTCACCAGCTGAAGCATGCAACTGAACCGTGGGACCTAAAGGGGAAGAAGCCGGTTTGCAGGCTAGGTAGCCAGTATCTTCCAACAATTGGAGGGCATAGTGCCTCTGGGAGAGAACCAAACCAGAAGTAGACCTGGTAATCTCAAGGCCAAGAAAGTATTTCAAAAGTCCCAAATCCTTGAGCTTAAATTGGGAGTGAAGAAAAACTTTGAGATCTTGGACAAGATCAGCATTCGGGCCAGAGATAACTATGTCATCAACATAAACCAATAAGGCCACAAAAGTAGAGCCAGAACCTTTGGTGAAGAGAGAATAGTCAGCCTTTGACTGTGTGAAACCATATGTAATAAGAGCTTGCGAAAACTTGGAGTTCCATTGACGAGAAGCCTATTTAAGGCCATAAATGGACTTATGCAGTTTGCAAACTGGATGAGAACCCAAGGACTGTGCTGGAGAAGGACAGCCAAGAGGGAGGTCCATGTAAACTTCCTCAAATAACTCACCATTGAGGAATGCATTGTTAACATCAAGATGGTAAAGAGGCCAATGTTTGGCAGATGCAAGGGCAAGGAGAACCTTGACAGTGACCATTTTGGCCACAGGAGAAAATGTCTCAAGAAAATCAACCCCTTCTTGTTGAGTGTAACCCTTGGCAACCAACCGGGCTTTATATCGTTCTAGACTGCCATCAAAATGATATTTTATCTTGTAGAGCCATTTGCAACCAATGGAATGCTTTCCAGGTGGTAGAGGAACAATAGTCCAAGTGTGGTTAGAGGCCATGGCATCCAATTCTTCCTTCATAGCCAGTCTCCACTGAGGGGAAATGACAGCTTGGTGATAAAACTTAGGAATGGCAATGGAAGAAACAGTGCAAGCAAAATGCTTGTAAGAGGGAGAGAAGGAAGTATAGGACATATGATTGGAAATGGGGTATGAACTAGAAGAGGCAGGAAGGGGAAGATGTTGTAGGAGGCTGCAATGATAATCATGAAGATAGGAGGGAGGGTGGGAAGGTCGAGAAGATCTCCTGAAGGGAATAGCAGGAGAAATGGCCTCTGGTTGGGTATCAACAGAGATGACATGTGGAGATATAGGGGCAGGGGAGGACATTGGGAGAGGTGGAGAGATAGGGGCAGGAGAGGATATTGGAAGGACAAGATCCGGAAAAGGATCAATAAAAGGAGAAGGATGATGGGTATGCAAATGAAAAGGAAAAACGAATTCATGGAAAATGACATCCCTGGACAAGAATATCTGGCGAGAGATAAGGTCATAAAGTTTGTAACCTTTAATATTGGGAGGATAGCCTAATAGAACACAAGTGCGTAATCTAGGCTAAAATTTGGTACGATGAGACTTAAGGGTAGAAGCGAAGGCAAGGCAACCAAAGACCCGAAAGTTTGAATAATCAACAGGTCTACGGTAAAGGAGAGTATAGGGAGATTTCTGGTGGAAGAGAGGGGTAGGGGTTCTGTTAATGATGTAGGTGGCAGTGAGAATGCAGTCTGTCCAGAAAGGAATAGGTACATGTGACTGAAAAAAGAGAGCACGAGCAACATAAGAATATGTTGGTGTTTCCTTTCAACAACAGAGTTTTGTTGAGGTGTGTCAATGCAAGAAAACTGATGGATAACCCCTTTGGCAGCAAAGAATTCTATGAAGAGCAATTCCGGAGCATTATCAGATCTAAACATCTTGATATTGGTGTTAAACTGAGTAGTAACCAAGGAGAAGAATCTAGGAATGATTATCCCAACATCAGATTTCTATTTGAGCAAGAATATCCATGTAAAGCGCGTGCAATCATCCACCAAAGAGACATAATATCTGTGATCAGCATAAGATGGTATGTGATACGGGCCCCAAACATCACAGTGTATCAAATCAAAGGGAGAAGAAGATATGTGATTATTAGAGACAAAAGGTAACCATTTTTGTTTAGCTAGAGGGCAAACATAACAAGGTTCTTTATCAGTGGAAGTAGTATACTGTAAGTGATCACGTAGCACATGTAATTGCTTGAATGATAGGTGACCAAGACGGTTGTGCCAAATCTGATCAGGACAGTTATTTATAAACACTGGTTTGGTGTGATAAACTGGTGCAGCCTGCAGAACATATAAGCCATTGTGGTCATCACCCTTGCCAATCACTCTCCGGTTGGAAGTATCCTGAATTGTACAATGATCATGATGAAAAGTGACTGTTAGGATAGAATCTCTGAGAAGAGCACTGATGGATAGTAAATTAAACTTGAATGTTGGAACAAATAGGACATCTTTGAGCATGAGCACTGAGTTGAGAAGAATATCTCCTTTGTGAGTAACATGTACTTTAGTATGGTTAGGCAAGACAACAAAGGAGTTCTCAATAGGCTTCAAAGAGAGGAAAATTTTGGCATTAGGTGAGATATGCTTTGTTGCACTAGAGTCCATGATCCAATATTGATGAGGAGTGAATCCAGGTTGATCTGATACAGAGAAGCACATACCTGTGTTGTAAGAACTGATTGGTGCTTCTTCAGCTTTGGTGGTGACAGTAGCAGCCAATTGATTGGATAGAACTGTCATGAGCTGTTGGCATTAATCAGTATTAAGATGCTTCAACAAACTGTTGATGTTGTCTTCTGGTGGTTGTTTGTCTGCTGTGCCAGAGACTTGATTAGCACTGGTTTTATGAGATGAGGAGAAAGTGGTTTTCCCTTTGGGAGTATAACCAGGTGGATATCCATGAATTTTGTAACATTTTTCTATGGTCTGACCAGGGAAATTGCAGTGAGTACAAAATGGTCTGTCCTTTCTTTGTCCTCTGTAGGAACTATAGTTTTGTTTCTGAATTGGACCAGATCGATGTGTATGCTCATTGTTGGTAGCAAAAGCCAATGAAGTAGATGAATCCAGATTAGTATTCATGTGAATCCCAATCTTTCTTTGGTTTTCTTCTTGAGAGATTAAGGCAAATACTTTGTTTATAGGTGGAAGAGGATCCAATAAGAGTAGCTGGCCACAAATTTGAGAGAAGGAGTCATTCAATCCCATAAGGAAAGACATAATGTACTCCATTTGGAAGTGTGATTGCAAATTTTAACTCCTTCACATGTGCATTTGCAGCAAGAGCAGATAGGTCGAAAATTGCTCAATTCTTCCCATATAGTCTTGAGTTTAGTGAAATAGGTGCTGACTGAGTTCTGGTCTTGAACTAAGTTCATCAAATCTCGTCTTAGCTGAAAAATCCTAGGCCCATTGCTTTGTTGGAACCTATCTTTGAGATCAATCCAGATCTCTTGAGCAGTTTCAGCATAGATTACACTAGCTGAGATTTCTTTTGAAATGGAATTAAGGATCCATGATATAACTACATTGTTATTTCTGATCCAGAGTTGCAATGTTTGTGGGTCATTACCTGGAGGTTTTGGAACTGATCCATCTATGAATCCAAGTTTGTTCTTGACTGATAAAGCAATCAATATTGCTCTGCTCCAGGAAGTATAATTTTCCCCAGTCAGGGGCTGAGATACCAAGCTGAGTCCTGGACCATCTGAATGATGCAGGAAGTAAGGATTTGAGGATTCATTAGAAGCAAACAATCTGGAATTCTCAGATCCAGATGATGCCATGGTATTTGAATGCGGAAGAGTTTCTATAGAAAATTTTGCTTTGATACCATTTTACATTTCAGAAGAAAGAAATGCTGGAAAGAAGGGACTGAATTCTCATTACTTCTGATGAAAATCTTACAAACAAAAGAGAAGGCAAAGCCTCCTTTTATAGACCATGCTAACACGTTCTTAGCTAGCTAACCATCTAACAGAATTGGAACTAACTAACTGATCAGGTAACAACTTATTCAAACTGACTAACAGCTAACAGTTTACGAAAACTAACTAACTAATCAGCATGTGTGATGTAATACAATACACGCATCAAACTTATGGGACAATTCTGTACTTATAGAACTCCATGTGCTTTTTCCCAGAATACCATATCCTTTAAAATCACTTTTCGATTTTAATCCGTTCAAATGAAAGAAAACACATGAGTACAATTGGTTTAAATACTATAAAACTTGAAATGTCATGTCTTTTACTAACCTAATTAAAAGACGCGACTCTTAAATAAACCCTTCAATAAATTTATAAAATTCAAATTTCCAACAATATTAAGAACAAAGCCTCTAAATTTAGAATTGGTGATGTGGGGGCCGATATCCACATAACGATGACACTTGGTTCATAAAGAGGATCCTGGTGGATATCGGAAGCTCGGCCGAGACCATGTATTACAGCCTATTCAAGAAGATGGGGTACAAAGGAATCGATCTTCAACCAACCGAAGTGCCGTTGGTCGTTTCCAATGGAGCCCCGGTTTAGCCGCTCGGCAAGTTTGCCCTCCTTGTGGTGGCAAGATAGGTAATATTGTCGACGGAATTTATTGTTATGGAAGTCCCATCGCCCTATAACGCCATTGTTGACAGGGAATGGGTGCATAAGTTGGGTGCGGTGGCTTCCACTTATCATCAAGTGCTTCGGTTTGTCAGGCCGAACGGAGTGGAGAGCATCTATGGCAACTAAGTGGCAGTGAAACAATGCTACATTGCCACGGTGAAGAGCAAATCCACTCCGAAACAAGTTAATTGGGTTGAGGTGCCAAACCTGCCAGTATTAGAAGATGTCAGTATATCAGCGGCCGAAAAAGTAGTGGAGGAATTAATCACTGTACCTGTCACGACCCATCCCTATATAGGAAGGATTAGTGACCGGCTAGTGAGTCCAACTCACTAAGGCCTCTAACACAATGAGTTTAAGGATTTTCATCAATCAAATGTATATAAAAGTTAAAGTTTATCAGAGTACGGTTGCATAAACAAAATAAACCAGAGCTGTGCGTGTAGATAGTTATAAGCACAAATAATGCCTAACTACTTTACTCATTAACTTACTACTACAGTCATTAGAACCGGCTCCTTCTATGTATAGGCAGCTAGGCATGACATAACGGCCTTCATGTCATCTATCATCACCTGTAATGTTGTATTACAACATTCTTAAGCATAAAGCTAGAGTGAATTCAAATATAAAATCTTACGAGTTTGCCATGTTAACCATTTATGCATGCAACCAAATGATCATTTTAAACGAAATTCATGGCATAGTCCAAAGGTTAAAGCCCGGGAAAATCATTCAAGATTATCTTAATAAACGGAAAAACACGTTATGGTCCATGGCCAAAGCCGAGGACAAATATTCAAGATTGTCCCATTTACGTTCAATTCAACGGCTGCCAATAATTCGTAGGTGGGAGCTACCCCCTTATGCGTTATCACATAAACCGGAATGACGTCATCCGTATGCCAAATTGGCCATGGCACCGCCTCCCTTATTCCAAACCACCGTTTTTCTCACCCCTAGCGGTCAGGGATCACCGTTTGAACAATTCGTCATCACAAGTATCAATATTTTCTCGATTATCACATGGCTTATACAACAATCATTCGTTATGATCAAGCATGGTATTTATACGTAAAACAATGCCTTTAATCATCAAAATACCTCATGCTTTCATGCTATGAAAAATATACACGTAATAACATCGTATTTGAATTCACCTTCTTATACTGCCTTGCGAATCGAATAATCCGTCACAATTTATGCCTCGTCTCCTACAATTATCAAAGATAGCTGTCACTCAATAATCGATTTCATCGTTCAACTAGAATTTGGATTTAACGTTCCTATTTATTTCCTATTTGTTTCCAACTTAATGTCATATAAGTGTAGTTTTGTGCTTCGGTGTTGAAGCGAGCTCGGGTTGGCCACGTTACATCCTATTCCAGTAGTAAAACAATAACCAAGTTGAATGGTTGGTGGTCCAAAGGTTGTCAAAAGTTATACCTTAAAGTAATGTTATAGTTTAGCTTAATCAAGCATGACTCGATTCTAATCATTGAAGTGGCCTCGGGATGGTTTCTAAGGTCTCGTTCCCATGCCAAGGTAGTTTCCAGGTCAAGTAATGAATGGCTTGAACTTCCGTTTCGGTGGTTTGAAAAAAAACTAGTTCAAATTCTAAATTTTCAAGTGTAGGCCAAGTGTAGAATCCTTATCGCGATGGCCTTTTTTGCACTGCCGTCGCCCTATCTCCCAATGTCGGAATGACCTCAGAATTATCACATCTTGTTCTAGAACCCAAATGAGGCCTATATTATGTTCACAATGTTCCAGGATAGGGTTGAATTGAGGCCCGAATTAAAGCTCCAAAACGCATCAAAACCAGCTCCTTGCTGAATTTTACGCCAATGAAAATTAGCTCGAAAACCTAGACAATTGGGGTCCAAAATTTACCAAACTTTACAGAGTGGTAGTTTAGGATGTTGGGAATACATTAGATGAAGAACACAAGGTTTGAAATGGCCTACAAATGGGGTAAAATCTCAGTTGAGCAAAACTGGTAAAAAACGTACACAGTCTATGGAAATATCAATTTAAGGAGTTCTAGACCTCCGAGTGAGTTGATTCCAATTGCAAATGAAAGCTAATATCTTGACCTATGCTCATACCAAATTTGAGGTTAATTTGAGGTCTGTAGCCTCCTATGGGTCAGTACAAACTTCGAGTCAAAATCTGTCCGGTTAATAAATCCTGAGCCGGATGTCAGGGTGGAACTTTGTATAGCAGTTGGGTTTCTTCTCGATGTCAGCCATGGCAGACCTCTGTACCCCTAGACTACACCCTTATTACAGTAAACTAAGGCTATATGGAACTCAATATGTGACATAAACTAGAACTACCTACCAATTCTTGAAGAAAATTAAAGATCAATACTTAATTTGGTATCCTGGGTTGAGCATCTTGTTCAACTGTTTGTCCTTCTTCTCCTTTCTCCCCCTCTCTCTCTCTCTCACAATGGCAGCAGAAAAAATGAAAGTGGAAGCTGTTTGCATGACTTAAATGGTGAGTTGGAGGGTTAAGCAAGAGGTGGGTTATGCTTCTTGGTGGCAGTCTCTCATAAACCAAGCTGATGACTATCCAAAACAGCTTGGTCAGGCAACGTTAAAAAAGAAAAATCTAAGGCTTCCTAGAAAAATTATATGGTGCTTCTCCTTCTTGGTTCTAATTTACAACCACTTACAAATGGCATCCTACATACATAACGTCAAATCAGGCTTCGAAATCATTAACCGACCCTCGATAAAATTAAACTCGGATTTGAATTGATCAAAATTGTTCCGATTTTATTTCAATTAAGTCCCTAATTGCCTAATTGCCTAATTGTCGGGTCGGGGCCTCACAATACCAATAAATGAAGACTTGGAATGCTTCTTCCTCATCGGCTCATCTCTAAACGACCACGAGAAGGAAGACATGGTAAAATTTCTGACTGACAACATATTGGTTTTTGCATGGATGCCTTATGAAATGCTGGGGGTCGAGCCCACGTTCATTTGTCACAAACTAAAAGTCGATCCTACCCATCAGCCTGTGGTGCAGAAGGCCCGACGATCGGCCATCACCCACATGGATGCAATGGTCGAAGAGGTTGACAAATTGTTGGAAGTAGCCACCATCAGGGAGGTGCAGTACTGAGCTGGTTAGCAAATACGGTGGTGGTCAAAAAGAAGAATGACACGGAGAGAGTCTATGTTTACTACACTAACCTAAACGACACCTGCCCAATGGACAGCTTTCCCATGCCGATGATTGACCAACTTGTGGATGTCATGGTCGGACATAAGCGCATGAGTTTTATGGATGCTTACAGGGGCCATCACCAAATCGCTATGTTCGGCCGGGATCAGGACAAAACGATATTTATTACACTAAGGGGGCTTTACTGTTATAGAGTGATGTCTTTCAGCCTAAAGAACGCAGAGGCAACATACCAACGGATGGTAACCAAGATGTTCCAAAAATAGACTGGCAAAACAGTTGAAACTTATATCGACGACATGGTGGTCAAAAGTACAAAGGCCAAACACCACCTGAGGTATTCGATATTCTCAAAGAACATAAGTTGAGGTTGAATGCATCAAAGTGCGCCTTCGGTGTCGGCTCTGAAAAATTTCTCGGCCATCTGATGACACAAAAAGGAATCAAGGCCGACCCAAACCAAATCCTGGCAATCCAGCAACTCACCTCGCCGACCACCGTTAAGAAAGTACAGAAGCTCACCGGTATGGCAGCCGCTTTCAACTGCTTCATCAGCTAGTCATTTGATAAATACCGACCATTTTTTGAATGCCTGAAGAAGAACAATAGTCGTACCTTCCTTTGGGATGAGGAATGCGATGAAGCCCTCATTCGACTCAAAGAATACCTCACCTCAGCACCTATCCTGACTAAGCCCGTCGTCTGCGAAACTCTCTACTTGTACCTGGCTGTTTCCACACATGCAGTCAGTTCGGTGCTTGTCTGACATATCGAATCTGGGGACCGATCTGTTTATTATGCAATCAAGACTTTGCTTGGCGTCGAAACAAGATACCTACCTCTTAAAAAACTCGCTTTGACCCTGATAGTGGCATCAAGGAAGCTTACCCATTACTTTCAAGGGCATCCGATCATTGTTCTCACCGAATACCCGCTAAAGGCCATCCTCAAAAGGGTCGACCTCTCAGGGAGGATATCTCGGTGGGCTATTGAACTGGGCAACTTCAACATCAGATATCAGTCCTGAATGACCATCAAAGCCCAAATACTTGTTGACTTATGGCCGAATTCACACCACAATCGGACTCCATTGTAGCGCCTGCCAAACACACGATAGGGCCTGGAAATAATAGGGAAGGGTCCAGCGGCAGTGAGTGGACATTATATGTGGATGGAGTGTCCAATGGCAACGGCGTCGGAGCTAGAGTTCTCCTTGTTTCTCTAGAAAGCGTCCTCTATGAGCATGCCATTCCGCTAGACTTTCAAGCCACCAAGAACAAAGCCGAATAAAAAGCCCTCTTGGCCGGGCTTAGAACGGTCGAATCTATTGGCGTTGAAGAACTTGTCATCCATAGTGACTCACAGTTGGTCGTGAATCAAATTTCTGGGGAATACGAAGCCAAGGATGAACGGATGGGCATGTATGATTGAATTAATTCAGAAATTGCGCAACGTTCAGGTCAAGTAAATTGCCAGGGAGCAAAATTCACGTGCCTATACTTTGAAAGGCGTGGCTTTGGTCGCAGAAGTCAATGGTCACCAAACAGTTTTCATTAGCACACTCGTTCAGGCAAGTATCGAACCCTTGCAATCCATTGAAATCATGATGAGCGAATATGGGCCGAGTTGGATGGATCCCATCATCGCATACCTAAAAGAAGACAGACTATTAACCCACAAGAAGGAGGCACATCGCATAGTGCACAAATCAGCCCAATTCTGGGTCTCTTTGGACAAAAAGCTCCATCGTCGGTTGTTTATTAGACCATACCTCTACTATGTCCTTCCTGCCATGATCGAGAAGGTATTGTACAAAATTCATGTCAACAGTTGTGGCTACCATTTGGGAGGATGGTCATTAACCCACCGAGCCATCACACGGGGCTATTGGTGGCCAAAGATGATAGAAGACGCTCAAAGGTTTGTGAAAAAATACGACAAGTGCCAACATTTTTCTCCACTCATTCGGCAGCCAACCAAGGCCCTAACACCTTTGACAAGTCCTTGGCCATTCGTACAGTGGGAGATATAGTGAGAAAATTGCCGATAGTTCCAAGCAAGTTCAAATTTCTCGTCATAGCTACCGATTACTTCACCAAGTGGGTGGAGGCTGAACCACTGGTCACCATCGAAGAAAAGAATGTCAAACGATTCACACGGGGCTCAGTTTGTGGGTAGCCTCTTCATCGACTTCTGCGCCAAACATCGAATCAAGTTCTACAACTCCAAACCATGCTACTCGCAGAGTAATGGATAGGCCAAAGTCTCCAACAAGATAGTGGTCTCCGGCATCAAGAAAAGACTTCTAGCAGCAAAAAGAAGTTGGGCCAAAGAGCTACCAAACGTACTTTGGGTGTACCGAACTGCACCGCAATGTTCTATTAGCCAAACGCCATTCACCCTAGAGTTCGACATGGAGGCCGTCATTCCACTTGAAGCAGGGTTGTCGACCATATAGATCGAACATTTCAATGAGAACCAGAATGGCCAAGAAATCGCCAAGGATCTAGACTTCACCGAAGAGAGACAAGATCGCACCCGCATCCGCCTGGTCGCCTATTAGCAACAAGTGGCCAAAGGGTATAATCAGGGAGTTCGATAGCGAATGTTTCGGCTGGATGACTTAATGCTAAGGAAGGTGGTTGCCAACACGAAGAAACAGTCCAATGGGAAACTCGACCAACCTGAGAGGGGCTGTACAAAGTTACCAAACAGATAGGCAGAGGGGCTTACGATTGGAGAACAGGACCAAAAAAGCCATGTCGAACCACTGGAATGCATCCAATCTTAGAAAGTACTACCATTAGCCATTTTCGTTTCTTTCTTTAAAGTTCAGCAATATTCTAGATAACATAACTGACAGAACATTATTGCCATCATAACTTTCATTTCCAGTGACAATAGACACCACGGGAAGCTTGGCTTAAGGTGGGGTTCCGTCAACAAGCCTGTTTACTAATTATAAGCTCGAACTGGCTAAACTGACATGGGTTGTAAGCATTGATTCCTCATAGATCAAATTGCCCAATATAAAATATCATTCGAGAATCAATGTTGCCGACTAACCAAATTAGGACTCGAAATATATAACATTGTACATGCTTTTTGTGCACATTTGCAACTGGAATTACACCAACCTAGTGAGTCCTAAGCATATGCAAAAATTTCCAAGCCAAACTTCATTGCAACATTATACATAGTATATGAATAGACGAAATTAGGCTGTAATGTGAATATGAGATGGTTCTAACATGTCAAAAAATCGGTGATAACACAACAAATACCCAAAAAGAATTGAATAAAAATAAATAGCATAGGCCAAATTGGACCGTAATCTGAATATGAGATGGTTCTGACATGCATACGGGGAAAAGAAAAAAAAATAACAATAACACTACTTTTATGCACCAGTAGTACATGTATTTTAATATTCATTATCATTATGAGCAACAATAACCAAAAAACAAAATAGAAACAGAAAACCGAAGTCGTGTTTGCCTTGGTTTGAGATCAAACCAAGCCAACAAATTGCACCCAGTACTACATGCACATTTCACACTTTCCCTTTAAGTGGGAATATCACAAATAAATTCATATTCAAGTTAGGATAACATAACCCACAATATAGTTAACTCAATTGTTTTACCTTCACACTTCATAATAACCATCAATATATGCCACCACGTGCTTCTTTAATTTGAAGGTCATCACCGATTTGGTTGCCGCGTACAAATAGACAGATGGAGTGATTATATATTTTGCTAGGGATTTCTCATCCAGTGGCCAAAAGCCTTTGATGTCATTACTAATTATGATCGTGCCAAAGAAACGGATCGACACGAAAATATTAGTCCCAAACCAGAAATTATTTTCATTGGAAATCCGAATACCGATCGAACCGAGCAATTCTGTTTTAAGATTGTAGGACAGTTGATTGGATTTAATTCCAAAAAATAATTCCATTAAAACGATAACCGAATTAACAGATTTGAAAAATAAAAATACATTACCAACCAAGTTCTGTGAAACCACAGCCCTCTTAAAATAAATTCGTCGCCTCCTGTGGATGTTGGAGGATTGCTCCGGCGACTGTCTTCCAAGATAAAACGGCTCACTCGGCTGATGGAATACCACATAATCGATCGCATGTCGAACTATGTCTGCCTCTCTCTCTCTCTCTCTCTATAACAAACAGCAGAAATCATACAAGAAATTTACAAGTCGTACGTTGTTCTTTCAGTGTCTTGAAACAAAGAAAAAAACTCAATATATAAATCCTTAAGCTCTTGTAACCTTTAAATCCATAAGTGGGAGATTAATAGGATTATTAATGGATATCAATTCAGGCTTGAATGAACGGTAACGGACATTCAGTTGCCTTGTCAAATCCTCCGATATCCCAATTTTATTTACAACCCTTTTCAATTTCCAATAGTCATACGCTGAAAATAATAGGTAATAATGTCAATTTTGACAATCAAACCAAACAATGGAATAATTTTTTTCCCCAAATAAAGTTCAAAGAGAATTCTTCACAAATAGATCCATAAACAACAAAACAAATATGGCCTTACTATATCTTTTATATTCATTTTAAAATTTTGACAACTAATAAACATAGGGTTACCGCATTATGGATTGAGTCAAATGGTCGATTTTTCTACCGAGGTTCGACCTGTAATGGCACTAAATTTCATCAAAGATTTAGTCAGCCAACTCGAGAAAAAGAGAAAGAAAGACAAAGTCTATACGAAAAACCCTTCCCAAGCAATGTTATTCACCAAGAATTACAGTGGAAAGCAAAGTAAATTAGACAGAAACCCTCCCTCTCTGCCATAAAACACTCCAACAATGTCTTTATATAAGCTAAAATTAGAAAAACAAGAATACCTCTACATGAGTCATGGACATGTTCCATGATCAGCATGATCTGCAGTTGAAGCCCTAATTGCCCTGAAGTCTATGTTGAACCAAGTAAAACTTGACAACACACCATACTTAGTAACTACTGATAGGCTGCCTGTTGAAACTGCTGAAAACTACTATCTACCAATTTACTAAGGACATCTGTCCAAGTTCAACTGATCATCTGCCCACGAGATTAGCTGACTATCATGATCTATAGGAAGCTAGCCCAATACGAATGCTCCCAAGCTCACATGTTTTGGCTCACTATTTAATTGATTGCATTGTGTCACAAGTTCGCTGCCATTTAAGTATCTACGTCCAATCTTCTGGATTTTTACTTGCGTCATAGTTGCAATTTGTCTAAGAGACCGATGCCACTATCAAATTGACATTACATAGTCACCTTGTGCAAGACTTGTTGTGCGCCGTGACCATTCCGTGAATATGGGTGCAAGGTGTCACCTAGTGCTGTTGTACACCCTGCCATCCCTTTCCTTTCCCGCGTAAAAGCACGGAACGTCCGTTACATTAACGAACAGGTCCAAAGTCCAAAGTCGCGACGCGAAAAATCATACTTAAAGTCCCTCGAATCAAAACGCCCCTCCAAAAATTTCAACCGAAAAGTCGATTATGACCTTCACCGACAGAAAACGCCGGTGGAGCCCTAGGTCGCCGCTCCTTCCCCAGCAGAAGCACGATGATAACGAGGGCGCCGGCTTTGATGGCGCGTCATTCTCCGGCGCTGTCTTCAACCTATCCACCACGATTGTTGGCGCCGGCATCATGGCCCTTCCGGCCACCGTCAAGCAGTTGGGGATGGTCCCTGGGCTGATCGTCATCTTCCTCGGCGCGATAATCACTGAGGCCTCGATCGAGATGATTTTGAGGTTCAGCAGAGCTTCCAAGGCGTTGTCGTACTCGGGACTCGTCGGAGACGCGTTCGGAGGTGCCGGCCGGTCTCTCTTGCAGGGATGTATCGTAATGAACAACGTTGGTACCCTCGTCGTCTACATGATCATCATTGGTATTAATCATGGACTTCTTTAGGACCAATTTTTTAATTTATAGTTTTCATTTACAAAATTGAGATTTATTGATCATGTTGAATACTTACTGAGTCAAACTTGGAACAAGTTCTTTTCAAGGTTTTCAATTGTTAAATTGAGCAGAAACTACTGCCAAATGGTTTCGTATGGGTCTATAGCAGATACTGCTGTTTGATCCAGAGATTTTTTTGTAATTTGATCAACATGCTGCCGTAATTGCTCATCATTCTTGGGGAGGCATTTTGTGTGTTTTTCTTTTGCTTTATAATTCGACTAAACAGAAATGAAATCATAGATAGTGGAAGTATGAGAAAGTCCATTGAATGCCATGGGGGTCAGAAGAATTAGTTGTCTTAGGTAATGTTATCAACAACTATGAGCATATGAAAAAGGTTGCAGTCAAGAGAAAAAAGGGATAAAGTTAGAATCTTACTGCTAGATAGCAACTTATATAAAAATGCAAATTACTTTTTTCTTGAATGGTTAATATTTTTCTTGCAAGCCAAATGCAGATTTGTTCTCTCTTCAAAGATTCTCCTCCGAATCAAACGACTGAACGAGGCCTTCATGATAACTTCACCTGCCTTACAAGTTAGGGGTCCAAATGCTCAGCTACCCCCTTAGAGTCTGTTTAAATTTGGTGATACTTGGTTATAGTTTCATGCTGATCAAATGATCTGGAATAGGTGATAGGAAATTTCACTATATTGTAAATGACATTTGTTTGTTTGCGAACAGGTGACGTGTTATCAGGGACATGGTCAGATGGTGTCCGCTATCCAGGTGTGATGGAAGAATGGTTTGGTCAACACTGGTGGATCAAACGATCTTTCTTACTGCTTCTCACGACCCTTGTTGTTTTTGCTCCTCTGATATCATTCAAGCGAGTGGGTGAGTCTTTACTGAATAATTATTTTTAGTTGTGTTCTGTGCCATTGAAAATTTTGGTAGCATGCCTTTGTATGATTGGCTGTTGGATGGCATTGGAAAGAGAGTATATTTGGCACTTTTTCCTAAGCAAGTAATAAATAAAGGCATTGAAAGGTAGTGTTCTGGTTCCTTGCAAGAGCAGAGTTATACTGAATGTGCAGAAAATGAGCATTATGCTTATGAGGAACCTGCTTGGATAAGTGAAGATTCAAAGCATCTCCACTCATCTCTCACCCATTCTCTATTTTGGAGGCTCATAGTAAAATTCAAGTGTAGAGAATTCTATTGTTCACTCTAACTCGAATCCACATTCTCCATTTTTCTCGCCAAAACTTCCCCTCCAAAATTTCTCTCTACTTCTATATTTTCAAATTTAAATTAAACATGGTCAATGTTGGTCTCATTCTAAAGAATTACCAAGATATAGTAATGGTCTGAGTTTGATATACAATGGATCATGTGATAAACATTATACATATTTTATATAGATAAACCAAAAAGTGCCGAGGATATAGTTGGTATAATTTAAGGTCAAAAGGCAAATAGGGTGAAGTAGGAATCCTGTTTTCCTGTTAATTTCCGGAAGTCAATGTAGGAAAGTTCCCCTCAGAGGGATACCCGCTTGCAGAGCTAGTTCGGTACCTGCTTGGATCGGCATGGGGCTCTCCGTATAAGGACAGGTGATGGTCAACAACTCAGGCAGGAAATGCTGACAAGCGGCTAACAATGCAAGAGCTCTTGTCACCTTATACGTTCTTAAAAAAAAGGGTACATCGGGTCTTTGGACACTATGTTAAGTAACATTGCTCACTCTGTCAGTGCGAAGGGCATCTTTTCAAGCACTTCCTTTGAAATAAAAACTTAGTCCTTTAGGTGAGGCTCTTTACTTTACAACATAACGGTGCAGAAAACCAAGATTTATAGTAGTACTCATTTTGAAATATCCATTGTGGTGAATCTAGTCTCCAAAATTCCCACGGGTCTCCAAACTGGAGACTCCTCCTGTTTTGAGAATCAAAGTGGAGTATGGTTGGTGTGCATCCGTTATCCATTTTGAAGAAGCTATTTTTTATTTTGGAGAAATGGAGATGGGATGGAGATTGTTGTCAGAAAAATAACATCAAAGTAAGCTTGCATTATTGGATCCTACTTCGCATGTGAACAAGTTTAATAATTTCATTCCAATGGATGCCTAGCGGAGTTTACACAAGTTCCAGCTTTATAGGTCTTCACTTTCTTAATGCTGGTCAATTGATGTTTTGTTAAAATTGTTAGTGAGCACTCCAAGCTTTTTTTGGACATGCTATGAACACCATGAGACTTGTTACAGGAACTCAACAAACCTTTGAATTTTATAATGAGCACCCTGTGAGGGCAAAATCACAATACACCGGTTTTTCTTGATGTGTTAGGGAGGGGAAGGAATGAACACAGCTCTGGTGGTAGTCCTTGATCAATCTCTTTGCTTTGGTTAAATGAGAAGCATGCACCTTACTTTGATTTGGTAGTTGGTGCAATCTGTCAAGTTATCAATTGTTGTAAAAGCTTAAGCTACGAGAAAATGGGCTCAGCAATGCATATCAAGCTATTCAACACACTCCCTCCCATGCAACTTCATCTTGCACATGGAGATGCAAATACCATATAGAGTGAAATAGTATATGAAGGGGAGAAGCAAAGTGACTTGAACCCAGGACCTCTCCCAGTCTGAGGTCTGATACTCTGTTAAGTTGCCAAATATTCCAAAAGCTTAAGCCTTTAGGAAATGAATTCAACAATGTAGATCAATCTATTCAACAGGATCATCATGGTGAAAAACATAAAAATGCTTTTAACTACAATGTGCCTAGTTGGCAGGAGTTTCTTTACGCTGCTTCTCCATTACCAGGTATGGAAATATCATGCCCAAGAAATGACTAGGGAAGAACAGGTTTCCAAGTGGAATCTAGAGAATCCAATTATCTCCATTTTTGCTCATTATTCTAGTAAATGGAGTCACTTTACATGTACCATACTCTGTTCTATTCTTACAATTAGGCATCAGATCACAAAAACATCAGATGACAAAGCCATTTCTTTCTTGTGCAATGGAGCCGTATCAATAGTCTACTTTTTATCCTTCAATAATTCTGCATGCTCAAAGGGTATTTTTTTAAAGTACCTTTGGTTCTTTTCTGCATGTTAAGATGCTAGTAAGACCTGATTTTATTCAGCATGACAGTTGGTGTAGGCTTTCAGAACTGCAATGGTGTGATTGGTGCATGGCTGTGTTGCAGGTGTTGTCACAGGGTTGCAAATAATAACATTTTGGCTTTGTTTTTTCCGTAACCAGATTCGTTGAGATATACATCAGCCTTGTCTGTGGGATTGGCTGTTGTATTTGTGGTAATCACAGCAGGAGTAGCCATTCTTAAAGTGATAAATGGAAGCATTGGAATGCCACGGTTGCTGCCTGAACTTGTTGATCAGGCATCTTTCTGGAAGCTTTTCACTACTGTTCCAATAATAGTTACTGCCTATATCTGCCATCACAATAGTGAGTTCTCATTTCTACACCCATTTTGTTATTTCCGTTCAGAAAAGTACAAAGCACCTAAACTTCTGTAGCTCAAAGTTTGGTACTTTTTGAGCTTAAAACATGATTTGTCAATATTGGTCTAAAAATGGTTATACATGTAATTGGAACTTTAACCTAGCTCGTTTGTGATGGTAGTTTGTAACTTAGTATCTGAAATGATCTTGGTTCATTTACGCACAAAGAGTGCATTAAGCAATTGATGGACATTCTACAAGATCTGTCAATTAACAAGATCTGCCTAGCTGATTACGGATTTCATGCACAAACATTGTGTTTAAGCTAGTTTTAGCCATAGTTTTGGGATAATGCAGCAGGAGCTTGCAGAGAAGGTTACAGCAATGAACTCTTGTTATGCACCAAACAGTTTCTTCCTTTTTAGACATCATTTGTTTGGCAATATGATTTTGGGCATATTGTCTGAAGGTCTATGAGATATATGGTTGTAAGTTGGTATGCCTGTTCCTTCTGATGAGTATTGGTTTCAATCGGTCTGCAGAATAATCCCCTCTTATATGTGTGGTTGGAGAGAACTATCTATGCCCACTTTTTTTTTTTAACAGCAGCATTTGAATGAGGCACACTGGAATAAATTGCACTTACGGTCTTGATGATGGTCCTTGCTCTTATTTTTGCAAAGATGATGCCTTAAATGTAGCATAGTTATCTCCGTGAAAGCAAAGACTTGAATATCAGATGATCTAACTTTTTCTTCTTTTATTGGTGCTTGTACGGTTGTACCATGATTTTTACAGTTCACCCGATAGCGAATGAACTACAAGATCCTACTCAGATGAAGTCAATTGTCCGAACATCAATTACACTGTGCTTAATTGTCTATGTTGCGACCAGCTTCTTTGGATTTCTCCTATTTGGGAATCACACACTGGATGATGTCCTTGCCAATTTCGATGCTGATCTCGGCATCCCATACGGTTCGTTGATCAATGATGTGGTGAGGGTGAGCTACTGCATCCACCTGATGCTTGTTTTCCCAATTGTGTTCTTTTCACTTCGCCTCAACCTCGATGGCCTTCTCTTTCCTTATGCCATTCCAATTGCTTTTGACAACCGGAGATTCTTCTTAGTGACAACAGCTCTCATGGGTTTCATTTTTCTTGGAGCCAATTTTGTGCCTAGCATATGGGATGCATTCCAGTTCACTGGTGCAACTGCTACTGTTTCCGTTGGATACATTTTTCCTGCTGCCATTGCCCTTAGGTGAGTTCATTGATTATACTAGATTGTGGTGCGTTCTTGTTTTACTATCAATAGTTCAAAATCAAGACTAGCTGGTTTTTTGTGCTGATTATTTTATACATTGGCTATTCTTACCATCATTTTAGTAAGTTATCACAACGAGATTATTACAGTTGACTACAAAGCTTAAAGGAAGTGCCATAAGTATGCAAAAGAAACATTATCGACTGATTTCGTACTAGGGTGCACGCGGTTCGGTTGGTGCGATCTTGTGGAACTCCACTTACCGGACCATTTCAAAAGTTTCGGTAACTTGAGAACCATAATCTAACCATTATTTTGGTAGAAACTGATCAGAACCTAACCAGAACCAAATCGCAAGATCGGTTCCCAGTTTTATCTTATTAGCATCCAAACACTTTCCATGAAAGATGGATGCGTTTGTGTTTAACTCACTCATAGCAAATGATTTAGCTAATTTGTCCTTTTGATTCAAGGTGTTTTAGAAACTCTTAAAAAAATTGATGGGAAGGATTGCCCTATATTCTATAAGCAAAGGGTAGTTTGGTTTCAAAAACCTCCTAACTTCGATAGTTCGATTCACAGCCTTGTGTACCCTTTCTGTCATTGCAAGTGTGTCTCTTCTTGGAGGTCTAGAAACCCTTCCCTGTTGTAACTTGTTTCGTGGCACCCAAGTAGAATTATGATATTATTAAACAGTCCAAGCATTGTTTCCATTCATGATATTTGAGTTTAACATAAAAAAATTCAAGTATGGTTATTTTAGGTGAAAGCAGAAACATATTGTTACAATGGACGAAATATTGAAGGTCCTGTGCCTTTGAAATGCTGATTAGGTAAAGAGATACCAAGTTGATTCTGTAGAAGACTGTAATGAAAGGGGTCCCATATGCTTAGAGTCAATGTACTCCCAAGTGCTTAGAGTCAATGTACTATACAATCATTATTTCCTACATGAGATGGAATCTCCTGATTGAATTGTTTTTAGCACCTCATGTTTATTCGACCTTAGAAGTCTTCTATGTTAGGTGAACAGTCATAGCGTCACCTCGTTTCTACTGGGTATAATGCGCGAACATTACTTCCTAGATGAGATTAAAATCTGCCGATTGAGTGGTTTGTAGCACCCCAGGCTTATATGACCTTAGAAGTCTCAATGTTAAATGAACAGTCATAGCATCACCTCTTTTCTAACGGGTATAATATGCAAACATTACTTCATACGTGAGATTGTATGTGCTGATTGAATTGTTTGTGGCACCTCAAGTTTATTTGACCTTAGAAGTCTTCTGTGTTAGATGAACAGTCGTAACATCACCTCTATTTGAAGGATGGAGATAATCTTCTTTTTTTTCTTTATAATTTGGCATTTACACAGGAACAATCACGGAATCGCAACAAAGAATGACAGACTAGTTTCGTGGGTGATGATACTATTGGCCGTCTCTTCGAGCACCGTGGCGATCTCCAGTGATATTTACAGCATTTTCAACAGTGACAACGGGGTTGGAAGTTGATATCCAGTGATGATCATACTTTCAATTCAACAATTTGTGCACTTTCACCTCCGCGGAAACTAATTTGATTGACAAGGAAGCACTCTGTTGGGATCAAACCTGTGCTGCAATTGTTGTTGATCATTGACACTCCTCATTTTCTAAATCAATTGTAAACGGCTAACATCATGGAGATGAATATCATCAAAGGAATCGGCTGCAGAAATTTTAAGTGGATATATTAAGATGGTTTCCAATTCATTGGACGTGAAATTCATGTAAATTGTTCATTCTTTAGGTACATGTTTGTAACTTGTTACTGGATGATAGATTATTTTTGCCTCAAATGAGATTAAGATGAAGAATGCGTTTCCTAATTCTAGTGTTCTCGTTGAAAAATATGACTGGTCGTCCTTCTTAACTAAGAACAATGTCATTTCCAGCATAAAATACATCAAGTTCTACCACAAATAACTTCTCAAAGTCTAGGAGCACAAGCACCAAAGCTGTAGACATGAAAAGGTGAATAAGCTGAAATGCCTTATTTACTGATTCGATCCAAACAAAAAAGATACGTAACAATGCTGTGGTAAACGGACACTCTAGCTTTATTTTATAATGCAAATGCTTCATTCCTTTCAATTTTCCAATTTATTTTGTTGGTTAACACTTGACAGTGAGAGATTTTTGCCGTATTCTTTCAATTGCTTAACTCGAAATCACCCAATATTTTTTTCTAAAGAGTTTGTTCTTGTTCTTATTTTCGTTATATGTCCTAACAGATCATACAACGAATGTGGCGTTTGTTACTCCATTCAACTCTACTTCAAATCAACTTCTGCTACATAAGTTGTGACATAAATCTGGACAAAAGACAGGTAAGTCATTCATTACCTTTGTCCTAATTGATTTACAGATACCTACTCTCTCATTCCACTTTTTTAGGAGTTATATAAACCAAATTTATCCAAAATATTGGGGAGGGTGCCAAATAAAACAAAAATGAGTTCAGTATCACAGATAGGAACAAGAATGTTTATATTAATTTAAGAAAATATTTATATGTATAATTATGAATGATAAAGTACTATAATTTTGATGATATGATTTCCACATTGTTCAGCATGGGCAAACGAATGTACATTTCAGAACAGCTGTCACTAATATATACAGTCATCAAGTAAGCTCTCTCTCTCTCTCTCTCTCTCTCTGTGTGGATGTATACTGAATAGTACCCATCAACCATTATGAATAGATGGGAAGATTTAATTGGTTAATCGGCAATCAATTAGCAAAAAATACAAACATTGAAAAAAGAATCCAAAACGTCTATATTAGTATTGTACATGTGGGGGGGTTGCACTTTCTCTATCAAATATTGGAGAAATGAGGGTCAATGGATTGAGATGCTTTTGGCCCCAAGCTTTAGTTGGTGGGGGAGCTGAGTTTAATAATGATGTTAGTTTTAGGCCTTTCACCTTTCATCATCTTTAAATTAAAGCCTTTAGATATACATATACTTGTCTCTGTATCATCCCTTTGATTCACCATTGTGGAACAAAAGTGCCTCAGATGTGATCATTTGCAGGCTTTAAACGAGTTCTCACAAGTCGATGGTTGGATTAGTTTCTCGAGAACCAGTTGACATTACGTTGGGAGTAATTCCAAAACCAATCAGATAATCTGCTATCAAAAAAAAAAAAAAATCTTGGGATGATGAAAGGAATTGAAAAAAGGGCTATATTCATGTCTCCTAATCTCAGAAGTATAAAATAGCATAACAAATGATATAATTAACCATGTTTCTTGTATCCATGTCTATGACATTCGAATATTATTGATTGATGGGAACACAATACCATAGGGATGCTAGAAAATTTATGAAAATAAAATAAGGGTACGGAAAAAATATGTTAAATTGGAAAATATTTTTTAGTTTTTTAGCCTTTTATTTGGTTATAGTATCATTGTCATTTCTAATGCAATAATGTTTGTATAAAAGTCTACTATGTTATTTGTTAGTTATTAAAATTTAATTATATAAAATACACGTGTGATATAATAAAAATATTCATAAAAACTATAATCAATGATACTTATCATTGTCTTCCTTTTAGAAAAGTAAATGACATACTAGAAATTTCACAACTCTCTTTATATTAACAATTTTTGTTCTAACATTACGCAAGAAAATGTCACAATTTCAATTTCATTAAAGTTCGAACACTTGAACTAAAGAATTTAATTCTTCAAAAAATATAATTTTTATATTATGGATACTTTTGAATTAAGTATCTGTAAATATCGAAAGAATATCGATATTCAATGCGGATACGATAAATACAAATTCAAATTACAAATATTCATGTTTCATAGATTGGGAAAAAAAAAATAAACTCACATATCTGTTAAAGTGAGATATTTCGAACTATGATTAACACTCTTTCATAATTAAAAGAATCTATGGTAGATGATAACTAAACTTTGACTAGAGAAACCAAAGATAGTAAGCATAGATTAATAATTTTGTTTTTCTTAATTCAGATCCCAACTTCTTAACTTTCGACCACTGAATTTAGTCTTTCCATATTAATTAAAAAGCAAAAAATATTAAAGAACTACTAGTCTATTACTTATACAAAATATAGATTACCTATATATATATATTTGTTTCAAAAAATATTACTAAAGTAAATTTTGAAGTGACGTATATATTGATATTTTAACGTAAATAAAATTTAATTCTAAAGATCAAATTTTAGGATGACGACTGTTGTCACTATCACCCCTCATAGGAGATGTAATTTGGGTTCTCTTCTTTGTTTTTTTATTGCCTTTTGGATATTGAAATCTGTTTTTTTTTTTTTGGATTTTTATTTGTTTATTTACTTAAAATCTGGTTAAATTAAATGGGGCTTGACTTTCAGGAGTGAAGGAAAATTACTTGCGCTTGGAATGCCTTCAAATTTTTATGTTGTGCTTGGCTTTATTATTTTTGAACCCTTCGGTTTTTTATTTTACTTTTTCTAAACTTTCTTTAATCTAATTCTTTTTTTTTTTTTTTACTTTGTCGAGTTCTCTAATCGTCGAAAAAAATTGATAATCTCTAATACGGTGATCAAATTCAGTACACAGATTTTTAAAAAATCATCTGATACATGTAAAGCTCTGCTCTTTATAACAATGTGGACCTCACATACTAATTATTTCTTTGCATTTTGTTTCAACTGAACAAAGCACTAAACAAAGAATATGCCAAATTCAGTATCACATGGAGGAGGAATATGCCATATGCCATATGCCATATAACAAGTTTAGAAACACATATTTCATATACAAATTCGAACAGATTTATTCAAAATTATTCGATGCATGTGGAGATCCTTATAACAATATGAATTTCATGTGCATCGAATAATTCAAAATGAGTCTGTATTCAAATCTGTGTATAAAAAGTTTTGTTTCTAGATTTTTTCGGTGCCATACCATATGTCAGTCAACAAGGGTAAAATGGGTAGAAGGGTCAAAAAGAGAAGTGGTAGTCCATGGCCGTTTGGGCCCAGTCCGGATTCAGTTATAAGACCCGACAGAGACAAATCAAGAAGAAGGGTATTGCCCATTAAACTCAGCAGATTCAAACAAACAGGTCACATCACATATGTTGGTTGGTCGAGTGAAATTACCACAGCAAGTAAATAGTTACTGACTTTAAACGGGATTCTCGTAACTGAAGGGTAGAATTGGTCCCTGAAGGACTAACCGACATAAAGTTATAAGTAATTTTAAAATCGATTGGATATCTCAATTATAAAAAAATAAAAATAAGAAAGGGGTATAATAGAAGTGCGGATTTATTGTAGAGAGATAAATATTATAAAGGGTTTGTTTGAATATTTTTGAGGAAGGGGATATATGGTAGATATGAATATTTAATTGGATGATATTTTTGTAATTAATAATGATATTTGCGTAAATAAAAGAGAGATATGGAATGTGTTAAGCTATGGATGGGAGGAGAAGTGTCCAAATTTTCTCTCTCTTCGGACGGATAAAATTTGGATCACGAATATAATATCCAACGTCCAAAAACTTTAACAAACCCCAAAAATAATAACCTGAATTATGATATCCGAGATCCAAATTTTATACGTCCCATCTAAACCGAGACAAAGACTGCTTTTACAAAAAATAATGATGTGGGAAAGGATACGGAGGAAGAGTCCACCTTGTTATCATATGATTAGTCCAAAATAGCCGTTAGAAATAGCATTACGCACTACCATTTCATGACTATGGCAATTTCAATCAAAGTTTTACACTTTTTTTAAAAAATAAACTCTAAAAGTTGTGTTTGGACTGTTTTAATTTATTTATTTTAGATGGTTAATTATGTTGTTAATGAAGTTTGTTTAGTATTTGGTCAAAACATTTTACCCTTGAATTTATCTCGACGAGAAAAATTAAAAAATTCAAACAGAACTTTAAAAAAATAAAAAACTAACAATAATGATTCCAAAAATTGCATATCTTGAGTTGTTCATGTCTTTTAGTTATCTTTTATTAGCTTCAGATTATATTTTTGAAAAAATTCTATGAGTCTTTCTCGAGCTAATGCACGGTCTTAATCTTGGAGATCGATCTGGCTATGAGCAAATTGAAGATGATGTTACTCAGCATTTAGAACTAGTTATGAAAGTTCATGGTCACTAGAAAGAACAAAGAAATAAGAAAATTATGAGACGATTCTTTTTTGAACTATATTATAAACAGTTTACTTTTCAAATTGTAATCATTAAGATGATTTAATAATTTAAAAAAATAAAAATGTAAACACAAGTTAAAATAAATGAGTTAAGTGAAATTTCAAAAAGATATAAACTGATTTCAATTTTATCATTGAAATGAATTAATAATTTATCTAAATTTAAAAAAATCAAAAAATAAGTTAAAACAAATGAGCCAGGTCAATTTGAAACGATACGATGACAAGTGATATCTTTATTATAGAGACTCTAAGAAGTTTACTTTCTTTTTTGATTAACTATATATATATATATAAAGTGTTATTAAGAAAAGTATGAATTATAAAATTGAAATGATGCAAACAGATATTAAGACATGCTAACCAAAAGAGCCTTCAACCCTAAAACACTCTAACCAATTTTATCGTTAAAAAAAATCCCTAATAAGAACATGGTTAAGAAAATCTTAAATCTCTATCTGCGAATATGGTTTTTAGACAATTCATTATATTCAAATGAAATTACGCGTATTACGACAATTCATGATATTCAGATGAAATATTACGGATATCTCGAGTAAGTTTTGAGGAATTAATTATATTCTTCATCAGCTGAAAATCAAATCCAATTAAAATAGAATTTATATTTGTGTAAGAAGAATGAATAGATCCAAGAGGGTTTGAAAATGAGTTTATATATATATTCGCAAGTTTGTGCATAATTCAAGGCACATGAAGTTGACCGTCCCATAACATTATTATAAGACGTGAGAAGCAGCAAATTAAAGTTGAATTTCGTGAAGAGGGAAGATGTTCCACGTTTGAAACTACTAATAAATTAATCAATAGGAAAGTGACCTCACCCCACCGACACTCTCTCCCTCCCTCCCTCCCTCCCTCCCTCTCTCTCTCTCTCTCTAAATAATATTTGCAACACCGACACCCTCTTCCACAAATATGTGCTCTCTCTCTCTCTCTGTATCTGTGTAAATATATTTGCACAGTTCAGATGACCTAGACAGTAGACATCTCATGCTTTTTTATTACCAAGAAAAAGAAAAAGAATTGATTTTCTTATTAAACTATTTTTTGTCCTCATGTGATTTTTTTTAATTTTTATTTTTCATCATATTTTTATAGATTATTAGTACGTCTTGATGACAACTATAAAAAAATAATAATAATAAATCAAATTTGAAAAAAATAAAAAAAGACAAATAATTTAAAACTAAAGTGTATTTGTGCTTATTCGTCGTCGTTAGTAATATTTTTTAGATTTTCAATATAGTTTTATAGTTTTTAAATTCTTTTTGTTGAGACGAAGTAATAATATACAAAAAATTAAGATCAAAATAACCAAAAAAAATATGGTCAAAAAATACTTAAAAATAATCGAATCAGGTAAAAAAAAAAAAACATGTGATTTGTATTTTGACAGCCTTAAGTTTATGTTACAGCTAATCAAGAAAAGATAACCGTGCTTCGCATATCATTTTTTACAGTGCAATATCTTCTAAGATCTTGTACGTTGGCAATTTCTGACCATTGATGGTCCCCCGCTTGGCCGTTGAGCCACCCTATTATCGTAGATCTCAGCTAAGCAAAGCATTGACTTGTTTTGTATATTTCTCAATTATAGACAACAGATTGGAGTTAGATTCAAGTTTGATTCAAACAGTAGTTATAGGCATTAGAATATGGATTAATTGGGGAGCTGTAATTCAAGTTTTTTGTAGTCCACGTAAGGGATGGATCTAAGAAGGGGGTTATTAGGTGTCACTACCATGGTTCATAAATTAAAAAAAAAAAAATCAAGTTTAAAAGTAAGGCAAGACTTACCGCGTAACACTGTGACACCTCTATACTATTTTGAAATTCGATCTACAAGCAATATTGAATGATTTTTTAGACGTAAAAGAACGTAAAGTTCTATTCTGATAATAAATTATATCATTGTGATACTTTTTTGCTTTATGTTGATGGCAAGGGCGGAACCACGAATATAACTTATCCTAGGCTAAAAATGAACCAAACTAAAAAATACATTAGACTACAAATAATAAGGGGGGGGGGGGGGGGGGGGGGGGGAATGAAACTAAT
Source organism: Arctostaphylos glauca (assembly GCA_019985065.2). Taxonomy (NCBI): domain Eukaryota; kingdom Viridiplantae; phylum Streptophyta; class Magnoliopsida; order Ericales; family Ericaceae; genus Arctostaphylos; species Arctostaphylos glauca. The sequence goes on along the minus strand of JAHSPW020000012.1, from coordinate 8,155,994 downwards.
TTGACTAAAATTTTACAAATAAAAAAGATTTTTTTTTCCCCACTAGGACTAAAGCCCAGTGTAGCTCATTGCTGCATCTGCCCTTGGTTGATGGGCATTCTCAAGTTTTGTGAAAATTATTATGCTTGATTATATTTTAGACATCTGTGTTTTTTGGTTATTTAATACAAAATTTATTCTTAACTGTTCATTTATTTTAATGGTAATATTTCCAAATTAAAATCATGATTTCGCCACAAATGCACATAAAGTGTGGACAAAACGATATAATTTTGTCCAATTTACTTTCAATACTACATCGTTTTAATTATATGTATTTCGATAACAATTTGCGTCATAAGCTAGAATCATATAATTTTGAGGGTAAAATAGTAAAATTATGTTCTTTTATCCGTGCTACAGGAAACTACACTACAAGCTCCAAAATCCGAAGAGTAGTCTATGCAAATTCTACATTTTTCATCATCCTAAACTTGTTAGCTAATTACGTACATTAATCTGGCTTATTTTAGCCTTCTAAAAGTGTTCAGTAATTGGTTGCCCAGTCGTACAATCATTCTTAATGATTGTTAATAAATTATTAAATTAGTTTTAGACCAATGTTCTCAGTTCACACCTACTCCATTGATTAGGAAAAGGCAGCCCTCATAGGATCCTATGCCTATCATACAGTTTAACCCCTTAATTAGTTTTCCTTAATTAAGTCTTTTGCAAGAAACTTCTGCAATTCTCAATATTTTCATGGAGAAAATTACAATATGAGTACAAAAAATTCGTAACGAATTATAATTTAATATTAATTTTCAAGATAGACTAAGAGGGAAAAATTTTAAAATTTTGAGAAAGTTTGTAAGTTCATTTTTTTTGTTAGTGGAAATGGATAAAAGGAAAAGATAAAAATTAGTAATATTGATGTGGATTTTTGTGTTATTTTTTATTTTTTTTAACAAAAAAAGAACGTACCATTTATAATACACGTATTTAGTATCTATCTATCTATATATCATATTATAAACTAAGTAAGTGTATAACACACGACACACTCTCATTTTTTTAAAAATAAAAAGATATTTAAAAATTATACGAAAATTCATATCAATAGATTCAATACTAGTTTTTCTCTTTCCTATTTATTGTTTTTCGACTCACAAAAAAATACCTTCAAGTTTTGGCTTATGCTCAAAGTTCCTCTCTGAATATAATGTTTATATTTGATATTAAATCATAAATTGATAGGAATTATTTTCAAGCATTGTATGAGAACTGCGCTTTTATATTATAAATATATGTCAACAACCATATGGACTCAGGTGAGATGTCGTCATCTATGAGCGTTACATTCCTAAAGACTCTTCCACTGATCTAGAATTTGGCCTAAATATTTTTAATTATTTTTTGTCTCTATTGAAAGTTTTTTTATGTTTATTAATTTTTCATTTAAATTTTTTTATTGATCTATCTTGAAGAGAAAAATTTAAAAATTTAAAAACTTAAATATTATAATAAAAATTTAAAAATTTAGCAAAGACACAAATAATCCTAAACAGACCGATTTTTCAAATTATTTTTATCATTTTTAAACTTTTTTAAAAAATTGAGTTTATATATTTATTTTTTAAAAATCTCTTATCAAGTTGAATAAACAATTCATGAAAATATGATGCAAAACTAATAAATACAAATTTTATTAACAAGAAAATAATATTACAGAAAAATTACACCAAATCCAAGTTTACTATGAACCTTTATGTGGCTTACTTTTGAAATTACTAAATTGTCTTCAAGTGACTAAAAGATTTTTTAGCGTACAAGAGTGCTACATACACATTATTTTAACACATCACTTTTACACATCACTTAAAACTACGTCGTTTTATGTTAAGGAAGATCCAAATATGTTTTCAGCGATATGGGTCAAAAATAAATATGATTTTTTTTCAACACAAAACTACATAGTTTTGAGTGATGTGTGAAAGCGATGTGCAAAAGTGGTGTGTCTCTAGCATTTTTGTTACAACGTTGTGTTGCTTATTCATTTCTTACAATGGGCTATAGAACTCCACATATATCTATATCTATCCATATTAAGCACGTATATAATAAATAACTCTCCCTCTTTCTATGAAAAAATTAAAAACCTCATAAAAATCATATCAATGTTTAGCCAAAAAAAATACAACTTTTTTTTTTTGAAGGATAAAAAATCTTTAAACTTCTACTCACGTTCAAACTTATTCTTAATGAAGGAGGTAAAATGTGATTCATCTAATGAGGGTTTTACTGAACAAATAAGGGATAAGTCAGCTCGGCAACGCGGTATTCATGTGCATAGGCTGTTACCGAGCAAAAGATTATGTTTGCCAACATGAGGAATGTGATAAAATTATTGTGACTGAATTCTAATAGGATGAGGATAAATTCCATACTCAAACAGTCTGGAGCCAGACATATATACACAAAAATGAGAAGTTCTAGATCAATTCAACTAACAACAAGGAGTTAACAATTCTAACTGTAAAAAAAAAGTTTGGAGAGTCCGAATAAGATGTATCTTGTTAGGGGTCAATTGTTGAAAAAGTTTAATTCATCTGCATTGAAGCATTAAGAGACGGGAGAATGACTCAGATTGAATGAGAGAAAGCATCTGAAAAGAATAGACACCCATGGAGGTACAAGTACAATGTAATTTGCTATTATAAGCATTAAATTTGAGAGCAATATTAATTGAGTACTAACTTAACTATTAAATTGCATTCTCGTCCACTAGAAGTAGAGAGTTCTTTGACGGTATATTATTTTATAGATGGAATTTTTGGGGATTAAAGAGTTCATGTATTTGTCCGCATAACGAGGAACTAACTTTTCAAGTAAAGAAGTTTTTACCCGTCAGACTTAACATAATTCTCACATGTATTGTTTAATACATAATTTGAGAAGGTATTTTCACACTTCCGACGTGAACTACGCTTATAGTATGTGTACTGCGCTTGTTTCACCCTATACTCACAAGTGTATTCATTTCAGTCAATATTTACAGAGCAAGAACAACCTTTAAATGAGCTTTTTTATTAAGTCCGAAATTGTGATCTAAACCGTTCATTTTATATTTTTCGACGTGCAAAATAACTCAGTACAAAATAAGTTTATTAGACATCGGTATACTCAATTAGCAGATCACATTGCCTTGAATAAATGAGTATGATTTTTGAAATACACTTTTGTTAATGTTATATTTTGGGCTATGATTTAGGCATTAATTTAGGATATTTCATGTTTAGTTCCATATTTAGTTTGTTCTTTCCCTCTTACATGAATTAGCTCTTGTAAGTCAAAATATTTATATAATATAATTTGAATATTATAACAAGATCTTAATTAATACAGATGCAATTCTCCTCCTCTCTCTCAACTTACCTAACATGGTATCAAAGCCTAAGATTTTACCTTGTTGATAAAAAAAACCATCAATATTTTCTAGTTTTCCTTCTGTTCGCTATTAATCATACCTTCTCGACCATTCAAAATTTTTACCCTCACTACCAAATTGCTCATAATCTCCTCACGATTCCAACGCCACCAATGGCGTCGTCTCACCCTCACACGGCGACTTTATCACCAACGCGTCACGTGCTTCCGCCTTCGTCTACACACTACCATCACATGCCCAACGTCAGCTTCTGTGCTGCCCAAGTCAGCCCTAGCCGTGCTGCATCATCAGCTCCAGTCGCGTCGCACCTACTCGAACTACTTGCGTTAGTCATTCCAGATCTGTTGATGTCAGCCCTAGTTCGGTTCAGCATTAAACAGGCTCAAAATCTTCAACTAGCCGGCTCACCCGATTTTTGAACTCTTTTGGAGCGGTTCAGCTCGGATCCCCACAGTTTTCGGCCTTCTAAATCACTGCTACACTTGGTTTTTTCTGTTTCTACTTCTATAGTATTGATATTGATTCATGGATTGCTCGGACTCTCCTATTTCTATTGTTCTTGACGCCTCCAATTATGTCTTGTGGGCACAAGCCATCTCTAACTTCCTCGAAGGAAAGAAATTATGACGCATCATCACTAGGGATGTGCGCAAGCCCACTAGAGACCCTTAAAATCGATGATAATTTTCCATAGCGCTTGGTCGATTTCAATTTGAATCTGTTTCCACTCCTGCCAAAGACATCTTGGATTTTTTGAAAGAACAGTATTTGACTACTGGTCTTGCTCATTGATTCTAGCTTCAGAGTCACCTTCACCATATACGCCAAGAGCTGGGTCAGTTTGTTAATGATTTTCTTTCTCAAATATATTATGTTTGGGATTAGCTCGCTCTCTCTGAACCCACATGTCCCCATATTGAGGATGCAACATTGTTTACTACTTATTGCGACGATCAATGATTAGTTTAATTTCTCATGTCTCTTGCTACCCATTTAAGCCGGTGCGTGCATCTTTGCTTCATTGCACTCCTCTACCCACTCTTGAGTAGGCTATTTTTGAATTTCTCTTTGAAGAAACTCGACTTGGTACTCTCTAAACACACCCCATGGATTATGTTCTCGCTACTCTCCGGTCTCAGAGTTCTTCTTCGCAACAATGGTCCAATGCTTGCAACTATTGCCAAAATCGAGGCCTTCCATCTACTCATCTCCCGGTTCATTGTCTGGTCAGACTTTGCCAATTCTGCAACAAGACTGACCTTGATCATCTCCAATAAGATTGCTTTCGCAATCCAACACGTCCCTCCAACTAGTTCATTCTTTGGCACTGTTCCTTCTACGAGGAATTTTTCACAGGACAACTGTCAACGGTCCGGGAATAAGTTCAAGTCTATGTTCGTTCATCACCCTACAGCTTCTACCTTAGAGGACTTATCTCCTCTGTGCTTCTAGACCCTTCTACTCTAGTTTTTTTCTCAAACCAATGTCGAGACCATTTTTCAACAATTTCTCTCCACTTTTGGTACTCCTCCCTCTACTGCTTTGTTTGACACCTTGTATAACTCTTTCTAGTTCTTTGACTCAACTTGTTGTAATCACATGACCTCTAACACTACTACTTTTCCTTCTCTCTCTTACATTCCTCATGTTTCATCTATCCATACTACTAATAGTCCTCTCATGTTTGTGAGTCATGCTAGTTCTGTTTCCACTTCTCATTTGTATTTATCACATGTTTACCTTATGCCTACTCTTACCTTAAATCTTATCTCGACTCGTCAATTGTATGATCATGGTCTAATTGTCACATTTTCTCATATTGGTTGTTGGGTGCAAGCCCCTCAGACGGGACGGACTCCTGGGATCGACTATAAGCACGGATGTCTCTATGTGCCCATTCACCTTCACGTTTCGAATTCCCTCCAATTCGATGCTCTCACTTCTGCTCCCATTTTGTCTCCTTTTCATATTTGCACTGTCGTTTAGAGCATATTTCTATTAGTTGATTAAAGTCTTTAATTTTTAGTGGTCAGTTAGGTCCTCTTAATCTAGATACCTTAGATTGGTTATCTTGTCAACTTGTCAAACAACTTGCTTTATCGTTTAATGAAAGTGAATATGTTTCTCTTACACTATTTGATCTTATCTATTCTGATATTTGGGGCCCCTCCCCTACACTTACTATGGGGGATCGCGCTATTTTGTTATTTTTATAGATGATTTTTTTGGCTTTACTTGGTTATTTCTTATGAAAAATCGACCTGAACTCAAACAACTATATTACAATTTTGCTAAAATAGTTCAAATTTAATTTTTCAAAAATATTAAAACATTTGCTCTCAATAATGCCATGGAATACAAGAATTTTGACGTATTTTTTTCTTCAGAGTCAGTTTACTCAGCCTTATCGTTCTTATCCTGTTACGTCTTAACAAAATGGACGTGCTAAAAGGAAACATCAGCATATTCTCGACACTACTCAAGCTTTCATTCTCTTTTCTTCTTGTCCGAAAAACCTTTATGGCGAAGCCATACTTACTTTTGTTTACACTATCAATTGTGTCCCTACTCCTGTCATACACAATCACACTCCCTATGAGCGTTTATATGGTACCGGTCCTCCTTACACCACTATTCAAGTTTTTGGTTCTACATGTTTTGTGCTCCACCAACCTCATGAACACAATAAACATGAACTTCATTCATGTATTTGTTATTTTTTGGGGCATGATATTGAACATAAAGGGTATTGTTGTTGGGATCCTATCTCCCGGTCGCTCCGTATCACTTACCACGTGGTCTTTTTGGAGCACAAAATATTCTCATCTCTATCCCAGTTCTATTTATCCTCTCATTCTATCTCCATATTATTTTACTAATCCTTCCATCGATTTATATCCTGATGAGCTTGATGTAGGTTCCCTTCATGACCCTCTAGAGCCACCCATGCATGCTAGTGATCCCGTTGAGACTCCTCCATCTGATGGTCCTACTCTTGTTTTCTCAAGTTCCTTGCCTCCTATTGAGTCTCCACCACGCTTTTTGCACCCCTTCACCCCCCCCCCCCCCCATGAATGGCCAAAATGGGTAACTCAACCATCTACTTGTCTTTGTGATTTTATTATTGATTCCACTATATTTTTCACTCATGAACTTACCTCTTATCGTGAGGCTCGCTCTGATCCTCTTTGACAGTAAGCTATGATTGATGAATTACAGGCTTTAGAAAAAACTCATACTTGGGACATTATTGATCTTCCCTCGACCAAGACTACGATTGGCTGTTAATGGGTGTACAAAATCAAGGCATATTTGATGGTTCTCTTGATAGATACAAAGCTCGCCTTATTATTAAAGACTTCACCCAGAAATATAGCATTAATTATGATGAGACTTTTTCTCCTCTTGGTCGTCTTAACTCTATTCGTAGCTTGATTGTTGTTGCTACCATACGCCAATGAGACCTTTATCAAATGGACAAGAAATATATCTTCGCTAATGGTGATCTTCTTAAGGAGGTTTACATGAAACCTCCCCTGGGTCTACTTATCCACCTAATAAATTCTGTAAACTTCAGCGTGCATTTTATGGTCTTAAGCGAGTCATGAGCTTAGTTTGCCAAGTTTAATTTTACTATTCATGATTTTGGCTTCACGTTCAGTTCTTATGACATTGCTCTTTTTGTGAAAAACATTGCTCAAGACTCCATTGTTCTTTTGCTTTATGTTGATGGCATGATTATCACCAGTGATGATGTGGTTAGTATCCTTCACCTCAAAAAGTTTCTCAGTTGTCATTTTGAGATGAAAGACCTTGGTTCTCTCAATTATTTTTTGGATCTTGAAATTTCCCAAGATTCTATGGGTTATACTTTTTCTCAAGCTAAATATGCATTTAATCTTCTAGCTCATGCTGGTTTTATTGATTGCAAGTCTGTCTCCACTCCACTTGATATGAGAGTCGTCTTACTCCACTCGATGGCATTCTCATGTCTGATGCTACTCTGTATCGTCAGCTAGTCGACAACGTTATCTATCTCACTATTATTCATCCTAATCTTGCCTATGTTGTACATATTGTCAGTTAGTATATGTCGGTCCCTCTCACACCTCATTATGATGCTTTGGTTCAAATTCTTCGGTACCTCAAAGGTACCCTGTTTCATGGTCTTCACTATTCAGGTCACTCATCTATTCAGTTTCATGTCTTCTCTGATGCTGACTAGGCTGAGAATCCTACTGACTGCCACTCTACTATGGACTTCTGTTTCTTTTTAGGAGATTCTCTTATTGTTTGGCGTATAAAGAAACAAACTCTCATTGCTCGCTCTATTACTAAAGTTGAATACTGTGTTCTCGCTGACACTACTCAAGAGCTTTTCTGACTTGTTACTGATGGGTGTTTTCCCCTCTGGTTACATCTTTTGTGACAATTAGAGTGCTATTCAGATTACTCACAATGGTGTTTTTCATGATCGTACAAAAATCATTAAAATTGACTGTTATTTTATTTGTCAACATGTCACTCATGATATTATTCATCTCTATCTAATTTTCTCTGTTGATCAACCTGCTGTATTCACTAAAGCTCATCAGCCTGGTTATTTCATTGAAACAAGAACTCAAGTTCGGGGCTGTTAATGTCTATATTTAGGGCTATGATTTAGGCATTAATTTAGGATAGTTTATATTTCATTTAGTTCCCTATTTAGGGTCCATTTGGCCTGTGGTTATTATTGACTTATTTGCTTATTGTATTATTCTCGAATAAGTAGAAAACAATCTAGATAAGTCATTTGGACTAAATTAATTGTGGCTTATGTTGACCGGAATTAATGGTGTGTTTGTTTGACTTCCATGTAGGAATGACTAAAATACCCATGATCATTTGGTTGAAGGTGTGTATTGTTTTACAATTTTTTTGTACACCGGCATGTAAGTGTGTAAATTTTGTTTTGGTTGCCGCAATTTTTTTTCAATTATTTTTGTTTTAATTTCCATATTTGTAAATTTTATTTGTAAATAATTATTTGTAATTTCAATTATTTGTAATTTGTATTTATTTGTAAATTATTTATTGGTTCCCGCAATTTTCTTTGCAATTTCAATTATTTTCGTTTTAAACTAAGAGACGTTTTATTTGTTATTTTTTGTACACCGGGACTAAAATTTTCGTTTAATTTTTGTAAATTTTCTTTTTCAACATTAGTAATTGCGAAACAAAATATCGACCAATAAAAACTACATACGAAAAGGGAAATAGACATAAATAAAATTAAAAACATTAAATAGATGAACCCAATAATAGTTCAAAATTGACTAGCCATGTTTTACGGGCCCACTATGTCCGTACGACATGCACGCGTTGCATACTTTGCTAACCACGTCGGTTACGCCCACGTCGGCGGTTTTCGGCAATTTGTCGAAGATCGGGTCCGGATATCGCTGGGAGTGGCCGTTGCGTTGTGGCTGCCGGTCCGGCGCTCTGGAAATCGGATCTGTGTGCTTGACGTCTGCCGATCGGTGGAACAACACACAAACAGACGCACGATTAATGGTGGACTTCGGTGGACGGTAAAGCGTCTGGCCGGAATCCTCCTGATATGTGTGAGGTTCGTTGGTTTCCTGTTGAAGGCGGCGGTTTGGTGCACACAAACCCTACAGTTTGGGAAAATGGGTTTCCTTGGGTGTTTTGCTGTAATGAAGAAGGGCAGAATTATCTTTAGACGTGTACTCTTCAGGTAGACCACTGTACAATTTGCAAGGTGTACAGAGCAAGAATCCCTGACTTATTTAAGGAGTACCCTATCATTAATTTAGCCCAAATGCACCCATCTTATTTTTTAAGGAGTACCCAATAAGTCAATAATAACTTTTGTCCAAATAGAGTTTATTTATAGTTTGTTGTCTCCCTGCTATATGAAGGAGCTCTTGTACATTGGTTTACACACAATATAATATAAAGACAATTCTCTTCCTCTCTCTCAACTTATTTAACAACTTTCAAGATAAAATCGTTCAGTCATGTGCTTATTAATATTGAACCAACTTGTGAGTTTAGCTTAACATTTTACTTGGTTTATTTTTTTTCATTTTTTTTTTTTTTTGCAATTGTTAGTTTTGCCTCACATTTTTATTTTATTGATTTGTCTTGACGAAAAGTTTAGAAAAGTACAAAAATATAAACCAAGCTAAGAAAAGTTTAAAAAGCACAAATAATCTAAACTTTTGCATCTTCTGTTTTAAATTATTCTCATCTTTAATAAACATTTTTAAACTTTTAGTTGTAATTTTTAACTTTTAATAGTTCTCTTGTCAAGACAAAAAAAAACCAACAAAAGAAAGACACAACAAATAAATACGAATTTCTTTGAATAGACAGAAAAAATACTAAAAAGTAATTTAGCGCAAACGAATTCATTTCTTTATAAAAATTCTACACATCGACCTATACGAAGAAAATAATTTAAATTATATTTTCAAACTCGGAACAGTTATAAAGTGGATTTGGCCATTGAAAGATCCACACTTTACAGTTATAAAGTGGTGTGAGATGGTTTATGATGTGGGTATTCCTAGTTATTGAAACTTTTAGGCTGTCAACAATTTACGCGTAATTTAGACTTTGCAAAAAGGGAAAAGAGAAAAAAAAAAAAAAACTACACTTGATATCCAAATACATATTTTCCACACTATCACGCGAATATATTGTATATTTGAAAATTTTGCAAAGGGGGCCAAGGAAAAAAATAATTAAGAAAAAATGCTTTTTTTGAAAAGGAAATATGGTAAAAGTATTTAGATTTTGAGTGGGTGGGAAATAGCTAAGTTTGGACTAATTTTCTTATATTATTTATTTGTTCGTATTTAATTATTTTATGTTTATTTCTTTTACGTCAATGTTTTGTGAATTATTCGTTCGTCAAGATTAGAAGAATAAAAAAATAAATTAAATTCAAAAATTAGAATAAAAATTTTTAAAATTTGTTTATTTTAAATTATTTTTCTCTTTAGTGGATTTGTTAAAAAAATAGTTTTGAATTCCTCTTGTCACAGACGAACTAATAATTCACAAAAAAATTTAACACAAAAAGAATAAAATGATTTTTATAAATAAAAAAATTCTCCAAAAAATTTAGTTAGGTTTAATATAAAAAAAAACATGGAACAAATAAGAATTTATCAAAATCTATTATATATATAAAGAGAGTGCATCATATTGATGTCGTCATTGTGTCAATTCAAAAATTCTTAAATTACCCTCAAAACAAATAACTAATTATTTTTGAACAATCTTGAACCACCCAATAACTATAAGAATCTGTTTGTTAGAGGCTAAATGAGGGGTATAAGTTTTGGACCCCGGATATGGCAATCTGGATTGTCAGGGACTTTGGACCACAAATATGATATCTAGAGTCCAAATTTAATCCATCCGGAGTCGGATAAATTTTGGACACCCCTTCCTCTATTCATATCTTTTCCCCCTTCAATATCCTCTTTTTATTTATGAAAATGTCATTATTAATTACAAGAATATCATTATTAATTACGAGAATCTCATCCACATACTCATATCTACCATATCTCATTTTCCCAATAAATACTCAAACAAACTCATTATAACTATTCATCCCTTAATAATAAATCTCTTCTCTTAGTATATCCTCCTCTTATTATATCCCTTGATCCCTTTCATAATTTTAAGCGCTAAACAAATGGACCGTAACGGCAAATGTGAAACAATATCTTCTACTGTTTACTCTAAATACTACTCTTGCTATTAAATAAATTTATCAACTCTTACTTGTACACGCATTACGTGTTTCGGCTCGTTTAGAGAATGGGACCCCGACCCCATGTGCGGCCGGCGGGCCGGTATACATGGAAACAGAAGAAAACAAACAAAGAGGGAGATGCATTCAGATTGACGGTGCTGATTGACGGGGAACTAATGTTTGTCGTTAATTTGAGTTTCAACGCGACGATGACTTGATTTAAAAACTCAATTTGACCCTACCCTTTTTACTTTGAGCCAAAAGTATTTTTACTTTTTGACTCCTTTAGTTTTTGTTATTACAGTTACGCCTCTAAAACTCCAAATTAAAATGAAAAAGGTTAGTCGTCCGTCCAAAACTACAATATATGTTACTCACTTCGTTGTCCATTAATGTTGGTTTATTCTCGGAGTTTAAATTTTAAGAAAATACTTACATTAAATACACGTCTCTTTAGTAAGTTAGTTTCAATTTTTCATATTACTTCTTATTTCTCATTTAATTTCAACCCATTAGCGGCGGAACACACGCGATATGTGTGCAAGTCGATTAAAAAAATATGCCCTGATTGTTGATTTCAAATATTAGGATTAATGACTGAAAATCTAAGAAGTTAAGTATGCACGGAGAAAGAGGATATATAGAAGAATATAAGTAGGTAATTACCAAATCACGAGATGTAGTGATAAGGATAAATAATTACTAAAATAATTATTCACTTGTTTATTCACGACAGTTCAAGTGAGAATGCTTTGTTTTCAAAGTTTTTTTAAGGACAATAATAAAAATCGTTTTTGTCACATGACTTCATTTCTAAAGCCACACCATAAAGGATAACCTCTTTCTATTAGTACAGATTATGATTTTCACCTCTACAAAAATTTGTAATTACTTATAAAAAATGACTGGTATTTTGAGATAGTTTAAAATATGAGAGTAGCGTTTAGAGACGGAGAAAGTATGAAAATGAGGATCTATGATTTATAGGCACAATGATTAAGAATTTATATAACAAATATAATTTCACGAGACAAGACATATATAATAAAGGACGCAAGACATAATATTATTATGTGGAATAAATTTATCAAATATTCAAATGCAGAAAATTTTCAGTTGACCTTTCGTATTACTATGTACATCTCAGTGAGAAAGCACTATAAATCTAGTTTGTTTTAGGGTTTGTTTGTTTGAAAAGTGAAAAAAAAAGGCATTTGAGTGTCCAAACAAAATTTCACGCCACGTCCCACAGTTTTGTTAAATATCTGAAGTAGAAATCTTGTGAATTCCATTAAAGCTAGACATGAATCCCATTAAAGCAAGACAGAAAAGCGTTGTTGGGCATTTACGAATAGCCACCAATTCCACTCATTATTATTTTCGTTGAGGACAACAACAGCTTATAAATTTGTGTCAGCCAAAAGTGAAATTTATCTTAATTAATGTACCAACCTAAAAAAACCAGCAAAATTTAATACCTCTCGACGGGCTCGAAACTAAGATTCAACGTTTGGGGGCCGAGATTTTTTTTGGAAAAGGAAGGGGGCCGAATATAATTTGTGGGGTCAAAATATAATTTTTAAAATTTATAACTAGATCCTAATTGTTTTTGAAATATTTGGAGAGACCCACCCCCTCCCGATTTCCATGTAGTTTTGCGCCTGCCTCTTGGAAATTTCCCCTCACATCTTATTTCTCTGCAGTTCAAACTTGAATTGAAGAAAGTAATCATATCTTGACTGCTAGATGTGTCGAAAACTTTTTTTGACAAGAGATTTTTAACACGGTTAAAGTTGAATGAACTGATCGCATCGGTTTAAATTTAAACCGGAGAGAACCCAAATCTTTTTTGTTTCTCTTTTTTATTTTTTTGACGCGGTTGGGTTTGTTAGGTCTAGACTTTCCTGGGTGTTACCTTTTGACATGCTTTTTCAGTTGCGTAATGGAAAGGAATGTAAACTTGTTTCCACGCTGCGCACCCCACAAGGAAGGAATGATTGAGGCATCCATCTTCCCCTAAAATTCTTTGACCCTGTAATATTCATTTTTTTCCAAAAGTAACTTTTTTTTAATCTAAATATTTAGAGATCATGTCAATACGTGATCAACTTATTTTTTATATTAATGGTCCTCTCGACAAGCACTGAAAGATGAATAGATCCAATCATCAAATGCATTCGAGATGGGTACAAATATTAGAGAGCTTGTCAAGAAAAATCACGTGAAAAGAATTACAATAATTAAAATAATGAACAAGCAATCAATTTATATTTATTTCAAATGAATGGGTTTTGATTTAGTGTACCATTCTTTTTTGTTTTTTATTTATTATATGATCTAGAAGCCAAAGAAGCTGCTGAGTAGTGTCATTAAGAGCACGGTATTCGGCTTCAATACTAGAACAAGCAGTGAGAGTTTATTTCTTGTTGCTCATGAGATAAGAGAATCTCCTAATAAGAAGCAGAAACCCATAGTAGAGCGCAGGTCAATAGGATCCCCAGCCCAATCACATCCAAAAAGGCACAGAGCTGAAGAGATGAGTGAGTTGAATATGAAGAGTATGAAACAATGTGCCTTTGAGATATAGAAGAATTCGAACCAAAGTATCATAATGAGGTGTGCAAGGGGCCGACATATATTGATTGATAATATGGACATCATAGGCAAGGTCAAGACAAGTAACATTGAGATAGACAAGGCTGCTGACCAACTAACAATACCGAGTAGCATCAGACAAGAGAGTGCCATCAAGTGGAGTAAAAAAACTCTGAGTATCAAGTGGAGTGGATGTAGTCTTGCAATCGGTAAAACCAGTATGAGCTAGAAGATCAGGTGCATATTTAGCCAGAAAGAGAAAACAACCTGTAAAATCGTGTGAGATTTCAAGACCTAATAAATAACTGAGAGAATCAAGGTCTTTCATCTCAAAATGATGACTGAAAAACTGTTTGAGACGAAAAATATCAACCACATCATCACTGGTGATAATCATGTCATCCACATAAAGTAGAAGAAGAGTGAAACCTTGAGTAGCGCCATAAGAACTAGACGTGAAGCAAAAATCATGAATAATGAAACTAAACTTGGCAAACTTAAATCGAGAGACTTGCTTAATACTATATAATCCACGCTGAAGTTTAGCGGGGGATTAGTAGACCCATGGGGAGGTTGCGTGTAAACCTCCTCAAGAAAATTGCCATTAAGGAAGGCATCTTTCACATCCATTTGATAAAAATCCCATTTGTGGCAGCAACATAAATCAAGCTGCGAACGAATGTAAGATAAGGAACATGAGCAAATGTCTCCTCATAATCAATGTCATATATATCTCTCAAGAGAACCATTAGAATGAGTTTTGATTTTGTATACTCATTTGCAACCAATCCAAGTCTTGTCAAGAATAAGATAAACAATGTTCTAAGTATGAGTTTTGTCTAAAGCCTATAATTGATTAGTCATAATTTGCTGCCAAAGAGGATTAGAGCGAGTCTCACAGTAAGAGGTGGGTTCATGAGTGAAAAAAATAGTGAAACCAACAATAAATCACGAAAATGAGTAGGTGGTTGAGTTATCCATTTTTTTCGATCTAAGAGCGAAGGAAACAAAGAGCATGGTAGAGACTCAACAAAAAGCAAGATATTGAAGGGAGCAATAGCATGACCATCAGATAGAGTAGTCTCAACGGGAGCACCAACATGCATGGGGGTCTCTAGAGGTTCAGGAAGGGAACCTGCATCAAGCTCATCAAAGAATAAATTGATGGAAGGGCTAGTAACAAGTATGGAGATAGAAGGAGAGAATAAATAAAACTGAATAAGGATGAGAACATTTTGTGCTTTCAAAAGACCACATGGCGAGAGATACAAAGGCACCGAAGGATAAGATCTCAACAATGATACCCTTTATGTTCAATATTACACCCCAAAAAATAACAATGGGTGAATGAGGTTTAAGTTTATTGTGATCATGAGGTTGTAGAAGCACAAAACACACAAAACCAAAAGACACGAGGAGTGGTGTAAGGAAAAGTGGTGCCATATAAATACTCATAGGGAGTGTGATTGCGTATGACAGAACTAGAGACACAATTGATAGTATAAACAATAGTAAGTGCGACTTCGCCTCAAAAGTTTTATGAACAACAAGAAGAAAGAAGGAGAGTTTGAGCAGTGTCGAGAATATGCCTATATTTTCTTTTAGCACGTACATTTTGTTGAGACGTATTATGACAGGAACGATGAGGCTGAGTACCATGACTGAAGAAAAAACTAAAGTCAAAATTCTAGTATTCCATGACATTACCGGAGCGAAGGATATTAATATTTTGGATGATTGCATTTGAACCATTTAACAAAATTATGATAAAGTATTTAGCCAAAAAAAAAATTATGTTACAGTTGTTTGAGATCAAATCAATTTTTCATAAGAAATAATCAAGTAAAATGAGAAAAATCATTTACAAAAATAACGAAATGGCATGATTGCCCCACGGCAAAAAGCAATGGAAAAGCCCCAAATATCAGAATGGATGAGATCATATGGTGCGTGAAAAATAAAATCACTTTTATTAAACGATAAAAAATGTTGTTTGGCAAGTTGATAAGATAAACCATCTAAAGAATTAAGATTGACAGGACCTAACTGACCATTAGAAATTAAAGACTTTAATCGACCGACAGAAATATGCCCTAAACAACAGTGCCAAAGATGAGAAGGAGACAAAATGGGAGTAGAAGTATGAGCTTCGACTTGAGGGGAATTCTAAACGTAAATGGATGAGCTCATAGAGACATCCATGCTTATAGCCGATCCCAAGAGTTCATCCAGTCTGAGGGTCTTGTACTAAACAACCACTATGAAAAAAATGTTGGAAGTTAGACCATGCTCACATAACTGACCAATGGAGATAAGATTTAAGGTAAGAGCAATTATGTTGGTATTGTCCATAACCAACATGACTCACAGACATGACAGAACCATCAGTAGTATGTGTGACATCCTGTCTTACATCGAAAGTCTACATAGGTGATTATGGGTATATAATGAGTCATGTATACTACTACTAATAACTTGAACTTAAACATTTTGGGTCATGTAATTGGAGTTATTGGAGCAGTGGTATACATGAGACGTTACAGTATGGATAGAAGAACATGAAGAGTGAAATAGAGAGAAGTAAAAATAGCAGTGTCAGAGGTCAAGTGATTACAACAGGTTGAGTCAAAGTATCAGAAAGTCTTACCTAAGGTGACAGACAAAGTAGTAGAGGGAGGAGTACCAAAAGTGGAGAGAAATTGTTGAAACATGGCCTCGACATCGGTTTGAGAAAAAACTAGAGTAGAAGGGTCTATAAGTGCAAAAGAAAGTAAGTCCTCTAAGGCAGCAACAACTGCGTGACGAACAAACAAAGACTTGAACTTATTCTCAGACTGTTGAAAATTTCAGTGGAACGAATAGTGCGAGAGGATGAACAAGTAGAGGGGCGTGTTGGATTACGAAAGCAATCTTGCTAGATATGACCAGGGACTGTCTTGTTGCAAAATTGACAAAGTCTAACTGGATAATGAACCAGAAGATGAGTAGATGGAAGACCTCAGTTTTGATAGTAGTTGTAAGCACTAGACTATGGTTAGGAAGAAGAACTCCGAGACTCGGGAGTAGCAGTAACAAATTCCACAAGGTGTGTGTGAAGAGTACCAAGTCGAGTTCTCTCTCAAAGAAGTTCGAAAATAGCCCGCTCAAGAGTGGGTAGAGAGGTGCGATGAAGCAGAGAGGCACGCACCGGTCAAAATGGATAGTGATAGCCATGAGAAATTGAACTAATTGCTGCTGATCGCGGTAGGTAGTAAACATTGTTGCATCCTCAGTTTTGGCCCATGTAGGTTCAGAGCGCGCAAGTTGATTTCAAATAAAATATATTTAAGAAAAAAAATTATAGCTTAACTCGGCTTTTGGCGCATACAGTAAAAATGACTCTGAAGCTAAAATTGATGAGTAAAACCAGTAGTCTGATAGCGTTCGTTCAAAAAATTCTAGATGTCTTTGGTAGGGGTAGAACCAGAGTCAAGTTGAAATCAACCAAACTAAAAGTTGATGGAGGTAGTAGATTAGCTTTGAAGCCAACTAATGATCTGATAGTTCTTATTGTCCTAATCCTCCAAGTGGTCTGCAATTTTTTCATCAATTTCAGTGGTCCCTTTGGTGAGCTTGCACACATCCCCAATGATGACGCGCCATGGTTTTTTGCCTTTGAGTAAGTCGGATACTGCTTGTGCCCACTAGACATAATTGGAGTCTTCAAGAACAATAGAAATAGGATGGTGAGAAGAGTCGAAACGATTCATGAACCAATATCATACTACAGAATTAGATACAAAAAAATATTGAGTTTACAAATGGATTCAGAGGGTCATGAACATATGGAAATCAGGTTGAACTGCCCCAAAACGGTCCAAAAGTAGGGTGAATCGGCTGATTGAAGGGTCTGAACTAGTTTAAGGCTAGACCGGGTTAGGGTTGACGTAAGTAGATCGTTAGCGAGTCTGGAGCGGTTTGAGGTTCAGTCGAAGCACATGGTTGAGTCGGTGCAAGTAGTTGGAGTAGGTGCGACTAAGGCTGATGTAGACAACACATGGGCTGGCATAGGCGTGCATAAGGGTGTGTAAGCAAACGAAGGCGAAGCGCTTAACGCGTTAGAGAGAAAAATGGCGCGTGAGGGCATGTGGCTAAAGATTTGACAATGTCATCAATGGCATTGGAATCATTAGGAGATTCTGAGCACTTTGATAGTGATTGTGAAAATTTTGAATAACCAATAAGGTCTAAACAACGATGGAACATAAGAAATTATCGGAAAATATTGACTATTTTTAATAATTGTAGAATAGAGATGAGTACTAGAAAATATTAATATTTTCTAATCAATGAAGCATAACCTTCTATTTTGATACCATGTTAGAGAAGTTGAGAAAGAGAAAATGAATTTTCTCTATGATTTATTGTGTCTAAATTAATGTACAAAAACTCCTTTATATAAGAGGAAGAATACAGTTAAACATGAAAAATGTCCTTTAATCCAACAATTAAGCCTAATTCACAGCCATAAATATATACACACTAATACAATAGAAATTATGTTTTTTAATAATTTAAGGTATCTGATTTAGTTTACGCTTATTTTAATTAAAAATCATATGAATTGAAACTAATTAACATTATTTTTGATATAATTGATCTTGAAAATCTTTAACCGATTAAAAGTTTGACCATCAAAATAAAGTCGAAAATCTAAAACAGGAACCGGACCAGCACCAAAACTGGAGAGGGTATATTTTTCTTTTTGAAATAATAGAATCTATTTTTCCCCAGACTTTGCAGAACCGCTTTATCTGTCCATAATTTTTTATTTTTTCTGCTCAAACTTCATTTTACAGCAACAAAGTTCCGATTCTAAGGATAAGGCCATACGTTTTCGGAAAAAGAAGGACTTATTAAATCAATAAAAATCACACCAAAATTAACACATACTCACAAACTCTTTAGATTTTACTGAGCAAGCCCTACCTATTTGTGAGTGTACTATGACTTGGGAACGGAGGAGCTTTATAGTTTTAATATTTCGAAAATTAAACAGTTAGAAGGTTTTCGGTTAATTTTTTAATCGTAAAAAAAATATCATTTTGATGCACTGCACACCATGTGTAGATTGGGCCTTTCTAAAAATTTTAAAAAAATGTAGGACTTAGATATAAATTTCTAAAATTATCAAAAAAAAATTATATTTTGACCCTCAAATTACATTCGGTTCTCTTTTTGCCCAAAAAAAAAAATCTTGACTCTCCAACTCTAAATTCTGATTCTGTGCTGGTTGTGCATACTGCACGCCATTATGTAAAAGTGTGTTAATTTGAGTATGAGTACTGATAAATCAAAAGGCGACAACAAAGCATGTCTTTTTTTTCCAGAATTCCCCTTTTTAATTCATCACATCTTATGTAAGTTTGACGACATAATTAACCTGGAAGTTGGGTAATTTATTGTGAGTTTTATCCCCTTTGTCAAAATGAAAAGAAGAAAGGAGAGAGAGAGAATATGTGGAAACATCTGTTTCTTAATTTCAATTTTTGAATCCTGGGTATCAAAATCAAAGACGTGTTGAGCTGTTTCCGTATATCTGTAGGTAGTATTATATTGTTTTCTTCCCCCCTGTGTGTCTCCATCTCTCTCTCTCTCTCACATTGTTTACACAATTTTGATTTGTGACCCTTTATGCAAGCTGTAATCACCTTCCCAGTCATAGCCTCCACCCTTCTCTCTCTCTCTCTCTCGCTTTCTCTCTCTCTAACTAGAATTCCCCCTTAAATCCGAATGTCGCCGTGAATGAAAGAAGCATAGTTCCATTCCATCCCACGCGTCTCCTTCTGAACCTATTCGCACTATCTCTCTCATACTATTTCTTCAGACCTTGCTCCTTCTCTCTCTAGAAAAATGAAATCAAACCAATAGCATCTCCCACTTGTTTTTCTTCGACATTGGATCTATTTGAGCTTCTAGTTGATTTCACGAAGTGGGATTTCGAGATCGGACCGCTAGAATGTCGCCGTCGTTCGATTGGTGGGGTAAGGAGACCCACAAGGGTACGCCCGTGGTGGTAAAGATGGAAAACCCCACCAACTGGTCCATGGTCGAGCTTGAAAAACCATTGGAGGACGATTTCCTCCTCCATTCCGGCGACGGCGCAATGCCGGAACACCGCCAGGACAAAGCCCATAACAAGAACGCCAAACAGCTCACGTGGGTCCTCCTCCTCAAAGCCCATCGCGCCGCCGGCTGTTTGACCTCTATTGCCGCGGTAATGCTCGGCCTTGCCGCAGCCATCCGCCGCCGTGTCGCTTCCGGAATGACTGACAACGACGCCGACACCAGCGGCAACAAAGCAGCGCCCGAGAACCTAACCGTGAAATCTCGTATGTATTTTTTCATAAAGGCTTTTCTGTGGCTCTCTGTTCTCTTATTAGTGTTCGAGGTAGCTGCATATTTCAAGGGCTGGCATTTTGGTTCACCGAATCTTCAATTGCAGTATTTACTTGTATTGACGAACGCAGTAGACATTAAGGGCGTGTTTGGTTCCTTGTATTCGAGATGGGTTTTGATTCGGGTTGAGTATCTGGCTCCTCCTCTTCAATCCCTTACCAATGGGTGTATCTTGCTCTTCCTTGTTCAGAGTTTGGATAGGTTAGTTATGTGCTTGGGTTGCTTATGGATCAAAGTGAAGAAGATTAAACCCGTTCCGAAAGTATCCAGTTCGGATCTGGAGTCCGCAGAGGGTGGTTTCTTCCCCATGGTTCTTGTTCAGATCCCAATGTGCAACGAAAAAGAGGTAGAGTGTTTACCACTCATTTGCTGGTATTTGGTTATTTTGAATACCCACTTGCTTCTTCTTTGCTGGCATATTACTTAATTTTTAAACAACACACACACACACACAAAACCCCCACGACCCCTTCGTTTTATGTGCTGATATATGCTGGTACTTGCTTATATTTAGTACCCATTTGCTTCTTTGGTTATATTTGCCTCTTTGTTGGTATGTGCTTCTTTTTCATTCACTTTACTCTTGTTAGAGAATATTTTGGCTGAAGTCAGAGTTGATATATCAGGTTTATCAGCAATCTATTGCTGCTGTGTGCAAATTAGACTGGCCGAAATCCAAACTGCTAATACAAGTTCTTGATGATTCGGACGACCCGACGGCCCAATTGCTGATCAGAGAGGAGGTTCACAAATGGCAGAAAGAAGGGGCTAACATCGTCTATCGGCATCGAGTAATCAGAGATGGGTACAAGGCTGGTAATCTCAAATCTGCCATGAATTGCAGCTATGTCAAGGACTATGAGTTTGTTGCCATTTTCGATGCCGATTTCCAACCCGCAGCTGATTTCCTTCAAAAAACAGTTCCCCATTTCAAGGTATTTTATGGCTCCTAGGATTTTTGTTACATTTCCATTATTTAAGTATATTTTCCATGACTATTTGAGGGGAATTGGGAAACTTTGCAATCTAGTTTCTTTGCCCCATTTCAAGGTATTAAATTGTGTCTTAAGTCATTTGGGTTACGCTTCTATTGATTGAAGTATATTTTCCATGACAGTTCTCAACTCAAATGTAATTTGAGTAAGTTGGCTACTTATCAATAATAGAAGTTCTTTCCGATTCAGTAATTTGAACCAAATTTCTGTTTGGGTTTATGTTGCAGGATAATGATGAACTAGGGCTAGTTCAAGCAAGGTGGTCATTTGTGAACAAGGATGAGAACCTACTAACAAGGTTGCAGAACATTAATTTAGCTTTTCATTTCGAGGTGGAGCAACAAGTGAATGGAGTTTTCCTCAATTTCTTTGGGTTCAATGGGACTGCCGGTGTGTGGAGAATAAAGGCGTTGGAGGAGTCCGGTGGGTGGTTAGAGAGGACCACGGTTGAGGACATGGACATTGCTGTAAGGGCTCATCTCCATGGATGGAAATTCATCTTCCTCAATGATGTGGAGGTATAATAAACCGCTAATTTATGAAACTATCATTCTCAATTCTTATGGTAAATATTTTTTGCATTCGAAATAATTTTGTTTTTGCTTCATTCAGTGCCAATGCGAAATACCGGAATCTTATGAAGCTTACAGAAAACAACAGCATAGATGGCATTCTGGGCCAATGCAGTTATTTCGTCTCTGTTTGCCTGATGTCATCAAAGCAAAGGTATTCACCTATTCAAACATTGGTTATTTTTTGCTTCATAGATTTGCTTAGGCTGTTTCTAGATCAAGGACTTGTGATTTGTTGACGTAAGCATCTTTCAATCGGTAAAGGAAATCCTTCATCCAAAACATGGCCTTGGGTATTTACCAAGGAAAAAGGAAAAATACAGGAAATCAAAGAAATAAGTTTAAGCTTCTTTATTTCATGATCCGAGTGCAATTGGGATAACTTCCCAAACACAGCCTGTGGATTCTGCACCCTCAGAAAACTATATCAACCTTTTAGGCACAGCTTCTTTGGGCCAAAAACTAACTAAATCTGATTAAAAGCTGATTGTGAGAAGCTGGCTTTTCTATGTTTTTATAGTTCGCTTTATAGAATCCGCTAATTTAAGAGTTTTAACAACCACCAACACTGATTTGCAGAACGTGCAACTCAATGTTTGTCAAATGTGCTGGATTATAGTCACTGAATTTTTGTTTCTTTTGGTGCTAATGCAGATAAGCATTTGGAAGAAGGCCAATATGATTTTCCTTTTCTTCCTCCTAAGAAAACTGATTCTCCCCTTCTATTCATTCACCCTCTTTTGCATAATTCTCCCCATGACAATGTTCATCCCGGAAGCCCAGCTTCCAGCATGGGTTGTATGTTACGTCCCAGCCGTGATGTCATGCCTCAACATACTCCCAGCCCCAAAAGCGTTCCCTTTCATCGTTCCCTACCTCCTTTTTGAAAACACAATGTCGGTTACCAAGTTCAATGCCATGATCTCCGGCTTGTTCCAACTCGGAAGTGCATACGAATGGGTTGTCACCAAAAAATCTGGCCGTTCCTCTGAGGGTGATCTTTTATCTTTGGTTGAAAAAGAGTCAAAGCATCAAAGGAGTGATTCACTTCCTGATTTAGATGAAATGAGGGAGGAAATAAAACAACAGGAAAAGAGTAGGAAAAAGAAGCATAACCGTATGTACACAAAAGAGTTAGCCTTGGCGTTTCTCCTTCTCACAGCGGCTGCAAGAAGCCTCTTGTCTGCTCAGGGCATCCATTTCTACTTCTTGCTGTTCCAGGGAATTGCATTCCTTTTGGTCGGTCTTGACTTGATCGGTGAACAGATTGAGTAAATGGAAATTAGTAGGCTTTGTAATCAGTAAATATGGATCGTGTGAACGAAAAAGAAATCAGCAACAGATTGAAAAGCTGAGAGTGCTGCTTTCTTGCTTATCCCACGTCCACTTGATACGAGGAATCATGCATCAATCAGATTGAAGAACATTCAACATTCTAAGGTTAGAGGAAGCCCATTTGAAGAAGACGGGGATGTCCATTACTATAGCTAAGGTTTCTCTTTATTCTTTCATTTTGTTTCTTTATCTTCCTTTTCTTCCCCTTTGTTTATTTTTTTTTTTTTTGCTCTATTCTTTTGTAAGAAATATCTGCCGTTAAAGCAAACATCAAACACAGAATTCAGTTACAGTTCTTAGTGCTTCACATCATTGTTATTGTTCATCAGTTGTTTAAAAATCTGTTGATATACTTTTGGAAGATTATCTCAATCCCCAGGCAAAGGATGTGTTTTTTCACATTTCATAATTTTAGATCAACTTTTTGCCTCTTGTCCCTTGATATCTTATATTCAAAACTTCTCAAAATCTAATCTTCAGTTGCTTTGGATGTTTTTCTCCGAGGAGTATTATCAGACTCGGCCAATTCCTGTTTACTTGATACATTAGGACCTGTTTGGTTACAAAATTCTTTCTTGTTACATTCTTGATGTTAGATTGTAACAATTAGTAGAAAGAATATATATTGGATAAAATTATATATCTTATTGCTAGTTCGACCAATCAAACATGATCCTAGGATCCCATGTGGAAATGTACGAATCAAAATTATGGTTCAGTAATGATACAGACTGGATAGATCATAGGTTGCATCAGAATGCATGGACCATTAGACTTACACATGCCACATGGGTTGCTCTACCGACCCACCACGGAGGGAAATTGCCTCGGACAAGGAATCAACAGTACATTATTTCAGAAAGTGCAGAGAACAGCTAACTCATTTTCTTTAAAGAGGAGCTGTACGATTTTAAAAATTATTCTCCGAAAACAATCTAATTCATTTTGAACTATGAGAGTTTTTTGGGACCAAAAGTTTTTCCTTTCTTAAAATGTTGAAGGGAATAATAATAAGGGAAGCACATGGGTGAAGTATCATCTTACGAGATGTATATATTGTTCTGATAACTGAGGAATTATTCTGACTTAATGTTGAAGCATATTTATATACGATGTTAAAGTTGGAGCGAACTGCCACACTACAAGATCTTCGAATCCCATTATTTGGAATCTGAAAAAAATATCCTCTCTAAGTAAAATGTATTATTTGTGGGGCTATGACTTGTCTATAGTTAAATGGTTAACTATGGAGAGAGAGTCCTACAATGTAAGAGTTAGGCACCTTCACCTGGACAATTAGGCTGTTTTTTTAATAGATTATGTGTTTGAATCTTATCAATAATTCAGTAATTTGGTGAGAAACTTGAACTTGTTTCGCCCGTTTATATGGGTATGTTGTCACTCATCTTAAGATGAGTTGGTATAAAAAAATTCAAAAAATTCTTCTTATTCTTTTTGTCTCAATTTGTTTGATAGAAAAGATGAGCGAACAAATGAAAACTTCTTAAGGACCATTCAAACTTTAGATGCCATTTCTTTCTGTTTTTTTACATGGTTTTTGTTAGGTTATATGTTCAAAGAATTTATACAATCCTAATCCTTATTCTATCCATTAACAAAGGTAACAAGTTCCTCTTTGTAGAATTTGATCTCACGACCTCGTTTCATCGAATTTGGGAGAGTTGTAGTGATTTTTTAAATACATGTCTAGTTTGATCCGCTTTGTTCTTGAAATCACATTGTTTTAACTTATCACTCGAATTGTTATTAAAATATATGAGATCAAAACGATTTAATTTTGAGAATAAAATTGACAAATTTATATCGTTTTGTCCGGACTATACGTGCACCACAGGGAGCTGCACTATAGCCTCTCAAATCCCATTTCATCTACGTGCATCTACACGACCTAGGTGCACATAATGTAATATAACAAAGTTAGATCCCAATTGAGAAAGGTGTTAAATATGGTGGGTGGCATAACCACTTTCCATAATTTTACATTCAAGGGATCCACCATGCAAGTGTACAACATTTGCATGTTCCTTTCAAATTAACACATCCGTAGGAAAAGGACTAGAGATACAACTCTATCCACTGATCAATCTCATTCCATAAATAGAATATAGATTTTCACTTTGTGATTAATAAAGAGCCGTGAAATTATTACATAGAAACAATTGAGAGATTTCATAAATATATAATAATGAACCTG
Organism: Arctostaphylos glauca; assembly: GCA_019985065.2. Classification (NCBI taxonomy): domain Eukaryota; kingdom Viridiplantae; phylum Streptophyta; class Magnoliopsida; order Ericales; family Ericaceae; genus Arctostaphylos; species Arctostaphylos glauca. The sequence goes on along the minus strand of JAHSPW020000012.1, from coordinate 8,130,640 downwards.
CATCAAGCCACAAAAGTCAATATTGAAAGGGGAGAGAGCTACCGCATTCACTTGCGCCCTTAGCGAACATCACAAAATAATTAATTAAAACGCTTTAAGGGTGATGTAGAGAACATCTCTCTTGCTCCCTTGACAAAAAGATATATAATATTACCTTTAGTGATCGGCAAGAGTAAGCAAATGATTAATTATCCGAAAATTAATCTACTAGTGCTTTTTTCAATTGATTCACATTATATCTATGTCTGACTTCTAAAAAACCAAAAACATTGAAAATAAATAAATTAAGTACACTGTTAATCAAATACTTTGAATTCATCAGGGTTTTATTCAATTGGGGATCGTGCTCTCATCTTTCTAACAAAATATGGCAAAATCATAGAATACATTATCTCATAATTACTTTCAGATGAGTTTTTTTAATTTTTTATAAAAATTTACACACTGCTCTTTTACAAAATCTATTGTATGCTCTATCGCCCAAATACTTTTATAATAATTCAAAATTTCATTATTTATAATCTCAAAAAAAAAAAAAAAAAAGAGCTCTAGAACCTCCCCCAACTGTGTTCAGTGTTTTGCGAATTAAATAATTCAATTTGGCCCATCCAGCTTAAAGATGCTTTTACCTTGGCCCCCTTCACTTTCAGCCATCTGGTTTTACTACAAATAAATAAAGTGAACCATTCTTAGCACCATTCCTCTTATTGGCTTGTTGGTGCATGAATGACATTCAAAACCACAGGTCCTCAGTTCGAGGCTTGGTAGAGAGGGAGAGAAGAGAGAGAAGAAGTGAGGTATTTCAAAATACCTCTTTTTTGAAAAAAGAAATTAAAAAAAAATGGGGTTATACCATCTTGTTTAGTAACCATCACAAGATCTTTCATTTTTTGGGTTGGTGGATCTCAATTGAAGTTATTAATTTTGTACCAATGAACATACTCGTTTTGTTACTGATATGGTACGTATCGGTATCATTGTCTATTAGCATACTGTTTCGAATTTATCCCTAAAATTAATATATATTTTTAAACAAAAAATCACATAAAATAAATAAAATAAAGTCTCATAACTTAAAATAAATCACCAAATATAAAAGTGTATAATTTTTTTCTCAATTTATGTCTAATTATCCACAAAATTGTTAATTAATTTTTTAAAAAAAATACAAACCGTTACGGTACCGGCCACTATTGGCTAGAATAGTCCAAACTAGACTGATACAGTAACCAGTATGCTATGAGAGAAATAATATTCATCGCAATATCACTCAAATAGAAAAAATTCTTTAGCGATCTTCAAATAGTGTTACCTGGTACCTTCATTCTTTCTATCACTATTTATTAGTAGGGTCTTACCAATCATCGCCTAATATACATATAATCTTAGACAAACATGAACATCAATATACATTTTATGAATATAGATATATTTTTTATACATTATTCATCAGCGAGATAACATTGTCCTTATAAGTATGGAGCCTATAGGCTATAGCTAAGCTATGAAACTCGTGTTATTCTAGGCGTACTGAGTCATTACGCCCCTAACTAGTTGTTGTCTGTGGGCCAGTTTTATCTTTTTTGTTGTGTATGATACTGTCAAGTTTGTTGTACTACCAAAGGACAAAACGGATGACATGCTTTTAATGGACAAAAACCCCGCTGTAATGGATTGAACACAAACACAAAATTTTTATTTTTTTAGTAATTCAGAGTGTCTGAATCAATTTATGTAAATCTCAATTAATTTTTCAGAGATTATTAATCTGATTGTTCATTTGCAGAGACTAGTCCCATAAAAATTAATACCATTTAGAAGTTTCGAACCTAAAATTTTAAACGAGAACAAACCCCTAAGTCTTTAAGTCTTAACTACCAAACCGACTCCTTATATTAAGGGCCGGTTTTTTTTTTCTCTATAAATTTAAAGTATTTTATTAGTCTGTATGTCGGTTTATCCAAACCGACTCCTTATATTAATGGTGAACTTAGGGTATTACAATTGTGGTGGAATGTACGTAAGTTATGAAAGAGCGTACATAACCTATGGTCATTATTATAATATATGTTTAGTATTATTATGATAAATTTATTACAGTGTACGTAAATAAAGGTCGTACCATATTATGGCATATTATTCGCTTGTACTTTATGATAAATTTATTACAGCAGAATTAATAATAAATATACATTCACAAATATAATAAATAACAACTTCCTTATACTTAGAAGTTTCTTGTCGTGACTATCTAGTTGGTGAATTTATGATATATTTTACAATCTTTACCAATCATATTGTATGAATATTATCATGTTCTTACCATTTTTCATAAATATGATAAATTTGTGACATTAGTTTAAAATAATTGAGGGAAATTTTGGGTTATTTTCAAATTCCGGATTAAAAGATAAGTTAGTAATTAAATAGTATGAAAAAAAAGAAGAAAGAAACACTAGAGAATGGGATTGGAAAATAAGAATCCAATAAAAAAAATTTCATGGATATTAGTGAAAAAATTTCATAGATATTAGTAAAAAAATTTCATAGATAAGATATTTATGTTGATATACTTTGTCTTGTTTTATTATCCTTGTATGCACATGCATATACATACATAAATATAGCTTTCTCGAATGTCCTTATAACTGAAAACTTGCACATGCTTTCACAATAATGGACCTAACAGTTGTAATGGTTATCCACGAGACAGCTAATTAAATGAATCCAATTAAAAATCTCATCCAATTTCATGCTTTTTGGCAGGTAATGAAACTTCAATTCTATGTTCGATTCTCTCCCACAATATTAAGGCTCTGTTTCAATTTTTCTCCGAGACTTTTTTTGTTTATATATAGTAAAATAAATTAGTTTTTGATCAGAAGAATATGACTCATTTCGACAAGGGATAACAAGAATGATAAAAAAATATAAACTAAGTTCGAACAAATTCGCTAAAAAGTAAAAATAAGCAAAGAAAACTAATTGTCATTACTAAGGCAAAATATCTGGACTTGTATCGTGAATTTTAATTCTGGTGACTTATGTTTGTCTTTTCAAATAACCCTAGTATTAGCACGTTGAGCTTTGAGCGTGTTACGGATGGTATGTAGTGGTACTTTGCACTCGTGTCATCGTTATGGACATGCGGGAGGTGTGTCTTGATAAGGTGACTTAGTGATGTCAAATTAGTGGTGGCATCGATTCCTTAGACAAGCGGCAGCAATCGATTGAACATGAATGCTAAAGTGACACCAAACTTGTGATACAATCAATCAGATATATTAGGCTTATGTTGGATTTTCAAACTTGGGCTAAGGTGCCTTCCAATGGATCAGCAAACATATATCAATTTGCTTGGATAGGTGTCCTAAGTCTTACTGGCAACATTTACCAGCAATTACATGTACGTAGTTTCTTCCAGTTCCAAGTTTGACGTGCTGACAAACTTTGGCTCTGTCTAGCAGAGTCTCAGGACAGTTAAGAGTGTCAACTACAGATCATGGTGATCATGGACATGTCCATGACCCATGTGTAGTGTAGTCATGTTTTTTCTAATTATAGCCTATGTGTAGGCATTGTTGAATGCAATTTTGTTCACCTTTTAAAGATAGTAAACATTACCCTTACTATCATTGATTGAAATGGTGTAGGTTCCACTTTTGCAAAACACTTTTTGTTAAGGATGTGACCAACTCAACTAATAAAAAGGAGGGTAAGGTTCACCTTAGGGTGAACAAAATCTCTTTCGGCATTGTTGGGACGTTTTTAAGCAAAAAGTTATTTTGTCTAACATTGCTTTGGTTCATTTTGTATTCTTTGTGAATAATAAAAGGTTGGGAATGGTTTCTTATAAACTCCTAAGTGTGCCTAGACATTTCGGGGGGGGGGGGGGGGGGGGGGGGGGGGGTGTGGTTAACTAAGTTTTAGCGAGACTTAGTGGCATCATAGGCAAAAAATTGAGTGTGAAATTTGACCATGTGACACCTAGCATTGTAAAAAAAAGAGGACAACTTTATCTATAAAACTATTGACACTCCATGAATTATTTCATTTTATACTGCATGTTTAGATATCAAACAACCATAGAAAATTGGAGAAAATTGAAGCCTACCTCACTTATTTAAACACTTCATAACTATTTACCACTTAGACATACAGTATAAAATAAGATAATTTGTGAAACGTAAGTAGCTTTATTGCATTGAGGGTGTTTGTAAAATGAGCATAAAAGTTATTTGTGTAACTAGGAAAACTTTTAGACATGAACATGTAAACAATTTGGATTACACATAGCACCTTGGGCCTACTACAAATTGAAACATTGGGCTTGGGCTACTACTGTAAATAGGTTACCTTGTTGGGTTTAAATCTTCATCTCACAAATTTTTCTGTCCTACCAAGGCGGGCCAGTTGCTATTCGCCTAATCCTAAAAGAATGTAGAGAGAGAAGATATGTATACAAATATGAGACATAAATAATCTGTAAAAATACTTAAATTACACTTGGCCTAACAATATTATAAACACCCAAAAAATGAAAAATAAAAGACAGATGTTTGCACGATACTGCATTGCCAAAATAATTTACAAAATCAATCTCCATTTGCTTTTTTATTTTTACTATTTCGGCTTTCTTAAAAAGTCAGTACAATGATTTTATAAGGAATATGAATTTTGTTTGTTTGATTCAATTAGTTTTATTAAATATAGTCTTCAACATATTAATAATTTTGTTTGTTATCTACGACCAATTTTTGACTTTACCAGCTCATGAACGGCATTCGTCAGACTTGAGCAGTAGGTTTCGACTCGTGGGGACCGACAAACTGGAAAAACAGCTATTGCTATCGATACCATATTAAACCAAAAGCAAATGAACTCAAGGGGCACCTCTGAGAGCTGGACTAAGCGAGGCAGTACTCTGAGGGTTGGTCCGGCCGAGACCACTTATAAAAAAACCTAATTTCTTTTCAACACTCTTTCACAAACTACCACCATTACTCGAAAATAATGGTTTTCTTCGGGAAGACGCTGCAAATTATAATTAATTCGTTTATTCAGAGGAAGAAGGATTTTTTTTTATCTTGTTTTTAATGGCTGCCATCTTTGGTATATCTCGACGACAATTACCAATTTTTTAATGGTTGTTCATCAAGCTGACAAAATAACACAAAACTTTTGAACACTTAACAAAAAAAATACAAAGCATCCAAAAGGTTGTTCATCAAGCTGACAAAATAACACAAAATTTACGCACTTAACAAACTTGACTCATCACAAATTCATTAAATTGAATATAAACTTGACCAGTCATTACCACTTAAAAATCCATCCGTTATACACCACAAAATACTAAAGTATTATAGTAGCACAAGAAATTACAAAAATAAGTTCACCATTTAATACTACTTATTAGATAGTTTAATCACCAAAAAAAGTGCAGACAAGTTCATTCATTGTGGTCATGGTAGTAGGCTCCATCAGTCTCATAGGTGGTCCAAAAGCTGGTCCCAGTGTTAGGAATTTAAAAAGTAAGAATTATAATAAATAATTTTAAAAAATACTAAAGATAAAAATAAATAAAACAAATTATTTAATTTGAATTATTTTGTCTTTACTGTGGATTAGTTTGGTGCAGAAATACATAGTTTGCAACAACTTAGACAAAAAGTCGTTGATAGTTTAAGGATGAGATAGACAAAAATGAGATAGATAATGAGAGAAATTTTAAAATTAGTCTTAAATAATGATTTTCGTTACGGATTTAACTGATCTTCGCATATTGAACTATTGAGTATAGGATTATATAGTCTAGAGACAATTTAAACAAAATTAATAATTTATGGTCGAAGTAAACAAAAACTAAATAATTTAAGAGATAAAAAGTCAAATTTAGAAATAAAATTGTTACTTCGTAAGTAATCATCCTCTTTACACAATATCAAAACAAGATCTCAAAATCATACAAGCATCGCTGATGGGTGAGGCGCATGATGGGATGGGCTGGGCCGATGAGCGTTAAAAGATTAAAACAAATTACGTTAAAAATGAGGTCATAGTGAGATAAAAGAAAATTATTCAAGAAAAAATGAGGTAGAGAAAATAAGTTTAGGATTGTTGAAATAGAATTAACAAATTGAGTTGTAAGTTGGCTCCATTGGCGTATGTTTTCGTGTAGTTTTTAAACTATTTTTTGCCTAAAAAAGCATGCTCATTTGGCCTAGTTTATTTGTTGAAGAAGTCCTGATTTCTGTGGTTTTTCTGGATAATTTGTCTAATACGGGCAGAAGAATAAAAGACAAAAATACCAATACATACCCAAATGAGTTATACATCTACAAGGGTACTTCAATCGTACTCCTTCAAAATCAAACAAAATACTTCATTAATTATGGTCAAAAAACAAAATAAATAACTTAGTCCAAACCAAAGTTTTCAATCTCGTACTGGTAAAGCATACCGATTTTGTTACTGGTACGGTACGTACCGGTCCTGGTATGTACTGACGTACCGTTTTGAATTTATCGCTAAAATTAATATACATTTTTTTAAAAATATTTTTAATAGAAATTATATTGGACATGTAAAATAAAGTCTCACAACTTAAAAATAAATCACCAAACATAAAAATTGATTATTTTAGTCCTAATTTATGTTTGATATCCCAAAAAACATTATTTGAAATATATCTATATACACACACATAGGCCCCCAGATTTAATGCATTAAATATGAACCAAAAAAGATTTACTTATCTTAGGCCCCCTAAGAACAGTAAGCCACATGAATGATCTCATAATGAACTAGTAACTACATCATGCATAGCTCTTGCCAAGTTCTAAATAAAGAAAGTAAAATGAAGAGATGAGACAGTGCAACTGAAGTTGAGTTAGGTAAAGTTTCTTTAAATACTTTTCTTTAATATATGCACTAAAGTTTAAAGGATAATTTTTTAGAATACTAATTAACTTGATCATCGGAGTGCAGTTCGACTTTCCCATCTTGATCGGTTTGTCACTGACAATTTTTTCTTGTGTAGGAACAGTCAAGTTCTATCGATGATTAAGGAGTCAATCTCATTGTTTAGTGATGATAGTAAATCCAGACATCACAATTAACATCAAGACTAGGAATTAGCCAAGGTGGACGTGCAAAGTATTTCAAAGTATGAGAACAAGACACTACATTGATATGTTTTTTCATCTTTTATTATCCATATATCTACATGCATATAGATACAAAATTGGAGAGTCTGTTGTGCATTGCGCACAGTAAGACCTACTGCACGCAAAATAACGTTATTTTGGCGCAAAATACTGTTCGAAAATTCAATTAGCGCCCAACTATTTGATCAATATTTTGTGCATAAAAACAATACGCAATACACGATAGAGCCCAAGTCCATATAGACACATACATATAGCTTTATTGAAATCCCATATAACTGAAAAGTTGCAAAACGTGCATATGCTCTCACAATAATGGACCTAAAAGTTATAATGGTTATCCGCGAGACAGCTAATTAAATGAATCCAGTTAAAAACCTCATCCAGTTTCATGCTTTTTGGCAGGTAATCAAAGTTAATGAAACTTCAATTCAATGTTTGATTCTCTCCCACAATATTAAGGCCGTGTTTCAATTTTTTCCCGAGTCTTTTTTTTTTTTCGTTTATAGTAAAATAAATTAGCTTTTTGATCAAAAAGACTTTGACGTATTTCGACAAGGAATAGCAAGAATGATAAAAAATTATAAATTGAGTTCGAACAAATTTGCTAAAAAGGCAAAATAAGCAAAGAGCCTAGTATTGTTAATTTTAATTCCGGTGACGTATGTTTGTCTTTTCAAATAACTCTAGTGTTAGCATCTTGAGCTTCAAGCGTGCTACGGATGACATGCGGTGGTATTTTGCACTTGTGTCATCCTTGCGGACATCAGGGAGGCATGTCTTGTAAGGTAACTTGGTAATGTCAACTTGGTGATGGTATCGATTCCTTAGACAAGAGGCAACTATGATACATGTGAAGCTCCAGAAGACTGGACATGAATGCTAAAGTGACAGTAGACTAGTGATACAATTAATCGGATAAGTTGGAGACAATTTCTTCCAGTTCAAAATTTGATGTGCTGGTAAATTTTAGCTCTGTCCAGCACAGCCCCAGGGCACTTGTGGATGTCGACTATAGATCATGGTGATTATGCGCATATCCATGACCATGTGTAATATAGTCACGTATAAAAGTAGGCATTGCTATATTATTTTTAGGGAAATAGTTATTTTGTCAATCATGGTGATTATGGGCATATCCATGACCATTTGTATTCTTTGTGAATAATAAAAGGTTGGAAGAGTTCTTGTAAGCTCCTAAGTGTGCATGGACATTTCACCCTACAGTGTGTGGCTAAGTTTAGCGAGACTTAGTGCTATCGTAGGTAAAAATTATCAAAGAGAAGCTTTTTCCTATACTTAGTGTGAAATTTGACCCTGTAGCGTCGTAAAAACAAAGGACAACTTTATGTACACCCATTTACACACAGGATATTTAAGGGTTTTTGTAAAAATGTAAAAGTGAGTTTGCGTAACACTGTAACTAGCAAAACTTTTAGACAGATCTAACAATTTGGATCACACACAGCACCTTGGGCCTGCTACAAATTGAAACATTGGGCTTGGGTTTACTATTGTGTAAATAGGTTACCTTGTTCTATTTAAGCTTTTTGTATCACAAAATTCTGTACATTTATCTTGGAAGAAGGATTGTTTTCATTTATCTTGTTTTTAATGGCTACCATCTTAGTTTTATCTCGACCACAACTACCAAGTTTTGAAAAGATTAAGGTAATAAATATAGTATTTAAATATGAAACTTTGAACGCTTGCCCAAAAATACCAAGCATCCAGAAGGATATTTATTAAGTTGACAAAATAACACAAAATTTATGCACTTTAACAAACTTGATTCACAAAGTTATTACCACTTAAAAGTTCATCCATTATACACCACAAAATATTACAGTATTATCGTAGCGCAAGAAATTACAAAAATAAGTTCACCATTTAATACTACTTATCAAAAATTTATTCACCAAAAGAAATGCAGACAAGTTTATTCATTGTGATCATGGTGGTGGCCCTATCAGTCTCATAGGGTGGTCCAAAAGCTGGTCCATTGTTAGGAATTTTTAAAATTAAAAATTATGATAAACAATTTTAAAAAATTTGATTTAATTTATTTTTTTTTTGTGTCTTTTCTATGGACTAGTTTGGTGCAAAAATACATAGTTTGCAACAACTTAGACAAAAAGTTGATAGTTCAAGGATGAAATAGACAAAAATGAGATAGATTATGAGAGAAATTTTAAAATTAGTCTGAAATAAGGGTTTTCGTTACCGATTTAATTAACTGATCATCGCATGTTGAACTATTGAGTATAGAATTATATAGTCTATAGACAATTTAAACAAAATTAATAGTTTATGGTCGAAGAAAACAAAAACTAAAGAATTTAAGAGATAAAAAGTCAAATTTAGTCATAAAATTGTTACTTCGTAGATCTCAAAAATCATAAAAACCCGACCAGCACACACCCTCAAAAGCCGAATCCATAGACATGATCATCTCCGATGGGTGAGGGGCAGAAAGGGCTGGGCCGATGAACATAAGAAGATAAAAAAAATCACATTAAAAATGAGGGCACAGTAAGGAAATGGAGTTGTATCTTTAACACCATCTGAGATTATTTTTATTCACACAGAAAGTCATCTTAGTTTTAGTAAATAAATTAGGGACTTGAGCGCCCTAGGTTTTGCTGATTCAAGTTGCTCCTAATGAACCAGAAAGTCAGGGGTTCAAAACCTGTGGTGTTGGTGCAAAGCAAATAGCAAGGCATTCTAAAATACCTTGTTTTTTGTTCAATTCAAAGAGCTCCTACTAAATTCCATTTGGAGTTATCTTGGTTATGAGTTGCAAATTCAAATATTCTGCGAACGAAACTCGACTAATATAGACCGTTGGGGGATTTGTCCGATTATTTTCACCCAAGATTTCAAAAATTAGTTGGCAATTTAAGTGAGAATTTCCTCAAACTTTACTTCAATTTGGTCTCAAATTGACTGGATACCTCGATTATAAAAAAAGACAAGATTTAGTCCACTAAATATGAACCAAAAAAGATTTACTTATCTTAGGCTCTCAGAACAATAAACCCCATCAATGATCTCATAATGAATTAGCGACTCATACATGCCCAAATGGGTCACACGCCTACAAAGATAATTCGGTTATTATATTTTTTTAAGTCAAATAAAACACTTTTTAATTATGGTCAAACAACACAATAAACAAAGGCGAAACTTGAAATTTAATCTACACTAGGCTAAAAATAAATCAGACTAAAAATAAATTAAACTGCAAATAATGACGTGGGCTAAATTTTACATATAAAAGAAACAAAAAAAATTCACCTGGACTAGAGCCCACCACAACCCCTCTTATGTTCCGCCCTTGACAATAAATAATTTAGTCTAATAGTATCGACTGAATTAAATTATATTTTGGATATAATTTAATAATTCACCAAATCAATAAACACCATAGGTCATTCGTGATTATTCTTATTCACACAGAAAGTCACCTTAGTTTTAGTAAATAAATCAGGGGAATGCACTAGGTTTCCCTGGTATTTGCTGGTTCAAGTTACTCCTAATGAACCACAGTCAGGGTTTCAAAACTTGGAAGAGGGGAGGGAGGTGGTAAAAAATGGGAGGGCTAGGTATTCTAAAATACCTTATTCTTTGTTCACTTCAATGAACTCTTGCTACAAAGTTTAAGTCTAAATTCCATTTTGATGACATTGCAACTCATAAACAAACCAAGATTTAATGCACTAAATATGAACAAAAAATATCTACTTGTCTTGGGCCCCCAGAATAATAAACCACATCAATGATCTCATAATCAACTAGTAACTCCATCATTCATAGCTCCTGCCAAGTTCCAAGTTAAGAAAAAATGACTAGTTCAAACACACTTTTTTTGTTTGGCACGTTTCGATCGATCCCTCGAGTATAAATATCCCCATTATCCTATAAATATCAGGCAATGACCGACCTAAGCCCTCCATGGTAAACAACTTGTCCAATTTGTTCGATTCAAACCTAAGACCTCTTGAAATGAACAGATATTGAATCTTCAATAGTTCTAGCATTGATTTTTGTAAATTCAAGAGGAGAAATTTAATTTGCAGAAGTTGTTCAGAGACGCAGAATGGAGCATCAATCCATATAGTAAGGACAGAAAACCCAAACCCATGTATTTTTTCATGTAACTGCACGCCCATTTAAACTGAACTTGTGCTGGGGGCTGGGAAATGTTTCACCAGAACACTTTACTAAGCTTCAAACATAAATCATTTTAATCTACAAAACCAATGAAAACAATCATCTTCACCAATCAAGGCCATGGTTTTCTTGTCTGAAAAGTGCATATACATGATCAGTAAATCTAACATGGTCGTGATCTTCTGCTAAAAATCGAAGAAACAAAAGAGTTAGGAGCTGATAACCTATACAACTCTTTTACGAATTTTTTTCTGCTTTCAAAGTTTGTTTGTTGCCGCTGGAATTCAATGTGCAGTCAACGTAGACATAATTGAATAGCCTGTTAGAACGAGAAACAAAATAACAACTTCCAAAACTCTATAGCTCCAATTTTGATCGACCTGCAGTAATGAAAATTTGAAAATTATGATTTATAAGTTTAGAATATCAAGAAGCAATTCGAAAAGCATTTCTGCAGTTAATATCAAGTGAGCTTGTGCCAATCACCATGAGGTCCCAGATTGCTGGTAGAAGGATTAGCATCGAAACCCATTTGAAGAAAACTTTGGAGCTCGTTTTCCCATAGATTCTACATGTGCAAGAAAAATTTCTCGTTTCAATACTTTTACTGAGTACGAGATCTAAATAACAACGGAAACTTCTTCTTTATCGATCATCTAGTTACCTGAGGCAGGTTATGATACGGAGATGTACTTGGGATACCTGACAAGGCTCCCTGTGGAATACCGGGCGGAAAAGGGTGAGAGGAGCTCATTCCTGGACCAAATCCAGGAATAGCTGCATTGCTGGCCCCCGAATGTAGAATCTATGCACAAGGACAAGTAAAATATTTTCACCATAATACTAAATAGCAAAGTAAGGTTTCCGATTCATTTGAGCAACTTAACTCACCTCTTTGGATAGAATTCTGTCTATATCAATATTTAGCTCGGGATTGACAGTGGCAAGTTTCATCGACAGAAACTGCAACGTGAAAAGTACAATATTATCAAAGAGTCACGGAACATACTGGAGCCAATTAAATAGATCAAGTTATATCTATTAACTTCCGTGGAGTTGAAGAATGATTCTCATTATCATTGCTCTATTGTTTTGATTTGAGAATTCCCAATTAAATATACATTCAGAAGTTTTCATGACAAAGAAATGGAACCAACAAAAAGCATACTGCAGGAGTGCAGGGAGCTTAATTTTGTGCTTAATCAAATCAACATCAGCAAATATTTTGGCCGAGTTAATCATTATTGTGGGTATTTGGAAGGCCCTTGCCACGGGCACATACCAGTGGATCCATCACCCACCGGTGTAGAGCAGACAAGGAAGCTTGGCCCTTCGTCTCTCCGTATGACTCCAAACAAGTAAATTCTCTAGGCTCCATGTCCCTCTACTTCCCGATGCAAGAGACCCCTCATTATAGGCTCCAAGCATGCTACTTTAAATACTTATAGATATCGAAGGCTTCTCTTACTCATCTACATACTCAAAGAAGGCTCCATTGATACTGGCAATTCCACAACACCCTAGGTTAGGTGCAGGGGCTAGGTAACTTGCTCGGAATTAAAGGAGGCACAAGAGGTTCTATCACCTCCAACCCACTGAGCCAATGAGCAGAGACCACCTGTTCTAAGGTTTCCTAGACCCTTCCTCCAACCGTAAAAAAATAAAAAATTAGGCTTCGAGCATACAACAACTAGACTTCAACATTCCCATGTCACTCTATGTTTGACCAGCTCCACAATAATCAATATAAGAACTAAGGAATCTATATGTGTCGCCTTATATGAGAACCACATCTAGGTTGTAGTTGAAAACAGTCGAAAACAAAGCCTCATGTTAGAGTTGCATTACACAGTACCTCGACCTGCTGTTGCAGGGACTGGACATAGTTGATAATCTCATCAAGCATTACAGCCTTCCCAGTAATCTGTTACAGTAAATAACACCAAAGGTAATATGCTTTCCAAATCAAAGCTCAAAACTAAGCATTTAGAATATTTGAAAGCTACGCCACCATGTTAAATTACCTTATTGCATCCGGGTACAAGTTCTTGAAGCAATCTCATTCGCTCACTGATCCTCTCTCTTCTCACCTAGAACACAAATACTTGGAGATTCATATATATATGTGAAACGTCATAAACATCCTCCATACCATAGAACTATTGAAGTTAAGAAGAGAGTACCCTTTCCGCCAGGCTGTGACTATTCGTTGCCTGACCCCTTTTCGCCCTCATGTGAATGTAATTTTCTTTAGGTGCCTCTCCACTGTCCGCATTTTCTTTGGATTGCTTACCAGTTTGCTTACTGCGCAAATTTGCGCTTAGGTTTGGTTCATTTTTCTGTTTCTTCTCTTCCTGAGAACTATCACCAGAAGTATCCTTTTGCTGCTCTCCCTCACTATTCTATAAGAACAACAAACAGCTATTAACTAGGGTAGTAGAACTAACTACACATGATCAGAGGGCACTACCATCTTGTGAATATATGACTGTGAATCCACAAAACGCTAAAAGACTATTTACCTTACTGGGATTGAATGGAGAATGGGCCTCTGATACTCTCTTTTTTCTCTTTCCACAAGGTGAAACTCCCAATGTCCCCTCTTCTGAAATTTGCTGCTCTCCACCATATTTTGTGGTCTTCTCAGTGCCATCCTCCTCATTTGGGGTATAACTTGGTAGGCCAAAGGAACCAACCATTTCTGAGAAATTCCCACTCCCGAATAACGGAAGCTTTGGTACCATCTCAACAAGACCAGAACCAGAAGGGTAATGAACAAGGTGGGAGTAGTTTGAATTGCCAAAAGAACCCCCAAAATTCTCACTCTGTCCCAGTGGAACAAGGGAATCCCAACCAGAACCCATGAAAGAGTTTGTGTTCATCCCAGAAGGTGGGCAATTCAGAATATTATCACCATTTCTATGTTGAAATCCCATATTACCAGTTTCCTCAGTACCCATAGCCTCGAAGTAAACACAGGAATTCCAGATCTTATGGGAAACCCTTAAGCCCTTGGAAAGTAAAGACCAATTCAAAAGTTTCCCCACACCACAAGGAATTACTATATAAATAAAGCCAAAGTGGGTTTGACCAAAACTAGATGGGTTATGGCTTGCAACACTCAACAAGGAACAAATAGCCTTTGCAGCTTTTTAAAGAACTGTGAGGGGTTAAAGCAAAAGGAAGCCTCCCAATTGCAGCATCCAGTAGACACAAGGGAAAAGAAGAAGAAATCCAGTGTACCAGGCATAAAATCTACCCAACACCAGCTAGTTATATCTGCTTTCAAGAACCCTAGGATCAAGTCTGTCCTGATGGAGGAAAAGTAATTTCTCAGAGACAAGAAAGTGTGAACCTTTCAGAGCATAAAGTGGACAAAGAAGAAAAATAGATGACAATAGCTAAGTAACAGCTCACCAGACTAACAAAAAAAGAAAGCAGATTCCCTTTTTCCACTCTCTTATTTAATGGGTAGAATAAATTGGAAAATCTATTTTACATCCTCCACCCAATTAAATACTAAATTTTGCTTTAAAGCAAGCTTCAAAATGAAGTGAGAATAGTCTAAAGAATACCTTGATATGGAAATATACCAGATGTTGAAGTAGAAGATATGAATCAACCCACAATAGCTGCACAATAACCCAAAAAAAGGGAAGTTGGATAGAACCCTTTAAAAGGTTCTCAGATGGGTACCCAAAAAGGGCTAAAGCATCAAAATTCCACTTCAATTGTCCAGAGACTGAAACGCTCAGTCTTAATTAAACAGTGTACCTAAATTGGGTACCTGGTACAAACCCTAGAGAGCACCAAATGGCTGCTTAAATTTGACAAATAGAAACCAAATTCACCAACTGGGTACTTGCAGAAAATTGTAATGGAAGCATCAAGTTCCTACTTTACAGATCAAAGAATAGTTACTGATAGAAGCTATACGAGAGAGAGAGAGAGAGAGAGAAAGAGGGAGGGAGAGATAGAGCGCATATAAAGAGGGAAGAGAGAGAAAGCTTTCTTTGCTTACCTGCCCTGCTCTTACTGGTGACATGTATGATTTTAAAAGACATACTAACTACTGCCAACTGCTCTGTTAAATTATTTTAGAACCTAATCTTCGCTTTCTCCCCTTCCCTACCATGCTTCGCTACTTTTAACTGCTTTATCCATTTTACGTGTAAAATATGTATAAAGGGTAACTACACTTTTTATCATTGTAATTTGGCCCAAATTTTACTATTGTTCCTATCGCTTCAATTTGAACCAAATTAGTCAATCCATCCAAATTACTATCGACATTTTTCTCACGTTAAAAATTCTGTCGGGTGGCCATTATTTCACTTTATAATTGAGTTTCACGTGATTTCTTGATTTAGTCTTTTCTTTTATGTTTTTTTGTTCTGAAACCCGAATAAAATGAACCGAAATCTAATCTATGGGCTATACATGTATATATTCAAATATCATTTACCCTGTATCCTTTGGTACCTCATTGAAGTCCAAGCTTGCTTATATTTTCTTTTCTTTTCTTTTTTTATTTATTTTGATGCGAAATCACTTTTTTTGGTCTTCTTTTACTGACACATTTGCCAACTATTCTAGCAGACCTCTCTTCGCTGTTCTATGCTCATTTTTCTTAGTGACAACTAACGCATCAATTCTTTTTTCCAGTAATACCCAATCATACATCTGAGGTTCATCACCCCTCATGAGCTGCAGGTTCCATCACTGCACCATCTATGGCCCCATATTGTTTTCAAACTCTACAAATAAATCAAAAATTCAAAAATGACCAAAAGCCAAATGGGTTCATCTCAATAATAAACTTGAAATCTATAGAATAATGAGACCTCACTTATGCCGAACAATCCTAAGACCATGAAATGCTTAATTGTAGCAACATCTATGTACATAGACTGTCTTTATAAAATAAGTGCTAACCTAAGACCATGAAATGCTTAGCTGCAGCAATTTTCGAACTGGAATTGGGGGCTGCATTATTACTGTACTATGCGATAGAGTTCATCAAACTATGTGTGTGCAGCAGTTTAGGTATTTGTGTAGTTATTTCCCTATTTGCAAACCAGAGGATCTCTTTGCACACGGGAACAGAACCAATATTTGACAGTACAGGGGGTCGAAATGTAATTTTAACTATAATTTTTTAAAATTTATATTTATATTTGAAATTTTTTGAGGAATCCAGACCCTGTCCGAATCTCTTACTAGTTTCGCCCCTGTTTGTACACATTTTCTAAGCAAACTAAATTTTCACAGAAATATTCTTTTTTGTGACATATTCAAATGAAGAATTTAAACCATTGTGATAGGCGTCAGGGGACCCCATAAAATGAGTTTGGAGTGGTCTTCTGATATTGAAGTTCTCAATTGGAAAGATGGCCCCTACCTTAAATTGATTATGTTGATGGGTATGTGACAAGTGTATGGTCTAGATTTCACAAGTGTAAGTTCATAATACTTTTATAGTAGTAAACAACATTATTATAGCTTCTTATATATCTATATCTATATCTATATCTAGATTTATTTAATTGGGGATGTCAGAGAAATCTTTTTTCTTTTACTTTTGGCCCTAAACAACAACAAGGAATAATGGAATCTCATCATATAATTTACAAGCTAAGTCCTTTGTACTGTTTCCAGCTGTAGTTATGTGTTGTGTAGCCTATTCAAAACCCCTCCCCCCAACAAACATGGTCAAATCACAATCATCTGGTCAACACCTCGTCCGGTTGTGATCTTGCTGGAAACTCGAAGCTATTCCGGAGTTAACGGCTAAGCTCCTCCCAAGTTGTGATCCAGTGTCATACAGTACACACTACAACTAGGGAGGGAATAAACTAGTCATCGCGATTTCATCCGGTTTGATCCATTCCGTTGTTACTAGTCTCATTTGTATTTGAGTTTTGGAAACTGTTTTAAGAATCAGATCAGATTTGAAAACAAAAATAAAAACAGGTCCAAGTATTTCCAATTCAATGTCCGCCATGTAAACGGCTCAATTTAGTCAATATTTAAGATATGTTTGCATCTTACCCGGTTTTGTATTTTTGTATGTATTGAAATCAACCGATAATAGTACTAATTGAACCAAACCATTGTGCATTTAAGTTTTTTAGTTCGGTTTGATTTAAGGGCTTGATTGGATGTAGTGCTAAGGGTCAGATTAACTCATGTTTTGACTAAGTGGCCTCACACCTAACAATTTTTTTTTTAATAACCGAGGTATCCGGCCGGCTTGGGGCCACGTGCGGGTAGCGTGGTTGGGTCCCCCACCTATTGCCGACTAGTCCTCGGGGCCCTGGAGTTAACGACCGGGCAAACCTCCAGTGGCCCCAAAGGAGCTGCCGAGTTTCGACCGCTGGACATCTGGGTTTACAGCTCGCCTGCTCTACCACTCGGACAACCCCTTGGGGTTCTCACACCTAACAATTTGATCGGCTTTTTCTTTTGGTTGGGTTAGTTAGCCAACGACATATTTAATACAGTTTTCACTGCCTTAGTTAACTTTATCCTTCTTAATGTTAAGTAACATATAAATGACAAATGACCAAAAGCCCCACCCCCACCATTTTTAGTTTGGTCGCATGTATTTGTGAACAATTGTTATTGAATATTGTAATGAAAAACAAATAATATTGTCTTGCATGTATTTGTACTGTATTCTCTTGAGAGTAAGTACTCCATTGGAATTTTATAATTGACAGGTAGAAAAAAAATTAATTTGATTTTTTAATTTTTATGCATTAATTCTATGTTTTTTTACAATATATGATATTAGTAATTGAAAGAATTGATAAAATTCGTTTTTATAGGTTTCTATTTTTCTTTAAAAAAATAATTTATTTTTCTTTCAAAATTTAGGTCGTTAATTACAAATAGATTACGAATAAATTGTTTGAATCAAATTTATAAACTTAATTTTTGGAATAATATATTAAATCCATGATGGAGGGCAAAAATATCTTTTGAAAATTTAATTCATCTTCCCTTTGCTTAACACACTCAAAATAACCCTTCATCAAATCACTGGACTATTTAACACCCTCATTTTCATACTTCACCAAAAATCAAAATTAATAGCAATTGGATGGAAAATGTTTTTTTATTAAAAATAAAATTATATTGTTCATTTTGAGAGAAATTATAACAAAATAAAAATACAAATCTTAAAAAAAATTCGTACTGGTCGAGATTCGGAAAAATATCTGGTATGGCCCAAAAAAGTACACCAAATATTACCTGGTATTTTGAGCAGTGCGGCACACATGGGTTAAATATCATGTTTTATGTCTGATACGGTACGTACTGACCGGTACCGGCTAATATGGTACGAGATTCATAACATTAATATTGGAATGGTTAAAATCAAATTTGGAATGATTAAATCTATTCTCGATTTGTATTTTGTCCATCCATAAAATGAATCCACTTTGTTAGCAATGCTTAATATTTACATTTTTTTACATATTTCATAAAAAATATCTTATTTCGTGGCTTGTTTTGAATTTTGATGAGTACCGATGAAAATAAAAACAAACAAAATTTGGAACAAATAATTTGGAGTTTTTAAAAATCAATTAAACTAAATGAGAAAGGATGTTTATTGTGAATAAGATCTCTTATGTAACATATAGAACTTAAGATAGTCCCATTTGACGATCTGAATCTTTCATTTTGTTAATATAAAAGCATGAATAATATATAAGTGGAGTCAAACTGAATTGACATTGATAAAACTTAGTTGAATCATATTGTCTGAAGAGTAACAAGAGATCAAAATTATTTTACTTTGCAGAGAAATATAATTTGATCATATAGATATTATTATTCAATCAATCTAACTTAATGCTTATATATAACAAGATACGAAAGTACTTTTCAAAATTTTTTTTTTTTTTATAAATCTCAACCCTTTATTCTACATATTTAACGGTCTAAAAATATTTCTCTCGCAAACTAACTTTTGAATAGCATTTTAATAAAATACTTAGCATTTTTTATGGTGAAAATCTAGATAACAAGATTGGAAAGTATCTACAAATAATATTTTTTATTGCAAGTCACATCGCTTCATTCTACACATCTAACGGTCTAAAATTTTTATATATTTTTTTAATAAATACTTATTATATTTTTCACAAATCTAAATATTTTATTTTGTTAGATTCTTAAAATTTACTCTAAAAAAACAAACTTTGGAATAAATTTTTAATAAATATTTTTTCTACCAATCTCATCCATTTATTGTACCCACTAATGAAAGAAATATCACTCATAAACTAATTTTTGAATATTATTTTTGAAAATATTTACATTTTTTGTAGAGAGGCAAATCGGGACACTCACGGCCGAGTTGGTAGGGTTTCATTCATACCAAGTCCAAAGTCAGCACCCTTAGCAGGTTGGACCAAGCTCAGACTAGGTCCACAGTCCATAATCTAGATGAGGGACCTAGTCGAGTTGAGCCGAACCAAGCTTTTGTCAACAGTATGACACTAGATCAATCCCACATCAGGCCATGATAAATATTGTTTCTCTGGGAACTTGAGTAAGAAGAAAAATAGAGTGACATGGGTGTCTATCGAAACACTTGAGAGTCATCCGGATGACATGAAGTTCAATCGAAACACTTGGGAGTCATCTGGATGACATGAAGTTCATCTGGATGGAACATGTTTTTAAGGTTAAGAATCACAAGGTAGGTTATCAAGATGAGAAAACTGATTCATCAAGTTGTAGAGGTGAATGTTCATCTGAATGAATACAGGATATTTGGATGGGAATGAGATTTCAACAGTAAATCTAGGTAGTAATAATAGGATCAAGTCTGAATATATGAGGATTAAGGTCCAAATTGATTACAAAAATTTTTGGGTCCTCACATGACCGGCACCGTTCGAAGAGGAGGATTTCATCTAAGGATAGATTGAGAGAGCAAGGCACCACAGGACACCGGGATGGTGGAAGTGGTGAGCTTCGCGAGAAGCGCAGCCTTACACTGGATCAACGTACTAGCGATGAACGACATGACCCTCCACCCATTCCAGCAGTTCTACAGCTAGGTGAGTTGTTTGTAGCCAATTCCTTCTCTGACTGTGCTTATGACACAACCAGAAATAAAACGGCCACACATGAAAGTCAATGAGAGAAATTTATGCTGTGAAAAGAGGAGGCGTGAAGAACAACTTAGGCCGATGGGGACCTTGTAGTAGCTCGGGATCGACGAAGGGAGAGGCCCACTAGATACAAAAGGAGGAGATAGTGCTTGCCACGTGAAGATAGAGGATGTGATCGCATCAATTGAGAGACCACTTAAAGGAAAAGAGAAGATCTCGCTTGACTCAGTTGCATTCACATGCTATGCATGACCAACTCATCTTCTCTTCTTTTACCAAGGATATTGAGTTTGCAAAGCCTCTAAAGGGGCTCAACTTCCCAAAATTCCAAAAGTATGATCCAAAAACAAACGCATACACCCACTTGGTCTATTTCACTCAAATGATGTCACTTTATAGCTCCAATGATGGATTAATGTGCAAGCTTTTCCCTTCAAGTTTGGATGAGCTCAACCTTATTTGGTTCGACAAGTTGTTGAAAGCCTCCATTTCTTCTTTCATGGAGCTATCTCAAGTGTTTATAGCTCAATTCATCACTAGCATGTGTTAGAAGAAAGAAATCAATGTCTTGCTCAATATGAGAAAGTTGGCGATAGAGTCTCTTCGGCAGTATGCAGAGAGGTATTGGGAGTTATTCATCAAAATTTAGGGGTGTGATTCTGCCGTTGCGGTCACGTCGTTCAAGTTAGGTAGACCATAGGATTCACCTATTTAAGGATCTTATCTGCTCAAACCAATCAGACATGCATGATTCGATGAGTAAGATCAACAAACATTGCCAATTAAAGGAGGCTAGGCAAGAAAGAAGATTGGGCGAGCAGAAGATGAACATGAGGAATGGAAATTCTAGGAACGGTAAAAGAGGAGTCAACGTTGTTAGGGCTGGGGAGAAAAGGGTGCTCAAGCCCCACGAGTATGTGGCGATTACAACCGTCTCTACCTTGCCGATCCATGTCTTGTTACACAAGATCGAGAGATAACCATATTTCAAAAGGCCCTTGAGAGCATTGGGAGAGGCTCACAACGACAAAAGTCCCAGGATGAGGTGCTCTTATCACCGGGAGAAAAGGCATTTGACCATTAATTGCAAGCAATACAAAGAATTCTTGGAGAAGCTGGTAGTATAAAGACAACTTAATGAGTTCATCGTTTTAGAGAAGACAGCTACAAGGCCGGCCAGGGCAGAAGTTCAACTCAAGTCGCCAGAGGTACAAACGATCAACGTCATACATGGTATGATGGACGCAAAAGCCAAACAGAGCATACAAATATAGTTGTACAACATTGAGGCAGCAAAACAAGTGACGAGCATTGAGACTCTAGCAAAGAAATCAAAGCTTGAGCTGGACCACACTGGGGTAATTTTCTTCTCTAACATTGATTTGGAACGAGTACAACACCACCACAACGACGCCCCAGTTGTCACTATTCGTCTTAACTCTTGCATCGTGAGGCAGGTACTGGCGTCCAAAACGCAAGATTGTCAGCTCTCACGCATACTAAAGCAATGAACGAAGAAATAGACAAGTTACTGGAAGCGAAATCTATTGAGAAGGTCCAGTACCCAACCTGGATGGCAAATACAGTTATGGTAAAAAAGAAGAACGACAAGTGGAGAGTTTGTCAGCATGACCAAAGAGCGGATTTAGAAGTTCAAAGGTTTCTGTCTACAACAAATCGGTAGAGATCAGAACGCCAACGCGGACGCGTTAGCTGGACTCGCCTCGATACCAGAAGTTCAAAGGTTTCATTCTACACATTTAATGTTCTAAAAGTATTCCTCTCACAAACTAACTTTTGAATGACATTTTAGTAAAATACTGGACATTTTTTATGGTAAAAAATTAGATAAAAAGATTGGAAAGTATTTACTAACAATATTTTATTATTACAAATCACGACCCTTCATTCTACATATTTGACGGTCTAACAATAAATTTTTTTATATACTAACTTTTGAATGAAATTTAAATAAATACTTATTATATTTTTCACAAATTTAAATATTTTATTTTATACATTTAACGGTCTAAAAAATACTATCAAAAACTAACTTTCGAATAACTTTTTAATAATTATTTTTTTCTACATATCTCAACCATTTATTATACCACTAAAGACATAAAATTATCACTCACAAACTAACTTTTGAATATTATTTTCAAAAATACTTCACATTGTTTATGACAACTATTGTAACGCCCCGCTCCTCGGCAACGTTAACTAAATCCTTTTATTCAATTACTTTGAATTAAATATAATGAAAACATAAATTTGTAAATGTAAATTTTATAGTAAAACATTGTTTGCAAGAGATTGACAAAAAAATTACTAAAATACCCCTTATGGGTTTACATTACGAATTGAAAATAATGTACAGAGCTTCTAAAGGTAAAGTCTCCATGTACTGTCACGGTCTTCAACTCCGAAGCCCGATTCGTCCAGCTCGGGTTGCTTCTCTTCCTGCACTTCTTCATCTGGCATTAATGCCAGGGGCAGAGAAATTGCTCCATGAGTACAGAATACTCAGCGAAAAACATACCCGAAACACTAACCCAAGAAACATGCAATTTGACAGATATAATAATCACATTAAAGAACAGAGAATAAAATAGCGGAAATATACACATAGGTTCGTTATGAATCTTTTATTTAAATTTCTAGGATTTACCTCCTCGGAAATCCAATCTTACCCTTTAAAACACTAGCATAGGCAATCGGTTGATATTGACCAGTTCTTACCTACCAAGGGCCCGTAGTCTAAGGTTATGTACCCGACCGAATACTGACCCGGCAAGACAAGGACCTCCTACCGTCCACTCAGGTCAATACCTACTTCACCCTATCTAGATCCTTCGCAACGTGGCTTCACCAGGCCCAGTCACCCCGAACTTAGCCGCTTCCCCTTATCGGCTCAAGAACGCGCAAGACACTGGTCGCCACTCCCTCGGGTCCGGAGCTGCCATCGCAGACGTCCCGAAGTCACCTCCAACCGTCTCCAGCTCCTCCTAGTTGGGGCCCTTATAATCAAATCATAATCAAACTGCCACCACGGGCTAACCCTTTTTACTCTTTTCTTTAACGTTCCTCAGTGTCTCTACATATTATTCGAATACAATGCACACTCTGACATCCTCCGCTTCCGTGTCACAAGCGGCATCCGGTCCAGTGTCCCTAACGTATGACTCTAGATTTTCCCACATTCAAATACACCAAATTTCAAAAATAAAATCGGCAGCATAACGGCTATAAAATGAACTTAACCAAAATTCCATCATGACCTTATCACGTCATAAATTCCATTAACACAACTTTTAGATTCCCAATAACATTGCTAAAATTATTTAAACAATAAAATAACTAAACAGAATATAGTCGGGTTGGCATTCCTGCTCACACGAGATCCCATGGGGGTTCGTGGACATCCTAACACATTAAAAGTATATGCATGTGCAAGTGTTGTGTTATTTGGACAATATTTAATCATTTGGGTCGTGACCCGATAAAAAGAATATACAATTCCTCTAAAAAAATAAATACACATAATATCGACAAATTGCACGAAACTAGGGTTGCAAGGTATGTGTTTCTACCTCTACGCGATTCTGGAAATAAAACGATAATCAAATGGTGGATTCCGGCCTTCCACGACTACGGCAGTGCGTCTCCTCTCTCTAAACTCCAATGTCTCTCTCCCTCTATTATTGGTAAAAATAATGGCGTGAGAGGAAGTAAAACAGTAGTGCTTTTATAGGCCATTAGGGATGGAATTAATGCTAATGGTTTAGAAATTCAAGGGTTTTCGGTTTTGGTTGGAGAGGAATCCAATGAGCCATAATGAATCTGGAAGGAAATTGTTACTAATACAGTGCTTGGTGCTCAAGACTAATACGTGAAACAAAAATAGAAAATAAGACTAATTAATGGGTTTGGATTTTCTAAATATCTTTTGGGTAAAACAAAGTTGTAAATTATTTTACAACCTCAAAGAGATTAGTATTCAAAGCAAGGTGAAATTCCGTGTGTCATGGTAAAACCGAGAAACCTATTTTAGGAAATTTAGAAGACAACGGCAACGGCAAGAACAAGACGATGTTTTGAAAAATAATTCATTACCGCATATTATTCAAATTTGTATGTGCACTCGCGTTTAGGTCCAATTGTTTGATGATAAATAAATTCAATAGGGATAAATTTTATTTTAATTAAAATGAACCATATGAAATTTTGATAACTGATTAAAAATTATTTATTATATGTTTAAAATGTCGGGTCGTTACAACTATTTGTAGAGCATAATAGAAAAGTATTTCTATAAAGATTTTTTTTTACACATCTCAACCCTTCATTTTACATATCTAACGGTCTAAAAATACTTCAAGATGATTTAAGTTAATGTTAAATTACGTTTGGAAATGCCTTCATGCATGAGTGGTGAGCCATATGATCGGGACCTAGCGATTGAATAATGTTTAACATCTGATTCATTATGTGAGAACAAAGTAATCAATCCCGTCTTGTACCAGTCGGTACATCTCGTATCGATGTACTGATCTCATAACCATACCGGAGTACCATTTCGACCATTGTTTCGGGCTATTCTTCTGGACCGTTTCGACCAATACCAATCGATACCTTACCATATCTTATTTTTTAAAAATAAAAAATTCAATTAATTTTTTTTGATAATTAAACATAAATTGATGCTAAAAATTATCTTCTTTTTTTATGTTTGGTGATTTATTTTTAATATTGTAATGCTTTATTTTATGAACCTTTTTATAGCACAATTTAATTTTTTATTTTTCTAAAATTTCTCCTCAAAATAAATTAATAATTCATAAAAATTTACTACAAAATTACCGAATATATATTTTTTGGATAAAGACAAGAAAATAAAAATAAAAAACTAGTTATTCTGAATTTATTGTGCGATTAAAAAAAATAGGCTTTCTTTAGTCAAGAAAGTTTTTAAAAGAAAAAAAAAAAAAAAGCGAATTTAGCAGGAGAGAGCGAAGGAGTAGTGGTGAGAAACAGAGGTGATTAGTGATGTGGTGTAAGAGACCCACATGAGTTTGCTGTGCAGTCAAATAAAAGTGATAATCAAAATGGGTGATATGATGGCTGATGATTGAGATAGTACACCTAACTTATCAGTGTGGGTACTCGCACCTAATCATTCTCCTCAGTACGTTTCGCTGTGGGGTTGGCTGGGTCGGGGCTTTAGATTCGAGATCTATTTTTGTGTTTGAAATCATTAATCATCTCTTAATTTATTAATTATTAAACTAAGTTTGATTATTCCCAAACAAATGATTGTCTCGTGAAATTTAAATATTTAATGTGTTTGGGTTGTGGGGGCCACCATTTCAATTATAAACAACAACATATCTGCACCCAAGGCATTACCTTGGTCATATCAACCTCTGTTTATTAATTATAGTATTACCTCACTAATTAATTAAGCCTTACTAATTACTATTCACTAGGAGGTGATAATATACATATACCATCCGTTTGGTAGCGTTTAAAATTATAAAATGGATAAGGTGGATATAAGAAGAGGAGAATACAGTAGAATAATATATTTATTACAGAGGGATGAATAATTATAAAAGATTGTTGGAGTATTTTTTGAGGTAAGGATTATGGTATATATTATTATGTAGATAACATTTTCATAATTAATAATAACATTTTCGTTAAAAAAAAGAGATATAAAAGGAGGATAACATATGAATAAAGAAAAGGATGTCTAAATTTTATCGCCCTACATGCGGATAAAATTTGGACCTCAAATACAAAATATCATATTCGCGGTCCAAAACCGCTAACAAACCTAGGATATGACTATCCAAATTGCCATATTCGTGGGCCAAATTTTATACCTCTTATTTAACTCAACAAATAGGGTCATAATGTTAAACAAATACGAATATCAATGCACATTTATGAATATCAATGCATATTTACGAATATCAATACATAATTTACGAATATTGATATAATTTTTATACATTATTTTTTGCCTAACGAAGGTAGTTAGCATTCTCTATTGATTATTATTCTTTTTAGTTTATGAGTACACTTTTTCGTTGAGTCTGGTTGGTTAATATTTCTTGCTTTAATTAATTGGTGCATGAACTAAAAATTATAAAACAAAAATAAAACTTAAACATTTTTTAAAAATCTATTAGACTTTCAATTTAAATTTGAATATGTTATTACTTATCTTATTCAACAAACAATATTTTATAAATCAAAACTATTCAAGATCCGCACGATAAAGCTCGTTTGATATCGTCTGATAGAGAAACTAATCTTGAACATATTTTTTAAGTATTAAAATACTTTGAAATCATTTTTAAATAATTTTTCCGGGGATTCTCTTGTCAACCTTATTAAAAGAGTTCTAAACAACCTTGCACCACACACTATCAGTTTTCCTTTTTCTGCTTTTGCTTTTTTTTTTTTTTTATAGCCATAGAAAACCCTTTTGGGAACCAAATAAATAGAGTCACCATTGTAATCAAGGACGAAATCAAAATTTACAGTTAGAGGGATCGAAATTTTTTTTTTTTTGAAAAGTGGGGGGACGAATATAATTTACGAGGGCCAATATATATATATTTTTATAATTTTTAAATTTATATCTAGGTCATAAATTTTTTAAAATTTTTTTAGAAGGGTCATGCTTCTTTTGGTCCTTTAGAAATTCCGCCCATACTTGGAACCCATGTAATTACCGATTGTAAACGTAACAACTACATAATTTTAATTACCCTAACTACTTTTAAATCTCTCCTTCAGTCACATTTAAAAAAAAAAAAAAAGAAGATATATTTGTCAATCGATAATCAAAACACTTGTCATGTGTATCTTGTCTATTGTTTCTGGTAGAATGTTAGTAGATTAAATTACCATCAAGGGTATCGATATTGTTCGATCAAGAAGTACTAGTACACAATCATTAAAACAACTGTCTAAGTCATCAGTATTGCACTTTCCAAGTCAACAAACAACCAATCACCTCCAAAAAAAGGGGCATGAACCCGAAGCTTCTTTGGGTGAATACTATATCCTACAACCTCAAGAGTTTGGCCTAATTATAAAGATTTGAGACTCGAAATTTACTGTTCGATACTTTTCAAGTGTTATTAAATATGTTCGAGTCAGATTACATAAACTTTATCCCGATTTTAATTGGGTCACTACTAATGAACAATAAAATAAAATCTTTAAAAATTAGTCAAAATATGTGCACAATGACGAGACAGTAAAAAAGAAAAAAGAGTACCATATACGACCTTCATGAGGTAGTGCCTAGTGGTTGCATGTGTTAAACATCAGTGATTTGTACTTGAAATGCATAATCAACAACATAATAAACTACTTAAATTCCAACCCCAAAAACAGGCACACAAGATCACGCGTGCGGCACCTAATGGGCTTAATGTGGGCCCACATAAGTTAGATCCATAACTTGAGGTCCCGCCTAATTACTAATAATTAATAAGCATTAGCAATGATGGACTTTTTAATAACACAAGAATCTCCTATATTTATTTATTTTTACCTTATTAGAAATATAATTCTCTCTTTTAAAAAATGAGCCCCCTGCATGTTAACCAAAGTTAGGTAAAGTCGATATTGCCCCTTTGGTTTTTTTCATGTAAAGCAAAATACCCAAGCAACCCCTTAACTTCCATATTTTTTAAAATTACATGGTGTGTGTGGATTAAGTTAGTAAATATTAATTATTATTTTATTTAATTTGTATTATTTTATATTTCAATTATTTTTGAAAATTTTAAAATATATTTTAACGAAGAAATTCTTGTAAATAATGACTACAAAAGTTTAACAATAACTTTTACTGTCGTCAAGCCAAATGACCAAGCTTGAAAAAATGATTATTTTTTTAAAATTAACTAATTTTTATTTTTTTAGAGCTCAATATTGAAAGCCCAACTTTCAATAATACTAGAAGCATGTACTTAATTCATCATCAATTACTTACACCAGTCTTTTTAGCTTATGAATTATAAAATATTGAGAGGTCATGGAAAAATTACTTACTATGAAAAAATAAAACTTAAAAAGTTATTTTATCAACAAAAATATTTTTTTAAGAATTAAAAAAAAATCATTAGTATCTAGTAAGTTGTGCAAAAAAATTCATATTATAAAAAGTCAATAAAATAAGTCAAAAAGTATATTATAATTAAAATATAAAAATAATTAAATAAATAAATCATAAATTATTTTTATTAACGTTCTAAAATGTGCTTAACACTATTTTTTATGGCATACCTTCACTCTGAATTGCTAACAAAAAGTTTATAGCACAAAAAAAAAACCTCAAATGTTTATGACTTTCTACGTAGAGAGAATATTTGATAGTATGGTGTATATATATACATCTACATGTGTGCATATGTATGCATATTATATATGTATGTGTGTGAATGCGCACGTGTGTGTGAAGGGTATTGTAGACACAATGAGTATTTAAGGGCATATGTGCACATTGCATGATATTTACTGTTAAATGTTGGATAAAAAATTGACGAAAGCACTATTATGCTATCTTTCTATAGTTGAAGGGATAAATTGTAGCCCAAAATAATCTAGGGTAAGGTAAAAAAAATAATGATTGAAGGGGACAAAGTGTAAATAACCATTTTTTTGGGTGAAAGTATTCCTCTTCAACATTTTTCAAATTGTCCAAATATCTCTTAATCTTATGGGGCAATGGGCATGTTTTGTAGGGGCATATAAATGATCCCATGCTATCAACACTGATATAACTATTTGGATTTCATATCAGAGTTTTTTCATTTCATTACATTTTATGATATTCGGAGAACTATTTATTCCTTTAAAAAGTGGTAAAATTATTTTATCCGTTCTCATATCCATAATTCTATTATTAATTATAAGAAAATTATTATTAATTACAAAAATACTATTCATCTATTCATATTTACCATCTCTTTATTGTTAAGAAAACACTCAAACAAACTGTTTATAATTGTTCAACTATTTATAGTAAATCTCTTCTTACTATATATCCTATCTGTTTTAAGATTTTAACCGTGAAAAACCAACCACCATTGGAATGTTTAGTTGTTGATTTTTACCAAAATGATTATCAAATAACTCTTATAAAAAAAGTTTGCTTATCTCATTAATTTAATAAACCATGTTTAGAGAATCTAAAAAATATCCAACTCTACTTGTGTATCGGCTCACAGATTTAACAGATTTTCTGTTAGGCACAAGAGAGTTTAAGTAGAATGCTATGTGCACTTGTACGTTATATACGTGACACGTAGTCGCAAGATAATATTAGACGACGTTGTACTTCTATTATATATATATATATATATATATATATATATATATATATATGCATATGAATTTGTATACATGTAACTAAGTATGTATGTATGCATATAATAATGTATAGGACCACATTGGGATATGTAAGGGAATTTGACTATTTCCACATATGGAGAGTGGAAGGTAATGAATGAGATAGAGTTTTTGCAAAGTCAAGTCCCCATGACCAATGGCATGCGGAGAAGGAGTTCATCATTTAGCTTGCGATCTAAATTTAGAGGAACAAAGGCTGCAGTTATGGAAACTGCAAACTAATGATGTTCTGTTTTCTTTGTTCAAACTCATCAAACCACGTTCCATTCCAAACACAATCCCCCATTTCAACTCTATATATTTTGAGTGTGTTTGCTTTTCAATGAGTTTCTAATGTTTTCGAAAGGGAACAAAATCTCAGCGTTAAGGCACTTGGGCCATGACAGAAACATGAGATGATCACTGCTTCCCAATTTCTCCTTCTTCTTGTTTACGGTAGGACCTAAATGCCTAATTATAGGCCTCAAAATGACACAAAAATCTACAGACTTAGAGCCATGTTGTGCATTAGGCATAGTCAATGACAGATACACCCAAGGCACACCAAGTCACATGACCCTGATGGAATTCTTTTTTGTTGTATACAAATATTTTTGGAGATGGGTTGGGTGCTGTGTGCCAACATACCGTCCATAGAATTTTATTTTAAAATTTTGAGTTTGCAGTTAATCTCGAAATATTTTTTAAAGTCAATGGCGAAGTTTTAAAAAAAATTCACAAAATAAAATCTAGAAATTACGACAGAATGTGGTTTAAATGAGTGGTATCGGTTACTTTTTTTTTTAAAAATGCGGCAGTGATAAAATGGGCATATTTTTTTGCTTTTCTTTTTACTTTTGTTACCGTCGTATTAAAAAAATTGACCGACACCGCTCATTTGAACCCTTTTCGATCGTGTTCTTTGAATTTTATTTTCAAAAAAATTCTAAAAATTTACCGTTTATTTAAAAAAAAATATTTCGAGATTAATTACAAACTCAAAATTTTAAAATAAAATTTTGTTAACGTTTGTGTACACACCGTAGACTGACACAAGAGGTGTTTTAATTTATTTAAAACTTGAAAAAGGGTACCATTTTTGTCGGACAACACATACCCTATTCATATATTTTTGACATGTGATTTAAATTAAGTTTAAACTAACTTTGCTCTCATTATATTACAGTGTAACTTTTGAATTTTTTTAAAAATTTATTCTAAATAAGTGACTCTTTTGTATGAAATTCTTGGGTCTGCCGTTGCGCATAGAAATATGCATTGCAAGATAAACGATATTATTTTAATTATTTTAGTGTACAAAATACTGTCCAAAACAGTACGACTTGATGTGCACAATGCACAGCAGACTCTCCCATTCTCTCAAATCCCTTGTACTTTCTTTTAGAGCATTTATTATTATTATTATTATTGAATGATATTATACGTGAGAATCATGGTAACATAAATACAAAAATAAAAATAAATATATTGGGTTCATGAGATTTGAACTTCTCAAAATTATCACATATCATATGATGTAACGAAGTTGAGTAACGAGTTGTTCAAATTACAATAAAATTAATAAACTTTAATAATTGTTTAAGCTTAGTTAGTTTAACATTTTTTAACGAACCAAACAAAGTCAAACCAAATAAAGTCAAAGCTTAAATAGTTTGGTTCATTTAATTGGGGTAAGTTGGAATTCTTAATTCCTACCAATGAGCCAGGGAGCTGCCACTGTGCCAAAAAAGAATAATCCGTTTTGCATAAAATTTTCATTTTATTTATTTATTTTTTTGCAGTATTACGATCGTTAATGGAATCAATAATGATTTACAGATGGAAGAAATTTTTTTCTTCCTCCATATAATCAAAGGTAAAAATCTCATGAAAATTACCCCAAAAAAAGGGTAATCAAAAGAGCGTAAAACTTATATTTGTATTTGTGCTTTGGGCTTGTTCGGCACATATTCTGGGCAAATAAGTTTCGACGTATTTGGATCCATGAACCAATGGGCTAACTAACGTAAATGAACATGAAATCGATACCAAATAAATTGGGCTAGTCGTAAAAATTATGAGCCTACTTGGCCCAATATAGCACTGAATACACTCAGGGGGGCTTGATTTTGGAATTTCTATGGGCGTGACCCAAAAGCCTGCGCATGGGGAAAGGTCCAAAGAGGAAGAAGATGCAGAAGACATGGAAGAAATTAGGCTACGGTAGAAATTTGAAAAAGGTCCAATGGACACATAAATAACGGGCCTACACGGAGCAGGAACACCGCCTGGGCCGCCTTCGTCGGACCTCAGTTTAGAGACAACTTGGTCCATGAATGTTTTGTCCCCTAATACCCTACTATCTTTTTCTTTTTTTGATAACGGAGGTATCTACCAAGCTTGAAATTACTCTCAACTTAATATCGATTAATTCTCGAGAATTAATTTCACCGTCTATTTGTAGGAACCCCATTTAAAGTCAGAGTTTTTGTCCTATATAAACTAACTTATAGAAGTTGATAGCACCTAAGAAGTTTCGAGCCTAAGATCTATGAGCGATCATATCTCAAAGTCTTAAGTCTTAACCATTAGACCAATTCCATAGGGTTTACCCTACTATCTATTGTTTTTTCTTTTTTTTAATAGCGGAGATATCTGGCAAGATTTGAAATTACTCTCAACCTAATATCGATTAATTCTCAAAGACTAATTTCACTGTCTATTTGCGGGTGAGAGTTTTTGCCCTATATGAATTGACTCATTAGAATTGATAGTACCTGAGAGGTTTCGAGCCTGAGATCTACAAGATATCATACCTCTAAGCCTTAAGTCTTGACCACTAGACCAACCACTTGGAGTTTACCCTACCATCTTTTGTTGCTTTGGTATTAGTGGTATCCAGTGGGGTACAAATGTGTGCATGTAAGTAGTTGAATATGTAAAGTGTGTGCCAAATGTAGGAGTGCGGAGTAAAAGTATAATATGGGAGTGAGGTATAAGAGTGGAACGCGACTTGAGTAATTTTACTATTTTGTTCTTTATTTCATACTTAAATAGTTATAATTGTAAAAAACTTATTTTTATAAGGACAATTTCAGTAATTACTTTTGTAGAAGGAGTCTCAAAATTTTATCTACATCAATTAGTCTTCTTCCTTTACATATTAGTTACTTATATTTTTTCCATATATTGCGTTCAATGTACAAAGTTTGCTTCTTCTTTTTTTCCTTTGCATCCACCAATTTTAATCCTCTATGGAACAAGAATTTAAAGAATTTTTTTGGGGAAATTTTTTAATTAATTAGGCAAACTGACATATTAAACAAAACGTGGAGAGAGATCAGTATATTTCACATTATTGTTCACTTTATTATTATTATTTTTTTTGGTGTGGTACTTACGAGGTTGCTAAGGCGGGGCGATTCACTTTATCTTTGATTATGCATATATGCTTGTATATTTTTTAAATATATTACCCATTTCATCGTGAACTATGATGCCGTCTGATTCTGATCTCTTTCGGTCCGAGACCATGGTATATGAGAAGAAATATTATAAGGTCTTGGGGACACTTTCTCTAAATTATGAAGGCTGAGAGAAATCAAAGTTTTAAGAAATGTAGAGTATTGGTTAGAGTTGCACTTTTCTCTAAATTATGTAGAAAAAAAAAAAAACATTATGTGTGAGTTGGATACAGTCTCAGTTCTGGGATATAGAAAGGATACAATTCTGACTATTTGGATTTTTTATATATGAAATTCATTTACTTCTTTGCACTCAGATGTAATATACCAAAATTTGTTTTATTCTTTTAAAGTAAATAAAATTATCCTATCATTTCTTTCATTCATATCTTATCTCATTATATATATATAGAAATATTATTATTAATTATAAGAATGATATAATTTATTACGACTACCATTTACATACTTATTTTTACTCTATCATCCTTTCTA
Organism: Arctostaphylos glauca; assembly: GCA_019985065.2. Taxonomy (NCBI): domain Eukaryota; kingdom Viridiplantae; phylum Streptophyta; class Magnoliopsida; order Ericales; family Ericaceae; genus Arctostaphylos; species Arctostaphylos glauca. The sequence goes on along the minus strand of JAHSPW020000012.1, from coordinate 8,096,788 downwards.
AAAATATATATATATAAATAAATGCTTTATAACTATTTATTTCTTTACAATAATTCTCCAATTCTACAATATTTTTATTCTTACTTGATTTAACATATTTATTTTAAAATTTTGATTCTGATAAACATGGAAAAATCTACTAACACGTTTTTATATATATATATATATATATATGTGTGTGTGTGTGTGTGTGTGTGTGTGTGTGTGTGAAACGCCCCATACACGTAAAATTCTTTAAAATACGTAGGACTATTCGTTTTGAGTGTTTCTGAAACAATTTTTAGAAACAAAACTCTGAGACGTTGTTTGGTTATAAGTGTCTCAGAAACTTGTCTGGGAGAAAAATATTTCAGAGACACTTTTTATAGAGAGAAAAAGTTGTAAAAACTTATTCTAAAAATTTGTTTAGAAGAAAATCTCTCAAACACCTAACCAAACATAGCCTTAAGCTTCCGGCGCTAGTTGGAGATACCCTTAGAAAAAGGATGAAAGGACGGAAAACAGTTGGGCCTCCCCCAAGCAGAAGCAGAGAAGCAGCGGCCGCAGGAGAGAGAGAAAGAGAGAGAGAGAGAGAGAGTAGTATTGGACTGGAGGATGGATTGGATATCTCTATCTGCCCTTTTAGAGTAGTATTTAGCCTTAGCTGTTTCACCTGCACTCCTACTACAATCAAAAAGTCTACTGGTGCAAAAATTTCGGAAAATTATTCAGTGCTTCTACACATGTTCTTCATTCCTTCCCGTACTATATATATGTTGTCATTACAGTATAAATTTAATAATTTATCATATATACTCCGTATGTGGCTGGAAAAATGTGTTATAGATCGTCCCAAGGACAATCATGCTTTTTAAATGTCTTAAATTTTTTATTTTCCCGTATTATAAGAGTATAAAATTTGAAAACCGGACTTAGTAATTTGGATTGTCATATTCAAAATTTGTTAACAAATTTGAACCCCAGATATGATCTTCAGGGCCCGATTGGATGGGGGGAAAGCCCCCCTCCAAAAATTATCACCCCTTATTAAGGGTTTTGGCATGATTTGGATGGGAAAAAAGCCCCCCTCCAAAAATTATCACCCCCTCTTATCCCCTATTATCCCCTCTTATTCCCCTCTAAAAATTATTACCCCCTCTTAGATTTTCACCCCCTCCCAAAATTATATTTTTCTCTTTTTTATTGTTAACTAAATTTTTCTCTTTTTCTCTTTTTTATTGTTAACTAAATTTACGCGAGCTAAATTATATTTTTCTGTTTTTAACTAAATTTTTTATTGTTGATTTATATTTTGTTGTTATTTTTCTCTTTTTTTGTTAATTGGTAAAACAAAGTTAAAAAACCTTAAATTATTTAAAAATATTCACACTCATCACATGTCCTAATGGGCTTAACTTTGGAGGGAAAAAAAAAGTGATCGACACCGCTCATTTGAATCTCTTTCAGTCGTGCTTTTCAAATTTTATTCTCGAAAAAATACTAAAAATTTACTGTTTACTTAAAAAATTATTTTAGGAATAACCGTGAACTCGAAATATTTTGATAAAAAGTTTTTAAATTATGTTAAGATATTTATTGATTTATATTTTGTTGTTATTTTTCTCTTTTTTGTTAATTGATAAAACAAAGTTAAAAAAACTCTTAAATTATTAAAAAATGTTCACATTCATTACATGTCCTAATGGACCCAACTTTTGAGAAAAATGACCGACACCGCTAATTCATTACAAGGGTAAAATAGTCATTTGAGGGGCCGATTGGATAAGGGATTATAGACCCAATTTGGGCTATAGTTTTTATTTATTTGTTATTTTTGTCTTTATTCAATTTTTTTTTTGCATTTGTTGTTTAAATCTCAATATTTTTTTGCACTTATTTTTTGTCTTTTCTGAACTTTTTTCAAATTTAGCCGATGATTGATAACTTTTCTGAAAGCTCTTGTCGAGATAAATCAATAAATCAAAAAAAATTGATGAAAAACAAAACATTACAAAAAAATTTCAAATAAGGACGAAATTTCTTTCAATAAATACCACAATAAATATCAAAATGGACCCTATTTTTAGAGAGATAAGTTATTGAGGGGCCCGGGTCCATTTGGCCTGTGGTTATTATTGGATTATTCACTGTTTAGTTTTTTGTCTTTATTTGAATTTTTTTTTAATTTTTTATTTTTTATCAATTTTTTGATAATTATTGGTTCGTCTCGACAAGAGCTTTCAGAAAAGTTATCAATCATCGGCTAAATTTGAAAAAAGTTCAGAAAAGACAAAAAATAAGTCAAAAACAGCGTACGTGTTGACTTATTTTCGTCTTTAGTGATTTTTTTTTAACTTTTGGACATAATTTTATACTTTTTAGATTCTTTTCATCGATACGAACCAATAATCCACGAAAAAATGACATAAAAATAATAAATACAAAAAAAATTTGAATAAAGACAAAAAACTAGCCAAAAAAAAATTTTGGCCAAATGGGGCCAAGTTATTTTTAAAGGGTTGACCCATATTGATGTGATATTTATAGAGGGGGTAATAAAAAATAGATAGTTTGGATGAAGTATTAAAAAAGGGGATAAAATAGTACTTGATTTGGATGGAGAATAAAATAGGGGGATAAGGTTATTTTGTATTTGTAATGAGGAAGAGGGGGTATTATTCTTGGATAATACCCCCTCCCCTCTTTATCCCTCCCCTCTAGGATAACTTTTGGGCCACCTCCCCCCTACCCAAAAATTATCCCCCTTTATCCCCCTCCCGGGGGATTATTTTTGGCCTACCCAAAAATTATCCCCCTGTATTTTTTGCTCCCAAACCATGCTAAACATGTCACGTCGATCCTTTTACCTCCTCCAAAAATTATCCCCCTTCTTTTTTTTCCCCATCCAAACAATCAACAGTTTTTTTCCTTATCCACCACTCTTATCCCCCTTTATCTCCTTATTTAATCCCTCATCCAAACCATCTATTTTTTTATCCTCCCTTTATAAACATCACATCAATGTGGGCCATCCCTCTAAAAATAATACCCCCTTTTATTTTATCCCCCCTCAATAACTTATCCCCTCAAAATATACCTCCATCCAATCGGCCCCTCAAGGTTAAAATTTTATCCGTTTGGAGAGACTTAAAATTTGAACATCCTTCCTACTATTCATTTCTTATTCCTCTTCTATATCCTGCATCTATCTACGAAAATGTTATTATAAATTATAAGAATATTATTATGAACTACAAGAATACAATTCACGTACTCATATCTATCATATTTTTATTCCTTAAAAAATATTCAAACAAACTCTTTATAACTATTAACTCATTTATAATAAATTTCTCATTCTACTATATTCACAATATTCCTTTTATAATTTTAACCATTAACAAATAGATTGTTAATGAAATTTTCTTGTACTTCTTATCAATTTGTCAATTTGTTTGATTGCAAAGACTAGAAAATGCTAACTGTGTAAAAGTTAAATCGATATTAGCCAAAAAAAAAAATATTAACAATTAGTGTCTGTTTGGATGGGATATAAGGAAAGGAGACCCATTTAAAAATAATCCTCCTACAAGAGATAGAGGGAGATTATTTTTGGGCATCCCCCCGGTCCAAATGTTATCCCCGGGTATTAGCAAAAATAATACCCCCTATTTCTTATTATAACTACAAAACAATTTTATCTCCCATTTTATTCTCTATCCATATCAAGTACTATTTTATCTTTATTTTTTTAATACTTCATCCAAACTATCTACCATTTTATCCCTCTCTATACATCACATCAATGTGGGTCAATTCTCTAAAATTTTATAAAAGAAAAAATAAACTTATGGAGGTGACTAATCCAAATAAAGCGGTTATCAAATCCCACCTAGAGTAAAATAGAAGAATGTAACTCGCATATAATGTATAAGATTTATGTGAAGAATTTTAAAGTCAAGGCAATCAGCATCATAAGCCTCACAGTTAAGCTTATCTTGTAAGAAGTAGGGAAAACAATAACTTATGATGAGGATCACCAAATTCTAAAACAAGGATTTGACGATCTTACGAATGGTTAGAATGACATTTAGAGTGTAATAACCAATATCATACCCTATACAGTAAAGTTGATGAGGCAATAGAAGGTATTAACAATTGCAGAGTAGATGATGGCTTACTCATTCCCTTGCTAACATAGAAGTTGGCTACAAATTAATTATTGTCTTGCTAACAACCGTGAGAACCGCACGTGTCAGGAAAGATCTTATGTAACTATTATTGTCTTGATTTACACTAACGGTTAAACAGTTCAAGGCGTTGTGTCCACTGATTCGCTAGTACTCCCGATAGTAACTCATAAGGGAAGGTTCAAGGCCAAAAGCTACCATCCTTTGCAGGAAATTTCGACCAGAACTTTCTAGTCTTGAGTCAGTTTCTATTCTACTAATTTGGTTCAGCCAAATATCATTCATGTGGAGGATTGTTGTAAAATAGTTTAGAGAGAAAATAATTTTTTGCAATGTTTGAAGCAAAAATTAAATGGATTCCACACCTTATTTAATGTAGGTGGTAAAGTGAAAGTTGTTCACATTTGATTAGAGATTACATTGATGAAATTTGTTTGCCTAAACCATTAATGGAGTGAATGAAATTTAGCTCCATAAAAGTTCACTTGAGTTTAAGAGATTGTGCTTGAGTCCCACATAGGAAACTTAGAAGAATCCTAGTGAGTACATAAAACTCAACTTTGGTTAAGGGTTTGTGCCCCAAAGGGTACCAAAATTTTATCTATGGGGGAGGACTTAGAGTAAGTGAGCTTCGGTCCATTTACCACATGCGCGCGCATTGCCTGCTCGTCCAGCCCATCTCGGTCGTGGGTCGTGGGCTTGGGTCTCCTTCTATAACTTTTTTGGGCCAAATTTATTTAAGTAATTTAGTTTATTTAAAATCAATTTTAATTCCTAAAACCTAGGTGTTGGTTTGGACCCGACTAGACACGTCTAGTCAGTTGATTCGGTTCGATTCAAAGTGAACAATTGCGTCCGGTCAGTTAAATCTAGGCAGACGCAACCAATGATCCAACTAGTGCGATTTTGCATCTGTTTGGCTGCTCAAAAAAGACACTCTACGCCTATAAATTCAAAGACCTTCCTTTAGTGTAACTCACTTAGAAAAATTCGTATTCTTCCTGTCATTCTATCCATAGTTATTCTGTCCAATTCCTTTTGTTCTAGAAAGTTTAAACACTCTGTGGTTTGCTGTGCACTCGAATTGCCGTGCTTCTTTCGTGTGCGTTGGCCGTTGTATAATGAGATATGAGCGTCCAGCAATCGCAAGCAATGGGCAAGGGCGAATATTATCTTAAGGAGATAGTGTAAACACTAGACTCGGCCATAACCAGTTTCTTTGAGACTCTGATAATTTCGATAACTAAACTTTAAGCGCTCTGATCCTACTATTTTTTTGTTTTTAAGAACTCATAGGGAACAAAAAAAAATTTCCGCTTTTCTTTCAGTACGGGTGAACGACGGGAATCGAACCCGCGCGTGGTGAATTCACAATCCACTGCCTTAATCCACTTGGCTACATCCGCCCCCTGAAGATTTCAATTTCAAAAATTCATCATTATTTCTTTCTTATTTCTGATTTCTGAGATACAAATGTTAAGTGTTAAGCAAAGGTATATAAATTAAAAATGAATACAAAACGAAAAGAAAAGACGAGACTCAATCATGAACCAACCCATAAAAATCTTTTTCTTGTAACTAAAAAACGATCTGTAAATAAAATAAAAGACTACTATAGTCGGACTGTTGACCACGTCGAACTAAGCCTGCCTTCTTTTTATACCGTTCGAAAATGGAAAAACAAGACATGTGTCCCTAAATTGAGTATGAAAATGTCAAATCATAGCCTCAGGGCATGGCCCGATAATGTGTAGTCGTAAAAAGTTAGTAAGAGCAACTCAACGGAAACAGATATGCGTAACGATGCTTGAGTTAAAAGATGACCGAGGTTAGAAACCCTTCGCCGATAAATAAAAGAAGTAAACAAGACTAGAGGCAAGGAGAAAAGGGTAGTAAAAACTTATGGTAAGTAGACATTTCTTAAAGTACTTTTTTTTATTTTATTAAATTGTTTGACAAAGTAATTTTTAATAAAAGAGTGACTATTTGTGGTACTAACTTGAACTCATGATACCTACCACATTGACCGGGTTGTTCCTCTTTTGGCACGATATTTATCGTCACTATGTATAATCTTTCATGCCATTTCTTCCTAAATATATTGCTGTCTTACACAAACCTCTTCCACGCTTTTATCCAAAACCTGTCCCCTACAACAAATTCTCATCATGCCCATTGACTGAACTCAAAATATTACTAAGATTTCGTAGTATTTGCAACTTTATGTCACAAATGAACAAATACTGGGACCTTGTTGTGCAGTGCATATAACAAGACGTGTTTGCGTTAAAACGTCATTTTGATGCACAAAAAAGCGTCCGATGTCCGGCTGTTGGGACAATTTTTTGTGTGTCAAGTTGACGTCATTTTAATGCACAAAATATTCTGTTACGCGCGCTGCAAAGCAAGATCTCAAGTCCAATACAAATATGTTTGATTTGCTGTATTTTCCACAGGAGTTGCAATCTTTTTGACCATTAGATTCTGCACTGTGGCATTTTAAGCAGTAGATCTAGTCCCAGATGTGCCCTTTTTTGTCCCTTCACAGTCGAATCAAGGTGTATTGCTTGTTTGTTGTGGATGAAGGGTTATTGTAGACTTGTAGTGTACCAAATGCACTACGAAGTTATTGAGCATTTCGAAATGAATATTTGAAATATCATCATCAGAATTCGAACCACTCATTGTATAGAATTTCTCGAGCGCTTTATTATTACAAATGGTCAGGTTAATTAAATATCTAAAACCACATGATCAAAATAGATTTGTCTTACAGTTCATTCTTTGAATCATATTAATCATCTATTTTTCAAAGACATACATTGTCCAATTCAATTAACTTGAAGCCTCGTTCTTACCACAAATTGAGAAGTTATTTGTGTCAAAGACAGTGAAATTTGTAGTGACTACGAAGTTACCTTCCTTCCTGTTCTTTTCCTGGTAATGACAAACTATTTGCATTCCTTCTGTCGCTTGTGTTTTATCCTTTCCCCCCAAACCAACAAGTGAATAAAGATGCATAAAAACAAAGAGGAAGACTGTATTGAATTGTCTATTCTGGTATGAAATGGCAATTTTTGAATCAGCTTTTGACTAGTCTATCAAAAGGACACCACAATGTTTTCCCTTTTTTTTTTTGACTTTTTTTTTCATTTTGTATGTGTGTGTGTGTGTGAGAGAGAGAGAGAGAGAGAGAGAGAGGAGATTGAGTGAGGGAGTAGAGAGATATTATCATGTTAGTTAAATCCAGAGATTGAGACCCCCTTGTTTTCTGCAATTATTCCAGCCACTCAGTGAACTTTTTGAAATAAAATGGCAATGAATAAACACAAATATGTTTATAAAATGTTATATTTGCAGTTGTATGTCAATCACTTCGCATATGATAGTAAGATACAGCATGATTTGGACCACATATAGAGCAGCCTACCTGCTGCATGTCAATCACTTTTCCCTAATGTGATACTAAGTGATGCACTTGCTGTCAAAATTATGCCTACTTTTTGGACTGTAAATTTAGACTTAATGGGTAAGTGAACATAAGCTGGGGGTAATTCTACTTTTATTTCATTAGGTACAGTTTCTTCCAGCTTTTACGGCTTTTTTTAGTTGTTATTGTCTCCTCATTATCCCACTGGATATCTGTTGTTGCTTCCAACCTGCCATAAAATCATAGAGGGAGTTGTTACCAAAACTGAAAAAAAATAATAGTAATAATGAAGACTTGGATAACTTTGAGCTTTTCACTTATAGGGATCTCAACTTGTCTGAATTTATTGTATACAAAAAAAATCACACTGATCGGACATAGGTGAAAACTTGAACAAGAGATATATTTGTATTAACAGTGGTTAAAGATTAATATGATTTACAAAAATAAATATGTCTCTTTCATGTCTATGCTGATGTCCAATCACTATAATTTTTTGCAGGTTTGCTCGACGAGTCAAACAGAATGAACGAATCAAATTAGTTTTTTAAACCTGAGATAAGATCATCAATGAGAGCACATAAACGTCTCCAAAACTCTAGGGGGTTGGTTCAATAGAAGGAGAGAGTGTTACTAAGGGGCTTGTCCTTCTAAAGTCATGAGATCGAATTCCACCATAACCAATTATTAGAGACAACTGAAACTTTGTCCGGTCTTTAATTTCATAGCCCCCAATACTAGTCGGCATTAAGTTGAGAATAATTTCAAAATCATTCGAATATTTCGCTATCAACAAAAATAATAGCAACGCGAAAAAGCATTGAGAGATTTCTGTCTTCCACCAGAACCAATTACCAGAGACAATTGAAACTTTGTCCGATCGTTAATTTCATAGTCCTGAGGACTAGTCAGTATTAAATTAAGAATACCCTCACTATTGGTCAGATCTTTCGGCTATCAACAAAAATAACAGCAATGCGACGGGGCATTGAGAGATTTCTTTATAGTTGGAGGGCCACATCTATGTCAATAGTCAAAGTTGGAACCAATTTAGTTCACACGAGTGCAAGATTTCAAGCAAGTCTATCTTGCCATTATGTAATCGTTAATTACCAAGAGTGGGAGTTGTCACTATCAATAGCAATTCATTAATTGTTTTTTCTCTTATATAAATCCAAAGTGCACACCAGGACATGGAACTGCTTTTAGGTGGAACATTGCTTATGGAGTTTGAAAAAAGGAAAAGGGTCAGGACATTTTAACCTAAAAGGCTATAAATCAGACAAAGTCATAACTAATTAGGGACCATTAAGTCCTAAAATAAAACACCTAAAGTAAACTCAATTGAGAATCTCACTCACCCCCCCTCTTTTTTGAATTATGAGAGGGAATGTCTGTTGCCTTTGAGGAAAGCTCAGATGAGAGGAAAAAAGAGGCATGGCAATGATGGTGTTTTATACAGATTGTGGAGCAGATTGAGGGAAATGACATGATCATATATGATCAGTGTGGTCAAACAAAGAACCCCTTTTTGCATTATTGGAACTCAATGGGAGACATTGAGCTGGTTTTGTACTTATCAGCACTTGTGTATGGAGAAATTAAAGAAAAGGCAGATTTAAAATATACTAAAACCACCGCGTTGGTGTTTGACGAATTAGCAAAGTATTTGAACCCGTTTGCAGTAGTAGTCTTGTGAATCAAATACGGTGTTTAAAGACTTTGTTTTACTTGTCTTTGATTGTTGATCTTTTGGTAATCGTTATGGGTACAATAAATCCTTATGATCATGCCCCAATCTTTACTACCTCGGTGATTAGATTCGGTCAGGTTCAAATCTTAAGAAATGACCAATAGTCTATTTCGTAACACTTGCGGTGAGAAATTAAAAGACTGAATAAGTGGAGATAAAAAAAAAAGAAACCGAATATGAAGATATGTTATCATTCCACCAAATATCATAATGAACCCATTAAAGCATTCCCTCCATTTTGCTAAAAACTTGATTCCAATATGATCCAAAAGGTCTAGAAAAAGTTTCCAACACTTGGGTTACAGACAGATAACTGGGTCCCCAATCCTGTCTTCCATTTTCAACCCTACTTTCTCTAAATAAAACTAGGTAAAATTCCTACTTCTAACTTTTCCCCACCAACCACCACCAATTTCTTTCTCCTTTTTTTTTTCACTTCTTGTTCATGCAAAATTTTACATGTAGGCATACAGGAATCATTCATTCCAAGCAGCAAAAACAGGAAACTGAGACATGGAGTTGATTGGAGCAGCCCTAATCAGAGGGGCTGATGGAAATGGAATCCAAGAATTGACAGTAGGAGGAGTAGTACTACTAGTTGGGCTTAAGAACTTTGTCTTGTTATCTGGACTAGCTTCTCTTGAGCTGCTCAAGCTTGTAACCAATGAAGATGGATTGTTGTTAACTGAATCAATCCCAATCAAATCTGGAAACGACATCGCGAAAGAATTAGAGTTGCGATAATTCCCAATACCCGCCCGAGCATTTTGTTGCTGCTGCTGATGTTGTGGGGATTGATCACACATCACCATTTTCCAATCCGAACTGATATTCTCCATTTGGACAAGCTCTGAACCGTTGTGACTTTTCGGTTGCTGTTCTCTGTCTTTGTTTCGCTTAGCCAGGTCTCCAGCAAGCAGAGTGTTGCTTGCCATGATCCTCTCCACGTCGTATCGCGATATGTCAAAGTTTGTGACTGCGTTTGCACCACGGAATTTGATTGCTGCTACGTCATAAGCTTCCGCTGCTTCCTCTTGAGTGCCTGAAATTCGAGTTCAACGACAAAAAGCGCATGGAAATTTAGGATTTAATCAAAAGCATATTTAAGATTGGTAAAATCCTTTTCCAACTGTCTGATCAGAGAAAAACAGCTATGCGTTAACAGTCGCAAAAAGATAGAATTGTACACAAAAGCAGCCCTCCAAAACTTTTTAAGCATGCAACAGCCTGATGAGCAGACATATTCACTTATGAAGTTTGTATCTATAAAAACAGAAATAACGCAAAGAATTAATATGGAGGCTTTTATGATCATTAGATTTTGAACTAAAAATTCAGACCATTGTGGCTCATAAGGTCATTATTAAGGTTGGTTATTTTGAAAAAAAAAAATAGTTTGTAAAACACTTTTTCCTTAGAAATGATGATGAAAAATCCCAAACCATTGAAACTTACTGAAAGTTCCGAGATAAAGATCCTTGTTTCCCGCGACTCTGCCGATCCTAGCTTGCCATCTTCCATGTTGATGATGCCTGTAAAAAATACATGAGCTCAAATTAAAGGTGGAAGTATCCCAGAACAACTTTTGAACAACACAGCTGAAAATGTTATAATTTGGACAACAGAAATGAATAATCAATGGAACCTTGTTACTCCTCGGTACATCGACGCCCCCCTCGAGAATCCACTACTTTTCCTGCAATTTTTTTTTCTAATCAGTAACCAAACTTGAAACCCCAAGAATCATAGGCAAAATTTGGTATATGGTCAAATAATTTCTTTTAGACCTTCTTAAGTGAGCAACAAATTCTTGGCGGCTCATGTTCTTCATTTCCTCAAGTTCTTGATGGTAATTCTCCAACTGCCAAAAAAGTCCAACATTTTCATTTCTAGGACCAAAACAGGAATCAAACTTACTGATAATATTTATATGTATGTGTGTGCGAATATATCTTACCGGGAAATTTATATGAGTTGAGGATCCCCAGTATTTAAGGGCGGCGAGATCGTAAGCCCTAGCAGCTTTCTCTTCCATATCATAACCCCCTGAACTCCACCATTAATCCGAAAGTTTAAATTAAAATGAAGAAATATAAAATTTCTTTTAAGCAAAGTTGCTAATGAATTGTAAAACAAATATGCTTACCCAGATAAACTGGAATTTGAATAGTTCGAGTGGGAAAGAATCCAGAAAAGGCATGAAAATGACAAACAAGAACAAATAACAAGAGTCAGATAAAAGAAAACAAAGGGGCCACAAACTGCAGTCAAATGCAATAATTCCAAGAACTAGGAGTTTAGAAAAATGTTTTTGTTATCATGGGACTAACCTTGCCTTCCTTTCCTAGTCTGTCCTTCCTTCTTGCAGCTGTTGTCCCACAAGTGGGCTTCATATCTACCAGTCCACCTATGTCTGTAAATTGGCAAATGGGTTACCTCATATTATGTAAGAAAAAAAATATTTCAAAGGAAATAGAATGAAACGGAAAATAGAGCAATCGAACATTAAGATTTACGAGGTTTGGCTTATAAAACACTACAATGAAGCCCAAAATATCCATTACTCTTAAGTCAAAAAACCCAAAAATCTATACAATTTAAACATTTCGAAACAACTCAATAGACGTGTTTTTTGACACAATTGATTTTATCAACGAGTTCTAAAAAGCGAACGGTTTTTCAATAAATGCAATGAACTGACCTTGTGACACCTCTATACTGAGAAGTCCTCTGCCCAAATGTGTCAATGGACTTCCTATGAACAGGTTGTTTTTGAGCTGCAATACCACACCCTCTCTTCTTAGTTTCCAAAGCCACACATTCAGTTCCAGCACTAGGTGAGATCTGTCTAGAAGCTGTAATACAACTAGACTGAGAACCAGGGCTCATGGACAAGCTCAAAGAGTGTAAATCCCCACAACTTACTGCACCACAACCAGAACCAGAACCAGAACCCCCACCAGCATCCACCGCACCATGGTGGCCGGAGTAATGGCCGGTAACCCAGTCCGGGATCTGGGTATCACAGTTTTCAATGTGTGTCCCTTTGCTTTGTTCCCCCAGTGCGGCCTGGTACATCCCATTGAATGTCAGTCCATTGTAGTAAGGGTTGTTTTGTTGAGTTTCAATTTCTGGCTCAGCATTTTGGTGGTAGTTATTGTACATGCTGTCTAGAGTGAGAGCCATTGCTTCTGTCTCCTCGCTATTATACTGGTGTGCTGCCATTGTTGCACCACCTAAGAAATTCTCAAGTTTAGGGGACGAATTCGGCGCCATCCCTTTGAACCCCAAAAAAGATTAGATTAGACTGATTAGTACCAAAAGGATTTCATTTTTCAAAACATAAAACAGAAAGTAGAAAAACGGAGTGAAATAAAGAAGGGTAGAAAACAGAGCAAACCTTCTTGTTGTGATCTACGGAGAGCTTCCATTAAACAGAGAGACCCGTCTGATTTGAGTGGCATAACAGATAAGTGTGAGTGGAAATTACTGTTTTGTCCAACTCCATAGCAGATTTGAGAAGTATTTAGGTGTGAAGGGTTTGAAAGGAAGAAGCTAGTTGGAATATTAGCAGAAGCAGGAGAAGTAGCCTCCATTTTCAAGTGGGGTGAGAGTGAGAAACCCAACCAGTTGCTATTATTACTAGTGCTGCCATTGTTGTTGTTGTTGTCATTCAAAGACTTCATCCTCTCTCTCTCTCTCTCTCTCTCTCTCTCTCTCTCTCTCTCACTCACTCTCGCTTCGTCCCTTTTTCTTTCAGGAGTTGCCTGTATTTCAAGGCAAGTCAATCATTGGGGAGAAAATAAAAAACTAATCATTTCGAAAATCACTTTGATCTTTTGTAGTCTAGCAGTAGAAGACATGGAAAAAATACATACCCACAAGCCAAGCTCTCTTCAATCTATGCACATACCCCGCAAAATACCTCTCTCTCTTTCTCTCCCTCCCTCCCTCCCTCCCCTTGTAGTAAGAGAACAAAACTGGTCCCTTTAAACTAAAACAAAAGGAATGAATTCGAGGATGCAATGCTGGGGAGCATCCCTGCATTCCATGGGGATCTGTGTATGGATGTAGAGTATATTTCTTTGAGACAGACCTCTTCTTTTGCTTCTGTCCTCGCCCCTTCTTCTCTGCTTTTATTTTTTGGTTTTTAAGTTCAAAGAGCATTTTCAATGATTTATATAATAATCGCTAAAGCTGACATATTTTGACTCATAATATTTTTTTTATTATTTTGCAAAATATAAAATTAAATTGTTATTTGCGAGTTTTATCTTGAGAGAGTACTTAAATTTAACTGATGTGATAATAAATAGTTTTCTATTCTTGCTATCGAATTTAAATAAATTCGACAATTATTAAATCATCAGAGATAATTTCTTGAGACTCTTTTAATCATCAAATAATGACTTTGACAATAAAAATAAGGAGTGGGGGAGTGTGCCGTTCATTACGCACGACAAGACGTGGTGCGTATCAAAACAACATCGTTTTTGTGCGTAAAACACTCCCTAAAGATTATTTGGTCAACATCTAGGTATTCGACAGTATTTTGCGCACGTAAACAACGTATCTTTAACGCGCAATACATCTTGTTGTATACAATGCAGAACAGGCCCTAAATCCGAAAAATAGTTTGTTCTTTTGAAAACAAGAAAAATAATTGTCCATTACAAAATGCTCTAACACTTGCGAATAATTACCAAAAAAGCCACAATTATACTATTATATGAAGTAAATCTATGTTGAAGATTCATTCATGAATGTTGAATCTAGTAGGCGTGAATGGCCAATAGGGCCTTGGATTTTGAAGGGTATTACAGGACATCTGCCCATCTGGTCACTTCATACAGTACATACATCTTAAGCTTTCTGCACCCACAGTCTGCAACTCTTCAAACTAATGGTTTTTCCTTTGGACTTTTTTAAAAACTCCACCAATACTCTCACCCCCCAGCTTGGTTCCACCTTTCAGTTTCAAAAAAGTGGTAATTAACATATAGTTTATTCCTTACTTGACCTTACTCTGGTTTCATCTGTTTATTCTAATCGGATGTCCAAATTAATTTATATTTATCTAAATAATTTTTAAGTACTGATCGGACAAATAGTTTTTAGGATAAATTTTACTAACACCGCTAAGATTTGAAGTATGTTTAAATGCCCTTATCACCTATGAAAAATGACTCTTCGTTCCTTGAGTTTGCATTTTCGATTTGATCTAAAGTTTTTATTTATTTTTTGTCTTTATTTAATTTTTATTGTTTTGTTAGTTTTGCGTCTAAATTTTGTGAATTATTAGTTCATCAGAGTGCTACTGGCCGACCAATCACATGAATTCCTAAGCAAAGCAAGCATGGTCTGGGACCTCCTTGGGCCGTGCATGAGTGAAAGCCACGCAAGATTGGTGCCCTTGACTACTCATGAGATCCTAGAGACAGCACCCCTAATTCTCCCAATATCTCGAAAATGACGCAGACGAAATTAGGGCAAAGATCATGCAAGTTAGGGAGTCATTGATAGTGCCAGTCAGCCGAGGATCCCGCTTTCCCCCAGATGTATTTATTCTTCCTTAATCATGAAGTAAGGTACGAATCAAGACAAAGACTCTTTCAATACAATTTCTATCTCTCTTTTAACGATTTCAACTTGATCATCAAGGGGTCCACGACCGGACCACCACGCCAGGTCATCGAACTTGTTTGCAAGAGCTATAGAAGCCAATGGTCAACTAGTTTATTGTCATCCATTTTTTGGCATCATTAGTTTGGCGCTGTCTATGGAAATGACAGTTCTTCTCACTTCATATAAAATTCAACTAATCAAACAACCGAAGACAATGGTAACTACGAGAACGATCGTAAGAGGAAGACAACAAGGCAATGCTTCCCGGAATGGGGGCAAGGAGTCGATGCCCCAAAGAATCCAAATCCACTTGAGACACATGTGCAAAATCTCACCCAGTTGGCCGAACAAAATCAAACACTGGTGCAACAACTACGCGTTAGAGCTCTGCCATTACCCGATGCTCTGATAACCGAGGACCCAGGAAAGGAGTCTGAGAAACAAGGGCTCGACAGAGGGCTCATGAAAAACAAGATCAACAGGCAACAACCACACTATCGGTAGAAATAATCCAACCGTACTAAGCAGAGTAGCCTAAACATAGGACCCCTTGGTAATGGGGCAGAGATACGAGACTTTCGAGACAAGCTTGAGGATGTTCTAAAACAAATGGAAGAAAAGGGGCAGGGCAGTACATAGGGCAGGTACTAAGGGAAAGCATGCCCATTCACAGAGGTGTTAATGGCCCTCGTCCTTAAGTCCAAAACTCCCAAGATAGAGCTATTTGATGGGTCCGGCAACCCCATAGACCACCCAAAAACCTACAAGGATTTTATGGCCTTGCACGCAGTGCCTGACGAAGTCATGTGCCGAGCATTTCCTACCACACTCAAAGGATTTGCTTGGGTGTGGTTCGAGAAAACTCAAGATCAAATCTATCGACATGTTAAAGTAGTTGAGCCAACAATTCATCAACCACTTCTACAGTGGACGACATCCCCGCCGCCCAACCACGTACCTACTAAACATCAAACAGCACAGGAAGGAATCCCTACAAAACTATCTACAACAATTCAATGACGAGGCCCTCCATGTTGATGTACGCGCGTTTCAACTTATGTTTTATGATACATTTGATAGACTTTTATAACATGGCAATTATCATGTATTATGAGTAACGCTTATGAAGACCTGAGTTTGAGAAGTATTGACGTGACAATTATTATGTCCTAACATTGTTGGCGCCTCAATTGTTAGAGACAACGGGCTCTAACGTACTTGATGGATTATTGATGAATATTGTGGAGCGTTGTCGGTGCCCCAATCGTTAAAGACAACAGGATGACATGCTTTATGGATTATTGATGGATATTGTGAAACACTATTGGCACCTCAGTTTTTATAGACAATGGGTTCTAACATCATATTCAGAAATGTGTTTTACTCGGGAATTACTATTGAACTTTTGACAGTGTCTTAATTATCATTTTCAATTACATTTTGTTTTCACACTTAAGTTAATGCTTTCGGTAAAAATGATCATAATTCATTTTGTCATACACATAAATTAGGCTTTACGGATAGAATTATTTATTGAGCCTCATGACTTGTGGTGCAATTTTTCTGACCCTTACATTTCATGCTAAGTATCAAAGACAGACAATTAAGCGGTCTATAATCCCATTTTCCATTGTATCTTCTTTTGTTTCAATAATTATAATTCCAAACTCGTATTTCACCATTTATGAAATAAAGTTTGGTTTTTGATTTAGTTATTTCTCTTTATTTAACATCTCTGAAAATTAAGGGTTTACATCTGCATTCGCAAAAAATATTCAAGACTTTATCACTGTAGATTTTGAATAAGGCTGCAAAAAATTAACTATAGCTTCAAGCCATCGACACCATATTATGACTGATATTTTATCTTTACGCAGATTTTGTTTATGTAGTAGTTTTTGGATGTTTATTTGACTTTATAAAAAAAAGTGGAAGATTATTGGAGTTTTTTATTATTAAAAAAGGGATATATTTATTGCATACTAATTCATTGTAATTTAAGATTTAAATAGGTAATTGCAATTTATGTATTTGAATGTGCCCTTTGATATCTTTGGAGATAATACGTGGATTAATTTTTATCCTTTAGTGGTCGGAGGATATTGGATAATGAGTACTTATAATAATTTTGTTTACACGTGGGGAAGTTACAAAGAATTTGGAAAACTTATTATATTTATTCCTTGGATTTATATCTATAATAAATGGAGAGAACTACACCCAGCAGATATAAATGATCCATGCACGTTTGATAACAAGTCAAGAACATAATAATCTTGGTTCACTTATTTCCAACTTTTTCCTTCTCTTCTTCATGTTGTTAAAATATTATTTAGTTCGAGAAACTACTATTTAGTTAAAATATTTTTCAACTTTTGTAGGGTACAGAATTAGGTAATTGGGTTTGTTGTAATATTTCGGGAGACAGCATGAAAATTTTTGGTCTATTACACTAGAATTCTTCTATAGACATCATGTATTATTTCAGGAGAGAATGCAACACAGTCCGAGCCTCAATCTCTCCTATCTCTTATTGGTTATTTAAGTTGTGAAAAAAAGATAACATTTCTTCACGTGCTGTTGTTATGTTTAGTCGTTTTTTGAAATTTATAATCTTGAAGTCTTTTTATTAGATTTGTCATCGTGGGAGTGTATTATAAATGTTTTAACTGTGCGATATGAAACAGGCTCCTCTCTCACACCATATAAATTTTTTAAATACTCAACCAAACAACTAGGTAGCAATGTCTCAACATTCTATTAATTGATCACCTATTTCATACTCAAGCAATGGAAGACTGTATTTCATTAAGAAAACATTGTTCTTTAGAAACAAATAATTTTTAAGAAGCTTGGCTTTGGTGTTTACAAGCTTGTAATATATAAAAAAAAATAAAAACACTAATTCGTTACAAGCCAATAATCTAAAAATTTAGTCCAAACAACTTTTTCTTTTCTTATTCCACAACACTGAATAATATAAAAAATCAATAATTTAATAAAATTTAATAATACAGACTAAATTGGTAAAGTAATAGAACTCAAAATTCTTGATAAAAAATAAATAAACTAAACTAAAAAATGGCCCAAATTCTTTCGAATTTGTTTCCACCAAGGAGTGTGCAGTCAACACCTGCTTCCCGACAAAAAGTGGGAGGTGGGGTATATGTGACATGCGTGAAATATTCCAGTAATCATGAGTAAAGGGGCCCCCCAAAGAACAAGGCTTTTTGTTTAAAAAATGCCCAATTATTTTCTATCTCCAAAATAAACTAAACTTTTGGTATTTAAACGAATCATAGATACAACATATCTTTATATAAAAGCAGAATACTAACTACCGCCTACTAAACAGTGAACAACGTATAAAAAGTGTATCGATATTTATAAATTTAAATTTAAATGATCAAACCGATAGATTTCAGTCTGGTTTTTGATTTCTCATTTTTCCAAACCAGACAACTAGTTTGGTCTTTGGTCGAGTTTATTGGTCAAACCGGACCAAATCGGGATCGATTACACCTCTACAATTAACAAGTGATCGAACATATTTACTTTGAAATAAATGCATTATAATTGTGCTCGTCTCTTTTCTAAGATAATATACATGTGTGTCAAAATCATATTCCACTATGAATACAAATTTTGGTGTGATTAATCTTCTTGAAGAGGTGTTTAAAATATGGAGTTTCGATCATCAAAATAGGTAGCAACAGATTCAAAACATTAAAAACTAGACTGATCCAATTTTGGTAGA
The DNA here is from genome assembly GCA_019985065.2 of Arctostaphylos glauca. Classification (NCBI taxonomy): domain Eukaryota; kingdom Viridiplantae; phylum Streptophyta; class Magnoliopsida; order Ericales; family Ericaceae; genus Arctostaphylos; species Arctostaphylos glauca. The sequence continues at coordinate 8,078,054 of JAHSPW020000012.1, read as the reverse complement.
AAAAACTAGAGATGATCCCCTTCCATTCGTTCAAAGTAAATGATTTTCATTTACTCTTTCTTACGAGAGATTCCTCATTTTGCTAAAATACAGAGCTCTAATTTTTTGATTAAATTTTGATGATCCGAACCGTTCAATGTGTTTAAAAAATATTTGTAAGGATACACCTGAAAATTGGCTAAAAATAAAATCTGGAAGGGTTCAATCCAAACAATTTTTTATAAATACTGACATGAATAGTTTTATGAAAAATTATTTGGATCAAATCCTTTTTGATAATATTTTCAATTGATTTCTCACAATACCCTTACAAATATATTTTAAACACATTGAACGGTTCGGATCATCAAAATTTAATTTTAAAAAAAAGGTCCATATTTTAGCAAAATGAAGAATTCCTTATTAGATCTGAAAGAAAATCCTGCCTATAGATAACATTGTAAGGCCGAAAAACTTTGTTGTATTTAAGGACAAAATTGGACTTATTGAGCTCTGGGTAGTGAGGAGCAAAGGCCTTTCTACCTTTCCCCTTTATGTTTCTTTCCGTTATGCATTTAATGTGAACAATTGTTTGAGAAATCATCCAAATCAATGCACACAATCATACAAAGAACAAAGTAAGTAAAAAAGGCAAGTTGAAAACACCATAAAAAGATTCTTATATACTTCTTCAGTCGTGTTATGTGCGATTTAGTAAATTCACAACTAACACTAATCGTGTTACGTACAAATTTCATTAATATTCCTCCCTGAATATCGAGAGTGTTTTTCTCTCTGACAAATTAAATTCGAATCAAACTTTATAAACCCAACAAAATAGTGTATGTTTTCACCATTATAGTGAAAAGATGATAACATGTTAGTGACGTGGATGTTACACATATTCATACCATGTACAATTTCAAGTAGTAAGTGCATGAGTATTGCGGCATATGTTCTTGACATGACGCTGTTTACTTATCCGTCTTATATTACGGTACATGTCACTACAAGAATTATGTGAAACTGCGATGGAAGTAAAATTTGTCTCCAAATAAGCTTATTTTGTGAGGAAAATTTTATTCCATCAGCAGTTAAGAGGGAACAAACATATTATGTGGAGAATTATATTTTGAGATTGGGGGGGGGGGGGGGGGGGGTCACAATCTACCAGGTCTTGATTCAAGATTTTGCATGTTCTTTTTGCAATAGTTGGATATACCAATTAATTTTCATTTTTTTTTTTGATAACTCTGAGTGTCTAGTGCTAATTTGTTCACACGTCAACTAATCTCGGGAACCAATTCTAAAGTTCACATATGGGCATCCCAATTAAAATCAAAATAAAACCCTGTATGAACCAATCTTATAAGGGTTGATAGCATCCGTAAGACTTCTAACCTGAGACCTTAGGATGAAACAAACTCCTAAGTTCGAAGTCTTGAACACCTAAGGTTTAATTTGCAAATACATCTATAGATGTCATGATGACCCCAAACGAGCTAGTACTATCTATTTTAGGGACTTGGGAGTCCTGGTGTGTTGCACATCAAAACGATGTCATTTTGACACACAAAACACTACTCGAATAATTGGACTTTGATCAAATAATTTTCACCCGTTTGTGTCACTTGAACTATTAGTTGCCCGAACAAACTTGAGCCGTGCCATGTTGTTAGCGAGAGAGACTTGTGTATACATAGTTATTTAGACATCATCAATACAACAATAGAAATAGTGCTGACAGTGGGATCTTAGTACATAGTTAATCTATGTGCAATGGGTCGAGTTGTTTTCTTTTAATCTGCCTTTTCCAGTGATGGTGGGGTCGTGTAATCAAAGCTTATATATATATATATATGTGTGTGTGTATTGCTGGGAATAGTTGTTTATTTTCTTTGGGGGTTGCATGGATGGAGATATGCATGAAAGGGAGTTTCATGGAGACAGATTTTCAAATGCAAATGATTTGGTTTGAATCATGATCAAAGGGTACTTCAGTTTTGGGAGGGAAAAGGAATAAATGAGTAGAACTACACTAGCAGGGATATTGGAGTTTGCATGTGGAACTGGTGGGAGGTTGTTTTGATTATATGGTAATGATGAGTGAATCCACCAGCACCCCACACACACAAAGAGGGCTAGAGAGAGAGTGTGCGAGAGATTTTTCTGCCCACACAAGAATGCATGACATGGCTCTTTTAGAGAGAAAGTGAGCAAGAAATTGTTCGAGCCAATTTACGTCCATCACGATTAATTTTTGAGGATTAATTCTACTATTTATTATTTGGAAACTCGATTATAGTCAAGTCAAAATTTAATATGAACTGATCTTATAAAAATTAATAGTACCTGAAAAGTTTTAGGAAATGAGAAAACCTGTAAGCCCAAAATATTGACTACTAGATCAAAGAGTTAATGTATATATGCTGGGCTCTTGGTGATGGTGAAGGAATTCTGGACAAACACTTTAAGATTGGATTTGGCTTTATTTTTTATTATTATTTTATTTTACTTAAAACATTTGTATTTGTTACTCGTCTGTACAAAAAGTTTTACAAAAGTAAAAAAATATGTATATGAATCAAATTTTAACAAATTTTAAAAAAGACAACAATAATTCAAAATTTAAGCTTCCGGTGAACTTTTTTTAAACTTTGGTTACAATTTTTTACTCCTTAAATGTCTCCCGTCAATATAGATTAATAATTTATAAAAATTTGAAGCAAAAATAATCAATGAAAGAAAATATAATAAATAATTTTGGCCAAATTGAGAAATCTCACTTTCACTATGCCTTTCGGTGTGAAAAGAAATGGTCCAACAGAACTTGGTATGGGGGGGTGTGCTGAGCACATATGTTGTGCCGAGAAATGCTATTCACAAGGAACTCCGCAGGGAATCGCGCAAGGATCACATGGCGGGATTCTTTCTTTGCTTGAAAAAGATTATTCTTTTCTCACCCCCGCTATGTAATCCTTACGCGATTCTCTGCGGAGTTCCTTGCGAATAGCATGACTCTGTTGTGCCCTGAAATGGTACAGTTTTGTGCGCAAAGCCAAACTTCCTTTTGTGTATTTTGTGCACATAATTTATTAACAAAATTTTATTTAAAATTTTGAATTAGTGGTTAATTTTAAAATATTCGTTTAAGTCAATGGTGAATTTTTAAAATTTTAAAAAAAATAAAATTTACAAAACACGATCAAAAGATATTCAAATGAGCGGTGTCTGTCCATTTTTTTAATGCACCAGTGGCAAAAGTAAAAAGAAAATATGCTTATTTTGCCACTGCCGAATAAAAAAATAACCGACACCGTTCATTTAGATCTCTTTCTACCGTGTTCTTTGAATTTTATTTTTAATTTTTTTTTAAATTTACTATTGACTTAAAAGAATATTGTAAAATTAATTGCGAACTCAAAATTTTAAAATGAAATTTTAGTAACAAGTTATGTGCACAAAATATACAAAAATAAGTTTGATTTTAGGAACAAAACTGTGCCATTCCAAGCACAACATACATATATGTTGTGCTTTTACCCCCATTCCTGATAGAATTGGATGAAGGTGAAACTTTATTTTCTTAGAATAATTTTCACAGGACATTTTTTTTGTCCTTGGTAGATTGAATAACAAAAAAAAAATCTTCAAGTTGATAAAGTATTTGGGATTAAAAAAAAAAGAGAGAAACTTTGCCTTCTTTCACAATTCCATTTCTAATGCCAACTTGTTTTTGAGAAAAAATATAAGAAAAAGTCTAAGAACGCAGTTGTTTCAAATGCATTCAAAGACAGTGTTCGGAATCATAAGATACACAGGGAGTTCACAAATTATTAAAGACCCCAGATGCATCGAACGATTTTAGATATGTCTGTACCCAAATGTGACCGAAAAATTTGTATTCCTTGCGTTACTCAGAATATAAACTAACAAAGCAAAAAAAAAAATAGATGAAAACAAAAAAAGAGCAATAAATGTTCTGGCCTGGTGAGCTAAGCCCTAAATTCGTACTGTTGGTCCAGTTTGGCTTACACTGTCCAATCACATAAACCTGAGGCCCAGTCCACAGATAAGGAGAAGTGAACAGACACCACAACAAAAGTCAAAATCTAAAGAAAAAGATTTCCGTAAAAAAAAATGAAAAACTAAATATTAATGGAGTGTTCACGTGAGAAGAGTGTGTGTGTGTGTGAAAGAGAGAGAGAGAGAAGAAAATCCAAAACAAAATCTAAAGGAGATCGCAGCAAATGGGGGAGCAATAAAGGATGGTGGGGGGGCCAAAAGCAAAAGAGCCAGTGGATTGTATTCTGTATTTTGTATGTGATATCACCCTTTCTCTGATAAGTAGCTGTTAAAGGACTGTCTTCCACCTCTCCCCCCAAAACCCTCTCTATTTTGTTTCATGTTTCACTGTCCATAAAAGAAAGCTCCTCATGCCTCTCCTAGCTGGACTATCTCTTTTCTTTTTTAGAGAGAAAAAGAGAGAGAGATGGAATACAACACGATGCACTAACCAGAGCTCATTAAAAAAACAAATTCATATAGCCGACCTTAATTGATTAGCAAAGACCCAAGGCTCGGTTGAGTTTAGTTTGATTTGGCTTAGAGACGAAAATGTGAGTTTTGTCCGTAACATATATAGATGAAAATTGTATACAATCTTAAACCCAAGACAACCCATGAAAGCTGAACTCACATTCCTACATACGCATCCATTTGACTAAGAACAATTCCAACAGCTTCTTCAAATGAGACAACTTAAGGGCCTGATTGGATGAGTGTTTAAGTGGTGTATTAGTTAACACAAGCCTTAGTTAAAGCTGGGCCCACCTCTAACCCGTTGATTGGCAAAAATTTCTGAGGTGTGTTAGTTAGCCCGTGGGCTAATTAAAGCCCCCATTGATGTCTTAGTTAGCCTTACCCCCCCCCCCCTAAGGCTAACTAAGGCATTGCCTTAGCCTTAACCAATTACCAAAATACCCACCCTTTTATATACACACTTATCTTTATTAAACATAGTACAAGTATATATAATAGACGTATATTATATATATATATATATATATATACTGATAATATTTATACACACATACATATATACTTATATAATATATAATACGTATTTATAAACATACGTATATTTTATAAATACATACATATAAACATATATATATAATACATATATATACACTATATATTATCCGTATATATTATACGTATATATATATATGTGTGTGTGTGTGTGTCTCTCTCTCTCTCTCTATATATATATATATATATATTATATTTATATTATAAGTGTATATATATAAGCATGTGTGTATTTTTTATGTATATATACGTATATTTTTAAATATATATACATATGTATAAATATCAATACATACATATAAACATATATATATATATATATAAAATACATATATACACTATATATTATCCGTATATATTATACGTATATATATATATATGTCTCTTTCTCTCTCTCTCTCTCTCTATATATATATATATATATATATAAGCGTGTGTGTATTTTTTATGTATATATATGTATATTTTTAAATATATATACATATATACATATATATGTATTTTTTTTTAAGTATATATACATATATGTATATTTTTTAAGTCTATATATGTACATATATATATATATATTTTTTTTTTATGTATATTTTTTAAGTATATTATACTTATATTCTAAGTATAATATAAATATAAGTATAATATATACATATATAATATAATTATAATGTATATGGATATATAAATATAACTATATGTAAGTGTTTGTAGTTATGTACTTATAATATACGTATATATACATATATATGTTATTTTTGAAATAATTCATTAAATCCATAGCAAGGGGCAAAAATGTCTTTTGATAGTTTAATACACATTCTCCTTTTCAAACATACCCTTCATCCAATCACTATATTATTTAACACACCCTTCTTAAAAATCACATCAATGTGGGCCACCACATCTTATTTAACACACCATATTAGTTAACACACCCTCTTTACTTAACACACCAAAAATTAAAACGGCATCCAATCGGCCCCTAATTACTTTAATTAGCCAAACCCATAAAATAATTCCCCAACAGTCTCTTTAAATGTCTAGTAATTTTGACTAGTTGCAGTTTGCCTCACTACAAGGAGTGGGTTTTCCGTCCCTCGAACAAATCCAACACATTTTCCCAGCATTTTTTGAAGCTTTTACCGAGGTTTTACAAATGTCGGGAAACATACGTTTTGTTGGAGTGTCTTTAGATTTCTTCCTTTAGCGCCGAAAGTCTGGTCATTTTCCTCTTTCTCTCACGCCTACGTAAAGAAGGGTCTATCTAATTAAAGTTTAAGACTTACTCCGAAAAGGAAAAAGACTTGCAAAGTAATATAAATTTTTTTGGGTTGGTTGGTTAAGTTAGTTTTATTGGATAATTAAAATAGAGAACAGTGTTGAAATATATAAATGAAAATGTAAATTGCCAAATTGACTACTATCCTTTTTTTTATACTTTTCGCTAGCTAATTTAACTAGTATTATTGGAGTTGCTCTAAGAGTTGATTTGGCTAAATAACTTTTTTAAATATATATTTTTTGTCTTCAGTCAAATATTTTTTTCATTAGTTTTTTTTAATCAATTTTTTGGTACATTATTAATTTTTATTGATAAATACAAATATGTATGGCAAAACTTTCATCTTTACTTTCATCTTTACTAAACTTTCTAATGATTATAAATTTACTTTTCAGATTTCTCTCGTCAATAAAAATTAATAATGTACCAAAAAATTGATTATGATATTCAGAGAATATGTATGGCAGAACTCATATTTATTTAGTTCAGGATATTGTGATGATAAATATCTGAATGTTTAAATTTGCCCTCATAACAAATACATTATGCTCGCTTTGTCTTTGTGCAAACTTTTATTTCAACTAAAATATAACTAATTGAGTAGTAACAAAGTAAATCATTAATTTCTCATATACTAAGTGAAACATAGTTTGTCCTAGTAATTCTCAACCCAAATCATACATTTCGGTAAAAAAATTACCAAGCAATAAGTATTTAATTAATTTTTTTTAAAATTAAGTGAACTGTCTTATTTGTGTTCCTGTTTGTCAATATCTATAATTTATTTAATTTATTTTTAAATAAAATTAATGAATAATATTTGGTAAAAATTATATAAAATCATCTATTTAGCCTTACCTTTTTCAGCTTATTTGATTCAAAAACTAAATTTATTCGGATTCTAATTTATAATTGTTTTTGCTCATTTAAAATTGCAAAAATTACATTAAATTAAAAAAAAAAACTTAATTTCGAGATTGCTCCTACCGAATTTTTCTTAAACTTTTTTTTTTCAAACTTATTTTGCTTGCTCATTTAATTGTAATTTCATTTTCCATTCCAGCCTTGTTATTCCCAAACAAACAGCCACTAAGGGAAGGGGTGGGGGGGTAAAACCCAATGACCAATGTTAGTAAAAGGATCCTGAAGTCACTCTCAGGCCTTTAACTTTGCGGTGAAATGTCACCCACCTAAAGCCAAAACGTTTGGTCACAATCACCTTAGATTCTCTCCTAGGGGGTGTCTGTTTTAGGATCCTACCTCTCAGAGTCATGTTTTTTGTTTTTCTCTTGTTGGGAATAGATGTTAATATATCGTTTTATAGGTTAAAAAAATAATTCTACATATTTTGAAAAAATTTGGCATTTCAATCTCAATTTCATGTGTCCAAGTTTTACTTTTTGTAGGAAGAATCATTTTAGGATTTGAAGGAGTTATAGTGCAATTTCCTATAGTGTCCGTGTAGTTTGGAAAAAATGACGTAATTTTGTTCGCTTTGTTCTTGAAACTATATCATTTTAACTTATTACATGAATTATTATCAAAATAAATGAGATCAAAACGATACAATTTCCTGAGTAAAGCGAAAAAAACTACGTCGTTTTGTCCACACTATAGAAAACTGCACTACAACCTCTCCGAATCTAGGTGCCCAAAATTATGTATCAAAAAACATTCGGTCTTAATAGAGTAAGAATCTTAGAAATCCTCAAAGGTTAGCGCAATAATAATCACCTCACAATCAAGTGTTTCTTACAACATTAGGCGGGTGTGTGGGAGTGATTTAAAAGTGTTTTGAGATTTTGGAATTCTCATTATGGGATTTGAGGTGTTTCGAAAACTTATTTTGGAATTCTGATTCTGAAATTCTCAAAACAAACAATTAGAGTCAGACATACTTTTGAGATTGTGGTTTTGAATTCTGAAATTTATTACCATTTTATTTTTGAACTTTTTAATAATTTACAAATACTATCCTTATATAATTTTGTATGGTCAATATATTTTACACACTTTTGTAATTATTGTATTTTAAGATTAATTCAATTTATAAATATAAAAATTATTTGACTATATTTCAAAATACATAAGGGGGAATTGGCAAATATACAAATAAGGCGCCACAATATAAGGGTATTATGGTCAATTTCTCACCAACAATCTAAAATTTTGATTATACTATCAAACATTTTACAAGTTCATAATATATTTTACACAGTTCTATCAAACACTTCACAAATTCTGATTATGAGTTTTTCATAATCTAAAATTCCAAAATCAGAATTTCATAATTCAGAAACACCTCAAAAAATCCCTCCTAAAAACTCCCTAAGTCTGTGTTTGCACTCTTAAGTGCGTGCAATCGATTTCTATGTTAGACCAATTTTATCGATGAAATTGATCGATCCCACAAATTAGTCGTTTTCGGTTTTCGAGTAAGAACCTAAGATGCATGGAAGAGAAGATGAATTGAAAAGTATCCTAAACCCTAGGCGAAACAACACAACTCACATACATACAGGCTCGGGGACCCTGTATCGATATCATGGCTGCAAATTTGCAACGCTCGAGATCGCTACATGAACTCCAAACCCCATACTGAATTATCACCCTATGTTGTAATAGATCCAAGAGAGTGAAAGATTTTCAAAACAAAAAACATTTTGATGTGGTTGAAAGATTTCAAAGCAGTAGTTGGCTAATTTGCTTCTTCCTCGTACGTATGGACGGTATGTCATCAACGTTTGATGGTACACACTGTGGCCTGAACTATGGAATTCAATTGCTTTAATTTCTTTCTCTGTCCCCATAACTTAAAATAGATAAAGAGCCATTGAGAGGTCTTTTTCTACTATGGTGTAGGGGGGAGTTTTTTAGATCAAACATGTCTTGACTTGGCAGCCTTGTGACGAAAAAGAAGGCCAGCCTTCATACCCCTTCAGAACTTCTTCAAATAGTAGCTCATCAAAAACATAAAAAAACCTCTTGAAATAATAAGTGTTGGGCAAAAAATCTAAAACTACAAAAGATAAAAAATAAAAAGGTTCCCTAAATATAAAAGTAATTCAACAACATACAGATATCTTTGAATTATCTTTCGATGTAGCTACAATGGCCAATTAGCATGATCTTGGATCTTTGTCTTTTTATAGCTAACAATGGAAGAAGTTTTAGAAGAACGAGTCAACGCTCTAGTGACCTTTCTGGAGCTCTTCGTGCAAGTTCGATTCTTGTATTTTGACAGACGTATCTAGCTGCTCCTTGTAGGATTCCAAAACTTATCTATTTGTCATATGTTCGTCAGATATAAAAACGATAATTTTATTTGATAAAGTTATTTGTTAATGTTTACCAATTAACATTATCTGTCCTTTTTTAACAGATACTTTAACAAATAACTTTATCTGCTACTTTTGAATATTAGATGAACCTATTTGTTAGTATTTATCACTCAACATATCTGTTATTTTTAACACATATCTTAACAAATACCGTTATCTGTTAGTTTTCGGAGTAATAATATTATCAGATAAAATTATGTTTTATATTTTTATAATTGGATCATTCAATGAATAGGCCATTGTGAGGAACTTATTCAGCGAACAGTACATCTAAAACTAAATTACGTGTGAAAGTTTTTTTCGCACGTAAGTTTTAAAAATACCGTTCTAGTAAACACACAATAATGTTACTTATTTTTTACTCTTTATTTGCATTAAGCTTTTAATATTTTAAGTACTCGTTATTTTGGTTATCAAATCAATTTATTTCCTTTTTAACTTGATCTATTCAATTTTAAATATTGAATTAAATTATCAAACATACCCTTAGTCCCTCTATCAATAAGTATAGGGGAAGAGCTCCAAAATTATGTTTGAAAAGAAAGCTGTACATATAATATATATAATGGGTCCATTTGGCCTATAGTTTTTATTTTTATTTTATTTTTGTCTTTATTCTTTTTTTTGCATTTGTTGTTTAAAACTCAATATTTTGTAGTTTATTGGTCCGTCTTGATGAAAAGAATCTAAAAAGTATAAAATTATGTCCAAAAGTTTAAAAAAAAATCACTAAAGACAACGATTAAGTTAAAAAAAAACTCTGTTTTTTATTTATTTTTATCTTTTCTGAATTTTTTTCAAATTTGGTCAATGATTGATAACTTTTCTGAAAGCTCTTGTCGATATAAACTAATAAATCATAAAAATTTGATGAAAAATAAAAAATTACAAAAAAAATTCACACAAGGACGAAAAAAATTCAATAAATACCACAGTCCAAATGGACCCAATATTTAAGTTTAGTCGAAAGAAAGCAGAAATGCTATTTGTCAAGAACCACCCACCGAATCAGCCAGGGAAGGTGGGCCCCTCCCTTGAAAATTACACAACTCTCCCTCCCCTACTCTCTCTCTCTCTTTCAAGACTTAAAAGGTAGAAGAAAAAGGTGATATTTTCCAAAATAATTTTTTATCTTTATTTATTTTTTTTTAATTTTTAAAGTTTTGCGTCAAAAATTTAAAATAATTAATTCATCTCCACGAGAGTAAAACAAATTATGATAAAAGCTTAAATCATTTCTCTAAAAAAAATCTAAAATAGATAATTTTTGAATGATAAATAGATAAAATTTTAAATTATTTTTGTCTTTTCTTCAAAATATTTAAAAATTTCGTTCGTATCTTTTTATTTTTTTTATTTCTCTTGTCCCAACGAACTAACAGAATAAATATTTGACAAAATACTAATAAAAGTAAACACTTACCAATTTCTGGTTGAGTTAAATTTTTTTGAGATAGACAATTTCTATTTATGAATAATAAAAACATATATTTATGGGTACGAGAACAGTTTTGCTATTTGAGATAGACAATTTCTATTTGCTATTTGAACAGTTTTGTAAGGTATTTAGGGCATGTTCTAAATTTCAAAATAAAACTTCAGAAAGCACAACTGAAGGAGGATCGAACAAGCAGATTTAAGAGAATGTGAATATTTTTTAATGTGAATATTTTTGTTGTTAAATGTGAATATTTTTTAACGATTTAAGAGATTTTTAATTTTATTTTATAAATCAGTAAAAACAAGAAGAAAGACAACAAAAAAATATAAATTAACAAATATCTTACAATAATTTAACAACCTTTTATCAAAATATTTCGAACTCACGGTTAATCCAGAAATAATTTTTTAAGTTAACGGTAAAGTTTTAATATTTTTCAATAATAAAATTAAAAAAATATGACTGAAAATGATTCGAATGAGCAGTATCGATCACTTACACATTAGAGAATGTGAATATTTTTAAGTAATTTTAAAAAAATGTAACTTTGTTTTATGAATAAAAAGAGAATTTACTTTTGAGGAGAGAGGGAGGGAGAATGCAATTTTACAACAACAAAAAAGGGGAATAGCTGTTGAGGGAATGAGAGAAGTGCAATTTGACAAACAAAGTAAGGGAGGGCCCCACCCTGTCGGTGGGGGATTCGGGCCATGGTTCGGCACAAATACCAAAATTGTTTTACAACAACAAAAAAGGGAATAGCTGTTGAGGGAATGAGAGAAGTGCAATTTGACAAACAAAGTAAGGGAGGGCCCCACCTTGTCGGTGGGGGATTCGGGCCATGGTTCGGCACAAATAGCAAAATTGGATGTGATGAGAGATTACGATCAATCAAATATAGAAACAAAGGTCAAACTTTGATTTGATCTCATAAAAGAATCTAAGAAAAAAAAGGTCAGTTCAAGTAGGACCCACGTCTCAATCTCTCTCTTATTTTTCCGACGGCTGATATTAGGGAAAGGGAAATTATCATCACACTATAATTACAGAGTGACATTCCCACGCCACTGCTGTATGCTATGCGCCGACCTAAAATCCACCACGTACGGCGGGGCTGTCCGGCCTGATGACACGACATGCTTGCTAACTGTACACACATATATAGAGAGAGAGAGGGAGGGGATATACATATATATATAGAGAGAGAGAGAGAATAGCAGCAGGATAATCTGCTTGGCTGCCAAGAATCTGTTTTCTTGTCAACTAGCATGATCTGAAAAAATCTTCGGGTAAATTGCACTGACCTCCCCTGAGGTTTCTGATAATTGCAGCCACCTCCCCTGTGGTTTCAGAAAATGCACTGACCTCCCCTGCTTTAGAAACTATTATACATTTTCCCCCCTCCCGTTAGTTTCTGTTAAGGAGGAGTTAGTTTTTGCTGATGTCAGCATTGAACTTTTTCTTAATGCCAAAAGTACCCCTGCTGGTGGCTATATAAAGCAATAAAACCTCTCTTGAGCTTTCTTGGCACTGACCTCACTTACTACAGAGCAAAGGTAAGTATTTTTTTTAAGTTAATTTTTATTGCAAATACATTAGTTTAATTTTTATTATAAATACATTAGTTGTTTAATTTTTTGTGGTGATGTAATTTATTTTTTTATTTATTTTTTTACAGTTATGGACATGTCGTCTAGTACTAGTAGCGTCATTAGGGCTCGGAACAAAATATGTCATTGCGGAGCAAATGCCATTCTTAGGGTGACAAATAATGAGAAAAATAAAGGAAAATTTTACTATGCATGCCCTTATAAAGAATGTGCGATGTGGGAATGGTACAAAACAGAAAACGCTAGTGCTTGGACTTCTCAACCGATGAATGTGCCGCCAATCGAAGTTGAAAAACTAAAAAAATATTAACTAATTTGAAAAAAATTTAGAAAAGATAAAAGTAATTAAAAATAGTATCAATTTTGATTTTTTTTTGTTTTTAATATTTTTTTTTAGTTTTTGGACATAATTTTACACTTTTTAAATTCGTTTCGTCAAGACGAACTAATAATCTATAAAAATTAAGACAAAACTGGGACGCCAAATTTTTGTAAATTATTGATTTGTCTCGACAAGTAATTTGATAAAAGTAAAAGAATATGAATTAAATTTTTAAAAAATTGAGTTTTATAAACTTATTTTTCGTCTTTAGTGAACTTCTTAAACATAATTTTAAACTTTTTATATTTTTTTCGTTAAGACGAACCAATAATTTACAAAAAAATTAAGGCAAAATAGACAAATACAAAAAACTTAAACAAAGACAAAAAAAAATTACAAATAAAAAAATTAGGTCGAATTAAGCGTAAAGAGTTGGTTTTATTATTTTTGGCTTCTTTAAGATTTTTATATGATATAAATTATAACAGAAACATTTTAAGTGTGAGACTTGCTACTTTCTCCAAAAAAAGTATCAAAATTTAATTTTTTTATTATTTTTTTCATTTCCTAACAATAGAATAGGAAAAAAATAATAATAAATTGGAGTTAAACATTACTCAGACTTGCTTTTGTAAAAAAAAAAATTTATTCTAAAAAAATAATAAAATTCATGAGTTAAAAAATTCATCAGATGTATTTTTTAAAACCATAGGGGAGGTCTCTACAATTATTAGAAATCTCAGGGAAGGTCAGTGTATTTTATTCCACAGTGACAAATACTCCTCAAAATAGTCAAAGGGTAAAATAGACATTTCAGGACCAAAATTAACACCGTAGGCTTTAATTTCACGGCAGGGGGAAAGAGGATAATAGTTTCAAAAGTAAGGGAGGTCAGTGCATTTTCTCAAACTACAGGGGAGGTCCCTGCAATTGTCAGAAACCTCAGGGGAGGTCAGTGCATTTTACCCTATTTTTATCTTTGTTATGGTAAAAGCAGATTCCTTACAATATTATAAATCAAAATAAAAAAAATTACCTAATTGTTTTTAATTTTTATTTAAAATTTTTGTAATTTTATAATTTTTTATTTTGAGTCAAATTCGCTTAGACGAGAAATTTCAGACTAAATTCAAATTTTTTAAGAAAAATAAAAACAATCTAAAAATATGATCAATTTTAAATTATTTTTCGTTGAACTTTTAGCTTTTAAACATATTTTATACTTTTTAATTTTTATTAAGATGAATTAATAATTTATAAAAACTAAATAAAAAAAAAATGAATGAGAACTTTAGGCCAAACCATGACCCTTCCATTTGATTTTGGTTGTCGTTAATGCCCAACAATCCTAAACTTTTGCCTCAAAATTTGTACAAATTAGAAGCGGAATACACGCGATGTGTGTAAGTCAATTGTTAAACAAAAAAATAACCTTATGAGGAATCTCTCATTTTCTTAAAAATAAGGACATCATATTTTCTGATCAAATATTAATGATCCGAATCGTTCAATATGTTTAAAACACGTTTTTAAAGATACCCACTAAGAAATCAGTTCAAAATATTATCGGATTGAGCTTTATCCAATCAATTTTTTTTATAAAACTTTACCCATCAGCATTTATAAAAAACTGCTTGGATTAAGCTCTTTCGGAGATTTTTTTAGCCTATTTTTGTAGGTACTTTTAAAAATATATTTTAAAAGTGCGCACGCGCACATACACACATATATACATATATATATTTATATACATATATAACGGTCCGGTTAATTCGTGGTTCCATATCAAAAGACCATAGAGGAAACCATACCATGGTTTTCAAATTTTTAAAATCAAAACCAGACCATTAATTCACGGATCTAGACCCAAACGTAAGATTTGAACCGATTCAGCGGTTCATTCGGTTTTTGTTGCAGCCCCAGTTCATTGAGTTGACCAATGTCAACGTTTAGATAAAACTAGTATATCTTCAAAAATAACTTTGAAAATTTCTTACACCATCTGTAAATATATGATAAATTCTTTATGAATAGTATGGCATATTATTTCCCAACCTGATCTATTCAATATAAATATGTTACGATCACATTTAGTTGATATCTAATTAAATTTAAATTTTTGCACGGATGTTTTACTCGATGATTTCTAAAATATAGACCAATTCGATTATTGAAGTGAAGCCAAAACGGTGACAAATATGACCAGACTGCATTGAATGCAGTCCACTGCTAAATCCATTTCAAAAAAGAAAAAAAGAAAACATATCCTGGACCTTCAAATACAGTTGAAAATTGGAATTGAACATCTTAGGTAGGAGATAGAAGATTCTTCTCTCTTTTCTTTTCTTTTCTTTTCTTTTTTAAAAACACTGGAGCAAGATTGCTATATTTTACAGTAACATTCAAAATACTGCACCATACTTATAACGAAGAAGACATGGGCTTTGCCGAATGCTAAACATAGGACATGTTGTTCGGCTAAGGTGGTAGGAGTCTCCTAAAATGGCAGGTCTCAATTTGAAAAGTGTGAGTTTAGGAAGTAGCCAAGATTGAGATTGTGTCATGTTTGGAAGGATCCCTCACATGTAATGAGAGAGTGAGATTTGTAGATTTGATATTTGAAAAAATATTTATAGGATACTTGTAATAGAATATATTACACATACTGCTTTTAAATTTTAATGAACGACCAATTATCATCTGTGACTTGTTGCTTTGAGAATCATCATTGCTAAGAGATTCTTTGCAATACTGTATGACATATATAGATACTAATGGATATATTAATTCATGCCAACAAAAAAGACAATATGATTTTTTTATCGTTTGCACTCAAATAATATTTCAAAAGCTAAAACGTTAACAATTATTTTGGGTATAATATTTGTCACTATTAGTCGTTTAATTTTGGGTAAAATATTATGCCTACTTACATAAATATATAAATACATAACTATGTGCGCGTGTGTGTGTATAGATTTAGGTAAATAGAGAGAGTTACGTGAATAAAAATATCATAAATAAAATATAGTAAGATTTTGAATTTGAATTCAAAAAGCTTTATGCAATATTTTTGTAAGTGCAAGGTAATATGTGTTACTTTAAAATTTTGATCACAATCCAATGGAATTCAACCACTTGTCGCTCTCGGGGCGATTCTCCCAAAAGTCGTCATGCAATAGTATATAGCATAGATTTAGCATTTGAATGGCTAAAATATCCACTTGCATTGGGCTTGCTCTTACAAGTAATGTATATGCTCAATATGGCTACTTTCCTTAAATAAATAAGGCTCGTTTATTTGTCAAAAAATTGATGTAAGAAAATTGTTCCCGAAAAAGTTTTAGTGAAGTGAAGTACAACAAAAGAAAAAAATATTTTCCTTTACGTGTCCATTTGGTAAAAGAAATTTATGAGAACACTTAAAGCAGATAGTTTAATTGTGTAAAGAAATAGTGCAAAAATAAAATTCCCGCAAAATCTCGTGGTTTTTGCGGGACATGTTTTGAGATGTAAGTCTCATAACTTTTATGTTAACTGAACACACAAAAAATACATGAAAATGACATATCGTCGTACTATCATTTTCTTTCCTGCTAACCAACTGAACAAGGCATAAGGGGAACAAGCAATACCCACCATCTTCACAAAGATGGGAATTTGTTAGGGTTTAAGGCTGCAGATTAATTAACTCTCTGGGACTGTTCTCATCAGATGCGCTCTTTTGTCGGCGATTTAAATTCTTGTTGGGTAAACCGGTCCCATTATTGAGAACGTTATTATTCTTCACAAACGAAGAGGAATAAGTATTAATAACTCCTTTCCCCAACTATGCAACCAAGTTTTCAGTTAACACATGATATGTGGATGATCCAAAACCACACTCTTTCCCACTGATACTGAAATCAAAACACCCCCATATGGCCCACACTGTTTATTTTTGTATTTGAAAGGGTACTTCCCAGATACCATACAAGAGACTAATTATTGGATACTTTTATAGTGCAATGTGACACCGCTTAAGTAGTATTTCTGATTAATGAATTATTGCATCACACACTACGTGAATCAGATATATACGCTATGTGATTTGTTGAAAGTATTACGTAGCAACGAGACATGATATTTCGGGAGCATTGGATAATTAGTTAAAAGTGTAGATAAAAAGCAATATTTTAAAAGAATATGCTACTGAAAGAAAAAGTCTAGTCAGGGCAAGGTAGGTTGATAAACATAAAAGAAATTCAACAACGATATCAGATCAAAAAGTCCAGAACCAAGACAAAGTTCTATCACTGATTGCATTCATAACTACAAGTAGATAGAGAAATGAGGAGTTTATGCATATGACAGCTAAAATTGGGTTAGTCAATATTACACAAACGTTCAGTACACACTATCATCAATGTAGCAGTCGGACAGAAAAAAACAATTGCAGAATCTAAACCAGATTCACCAACAAAAGTCTAACACAAGTCTTGAAAAATGGCATCAAACAGTACCCATCAATATTTCAAGCCTAATGCGATTTTCAACACGCTCTCTTCTGGCCTAGAACCACAAGCTGATATCATCCGGCCTCAAGGCATGATTCCCTCCACATTATCGAAATATTAACCCTTTACACTAGTTAGCCCTCTGATTATTTGAATTCTCAGTCGACTAGAAAATGCTAGATAACATGAACTACTGATTGATGTACCTTTGGAAGAGAAGAAAATCTTTTAAAATGTCTTTGATCAACTTTGCGGCATGTTCGAGCTTGATGAAATGGGATTCTTGAACCCTGGATCTAGGAAGAGCATGAGCGTGCGGCCGCTGGGGGGGGGGGTGTGGTGTTTGGAGGATTAGTTTCAGTGGAAGTGGCGGCGGCAGCAGCTGATATCAGTAAGAGCAACTGCAAGAGGAGGACCAACAAAGGACCACGAGAAGGCTCACAAGTACGGGGAGGAGCAAAGAATGAAGCCAAAAGAACGGATATGATGGACAAGGAGACGAACTGGATCCCTAAAATTCTCTTCGGCAATTTCAGGTGAAGATGGTCAATCTGCATCGGTTCAAGACTTCAAATACTAGCGATTTAGATTACAATCTACTACCACACGCATCACCATTCCCAATCACAAAAGGCCAAGGCAGGCACCTTTGTAAACCTAAACTTGATGATTGCACTTCATACACATACAAAGTAATAGTTTTGCCATCATTTCATAGGAAGATCAACGCAGAGAATTAATTGCAAAGGAAGTTGGGCATGAAAAGGAAGCAGGGAAACAATCAAAATGAGTTTATTCCTATTTGATTAGCATCTTACTATAAAATTAGTATTAATTGACTGGAAGGGAATTTCCAGAGGCATTCAAGCAACTACCATGGTCTTATAGATTCAATCATTCAACACAAAATTTCATTCGCCAAAGGAAAAGACAAACATGTCGAAGATTCTCTTCACATTTTAAGAATGCTACATTTGTTGCTGGTACATATACGGAGTGGTATGAATATACACCCTCTAGAAAAAATTGAAAAAAATAACCTTATGGTACACAATACAGGAACTGATTATAATCACCACCTTCGTACCAATGAGGTGAGCAGCTGCATGGAATAATAAAATCAAAACAATATATTAGTTGCCATTGTCCAGAGATGAATGAAAATAGGTCAACATGAAAAGCCAAGGTTATCAGTCGAGATTCGAGAACCAAGGTTAACATGAAAAGCCATCAATCTGCTTCGAGTTACAAGTTCCGTCAAGCAGGAATATGATCGTACCTCAAAGAGTTCGAATGGGCTTCCATTCCTGTACATATCATTCTTTTTGCTCTGATCATCATTACGGAATATGCTGAACAATAGTGCTCTCCACCCAATAAGTAATAAAGCAGTACTTCCCATGGTAACTAGGATAAATTTGGGTGGAGGAATATGACCTATCGTTGCGGCCCTTATGGCCACACCGACCTGCAAAAGTAAAGGATATATAAGAAAGCGTTTTTAAGAAAAACTAAACAATGATATTCTAGGAAGGATTAAACATTAGGATGAATAGTGTAGAAAGCAAAGACTTCTGTTTGTGCATGTGTCTGCACACACAGAAAGTGGAAGGCGAAGTGCTTTTAATGGTATAATTCAAATTTTATGTTTTCCATCACCAATTTTCGATCCTTGTAGTTCTACATTATTAATATTTGGGTAGTGCACCTCTATTGAACAATACCCTTGAAACGTAGAAGGAAGATAAGAGGGAGTTAACAAGTGCCAATGCTTGATACAATCAAACATGCCCTCAATGGAACCCTCAAAACAAAGTGATCTAGAAACCTCTTATTACACCAGGAGAGATGAATAGGCAAGGACAAGGCAAAAAGAAAATTATGAAATTATTCTTTAAACAGGGGTACTGACAACTTAGGGGGTGCCAAGAATCGGAAGCCATGTTTAAAAAGTGATTGCAATCGGAATCTAGAGTAAATTGATTAGTATTCGCAGCAGCACATAAACACAGCATCTAAGAAGGGTAGGTATAGCAGATTAAGCACAGGGCAAGAAACCGGGAGCATCATCCACTAGATTGGTATCCACAACTTCATCTGTCTTAACATTTGCTTCTTCCCTATCAATTTGTATGGGTCTCCATAATTTCAATTTGCCAAGGAAATCATGACCAGGATCACAATCCTAAGGTTTGTCAACGAAGCGGTACCACAAATGTCCAGCCTTCTAGAGCCACAATCAGGCTGAACACAAAACAACAAATCACTTACATATGAACCTCAGGCTGCCTTTTGGGCTGATTCAAATTTAAGTCATAGAATCACCATGATAGTGCTCAATCACCTCATCAGAACTCTACTGGAGTCGTCAAAAACTTATTTTTGATGTAAAGTTGGTCATCGCAATGACATCAAAAGGCTATACATACCAAAGGCTCCATTCATGTTTAATAAGGTAGATTTCCACGTAAGGCAACGTCATCATCCTTGTCAGAGTATTGACATATTTTCCAATTGTCAAAAAAATCTCCCATGTAGCTCCATCATGCTAATAAACATGATTTCCATATCAAACAATGGAGTAAATCATTATACAACTACTAAACTCGTGTTGGGAACTCAGCCTATCTCTAAAGCCCCGTATGGTACGGCACCATCTGAATTAAAGAAGTTGAAGACTCGATTACCAGAGTTGCTAGACAAAGGTTTCATACAAAGCAGTACTTCACCTTGGGGCGCACCGGTTCTATTCATGAAGAAGATAGAAGGGATAATGCGCCTATGTATTGATTATCAAGAGCTTAACATAGTCACCATAAAGAACAAGTATCCACTTCCAAAAATCAACAATTTGTTCGATCAACTACAAGGAGCTCATGTATTTGCAAAGATTCACTTGTGGTCGTGATACCACCAGTTGAAAGTGAAGAAGAAAGACATTCAGAAGATAGCATTTTGTACTTGCTATGGCTATTACGAGTTTTTGGTCATGTCGCTTGGAGTGTACTAATGCGCTAGTTGCATTCATGAATTTGATGAACCGTGTATTCACCAAGTATCTCAGTATCATTGTGATTGTCTTTCTCGATGAAATTTTAATTATTCAAAAAGTGAGGAGAAGCATGTCCAACATACGGTCTTGCGGACGCTGTGAGAGCAGAAGCTATATGCAAAGTTAAAAAAGTGTGAGTTTTGGTTGAAAAGTGTATTTTTTTTTTTTTTTTGGGGGGGGGGGAGGGACACATCATTCGGGATTTCAATTGATCCAACAAAGATTGAAGCAGTAATGAATTGGCCAAGGTAGGTCCGAAGCTTTTTGGGATTGACAGGCTATTATCAACGTTTTGTTCAAGACTTCTTCAAGATTATAGTAGCATTGACGGAGTTAACTCGAAAAGGGAAACCTTTTAATGGAATGATAGACGGGAGGAACGTTTCCATGGGTTAAAAATGAGGCTAACGACTGCGCCCATCCCTACGCTATCGGAAGGAACACAAGGGTTTGCGATATATAGTGATGCGTCATGCCAAGGATTGGATGCAGTAAGGAAAGGTAGTCGCTTATGCCTCACGAAAATTGAAGCCGCACAAGAAGAATTTATCCTTCTCACAATCTTTAGTTAGCCGCCGCTGTGTTCGATTGAGGATTTGGCCTCACTATCTTCATGGAGTCGAGTGTGAGATTTACACAGACCATCAGAGCTTGAAGTATATCTTCACTCAAAAAGAACTTAATTAGTGTCAACTGAAGGAGGGTTCAGATAAAAGTAGAACAGGCAAAAGATGCAAATTTGATAAAGATATTGGAGCAATTGAGGGAGGGTTCAGATTCATAATTTACAATAGAAGATGAAATGTTGAAATTTCAAGTTGAATTTGCATACCTAAGGTAACTGACCTTAAACAACAAAGAAGGACGTGATATGTATCAGAACCTTAAGATTTATTGGTGGATGGGCATGAAGAAGGACGTGGTGTATTATGTGGCAAGATGCGTTCTTTGTCAGCAAATCAAAGCAAAGAGGCAGAAGCCAGCAAGATAACATCAGACATTGCCTATTCCGGAAGGAAATTGGGGGTACCTTACAACAGATTGGATAGTTGGATTATCGCGTTCACCCAAGGGAAATGATGCCATATGGGTAATCGTTAATCGTTTGACAAAGACCGCACACTTCTTGCCCAATGAAGACCACTCATACCATGGATAATCTAGCCAGCTTGTACATTCGAAAGATAGTTTGTTTTCATGGAGCCCCAAGTTGATCACTTAGGACCACGATCCAAAGTTTGCTTCACGATTTTGAAAGAGTTTTCAGAAAGCAATGGGAACGAATCTCCACCTTAGTACAGCTTTTCACCCTCAAACAGATGGACATGTGAGAGAACTATCCAAACTTTGAAAGATATGCGTGCTTGCTCACATTTCAAGGATCTTGGGAACATTAACCATTGATAGAGTTCACTTACAACACCAGTGTGATCAAGTGGATACTTGTTCTTTGTGGTGACTTAGATAAGCTTCCGATAGTCAATACATAGTCGCCTAGTGCTGTCCTTCTTCACAAATAGAACTAGCGCACCCCAAGGCAAGTACTAGGTCATATGAAACCTCAGTCCAACAACTCATGCAATTGAGTCTTCAACTCCTTCAATCTAGATGGCGCCAAACGATATGGGGCTTTAGAAATAGGCTAAGTTCCCGGCACAAATTCAATAGTGAACTCTACTTCTCAATCGATAGGATTTCCTAGTAAGTCTTCCAAAAACACTTCTGAAAAGTCACGAACCACCAGAATATTGGACACAACATAGGACTCTACATGGTGGTATCCAACACATTACACAATAACCGGACAATCCCACCTTAAAAGTCGTTTGGCACACATCGTAAATATGGAGCAACTATTACTCCATTTCCGTCCAACTGAAAGCTACTGAGATTAGGGTCTCGAAACTCAATTTAGTTTACAATCAATAGTCGCTCAATTTGTGGTCAACCAATCCATCACAAGGATAACATCAAAATGTCCCAAGTCCACAGGAATCAAATTAATAAACAAACAATGCTCTCTAAATAAATTTCGCAATTTCTAAAGATAACGGAGCAATTGGTGGCCATACTCATGGGTTGATGTACTAGCAAGTCATATCCTAGCATCTCTGGTTTAAGGCCCAATGCAAATGCAGACCTCGATAGTACAAAAGAATGCGTAGAATCCAAATCGAATAACACATAAGTTGGTTGAGTAGAACAGAACGTTACCTGCCACAATAGCCTCCACGTTTCTGGCAACCCCAGGTACAAAAGCAAACGCACACCCTTGCCACTGATTGCCCAACCAGTCCGGTTTGTTGTTTCGATTTTGCCCTTAAACATTGTTATTCTTGTTTGGTCCACGAGTGTTGTTCTTTTTTCTTTGGTTATTGTTGTTCATTTGATTGTTGTCTCGTGGTGCCCCTCCGTATTGACGATTTCCCCCAACTGGTACTGCATTTGCTCCCGGGTGCCTTTGGACAATTTCTACGAATGTGACCCTACTGTCCACATTTGTAGCACTTTGCAGTGACCTTTCGACAAACTCCATGGTTAGTCTTCCCACTAGTTGGGCATTTGGGAGCAATTATTCAAGACTATTTTGATTACCTCCGTGTTCCCCATATTCTGCTTCTTGTTAGCTTGGGAACTACTTCCTCCAGTCTTCTTGTTATCATGGAATTGGCACACAACCAGCATCCCTTGTTCAACTATTGTCGCTCGATCAAAGACTTGAGCATATGTTTCTAACCTCATTGGCTTAACTGCAATCTAAATATCCGAACGTAGCCCATTTTCAAACCTTTGAGGCTTCAGGTCCTCTGTTGCCACCAAGTGAGGAGCATATGGGGCAAGTTTTGAGAATGCCATAGCATACTCCCCCATCGTCATCTATCTCCTTGCTTTAGCAACTGAAATTGAGCACCCTTGGCGTCTCACATAGCCGTAGGTATAAAACTTTCACGATACACTTCCTCAAAGCGAGTCCACTCCATTTCGCGATGAGTCTGCTCCATGATTTGCCACCATACGTCTGCTCCTCCTTTGAGTTAAAAGATTGCTGATTTGACCTTCCATTGTTGGGTACTTTGCATCACTCCAAAAAATTTCACCATCGCTGCCAACCACTCCTTTGCCTTCTTGGCATCGATCTCTCATTCATAAGTAGGAGGTTCCAGCCTTAAAAATACCTTGATATCAACCTCAACCCTTCTCATCGGTGGGTTTGGATTCTCTTCTCTTACAGGTGGGATTGAAAGGTTTCTATCTGGGAAAAGGAGTATTAAGTGGCGGTGGAAGGTTTTGTTGTTGCAATGTGTTTCAAAGGTTAGTCACGACTCCAACCAATTTTTGGAGCATTCCTTCCCTTTGACCCACACGCACATTTTCTCTCAGATTATTAGGTTGGACGGTTGCTCCTCTACGCGTGTTCACCATAGTTCAATGAATAAGAAAATGGCCACATTTAATAAAGGGTAAATTACTTTTATATCCCTTCGACTTTGTGTCAAATTTTAATTTAGTCCTTCTTGTTTCAATTTGAACACTAAGCCCCCTAGACTTTGACATTTGGTTCAATATTGTCCATCCGTCTGAGTCCGTCTATATTTTTTAACGGAAAGGCTACATGTGCAATGCACATGACCTCATTGGAAGGGCATTTATGATATTTTTCACCCTTCTTTCTCAACTCTGAAATCCAAACTTTGTATGCCCTCCCCCCCCCCCCCCTCTCTCTCTCTCTCACAGTGAATATAAAAAGGGAACCCAAAAAAAACAGAGGAGGAGAGAGAAAAATCCAAAACTAATCTCTTTCATTCCCCTTTTCTTTTTTCCCTTTTATTTCTTGTGTTCTCAACTATCTTCATTATATTTTTTTGCTAAAGCAACACAAATCGGGATTACTAGTACTGTTCTTGAGATTATGTTCTTTCACTATCTGCACCCAATACTACTAAACTCTTAACTGTGTAACTATGCACTTTGTACTAACCTACAAAGTGGGAAAACTTTTTTTAAGTTGGTAATACCCCTGGCTTGTGGAAGATATGCTATTTGTTTGTGTTTATGATTAACCCAAGCTTCTTTATTGCTTCTTTGGTCTCAATAAGTTCTACTCTGATTCGATACGTTTATCATCTGTCTATTGTTTGTTCAATGATTTAAAATCATTTTCTGCCTATTTAGAAAATCTGAATCCCTCTCATTGATATTTAATTAAGGAAAGATAGCTTTGTCATTTCATTTCTTGTCATTGATAGTTGTGTTGGTTCTGATCTTGCTACATTGGTTCAGTCTACAAGAGCAAGAAAGATTAAGATCAGATGATGTGGATGCAGTTGGACGACTTCCCCTCTTGAATGAATCACAATATAAGGATATTCTTTCTGAGATTGGAGGCATGTTTGCTATTGCTAACAGTGTGGATGACATTCACAAGCGACAGTGGGTCGGGTTTCAGTCTTGGGGTGTGTTGGTGCATGTGTGACATCCTAAATGTGTGTTGGTTGGATAGTTAGATGTAAGTTCTTTTTTTTTTTGATTTTATGTTGTGCTCTTTCTTTGTATCTGGAGGATTACCCTGCATGTAGTGTTGCGCACCTACATACTTCTTAACAGGCCAGATTATAAATTGATAGGTGATGGTGGCTACCAGAAGAATCTTAGGCTCTTATTATTGTTTTTGTCTTTTCATGAGGTTGAAGAAGGAGGAGAGAGCAAAATATCATAAATACCCTTCCAATGAGGTCATGTGCATTGCACATGGAGCCTTTCCGTTAAGAATATAGACGGACACAGACGGATGGACAACATTGAACCAAATATCAAAGTCTGAGGGGCTTAGTGTTCAAATTGAAAAGAGAAGGACCGAATCAGAATTTGACATAAAGTCAAATGGATATAAAGGTAATTTACCCTTTAATAAAAGAATACATATTAATCAAAATATGCATCACAATGTACTACATAAATAACATTTCATTACATAACAGAACAACATATTACTACAATCAAAATTTTCCATTATACTACCATAAATTACACTACACCCTCATCACAAAACTAGCAACAATCCAAAAACACACCAACAACAGAGTTACTTTAAGCCTCCTCCTCACTACCATTGTAAGTCTCCTGGCCACTCACAGGACTCCAGATCCCACTCTACTAGTTGCTCCAGTTCCATCTCACTCCTCATGATCTTTCTCATCCCACTCCGCGCAATCCCACTTGTCATGCTCTGGGTGGGGACCCACTATATCTCTCCTTGGTCTATGTACTCCTTTGGGTCCTACTCTTCTTCCTCATAATCTCCTTCTTGCTTTATATTTGCCTCTGACTCATTTCGCAAGGGCTCCTCTCCTCAGCACTTCCTCCACTGAGTTCTTCCAACGCATAAGCCCTAGAGGATCCCTCGTCGCAGTCATACTTCCTCACAATCTTCAATGCCTTCTTATACACCCCCTCTTTTTGTGCCAACCCGATGGCACTCTTGCAAGTTACAAAGTTGATAAAGAAGGATGTCCATCATTTTTCTCGTATAATGTTCTTTATTCTTCTCCACTTTTCCAATTTCACCATACAGAATTTTTACCCGGTATAAATTTGCAATATAACCCGCAGACCTAAAAATCTTATGCACGTGGTTGCTTCATATTGTATTTTACTAAATATTTACTTTATTAAGCGTATTGGATGAAATTTGTGGGTAAAGGTCACACATGCAAGGCCAAAAAGCCATAAATACAAAACTTGTTGGTAAACCCAAAGAATTCAATTTTTTTTTTTCGCTTTTAGTTCTTGAAACCCTCATGCATGCACGACTTGTATGTTTATTTAACTTCAATAAGACATTTTTAAAGTTGTAGTTTTTGTGGATCAAGCTTAGTAAGTTTGCATGTCAGGGCCCAAGTAGGGACGGAGTCAGAAAATTTTACTATGCAAGGGCGAATATGTACTTATAATAATTTTTTAAAATATTTAGCAGGGACGAACCTATATACTTCATAGGAAATTTTTTTTTTTCCTATATAATACTGAAGATTTTTTTCTTTCTTGCGGTGGCAACTGCCCCTACTAGCCCCCCCACTTTGGCCCAAGCCTGTTTCGCATGACTTTCGACGATTTGGCCCAAAAGCTACATTTTTGGTGCACGCTCTTGCTACCTACAAAAATTTGTTAATTTTTGGTAATTGCTCCCATGTTTAGACTCATTTTAGATATATTTAATAATCTGGAACAGATTATAAACTTTTACTTTGAGCTTGAATCAATTGGTAAAAGCTAACCGATAGGCCGTTATGCTGCCTAATTGATTTTAGCTCAAAAAACCTCCTTGCATGTTTGGATCACTTTGCATGTGTTCAAACCTAATTTATGAGTGTTGTAAGTGCTTTTGAAAAGATTTATGTTGATTAGTTAAGTTGATTAAGTCGGTTGGTCATTAGACGGTAGTTCGGGCTTTATCGAGATCTCAAACTCCTTTTTTGGGGGCTGAATGAGTTTTCAGAACCTGCATGAATGATGTTTTAAGTGTTTTATTATATTATGGACCAGAACGTAAGATCTTACATAAAGTCAGGTTGAAATGACCATTTTACCTTTCTAGGATTATTTTGGCTCTAAAAATGAGTTTATGACTTGTTTATCTTTTCTAATCTTGTTATTTGTATTTTAATTATATATATACATCTTAATAATCATAACTCTCAAATAGAAAGGCCTTAGTTATCTCAAACTTAAAATGAAGATTTTACCCCTTATACTTAAACCTAATTAAAACCTTGTCTTCAACCTCAAGTTATACATGCCCTATGTTAGCTGTTAAGTTAGTATTTAATTAACCTTTATTCTTAACCTTAGGACAAGGTCACAAGAGCGATCAACAATCCTTACATTCTGTGGTTAGCAGTTTTCCACGTTATCGTTGAGACATGTTATACTTTGTCAACTGCATCTCCATAAATCAGATGCTTTTGAATTTTGAATTACATGGAATGAAGTTAATTTCAAAGGCTTTATGATTGACTCTATTGTGAAATAAATGGCGATTACGAATGCACCTGATCATGTGTCCATGGGCCTACAGAAGTAAGAAAGGTGCATGCATGTGGAGAAATAAGGGTGTGGATACGGCTAACTAGGTATCCCGTGGGTTGACATCTTCCTTCTTTATGACTTAGAAGTCGCTCCGCTACAATTTTTGGTTCAAACATGATCATGATAAATGTCACGCGAATGATGCTATAAAAAAAAGCCTTGTTTGAAGATTTATTTTTGCAAGCACATTATCAATTCTAATTGAAGAAAAGTGTGATCTAGTCTTTAAACCGTTGGACATTTATTTTGCTGAAAGATGGGGTTAACATGATTCATATTTCATCAAAGCTCTCTTTATTTACATGATGAAGTATACGTGGTTCACACTTGCTTTATGCTTAAAGAGTTGTTAAACTCAAATCGTTCAAGTCAGTTAGAGCTTCAGTAGTATGTAGAGAACTGATATTCCTTGCCATAGAATACTTTATTATGTGATGTACCAGCTATTTGGTTCTATTGCCTCGTGTATGTTTGTGCCAAAGTTATCAATCTCGTATCGGCCAAGGTACCAGTTTTGCCGTACCGGTACTGGGATACCGTTTCAAATTTATCGCTAAAAATTAATATAAGTTTCTCAAATAACCATGTTCTAAAAAAATTATAATTGACATATAAAATAAACTCCACAACTTAAAAATAAATCACCAAAATAGTAAACCTATGGTATTTCAATATCATTTATTCAATCATAAAATTGCTTTTTCAATTTTTTTTTGTTTTTAGTGAAAATTTTCAAACTTATAATTTCATATGTTTTTACAATTTTCTCATCAAAAAGACAAGTAATTAATTTAAAAAATTTAAGCAAATCTAATAGAAATTTAAAAAAAGACAAGTAGTATACACCCAAAATTAAAATAAAAATTGGTACCCGTCGAGATTCGGTATCCTGGTGGTTCCGGCCAATACCGCCGCCGGTATTCTCACCAGAATGGAATGGACATACGAGGGTACCGATTTTGCGCCGGTACGAGAGGTACCACCTGGTACCAGGCGGTACTGGATGAAATTGATTACTTTGGTTTGTGCACTTTCATGTGCTGGTTTGTTCTGAGCTGGCATGACTAGTATGTCTGCAATAATTATTATGACTACGTACTTTTGCACTAGATTACTCTGGATATTTTGAAAGCCAAAAACTTTACTAAACTCCAATCTAATAAGAGATGAACTTTTTCTTAAAAAGTCAAGTGTCAATAATAAATATTTTAAAATAAGCCTTAAAAAAGAGTTTTCTTTAAATTAAGTGGTTTCAAATAATCTTAAACTTTAATAATTTTTCCAAAACTCATTTTTTATTGGATATAGGTATACATATGGTATGGTATGGTATACCCATTTGTACACACACACACACACATATACGTATATGATACATATAGGGTAGGTATATATAGGGGCTATGTATAGGTATACGTAAAAAAAAAAAAAAAACCTGTGGTGTTGAATAACTGAAGAGCAAGGAAGGATGGTGAGGGTGGCCAGCAGACTACTAAAAGGCCATATACTGTTCTACTGCACTAGTAGTTCAATTAAACAAGCAACGTACCCGCAAAAGGTTAGGCGTCAACAAATTTTGCTATCAACTGAACTGCATAAAGTAGCTTGACTCAAACTAATTAATCCCAACAAAATGATGGGTGCTACATATGTCTATCTCGTTCAGTTGGGTCAATTGATAAAATATCATATTATGCAACTCATGCAAAATGATAACAAAGCATTTAGCACACGCTGCATCATTCGACATCCACTCCAAGAGATAAATAAAGAAGAATTACGTAAAATTGAAGAAAATAAATGAATACTGATTTAAGAATTATGAACATACTGGGATACCCAAAGACCATGATTTGGCAGCAGCAATGACAGCCTTAGACTGACCATTCATTCCTTGCCCGTCCTCCCCATAACCCCCAAGAAAGTAAGCACACAAAAACCATCCTGCAGAGACCCAAAAACCCTACAATTCTTAGAACTGCACTTAAAAGGCCATTTTCCAATTCATACTCTCCTTTTCCTTCATAGGTGACTCGTTTGTTAAAAGCTTGATTTAATAGGATGCATTCCAACCCTTTCTCTCTTACCAAAACTTTTCAAAAAGTTACTAACTTATCTCCAAACCTTTTCTATCTTCTTTTTAGCAAATGAAAACTCACCCATATCCTTAGATTATCAAATAATGTATTTAAGTTAAGATTATGAACTCTATCAATTTGAGGATATTGGTCATTATTAGTTTCATGAAGGATTTGTTCCTCCCCTAATTTGGTAAAAGTTCGATGGAAGGACTGGAGCTCACTTTTTGTAGCCCATTTTCATCACAACTACATTCGGTGAAGGATTGGAGACGCCCCAATACTATCAAAAAATAGAACTGAATTCCAACTCTCTTACATTCACAAAGCAAAAAAACATATACCAGCGATAAAGGGATCAGCTGTGCGTAATGTTTCTGTGTCGAAAACAGAGAACCCATGGCTGAATCTTCCAATCGCAGAAAATATAAGTAAAGCCAACACGTCCCCACCAGCAAGCAAAGCCACACGACTGCAAATTCAAAGGATCAAAAAACAATTACCACACAAAGAACAAGTTTCTAGATTGCAAACAAACATTTATGGATATATACAAAAATGCACGCATGAAAATTACGAAACAAATCACTTTTTATACTGCACATACAAACATTAATGCCCATGAAAATCAGGGAATGAACCAATACCCCCACTTGTTGAAAACCGAAGAAGAGTTAGGTTTTTCAAACTGAATGACACCCTCAAGGGGAACACTCTCCTCACCGACAAAAGAGATAGAAGAGTCGTCGTTGCTCATAGAAGGGGGTGCAGGAGACGACTTGGTGGCCGGACCGCCTCCGGTAACTTCGGCGTTGGCGACGGTGAGCGGATTGCGGAGTTTATTGGATTTAGGTTTAGAATGGGACAGGAAATTGGGTCTGCGGTGAGTAAATAGGGAGGAGTGACGGGGGTGGTTGGGCCTCGGAGGAGAGGTGAGGGCACACCTACAGCTGGCGGATGCAATCGGTCCTCCACTGATTGGAGATTGGCTGGGCATCATCCTCATTATCGTCCTCTGCATTTCTCCGGTAATTTTTTGCACACAACCAGTGGCTCTGCTCTTGCTTACTTCGATAACATCAATCGCTCGTTTTCTTGATTTCGTATTAATTTTCCACGCGCGCCGCGTGGTCCTTGGATACGTTATAAGCCAAAGATATGTTATAAGATAAGGAAAAATGCACTGACCTCCCTCGAGGTTACTAATAAATACAGGGACCTTCCTGTAGTTTCGACAAATGCAGTGATCTCCCATATTTTACGAAATAAGAGATCATTTCGCCCTTAAACCTAACTTCTGTGAAGTATTAGATGGTTTATGATGATGTCATTTTATTTGAATCTCCAAATACCTAAAATATCCTCTCTAATGCTATAAAAAATAGTCCTCGAATAACTCTCTCCTCTCTAAAGCGCACAAATTCTATCTCTTTCGTCACTTCAGAATAAGGTATGTAAATCTTTTTCCTCAATTTTTTTAAATACTAATGCATTGGATGTCGACTTTTATTTTTATGTAGTTTTTGTTTTCCAAACATGTCATCTTCTAAATGTCAATCAAACCAAGTAAAGCCCTGCTCTGAAACGTCAAACGAAATAAATAGCTTGATTTTATTGTACTTGTTGTAGGCCGAATATGCAAGACAATGTGCCTCGGTATGGTTGATCTCAAAGGTTCTGTTATGCGCTAACAGAACACAAATAGCATCTTGTTTCTTCATCTAAATAGTCCAAAACTCAACAAAAACACATCTAATCATGCATAATTTGATTCCACACATAAATGTGCATATGCATATGATCAAAACATGTTTTAAACAACATTAAAACAAAAAAAATTATGTGCAATCCTATCTCGAATACGACAAACGGTAAAAAATCCTAACTTTTCGTGAAACCCTTCAACTCCTTCGTATACCCGGCTGATCCAAAGCTCCACTCGAAACTCTCAACATCAAGATCAACTCTCTAGAATCTTTTTTTTTGGCCCAGAATCACCAGTCCATGATCGGTGAAATGTAGTGTGAAATCGATGCTAATTAATCATAAAAGTTAAACTTGAGACATTCACTAGTTACTAGTAGATTTACAACTTTTATTACTTTAACTAATAAAACAATTAAATTGATGTAATTTTAGGTTAAAGTTAGAAGCTAGGATATGTTAATGGTTATTAACATTTTTTATTTTTTATTTTTTATAGCCATGGAGAGATTGCTTAAAAGAAAGACACCCTTAGAATCATCAACTTCTCCTACTCACGATGAGCTTTCGAAAAAAGTAGTAAGAAAAATGACTCACCACATCTTCAAACGGATCTTGGACTTCAAGCTTGGATTATGGATTATGATTCAAATATTCGAGAACAAGCTCGATCTGATGTCCTACTTACTTAAAGGTCCTTTCCGACCTCACAGCCATAATTTTTCTCAAAGAGATTTTTTGGGATTCTTAAAAAGATTCAATTCTTCTTGGTTTGACAAATTTGGCAGTTGGTTAGAGTATAGTATATCAAAAATGTTGCATTTTGCCTTTGTTTCCATCTTTGCGAAGCTAAAATATGAGATAAATGGGACAGTGATTATTTTATTGGTGATGGGTTTACGAATTGAAAGAAGAAAGACGTACAGTTTGAACACACATGAAGAAACTGTTAATAGTGCCATAGACAAGCATGGAGAAAATGTCAAGAGTTATTGAATCAAAAGCAACATACTGAAACGGTATTCTCCAATCTATTCAATGAAGTCAAGAGAGACTATAGGGTATGATTGACAACATCAATTGATTGTGCTCGATTTCTTTTGAGACAAGGGGCTTTCATTTCATAGGCATGATGAACCACATTTTCAAAACAATCAAGAATATTTTTTTGAGCTTTTGAAGTTCCTTTCATAGCAAAACAAGAACGTTAAGATTGTTGCACTTAAAATGCTTTTGAGAATCATAAGCTCTCATTTCCTAGTATTCAAAAGGATATTTGTAATGCTGCTGTTGTACAGACTACTAATATTGTAATTAAAGAAATTGGTAATGAGCTATTCTCTATTCTCCTTGATGACTTTAGGGAAGTCTCAACGAATAAGCAATGGGATTGCTTTGAGATATGTTGATAAGAGGGAATGTGTGGTAGAATGGTTTTTGAATATTAAACACGTTATTAGTACTAGTGCTCTTTTATTAAAGAATGCAATTGAAGCCTTATTTTTAACACATGACTCGAGCATTTTTAGATTGTGAGGACAAAGTTATAATGGAGCTAGTAATATTTAAGAGAAATTCAATGAAATAGAGGCACTTATTCTGTAAGAGAATGAATGTGCGTATTATGTTAATTATTTTGCTCACTAACTTTAATTAGCTCTTGTGGCAGCTGCAAAAAAATCATATTCATATTGCCGATTTTTTTGCTTTGATTTCTAACATTGTGAATGTTGTTGGAGCCTTTTGTGAACCTCGTGATAAAATTCTTAGGGGGAAACAAGCTACCAAACTTATTGAAACCCTTAGTAACAATCATATTGCAAGTGGCCAAGATCTCAATCAAGAGACCATTTTTGTTCGTGCTAGTGATATACATTGGGGATCGCATTATGGCACTTTGCTTAATTAGCTTGCTTCACATGTTTGCATATGTGATTGTTATGAGGTTGCATCCACTTCAAATAAAAAATTAGAAGCCTTCTGCTTATTGAAAGAGATGTAGTCTTTTGAGTTTGTGTTCAATTTACATTTGATGAAACCTATTTTGGGAGTCACAAATGAATTGCCACAGGCATTACAAAAAAAGATTAAGACATTGTAAATGCAGCCATGACATGTATGAAAATTTTAATTTGGTTCTATAATTTTTATGCATTAATTCTATATCTTTGTTACAATATATGATATTGGTAATTGAACAAATTAGTAAAAGTCATTTTTTTATTATTAGTTTATATTTTTCTTGAAAAATATTATTTTCCCTCCAAAATTAAAATTATTAATTATAAATATATTTCTTGTCTAAATAAATTATTTTTATTCATTTTATATACTTAATGTTTGGAACAAAATAATAAATTCACGATGAATGACAAAAATATCTTTTGACAGTTTAACACATATTTTTCTTGTCTAACACACATAAAATAATTTTGCAATCAATCATTGGGCTACTTAACACACAGTTTAACATCACATTCAATCACTGAGTTATTTAACACATTCCTTAAACATCACATAAATATGGGTCACCCAGCTCAAAATTAAAACGTCATCTAATCGGGCCGAACATCCATCACACCACTTCCTTAATGGATAATTTTTAATTCAGTTACCCTTGTGTTTAGGACTCAAAATAATAATGAATAGCTAATATATTTTTACAAAATTAAATATGCATGTGGGCCACAATTTAATCGGCTTACAAGCAAAGTTATCAATTTCGTACCGGCGAGTATACAGATTTTGCTATTGGTACGTACCGTACCAGTACGGTGTGTACCGTTTTAAATTTATCGCTAAAATTAATATATATATTTCAAATAATATTTTTTAACAAAAAATCATATTAAACATATAAAATAACAAAAATGATACACACACATCACTTTTGCACATTATTTTTGCACATTACTTAAAACTACGTCATTTTGTGTTGAGAAAAAACCATATTTGTTTTTTACCCATATCGCTCAAAATATATTTGGGTCTTTCTCAACATAAAACGACGTAGTTTTGAGTGATGTGTAAAAATGATGTGTAAAAGTGATGTGTATGTAGCACTCTTGATGAAATAAAGCATCACAATTTGAAAATAGATCACCAAACATTAAAGGAAAAGATAATTTTAGCCTCAATTTATGTCTAATTACCCAAAAAAATATTAATTGAATTTCTTTTTAAATACGGACCGGTACGGTACGATACCGGCCGGTATTGATTGAAACAAACTGGAACAGCCCAGAACACGCCGGAACAGTCTGAAACAGGCCGGAACAGTGGCAGAACGAAACTCCGATGGTTCGGTACCGTTATGATGGCAGTACAGGACGTACCGATCGGTACGGGACGAGATTAATAACTTTGCTTACAAGTTAACCATATATAGGCTTGAGAGTAGTGAAGTGCATCCCACTATTTCTAATCAAAATAAACATATAAAAAACAAATCTTAGAGAAAATAGTAGTGAATTCTTATGAGCTGACAATTGTCAAGCTTGCGACCCACCTCAAGAAAAATAGAGTTGGTGACATAGATTCGTGTGTTTATGTATGTACAAGATTTGAGCCGGTGTTGATTGGCTCAGATCTCCGAGTATGTCATGCGATCGAGGGTATTACTGCAAGATATGCATCACATCACATTAAAATGAAATAATAAAAAATATATTAGTTGCTCAGCATATATATTTTTGTAATCCTGCGTATGTGGGTCACCAGTCAAAATTAGTCTTTAAATTTCTATGCGTGATATATGAAGATTACAATATACACTGACATGCACATATATATGGAGATCTAAATGCGATTGTGTATGGACTGTTCGATACACGTAGCTAGACTCCATAGATAATATCAGTCTCATTTTTAACGTGCATCATATAATTCTGAATACATTTACATCTGATTATATCATGAATGTCTCAGTGCACATACTTTATGATGCGTGACTCAAATTTGAAACTCTGTTGTCTTTCTCATTAAGGCATTGTATTAAACATTCAAATTTTTAAGTAGCAATCAAGTTTCAAACTCGGACCCCAAAAAAACAGTACACACGCACACTTCCCCCACACAATATTATGGACCCGTGGGACATGCTGTGCACCCCCCGTTGTGCGCAAAAATTGTGCAGTTTTACACTAAACTACGTCATTTCATTTTATTATGTTAAGAGATTGTTTTTCCTCAATTGCTGAACTAAACCCACTCAACGTAGTTTTGAGTAGGAAAAAAAGCCCCAAATCTTTTGTTGCAGAAATTCCCAATTAGAAAAACAAAGCGCTTCAGTCGTTGTTGCCTTCAGTCCATTGTTGCCTTCTCCCTTCGCCTCCCTCTCTCTTCAGCGATTCACCGAAGTTCTCCATTTTCGCCACCAACTACCGCCGTCTTCCACCATAGTCAACCGAAATACAATAAAAAAATGGCGTTTTTTCACCTGGATTTATTAGACTTCATCTTCAGTGAATGTTCCTTGGTGAATCATTTGTGATAATACCTTGGGGAAATGATCAATTGTTGTGCGTAAATATGTATCAAAGTTATTGGGGCAATGAATCACTTCTGCGTAGTGAAATTCCTGACTCTGTCTCAAGTTCTGATAATACCAATGTTGTTGTTAGTGCTGGAGGGCCCTTCTCACTTTTCTCCATCTCTTTTTATGTATAAAGCACCGTAAATTAAAAAATCAACAAAACATATATTGGGGCAATGAAAATGAGAATAAAACATTAATTTAGTAGCTTCCAAAATTGTTTTCAATGATTTTTTTGTTTGTATGGGTTTGTTCGTCAATGAATTTTACATTGGGGCATTGACTGTGAGTTTCCAATGATAGTGAACAATCTGTTTTTTAATGGTAGTGAACAATCTCTATTTGCATTTGTGTTTCTGTTGGTGGTGAATTTTGGCAACAATCTATTTTTTATTTGCAATGTGACACACACCCCGTTTGTTAACCCTCTAGGAGCTTAGGATTGGACTAATAGTCCGGTGGTCCCCTTTAGTGGATGTTTGTTTTGTATTTGTTGCTCGGGATTATGAATCCCATTGGACTATTAGTCCGGCCACTAGGGGGGTTTCATAGTGGCATGTGGGAGGTGGTATTCGTAGTCCAATCCACCCACCCCATATAAGAAATGACCAACTAGCCCATGGTTATTCTCTTGTGGTGTTTAGTTTTTTTTTTTTTTTTTGGTAATATGTATTTTTATAATCTTTATTTTTTTATTTCTTACAATACATATTTTTTATATTGAAAATCGAAACGTCCCTATGTCCTAATGCGCCATAACCTTGTTTGACTCTCGATACCGCTATATCCTTCTTTGTCCACTATGTTGTATGGTACTTTTTCTTCTAGCAATATTTAGAATTAAACTTTGTGGGTTTAAGTTGAATAGTTTTTTTTGGTTTGCCGAAAATATGGGAACTGATCGGATGTAATTTGCAAAAGCAAATATGTTGTATTTGGAGGCACCAATGTGAATTTTGAAATTGTTAATGTCTTTCCATTTTACAATG
Organism: Arctostaphylos glauca; assembly: GCA_019985065.2. NCBI lineage: Eukaryota > Viridiplantae > Streptophyta > Magnoliopsida > Ericales > Ericaceae > Arctostaphylos > Arctostaphylos glauca. Next base: position 8,041,049 of record JAHSPW020000012.1, on the reverse strand, counting down.
ATTTTTGTTGAAGAAATGTTGAATTTTTAAATTTTATAAATTTTGTCATTTTATAATTTTTTTTGAAGTAAAACAGAAAATAAATTTGTAGACCATAACCATAAGTCTTGAAAAAATTGGAGTAAAAAATCAACCTATATAAGTGGTTAATCAAAAGACAATAAAAAATTAAAGGGTAAAATTGGAAATCATGATTTTTAGTCTCATCCTTCCTCTTGCAAACAAACACTTGCCATGGACTATTAGTCCAATCCCGAGTCCTAAACAAACATCGTTGTGGGTTTCAGACGTGGTATTAATAATCACTTGGTATTACGAATCCTATCCTAATCCCACCACTCTACGAATCCCATGAATTTGAAGCGGGTTATCAAACGGGGTCAATGCATTTGGTAAAATCTGGATTTTTTTATTTTTATTTTTTCCCAATTGAAGACAAACAGCCCCTTAATAACATAAAATAAAACGACATACTTTAGTATAAAACTACGTAGTTTTTGCGTACAACAGGGTTTCCGCATAAGGGTGCATAGCATGCCCTCGAATCCCAATATTATACACTTAGGAACTAATTTGGCATCAAGATTTTATACACTAGCTAAGTTTCAGCTCCTCCAATTTTGTCCTTTATCACAAGTGTTTTTTTTTTTTGTTGAAACTAGATTTAGAATACGAGGCAACAATATTGTGTTTGATTTTTAAATTACCCTAATTATTTGATCAAAAAAGTTTAGTCCGGGTTGGGCTAATTTATTTAATTGACTTTTTCTTTCTAAAATTTTATTATGTTTGGGTCATGTTTTTTAAATTATTTATTTTGACAAGAGAAATTAAAAGTTAGAGGAAAAAAAACTCTAAGTACAACAAATAGACAGATTTTTTAATGCACTTCTGTCATTTTGAATTTTTTCAAGTTCAATCCATATTTTTAACTATTCTAGTTCCTCTCATCGAATCGAATAAAAGAAATTAAATATTTCGACAAAAATAATGAAAAATCACGGACAACTAAAATAAAGCAAATAGAAAAAAAAAAGTAAGACAGAACAAACTGGTGAACTTAACCTCTTCTTATTTCAAAATAAAAAAATAATTTAATCGTCATTTTGTATTTGTATAAAAAACAAAATTAACCTCTTCCAAAAATTTATGCCATTGACATCCGTGTTTGGGAACTATGGTGGTGGGGTGGTAGCCGGCAAATGAACTTAACTTATCATGTATGGATTACTTCAAGTTTTCCTAATATTTTTTTTAACAAATTATAATTTGAAAGAGTTCTATTTTTTAAATTTTAGGGCCGGCCTTGATTAGAGGAAGGGTGGAATAGAGCAATGGAAATGCGGCATAAATAATGTTTTAAAACTAAAAAGGGTCCATAAAGTATATAAAACATGCTATTAACACATCACGTTGTATATCATGCGTACGTGATATTTACTAATTTGAGCGCATATTAAAATTTATGAGATCCGCTTTTATACTTTATACTTAAAATGATATACCGCGTAACATGATGTACTATTAACTTGATGTGTTAGTAGACTTATTCATAAAACAAACTTGATAAATAAAAAGATTAATATCAAAATATCATTGAAATCATATCATGCAATAACAAATAGTGGGGTTGATTATTTTAAGTATTGTTCACAACTATAGTCTACTTATACAATACCAAATAAAGTTTGAGTTTTGGAGCTTTTTATTATTTTATTAGAATTGGACTTTCTCAAACTTAAGAAGGTTGATATAATATGTAAAATCAAATAAGCCCATGATTATTAAACTCATAAAAAAAGAAGATCTATTTTTTAAAATTAACCGAAACCAAACAAATTAAAACAGTAGAGGAATTTTTCTAAATCAAAATTGATTCAATTTATCTTTGCACGATCATGTCACAACGATTAAATAAGTTAGATATGCTATCTATTGAAAAAAAAAATCATAAAAAAGAATAATGATATGGTTATGATCACTTTTATTGCTAAAAATACAAGAATAGTGATAAGTGATACTCCTCAGTTAATTTCTGTATGTTTTATTGGTCAATGAGGACAACATTTGAGCTGGTTCAGATGTGTCATGGAGCATCTCGTTACAAATAACGACAAAAAGCGATAGATAAGAAGGGTGAGGAAGGAGCTTCTAAAGTTCCGTTTGTTAAATTTCTTCGGATTATGGAATTCTTAAGGTAATGGAATTAAAATAGAATTCGTAATATCAAGGGATTATTAATATCACGTCTGAAACTCACAATCATGTTTGTTTAGGACTCGGGATTAGACTAATAGTTCATGACAAGTGTTTGTTTGTAAGAAAGAAGATGGGACTAAAAATCATAATTTCTAATTTTGCCCTTTTATTTTATTTATTGTGTCTTTTGATTGACCACCTACAAAGTTTGTTTTTTACTCTATTTTTTTCAAGACTTAATGGTTGTGATCTACAAATTTACTTTCTATTTCATGAAACAACAAAATTTATAAAACCTGAAAAATAAATATTTCTCAAAATATGTTTCAATTTATCATTTTTAATAGTCTATTAAGTATTTTGGGCGCCTCTTTATCCTCACATAGTATGGAACCCAAGACACCATTTTCTAAGAGAAAAAATACTTCTTATATTTATAAGGAAAAAACCTACAGATATAAGATGAACAATAAATAAACTTGCCTTTAAAAAAGATAGAATATATATCTAGCTATGCACGATTAATTGCATATCATGTTCTTAATAACAGTTTGATTAAAAGATGCTAAAAAAAAATTTTAAATTGTGTATGTTCTTAACCTTGATGCATAATGTTAGAATTTAAAGACTAAAAAAGTAAATAAATATTTCATCAAATTGTATGATTTTATAAACTAATTTAGAGACCAATTTTTTTTTGTCAAATAGATAGATAGTATACAATGCTACGATCACCTCTTACACTATATTTTTAGCAATTGCGTTTATTTATTTTTCTCTTGGTTATCACAAGAAGAATGCTAAAACACAAGGACTGTTTGGTCATTATGTGAGAGATAAGGCAGACTCGACTACCAAGAACACCTCCCCCAAGTCTTTATGAAACCTCCTTAATTTTCAGACTCGTAGTCCATTGGGTTGTATAATCCCAACTCAAATGTGCAAACCAAACACCCATTTAAGGAGTCTATCAGATTAGCAATCTAATCTCATGTGCTAAGAGGATTATCAAACATAACCTAAATGTACAAACTTTTATGCTCAATACACCCCTAAAAATTAACTTCAATTTTTTTTTCATTACAATCTTAATTTCCAGAAACCAAAATTTGCTCTAGACACCTACTTTACACAAACTACCTCATACCTATTAATAAAACAAAAAAACTTTAGGCACAATCTCATCCTTTCCCCCTCGTTATTTTCCTTTACTTTTGTCGCTCAGCCATCAAATCCTGTCTCATCATCATCACCACACCAATTTGCAACTTATCCTCTCATCCAAGCAAATCCCTGTTGTGGACCAAAAATAAAATCTTTCATATATTTTAGACATATACCAGCACCTTTCTAACTTGAGGTGCACCCCTCATCTTCCTCTCAAGTCCTCTCTACAAAATTCTACAAAATTTCTATCAGCCCTCAGCCTCCCCACACGATTCGGAAGAAACCGAATGTTAGAGTGAGAGAGACGACCATTTTAGAGAGAGAGAGTTCGCCGGAGGAAGAGGAAAAAGAAAGGAGGAGAGGAAGAGAAAGTCCAACCGAGATTCTCCGCCGTCGACCCACAACCATTCCAATCGAAACGGCACCGTAAACTTCGGAACCACGTAAGTTCATCTCACCCGAGTTCTAATATATGTTTTGGCGAATGCTCAAAACTCCACGGAGTTCCACAAACAAAAAGGGGATAAAAAAAGGAGTTCTATTTATACTAATGTGTAAATATGTATAATTCCTATATTATGTTTTAGACCTGAATGAATAATTACAAAATTACCATTTTTAAAATAATTACTAAACTTCCTTGTTTGTAAACTTATGAAACTGCCTCAGTGGTATGTAAATTTACCAAATTACCCCTATTGTTTCAAAATTATAATTTTGCCCTAAGAAATTATAAAACCTCATTTTAATCTCGGTAACTAAATAAATTATGTTATTAACATAATAGATTATAAATACGTATTTGAATTTTATACTATTTCGAATTTATAAATTATGCCTTAAAATTGTTAATTCACATTTTTGTCCTAACTTAGATTAATTAAATAATTGCACATATTATATTTAGGCTATAACTAATCCTAGGGCTTTTTAGAATTATAAATTACACCAGTTTAATAATAATTTCACAAATGTCAATTAAATTTAATTAAAATATACCCTAGTTGTTTTATAACTATACAAGTAACCTTACGAAATTAGTTTTTATAATAAATCCTAGACTTATAATAATTATATAAATAAACCTAGAGTACTTTAAATTCACAAATTATTCTATTATGTTAAGCCTATTATTGTTAATTCAAGATTTCGATAAAGACAACTTAACCCTAATATATATCATAACTTTACTGGGCATTATTATTTATGTACACATTCAATCTATGTCGAAGTAATTTTATACTTAAGTTGTGTCATTTTACATGGTTCTACGTAGTTATCTTTTGAACACGAAATTCCGCGCGCACCCACTACATACCTTTAATTATAGTTATTTATTCATCTGAACATGAGCATTTTATTATTTATGTCATGATCTAAATATATTATGTTCTTATTATTGTTAAATCATTTTGATATCGGGAAATCACATGAATCATATATACAACATGAGATTGAAAATCTGAACAAGACCTAAAACGACGTCTGTTTGGAGTGTTACCAAAAAAAAAAAAAACTGCACCCAAACTGCATATATATACTTATTACTTACCAGTTAGCTTGAAAAGAAACCCAAATTTGTGTGTGTGCGTGCGCGCACTAGAGAGAGAAGAAATTAAATGAGAAGAAAACCCAGATTCATCCTACAAGCTTATTGAGTCCTATAGGAACCTTAACAAGAAGAAAACCCAAATTTAGTTGCGTGAAGGATGAAATTAAAGAAACTCGAATCCCAAACTAGCTTGAAAACTTATATTATGATCTAAAAAGGAACAGAATTAATAGAGATTGATAAACCAAAAGGGGATTAGAAGTTCTGAAAAGAATTTATGTAAACATAGGGCTAAATTGATGCAGAAATGGTGATCATGAGGCGAGGAGATGGGAGGTGGTTTCGTAGTAATAAAGATTGCGAGCAAGAGCGAAGACATCGACGGTGGTAGCGAAGACACCAGGGGTATTATGTGAGAAAGAGGCATATTTTGAGAGGGCAAGGGCCAAGGAGAAGGGTCGTCACAGAGAGAGAGAGAGAGAGAGAGAGAGAGATGCTTCAGCATGGTGACTTTGTTTTAAGACTTCTGGAGTTTTGAGTTTTGGGCACTAAAAGACGTCATTTTGGTGCCGTACATGCTATAGTGCATGGGCGCACTACATTCCTTGGATCCATGGGATTATGGTGGTCGTAAGATGAAAAAACTTTAAAAAGTTATCAAACAGTGACATTAACCAAGACTAATTCCTAAATCATGGTGCCGAGTTTCAAAATGATAAATTTTGTGTTCAGTTGAGTGTTTCTGAAACGATTTTTGAAAAAAAAACTCTGAAATGTTGTTTGGTATAAGTGTTTCAAAAAATATTTAACTCTTGAGAGTTAAATTTTTTTGACGTTTTCGAGGTGCTCTCTTTCTCTCTCTCTTTTTTATAGAAAGATGAAATTGTTTAGGAAAAAAATAAAAATGTTTGGAGAAAAATTTCTCAAACAAGTTTTCAAAATATTTTCAGAAAATATTTTAGAAACTTCTAAACGAACACAGCCAGTGCATGATATCTATAAAACTAGTTTCGAGTTTGGATTTTTCAATGCTAAAGGCGATGATGAACCTACATTTTGGTCGGGAACACGAAAGCTTTGGCTTATGATCGGTGGTTGTGGTGATTACGGGAGGCGGTAAGTTTGTGGTGGAAATTTGTGACGGAGAAGTCGTGTGGCAAATAGAGAATGCGATGCTCGACAATGGAGGCGACAGTTTTGGAGGAAGGATATTTGGTGTTGCTTGGCGACACCAGCGAGGTCCAAAGTTATAAATCCAGTACCGTACTGATCAGTACGTCCATACCAGTCTCATAACGGTACCGGACTACCAACGTACCATTCCGGCCACTGTTCCAGTTGATACTGTACGGTACCGGTCTAATTTTTTTAGATAATTAGACATAATTTGAGACTAAAATTATCCCATTTTAAAGTTGTGGGGCTTTATCTTATATGTACAATGTGATTTTTGTTAAAAAATATTATTTGAAAAATGTATATTAATTTTAGCAATAAATTCGAAACGGTACGTAGGTACATACCGTATCAGTAATAAAATTGGTACGATTGCCAGTACGAGATTGATAACTTTGGCGAGGTTGTATAGCGGAGCTTTGATTTTTCTACGGATTGAGAGAAACTCCGCAAATAATTTATCATCTTCTCTCTTCACGGAGAAGATAGCGCCAATGGTTTATGGGGAGAGAGAAGATGAGAGATGATGTTCACCATGTTTTCATAATTATTGTTGGTAGTTATCATCTTTTAAGTAATTTTGAAACCGTGGACTATGAACATGAAGATTATTTTGAGTTCCAACTACAGTTTGGTAATTGTTTTAAAAAAATAATAGTTTGGGACGGTGTACTGAGAATATGCATGCATTTATAACTTCCTTCTCAGAGCATCCGCACCAGTCTCCCAATTTTTTCTCTAAATTAGAGAGAAAATCTCACTTTTCTATTTTAGGAAGTCATATTTTGTAATGTCTCATGCATCAGACTCTCTATTTTATCCCTATTTTATTAAAATATTTTTTTTTCCATTTTATATTTACTTCAAATGTTATAAGGGAGGAGAAAAAAATTTTAAAAAAATGTTAGGAGTGAATAGTGACACCCTAAAACTAGGGAGTAACTATTCATTTTGGAGAATAGGGAGGAGGGATAGAGAGGCTGGTGTGGGAGTTGTTAAGAGGATTTACTTCTCAAATTAGGAAAGAAAGGGGTTTGGTGAGGTTGATGTGGATGCTCTCAGAAAGCCAAAAAAAGAAAATGTTTCCATGAAAGGTGGAAACCACCGGTGAAAATCACAAAATCCGTCTATAAGACGAAGTTCTCTAGAGATTGCGATTTTCCTGCCGCCGACTCCCATCAATCCCGACCACAACCCTAGAAGGTAGGTGAAACTCACATCCTCTTCTTGGGAATTGCTATTCGCAATCCTTGTGCGATTTCCTTGCAAATAGTCACTCCCGTCATGTGATCTTTGTGCAATTCCCTACGCCTTTCCTTGCGAATAGCAATTCCTTTATTCTTTCATGATGGCAGGGGCTCCACTACTATTCTTGGTTTTGTCAATTATTGCTATTCAATCTATTCTTCCTTTTTCACTTTCTGAATCTCATCCGGATATGCACCCCCGCTCCCCCCCACCCCCAATTGGTGTCCTTTCTGTCATTCACTTTCTCTTATCTTACTTTTGGTGTCTTGTTTGTCGGATTCTAATTCACAATTGAATTTAAAGAAAAGGCAAAATGTTCATCTTTATCCCTAGACACCTTTGTTGTATACTTTTTGTTATTATTGAACCCCCCCCCCCCCCCCCGCATTTGACCAGGTTTATCTTCTGTCCCTTCTCTAGACCTTCCCCAAAGGAAATTTGGTTGTAGGGTATTAATTGTTTAGCTACTGCTGATGACATTTTAAAGAGGGATAAGTAATAGATTGACAGTCTCCCCAACACAGACTTTATCAATACTAATCTTCCCTGAAGGGGCATTCCCAAATACTTTAGAGGAAGTGAAGAATATTTGTACCGTAGTATACCTGAGCATGATTTGACGGACTCCTCCTCCCAATCCACTTCACAGATAATAGATTTCTAGTAATTGATCCTGAGCCCAAATATCACTTCAAAGCCTACAAGTATTCTTTTAATAGTCCATTTTTTGGTGTAAAGTATTTTTTTACTTAGGTAATTATTATTTGGGTAAATTTCACTTACTTTCCTTGCTGTTTCTAACAATTATAGATACCTCTCCTATAGTTTTCAAAATTGCACTCACCTCCCCTGTAAGAAACGGAGTGTAACAGCTGTTAACTTGCTTGTGGCTTTTACCATTATGCCCTAAAGGATTGTTAAGGATAGAAACTACTAGAACTGCACTGACCTTTCTCAAATAAACAAATGGCTCTCCAAACCCCACTCATGACTCGTGTACTCTAAAAAAACTAATATTAGTAAAACAAAAAAAATTCAAAGCAAATAGTTATTCCTTGAAATTTTATTTTGTTACTTATTTTGACTAACATAATTAGATATTTGCTTTTTAAAATTAAAAATATATAGGGTTTTAAATTTTATATTTATTCAGTTTCTCTTACTTGTTGGGATGAAAAATGTGATTTTAAAATTTAATTTTATTCACGATTTTAATTTTGTAAAACAAGTTATAGTTGGCTGTAAAGTTATAGAACAAATTATTTTATTTTTACTGTAAGATTACATGATTTTTATAGTGGACAACTATAATTACGTTATTGGAGGATGTATTTAAAATCTCATCACCAGAAATAAAAAAATATGACCAAAAGTCCTAAAAAGTTCACCAACAACCAAAAAAAAATTAAAAATCTTACATTTTATAACAACACAATTCTTTTTTACAGCAGTATAATTTGACCTAATTTATTCAAATTTATTTTTGAAATTCCAATAAATTTACAACAGCACAATTATTTTTTTGTGAAAATTTAAATACATGGTATTAAAATATACAATTATCATTTTTTTCTATATTAAAATATTGTTTCTAAAGATAATTTAAAAATGTGTTTTTAAAAATTAAACTTATTTTAAACTTATTTTTTCTATTTTTTTGTAAATTTATATACAACAATACAATATGTACTTACCCATAAATACAAAAAATATATTTCAGTTTTGTAGTTCTCGATTGAAAGTAAACAGTATTTTATATTTCTTAATTACCAATAGAAATTTATCTCAATTTCGTGATATGCTAACTCTTTCATTGGTCATTTTGTTTTTGTTTTTAACTCCATATGTTTTTTATTCGTAGTTCATAAAAAAAATTTTTTATTTTCGAATTTTTTTCACGAAATTAACTATATCTCAAAGTCTTAATTTTTTATTTAATTTGGTAACCAATAAATTCAAATAAGGATAAAAAATAATTTAAAAGAAAAGTTAGGCCAAACTTTTATATTTTGAACGTGTATAAATTGACCATATATATTTGGTGTGATTAAATGATCTAGTGTACTAATCATTTGTCTTGACAAAATGACTCTAGAAAGTAAAAAATGTATAACGAAAAGTCTTAAAAACTTCACTAACAACGGAAAAAGTTTAAAAATCTTACATTATTATTATTTTTAATTTCTTTATAAACTTAGATTTTTTCAATTTCGGTTCTTATTATTATATTTTTCCAATTTTTTTTGCCGAGACAAAAAAATTATAATTGAAAAAGTCATAGAGATGGAAAAAATTATAATTGAAAAAAGATTAACTTTTTAAGTCATGACGAAATTAAAAATTAGGAGCAATGGAAAGAAAAATAAAAAAATAACTGAAAGAAATAAATTAACTTTTGTAATAGCTTAGGACTGACAAAAAAATTAAAAACATTAACCGTAAAAGTGTTTACCGGGGCGTTAACTTGGGGGCAAAGTTGTACCAAGAAAAGCTTTTTCTTTGCTGACATCAGCAATTGGTTTAAGTGGCTAACGGAAATTTAACAGATGGGCTTAACTGAAGCTAAAAATCATAGTAGAGGGGAGATAAATGCAGTTGCAGAAACTACAAGAGAGGTATCTATAATTATAGAAACCTCAGGGGAGGTAAACGAAATTTACCCTATTACTTTTCTCCATAGGATGATAGAATAGGGTTTAATTGTGGTTAGAATTTTCTGGGAGGTGGATAAGCAGCCGCGAGGAGTTCCTGTTGATTTTCGGAGGTAAGTTTCTTTGATCTCCATCGGCTCTTCTTCTTTATTTCAATTGATTTTCGATGTGTTCCGTTGTTATTCGGTGATGAGGTATCAAATGTTGAGATCTCCCATGTGAAAACAATCCCCAGGAAAATTTTTCTCAAGTAATGTTCCATTATATGTGTATGTGATTCTCCGATTCCTACCAAGTGGTATCAGAGCCTGAGTTGAAGGTTTGAGTCGTTCGAAATCTCTCCGTCAAAATTGTCGAATTTTCGAGTGTGTCAAAAATTGTTTTTGACCAGTGGGTTGTGTTCGTCTTGTTGATACGAGTGCAACGGTAGCTGGAACAGCTCAAACGGAGCTAGGGGTGAGCCACACCTTCCGGTTGAAGTTGGAGAGTGAGATTCACTCTCGGAGGTGTATTGCACTCACTGACTGGAGGTAGAAGATGATGAGTCAGCGCTGACGTCATCAACTAGTCAGCAGGTCAAACACAGTCATCAGCCAGTTGACTGCCACGTCACAGATGCGTCAGCAGCCACGTCATCATCTACGTGGCCTGCCACGTCAGCACTTGGATTGGGTCAGCCCTGCCACGTCAGCTGGGTCAGCCCTGCCACGTCAGCAGTGCTGTCCAGTCAGCGTGCCAGTCAGCAAAAATATTCCCTTGTGGAAAGGAATATTCCAGAACGCATTTTTTGCAATTTCGGAGCCGTTTTAACTCCGATTTCGACAAAATTATAGTGTTTTTCAGCTAATTCGAGCATTCCGGATCCAACCGTGTGCTCCATTTCTCGAGATTCAGCTTTGGTATTGCGGTGAAGGTGGATTTATAGCCTCTGATGCTATATTTCAAGGTGTTTCAGCAAACTGGGAGTTCGTAGGAGATAAGAGACGTAATTTCTTGCTTTGAGGTGTGCATAGTAAGATGGCGGAGACCAGTACAACCTCCCTGATCCTGTTAACAGCGACCAATTATTCAATCTGGAAGTCTCGGATGGAGGATATGCTATTCTATAGGGATTTGTACGACCCGCTAGAGTCTAAGGGTGTCAAATTGGATAGCATGAAGGAGGAGGATTGGAAGAAGCTCAATCGAAAGACAATCAGGTTGAGCCAACAGTGTGTTAGGCATGAGGTGTTCCATCATATAGCCCAAGAAAAGTGCGTCTACTCCATGTGGATGAAGATGGAGGCAATGTACCAGTCAAAGACATTATGGAATAAGGCGTTACTAATGAGGAGGCTAGTAAATCTGAAGCTCAGTGGCAGAGCACACCAGTCAGTTTCAGGACTTGGTGAACCAATTGGCTAGTGTCGAATTGAAGTTCGACAATGAGACATAGGCTTTATTACTTCTCAATTCCTTTCCAGACAATTGGGAGACTTTGGTAGTTTCTCTCATTAATTCGGTCCCAGATGGAAAGTTGACATTGAGAATGGTCAAGGATGTCCTTTTCACAAGGAAGCGCAAAGGAAAAAGATGGGCATGAACACCGTTATGAACGAAGGGTTACAGGCCAATTTTGTGCAAGGGAGAGGTAGAAGCCAGAGTAGAGCCAACAAAGGGAGGTCCAGTTCGAGGGACCACAAGGAGTATATCTGCTATCATTGCAAAGAGAATGGGCATATCAGGCGGAATTGCCCCAATTATGTAGCAAATAAGGGTGTCAAATTGGATAGTAGTAGTGGCTTTATCAGGTTCCACGTTTATCAGTGAGGATGATTTGGTAGATGCTCTCATAGCAACAACAAGTACAACCACGAGAGAGAAGACAGCCTGGGTGTTAGACTCAGGTTGATCAACCCATATGTGCGTTGACAGGAAAAGCTTCACGAAGTACATAGCATACGATGGGGGAATTGTCTAAATGGCCAACAACTCAGTTACCAAAATTGTTAGCAAAGGGACAGTAAGTTTCCTTATGCTAGATGGAAGAAAGGTGTTGCTGACAGACATCTAACATGTGTCGGGGTTAAAGTAAAATTTGATTTTTCTGAAAGAATTGATGAAAAAGGTTGTAAATTTTTAGCTAAAGGAGGAACTCTAAAAATCCTCAGAGGAGACAAAGTAGTGCTGCAAAGAAGGAAGTTAGGAAATCTGTACAGGTTGGAGGAAAGTGTTGTGACAAGAGGAGCTGCTGTCGATCACAAGTCCAGCTGTTAGGGTGAACACGGAGCAAAGAGGTCGCGAAGATGCATACGAAGCAGGCGCAGGAAAAGTCGCAGGGCCCAAGGCGATATCCAAGCGCAGAGTGGTGGATCCAATAATGTGCGGTGGCTCCAGAAAGTTCAAAAGGAAGCTCAAAGTAATGTGAGAAGGTCGAGTTTAAAAAGCTGTACAGCACATGCGACCACATTGACCAAGAAGAACGTCTCATTTGCTGAAACATTGATCGGTTAAACCTCCGGAATGATGCATGCAAGAAATGGAGAGGTGGGATCACAGTTGACAAGTAAATATTACATGGTAACCCGGTGGGTGCAAGCGCCCAAGCAACGAGGGGCGCATATAGAATGGTACGACGTTGCAAGTGAAGTAATTCTTGCATCAGAAAATTCTGTCAAAACAACACTAGGTATTGAAGGAGAATGGATTTTAAGTGGGACCATTGTAACCCCTTCATTCTGTCCTAAAAATTTTCTGGATGGCAAGATTACTTAGAGCACTTCGGCAGGTGGTGCGGGCACTCCAATGTGACGGTGCAGATTGCTTAATGATAAGGATGAGATTAGTCACAGAAAACCTAGAACCGCTAGAGGCAATGCTAGAGTGGCCGATCCACATAGGCAATGCTAGAGTGATCAATCCAAAGTTAGATGAATTATGAAGAACAGGAAGTCATCCCAGAGTAAGCGAGTGATGTATCTAGTTTCTGGGGTACGGTGGAGCTCGACAAGGAAGGTGCAGAGTGTCAACAGAGACAAGTGTCATACTCTTTATAGACAGTGTGTGAGGTTATCTAATGGAATGAGTCTTTGGTGTGAGCAAAGGGATGCGGAGTTCGTTCTCTGGAACACAAGACAAATATGACGACAAAGTGGCAGATCCGCACCGGTGTGAAACGATAAGTACCGTGCATACTTCACATGGGTCGAGGGGATGATTGTTGAGATCTCCCCATGCAAAAGCAATCTCCAGGAAGAGATTGTGGGCTGCTGCAAATCCTAGGCAAGCAACCATTGTTGACAATTAAGAGATTTGGAAATCTCAAGCATGATTTGGTATATTTCATGTATTTATTGCATTTGTTTATTCCTCTTTGCTTTGCCTATAAATTGTATGCATTGAGTGGTGTAAAGAGTGTGGGCAGTGGTGAGTGGCAAGCCAGAGGAGAGTTAGGAACAAGAGAGTGTGAGGGAATTGAGTGTGAGGTTTCAATTCGAACCTCCTCCTCCGAGAGTTTTTTGTAACTTTGTATATTGTTGATATAGAGTGAAATTTTCTCTCAAGTAATGTTTTATTGTGTGTGTGTGTGATTCTTCGATCCCCAACATCAAGGATTTGTAAAGGGTGAGAATAAAGGAGATTGGTTATGTGAAATCAAAGGATTAAAAGGGGGATTACATCAATTGTGGCTGTGTTGAATAAAATTGGGTCATAAAGTAAACATTATATATCTGAAGTTGCGTGGGTCAAAGAGAAAACAATTGGGTTCAAGGTTCTTTAAAATCAATACTCAGAATGTTTAGTTTGTGGGATGGATTAGTATTTTCGGCAGTGGCCTGGTGTTGTACATCGACTTGCCACTGGCTACGTGTGGTTGTGCACAGTGAACTCAAGAAGATGAGGCAATGTCTTCTGTTATGGTGAATATTAATGGGTTTGGATGTTTTATGCAAATAGGACACCTTTAGCTTTTGGATTGTGGGCACTACTGATGTGGTTTGGTTAATTTAGAAAATGAATAGGTGGTGTAGGTGTCCTATAGTTTATGGATTAAGATATTAGTTTTAGGCTAGGTTAATGTAATTATTTAACAATAGTATTTCTTACATGATTAGATATGTATGAATATTTTAAAATAAGTTAGTGATTCCATATGATTTAATTTTATACAAGATAGCCTCATTCTGCATAGTCGGACTACATTATCTCCAGACTGAGGTAAGTGATTAGGCATGTTATGTACTTTCGAAATCTATTCATTCCCTTAAAAATATTCTTTTAAAAGTTATATTTATTTCTTATGAATTAGAATACATATTTGGTGTTTCGTTGTTTAAAAGACATACGGTTAATGTTCGATGAATTGTTTAATTCTGTAAACTTTGTGAATATTATTTAGAAACATATTTTGGAAGTCTAGGGAAATTAATTTTTTGTGTGTGGGTGACTCTAAGTATGATATTGGATCTAATTTTTTAGTTATTTATTTTACTGACATTTGGTAATATTTGGTATTTGTAGTTCCTCTTGTTGTTTGGTTGGATATCGTGTTGTGATCACTATTGAGATTCATTAGTAGTTAAATAAAACATTGTTTATTTTATTTGGTTGTGGTGCACTCTTATGCTTTATTTTATGTTGATTGCTTAAATTATTTTAAACCATGTTTTAGAAACCTATTGTAATATACATGCTTTGTCATTCACTGAACTTGCAGTTGTTCATTTTTCAGGCAAAACAAGACGTTAGGCAAGGACCTTGGCGGTATCGTGCATTTTTGGTCTCTAAATCGCTTGGCTCCACACTTCATCTCTATCTACCTCCACTATCTCTACCAAACTCTATGCATACTTCAACCTCTCTAGTCTTCTCTGGTTCTTCCTGCTGAACCCTCCAAACATAGAGAACTGGGGGGAAGGACACACAACGTAATGATTCTACTCCATGGATATGGTTAAGTGTAGATACATTGTATGCTTTAACAACTTGAACATAAGTTATGCACCTGTACTGAAGTATTTAATGCACCCATAGCTTTTAATAATGTACATGAAGTTTAATGCAACTCATCATTTTTGTTCCTTGTTCACTTATAAATGTATAATTCGTATTTTTTACTTGTGTTACATGGGCAGTTCAAAATCATGAATAAATTAATTGTAATATCCAAAATGGCATTGGACTCAAAATTACTTAGTGCATGTGTAAAATAACCACAACCTTTGCGTTTCACACTTACTATACTGTTCATGATGATTACCAAATCGTTCGTCTTGTGGCTTGCTATTTAGTGATGTTGAACATGATTGATTGCATTTAATCTATGAGTGAAACTTTGGTTTCAGTCAGACTAGTTTGTGCATTGGTTAAACTCAAAACTGATGATAATGTTATTGTTCTGTCTTAGATGGAAGAGAGTACTCATCAACACGGGCAGATTATTGAGATAAGTGGTGAAGTTTCTGGTGGAGAGAGGAGCCTCGGAGGGAGCAAAATATGTGGAGAAGCTCCTTGTGGATTCTCAGATGTTGTAACCATCACCAAAGATGCAAAAGAACGAGCAGCTTCCATGCGGAAACTTTTCATTGCAGTTGCACTCTGTGTTGTCTTCATGGGCGTCGAAGTAGTTGGAGGCATCAAAGCTAACAGTCTTGCCATTTTAACAGACGCGGCGCATTTGCTCTCGGATGTTGCAGCTTTTGCTATCTCATTATTTTCTTTGTGGGCTGCGGGCTGGGAAGCCACTCCTCGTCAGACTTATGGGTTCTTTCGGATAGAGATTCTTGGTGCTTTGGTTTCCATCCAGCTCATATGGCTACTCGCTGGAATTTTAGTTTATGAAGCCATTCTAAGGCTTATTCACGACACGGGTGAAGTTGATGGCTTCCTCATGTTTCTTGTTGCCACTTTTGGTCTTCTAGTAAATATAGCCATGGCTGTCATGTTGGGTCATAACCATAGCCATGGGGGGCATGATCATGGTCATAGCCACAATCACAGCCACGGTCACAGCCACGATGATCATGATCATAATAGCCACGGTCACATGCATGGAGTGCGGATTACCACGCATCCTCATAGTCATGAGGAGCGCCCAAAAGACGAAGAGCATGGCCATGCTCACGAGGAAGATATGGCTGAACCACTGCTGAAGAAAAGTTCCCATGACATAATCAAACCAAACAATGAGAAAGAAGAAAAGAAGAAAAGGAACATCAATGTACAAGGAGCTTATCTCCATGTACTAGGGGATTCCATTCAAAGCCTTGGAGTCATGATTGGAGGAGCAATTATTTGGTATAAACCCAACTGGAAGATAATTGATCTGATTTGCACCCTCATATTTTCCGTAATTGTTTTGGGGACAACTATTAAAATGTTGCGGAACATACTGGAAGTATTGATGGAGAGCACACCTAGGGAGATTGATGCGACAAAGCTTGAGACGGGTTTATGTGAAGTGGACGATGTGGTGGCTATCCACGAGTTGCATATTTGGGCCATTACAGTTGGAAAGATTCTGTTGGCTTGCCATGTCAAAATTAGGCCCGAAGCGGATGCAGACATAGTGCTAGACAAAGTGATTGATTATATTAGGAGGGAGTATAATATTAGTCATGTGACTATACAGATAGAGCGTTAGTACTCTTCAATGGAAAGAGACTTGGGTTTTTAAGACCATATTAGGCCTGTTTTCCTTCTATGAATGCCGCTGTATTTATTTCATTTTGTTGTTCACTTTACTATGTTATCACGGTCGTGTTGAAGCTCGGCATTGTTTCTTTTATTTGCAAGAGATGATTAATTTTCTTGTTTCATGAGCCTACATGTTCAATTTTTCTCTATGGATGGCTTGTTTAGATTTTGTCCATCAAAGTTGATTTGAGGCGCTCTTTACCAATTGTGATGCTTGGGTTCGATTATTTCCATGTTTCTATTGCTATTGAATGTCTGAATGGTTGTATCTACTTCCTCAATTTTGGATGAGATGTGAGCACTTGAAACTGTCTTATGAGCTATGTTCTATTCTTCACTGTTTATAAGATATGGCCCACATGGAGCATATATTTCTGTCTACCTTGAATTTTATGATTATTCTTTAGCACCTGATCACGATTTTTATGCATGTGGCCACACATATGGCAGAATATATTGTACAGAAACAGCCGTTAGGGGGCTTAGTGTTCTTACTTCCTCGGATATTTAGTCCTGAAAACAAAGACGTCAAGAATGGAGGCGATCAAGATTCTGGTAATGAGACGATCAAGAACATACTGGTGGAACTGGAGCGGTCACTTTTGTATGCCAACATTCTGGTGAGTTAAGAATCGTCTTCTAGTGTCTTTGAGCTCTTTTGGTTATGCCCACCCCTCTATCTAGTTCTTTGTTCTTGCATCTGGACTCTATTGTTTTTCCTTTTTTTTACTTTCTGTTTATCTTTTTTGTTTTCATTGGGTCAATAGTAAAAACCAATCCACCTAACAACTTATCCATTTCAGATCGCATGCTATGTCGCTACTGATATAGGTGTTCATATTATTGTGGTTTTTGCACGCTCTTGTATATTTAGCTTGGATGATATATTATTTTGACTCGTTTCATGCAGGTTTCTCTTTCGGTGTGGGGATCAAGGCGTATTTGTTCCTTTTTAGGTAAGATCTCTCTACAGTTTAAAGTCATTCTCCAAAGCTAATGCATCAAATGAGACTAAGAGTTGAGGGACCTATCATTCGTCCCCAAGCCCTCCCACATCCAGCAGTATATTCCCGAGTTGTCACTTTAATGCATTTGTTTCAGTTTCACTTCATATATTAGCAGCTTCTCTGTTTTCTTTTAAATTACAGATGGACAAATTTTCTTTTCCTAGTATTACTCAGGAGCTTATTAATTTTATTTTGAGGTGTTATCAGTTCCATATTCTGGGCAGTTTTGGCTATTTGAAAGTTGTGATAATTACTTTTTCTACCTCTGCCTTTTTGCCTTTTGTGGGACAAGGCAAATGGTGCCCATAATGTGTGGACTTGGTGATTGTTTTGAAGCAAAAGGATATGGATCTAGTGTACGAGTCCCATCCCTTGCTAGGTGCAGATAAAGGTGTTTGAGGTTCTGCTTCAAAGCTTCAGGCCTGTTTGGAAGGGGCTAAAATAGTAAATGCATTTGATAGTACTTAGAGTACATTTTTGTTTGACACGAGTGTCCAAAACATGGTAAAATATTGAAAATAAAACTAAACTAGACTGGTCTCGGTTTATTCTTTCGAAGCCCAGACTGTCTCATTCAAATCTCCTAGTAGTACGTTGGCGAATTACATATTGGAACGCTTGTTTGGAAATGCCGTACAAACATCTTCAAAACAGTAAAATTATGATGCAATCATGCCTCCATATTTGGAATGCTTTCTAGATCGCACATTCATGTGTTGAAGAAAAGGTAAGTTGGTGCATCAAAGTGTTAGGATGTAATCATGCCTCCATACTTGACAAAGTGAGCCCTCAAAGTGTCCTCAATAATCTCCCTTGAGATCCCTCCCACGAATAACCTATTTCGGTCATTGTTCGTCATTGTTGAACACTTAAAACCCTATAAAACAAGAGCTTTCAAGAACCTTACAACCCCAAAAATAGAGAAACACTCTGTTAAAAAAACCCATAATCATAAAACCTCCACTCAACCCTACAATTCATTATGGCTTATTGGGAAAACTATAGAATTAAATAAACCTAAACTCATAGTCTCATGCTACTGTTATACACGCGGGTGAAATCTTGGAGAGACTATTGTAGGGAAATTTTTTTGAAGTTATAGGTTGAAAGGGAAACTAAAAGTGGGAGTTGTACTTGCACACCTTTCGTGCCTATCTATTCTAGTCAAAAGTAGCATCCAACACCCAAATGACTCATAAATTTCATCCTTTTTGTTTTTGGATATATTTCACTTTGCCCCTTTATGTTTTGGGCCTGGTGCAGATTGACCACTTATTATTTCAAAACTAACTCATAACTATCATTTAATTGGTGAACCAAAACACACCATCAGGAATTCCGTCGTAATCAAATGAATTTGCAATACATGTGCTCTTCTTGTGACTGGAAATGAGAAAAAAATTGAATCTAATAATGGACAGTACATGTTTACCCTTCTCTTCATCTTCTAACTTGAATAAAAATCTTAATTTCTCTCGGATTTGGAGTGTGACATAACGAGCCAAAGAGCAGCCAACTGAACCTTGTATATACAAATAATAACAAGGCAAATCACATCTAGGCCTTTTTTTCAGAGCTTATTTCCTGTTAAGTTGTTAAGGCAACTTATTTACCTATCCTTTAATCTTGTGGTGGGATTACTTCTTCTTTTTTCACTCCTATTTTAGACGAATATTTTCTAGTAAAAGAATTAATCCTTGTTTGCAATAGTTTAACATTGGATTGCAGCGAATGCTTGTGTAGTAAAATCAGCATTGGGTTGCAACCAATGCTTATCAAGTCAAACAATAGATGCAGTAATGTTGTATGTCATGTTCGGTAAAGTGAAACTTGTGCAACCTTTCCATGATATGTCAAAAAGTTATCTCAAGCATGTCATTATTGGTTGGTGTAGTATGTTACGAATTCATATCCAAGACGAATGAAAGATTTACTAACATCGGAAGGCTTGTGCATGATTTGGATTTTCACATCAGCATATAACTAATGGCCAGCTCATTCTAGCTGGAATCCAACAAATTCCAGCTAGGTTAGTTATGCAACTTGCATATTATACACGTGATTAATTGTAGTAGATATTTTCAATTAGTTCATGTGTAATATGCAAGGTTAATCTCTAGTTTTTTGTAGCCTATATAAGGCAAGTTCCTTGAATAAAAGAGTTGATAAAATATATTCTCAAGTTCCTATTAAATAAAGTTTCCATTCTTGTTGTTCTTGAGTTCAAGTTTATCTTTATGATATCAGAGCATTTTAAAGATTCATGTTTCATTTAGATCTTGTAACAAACTACTTCAGCAAATTCGCAAAATCCATTGCAAGGAAATTTGGAGATTAAAAATGGATTCTCAATCAACAAATTCAGAAGCTACATAAAATCAAGTATCAATTTCTTTGCCCTCCTCTTTAGTATTTTTGGTTTCAATTTCCACAGCCTAATCACAGTGAAACTTGATTCAAATAACTACATAATCTGGAAACTCAAGTCCAAAATGCAACAGAGCCAAATGGACATGTGGCTTGTACAATCTCATCAATTGGAGCAAATTCAAGCTTAGCCTTCAGCTTCTGGATCTGATCATCAAATTGTTAAGCCTTCATCTTGGCAAGTACTCGGCTCTCTTTTCAGCCCCAACTTGACCTTCTAGATCGACAGCCTATTTGCTTTAGCCTTCACAGATTTCTCCCATTGAGCTTGATTTGCTTCCCTAGCAGAGGTAGCTTCAACCATGCTCGAATCATGATCCTCAGCCACCTTTGATACTTCACCCATGGTCAGCTCCTTTATTTTTTGTAAGAGCTTTCGCTCCTTGTCAACCATCTGAGCTAACATGCCTAGGCCTTCCATGTAGACCTAACAAGGATGAGACACAAACAATCAAGTTGAAATGAACTAAGCAATAAACAAGCAAATCAAAACAGATTCATCATTAGCTTACTTGGCTTTTAAAAAGCATGAAGTTTCGAGCCAAGTATTTGGAGGGAATGCCATTCACCTACATGACATCATTCCCTCAAACGTGGCCCATATGTTATGTGTTGCTCTCAGGTTAATAAGAATGTTGTCTTCAGGCAACGGGGATGGAAAATTGAAAGGATAGGATAACCCTATTTCTAAAACGGTAATTAGTTGGGCATCACCAATGAGCGAAGCGCTCTAGCAGATAGACATTTCAGGAGCTAGAAAAGAGGAGAGTGGGCCAGCAGACCTCACTTGCTCGGCGCTCGACAGGGCCAAAACCAGGCTCTTCAATAGCCCTCTTAGCGATAGATGCAGAAGATACTTGATGACCTTGGGAAAAGTCTTGAGCAATGCCCTTCTTGAAGGCTGGAGCAACGTCCCAATTGGCCCCTTTAACCAATCGACAGCAAGGTGGGATGCCATTATTCTAGATCTACGTCCACCACCTAGCGCCTTGGACGCATAGCTACATGCGCCTCTTAAATGTAGCACTACCAGCCAATAGAACAGCTGGTTGCTTTTGGCCCTCAGTTTTCTTAGTAGCGTAAGTGGGAGGATTCATGGCTGCATGAAAAAAATAAAATAACAACAATCAGTACAAATAATGACATGTAGCTATATCAACATTAATAAAAGGGCTTACTTTTGGGGTTGAGACCCAACATGCATGCATAAAGGAGCTCGAGGATCGCTAATAGAGAAAACACATTGTTGGGTCGATCGGCCTTACGATCGTTGATAAACTCCTCGGCCCTCTCTACAAGGGCGGGCACTGCAGAAAAGGGAAATTGGGTGGGATTCTCCCATAACTTATTAACTCGGATCGGAGGAGAAGGCAGGACTTCCTCAACATCGAATTCCTAACCATGCCGCTAGCAAAGAAGAACTTTTCTTTCCAACCCTTGTTAGAGGAGGGCATCCCAAAAATGCGATTGCGGTCATCCTGCGACTGGCAATATCACCATCTAGCATCCTCCTTCGCCTCTTTGAGGTAGTAACATTACCAAAAATCGGTGACCGACACATCTTGTTTTCCCATTCTTGAACGTCTCCATAAAATCAGCACGAGGATATCAGCCTCTACTGGCCCAAAAATCAACGACCACCACTTCTTTGGGAAAAGTGAAGGTTTGAAAGCAGCCAAAGAGGCTTTGAAATGGCCAAAACAAAAGAAGAGTAGCTACCAATCCCAACTGTTCGGCTTGTGGGAAATGGAGGGTTGAGATCCTAGCACGAGGGTGCATCTAAGAAGCCTATCTTGGTCGTTCGACGTGAAGTAGAGCAAGCCATCAAGATCCGAACACGTAAGTAGATATTCAAAAAATGCCCTTATAAGCGTTTGACGTGAGAAAGGCTATTAAATGAGATGATGACACTTGTCACAATACAACGAAAAGCCTGCAGATGAAGGGACAAGCATTAAATGCAAAAGTAACCACCGCTCTTCGGTACAATCGGGCGCTCAGCGCTTGGTTACTTTTGTCGATCACTCATTACTCATTACAATAAAATTGGTTTATAATGATGAAATAATTTTGTCACAAAAACTATATTTTTCATCGCTAACCCATTAGGCAACAAAATTTTTCGTTATGAACTTTTGTCGCCTATAGTTTCACACAAAAAAGGTCTTAGCGACGAAAAATAAAATTCCTCACCTAATATGTTCTATTGGCGACAAAATATTTTGTCACCAATTGAACATATTCGGCGAGATATTTTTTCATCGCCAATATCGGATTTTAGAGACGAATTATTTTGTTGATAAGAAATACATATTTGGGAAGAAATTTTTTCATCACTGATATCTAGTTTTAGAGACGAAAGATTTGGTCTCTATCCGTAGTCATTTCGCGAGAAATTTATTTTTGTCGTTAGTAACTAAATTTGGCGACTACTTTTTTCGTCGCTAAATTGTATCGGTTTTTGTTGTAGTGACTCAATCACTCAACAATAACCTGCTCAATTCAATAGCCGCTCAACTACTAGACACACATCTAAGTATTATTTACGAACACACAACCTCTCGGCTAGAGTTCATTCCGCTCAGCCAGGGCCGCATTCTGCTCGGTCAGGATCCATGCTGTTCAGTCAGAGAGAACTAATCAAGGAACCTACTCGATGAGATCCTGCAAATGGAACCTCTGAGCTCTCGAAATTTCAAAGATGAAGCACTCATTTAATGACCCACAAGTCCATCAAAAATCCATCCATCCTCCACCCTATATGAGGGTTTACAAGGTTAATGATTAGGGACACTTTCACAACTACCACTCATACTCTTGCATACAAACTCTCTCAATCAATTACTAACTTGATCGTCGAAGTGTCTTTGTTAGAAAAATACCCCCTGATCCTATGACTTGTGTGCAGAAACCATCACAAGTACGAAGGCAACCACCAAATTTTCGAAACCATCAGAATCAATGATTATGTTTTTGTTGTTCTTGTTTTAAACGTCAATATACTTCATAGTGTTATCTTTGTTTAGTGCGAGACAAAATAATTGATCGTGCTAAAAAATAGGCCCTATTTGGGTCAGTTTCAGCTATTTCTACTGGCTTTAAGGGATTCTATTCCGAGTCATTACTTGTATTAACCCCAATAATTGGTCTAGCGATCAAGACTTGAGACTTAGGAGTTTGCTTTCTCTCTTAAAGTCTTAAGTTTGAAACTTGCTAAGTGCTATCAACTTTTATATAGCCAATCCATACAAGACTTTGCTATAGTTTTAATTGGGATCTCCACAAGCGAAAATTGTCCCAAAAATTAATCGATGTGAACATAAATTGATCTGAACACTAAGAATTATATAAGAAAAAGTATTTCTAAATCTAAGTGTTTTTCAACATGACAAACAATATCTAATCGTAACTTTGTAATTAATTAATAATTATACAAAGCTAGTGGGTAGGGAATTGAATCCCGAGATCTGGTCACGTGTTAGCTAGGTCGCAAATTGTTTGACCAGTCTAATGCGTGCGAATATTCGATAATTGCATCCAAAATTATTATATTTCCATAGTTATGTGAACAAAAGCCCCCACACTTATAATCATTTAACTAATCAGTCCTTTTTAATTTTAAATTCGTTGCATGTGATATGAGATTTGAACAAGTCGTTTGGTTGGACGAGGATCACAAAAACAATTTGTCTGCTTTATACAATAACACATAATGCTTTACTGGCGTTGATAACTTTCCATATTGTTTGGGATGTGTTTGGATCGAATTTGTAGCTGAATATTTTTAATTGAATTATCTATGTTCATATTACTACACAACGACTTTAATAGTACAAGTGGTTCACAAACTATATCTCAATGACTTTGACTTTACATTTTGGGACTTCTAGGGGCTAGGTGTGTCTTTAAGCTTTTTTTTTTTCATATTTCAAACCGAATCAATTTATGCGCACCTCGACTAATTTTTTAGAGACCAATTCTACAGTTTACTAACGGATAACCTATTTAAAGTCATGTATGGACTAACCCCATAGAATGATAGCACATGAAAAGTTTTGAACCCAAAACCTAGAAGTAATCCTATTTTTAAGTTTCAAACATTAACCACCAGGCCAGCCCTTTAAGGTTGTGTCTTAAAGCTTTTAGAGAGGGTTAGTAAATGAGTTGAACAAGTTGAGCAATTGATAAGCTTTTAGAGAGGGTTAGTAAATGTGTTTAAAAAAGTTTATCAAGTTTGACTTGACTAGTCGATCTCAAAAGATTATTAATTGAGATAATTACGGATTAATGTTCTGTAATTTGAATTCTATAGACATCATAGGCAAAACGAGCATGTAATAAATTGTTTAAATATTTCAAAATTTAATAATTTTAAATAATTAAACTTGATTTTTTTTATACTAACCGATCTTGAAAGAAATTTTTATTGAGCGAATCTAAACTCAAACGACTCAATTAACTTGATTCATTTATCAAACTTATTTTTAGCGGGTGATTTCATATTCGGACATCTAAAAAACAATGTCAATGTATTTGTCACAATTTTCTTAAATTTTGAATAATTTTGAAAGCTACTATTTTGAAAAGTAAATAATTCAAATTCCGAGGAATAGAGTTAAACTAATTGGACTACAAATTGACGGTGCATGCCATAAGTAGAGCACAAACTTCAACTAATTGGACTACAAATTAAATATGAACCTACTTCTTGGAATTTGATACAACCTAGGGTTGGGCCTCATGCATGCTCAGGGCTAGCCAAGTTTCATTATTCACCGCGAATGGTTTTTGTTTTTTGTAATACATAACTCAGTGTGTTTTGATTAATATGCGCATTTTTCGATTAATTTTTAAAAATTAATTCTATCATACATTAACTGGTTTCTTATTTTAAATGAGGGCAAAGTTCTGTATATAAATTTTCTCATAAAACAACTGAGAGATTTCAAACTTAAGAACTTATGGTCTGTTTATTTGGATATAAGAATGTTGTGATAGGAGATGAAATATCAGAACCCTACAAATCCATTATTTGATGTGTTTACTGAACATGAGATTAGAAATTTGATGAGAGATTATATCTGCCAAAAAACAAGATATGAAATAGCAGGAGGGGTTGGTATTCCAAATCACTTAGGATAAAGTGACAATAACAAAATTATCCTGGTAATTCACAAAAATCATAACAGTCATATTCATATAAGGATTTTAAAAAAAATTAAACCCTAAACTTAAATTATTTTTGAATAAGGATTTAAAATTTCTTTTTTATCTTGAATAAAACACTCAAATTTTTATTTTTGAATTATTTTTGTTATAATCGATTTAGTTTTTATTTTTTACTTTTTAAATCTCTCTGGTTAGTAGCAATGATAATTTAAATAATTAACATAAATCTAATACAAATTTGCAAAAGACAAAGGATTTAATTGATATTATTTATAATTTTTTTAGTATTCTTAATAAATTCGATTTATTAGTTACAATTATTTATTATTTATTATTTATTCAAAGAACTTAATATAAACTTTATATATTTTTGGCGTAATTTTTTTATAAAGTTAAATGGAATTTCATAATATTTAGTTAAGTAAGTTGTAAAATAACTTTATTAGCAAAAGAAAGTCTTGATTATCCTTCATAATTTAATAGAGACAATCTTGAAATTAAGTATATTTTCATTTATTTATAATTTTTAGAAATCTAAATAAGCAAACAAATTAGAGATTAGAGATTAAAATAATTTTACTTTTTAGATCAAATAAGCAGAAAAAATCTAAATAAGTAATTTTATATTTTTTTAAGAAAATAAATTAGATAAATTATGAATGTTAACAAACTAAAAAAATATATATGACAGTTCTCTTAGTTTAAGAAGGATTATTTAAATACTTAATGCTTGGAGTAAATATTTTTTCGAATTATATGATTTGTGTTAGAGATTACTTGGACAAATTATATTTTACTAATTATATGAGAAAGTGAATGATTTAATTTGTTATTACACAATTTGTGATTTGGTTTACATAAATAATTGGGACTATCAAAATGTTTTGTTGAATACATGATGCATTTGTTATTATAGAATATTTGAAATTCAGACATTTGTTTATTACAAATTAAAAGTCAACATTTGTATTTTTACTCATATCTTGTATTAAATAAATATGGGCTCATATCATACATATTTAGAAGTATATCCTCAACATATCATATCCGATTTATATCCAAACAAACAGCGCCTTAAGAGCAAATGAATCTTTTTAAGTACTAGGCGTTGACCAGGCCAACCCTAAAGTTTCATTGCGAGTGGTTTACTTCTGGTGGTCTCTTCTTGGGTTTTTATGATCTTCACAATTTTTTTGTCAGCGTAAAATTTATGCTTTTGCTTGTTTTTTTTTTTAATTATAAATTTTCTAACTTTTTTAAAAATAGTTTAAATATTTATTTTCCAAAGTTTGGTAATTTCTGTGGATTCATTTTAGTTTTACCATTGCAGAAAAAGATATGTCGTCGAAAATTGCATTTTCAGAATACAATCCTAGAAAATCTAAACAAATACTAATTTAAATTTTATTTTTTAGAAAATCAGTTCAGTATATAAACAAGGTGGAAAAATTGGAGCTACTAGCCTTGAATGGTCAAGCAGGAGGTTATTAAATTAAAGTGTCCACCACATGCTTGAAGGTACATTTTTATCATTTTTATAGTACTCCACAAGGTAGGGGAAACGACCTTTTGAGCTGTAGATACCTTTTTTTCCTTTTCTTTATTTTCGTATAGAGTTCATGTTGCATCAATAGGATTAAGATAAAAAGCAGCATTTTAATTTTCTATTACATTTTATAACATGACGCAATCTATTTCTCAATCCAAATCAAAGTGTGTGTGTATATATAAACACACACTCCCCGTGTGAATTTACAAGAGAATTTATTTCGTTCTTTAAATAAGTTAAAAATATTCTAAAATTATATAGGAAGTGTAGTGGGTAAACTTCTAGTTACCTAGAGGGTATTTTCGCTCAAGCTTGGCCGAACACTGGATCATCTCCCTCATCGGAAAGCTAATTTGCAAAATAAGAAATCATAAAAAGATCCTTGGCTTTTGGTTTGTGGGAAAAAGCTTTCATGATTAGGTTACTACTCTATCATGTTAAGCTCTCAATATTAGTGCATGCAATAGCGAATTGTTGTGTACTTGTACCCTGGAGAGTGTGCTTCTTTAAATGGAGGCTCTCCCTCAATGAATTCAAGCCTTTCCCAACTTCTAATTCTTTGTTAGAGTCGGATTATATTTTCTGATCATTGGTCCTAACTAGATAAGTTTTATTTGAACTCATCAAATTAAGTCAGACCTTATCCACGCTGTTAGAGTTTGATCTAACTATTAAGTTCTCGTTAAAGTCAAATTGGTTTTGGTTTCTCATCCTTATCCGTTTAGGTCTTGCACCAAATTATTTGGGTCTGAAACTTATATCTTTACTGTTAGAATCTGAATATAATTCTCTAATTACCTTTCTCGAGTTAGCACACATAGACATATGCTCGACAACATGCTCGCGTACTAGACAAATGTTTGTTGCCAAACTAGCTTCTCGCCTAGTTGTTTAGGAAAATCCTAATTAGTGAGAGCATTCTGATCGAAATCTGCCTGGCCGCTGATTAGCGCACTCGATTTTCCTGTTGCACACTCGTTGTCTTTTACTTGGCGTTTGACTGGTATTTTATTTCTTGAAACCGTCACCCGGGTTTCAGGTTGTCCCATAAGAACTAAGCAAACAAAGACATAGCGAAGCTACTAGTCCGTCCTAGCCAGAGATCACATGGTTCGAGAGTATGCACGAAGTGAAAACGTGTTAGGCACCCACTTCGTCTGATTTGGGGATTGGTCTCTACTGAATATTTATAGAATTTTGATTGTATTCTATGTCAATAACTCATGTTGGAAGGGGAGAACAGTTAAAGGGGACTAATTGTTGTAATAAGTAGACGTTGACTTATTTTTCAAAAGATTTAGTCAAAAATCCATTACAACGGACTTTTAGCTCAATAATTTCATCTCAAACTAAATTACAGACAGAAGTTCTTTTGGCACATAAGTTTCAAAAATACCCTTCTAGTAAACACGCGATAATGTTATTTGTTCGTTAGATATAAAAATAATAATTTTATTAGATAAATTTATTTGTTAATATTTATCAGTTAACATTATCTATCGCTTTTAACAGATATCTTATCAAATAATTTTATCTGTTTTATTATATAACTATATCTGTTAGTGTTTATTAGTCAATATTTTTATCGATTTAAACAGATACCTTAACAAATAAAGTTATCTATTACTTTTCGAAGTAATGATGTTATTAGATAAAATTATATGTTGTATGTTTTCTAATTTGACTAATAGATATATTAAACTAACATATAATGTTATCTGACTCGCCTATTAAGAAAATAACTTTATCTTTTAGTTTTGGAACGATAATTTTATTAAATAAAGTTACCTGTTAGTGTTTATCAGTCAACATTATCGTTTTTAACAGATACATTAACAAACAACATTATTTGTTAGTTTTTGAAATAATAATGTTATCAGATACACTCTCTGTTTGGTTCGACCCGACACTGAGTGCGTCATGCATAACGTCAAAGGTAGAGACGATTATTTTTGTCATCATAGAACACGAGACGGTTATTTCAAACGTTGTGGGTGCACGAAACAGTAACCGCAAACGTTGATGTGCACAAGACTAAGGCGTGTACTAGTATATTTCATCCAACAACACTGGAAAAAATTATTCCAATTACAACTCATAAACGTGCGATGTCTATCACTAACAGTAGAGACTTATATAGAATTCAGATCTTCCCCAATCTAACTTTAAGACCAAGCAGCCCTACTATGGGCCTTTTTTATTTTATTTTCTCAATATTATTTTGATGGTCAAAATTTATTTTTCTAAAAATTAATGTATGATGATTAGATTGTAACTGATATTCAATTACTATGACTTTTAAAATAATTAATATTCTCAACGAAATTTACAAAATCAACATTTCCAAACATTAAAGTGGAACTTAAAAGAGGACGTTGCTATTGAAAGTGAAAGTTATGGAGCATAGATTTATATGCATCAATCCGAAGTCGTCTAATACAAAAAGTAAAATAAATAAATAATCATTGTTTTGCGAAATTCACGTAATACATAAGAGTCTGTTTATTAGGAGTCATAGAAAATCTCCAATATTATCACCTCAGATATAGTTATTCAAGTTTGCTATATTCGGAGTTTGTTTACTTTCTTATACTTCGAATATGATATTCGTGAAATTATTTTATAGCTGTAGAGTAAAATAAAATTATCCTACATTTTTTCTCATCCGTATCTTATTCTTTTTTTGTATCTTCTATCTATTTGCAAAAACTTCATTATTAATTACGAAAATACCATTACAAAGTATAAAAATATTATCTACATACTCATATTTATTATTTTTTTATTCTTAAAAAAACATTCAAACAACTGATTTATAAATGTTCACTAGGCGGTGAATAATGTACCAAAGATACATTAATATCCGTAAAATGTGTATCGATATACATAAATATGCATTGATATTCGTAAAATGTGTATTAATACTCGTACTTGTTTGATATTATGTGCATATGCATGATTCACCGCTTAGTAGACAATGGTTAGCAAAACCCATTCTGCTAATTATCATGTCTATTAAACATTTCAAAAATTGTGACAGCTAAGAAACAACAATAAAGTATGAACAATGCTATTAAGATATCACATTAGACATCTAATTGTATATCATGCCTATATGGTATACCGCACAACTCATAAGATTGACTAAATTGAACAAAACTTATGAGATTCGCCCAAAATATATACCGTATATGTATTATGTACAATTAAATATACAATATAATCATGTACTAATAGATTTATTCATAAAGTATTGTGCTGTTACAAAAGTCCTAAGACAAGCTGTCCAGAAACAATAGATAAATTTCTATCCGAAGAGACAGGGATGACTTTTAAAAGAAGGGAAGACAGCCCTAGAGAACTAGTGTAAATTGAGGCAGCCCCCTGCCCCTAGGTTCTTTCAGAATAAGACAACTAACTTGGTACTTACTGGACAGGCATGGCGTGAGGGTCTTGGGAGATTTTTATTCTTCTTCAAATATTGATCTACCAAAGTTATAGAAAAAGGTGATAAGACATGCCCTTTGCCTTTGGGATTACACACTCTCAACGACTTTTGCAGACCCCCTACACATTTTTTTAGGGTTTTTGTGCTCAACTACCGATACCGTAGGTGTATTGTTTCGATTTCCCACCCCCCTTTCGATGAATACTATCCTTTAGTGCATAATACATTTGTGACCCACTAACAAGTTAGATACAAATCAAAGTTATTTGTACTCGCGAATATACTGACTTTTTATTAGTACGGTATATATCGATATCGGTGTGTATTAATATATCGTTCAATATATATTTCTTAATATTTTATATATATATATATATATATATATATATATAGAGAGAGAGAGAGAGAGAGAGAGAGAAACTGGTACAATATCAGCCGGAAGAGTACAATATCAGACGGATAGAAGGTCGGTACAGTACGAGATAAATAACCCTAATACAAACACTCTTGTCCATAATTTTTTAATTTTTAAAATTTAGAATTTGCAATTAATTAGTTCGCATTAGTCTAAGAGATTTCAAAGTATCATGTACAAGAGTAAATTTCTATATCTATTTATACTTATACTGACGGTCCGTTTATTAGCGGTTAAAATTATAAAAATGGATAGAGTGGATATAGTAAGACAATGGTAGAGTAGAAGTGAAAATTATTATAGAAAGGTGAATAGTTACAAAATGTTTCTTTGAGTATTTTTTGAGGAATAGTGATATAGTAGATATGAGTATGTAGATGACTTTACCGTAATTAATGATGATATTTTTGTAAATAAAAGCAAATATGATAGGAGATAAGGTATGGATAGTAAAATGAGTGTTCAAATTTTATCCCCCTCCAAGCAGATAAAATTTAGACCTCAGATATTATATCCAAAGTGCATAACTACTAACAAACCCTTGATATGACAATTCAATCTAGAATCCAAATTGTATACATCTCGTTTGACTCCTAACAAACAGGGCCTAAGTACATATAGTACACTTGTTAGAATCCTATCTAATTACTAATTCTTATTAACAGTTGAATTTATTTAGAATTTTTCATCTTTATTCGACCAATCTTTAGTAATCCGAGATAGCCCCTAATTTGTCAGTGCTAGAATCTGACCATGGCTCTCTAATTGACATTCTCAGGTCTGCTAATACATGACTCTGGTCCACAACATGATATATGGTGCATATTAATACTATTTTACCACATTGACTTCTAGTCTATTTTTTATTTTTGAAAAAACTCTAATTAGGTTAATTCAAATTTTCCTTCTTCAATTTTCATGACTTAATGCTTTTGTTCATAAGAAAAATCTGTGTACATAGATCATCTAGACACAGATGTATCCGGAACCGTTGAATACACGTAGAGCCCTCCAAGGAAACTAGCCAAGTAGGACAATCGACCCACAAGGCCTCACTCTTAGATCATCCATCAGCAACTCATATACTCTCCATTCACTGAGGAGGTTGAGTTGCTAAAGCCTCCTTCGGAATTCAATGTCCTAAAAGTATAGAAGTATGATGCAAGTATAGATGCCTACACCCATCTGGTGCATTTTAGGTAGATGATATCCCTCTACAACATAAATGACGGGCTGATGTGCAAACTGTTGATACCAGATTTTGCCCACACCGCTCAAGTTATTATGAAAAATGCCATCAAAATGGGTTTAAAAGAATTTGTGCACAAAAAGACTATTTTGCCTTTGCACAGTCCGGGGTTCGGGAGTACTGTTCACGAGACCACTTCATCAAGTCATGAGAACCTCATACTATTGATCAGTACGACGACACGAGTCCAGTGGCAGTGATTGGGGTGAAATCGGACAACGCCGATAATTTTTGATTGTTCAGAACGGGGTCTCGGAGGCACAATTTATGAGCTGATATGTTCAGACATCGAAAAGTACATGTTATTGATCAGCACAGAAACATGAGTCCATCGGCTATATCCACGGTCAAATCTGAGTTCGGTAGCTCAAGAAATAGTATTTTAAAGAATGGTAGCAATGTACCGGTGGTTGTTTGAGAATTAGGTTTGCGAGCCGACATGCCTATAAATCAAATATTAGACTCAAAATGATCCTTTCGTCGATACGAGTCCATTGGCTGTATCCGTGATCAAATCCGAGTTCGTTTGGACGTCCGAAGATTAAAAATAACGCGCGAAGGCATTTTATAAAGCAGTGGCATTTTCATAAATATTAAAGAAGGAGCTGACTCAGCAGTGCGCATCAGCAGATGACGCGCCACCACGCGCGCGTGAGCCTCACGCGCCGGCTGGGAAGCCGTGCCCGGCTTGGGCGCCGTGCCCGGCGGGAATGCCGTGGCCGGCATGGGGAAGATCCAGTGTGACGCAAGCCTTGTACATCAGTGACGTGGCAACCCGCGGTTAGCTGGCATCCACCGCCTGTTTCTCTCTCCTCCACGCGTCTCTCTCCCCAGCTGCCACCTGTTATATGCTTCCCGTCTCGCCCGCACCAGATCCTTCTCCTCCCTGCTGCCACCTGGTACCTCCACTCCCGTTGTGACACGTGTCCGGCTAAAAAGCCGTGCACGGCATTTGGCCCTGATTCGGTGAAGTCGTGCTCTGATGCCACGATGACGTGGCAAATCCCCGTTGGCTGGGAGTCTACTGCTGATTTCTCTCTCTTCCAGCGTGCTCCTCTCACGATCCGCCACGTGTCGCGCCAGGCCCTCGCAACCGCACCCAATCTCCTCCCTCCTGCCGCGCCTTTTCTCTCTCCTCTCACACGCTGACACGTGTCAGCCTCTCTCTCTCCTCTCTCTCGCGTCTCACAGCTCTCTCTCGTCTCTCTCACCGCCTCTCTTCTTCTATAAAAGCAGTACGCACATAACTTTTGGGAGAGGAATTGATTTTTGGAGAGACAGAATTTTGGGAAGAAGAAAACCCGGACAGAAAGGAAAATTTTGGGGAGCGAAAATCCAGAGAGCAAATCTGAGGGATTCTTTGGGAGAGGGAAATATACAGAGACAAACAATTTTTTTAGGAAACCTCAGACAGAGAAAAAGTTTCCAGAGAAAAATATCCCGAGAGCCAAAGCTTGAAAGATTGTCAAATATTTTTCGACTCTGTAGTCGTGGAACATTTGACACCCGAAATAAATTAAGAGTTAGGATTTTTAGATAGGATTTTTGGCCCAAAAACAAGAGGAGGTTCTGCCAAATTATTTTCAGATTTAGAAAGATCCGAACGCGCTATTATATTAGCATAGCTCGAGATAACAAGGCTTTAAAACCCAGTGTTATGTCAGGTTATGGTTTTACTTAGCCGTTCGCGTGTCTTTCTTATTTTTCATGTAACCAGATTCGAATATCAATACAAAGGTATCATTGCAACATCTAACTTTATTTCAATTTTTGTCTTATTTATTTAATTTCTGCTTCGTTTATTTATTTATTTTTTATTTTCTTTTTTTTTATGTAAATACTACGCTTAAGAGCTGATGTTCGCATCTCTAGTCCGCGGTTCTAGAAATTTCTAGTCCGCATTTCTAGAATGTCAGAACATTTTTATTTATTCTTTCTGCTTTTTTTTATGTCAATACTAATTGGGCGTCCGCATCTCTAGTCCGCAGTTCTAAAAATTTCTAGTCTGCACATTCTAGAATGTCAGGATTTAGCCCGCTAAATCACGAAAGTCGGTGTTTGGCTCTGCCAACTACTTTTCTTGATTTAAGCAAAAATCACTTTAAATAAAAATAATACTCCGGCATATCGCTCGATTGCGTCGGCCCCTGTCGGAACTAACTACTAACTTTTCCTTTTCTCCGATCTCCCGTAACTCTTTCTCTTTTTTTTTATCCCTTTCCCGTACCCCGTAACGGATACCGCTATCTTCTTTTATTTTTATTTTACAAAAGGAAAAATTCGTTACTTGGCTAAGTTATATGAATAGTGCTGTTGGTTCACGCTGACACATTATCTATATCACTTGGTTAAAGATCCCGATAATCTCGGAATTCCATAAACACGCGGGTGACATAGGTAGCCCATGTTAGTGTTTTTGGGATGAAAATTTAACGGGCAATGCACGTTATCTTTTCACGACAGAATATCGTGATTGAAGTGACATTTATTAAAATCTACAATTTGGACCGCCAGTGATTGTGTAGCTGTCGGGATGAAGAATTGTAGATAAATAAAACCCAAAAAAAGAAAGTTAACATGATAATCCATTTAAAAGATGGAATCGGGTCATTGTTAAACTTGAAAATTCCTGCCAGGGATTTAAGGTACCTGACACTATGGGAATAGAAACATGACGTGCAGATACCAATTTGCATACCATGTTTCGGTCAAAGTTTAACATATATTCGTTCCAACTTTTTTGCCACCAAAAACTAAATTGCATAAGCCGGGGTCCTGTCCCCGCACCTGTTTTATTTTTTTAATCCAATTGTATAGCAATCACTAGATATTATTTAAATTTGGCCAAGGATAATAAAATAAAATTAATTGGGAAAATAAAGTATCGAAAGGGCGATGTTGGGTGCCTAACACCTTCCCAACTCGTAACAGTGAATCCCCGAACCCATCTCTGTTTTCAAGACCAGTTCTCTTTTAAAAGAGTCATTTTTATAAAAAGAATCGTTTTTCTGAGTTAAAATTAAAATATTTTTCTGAGGGCATCTTCTTCGAAAATGGCCTTAGAGGGTGACTTGACACACCTAAAATTCATGTCAAGTGGCAACTCTGAGTTTTTAAATAAGTCCTAGCTGTTAAACAATTTTCATTAAACGTCGCATTACAAGTCAAGAAATTATTTAGTCCCGTTCAAACAATTCACATATTCGCGAGGGGGGCCGGGAAATTTCCGGGCGCGACACAAACTATTCCCCTCTAGGCTACGGAAGCTTGGTCTCCTATGGTTCGACAAGTTGTCGAGCGGATCTATATCCATCGCCTTTATTGCTTGGTCCGTGATGAGCATTCAAAAGAAAAATGAGACGGATTTCTTACTCAGCCTTTGAAAGTCAGTAAATGAGATGCTTCATCAATATGCAACTCAGTAATTAGAGTTGTTCAACGAGATTCCAGTCATTGTTGTCACTTCCTTCAAACTGGGATTATACCATATAAATGGATCTTTAACAATCTAGTATTGTCTAACTCAGTGAATATGGGCGACCTCATATGCCGAATCGACACGCATTATCGATTGGAAGAAGCAAGGAGTGAACAGAGATAGACAGAGCAGAGCATCCCAAGTCGAGTGTGGGGAATGGGAGAGGCAGTGGTAGAATGAAGGGCATGAGCGTCATAATGCCAAGGGAGAAGAAGAGCCTTCAAATGCATGAGTTCGTCGTCGTTTTGAGGTTTTCACTTTGTTGATATACGCTCTACTAAGCAAGACTGAAAATAAGTCATTCTTCAAATGGTTTAGTGAACAAAAATTCAAAAACACTCAAATGCGGTACTCTTACCACCAGTAGAAAAGGCATTTGACTACCGGATGCATGGCCAGCAAGGAATTTTTGGAAAATCTAGTGGTTGATGGCCAATTAAAGGAGTACATAAATGCTGAGAAGACCAGGGCCGATCCCCCTCGACATCATGAGAGGGAAGGCAACAATGAAGTGAGAGCAATAAATATAATCCATGGCATGGTGGATGCAAATTCTAAGGAACACCTCTGAGCAGGGATTCATAGAGCAACCTTGGCCAAGGAGGTCATGAGACTAATGACAATTGGTTATGGCCTCAAACGCCCACGTGCCAACAACCAAGCAATTGGAGTTATAACCTTCTCCGACAACGATCTCAAGCGGCGATCTTGAAATTTTTGTTATGTTTTTACTTGTTGTCTAGAGTTCTTCTAAAACCATAATCTATAAATATCTAATGCAAAATAAAAAAGAATAATTTTTTAAAAACATTGGAAAATAATTTTAAAATTTGACCAAATATGACCTAAATATATCGATGGATATTAATGCCCCTTGATATGAAGAAAACACTAGTGGATGGTGGGTGGGAGAGACCTGCACCTACCTTGGGAGTTGGGAAATATAAACATTAATTGGTGCAGGTTTGAAGAACAAAATTAGCTAGAGAAATAATTTACAAGCATCACCTGCTCACTTGCAACTTGTAGGGTAAAATGACAAAGACAGCCCTACTTGCCTCAACTCAGTATTTATGGTCAGAGGTTCTTTTGATTGTTTAGTTTCCATTGTAACCCTTGAACTTCATCCTCCCCGAACTAACATGAAGAATAAATAAATAAATTTTATTACAAACATGCTCAGTATTTTTAATACGTTTTATTTCTTGCTGATAAGCGACTTATATTTTTATGCACTCAAAGTCGGACTTGG
The DNA here is from genome assembly GCA_019985065.2 of Arctostaphylos glauca. Lineage (NCBI taxonomy): Eukaryota > Viridiplantae > Streptophyta > Magnoliopsida > Ericales > Ericaceae > Arctostaphylos > Arctostaphylos glauca. The sequence goes on along the minus strand of JAHSPW020000012.1, from coordinate 8,004,387 downwards.
GATCATGTGCATATACACAGTTGTGCATCAAAATAACATCGTTGAAAGTTTGATATAGCAAAAAAAGTATCAAGGTGTCAGAATGCTACGCGATAAGTCTTGACGATTAAATCTATTTTTCTTTTTATGAACTATGATGGTAACACGCAACACCTCCCCTCTTGCTAAGTCCATCACTGCTGTTCACGTTCCACAATAAAGTCTCCATCCATACGAAGTCATGGGTGTGCATATAATCTGTAACGATCCGCTCCCGCCTTGTACAATACTGTCTGCTTTTGTCGCCCAAATCCTATGGACTTCCCAGTAGGTCAACCTTCCCTAGATTGCTCCAAGGTGAGCACGCTTAACTGTGAAGTTCTATTTGGTATTGGCGTCATCACGGCTTTAAAAGGACTTGTACAGGGAAGGTTCATAATCTTATAAATACCATCGAACTTACATCCACCAAACGATGTGGGACTCCCTGACCATCCATCCGGATGTCCCATTGAGACTTCATCTCTCGGACGCCGGCCTCACAACTGACACTACAGCCTGGCTGGGGTATCACATAATCTCTCTTAGCATATGTTCAACTCTCGTGTGAACCACCAGAGAAAAAATATGGTCCCTGTCCAGTTGGCTTATATTACTTCTTCATAATAAATAAAAATTAGAGTCACATAAACAAAATTCATTTGACTATTTATTCTTTACTCCTCAAAGCATCTTCAGACTTTATTCACTGATAATGAACTTAAAAAACTTCTACTAAATATCATAAATATTTATTCTTTTTAAAAATATTTCACAAATCGAGTCCCTTACCACTCTTGTCTAGCTATAAGTTTCCTCACACGCAATATCCCTCCCCACTCTTCGGTTCCTTTTTGCTCTAACAGAACCAGGCCAGAATTCCTGTTTCAGCTCACAACCATAACCCACTCTCTAAAATGGTCCTCCCCCCATTAACCTCAAACTGTTTTTTCCATGACCAAATTGTTCAGTTTCTCCGTCTGGTTGTTATATAAGTAAGGATGGATCTTGGTACGGTGGGTTTGGATAGTTGTATTGCTTCTTCTCTCGCTTCAGATGCTGAGACCAAGCGAAAGTGGTACGGATCTGGGTTTCTGAAGCAAGAAAGGTCCGAGCCTACTACTGAAGATAACATGAGGAGCTTAAAAGTGGCCAAGACTGAGCAGATGCTGAGTTTCTCTTCACCCAAGTCAGAAACTGTGGCATTGCCTAATTACTATCAACATCCTTCAACTACTTATAGTAGAAATACGGGTATTTGACCATTCCAAGGGCGTGGCTCTGTTGAGTCTGTTCATAGCTGTTATGCATGATTTTTTTTTTTTTTTTTCCATTTCGGGGAAAATGGTTTTTGGGGTATTTGCTTAGTGCTTTTTGGAAACAGAGAGATTTGTTATTGATCACTTGAGTTTTGATTCTCTGTACTGCTTTTTTTTCTTTTCCAGTTAAGGCTTTTGAGCTGTGGTGGGGGTTTTGTGGAGCCAATTATGTTTTGACTGTGCATATTGTAAAGATTTTTAGATTATGATGAGAATATGTAAAAGCGTTTGTAAAAATATTTGGATGATAATGCACAAAGTAGATTTTGTGTAAGTATAGTGTTTAAATTTGTATAGGCAATACTAAAAATTCAGCCTGATGTGGTTTTGAAATTATACATACTTGATTTCATTTTTCTACATTCTCTGTTCACAAAAGATTACGAAATTAAAAAATGTAATAATAAGGTGTCCAACCCCTGATTTCTAGGGGTTTTAGATTTTGTGGAGAAATGGGTCTTTTGGGTATTTGCCTGTTAGATTTTGGGGAGAGAGACAGAGAGAGAAAGAGATGTCATGTTTTAGACGGGATGGGTTTGTTATTTGGTCATTTGGTTGCTGATTCCCCCATTACTGCTGGGAGGGTCTTTTCAATGTTCGTCATGTAAATGTATAGTGATTATTTTGTTTCTAAGTCTTTTCAAAGGAACAATGATTCTTTTCCTTCCCCAATTATTGCTAGTTTTTCTGTACAGTCGGAACTGTTAAAAGAGTAAAAAAGAAGAAATTAGAGTGAACCGAAGACAATAAAATACTCATATTAATGTAGCCTGCATAAATGTTGCAGAATCTTGAAAGAATCAAAACTATGGATTTGGATTATTTGGCTTGCTTAGTACTTAGTAGGTACTTGGCTTGCTTAAATATATTGCCTGAATATTGTGATCTTTTCCTGTTCCAGGCTATGGATCTGGAGGGTTGACTGCTGAAAGCATGCAAGGGGTGGTAACAGGGTTAAGAAGCCCTTTCACTCCATCACAATGGATGGAGTTAGAGCACCAAGCTTTGATCTACAAGTACATAAACGCAAATGTACCTATTCCTTCTACTCTGCTAATCCCCATCAGAAGAACCCTTGAATCTGCCGGGGTCTATGGTTTTTCAAGTGGAGCTCTTAGATCTGGTACTTGTAAGTTTTTTTTTTTTTAACTTTCCTCACAATCAAAATCTTACCACTTGGACTAAATTTAAAGGGTGTTTTGGTAGCTAATTATCTTTTAGATTTTGAATTCTGAATTCCACATTGTAGATATTAAAATATAATCATAATCTTTGAAAGTAATTAGATAATATGTGTAGAATAGATTCTTGTAGAAGAGTATTATGTGAAATTATAATAAGAATTTGAAAAGTTAGGTTGTGTTTCGGGCCCTTTTTTGGTTTGGCATGTAGATTGTGTAACTTCTCGTTTAGTATAATCTGTCAATGTATGTATGATGTAGCCAGTAGCTTAAAGTTTGGTCAATAGGTTGATCTGTTATGGGGGGACACCAATCCTCTACAGTTTGTATAATGTTCCCAAACTTATGTCATAAACCTGTTTTAATAATCTTTTATGGGGATACAGAAAACCATCTCCAATCCTTACAGCCTACAGGCCTTTTGGATGGTGAGAAAGGGAGATAAAATAAAGAGTTATGATTTCCCACCAAATTTCACCAAAAGTGATGAGATTAACAATAAAAATTCCTTTTCTTTCTTTATTTTCTCACCATTTCTCCTCTTCTTTTTTTTCCAAATAAGTGAAAGAATTTTTTGTTTCTTTTATTTTCTTTTGTTGGGATGAGAACTTGTTGACTGAATACTAACCTTATTATAGTTTCAAAGTTTTTGATAAATTCAAATTTGTGCACAAGATAGACTCACCCATTGACTAGGATTTGGTGGAATCAATTTTTTGGGGCTTAGTACTGTTGACTTGTGTTTTATAACTTGGTTTTGTTCCTCATTTTGTTGTATTTTTGGTAGTGGGATGGGGTACATACCATCTGGGATACTCCAACAATACTGATCCTGAGCCTGGGAGATGTCGTCGGACTGATGGGAAGAAATGGCGGTGCTCGAAAGATGCTGTCACTGACGGGAAGTACTGTGAGCGGCACATCAACAGGGGCCGCCATCGTTCAAGAAAGCCTGTGGAAGGCCAAAATGGCCATTCCGTCTCTGGACCCACCACCGCCGCAAAGGCTTCTCCTCAGTTGGGATTGGTGGCGACCGGAGGCGGCACAACCAACAGTCTCAACCTCTCGCACCGTTCTCAATTGCAGCACTTGCAGCCTAGTGCACCTAATCCTTGTGCATCTTCACCCCATTTGAACAGGTGAATATAAATGACTCATTTGTTACGTGGATACCTGCAGTTTAATTTGTGGTTTTCTTTGATTCCAATGCGACCCCATATATTGTTTTGTTAGAAAAAGGTTATGGAAAATGGTCATGTGACACTAAACACACACTGCCTTGTACGGTACACTTATCTTTCCACTCCACTCTAGTAGTTCCTACTGCTTGACTCTTTTTTTTGAAACTTCGGTCCCATGAAGTTTTGATATGTGCACATCATTCAATTCTTAAGTTTTGAATTTTGTGTCCCTTGTAGTTTCAATCTATGCACATCCTGCAGTCTTTTGTGGTTCGGGTGTTTTTTTGGGTGTCTCAACAGTTCTTATAGCTTTCATTTGTGCATACGGGAGAAGTGCACATGCATCATGTGGCTATCTTCAGTTCTGGTTTCTGATGGAAGTTCTGTTATAATGTCAAGTTGTCATATGCCGAAATTTCAAGTATTGGAACGAAAGTGAGAATATCCAAACCAAGTGAATGATGAGCGATTTTACACCATGACCGGTTTTGGTAGCGAATATTTAATCCGACAATGTTAGAATAGCATATATGTGCCTATGTCTGGGTTGAAACTTCAATCTGGAGAATATTCACATATGGTTTTGTAGGGAATTATGGAACCTGGCTTACAAGCATTTTGGCTAATTGGTGGTTTTTCTTTTCATGATATGTATTGTCAATTACAGGGTTTTTCCGAACAAAGACAATGTAAGAAATCGAGAGGCAACGAACCTCTCCATGTCATCATGCGCAAAAGGCCTAGACGAGGGCCAATTTTCCATTCCAAAACAGCCAAACCCTTATGACGAGTACTCTCGAGCTGAATTTGGACTCGTTTACTCTGACTCTTTGCTTAACCCTCTACACAAAAACGAGTCGCAACAATCAACCCATCAATTCATGGATGACAGGACCAATCTCTCTATATCAATCCCTGAAAATGTCTCCGACTTCATGTCATCCTCTTCTTCCCCGGCTCCCCCAAATCTTGCACTCTCACCCCTAAGACTATCACGAGACATTGATTCCGAAATGGGTTTGCGAGCGGGCAGTTCTGTAGATGAATTGAGCCTAAGGCAAGTAAACTGGATTCCCATCTCCTGGGAAAGTTCAATGGGTGGACCTCTTGGGGAGGTTTTGCATAGCAGTAATAGTAGTCCACGGTTAGTGCCATCGTCTCCAACTGGGGTTCTACAGAGGATGAACAATGCATTTGTGTCACTTTCTAATAGCAGTGCAGGGAGTAGTCCGAGAGCAGAGAGCCATAGGATGATACATGAAGGCCTTGTAACCATGTGAAGCCCAATTGAGAAAATGGCATTAGGTGATGGAGGAAGAAGCTTGAGTTTTATCTTTCAGCTTTGTAATTTGAATTTGTTAATCTCTTCAATTTTCTGTAGTTCCTTTTTTTCTGTGGCTTGACTCAGTATGCTAATCCTTATCTGCAATTGTAACATCAAATCTGGGTATTATGGTGTGGCCCTAGGTGTAGTATTTTTGAATTTCATGTGCACATGTTTGGTAAATGGTAGGTGGGCGGGAGACATGTCTAGGTTAAATAGTTTTACGGCTCGTGTGTTAACACTTAATGTTTTAAAGAGAATAAGAAAGATCTAGGACATACGATAGAAGTAAATATATATTATGGAGAGATAAATAATTATAAATAGATAGTTTTTGTATTTTTTTAGAAAGAAAGTTTGAGAGATACGTTCATTTTTAAATGAAGGTGAACAAAATTGCACTCGTATTGATTTTTCATAATTAATAATTATATTTTCATAATTAATAAATATTGTTGTAAATAAAAGGTGATATAAAAATGGAATAAAATAAAATGGAGTTGGAGGTGAGATAGTTTTAAGAAAATTTAAATCATCATTCAAATTAGAGTTACCATGTGAGTCTTCATATTATTCATTGCGATGAGTTAAGATTTGATCTTATAGTTTGTTGATTATATACTATGGCCTTGCTTCATTTGGGAATTAGGTGTCTGAAATCGGATTAAGGACACCTAATTTTGTATTTTTTTCCGTTTAATTCCCGTTTTATAGTCTGAGATTCTCTCTCTCCACACTAAATCTCTTGAGGTGATTTCAAGAATTTACTTTGCTATTTTGTTATAAAATCAAACAAGGTGACTTCAGTTAATGATTTCTCTTTTTTTTTCTTTTTTATTTTTGGCGTTTTGTGATTTTTCAATCCCAACTTCATTTTTACAGTGTGCGAGTTAATCTTAATGTTGTTCTGTTTTTTGGCCTGATTTCTTCACAGATTTTGTTTGTCTAAGTTCTTCAAGGATCAAAGATGAGAAACTTTCATTTAATTTTAAGTTCTTTGAAGTTACAAAATTTGCTTTGGTTTTGACTTGCATATGGGTCTCGTTTTGGGAAAAAAAATTATCCCATTGAAGCATTTGTGATTGTTATGTGTAACTTGTATTCAACAGACATATTTCTCTAAATAATGGGCAAAGTTGTTTCTAAATTGCTTATGATAGAAATAACTTTGAGTCAATACACGTCTGTTTTTTCCTCATAGACTTGGTATTGTGTTACTACATGGACAATATCAATAGAAATGAGTTAAATTGTACATCAAAGGAGACTAAAGTGTTCACTATAGTAACACCTTCGATCAGACAAATGCAAATCACATGTGCTATGGTTGTACTTGTGATACATGTGCTATGGTTGTACTCGACACCAACCTAGTTTAATTGAACCGAACCCATTCCAATAACAAAAAGATCACATCAATCGATTAGTATATTGTTGACCGACCAACAAAAAAATATCGTTGCTAAGCCAATCAAACCAGTATTTATTTTTATGGATAAACTTACCCCTTTATTTTTATGAAAATAATGCATCAACTATGTACAAAAAGAGAGAGACTTTTGCCAACAAATAAAAGGTATTAAAGGCATTTTCCTACTATTGTATAAATAAAATAGTAGAATAAGTATTCTGTGGCAAATGGTCTTGAATTTCATATAGAAAAATAATCCAGTGTGCGCAGTATAATTTTAAAAAAATAAGGGGTACCTAGTGTGATTTTACAAGAATCGAGAGAGTATTTTTTTAATTTTATTTATAAATTTTAATCATCAAAATTAATATATGCTATGTTTTTAGCATTTCAAATGCTCTATTTTAATAACAATTTTTAATAGTTTATGCATATATATTTTTCTTTATTTCTTTTCGTTTTTGATAATATATGCAACTTTATTATCATTTTAGTTTCAAAATTCTAATTTTAGTATGTTTTTTTCAAAGATCTATTGTTTAAAATTTTGTACTCGTTTTGAGATTTTGAATTCAATTTGAGATCTTATGGAAGAAAAGACTGAAGAGAGAAGATTAAGAGAAAAATATTTAAAAGATTAGAAGAAAAAATAGTAACCATAATTTTTTAAGACAAATAAGAGTGAGACATAAGTAGCAAAACCAAATAGGATGAAAAATCTCATAATTTTATTTCTTTCAAAAGGATACAATAGTACTTTGAATATTATATCCAGCATACAAGAAAATAAGTAACCTCTCTTATATAATTAAAAAAATCTAAGAACACAAACACAGATGTGTCCGAAACTATTCAATACACGTGATTCTATATTATTTTAAAAGACTCCACGTTCATCGAACGATTCCAAACACATTTAGAAAAATTCAATATCTTTATCAAGCCTTTAATCCAAGTTTGTTTCCGTCCCCAACCAAAACAACAGAGATTTCTATGACTTCGAGTTCATTAGCTCACCAACATTCAACAGGATGCCTCGGCTCCAACTAGTATCTAAATTGCCCATTTCAATTTCTCTAACACACTGAATATGTGAACAGCACACCGTATTCTACGTAGATAAACTTACGGAACACAATGAATATGTAAAGTGTAAACAATACTGAAATGAGCATTACACATTCCAAAACGGATTTTAATTTTACATAAGAAAGGCCGTAATGAGTAAAATTATTGGTGTGCCTCGCTCTTAGAGCCACACATGTGAAGAGCATGTTTAGTCAAATTATCTCCAGCAAATAATTAAAGGCTCTGCAACAATACAAATAGCAATGGAAGAAATGAAATGCATCAGCAGTAGCATGAGCATGGGCATGATTCAGACGTCATTAGTTCTCACCTGACCTAATTATTAGTTCCAGAAAGAAAATCAGATGATAGTTAATCATCATTGGGTTGCTAACTGGCAAGTTTGGCACTTGACTAACGTAACTTATGTACCAATAAATGGCCTAGACATTCAAGGAACCATACCCGCAATAAAAGATGTAAAGCAATTTTTGAATTAAACTAGGTATCCAGCAAGGCACAAACTGGTGTTGTTCAATAAGCCGATTAAGGAATTTTGTAGTAAATAAAGTCAGCAAACCAAGATTGGGTGTGATTCCCAAGCAAGGAGAATAGAACGAATATGAGATAGAAAAGAACCCAAAAAACTAAGCAGAAAAAACTAAAAATCAGAAATTTTATGGAATCACTGATTCAAAGCACAATTACCACACCAAAAGAGTATCGTTGTCTTGTGATTGACAAAGCAGCTTTCAAAATTTGGAGGTGAGCGTAACCCCAACCTCTAGATTTTCATTTTGTCAGGTTAGGGCTTTAAACACCACCAAGATCTATTTCAGGAGAGGCCAAACATGCAGCAACGGTAGTGATCCATTGCCATGTGACTAACAAAGCCAACTCCTTTTTATCAAGGTATTGAATATAGCATACCAGATAAAAAATGTAGAGCCAACTCGATGTAAGTTGGTCAATCTAACTCTGTAGTCCAATTTTGTGGTTATAGGAACAAAAACCATCAAATATCAATATGATCTTGACTATCTAAGAATTCAACACCAAAACACCATGACCAAAATCCATCATAGCCAATATAACCAAACAAAACCACAAATATAATGAAGAGGGTTCAAATGAGGTTTTATAGTACAAAATGACCAAGATCTTTGCAAACCAAAAATGGATAACCATGGTTGTCAGCCAAATAATGTTTTCGTAAATTGTAGCTTTTGAAATTTCGAGGTGAGCGTAACCATAACCTCTAGATTTTCATTTCGTCAGGTTAGGGCTTTAAACACCACGAAGATCTATTTCAGGAGAGGCCAAACATGCAGCAAAGGTAGTGTTCCATTGCCATGTGAGTAACAAAGCCAACTCCTTTGTATCAAGGTATTGATAATAACAAACCAGATTAAAAACGTAGAGCCAACTCAATTACGTTAGTCAATCTAACTATGTAGTCCAATTTTACAGTTGTAGGAACAAAATCCATCTATTATCAATATGATCTTGACTATTTAAGAACCCAAACACTAGAACACCATGACAAAAATCCACCATACCCAAATTGTATAACAACCATGATTGCCAGCCAAATAGCCTTTCCATAAATTGTATCATCCTACGTAAAAACCATAATGGATAAATATCCTTGTATTTTCCGTCAAATCACGTCCTGCATCAAAAATACCTGACCTACATAATCCCATTATTTGAAGAAAACACACGCTTCCAATATCTTCATAGCTGAAGTGCATGTTCTCAAACTCCACACACCACGCAGGTATAATCCAAGTTCAGAAAGGCAGACATTTTTTGTTTTCTTTTAATTCCAACATCAACATATAGAAAATCCTCTGTACTTGAGCATTGTAAATGAAAAGTGCCAATATAAATCATTTCGCCTGATAATTAATCAGATTATAAATTTGCATCAAATACAACATTCCCACCCACTAGATTGAAAGTTCAACCAAGCACTCTCACCAAGCTCCAATCAACCAACAGAAGTATTTTTTGGAAATTAAATGACATCAATCAAACACTGCAGGCAATCTACGAGCCACTAATTCGCCTACAACATTAACATTCAAATATGAACTTCATGATTAATGAGGTTATAACAACATGCTCCCATAATTAATCACTGTGCAAATCATGCCCATAAACTGCGCATTATCAAGAACCTGAAAACAAAAAATAATGGATTGGATGGCTGCTCATATTCTATGGGTGTAAAGTGTCAGTCATGCCATGACAATGGCTTTCTGAACGAGGAATTGTTTATAATCATCGCAGCCCACCATATTTAACCCGAATCACAAAAATTGACATATACCTAATCTGTCGTTGTATGCGTTCGTGCTTATGTAATTGCAATTATAGATTGACCGCTGGATGCACTTCAGTGCGAGAACAATTTCTCATTGAATGCTAAAACAGAAAGAGACAGATAGCGAAACCGTAAAATAGGGCGGCGGCGGCGGTGTAGAGGAGACTGTATTACTCGGGAGGTCGTCTTGCACTTGAACTATACATACGTATATATAGATTGCCGAAGCACTAACCCTAATTCAATTTTGTGGGCAAAATTTACAATAAATTTTGCTTACCTCCCCTAACGTTTCCCATAATTACATATACTCCTCTGTAGTTTCTGAAATTGCAGTTATCTCCCTTCTGCTATGGTTTTAGTTTCATATAGACCCAGGCATTAACTTTCTGTCCAATCCTACCGTTAGTGCTCATGTCAGCATGAAAAAGATTTTTATTGGGGTGATTTTATTTCTAATTTTACTTCTGATTTTCTTTAGGTTTTATTGAATTTTAGCTTCATTAAGACCAATGTATTGCCCAAAATTTTGTTGTTGTTAAATTTTATTTGTTATTTCGTGATATATTTTATAAAATTTTAGTTGCCTCGAAAAGAGAAATTGAAAAAATACAATAACAAGGACCAAATAATAAACTAAAATAATAATATGTGATGAATTTGTTATGTCATGATATGTTTTTATAAAGTCTAAGTTGTCTAGGTTTATGAAGAAACTAAAAACAATAAAATGTTAGATTTTTAATATTTTTCAACTTTTTAGGATTTTGGTCACATGTTTTTTACTATCTAGATTCATTTCGTCAATAAAAAAGATTAGTTTAAAAAATTTTACACGAATTTTATTAAAATTTTAATAAGGTGTACACTCTCAACTTCCACAATTACAGACTTCCACTATAAAAAACATGTAATTCTAGAGAAAAAAAAATACTTTGTCATATAATTTGACAAAGTCTCGTGCAACCTCTTTCATGATTTTGGCCACAGGTGTTGCTTCCACCCATTTGGTGAAGTAATCAATGGCTATTATGATAAATTTGTTCTGGCGGATTCCCAGAGGAAGGTGTCTGACAATGTCAAGTCCTTATTGGGCAAATGGCCAAGGGCTCTGGATGGGTGTTAGCTCCTCTTGGGATAGATGATGGAGGTTAGAGAACCTCTGGTAGTTGTCGTATTTTCTCACAAACTCTTAAATGTCCTTTTTTCATGGTTAGCCAAAAATACCCTACCCTCACAACCTTGTCATTGAGGCTTGAATGATTTCTATAGATGCCCTTGTGAAGGTTTTGTAAGACGTATTGCCCTTCTTGATCGAAAAAGCATCTGAGGTACGATATTGAGTAGTCTTTCTTGTATAAGATTTCTTCGATCAATATGTATCAGTTGGATCAGTACTTTACCTTCCTTGCCTCAGCCCCATCGTCTAGGAATTCTCCATCCTTTAGGTAATGTAGGATTAGGGATAGTAATGGGGCGGATTTGACTATTCCTGCCTCCCTCCCCGAATTTAAAATCTGCCTCTATCCCTGCCCCATTTTCCGAACGGGAAATAAACCCCACCTTCCATCCCTCCCCGAACGAGGATCTCAGATCCCCGTCTTGCCCCTTTTTTTAATAAAAAACACTTGATTAATTTTATACAAAAATAATTACAAATTTACAATTACAAGACTAGTACATAACATAATATAAAGTCTAAATTCTATCAAATACCACAAAACAAAAGAAAGGAATGAAATAACGGCATATTAACCAAATCTCATTCAAATATGGTGATATGATTAAGCATTATGCAAAGAAAGTGTCCGATTCTCATTATTTCTTTTTTTTTAAACCAAACTGTATTGAAAATACTATTCACAAACTCAGTCAACCATTCCTAGTTTGGCTACTGCCGTACCTTTTGTGTGTGTGTGTGTTGTGATCAAGTTTTACAATCGTTCACAAATTAGGACATTGTACATTTCAAGGCCCTACATAACCTACAATTCTTCTTTCCATATATCTCTCCAACAAGAAACCATAGGCAATATCACCTACAATATTTTCATCTTCACAACAACAACCCAAAGAAACCACGGGCCAATGAGTCACAAAGTTCACTCGTCACAATGGAATGTGCACTTTTTATGGGAGAACGAGCCTCGAGTCACCAAGAAAAATCTAGAAGATTTTCCTAACGATTCAAAGATCCCAACTCTCTAATGCTACCGCCGCCACCTTGTGCGCCTGAAAATAATTGTAGGAATCATCATCTCCATTATTTGCAAGTTCCTTTGCCTCCTTGTGCGTTTTGACCTCCGTTGAGAAGTGCTTCCAAAAGAGGGCTAATTAGGAAAGAAGATAATCCATTTTTTACAGCTTATATGGAGTGTACAAAGACTACTAAACAAGGTAAGTTAGTTGGGGTTGGAAAAAGTGGTTTCGGATTTGGGTTAAGGAATATTATGTCTATTTTTTCTTGTAAGCAATCTTACACTGTGAGGAGTGATAGTTTGGTCAAGATCTCTCACCTTCCTATATCAGAGAGAGAGAGAGAGAGAGAGAGAGACCCCATAACTGATTTTTGAGATGTGAAGACAAAAAAGAAACAAAAGATTTCAGATGTGGATCATGTGACGTGATTGTTTGTTTGTTTTCATTAAGTTTTTTTTTTTTTTCTCAGCTTGTTTTCATTAAGTTGGGTTATGATAAAACCCCGTAGGATGTCAATAGACTTGTATTTGTTACGGGGATTGAGAAGGTGAGGTCACCATGTCTAGATTATGTTGGCTTGCAAAGAGTCCAAGAAAGAGCGACTAATGATGGTATATGTATATGCATTTAGATTGCGAAAAAGAGCTCGGGCTCCCCATTAGTACCTCAGCGCATTAAAATTAATTACTTCGTGTACACGATGTCTCTCTGATAATTAAGTCTTGTGTTCGCAAAAAAAATCGATTAGCCTCAATAATAACACGTGTCATTTATCCGTTCAGGGGAAAAATTGACCTTTCATGTATGAATTTCACCGAGGGCTTTTCAACCATGCTTTTATGATTTTCGGAGTGGTAGATAAAATGTGGTATCGGCATCGGCAAACACTAGTCCCCTTGTCTAAACCTCCTGACTTGAATACAATAGGCCTCAAGGTTCACTCTTATAGAGGAAATAAGGCCAAATCAAACACAATATAGGATTTAAGAAGAGACCCAAAAAAGAAGAAAAGTTTTGGAAGTGTGGGTGGGTTCCAATCGATAAATCAAAAAATCAATGAGAGAAGAAAAAGAAAAGGCGAGAAGACGACGGATTTGCTGAAACTTAAGGAGTTGGATTACTATTGGAGAGTCGATCAAAGAGAGATCAGATATGGGGAGACAAAGGAGGATAGGGGAAGAAAGTAGCTAGGGTTCTAGCATTCTAGGTTAGAAATTGGGGTTCTGAGTTAACGGCATCATTTTTTTAAGGAAAATAAATTGGTCATTGTTTGATAAGGATATCATGTCTATGGAGTTATTTATGGCTCGTTTGGATGGAAAAAAAAGGGGGATAATTTTTGGAGGGGGTAAAAGGATCGACGTGACATGTTTAGCATGGTTTGGGAGCAAAAAATACAGGAAGATAATTTTTCACCCCTCCAAAAATAATCCCCCGAAGAGGGATAAAGGGAGATAACTTTTGGGCCGAGAGGAAGGTGCCCAAAAAATAAGAGGGAGTATTATCCAAGAATAATACCCATTCTTCCTCATTACAACTACAAAATAACTTTATTCCCCTATTTTATCCTCAATCCAAATCAAGTACTATTTTATACCCATTTTTTAATACTTCATCCAAACTATCTACTTTTTATTACTCCCTCTATAAACATCACATCAATGTGGGCCAACCCTTTAAAAATAATATCCTCTCTTATCTTATCTCCCCTCAATAACTTATTCCCTTGAAAATAATCCATCATCCAATCGGCCCTTAACTTCTTACCATACCTTCATAATTCCCAACCTTCATACCATGCATATGCAATTATTTGCCCCTTTTTCCACTGATTTATTTCCCCTATTATTTTGGTTGACCAGTCAACAGATTTAAATTTGCCATTTATTGAACCTACCTTTTTCTTCATGTATCTTTTATGCCGAGTCCACAAAAGTTGGTATATGGAAATGATCATATGAGTGTTATACGTAGATAATCTTTGATTTTGAAGGCTTACATATGTTGAACTAGTTATCACAATGACCAGGTTTTTTTTTAATGTCTGCAGGAAATTCAGGGTATCGCCTCATTTGACCAAAATTTTAAAAAAAATAATAATAAAGAAGAGGAAGAAAATAAAAAAATCATCTACTTTATAGGTGTTTTTTTTATGAATTTGGATCTCTCATGTGATGTTGCATAGAGCTTACCGCAATCTCGTTTAACAATCCAAACAGTTCATTTTACAATTATTGATATGTGATTTACCTATGCAAAAATTAAATTGATCGAATATCGATATTCATTTCAACAATAATATTTATCTTAAGACCAATGAACGGGTAAATTCTGAACTTCCTTACTAGATCTAAAACCAAATATGATCTGTTTAAGCTTTTACCAATTGCCGATCAATATCATTTTTCATATGGATAAGTTTACAAAACTTAACGTACAAAATGCATGATTTGAATTGTTGATCGACACAAAAATAGATTGTATTTCACAAAAATGGATGACAAAGATTCAAACACAAAACATGGAAACTCCCTTTGATCGACGTATCACATATAGACCAACACGAAACACTCAACCAAAGAATAAATCATCTTGAAGTTTTTTTTTTAAAACCAAAATATTCACCAAGAATTAAATGTCGAAAACTTATTTTGTCTTGATGAAGCTTCGAATTTGAAAGACTTGACGATTTAGCATATAACCTGCAACCAGCCAAAGGCTCATCAAAACTTGTGGAACTAGATTAGCATAAAAGTAAATTAGCACATCCATATTCAATCACAAGCATCTAGAGAGAAAAAAAAACACCCAGAAAAAATACGCACCCTATGACATCTTTAAAAGGATGTGTCCTGCGACTCCTCCTTTGATCTGTCGAACCCAAAGATCTTTCGTAGGACTCCTCCTTAGATCTTCCTTTAATATTGCTTCTAAACATCTTCAGAAGGATTCGCAAGATTTAGAACTTGAAGAACTTGAATCTTGAGAGATGCTTAATTAAGAAGATGACCCTTCAATTCATAGGCACTCTCAAGATATTACCCACGCTCAATACTCTGATCATTGACGAATTTTTTCTCTCTAGAACAAGGTTATTAATAGCATATCGTACCAGATGGTACATACCGTTTTGGCATAAAACTAGTACCAAATATCTCTAATACCATATCGTTCTAAATACCGGCCGATACCAACCGGGTACCGATATATATATATATATTGATAGTTATGCGAAAAAAATTAATTTTTAGGCTCTCTCTCTGGTTTTCACACACACACACACACATATTTGCGATAAATCCGATACGGTACTCGGTATATAACCGATACTAGTACGTGTCGTACCAATAAGAAAACTGGTACTCAAGTCGATACAGTATTCAGAACCTTGCTTTAGAATAGCTTTTGGTGAGTTGATCTGGCTTCCACATGCACACCTTCAATTTATAGAATTTTCTAGATTCTGACATTTCGCTTGAGCAATCCTCCAACTCGCTTGAGTGGCCAAAACAAGGCCACTAGAATTCTGAATACACAAAGCTCACTTAAGCAAGACGAGTTTGCTGGAGAGGCCTAGCCAATTTTCCAACTCTCTGGATTTGTCTTCTGATTCCAATGGGAATACTTCCAAAATTGCTCTAAAATTTCCTAAAGTACAAGTCTAAACCATATCAATCAAAATAAAAAATGGAATTTAATTTATTACAATTCGATTCAAATCTAATTCCAACGAAAATTGCAAATTAACCAAATTCTGAAATTAACACAAAAGAGTTTTGGCCTGAATTAATTTTGTTAAAAGAGAGAGTACATATTATCGATGTTCAGTGGTCTTTCTTTTAAATTTTCTGTTATAATTTTTTGATTAATTTGTCTGAGAAAGGAATCGAAAGATACAAAACACGAATTGATGTTAAAATAAATAAAAATCAAGACAAGCAAAAGGACAGCTGTTCAATTTTTTTCTTTTGTAATTATTTTTTTATTACTTTTGATCATAGTTTTTAGTTTTTAGATTCCTCTCAGACAAATTATTAATCACCAAATTAATGCAAATCTGAAAAATATTAAAAAAGAACTTTAAGCAATGTCTAATCTATGCCAAACTGGACCTTAACTGTTAATTCCAAGGTTTTACTAATTAGTACACTAGATATATCATCAAATCTTTTATTTTAATTTGATCGTAGCTATAAAAAAAATCTTTATGCAAGCGACCGACAATAATAATGAAGAATAAAATACTAAAATACGAGCATGTTCTTCTGGAGCCTTATGTATGGCTCCCTTTGGCCTAAATTATTTATTCGGATCTATTTTTTGTCTCTATTCTCTTGTTTCTTTTTGCATTTGTTGTTTTGACATCAATATTTTATGAATTATTGGTCCATCTTGATTAAAGAAATTTAAAAAGTATAAAATTATGTCAAAAAATTAAAAAAAAGTCACTAAAGACGACGAATAAACTAAAAAATATATTTTTAGATTTTTTTTTCTTTTCTAATATTTTTCTAAATTTGATCTATTATTTATAATTTTTCTGAAAGCTCTCATCGAGATGAACCAATAAACCACAAAAGGTTGGCGAAAGATAAAAAATTACCAAAAAAAATTCACATAAGGATAAAAAAATTATGCAATAAATACCACAGTCCAAATATGGAAACGTAGATCCAACATAAAATTAATTTGCATAAAAGTACCAGAGACCATTGACGCTAATAACATAGGAAAATTGGAGGAGCACCTATAATATTGGTCAAGTTTATGGGTGAAAAAGGAATATATATTTGTCGACTTATTTAATAAAAAAATAATATATATATACAACGGTATATGGTGATATATATGATTGAAAATATGCAAAGAAAGTGTCCGAAATTGGTAACTGCAAATCTCATTATTATTATTTTTTAACCAAACTGTATTGGCAATATTCTTATCGGTCAACCATTCCTTCTTGATCAAGTCTTCCACTCATTCAATTCACATCCACATGTTTTGTTTTATATTTACTTGTGTTTGAAGCTACACCCCCCATAAGTACTCCTATCACAAATTAGGACATTGTACATTTCAAGGCCCTATATATATAACCCACAATTCTTCTTCCCATATATCTCTCTCCCCCAACTACCCAAGAAACCACAGCCCAATGAGTCACAAAGTTTACTCGTCACAAGGGAATGTGCCCTTCTTGTGGGAGAACGAGCCTCGAGTCACCAAGAAAAATCAAGAAAATTTTCCTAACTACTCAAAGATCCCTGCTCTAAATCTACCGCCGCCACCTCGTGCGTCTGATTTGCAAGTTCCTCTGCCTCCTTGTGCGTTTCGAGCTCCGTTGAGAAGTGCTTCCAAAAGAGGGCTTAGGAAACAAGATGATCCCTTTTTTACAGCTTATATGGAGTGTACAAAGACTACTAAACAAGATAAGTTAATTGGGGCTGGAAAAAGTGGTTTTGGATTTGGGTTAAGGAATATTATGTCTGTTTTTTCTTGTAAGCAATCTTGCAATGTGAGGAGTGATAGCTTGGTCAAGATCTCTCAGCTTCCTATATCAGAGAGAGAGAGAGCAAGAAAGAGAGAGAAAAACCCCATAACTGAATTTAGAGATGTAAATATCTCTCAGCTTCATGTGATGTGATTTTTTGTTTGTTTTCATTACGTTGGGTTATGAGAACAAGGTGGGAATTTTTCTTTTTATCCTTAAATATTATATGCAATGACTTTTCGATGGCCTATTGTACATTGGAGTCAAAATTTTCATCTACCAATGCAGTTGTTTGCATACATTCTTCTTTTTTTACCTTTTCAACCCACCCTAATTACTAAAATTGTGAATTTGAGAGGAGTTCTTTGTCTAGGGGTGAGACCTAAAATCATCAAATTGTGAGTTCTACTTTTGAGATTTGGTTCCAGTTTAGAGAATAAAAAGTCAAAATAATTTTTTGTATGTATGTAGAGTTATAGTTTGTGAAGAAAACTATTTAAAGATAGAAGTACGTGGTTGTCAATGGCCCTATGAATTTCAAAGGTTTTATAGTTTGCGAAGAAAACTATTTAAAGATAGAAGTACGTGGTCATAAATGGCCCTATTGAATTTCAAGGGTTAATTACACTTTATCCCCTTCAACTATGACTTTTTTATGTTATTCCAATTTTTTTTGTTACAATTTACCTCCTTTAACTACAGAAAAATGACATAATACTTTATCGTTGGTTTTTTTCGTCCAATATTTAATGGTAAAGGTCATTTGTTGTGCAAGTGCGTACTTAAAAATACTTATTGTGGATGTAATACTCTTCATTGTTAGTATAAAATTTGCAATACGTAATACATAATTTATAATATGCTTATTGTTTAAAAATTCATAAAACTTGAAGAAAATTACAAATTTTAAAAAAAAAAGATATAATGACATACAAAAATATTTTTTTACGAGAAACTTAAAAATTGGTACATCAAGAAATAAATGGATCAAAGTTTGATTTAATAATATGAATTTATGTCCAAATGTTATGAATTTAACACGTAAATAATGTAAATTACATAAAATAAAAATTAATATTAACTAATTTAATCTTTAATTATATATTATGTATAATGTTGTTTGTGTAGGGTATTCTACTCATAATAAGTATTTTTAAGAACACAAATGCACAACACAAGAGAGTTGACAATATAGTATCAGTTGCACACTAATGAAGATCTTTATACATGAACTCTTTTTCTATTATTTCTTTCATGTATATTTTCTAGAGAGCTGTATGTTGGCCATTATTTAAATCATATTCGGGATTTTTCTCCCTCTACAAATTTAAAACAAGCAAATATTTGTACTGTACATGGAGTTTTTACGTAAGTTTGTAGACATGTAAAATGTCAAATATTTAAGATGCATTCAGATTTTCCAAAACTATTTTCTGTCCTATAAATAACGTGATATAAAAACGTCAAGATTTTTCAAAAAATATTTCTAAAAAGTGGTCTACGATATTTGATAAGAGAATTATCGACACAAGTAATTTATTGTACTACTTATTATAACAAGAACCCCAATATTTAGGATCTAATATTTTCAAACCTTCTTGACGAGGGTAAAATATAATTGAGAAAATACATTAATTCTCCCTCGAATAAATGATTTAGTTCGGCAAAGAACTGTATGTACATCAGGAAACATCTATCGATCACATGAGGAGATTGCCGAGCTAAGAGCTCACTATCCATATCATATTCGGGCTGAGAATGTCGAATATGTAACCAGTCGATTTTAGGAAGATGGTTGGGCAAGCAGCCGACCTTAGGAAGGTGGTCCAACATCTTGCCGACCTGAGAAGGGTCGATGGACTTGGATAGTGTTGAATCCAAGATAAGACAGAACTCCGAGTAAGTCGGGATAGAATTCTATATAGATATGGATGAGAAATCCACGACCAATTCGATTAATATGAGAAGTATTAATTGAATGAAACTTTAATGAGAGGGTTCTTTGACGGTTTATTGTTTTGCAGATCAGCGGTCTACCCAAATTGAGAGCATTATTTTTGCTGGATAATGAGCTCTTAACTTTCCATCTCGATTGAGAAAATCAACTCTCTACATTTCTAAAACATTTTATCCAACCTTGTGAGCGGTGTGGAACCTATTGTACTTTTGTTAATAAGGATAAATTACAATTTTGTACTTTGTCAATCTCTAGGTTGTTGTTCCCCCCCCCCCCCCACAGTGTGTGTGTTGGCGCGCGCGCGCGTATGATGCCCTTATAATTTGGGATTGGGTACAAGATGTGACTACTTATCCGAAGGGACAAAGTAATCAACCAAATAATACGTCTGGAATCCAAGGGGTTAACAATCATGGAATATAGGTGACTTTAGATTGCTATATTTGGGGCTATTTTATATTCAGATAGTTTTGACGAGTAACAAATCAGGGTGTAATACACATCAATCTAATATGGCACATTCAAGGGCGAACGTTGTGATAACTTTTTGGGTAATGTACACTTTGCACATCTGTATTTTAAATTTTGTTTTATTTTGAACCTTTTACTTTAATTTAATATTCTAATCCTTATAGGTAAACTTGCAGTTGCTCCTTTTTGTTGATAAAATCATTAAGTGGTTAACGAAAATAATCATGTGAGTTTTGTGACTAAATTAACAAAAAATTTGAGGAGTTAGGCTCTGAAGACAACTCAAGAAGTCATCCTAAAACAAGGTAATGTGTGAAGTGTTGGGAACCACAATAATAGCCAAAGTATTACCAGAATGCAAATTATGAAAAACTGAAAATTCAATTAGAACGAGAAGCATAAGAACTAACAGTACCAAGTTCAGAATTCCAAAAATTTGCAATTGAGGTTAGTATTTAGAATATTACATCCTTAAAATAAATTCGTCCCCCACACTGGTGCTGACTAATTTATTGGATAAATATTTCTCAAGCTACAACGATTCTTGAATAGTAGAAGTCGCACAACAGTCTACTCAACTGACAAACCGAAACTATGTAAAATTCTCCAAATTGAATACAGAAAATATGACTATGAATAGGAATTGAATGCACTAGTATGCTTTTGATTTTTTGGATGATCAAAATGAAGGGAGGACTGTCCTTTTTTACATGTGAGATGGCGACTATTCGAAGAGGCAATGTGGTTGTTTAGAACTACCGAAGAGTCACCGATCATTGTTGTAGGCAAAACGGTGCCAATTGAATAGCCACGTCTTTTACTATTTTTTCCTTTCTAAAATAACTAATGAGTTTTCTTTATTTGATCGAGCCAACTTAATCCGTTTGGGTCCATTCTCAATTTCATTCGGGTCCAAGCCCAATCTGAAAATAAAAATAGTAAACTAATTTATTTGGGCCCAAGCCCAATCTAAGGGTCCATTTGGACTGTGGTAATTATTGACTTATTGACTTATTATTTTTCTGTCCTTTAGTGAAATTTTTTTACAATTTTTTGTTTTTTATCAATTTTTTTTATAATGGTTGGTTCGTCTCGACAAAAGATTTCAGAAAAGTATAAAATTATGACCAAAAACTAAAAAAAGTTTAGAAAAGACAAAAAATAAGTCTAAAACAGCGTCTGTGTTGACTTATTTGCTTCCTTAGTGAATTTTTTTTAACATTTAGACATAATTTTATATTTTTTAGATTTATTTCGTCGAGACGAACCAATAATCATCCAAAAAATGACGTAAAAATAACAAATACAAAAAAAATGTGAATAAAGACAAAAAATAAGTTATTAAGTTAATTTTGGCCAAATAAACCCTAAATTAAATAAAAAATAGTAAAAATAATATATATTATTGGGCCAAAACTATTTTAATCTTATCGACTTAACTCAACTCAGCCTGACTTGGCCCAGTCGGTCAGACAAACAGTGGCGACGCCATGCGTGTGATTAAATCCACAATAGTGTGTGTGGTCATTCACTCACAAATTTTTTATGACCCTAAGGGCCAAGTCCTTATAAAAACTTGAGTCTTGTAC
This sequence comes from Arctostaphylos glauca, assembly GCA_019985065.2. NCBI lineage: Eukaryota > Viridiplantae > Streptophyta > Magnoliopsida > Ericales > Ericaceae > Arctostaphylos > Arctostaphylos glauca. The sequence goes on along the minus strand of JAHSPW020000012.1, from coordinate 7,982,849 downwards.
ACCCATCCTACTAATGTGGGACTTTTTCGATCGACCCACTCAAATTGGAGCATAAAGTTTGCTAATTTTAAACATTTTCCAATAGTCCCTCGCATGATTGAATTGGCATGATGATTTATGCTATGCAAATACAGATGTTTTGAGAGTTCAATAGGAACTATCCTATATAGATTAAGGTAGCTTTTGGCATTGAACCTTCCTTTGTGAACGACTATTAAATTTACTAGTTAACCAATGAACGTAGGGGTGTTATCGGTTCGGTCTCGGTCGGTTTTGGGCACGTAAAACCGAAATTTATCGGTTCGGTCTTAAAAAACTTCAAACCGATTCTAACCGAATATAAGTCGGTTTCTGTTTCGGTTCGGGGAAGTCGGTTTCGGGTCGGTTGTCGGTTGTCGGTTTTTTCGGTTTGACCGAAATGGGCCAAGGTGGGCCGGAAAAAAAAACAGATTGGGATTTTTTAACTTTCTTTCCTTATTCTCTCACAGATTATTTAAGTTGGATATTAAGTCTGATAATTTCCAGATTGCAACAGTTATAAAAGTTTCAGATTGCAATAGATATAAGTTTCATTTCAGATTGTAACTATAAAATTTCCAGATTACAACAGTTATAAAATTTCCAGATTGCAACAGCTATAAGTTTTATTCCAGATTGCAACAACTATAAAATTTCCAGATTGCAACAATTATAAAATTTCCAGATTGCAACTATAAAATTTCCAGCTATAAAATTTCCAGATTGCAACAGTTATAAAATTTCCAGCTATAAAATTTCCAGATTGCAACAGTTATAAAATTTCCAGATTGCAACATATTGCAACAGTTATAATTTCCAGATTTTCAGATTGCAACAGAAAGTCTTATAAAAAAAACAGATTGTTGCTTACGATGCTATGCAACAGTTATAATTTTCGGATTTTCAGATTGCAACAGAAAGTCTTATAAAAAAAACAGATTGTTACTTACGATGCTAAATTTTCAGATTGCATTTAATCAAAAAAAGCAATGACCATCATGAGATCACAGATTACACAAAAAAATTAGGTTCCAAATTACACATGATTTCCGCCAGATTATAGTCTACCACTCCAAATTACGGATTACACATGATAACTAGTTGCAGATTACTACCACAGTTTCACAATCTCACATGGGCCATGATGACAAAACGAACTAAGAACTTCACTTCACGGTAAAACTGCAAGAATGAGATCAAAAAATTAAAGTTAACTTACAGAATACTATATCAAATTGTTAGCCAAAATTTCAACACATCATAATTCAATCTATATCAAATATGGCTTACCAAATATGTAAGTTCCACATTTTTTGTTAATCCAGATCCAACACATCAGAAGACTCTTTATCCTTTGCTTCGTTGAGAACTCCAAAAAATAATACAACAATGCTTCTTATTATTTATCAAACAAATATTAATAAATTAAAGAAAGAAAACTAACAAGTAACAAGTCACTATACCTGAATCCATTTCTTCCAACTCATTTAGTTGTTCTTTAATGCAAATTTGAGATGACTTCCTTAGCCATTGTTGGGTACAAATAAGAGCTTCCACCGTTTTTGGAGAAAGAGAGCTACGATATAGATCAAGAACACGTCCTCCAGTGCTAAAGGCGGATTCGGAAGCAACGGTGGACACAGGAACAGCAAGCACATCTCGTGCTACTTGAGAAAGGATGGGATACCTATCGGAGTTAAGTTTCCACCAAGTCAGCAGGTCAAATTTCGGACCATCTACTTCACGAGGCTCCGCTAAAATTTTTTCTAACTCCGACTTACTTACCATATTGATTTCCTCCTCAACGTGCATCTTAAATTGAGATGTCAAAGAAACATGAGAATCTATGTCATCATCCTCATCCTCATCGCCATCAGAATACTCTTTGCTTGATGTATCTCCCCCCTCTTTAGTTTGCACATTCATACTTGTGTCATGCTTCACATACCACTCAAACAACCTTGTCAACCCACCCTTCAACTTCTCAACCATCTCATCAGCATCCACATTATGATAGTGCAAGGAATTTTTTAAGCAATAGTCGACAAACGATGTTTTGTATCGGGGATCTAGAACAACCGCATATAACAACACTTGATTAATCTTTTCAAATTTTCCCCAATACTTCTCAAACTTACTACGCATACCACTTGCCAAAGAATATAACTCAAGATCCGAATTTCCACACGTTTTGATGATTTCACCTTGAATTGACACTATTGGATCAAAAAATTTATTGCAAGTCACATGCAATGTGACACCCCAGTCAGGCCGTGGTGCCAGCTGTGAGGCCGACGTCCATGAGACGGAGTCTCGATGGGACGTCTGGATGGGTGGTCAGGGTCCCACATCGCTTGGTGGATGTAAGTTCGGTGGTATTTATAAGATTCTGAACCTTCCTTGTACAAGGCCTTTTAAAGCCGTGATGGCGCCAACACCAAATGGAACTTCACAGTTAAGCGTGCTTGTCCTGGAGCAATCCAGGGATGGGTGACCTACTGGGAAGTCCATGGGGTTTGGGTGACAAAAGCGGACAGTATTGTACAGGGCGGGAGCGGATCGTTACAAATGGTATCAGAGCCTGCACCAACCGGAAATGTGGGAGATCTCGGTCCCACACGAGGACGTGTGTTCCTAAGTGGGGAGATTGTGACACCCCAGTCAGGCCGTGGTGCCAGCTATGAGGCCGGCATCCATGAGACGGAGTCTCGATGGGACGTATGGATGGGTGGTCAGGGTCCCACATCGCTTGGTGGATGTAAGTTCGGTGGTATTTATAAGATTCTGAACCTTCCTTGTACAAGGCCTTTTAAAGCCGTGATGGCGCCAACACCAAATGGAACTTCACAGTTAAGCGTGCTCGCCCTGGAGCAATCCTGGGATGGGTGACCTACTGGGAAGTCCATCTGGTTTGGGCGACAAAAGCGGACAGTATTGTACAAGGCGAGAGCGGGTCGTTACATGCAAAGATCCAGAAAATCGTAACGTTGCCTTATAGAACATTTTGAGAAATTTCACATACAATTTAACCTTTTTCCAATCATCAGCATTCGGTGGTCCTAATGCAAAGCCTCTCCCTCTCCCTTTACTTGTCCCTTTCCCTCTTCCTTTCGCTTTCTCAAACTCAACAAGATCAAACTCATCATTTTCATTACCATCCACATGGCCAATAAAATCAACATCATCAAAATTTTCATCAACTTCATCCTCTCTTAGACTTACTTTGAAGAGTGTGTCATTGCTTAACCGTTCAAAAGCCTTTCGATAAACTAAAGCCCTCTCCAACATAAAATATGTATAATTCCATCGAGTGGTCACATCAAGACAATGTTTAAGTCTACACTCAATCTTTTCTCTTTCAACACAAGACCAAAATTCTCCCATCCTAACTGGGGAGGATCTCACATATCTCACAATATTTCGCACTCTAATAATTGATACATCAATCTCTTTTAACCCCTCGGTGACAATTAAATTCAAGATATGAGCACAACATCTCACATGCAAAAATTCATGGTCTAGAATGGTTGTCTTCCTATTTTTGATATTCTTTTTCAAGTAATCAACCAAAAGATTGTTAGAACTTGCATTGTCCACCATAATCGTAAAATTTTTGTCAATTCCCCAATCTAGCAAAAGTTTTTCAACTATCTTTCCAAGTGTCACTCCCTTGTAGTTTGGAACAACACAAAAATTAATAACTCTCTTTTGATAATTCCAATCGGTATCAATAAAATGGGCCGTGAGAACCATATAATCGAGATTTTGGATCGAAACCCAAGTATCGGTAGTTAGACACACCCTTTGCCTCATAAGTAATTTCTTTAATGCTTTCTTCTCTTCACTAAAAATTGCCATACATTGTTTTGCAATCGTTATCCTACCCGGCATTTTTATCCACTTGGGTTGTGCCACACGCATAAATTGCTTAAATCCTTCTCCTTCAACGAATGCAAAAGGTAACTCATCCATTATAATCATTTTTGCGAGGGCCTTTTTACATGCATTCACATTGAAAGTCGTCGGCACAAGATTTGCAAATAGAGTTGTTTCCCCATCTTTCCCTTGTACTAGTTCAAAACCAAGAATCTTTTGTTTCGGACCCATATACTTCTTGCTTCCGGGATAATGTAGACACCCATATTCTAAATGAGCTAACATGGATTTTGTACCATTATTCTTTGTATGGCATGCATATGTTTTTGGACACCAATTGCATTTTGCCCTAGGTCTATCCCCTGACCTATATTTATGAAATTGTTTCCAAACTATAGATCTTTTCTTACCTTCCTCAGGCTCATCACCATCATCATTAGCTGATCTTTTCTTAGGTACTTGGTCAGACTTCTCAGCTCCATCGTCAACATCAACTTCAAGCACCTCATCTCCACGATTATCAGCCATCTACAAAATAGAAAAAAATAGATATGTTCACTTGTAATCAGTAGCAATAAACTGTTATAGAAAATCCATCATTTGTAGAAAAACCTTGTCAACAGACTGTAATAGAAAAAAAAATAAACACATACACTTGTAATCAGTTGCCAACAATAGCAATACACTTGTAACTAGTAGCAATTTCATTTGTAATCACTTGTAATCAATAGACACATGCTTATGATATAGGATCAAAAGGGGGTTTGATTTTTGAATATATTCAGGCCATTGGAGGAGGATTACTGGAAAGTCATAACCAACTTCAAGCACCTATTGTCTACTGTCCACACACAGGGAAAATCAAGAAAAATTACAACGTGAGATTTTAGTTCAAATATACAGATTTTAGTTCAAATATACACATCTAATTATCTATATATTTCAAGACTTGAGGATTTCAGTTTAAATACATATCTAATATTTTCAGAGATCAAACAAATCGTTCTGACTGTGTGCGAGATTTGAGGCTTGAGTTTTGTGCGAAATTACCTTCAGTACCTTAAGGCTTGAGTTCTGGGCTCTGAAGATCGACAAACAAATCGTTCGATAGAATCAATCCAGAGAGCGCGCGAGATTTGAGTTCTAGCTGAGAGTGGAGAGGGCGCCTGAGAGAGAGAGAGTGCGTGAGAAAGACTTAGTGACTGATTGTGTGTCTGTGTGAGATTGAGCGAAGAGATCTGAGAGAGACACAATACAATGGCTGAGGCCTGAGACCACAAAGGCTGAGAATGAGAGAGGCGAGGATTACAGAGAGAGGCGAGGATCTGGAGGATTACAGAGAGAGGCGGGGAAGGGTATCTCAAAACCTAAATGGCTAAACTTTTAAATGTGTGGCTTGGATTCAATTCTCCAGCTCCAAATGTGTGGCTAGGATAAAATTAAAAATTAAAAATAAAAGGTAAAGATTAAGTTAGCCAAACGGTTCGGTTCGGTCGGTCCACCATAAAAAATCCAAAAATCGAAACCGAATCGAAAACCGACAACCCAATTATTGAAAACCGAAACCGAACATTATAAAAAAAAAACCGACTGAACCGACTTTTTTTTGTCGGTTTTTTCGGGCCGGGTCGGTTTTTCGGTTTCCCCTTTCACCCCTAAATGAACGCGATGTCTTGAACTGTTTAGCCGTTACTGTAAACCAAGAAAACAGTCGTCGCCCAAAATCTTTCTAGACACAATTTGATTCTTACAATTGTGCTCATTATGCCCTGGAACACTCATGGCATTAATGATGAATGTTTATACACAATTCAGCCTTGAAAATTCTAATAGAAGCAGACCTTTTCGCATTTATATAGATGATTCTCATTAGAAGTATCCTGCCATACTCTATTTTTTTATTTTTAAAGTATGAGATTCATTGAAAACATAGTGTAACATGAGGTGTTGCAGTCATCACTATAATATTATAGGAATGGATAGGAGACACGTCACGCTTTCATTTTTCAACATATTAAAATTATAATTTATCATAATAAAACCTTACAATAATCAAGAATAAAACCAATATCCCAAATTATTTTATTCGTGAAAGAATATCAAAAGTCGCGTTTACGGTGTTACAACAAAAAATGGACAATTCCCGGCCCGATACATACAACAACATGTAATATCAAAGTTAAAAGTCTACATTCCTTTCGATCATAGAGAATAGAACATAATTAATTTACATTACATCTTCAATAAATAGTTCATAAGATGTTGGGTAACTCCTATACGTTTTCAAAATATGCAACATCACATACATTCCAAACACTTCATATTAAATGTCCAAAACGACATATGAAAATGACCAGGTGAGCTACATAGCCCAATATGAATATCTAGGCCAACTTTACATGGTTATGAATGACATGACATAAGATATGAACAATCAATAACGAGAGAAATAAATTATAAAGCTAAATCGGAGCGACGGGTTATATCAATTACCACACGTCATTTCATGGGTCAATAGTTCAATTAGTCCATTTCATTGAACATTTCAACATTAACGCATTTAGTTCAATCTTGATTGTCTATAATAGCACGACACAAGTAGGTAGTCAAACAAGATATGTCATCTTACTAGTGCAATTTCCACAGGAACCTAGACAATTTTCATAACTAACGTCACTCCCCAAGGAGACTAGCATCAATTCATAAATCACTAACTCTTTTCCCCACAAGACTAGTCCACAAGTGCACCATATATTGTACATAAGATTTACACGTTTAATTCGTGATATCATAAACCTTCTCGAGAAAATATCTTTTAACAAAATCACGATTTATGAAATAAACAAGCAATACAATAAACATATTATCACTCTCTCAAACATGGCCCAAAACCATCCTCAATCAATCCCATAGTAGAATACAACGTTTCAGCAAATTGGGCCAGTCCCTCGGGCGAAGTGAAGGTTGCTTGAGCAAAAATAGTAAGGGTCACTAGACAAGTCACTGAAGCGATCAAAAGTCAGTGAATGTTGCTGGCGATTTTTGAATTTTGACAGATCACAAAGGTTCGATCCAAATGCCCAAAATTCATACATATATGGCCAAATCAAGCAAGAACCCAACCAACATCAATCATAAACACATAAAAGGCGGTTAAGCATCCCTAACTCAAGTTTCGAATCGAATGATTTGATGAAGAACGAGAAACCCATCTCCAAATGTCTACCAAACTTCAAATATCCTCTTCTGAGCTTTGGAATCATGATCAAGCTTTGGATATCAACCAAGCACGGCAAGAACATGCGAGACCTCAAAGGAGTATGGAAACGGTGAAGAAAATCTATATGGTTTGTAGAGAGAAAGATGAACAAAGCTGAGAGAGAGAGAGAGAGAGAGAGAGAGAGAGAGAGAGATGCCAAATGAAATGTGTGTCAAGCCTTTTCCTTAAAAATCTGATTTTAGGCCAATAAAGAAGGACCCCAGCTAAACTCAACACCTCATACAACGCGTAAGTAACTAAATTATGTTTCTGGGCTCAAGTCCCGCTACTAAGAGTCCCGAATCATCTCAATCGCATACTCCGTAACATATTTCGAATTAATATCTAAAACGCAAAAATTTTCGGGATCCTTACAAGACATAGTCTCCATAGTGATTTCCTAATTCACATACAATTTGATTGTTCATTTAAATCTAGATATTGAGATATCCGATTATTCAGGGAGGGTTGCCATTATAGTAACTTTTCATATATGGGCCTAGGCCCCATTCTCCTCGATGAACTAGAAATTAAGTCTCTTGTTAACCCTTGGTTAGTGGATCTGTGAGGTTATTTTTTGAGTTTATATAGTCAATAATAATAACCTTATTCGAGATTAGTTGTCGAACAGTGTTATGTCTGTGATGAATATGTCGAGACTTCCCATTATACATATTTACTCTGCCTATTACTGGCCGACTACCGCATTGTACACAAATTGCTAGTACATGTTTCGGCCAGTTTGGAACATATTATAAAAAAGGACAAAGCCACTCAGCTTTTTCACTAGCCTTGCACATCACGGTAAACTCAAACTCTATTACAGACCTTGCAAGGCAAGTTTGTTTGGTCGATTTCCAAGACACAGTTGCACTGTCCAAAGTGAATACATATCCACTTGTGAATTTCGAGTCATCAATATCAGATATTCAGTTTGCATTATTATACCCTTCTAGTAATACTGGATTCGTGAATGTTGCAACTCATAATTAGAGGTGTGCCTCAAGTACCTCAGTATTTTGATTATTGTCGTCTGGTGATCTTTTCCTGTATTACTAGTATACCTTATTACTTTGATTATCATCGACAAACTCTGCAGTGACCTAAGGTGGGTAAGAGTGGATGATAGTGTGTCTAACACAAAACCCTGGGTAACACCACCAACATTGACCTGAATACTAGTGTACTAGTGACCAAGCGTCTAGATTCCTTTGATGCATTCCTATGATTACCTTCACCTCTAACAGCCTCATTGTTGTTCTCCTAGGAACTCTTTCCTCTCACCATTAGTTCTTTGGACCAATTCTTATTGGGATTGGCCATGTGTCTAGACAATTTCAACACACAATGGTTGAATTACATAGATACAATGAACGAATCTATATTTTGCACACTATAAAATGCATTATTTGAATGAGTTCTGCATAATTGCATAACATGAATTAAACTTGTTGTTTGTCCACTATGGTTAAACTTGCATAAAACGCATTTTAAACATGAGAGTTAAAGTATTTTTTTTTTTTTATAAATTCTCTTAGGATTTGTATTATTTCATTATAAATTTGAGAATTTTCGTAAATAATTAAAATGATCAAAATGTCTGATGGGCCGGGTAAGGCTAGGCTTTCTAACCTGTTCTAAAAGGGCCATCATTGCCTTGTGGGCTGGTCCATTCAATGCATCGCGATCACAGTAACCGTGCTTCAAGCTGTAGTCGTATCAGAAGCAACGTGTTCCGCTAGGGTTTATACTGCTGCTCGCCCGTTCGCTCGCTCCCACCCATCGCTGCAATAAGTTGGTGTCACGCCTCCGGCATCTCTGTACCCGTCTTCGCCGCTAAACACGTCCAGGTAACCCTTCTGATTCAATCTTCACATGCATATACTTATACGTCATCTAATAATTGTTCCCGCTGAGTCCGCACTTAAATACGGACTTCAAACTTGATCTGAGAGGGGGTCTTTGAAAGCACTTGAAGATACAGTCGTTCCTTTCTTGCCAAAGCAAGTAAAACATGGCGGAAAAAACAAGATTCCTAAGGACACTAGGAGAAGACTTGCGAATGAAATTCGAACAATCCCAAGTAATCTTGTGGGGCCAGGGTGTTGGGCCAATAGGGATGCAGGAAAGCATAAAGTATAAGACCAAATCTGGGCAGAGAAAGAACAATCAAAGAGCAGGTGGTCGTAGCTTCATCAGGAAGATTGCATACGTAACAAAGAGGGTCATCAATTACCCTCAATTACGCAGTTTATCCTTGTTCCCGAGTTTACCCCCAATTGCCATCCAAAGGATGAAGCTATCTGTAGGAATGAACTTAGAATACCAAACAAGCTTGTGCCAATGAACCAGAGGGTCCTGTATCTAATGGCATCCCAATTGGAAGGAACTTGGTACTTAGAGGAGGGAGAAATGGACCAGATTACAGAGTATGGAGCTGCAAACTGAGGCTCAAATGGAGTAGCAGGGAGAGAAAGGAGGCCAAGTCCAAACAAACATCATTAAAGATAATACAGGAGACCCTAGCTTCCATGGGAATACCAGAATTTATTGCATTGATTACCAAAAATTCATTCAGTAGAGGTCCAACTGGGTGCTAAATTGCCAATTATCATGCCAAAAAGGGTAGAAGAGACATCCCGAATAATACATTTCAGTGTTCTAAAAATTGGCTAAGGTGGTTCCGTGCTGTCGAGAATTTCGGTCTAGGCATTTTTTCGATTAGTCGGAAATTTAGTCGGGATTAGTCGGCCTACTTATATTTTAAAAATTTAGGGCTAAATGGATTTCCCCCCAAAATTTGAGGTAAATTAGCATTATTTAAAATAACAGGGTTTAAAGTGCAACCTATGACTCTATGATATCTGACTATTTGGGTGGGGTTTTACTTATTAGCTTCTTAATTTCATTTGCTTTTGAACCTTCAAAATTGAAAAACCGACTAATCTCTAGTCCCGACTAGTCCGGCCTACGCCCTAGGCGCCCCTCTTCCACCCAATTAGTGCCCCACAACTTAGAACATTCTTACATTTGATAAAAGGCTTAAGTTCATACATTTGATAAAAGGCTTGGGTATTTTCCTACGCTTAAAAGAGTTTTCTCAAAGTTCACGAGCAGGAAGAGGAAATTCATAGTCCAAGAGGCATTAGTTCTGATGACATGTTTGTAGCTCCATTTAATCCATTGAGAATTTTGCCTAGACGCCAATTATGCAATAGTCAACAAATGCCTAAGTTAATGAAGCATGGATAACGATACTGGATACAAATATGATATGACACGACACGATATGGATACGGCAATGCCAGAAAATCTGAAAATATAGAATATAGGTACAGCTAGGGTGCATTATATTAAAATTTATTTTGTAAGGATGGTGGTAAACTACTAGGGGCTCATGTAGCCCATGCCGGATTAATCGAATTCTTTTTAAGTTTACTAGGTTACTTGTTTAGTTTTTGAGATTCAAAGTTATATAGAACACGTATCACGCCATAAGGATACTATAAAAATGGTGATATTATTTTATTTTACTGTTGAAAATTTATACCTTTTTGTATTCCAGACATTTTTACTTAATAGCAAGAAGTGCCACAGTCTTACTTTCATAAAAGTTTTGGATACATTATATAAAATATCCAAGTCGTATGTTATTCGGTACTTCAAAAATAAAAACAATAATTTTGATATTGTGGATACTCTGAGGATATGTATTTGCGAGTATCAAGCAAGTATTGATATTCGAAAAGGATAAGATACTGGTATGACTCATCTAGAAGTATTCGTGCTTTACAGTCCTAAGCATTGTTCTGGTCCATAGTCCTTCTACGACCAAGTTATGTCTTATTGGTTGGTTAATGCAGTAATGGTTCGCAAAACCTTCTTCAATCTTGAATTTTGTTCAAACTGAAAATGGATTATTACAAAATGCTACAATCCATCTCAAAACACAAATTCGTTTGGTATTTGGAGATGTGCGCTTTTATGCGTGCGCGCTTTTGGCATTTGAGGAGAGGGTTCACTTCATATATATATATGTATATATTTATATGACAGACTTTTTTCTTGCTTATGATTATTAATACAAGCACGTGGTTGTGTATCGTTTAAATTTGTGTCTACTTTACTGGAAAGTGAGATATTTTCTGATGCTTTGTTCTTGTATTGTGTGTTATACCTCAAAACACAAATTCGTTTGGTATTTTTTTGGAGATTTGAGCGTTTATGCATGTGCACTTTAGGCATTTGAGCAGAGGATTCATTTTATATATATATAAAGAACTTTTTTCTTGCTTACGATTATTAATACAAGCATGTGGTTGTGTATCATTTAAATTTGCGTCTCTACTTTACTGGAAAGTGAGATATTTTCTGATGCCTTATTCTTGTATTGCGTGTTGTACCTGTTTGCTTTAGGCATTTGAGGAGAGGATTCACTTTATATGTATATATTTATTTATTTATATAAAGGACTTTTTTCTTGCTTACTATTATTAATACAAGCATGTGGTTGTGTATCATTTAAATTTGTGTCTCTACTTGACTGGAAAGTGAGATATTTTCTGATGCCTTATTCTTGTATTTGTGTTGTACCTGTTTTTCTTTTGCAGTCCCTCTGTGTGCTACTAGCTTATGTACAAGAATGGCTAATAATTCTCAGTCTTCTGGTGCTCAGGTACTACTTCCTATGATTCGTTTTGTTCATAATGATAACCATTGAACTTGATTTTTCTGCTCATCTATTAAACGTCAGTGCTTTGCTGATACGCCTATATAGTCACTGTATCTGTGTCGAACATGCCACGACTTGACATGCGTGTTCCCAGCGTATCAAATAAAGATTTAGTTTTGATTTTTTAAAGCAGGTACACACAGGGTACACATCAGGGACACACGAGCCTCAAGTTAGACGCAGGTGGAGGCATGGCATGGGTCAAATTAATATACCCAAAGAATAAAAATTGTTACAATACTTTATTTTGGAGGTTAAATTAAGATGCTTCAAAGATAAATGGGAAAAATGACCCAAAAAAAAAAAATTCAACCTTGCACCACCCTCGTTCCAATACTATATAGTAGAAGGTTAGAATTGAAAACTATAACTATAGTTTATCCTGCTTCTGGATACAACATTCATATAAAAGACATCCAAATGATCAAAACAATATAGATAATATTTTTGGACGTGGCCCCCGTCATGTTGTCTCTTTATTTAACTATCGTTATGTCAGTATTCATTTCTGTATTTGTGTCTGCATTTGTGATTTTAGCTGACAATTGATTTATGCAAATGTTTTTTTTTTGCATTGTTGTTTCCATTACGAATACGGAAAACCATTTTGCTCGTGCCATAGGGCTTTTGTTGTTTTTAATTGAAATAAGTTGAGATGAGAATATAATTGTTTAAATCTAGCTTGACTTTTTAGTCAGCTTGTTAGATTTGGATGACATTGACTTGTCATGATCTTCACCGGACTGTTCCTGCCTTATGTTAAGCACCTTCTTCTTTATTGGAATGAAGCAAGGTAGACATGGTTTCTACATTTTTGGCTTTGGAGTTTAATTGGTTATTTTCGAACTTTTTGACTTATGGGCAGTTTTTCTGGTGGAGTATCTGGGTAGGTGTTTAGAAATGCTTTGGATGTGATGCTTTTTTTTTTGTGCTGTTGATCTTGGGATGCAGGTAATAAAGATGGGGAACTTAAAATCTCTTGATTGGGTGTCTAGACTTCAGAAAGGCTTTGGATGTGCTTTTTTTACTTTTCTTGCTGTTGAACTTCTTACTTTTCTAACAATCATTTTGTTTTTCCTAGTTTGAGTTGTCATCCTTGCTCCTTGGGTTTGGTTGTAGACTTCTAGGGTTTTGGGTGGTTTGTTAGCTCATGTAGATTATTAGCATGTCCGTTACGTCTTTTTGAGCTAAAACGGGTTTTGATTTTGCTTATGTGATCGATGATCTAAATTGATGTCATATATTAGTTCAAGTCTTTTGATCTTGAGCAACACTATTGTTGTTCTACTTTATGATTGGTTTTGAACAGAGAACATTAGTTTTATCATTTTACTTTTTCTTACTCCTAAAGTTATATGTTGGAACGTCAGTTAGTTTTTGTTGGCTTTTCACTCTGTTGAATTGGATGCATAGAGGAAATTGTACATTGCATATTATAATGATGTAGAAACGTTCTCTATTTTTCTGGTCTCTGTTTTAATCTCTGTTTTTTCCTTTCGTAAGCCTTTCCGGCCTCCACCAGTTGGATCAATGGCCCAGCAAAATTTTGGTCCACCGTTTCCCATGCAAGTAAGTTTCTTCTTTTTTTAGATTTGTGCATTTTCTTATTTGCTTTTTCAAAAGACTTAAAAGATGCACTGTGAGCGATTATCTTGCTCCAGTTTCGGCCTGTGATGCCAACGCAGCAAGGGCAGCCGTTTCTTCCTGCAGCTTCAGCTTCTCAGCAGTTTCTGCCCCTTGGGCAAGGTATATCTTCTCCTAATGTCGGGATCCCTTCTAATCAAAGTCAACCACCGCAATATTCCCAACCAATGCAGCAGTTACCTCCAAGGCCTCCCCTTCCAATGCAGTACATCCAAACAAGCATGCCTATTACATCTAGCTCACCACAGCCTCAGCAAACTGCTGCCCCTCTGAATAGTCATATGTCTGGTTTAGGTGGCCCTGGAGTGCCTTTCTCATCGTCATATACAGTAAGCTATTGCAAATATTGTTCTTTGTTCTTTGTGTCTTGTATTTCCCTTGGACCCCTTTTTCATGATTTTGTGCTGTTTCAGTTTGCACCATCTTCTTTTGGTCAGGCACAACACAATGTCTCTGCGTCATCACAGTTCCAACCATCACAATTACAACATGGACAGTTTGTCCCTGTTGGAGGACAGCCATGGATGTCAGCTGGAGGTCAGGGTGGACCACTTGTTACACCTGTCCAGCAGATTGGGCAACAATCTTCGGACACTGCTTCTACAACTCCTGTAAGTTTTCCCTTTTTCATTCAAACATCTTTAGGGGTTTTCATTGTGTTTGTTGGTTGTTAAGAGAAACTGTTGATCTTGTCCTCAATGGTTTCTTGTTTACATAATCCATAAATGTCAAAACTGAAGCATTATTTTTTTGATTCTCAGTCAATCCCACCTCCGGTCTGAATTAGAAAAAATTGTGATGCTAGTAGGGACTTGGGACTTCATTGTTATTTTATTGTTGTCTTAGTTCTTGTTATCCCTGAAATTCTAGAAGCTGATTTTCTTTGAATTGCGTATCTATGTCAGTTGAGGTAAACAAAATTTGGTCAGACTCTAATTCACAGCAAAATTTAGAAACAAAGTTATGGGGTAAACAAAAGAGTGCAGTCAAGCTTTTGATCAGCTTTAAGAGTGCGGGTTACAGACAGTTGTACTGAACAGAATGAATTTTTTCCGGCGGTATGTACATGGGATGATTGATTAGAACTTGGAAGGAATGGGAAGTATCAAAATATGAGAAATGCCAAAGGGGAATGAAGCTGCCCTTTGCCTTTGTTTGTTTAGACCCCACCCACCCAGCCTTCTCTTCATCTTTCTCCTTTTGCGACTGCCAACCACTTGCCATTGCCCCCTAACAACATTGCTTACCGTCAGAACACCTCCCACCACCTTTTTGTCTTTCTCCCTCCCCTCCCCCATACCGTCCCGTAGGGTCCAAACCCTACAATCCCTTACCCCACCTTGCTAGTAAACAAAAGGAACCACTCTCACGCATGCTTCCTCCCATAGCAACCACCACTGCCCACTTCAACAGTTGTCGACAGTTAGTGATCACCACAGCCGCTCTCTAGTAATAGATTGACCTAGGCCTGTTTAAAGGATAATATAGTCGGTGATTGGAAAAGAAAGAAAAGAATGTCGAGCTGGGCCAACAGAGGAATTTGAAAAGTGAGATCTTTGGTTCTTCTTCGGGAAAATCTTGGGGAAAGACTCGCTAGACTATCTCCTCCGCCAACCCGGAAGCTGATCACACCTATGGTAAGCAGTCAGAGTGACCATCCCCAGTTTGATATCACTACGGTGAAGTTGGAAGAAACTACTTAGCCTGGTCTCGATCGGCAAGGATGTTCATAGGGAGCAGAAGGAAGTGTTGGTATATTACCAGTTCTAAGAAGGAGCCGCCTGCAATGATCCATCTTTGAGGACTAGGAAAGTTATAATTTGACGGTCATGTCTTGGCTTCTTCATTGGATGCAGCCGACAGCTATCTTCCTTCATCCGCTCACATAGTTAGCAGCCAGCCAGCCACATTGAGTACTAATAGCTACTCGGAGAGAAAGTCAAACCTAGATAGACGGATTGATATTACAAAAAGTATAGCTTATATTCAAGAGTTCGGCCCGCCGCGGGAACCCTAACTAATAATTTTAAAGTGCTCTTTATCCCTTGAAGCTCCCGCTAGCCCTTTGTTCTGTTGGTTCGTTCAATCCCTGGATCCTTCTCCTATTTCTCACCTTTTTAACTTCCGCTTTACCCTCTTTTTCCTTATCCTCTAATACTGAGCTATCCCTCGGCCGTTTTTGACTCTCAACTGCCCCAGTCAATTGCTACGATGGCCATAGCCTTGACTCCTCTTCTCTTAGTCAACCACTTTAGCCCGTCTCCTCTTCTCCCTCGCCCTCACAAGTTGCTCTTTCTCATGCTCCTGTCGTCCATAATCTCTCCCTCTTTTTTCAACCCCCATCACTGCCACCTCTTGTTTTTCTACCACGATACTGGAAATTCTGGACTCCATAAATGTACAAGCACCTATAAAAATGCAAAATCCTACGTTGTTGCAATTGGTAGAACACCAAATTTTCGTGGCATACAGAAAGAGTTGTTTGGAAGGGGAGAGGATGCGATGGCGAGGGGAGTCGGTAAAGAGAAGAACTAGGGATAAAATAGTATCAGCACCATGGAAGTTTTACCGTTCATTGAAGGGTGTTACATAACTGGAGAGTGGAGTGTGATTACCAATGTTAGGAGTGACATTGTGATTTCTGAGATCTAATTCAAACTTTCTAAAATTCCCAAGGATGTGAATGAGATTAGCCTGATATTCTTGGGGTTGATTTCGACCTATGAGACACTCGATTCTCCTACTACTTTGGTACGACAAATCAGATAATTTGAGGGGAAAGAAAGATGAGGACAAAGTGAGTTCACCGAACACACTTGCAAAAAGCTTTAGTTGATGACCCTTTGGAGGAGGAAAATAGCTTTGTTTGGTTCTGTACCTCTGTGCTCTGCAGGATTGAAGGGTTAACAGTCTGTATGGCGTGCGATTACCAATGTTATAGGCAACATTGTGATTTCTGAGATCCATGGGTGAGTGTAATTTACGCTTTCTAGAATTCCCAAAGATGTGAACGAGATTAGCCACAATAACTCGGGCTATTTTCGACCTAAGTAAGAGAGATACACTGAACTCACCTGCTAGTTTGGTATGACGAATTATATAATGTGAGGGGAGAGGGAAGATGGCAAACTGAGTTTGACACTTCCAAAGAGGTTCACTAGATGGCACATTGGAAGAAGGAAAAAATAAGCTTCATTAGATTTTGCGACATGCTTCCTGTATAGAGCTATCTGCAGAATTGTGACGTTCACTGTTTGTATGGTGTGTTATGTGGATTCCTTCCTGAAGCATGTGTAAAGTTAATCTCCCATTCTGCCCTCTGCATGACCTGCTTTGAATATTCTCCCTCCCTGCAATTAAATCTTTCGACTCCCATACAAGCATACCAAGTGGTTTGTATGAATCATTTAGCTTGAAAGAAAGTATAGGTGTGTTTGTGGGCCTTACGATGCTACACTGAAGTCCACTTTGGTTTCTTCATTTCCCGTAATGCATGATGTTAGCATTATTTGGTATTATATGGCTACAAATGATTCAAAATAGATCGTAACATCAGACCTCTCTGTATTAAGTCGTCATTTCTTTCCTCTGTTTTAGTATGAGCTTCAGTAAATCATTGCAATGTTGAAAATAGATATTTCTCGAGGCAGACAGCAATTAGCCAGGTCTAGGATACTTCAATGGTATTTTAGGAATCAGGTTGCTGTTGCTGCCTGTTTTAACAGTAACCGGATGACCCTATCTGTGATGGACATCTTTTGATGTTCATAATGTTTTTGGCCTATTGTGTTGTGGTAACTGACTTGGAAAGTTTTGTGCTTTCTACTTGGTGGAATTCCAGGCCGTAAATGTTCCTAATGGGGGTCAACAATCTTCATCTGATTGGCAAGAGCATGCATCGCAGGATGGGCGGAGGTGAGATTTTATCAGAGTACTTGTGAATTACAACACTATTGTACTGCAATTGGATATTTCTTCATTTCATTTCCAATGCATGTCTTGAAATGGTGAATTTCAAATGTCACTCTCTCATTTTGCGGCCTGCTTCTAAGCTCTTGTTACCTCTTACATTCCTTATTTCTTTATTGGTCATGGAACTTCTTTGAAATTTTATTTTCTGATAATCCTTCTGTCTGCGCGTCTGTTCAGATATTATTACAACAAGAAAACAAGACAATCTAGTTGGGAGAAGCCTTTGGAATTAATGACTCCAATTGAGGTGTGTCATGATACTGCGGTGCTGATTTCTGTGAAGTTTTTAGTTTAATGTCATCTTATCTTATCTGAGAAGCATGCTTTCGGATGCCTTAGAATTTCTTGAATTTTGTTCCCTCTGCCATATATTAATTGATTGACAGTTATTTACAGAAACCATAGATTGGTCAAAATTGGTTCATGTGAATTATCATTTTCTTTGCATGTCTTCCACTGGTCTGTAGATGTCATGGCAAAGGGAATATAACGACTGCTCTATATGCTCACTATGAAGGCGGGTTTCACTTTCTCAAGGCAGGCAACAATTTGCTATTTACATTTTACTTTATGTTGTAGGGAAATTTCCTTGTGAATTGGTGGCTGATGTGATTATTGTAATGTAGATTTAGACACCTAATAATAGTTGCCTTTTATTTGTTCTCTTAATTTTTCCTTTTTCTTTTTTCCTATCCTCTCTTTTTTCGGGTAACATGCACCAGTTATATCTGTTAAGTTGGTTGTTGCTTGCTTCTTTCCTTTCATCTTTCTTCCCGTCTATTTTCCTCGGACTTTTTTTTGTTTTTGGGGTGGGGGGGTGTTGGATGGGTTGGGGGTGTGGGGGATGGGGCGCTAATTTGGTGCACTTGTTCACCAGAGTAATTTTTCTTTCCTTCTCTCTGTCCTTGCACTATGGGGATTACGTTCTATGGGATGCATGGTATGTATCTTCATAAGTCCATTTTAACAACCAACCTACTGGGTTCAATATTTTGTTGATGTAACGTGGTTGATCACCCTGCACAATGCACTCATCTGTTGTTCTGTTGATTATTTTAGCCTGACATTTACTAAACATTTCCTTTATCATGGCTGAATAAGTTAAGAGAGCCACAAGCTGTGATGTAGTGGCCTGTGAAGGCCCATTTCAGTTAGATTATTTTGCCTCCTGTTTTTAGGTTAAAAATTAATTCTGAGTTTGTTAAATCGTGTTGACATTTGTGCATGCCTCTGCTCATGACATGACTTCCTGTATGTCTTTGGTTCGAAGGCTTCTACAGGTATGAATTTTGCTACCAACCCAAGAGGCATGAAAGACTGTGAATGGTCTTCTGTGGCTATTAGAGCTTTGGTGGTGTTTGTAAAATTTTCCTTTTTCCTCTCCCTTTAGGCATTCCTCCTCTCAAGATCTGTGGTGGCATGTCTTCTCTTGTGATTTTGGGTGAGGTTGTAGGGCTGGTGAAATCTTAACATGTGAACTAGTTCTTGTTTGTCTTACCCATTGGAAGAAAGATTTTTTTGGCTTTGTTTGATTGATGCTTACTTCTTGTGATCTCTTCAATTATCTGTAGTCTGATTTACCTTATATGTTCTCCTTAACACTTTGTCTTCTTTCAATGTGAATGTATGGATTCTATTTCTTGTTAAGCAACTCTAATATTTTTGACACACAATGTGGTACACTGGTACATTTGTATTTTCCATGATGAACTTTAGAAATGCAGATTGAGCAAACCCTGTTGTTGATTTCTGCGGTGTTCTTGAGATTTGCCTATCTAGTTCAGCTTTTGTGTTCTTCTGAGTGGGATGTGTTGCATCCCAGTCTTTTCTATGCGTGTTGAGTGTTGCACTCTAAACCATGGGCGTCAAGTGTAGTGCATGTTATTCTCGAACAACTGGCGGTTACCATTTATTTATTTCATACTGTCAAGCACAGGTAGACAGGATCATACAGGATCTTCTGGGTGCGATTCTTATAACAACTTATTTTATCTGTGATGTGTTTATTTTGTACTGTTAAGCATAGGTAGACAGGATCGTACAGGATCTTCTGGTGCGATTCTTTTAACAACTTATTTTATCTGTGATGTGTTAACATCTCGTTTTTCACAGTCACTTTTTTTGTTGTTTTTGTTTTTGGAGGAAAAGAGAAGGGGGGTGGTGTGGTGTGGTTTAGAACTTATCTTTTGTCAACCAAGAGGTAATTTTAGGTTACAGATTATAACTAGGACTTGCTAGTTTTGAGGCGGAGGAGCTCCTATTGTGTTCTTGAATCTGTTTTGGCGTTAGTCGAATTTTGTGTTTACGATCATCCATATTTAAAAAAAATTCTAGTTTTGGCTGTTACTTATGTGATAGATGATCCTGTTTGTTGGAAGACTTGGAACCAAAATGTTGGTGAAGTAGTTAGTTCAATTATCTCATGTTTTTTCCTTTCAGCCCCCCACCTGCCAAAGGATGATCATGGCTGACTTTGGCCTATCTTTAGATGAACCAATAGAGACACTCGTGGTAGATGAAGTCCATGTTTTACTATCCTCGAAAATAGAATACTTTAAATTGTTGTTTATACATTTTTTGCTATTAGAACTTATATTCATGTCCTAAACAGGGTCGATTCGTCCTCTTTTGTGTGGGTATGACAGGGAACGGAAGCACCCTTTTTTCCTTAATGCATTTGTATGAGTCGGAGCTTCAGTAATTGTAGTCTTATCTTTGAATTTTTCCCCCAATGAAGTAACCTCTCTGCTGTGAATTTGTAAGGACTCAAGGTAGTTGTATCTTTATGTTTTTAATCCCCGTCTGCCACACCTTAATTGGTACGGGATTTTGTTTTTGCCATGGCTTGCATGTGGAATTTCACTTGCCTTTTTGTGTGTATTGACACTGCATCTCTTAGTAATTAATGCTATTACTTCTAGTTTTTTTACTTCCACCTGTATGGACACTTCTGTGATAAACTCTTTTATTGACAATTTCTGTAACTCCAACAGAGAGCCGATGCATCAACTGTGTGGAAGGAATTCACAACTCAGGATGGTAGAAAGTGCGTTATAACTATCATTTTCTTTTGGATCTAATTGCGTCATCTGAAACTTTGAGTTGTGAAATTTGTCTTGAACTATAATCTAAATGTCATTGGCTTTCGTAGGTACTACTACAATAAGGTTACAAAGCAATCTAAATGGCAAATTCCTGAGGAATTGAAGGTTTCATAGCAGAACTTCCTCATTTTTCCCCTTTGAAAAGTCTTCGCTAGTTCTCCTTTTGGTCTCATGTTTGCCTGCCTCTGCTAACAGGTGGCTCGTGAAGAAGCTGAACATGGAGCACAATCAGAAATTAGTGCAAGTACTAATTCAATAGCGACTATCAATGTATCTTCTGCTGAACAATCATCCCCTGCAGTTACTTCAGTTAGCTCCATCTCTGTTTCAACGGTATCGGGGTTAGCTTCAAGCCCAGGTCCTGTTACACCAGTTGTCGCTGGTAATGCCACTCCTACTGGATCCTCAGCCCTTCCTATTGCAGCTTCTGCTGCAACAACCGCAGTTGGTGTTTCCTCCCCTGGCGTAAATGTCACTCCTTCACCTTCTGCTGCTTCAGGAAGTACTGGGGTTCCTGCTACTTTAGTTAGCACTGGCACTACACCTATGTACGAACTTCTTCAGCTGCTTTAGTTTTTCTACTCATCTGTCTTTGAGTTCACACTTTGTTGGTTAGTTTGAGTTCTTATATATTGCTCAATAACTGCAGGACTAGCTTTGATAATCCATCGTCCGGTGATGTGTCAAATTCTTTAAGTGGAGCTTCTATGCAGGATATTGAGGTATGAAGGGTTAACTAGGGTATGTGTGTGTGAAGTTCTTTGGACCAACTTTATTTGAGTGGTGGCTTTCCCTCATTTTTAGAGTTATTCTTTGTCCTTCATAAGGAAGAAGACAGACTTTAAACTTTGTTCTGATTCCTTTTTCCTTCCCCCTTCTATTGAATTCCAGGTAGGATTCTTGTGGCTTCAATTGCAACTCAAGGACCTAAATGAATCTTGGGTCAAATTTAATATTTGAACGATTTAGTATTAAGCAACCTGCTAACATCCAAGATGGGAAACAAAATCCAACAAGCCACTGAAACCTAAACCTTAACTTTCCAAGTTTGCGTCTGTTAGAGCTTGCCTAACATTGGTTAGTTATTACCTCCAAAACTAGTATCCGAGCCTGGACGGCTTCTCTGTTCTTGATTACTTGCCCCATTGTTGCCTTAAGTGCACTTAGTTTCTTAAGGGCTCCTATGTTATGGATCCTTTGTTTATACCTTTCCACGTGCGGGTTAGGGGTCTCAAATGCGTGGGAGTGTTAGAGCTTGTCCGACATTAATTAATTATTACCTAAAAAATTAGTGCATCAGCCCAGGTGGCCTCTCCACTCATTGCCAATTGGTTTTGAGAGGAATGCTTTAACAACACTTTTTTATGGAAAAAATCTTAAGAACTTTCACCAAAGTAGTTTTATAGAAGATATGCCAACTAATATACATAATTGGTTTCCCTAAGAAAAAAGTTGTCAGAAAATACCCCTTTATCTCTGAAGTCTAAACAAATGAGTTAGACCTAAAGTTACTCCATCGCCCTTTTGTGTAATTTGGTACGGACTTGTATTGTTGTAGCCCATGGTAGAAACAAATCCAACAGACCACTTAGTCCTATCTGAAATCAAAAAGCTCGACCCTATGCCTTCCCATACCTGTATGCCTTCGTGTAAATTCTTGTTTTACATTCCTGTCCTACTAACTATAGACTTAAATTTAAGTCTGCCAAACGAGATACTTAGTTCCTGTCTTTTCTCTTTTTCTGCTTAGCATTTAAAATGTAACGCGGAAACCAAAAATTGATGGCAGCACCTTCTCTGTTGATAATATGGTTGACCTACAGAAGGACATAAAATGCGGTTGCTTAGTTTATTTGAGTTCCTTGTTTGAAAATAATCAGCTTAGTTTTTGGCTCACCATTTCTGAAGGCTATTACTCCTCCATCAAAAGGAGGCTTTCACGTTGACGTTCAAGTTCTTAGTATGTCCAGTTGTGGTGTGATTGCAGGAAGCAAAGAAGGGAATGGCAGTTGCTGGGAAAATCAACGTAACTCCGTTAGAGGAGAAGCCTGTTGAGGATGAACTTTTGGTGTATGCCACCAAGCAGGTACTAACATCGATAATGCTGGGTTTCAGTTTCTAATGCATGGTGGTGTCCCATGATTATTGTTTTCATCTACTTCTATTCGTTTTTATAGGAAGCCAGAAATGCTTTTAAACAACTTTTGGAATCGGCAAATGTTGAGTCTAACTGGACTTGGGAGCAGGTAATTTTGTTTATGCCTTTTCCTTCTTGGAATCTGTTTTCCCTTCTAACTATTGTTTCGATGGAAATGTGACATTAGACAATGCGAGTGATAATCAATGACAAACGATATGGTGCTCTAAAAACACTTGGTGAGCGGAAACAGGCATTCAATGAGGTAAACATTTTTTTTTGAAATTTTAGATTATCTCATGCTCTGGAATGGGGTACATATCCTCCTATTGCTGGGTGTCCTTTAGTATTTAATAAAAGTATGGCAAATAAATACATGCTTAGTATGCAAAAACAACACACACGTATCCTAATTGTGTTTGTATTATGTTGAAGTACTTGGGCCAAAGGAAGAAGCTGGAGGCAGAGGAAAGGCGCATGAGGATGAAAAAAGCTCGTGAAGAGTTTACAAAGATGTTGGAAGTATGTTGCTGACATCACTTGCATGATTAGTCAAGCTACAACCTGCACTATCATTTTTACTTTATAAATGAAATGTACCATTAAGATTGCTGTTGCTGGGGTCCTTTTTCTTTTTGCTCCTTTCCGATTTGTTATAACGCACGTTTGTATTTTGTCCAAGCAGGAGTGTGAGGAACTTACATCAAACACAAGATGGAGGTAATCTCACTCTCTCTGGGGTTAAAGTAACCGTTTTTAGTTACAACTACCTTTTTCTTTGTAGCTTCTACTGTAATTGTGCGAGATATCTTTATTTTCTAATCACACTTTTTTTTTTGCATGATCAGCAAAGCTATAACTATGTTTGACGAAGATGAGCGGTTCAAGGCCTTAGAACGACCTTCCGAACGTGAAGATCTGTTCAAAAACTACTTGGTGGATCTTCAGAAAAAGGTAGTAATTGTTAGGCCCACTCCCCACATGTGGTCTGTAAACCTATGCCGATGTTTGTTGATCACTTTCAAGTTCGGGTTAATGAAAACGCTGGTGGGAGGGGAAGACTTAAATTTAAATGAGTTGTAAAAGTAATATGAATCTGTCTGATTTCAACTGTGCATTCAGTTACTGACAGCAGAACTGCAAAAAGGTATTCATGTAGCCAACCACTTGGTTGGATCATAAGATTTGGTTTCTCACGGTCTTACCATTGGATCTGAATGCAGGAAAAGGAAAAGGCTCAAGAGGAGTATAAGCGGAATAGATTAGAGTACAGGCAATATTTGGAAACTTGTGGGTTTATCAAGGTAAGTCTTTGGAAGGCCTTGGCTTGATTCCTATACAAAGTCATTACATTCGTTTTTCTTTGATTTCATGTGAAAAATTATCCAGAACCTCTTACTATGTTCTTTTTTATTCTCTGCAGGTGAACACCCAGTGGAGAAAAGTTCAAGATCGGTTAGAAGATGATGAAAGATGCTCGCGTATTGAAAAAATTGACCGATTTGAAATTTTCCAGGTGAATTGGCTTAGATATGTTTATGATCCTTTAATTTGGAATGTTAAGCTTATGGTGGCTGTTGTGGCAGGAATATATTCGCGATTTGGAGAAGGAAGAAGAAGAGCAGAAAAAGATTCAGAAGGTAGTTAGATTAAATTATTATGGACACTTAGTTTGTTGTGATCGCTGTCATTAATTTTGTCCTTCACTGAACTTCAGGAGCAATTAAAGCGGGCTGAAAGGAAAAACCGTGATGAGTTTCGTAAGATGATGGAAGAACATGTTGCTTCCGGGTTACTCACAGCTAAAACTCACTGGCGTGATTATTGTATGAAGGTAGCTAACTTGGTCCATTTAATTATGCTATAAACATCACATTTAATTGTGCCATAAACATCACTTCTTTTTCTACAGATAGTTCTTCTCATTATTGTGGAATGTAGGTCAAGGATTCTGCACCGTATCAGGCTGTTGCACTGAATACATCTGGTTCTACACCAAAAGATTTGTTTGAGGACGTTGGTGAAGAATTAGAGAAGCAGGTACTTGGAGGCAATTAATGCACTATCTTGTACATTGTCTTGTTTTGCAAAAAATTAAGTTCCATGTCAAGGTCATCATAAGATTGTCCTAGTTGATGCTAAATACTTGTTTGCATTTTCAACGTCGGTAGTTGAAGGTAAGACCACGACCTAGTTTGACTCTGTAGTTTTGAGTGAATCTGTCACCTTATTTATTATGTTTGTTGCCTGTTGGAGTCCTTTTTTCCCCTCTCCTTTGATACACAAGTTTTGTTAATAATCTTGGGTAATGACCATTGTTTGAGCATCTTTATGTTGTCTATACAAAGAAAATCCAAGGTAACAGTCTAAATTCTTGTTTATGAACTGGAATGAAATGATTGTCCAGAATTGTGGATGTAGTTTTGTTTATATAAATTTCAGATGTGTTATCAGAACTGAAGTTTGCAGGCAGAAATTGTTTTTAGAACTCTCCTTGGATGATTTAGTTTTGAGATAGGCACCATGTTAGTAATTAACAGTTTATTAATGTTCACAAGCCTTTCCGTTCAATTTGATGACTAACACAAAGAGTTGAAATCAATTAGAACTGAGCAATGCATCCAGGTGTTATAATGTTTTCAGTTGCCAACAAACTCTTAATACCCTAGCAGGTTCAAATGGAGTTCCCGTTCCAGAGCACTAGTTTAGGACTTCCAAGCTTCCTCCCAGCCCATTTTGTCCCTCACTACTTAGTTCGTTTGGATGACAAGAATGCTGAAGAGGGATGGGAATGCGATATCGTGTACCCACGATTCCAATGCTTGGTACAATTTGGAAGAGCCAAGTGGTTCATTGTTACATAGTCAAAGCTGGAATAACTTTCCAAAATGAAGCATGAGTTCGATCCCCACGCCTTCTGGGAATTTTATGGGAGGGATTAGGAATCACTCAAGAGTAAAAGTAGATGGGCCGCAATATCTGAAATTTGTCATTTAAATTTACGGAATTTCTAATACATAGCATTGACATATCAACTTTAGTCCTAGTTGTGGTATTTCTCATAATGAGATATCCATTCTTTTCTGTTGATTCCTGCCTTCCTATCACAGCTTTAGGAGGCTCATAATTAGGTGATGAATTGATATCTAACCAGATATTTTTGAAAGTAGGATTCATTTAATTTAACATGGTAAAAAAGTCGCGTGTCTAAGCCCCCAAACAGTTTGGCAATTGGTTTTATAGGTTGGATGCCTCTTGTTCGAATATTGTGTATGAGCCAGGTCTTATTGGCCTCGGGGGCTAAGTTTCCGTCCTGGATGTGTCTCTCTATTGTCTTCTGGCTAGTTGCACGTGTATGTGAAGTGTTTGAGATTGTCCCTATCGCCTCCATATGCCACGTAAGCTTGGTCTATACAGTCTACAGGCTTCTACACCTGTCGTTGCTCCTCTTTTCTATACTAATTGGAGGCCTAACACTTCCCGTTAACAGCTCTTCGCATATATTTCTTTGAGATCACACTGCATATCATCTCATTCACTGTTTGTGCAAAGGTTTGTATTGCTATTCTGTGATATTCAACACTATTTCAACTCTTCAAATGGATTTCTATCACTATTTCAAGACACCTGGATGCCTTGCTCAGTTCTAATAGCTCTTTGGCGTTATATTTTTCGGCCAAAGAGGAGAGGAAAGACTACCATTTGGCTGCTGTTTCTGTCACTATATTTGGAGAGAAATAAATTGCAGGACTTCAAAGCTTGGAGCTTCCTCTTTCTAGTTTGAAGGAATTATGCTGGTTTCCCACCTTTTTATCCGTCAAGTCTTGTCATTGTTATATTTCTTCTGTTGCCGTTATTATTTTCTTCGACAAGTTCGCTCCCATCTCTTCCTCTGTTTCAGTATTTTTGTTCCCCCAACCCCAACCCCACCCCAAAAGCAGAAGAATAAGTTGTCTCCGCCTTTAGCATTATTTAGAATTGCTTATGGCCATGTTTTTATCATTTGATATCTATGTACTGCGTCCGTAGTTGTTCTTCATAGTGTGCAGTCATGTCCTAAATCTGGGAGATCAGATGGATGGGGCAACCTCATCTTGCACCTCTAAGATGCAGTTTTAGGTAATGAATGAATGAATGAAGGCGCTTATAGGCCTGAAGATATGACTTGTATGCAGATTTTGTACATAATATGCATGTGGTGCAGTAATTGAATGTATTTTGATGTGGTTTGATGATTTCTTAAACACATTTCTATTATCTCTTATTTCTTTATTTTTTCTCTTTTTTATCCAAAATCTAGGACTTGAATTGAACAACCAATTATGTGATGTTTTCAAAATCTTCATCTGTTTGATTTGGTTTTCTTTTGTATTTTGGAATCAGCTGAGGTTCTCCAGATACTTCTCGATGTTTGCTTGTTTATATGTTCTCTCATTATTTTGTGTTAAGTATTCTGAGTTTAACCCTTTCGTCCATTCTTCTTTATTTGTTTGACAGTATTATGACGACAAAGCTCGAATAAAAGATGTTGTGAAGTTGGGGAAGGCATGACCTTGTTGAATTTTTGCTTTATCTACCTTGTCCTTGTCCATCTTTTTGATGCTGATTTAAATGATTTTAATTTTCTATCTGTTGATTGTTTAGGTTACCATCACATCAGCATCGACTTTAGAAGATTTTAAGGCTGCTGTTTTGGAGGATGTAGGTTTGCCTCCAGTATCAGATATTAACGTAAAGGTATAACTTCTCTTTTACTGTCCTATTTCCTCTGACTCTAAGAATGAGGTTTAGATCTTATAGACATACAATGATTTGGATGTGTGATAATTAATGATGTTCTTTGACTTCTTTCTATATGACAATTACTATATCTAGTCCCTTAAATGGGATCATCCACCAAACCTTGTTGTTTCTCCATGACCGGCTCAGTTGATTCATGAGAATATTATTTCTTATCATTAACTATACTTATTCTTTCCTAGTTTGGTTATAGCAAGTGAATAAGTTTCTTCTCTGTCCTTCTCTGTATTGTAGTTGTGGTAAAAAGGTTTTCAATGTTTATCAAGCTAAGTAATGATTTAGGCAAGGGTACAGAGCAAGGTTTATGCCCTTGGGGCATAACCAGCTTGAGGCTTTTGTACAGCAGTCGGAGTGTGTGCTTGTGTTGTAAAAGCTTTGTCCTTTTGAATTTTATGATTTTTTCCTCCTAGGAAGTCTTATTTTTGTGATTACAAGTCAAGTCATTGTATTTTCCTTTTTTGAACAAAATTTGCTTTTTAATCACGTTTGCCTTTTTCAAACCAAAATTGCTTTTGAGTTAATAATCACATAAATGGATGCATTTTTTCGTTAGCGTTGCTGGTTTACTTGGATTTAAAAGTTCATTGTGTTATTGTGTTAGCGCGGTCTCCAGGTAATGACATTATTGACTGGGTTATCCCTTGATGTTCTTATAGGGTAAGCAGGCTAATTGGTCTGAACTTTCCTTAATGTTATTGCCTCTTTTCTTTCTCCATTTACACTACAAATGAAGTTTAGTTCGACAGGCACATAATAATTTGGATGTTTAATAACGTCCTTTCTGTTAATAATTTGGAGGTTTAATAATGTCCTTTGTGTTGCTAAGACTATGTCTAGTCGCTCAAACAAAATCATCCATAAAATGTCGTCGTTTCTCCATGATTAAATCCTAAGATCAGTGGATGCCCGTTTTGTGATGGCCATCTCACCAGCTTACCAGGTCGAAAGTTCTGACGACAAATTTGTTTTTGGCAGTTTTCTGCCTCAGTTGATTCATGAGAACATCATTTCCAATCATTGAGTACCAGTTGTCTTTCCTAGGTTGGCTATAGCAGTGAAATAAATTCTCATCAAGCTATAGACAGGGTCCAGGCAAGGGTAGGGATCAAGGATTGTGCCATTGGGGCTTGGGCAGCTTGAGGCTTTTGCATTGAAGTCTGAACGTGTTTCCGATTTGGGTCTTTCATTAATGTTATTTATCATATGCATAGTTTTGTGTCTACGAGTGTGTGTGCAAGTGTTGAAAAGCTTTATCCTTTTGCTTGACTTTTAAGGGTTTTTCCCTCAAAGAGAGTCCTATGTTTAGGTTTACAAATCATTTTATTTGCTTCTTTCTGAGCCAAAATTTTTGATTAATCACGTAAGTGGATGTATTTTTAGCCTTGCTGATGTATTTGAATTTCACATATTCATCACATTATCCTGTTAACAAGGACCTCCTATAACAACTTTTTTTGAGTGCATTTACCCTTTGATATAGCTTATATGATAAGCAGGTTGATGAATCTAAATTATGCATTATGTTCTGACCAAATGAAAGAGTCAGTGCATATCAAATGTCCATCTTTAAGGATATAAGATCACAACTATTTCTCTCTTTTTGCATGATTTTCTTGATAGTTGTTAGTTGCATTGCTGTTCCTTACTATGTGGCTCTATCTAAATGTAATCCAGTTCTCCAGTTCTCCTGTTATATTGTTTTTCCTAGGGGCACACAGTCTGGGTTGGTCCGGTTCTATAGAAATCTGAGGACTGAACCTTTGCGATTCCAAAAAAACGAGGACTGCATCTGGACCAAAAGTCCTTTGGACCGAATCAAACCAAACTGCGAGTCACGGGTTGGTTCCGGTTTAGTTCGCGGTGCCACCCTTAACTTCAACTGCGCAGAATAAATTTTGCTAATTACTGATCTCGTGCTCTCTTATTGTTTGAGGGGGAGTAAGGGTACCTATTTATGACTTAAAACCTCACGTCAAGTTATAAAAAATCTAGAGATAATCTGGTGAAAGGTGCAAATAATGGATCCACTTACAATATTTCTCCATTCCGCAATTTAGCAACACTTGAACGAATGACAAAAATAAAGACACATTAAATTTAGATAATAAGGAAGAAAACAAGAAAAAGAAATGCTAGAAAAATCCATAGTTAATGAATAAAAAATAAGAATTTACAAAAGTATATGTGTGTGTGTATACAAATATATGTAAATGTATGAACGGTCCAGTCTGGTTAATTCACAGTTCCATACCAAAAAACCACGGACCAAACCGTACACAGTTCTCTAATTTTTGAAACTGGAACCGGACCAAAATGTAGAGCTTGGTTCGGTTTGGACCAGTTCAACGGTTCTTCTCGTTTTTATTGCTGCCTTAGTTTTTGTTCCTAGCCTACAACCACACCCTAAATTTAGCCAGCCAGTAAGGGTATTTTTCTCTATGTGGTAGGTAGTCATATGTACAAAGCTGGTTGGTCGAGCTATTGTTACTAAGTTTTTTGTTTGAGTTGCTTGGCTATGTAGCTCCGATATGGATATAGCAGAGACAGTTCATAGCATCAATTTCTAAAAAGTGGAGACATGCTGATGACTTGTTTAGAAAGTATGTTTGCTTACTTATGTTATATACTGGATGTTTAATTATTGTAATGAAATTACAAAAATAAGGCTCTAGTCATAAGAAAAGTAGCACATATGTATTCATTGGCACATGGCATTGCATCATTTACATTTGTCAATAGATCATTGAAAAATGTTTCGTCATTTACTCTCGTCTTCATAATCTATCCACCGGCTAACACAAAAGTATAGTCCCCTAAGTTTTAGCTAGTGTTTACTTGTGTCCCAGTCCTAGCATGTGCTGAGTGTGTTCTGAGTGTTCCGACTCCGAGAGTGTCAAAATCAAAATAATGGGAAACAAATAGGACACTTCTGATTTGAGTGTCAGTCACGTGGGTTCGTATTTGACGCCGGTTCATGACCTCTGGTACGGTGTTTGTCCTTTGTAGACTTTTTTTGGCAGGTCTACATCTTGCTGGTAAGGGAAATAAAATGTTTCTATTCCATCCTTGAACTCTGTGATGCCTTGTATATGCCTCTGCTTGGGAAGAAGCTCAACATCTATGATTAATCAATCCCCATACCCTATAGAGACACTTTTAATCGAATGGTTTATAACCTCTTTGACATAGTGATTTTGTTATTAAGAGACTTTTGTTCCGTAAATGCTTGGCAATTTTTATAATAGTGACTTAGTGTCCTACTTCCTCGTAGTTCCAATACATTACTCTGCTTGATGTATTCTGAAGGGAATTCATTACATGGAAGTACTTAACATTGTCTAAAACCTATAATGCATGCCTTTACTGTCACCGGGGGTTGATCCTGTTCTACATGTTTGTAGCTTGTATTTGAGGATCTACTTGAGAGAGCCAGAGAAAAAGAGGAGAAAGAGGCTAGAAAGCGTCAACGTCTTGCCGAAGATTTTAGTGATCTTTTGTGCACCATCAAGGTATTTGAGTTCTGTGTGGTGGTCAGCGGTCACAATTTATTTTCTGCAATGATTTGTTGAAGGCTTGACAGGACCATCTTAGTGTACTCAGTTTATTGGGTCATGTTGCAGGAAATCACTGAATCTTCTATTTGGGAGGAAAGCAAACAAATATTTGAAGAAAGCTCAGAGTACAGGTATTGCTTCTACATTTTTCTTCAAATCAATTTTATTATAGGTTACTGAAAATCTATGTTTTCTGGTAATGATGGCCCCTAAATTTTTGGTTTTATTTTGCTGCCATGCTTTTGCCTTAGATCAATTGGAGAAGAGAGTTTTGCCCAGGAGATCTTTGAGGGACATGTCTTGCACTTGCAGGAAAAGGCAAAAGAGAAGGAGCGCAAGCGTGAGGAGGAAAAGGTAAATGAATTGGTTCACCTGTTTGAATTGTTAGTAACAGCACGTGTATTCATGCCATATGCCCATACAAACTGTATAGAAATTATACTTCTTTTGTTACTGTTCCCATGCTTGTCCAGCGTATGAAATTTTGGAGCCCGACTTTGTGCCCGTTTCTTTCTTTTAAAATTGGAGATGATTTGTGATTGGCCCTTCATTAGGCGAAAATCTTACCTCTCACCCGCGTTGTCTCATACAACCCGAATAAAATAACTTATTGGCATGCTGCATACCTTTGTGCTGACACTGCATGTTATGTTATTTGTTCTGTAAGCTATTAACTTCTGTTAGCTTCCTGCTCTAACTAGCAATTTCTCGGCTACGAATATTTGATAGCTGCTATGTTTCTATTCCTTTTTCTGTCAATATTGTCTAATGTTTGTAGAGACTATTTAAGTTGGTGTTAGGTATTTTTATAAGGACTTTTTTCTTGGTCAAATTAGTCCTTGAAGTTTATATTTTCAAACCATGCCATTTTTATCCCTTCTGTTTTATTGTTTGAAATATAAGAGGAGCTGGAATGGTTATCAAGACAACCTTTAATAGTCAACACACAAAACCTCTAGTCTCATGGGTTTAAATGAATCTTGCTCATTGATTCAGCTATTTCCACACTTCTTAAAATTGTCAGATATGATGTCTTCTAAGGTCCTCTAATTTTTGTTCATTGTTCTTGTCCTTTATAATCTTCGCTCAAATTTTAGAGGTTGTTCTTCGCGGGGTGGCTATGCGTGCGTAAGGGAGGGAGATTCCTGTGCCTAACAACGCCCTACCCAAACTTCAGAACAAGTTTCTTATGTCAATTCATATGTGACAATTATAATCTCTTAGACTCATACCTGTGCCTCCCCGTCATTTTGTTCATGGAATGGAATTCTAATTTAAGTCACAAAACACTAATTATTGCAAATATTTCCAAAGAAGGCTATCCAGTGCTCAAGGCTCTCGCTAGGGTTAGGGAATGGGTCCCAGTATGCAGCCTTAACCTTGTGAACTTACGTGTAACTTGATTCTAAAATTTACAAGACAACTTATTTACAAACATATCTTGGTCGTATCCGTCTCCAACTTTGTTAGGTTTTTGCGTATTGGCTTAGCTTTATCTTAGTTTATCCATATCCCTTATCCGTGTCTGTGCTTCATAGCTACAGAGTAGTATAAAGGAAATGAATAGTTCTCATTTTTCTGCTGTAGACTTTTTTTATCGCATAAGTAGGGAGCTTGACACTAATACACTAACCACAGTGTCTTGAGTCCTTTAGTTAGGTTCTTTCAACATAACAAAAATGATTAAGATGAACAAACAAATGAGAAAGATAAGCAGCTAAATTCCTAAAAGCAGATAAATTGCACCATATCAAATAAATCTATGGAGAATTAGTAAAAAGGACAATCTAGGATGAATTGGCCCATTAAGTCTTGGCTAATTTAATTTCTTAGTTAGGTTCCATTATTTTTAAAGTATTAACAGTTAGGGTCCATTACTTTTAAAGTGTTAATAGGTTAGGTCCTTTGAGTGACAAAATTACCCTTATTAGAACAAATAATATGGATCAATTTTTATAGCCTCTTACAACAAAATAATTGATCTTCTTCAAATCTCCTTTTCCAAACTTCTTCGAATTCTAGAAAAATCGAAGAATCTCTTGAGCTACTGATCCACCTAACAGAATCGCCTCATCTTTTGAGACAAGATTTTTTTGGCTTTGAGCTGTTGTGGATGAGGAGGAATTTCCATCTGATGGATATCTTCACCAGGGTCATGATCATCTTCTACTATAGCATCACTTGTGCTAGACATTTCCTTAGTCCAGAATATACAACAGCGAACACCGAACAATAGGATCTTGTATGTTTGGTGTTTAATAATGTGTTTTGAGTTCTTTAAAAATCGAGGATCTAGATTGTTTTTTATTTCTTTTTACACCTAAGAAGAGGAAATTCCCGATATATAAACACCGAACAAGAGAGATTTCCTTGATTGTTGAGTTCTTTGATATATATATATATATATATATATATATATACATGAATCAATTTTTAAAAATTCAATTTTCGTTATAAGAAATTTTTAATTTGTATGTCTTTAACAGAAATAAAACAATTCGAACATATACTGTTATCTGTTGGTGTTTAGCAAAAAAAAATGTTAGGTGTTGATTTGAAATGTTATCTGTGTTTTTGTTCTTCATGCCTTCAACAAATAACTTTATTTGTGTTTTCGTTCTAACAGATAACTTTATCTGTTTGCAATTTTCATGTCTTTAACAGATAACTTATCTGTTTTGTAATCTTCATTTTATCTGATAACATTATAAGATAATGTAATTTGATAATGTTAGTAGATGACTTAATATTATCTGATAACATTATCTTTATCTTTGTTCTAAAGTTATTTGTTTGCAATCTTCATGGCTTTAACAGATAACTTATCTGATTTGCAATCTATAACGTTATCTGATAACATTAGTAGATAACGTTATGTAATAATGGTACTATATGAATTAATGTTATCTCATACGTTATTAAATAGATTAATTTATCTGATAATATTAATCCATATGGTACTGTAACATATAGTACTCTATCTTCTAACGAACAATCACTGGAAATTTATTAACTAATTAAAAGCTACTAAGCACAATTTTTTTGTTAAAAATATAAATAATTAAAGTGATTCCAACACCTTACTTGAAAATTTTAAATTTATCTTCTTGGGAAATGCTCGATGTGGATACCTAAAATCACATGCAAAAAAATTAGATCAAGTTCTGGAAACATGGTACATTAAAAAAGAGAGATGGGAAGTATGATCTGAGACTTGAACATGTTTTGCATCAATTTTTGGTTGTTTGTTTGTTCGTCTCAACGAAAGAAATCTAAAAAATACAAAATTATATTTCAAAACTAAATTTTTTTCAAAATAAACAAAAAAAACCAAAACAGGTCCGTTTTTACTTATTTTTCGTTTTTTATGAACTTTTTTTTAAATTTTTGGACATAATTTTGTAGTTTTTAGATTTCGTTCATCGAGACGAACTAATAAACATCAACAAATAGGTGAAAACATAACGAATACAAAAAAATTTAAACAAAGACAGAAAAAAATTACCATAGGCTAAATAGAGAAATATCATGGTAGGTCTAATGGCAAAACGATAAAGAAAGTATCAATACAGTTGCCACATATCGTCTGGTACCACAGAATTTGTTTTGCAGTAACCCCATTTGTGGTTCAACAATCAGGTTTTGTTTGAGCTTTTATTGAATATAGTACATATAAAAAAAACAGAAAAGAGGAAAGAGAGAAAATGTTTTGTTGTTCTTACTCATGCTATTTGGATTTGATCAGTACATTTGATCCTCTTTTTTATAGAGAGAGAGAGAGAGTGGTACATGTAGAGGATGATTGGAGAATGTGTTTGGTAGAAAGGCATTTTTGGAATTGACATGTCAAAAGGACTTCTGACTGTAATTTATTATTAAATGGATTGATTGCATTACAAGTCCTTCACTTTGGACTTTTGGCCGAGAATCCCATAAATCTAACCAGCATGGGCCCATATTCGGATGAATTGGACCCCAAGTGTTATCATCCAATTAAAGGGATACTGGATAAGCTGTCCTTTGGCATCAACGTCTATGGACTTGTGAACATGCCCTGGTTTCTGCACCACGGGTGGTTTATTTATTCAGTGTTACCTGATCTGTGTATTTGCTGCTGCATCTACTTTCTCTCATCTCCATGCTGACTGATTCTAGTTCGGTCAGCGGTGAGGTGGCAAGGTTCATCTTCTTTTCTTTGTTTGGGCATCTGGTTACAATTTTCGTCTCTAGTTTGTTGGCACATTCCTTTCATTTTTCAATTATGTATTGCATGGATTTTTAGCTGTGGAAGTGTATTGTGACCTTGTGTTTTTGTTGAGAACTCGCATTTCTGTTACATAAGTTATTGGAAGTGGTTGAGATCCAAATCTAGCAATTCTTGTTTGGCACATCTATTATGTCACTAGTTTAACCATTGGTTTTGGTCCTTGGACCTTCAGTTAAAAGGTAAATTACTAGGTTTTACTGATATTAGACTACTATCCCAAAGTATTACCTCTGTGAAATGTTAGAAGTGTGTTGACACTTTTTTTTGTGCACATAAATGTTCAATAAACTGATATCTGTTACCAATGCAAAATTCTAAATATGCATCTAGGTTCACGATCTCGTGTATGCATCTGACTATAAGTTTAATGCGTACATGAATGCATAACATATATGGTTCTGTTTTTCTAGTTTGATACCTTCTCCTGTTTTGAATGTGCTTTTGCATTAAATGTATATGCTACTTCAATGATTGTTTGTATAATTCAGAGATGTGCTGGGTTTCATCTTGTGCTTGCCTTTTTAATCTGTATGTGCTAATGTGCAAGTCCATTACTTATCGTTTTTGTACTTTCTATCTTTGCAGGTCAAGAAAGAGAAAGAGAGAGAGGAGAAAGAAAAGAGGCGGGAGAAAGATAGAAAGGATAAGGAGAGGGAGAAAGAGAAAGAAAAAGAGAAAGAGAGAGAGAAAGAGAGAGAGAGAGAAAAAGAAAAAGAGAAAGAACGCGATCGTGAACGTGAAAAAGAGAAGGGCAAGGAACGGTCTAAGAAGGATGAAGAAGATAGTGAAACCATAGATGTGAGCGACAGTTATGGCCCTAAAGAGGAGAAGAAGAGAGAGAAAGACAGAGATAGAAAGCATCGCAGGCGGCATCATAGTTCAGCTGACGATATCAGTTCGGACAAGGATGAAAAAGAGGAGTCCAAGAAGTCACGCCGACATGGCAGCGACCGTAAAAAGTCAAGAAAGGTAGTTGAATTTGTGTGAAGAATGATGTGGACTTTAAGGGCCCCTTTTTTTGGGATAAATAAATTTTAATTTAAGGACCCGTTTGGCTGCATTGCTTTATTATTTCATGAAATTAAGCAACAAGCAAACTCGTTTGGCCACGATTTGCTTGTTGAGTTTCTTAAATAAGCAATTAAGCAACCCAACCTCCACCAAACAAGCTTATTTGGTTATTCTTAAGCCATAAGCAAATAAGCCAGCAAACCAAACAGGCCTTGAATCTGATTGTGATAAATTGGACATGTTTGTTACACTTCTCTGATTTTCCTTGGCAGCATGCTTATTCACCCGAATCAGATAGTGAAAGCAAGCATAAAAGACACAAGAGAGATCACAGGGATGGTTCACGTAGAAATAGTGGGCATGAGGAGCTTGAAGATGGTGAGCTTGGGGAGGACGGTGAGATTCGGTAGATCTCGTGATACTTCCTTTTTTTTGATTTCCTACCCCTACTGCATTAATGGAAACTAAACTGTTCCGTGCCGTAGTTGACTGTATTGGCAGCATATGTTTGTTAATTCTCTGTCGTCATTGCTTTCTCTAACCACACTTTGCAGACAAGATTGGTATCCGCCCTAGTTTCTGATGTCAATTGCGAAAGGTGTTTTTCTCCAAAGTGCTGCGCTTATAAAGTGTAAAAAGTATTGTTATTATTAGAACTGTTATTAGTTTTTCGTCGTGGATGAAGCTCAACTGTTTCTACATGGGTTTTGGCTGAAAAGGTTAAGCGAAGTTTGTAGGAAGCAGCCTGGAGCTTGTTGGTCCATGATGTTTAAGAATCCACTGTTATAAAGTTTCAACATTTTTGCTAGCTTTCATATTTGATTTTAGTTGTGGACGAATGTAACAGTAATGATGTCTTGACAATGCCACCTTTTTTTGTAATGAAAATCAAATGCAACTAAAGAAAAATTAGCAGTTATAGCAGTTTTAGTTATGCTTCCTTGCGTGATCGTAATGAAGAATTGTAGATTGTAAGGTTAGAGCAGAATTTCCTTTTACTTTTGTAGAAAACCATGATTTTGTAATGTGAAAAGATTAAGGTTGGGTCGTGCATAGCAGATGTGAAGGTGATAACTTAGTTGGGATTAAGGTGTATTTAGTAGTGCAATCCCTCACCTCACTATTTGGTGAAAGATAGGTAAAGAAAAGACTGCCTAGTACATGAGGCTCCCGCTAATGCAAGTGTGGTGAAGGGCTGTTGCATTACGAAGCCTTACACCCATAAGCACGAAGAGGAGTGTTTTTGCGATTCGTATTCATGATCACCAAGTCACGTTGGGCAACCTTACTGTTGCGTCCTGTGTCCTAAAGAAATAACGGCAACACGATGGTTTTTACCTTCTCCAGTGTCCTGCTGTGTATTCCTTAGTACTTTGATATGATATATGTTGTTCTTTTCCACCTACTAGATGAATTTTAATCGTCAAATGGTACTTTAAATGATAAACTTCATGTTGCTTATTTGGATAGGAAGAGTTTTCCTAGTAGGTAAGGAGACTAAAACTTCAGTTGATCATTATATGTTAATGTAATTAAGATATTTTATGAAAGTATAATTTCTTCTATTCTCCTGTGAGAATGGGAAGATTTTTGATTGGGTGAATTCAAAGAAAAGGAAGGATTTTTGTCTACCTTACTTTCTTCGTTTTTACTTATATCAATAACTCAATCAAAATGCAATTATCTCCAAGAAAAAAATATCTGTTATGCTTAATATCTTTAGTTTGCTCTGTATCTGTATTAATTCTGCTCTTTATTCGACTAGTTTTTTCTTCTCCAAATTGCCCGAGGCCTATGCTTTTTTGAATCCAATTGTAGATGTTATGCTAGTCATACCTGTGCCTATTCCGTACATATTAGTTCCTGAGCTTTTTGAGTAATGACCCCCCTTTTTTTTTCATGTTTCAACAATGGGCTGTTACGTATTATCTCACTTGTGCTCTAAATAAGAGACATTGTTTAATTTTATTCTGAAATGACACTTGGTTAATAAGAACCTTCGGATAGACCAAAACGACGTCTTTGTTTTTTTTCAAATTCAGAACGCTTGAACTTAGAAAAAATTTAAGAATACAAATTGTTCGTGCGCATCTTAAATAGTAGAATGTATTTGGGATTTACATGATTATAGAGGATTTTACGAGTATTCAATACTTTCGGACAATTTTTGTCTCGATGTACGAACTAAACGATGACTTGTATTCAGGAATCCTTCCAAGTGGTCTATCATTGTTGGACTATTTTTATTACCTTGTTTAGCTTTTTGTGTGTAATAATTAACGAACCAAAGTCGGACGGGTCATGCAGTTTGGTTTAAGTTTAAGTTTAAGTTTTATATTTGTAATAATTAGGGGTGCTTTGAAACTCCTTTGGGATTCTGAATTTTTTATTTTTGTATTTTGAAAACCAGAGTACAAAATCAGAGAGAGAGAGAGAGAGAGAGAGAGAGAGAGAGAGAATTTCAGAATCAACCTTTACGGAGTCTTTGTATTCTCATTTTAGATTCTTATTTGTAGTCTGATAGGAAAAACTATTTTATTTCTGCCATTTCAACAAAATTGTTAATTCTGAAAGGGCAGAATGGATATTCTGTCCTTTCAGAAAGGTTAATTCTGAAAGGGTAAAATGAACATTCTGATGCCTAACAAGAATGGACATCCCGTAGTCTAAAGGCTGATTCTGAAAGGGCAGAATGAACATTCCGATGCCTAACAAGAATGAAACGCCGGTGCAGTAGAAATGACTTCAAAATCAAACTACTTTTGTTGTTAAACAAAATAAATCACTAAAATGTCAAATTTATTCTTATTTTTTTATTTGGTATTTTGTGAGTGTAAATACTGTATAAAATTCAAATTAAATGATTTTTCAAAATGTACTATTTTAGCTACTAGGTTATATAGATTGCGGTAGGATTTAGAGGTCCGACCCGTTCAGATGTTTTGTGATATAAACTTCTTATCTTCTAAGTTGTATATTTATTGTTAACAATATACTTTTACTGAATTAAGGCTAACCTTTCGAGTTAATAATAAATCTTTCGTATCTATATGCATATAACTATAGTAGCAAAAAACACCCGTGCTATGCACGGGATAAATTGAAATATATTCTATTGATACGAATACAAAATCAAGCTTTACTTTAGTATTTTAAATAATAAAGCGTATATATTATTTACAATATCAACCAAATATAGTTTTGAAGTAAATTACATTTAGCAATTAATCGAAAACAACTGAAGTTTGAAAGCAAATTACTTTTGAAATTCTAGACTTTAGATTTCACATTATAGTTTTTTTTAATTATAAATGAAAGTATTTGGATAATAATGTGTAGAATAAATTTTGTAAAAGGAATAATATGTAAATCTGTATAAAAAAATAAAAAATTCACCTGAATGTGATAAAGATGAAAATAATAA
Organism: Arctostaphylos glauca; assembly: GCA_019985065.2. Taxonomy (NCBI): domain Eukaryota; kingdom Viridiplantae; phylum Streptophyta; class Magnoliopsida; order Ericales; family Ericaceae; genus Arctostaphylos; species Arctostaphylos glauca. Next base: position 7,943,051 of record JAHSPW020000012.1, on the reverse strand, counting down.
TAAAATCCTATCATTGGGTTAATCTTTTGTGCTTATCTATAGCAGTATAGTTTTTGTTTTATCTTTGTCACTTCTCTTCACGGATCATTTAATTATTATTTTTATGCTTATCTTTGTAGCATTATAGTTTTTATTTAGGCGATAAGTTTTATCCTAAATAACTAATTTAATAAAGAAACAAAAATGTTTACTACCAACATATAAGCGTAGCGACCATACTTAAGGTTATGGATAATTGTTGTAATTAATGTTGCACAATATGATGAAAGCATAAATTTTATGTTTAGAATTTCAAACATATAATGAGATAGCCTTCAAAAAAAAAAAAAAAACCAAGCTAGGGGTTATGGATAGTGGTTGTAATTGTTTTACAATATTGATGAAAAAATAAATCTTATGCTGATCAAAATAGAAAAATATACTTAGAGTTTCAAACATATAACAAAATAGCCTTTAAAGAGAAAAAGACCAAGCCAGAGATTATGGACAAATATAAAAAAAGAATAAATACCTACAATAATCGAATGAAGCATCTTGTGAATTCTCTTTTCTGTAAAAAAAAAAAAATTAAGTTAGAGTTATTTTTCACTTCATAGTCAAAACAGTCAATGTGAATATGAAACAAAACATCCTGGGGTCAAAAAAATAGAATAAACACAATGCAAATAAAAATATTAACTTCAAAGAAAATTAACTGTATAAAATCCCAAGCATCAAACCACAACACAATAGCCGTAGTTACCATCCATAGTAATGCACTTTTAATTCGTTTTTCAACACTCCTGCACAGAAACTCAGCATCACAACAAATTCAACAATCCAAAAGATTATCCATGTACACATAACTATGCATATATAGGCAGAGTTTAACCTGACTTGATTATTTGATTATTGTTTTGTCTTTTATGTGAATTTTTTTTGTAATTTTTTTGTCTTTCGTTAATTTTTGTGGATTATTAATTCGTCTTGACGAGAGGTTTCAGAAAAGTTATAAATAATAGGCCACATTTAAAAAAATTCAAAAAAAACAAAAATAATTCAAAAATAGGGTCTTTTTATGCTTATTCATCATTTTTTAGTGACATTTTTTTTTAGTTTTTGGACATAATTTTATACTTTTTAGATTTGTTTCATCGAGATATAGCAATAATCCACAAAAAATGAGGTCAAAATAACAAATGCGAAAAATTTGAATAGAGACAAAATTTACTTATTTTTAAGCAAGCTATGCCGAATGAGGCCATACTATCAAATTTTGAATACAAAGATTGAGGCGTGTCAGTAGAATTATTGGGGGCGAAAACAAAAAGCAGTACATATGGTTTTTTTGTTTGCTCAGCAAAATATGATTGAAGTGGAGGGTTTAGAGTTTGATTGTTTACTAAGGAATAGTTTACAGATCAAATTAAAGCAGTGCATATGGTTAAGATGAATTATATTATCATTTGATCAAAAAGATAAGTATAAGTTTGAATTTGAATTGTTTAGAAGGATCATTATTTATTTGAATTTAATTTATTTAATTAATATTTACACTACTTTGTGTAGATTAAAAATTTGTTAATTAATTTTTAATCCAATCATGGCATGCCACTTGGTGTGCTTTTGATTAAAAGGATAAGTATTGATTTGAATTTAAGTTGTTAAGGATAATCATTCATTTGAATTTAATTCGTTTAATTAATATTTATATTATCACGCGAATTGCTATCAAAATGCATGGTATCGAAACATTGTAGTTTAGAGAATAAAGCGGGTAATATTACAACATTTTATCCGTACTACACATACACTGCATGGAACTGTAGTACAGCCTTTCCGAATTCCAAATTAACCCCTGGTTTGCTTTTCAACATAAACATCAAGAAAGAGCTTGTAGATACGTTCATTTTTATGAATATAGGTCAACTACAATTGGCCATAAGGGAGGGAACCCAATGAACATAATGATGGGAAGAGGGAAAAATACTGGTCATGTGGTATTGAGGAAAGAAGACTAAGGTTATGTTTGGATCGGCATTAAATGTTTCCCTTTAACAAGTTCAATCATGTCCACAACAATCTCTTCATTGATATCTTCCAGAACGGCATCTGCAATAAATGCAGAAATTCCCCTAATCTGTTTTTTAGAGTCCCTCCATTCTTCATCCAAAGCCTCGAAACTTGAATGCAGCAGTAGGTTTGTATTAGTTTCATTTCCAGATAACTTCCTCCAAGTCCTTGTATTCTCACCCACGTTTTTCCTTATCTCTGCTGCCCCCATAATTTCCAAACAATGTTTTCTACTTCGTCCCTCCAATCCACGAGTCTCCTGCGAAACCCTTTTCCCTGTGAAGTACTGAGAAGAAGGATCAGCAGCACTTGGTTCATCTATCGGCGATTCGAACATGAATTTATAGAAGGGAATTGCTATGATACAGTCTCTTGCTTTGGCATTTCTTTGTCCTGTTTTTCATCCAAAAAGGAAGGCTTAGAATCAGAAATAGGAGAGATTTTCTGTTAGGTGGAATAATCTTTGAAGGGAACGGAACTGTTCCCTTCGAATGGAATGGTCATTCACCTAAATTTGAGAATGATAGATATTCCGTTTCGAATGTATAGTTTGCTTTTTCAACCAAACTAAACAATGTAATGAATATTCCAATAGAAAAACTATTCCTTCCCCGAGGACTAGTCGGCATTATGTTAGAGATAATTCCAAAGCTGACCGGAAACTTGGGCTATTAAAAAAACCCAGAAAAACCATTCCTTTTCGACTTTCATTCCAGTAAACTGAAAACTGCACAAGTTTTTTAAGGGAAATGGGTGGATGAGAAAAGAAACTAACTGTTGTTTTGAAGTGGTGAATTTTCATTGGAAGATATTTCTTCTAGTACTGAGACAGGGCTGAGTTCCTTGTTATTGTCTTCCCCGCATCTTCTCCGTTGAAGCCTTCTATCTGTAACAATCTGTTAACTTTGTGAGTAGCCAAATTAAATCAATATTTTTCTCACAATTGTCATGCTGGCCCATTTGGTTTTATCTCTTCTATTCCTCATCTGATGTGGCAGTTCATAACCATTGAATATTAGAGCATCTTTCTTCGTTACTCTCCATAATCGAGCATGTTGTGTGAAGATAAAAATGACAAAAGTGACAAGGTTGTTCTATCAATGCAATATCATTTTGATAGAACAATGCATTGCATATCAATCGCAAGGTTATTGTCTACCGTAAGATTGTATCTAATCTTCTTTCAACTATTAGACGGAAAATAGCAAAGAAACTTGGCCCCATGAATGAATTTGCCAGCAAAAAATGGCTGACCAGTGGAGCAATCATTTTTCAATTTTGATGCAAAAGGTAGCCCCATTGACTTGCTTGTATCTGCATAATACCTAAAGTCTGACCCTAAAATGTGCAAAAATGTTCAATGGAGATGCTCTTATAGTCTCTTAGTTATGTTTTTGTGGGACTACTAAATGGTAAGTGGTAAATACAAAAGGTTAAAGCAGAGAGTGCATATCATTACACATTTTTTAAACTGTGAGATAGACAATTTAATGGGAAATAAAGTTAATTTAAGCTCCTATGCTCAAAGTTAAGCACCATAACCAAAGAAGTGATAACAGTTCTATACCTCTTTTTCCTCCACAAGGTTGCCAATTGTGGAAGACGACACGCTATCTGGTTGTGAGTAACTAATTCGACATTCTGTGTCACTCCCCGAGCAAGAACGGAACACTGTTGTGCTGCTAGCAGATGAAAATCCATCAGAATTCACATCTCCACTCGCGGAGTTCTTCTTCGCCTTCTGGGTATTTCTAATGGCTACAAGCTTGTTAAACACGGCTTTCACAATCTTGGAACATCTTGGAATCATTGTCTTTCTCCTTTTTGGACCCCAGCTAGCTGACTTCTTCAAGTTGTTTTTCGAGTACCCTTTTCCAAAAAGGTAGATTTCTAGTATAAAAGGCTCTTGCTGCTCTTTCAGATGCTCTCCAAGCTGTTTGGCTGCTGGTTTTGGCATGGGGGAGGAAGCCATGGAAGCTGTAATAGTAATAGACTGACTGAATTGGGTTCAGATCAGGATAAGTTGGGAATGAATATATGTAGTCAATTGGGTTGAGAATGTAAAAGGAATGAAGATATGTCAATTGGGTGGGGAGGGCAAAATGGTAATGGAGATCATGTGGTGGGGGGATTGTCAGAATAGGATGTTAGGAGGGGGGGAGTTGGTGTTGCAGGTTGTGTTAATTGGCATAGACAAAGCATATCTGTCAGTTTGGGACTGAACAAAGAGGAAAGATGATAGAGCAGATTGTGGAGTTAAATAAGGCAGGACAGTTGACATAAAGGTAACTAGTGGGACTTCTCTCCAACATATCTAATGTTTGAATTTGAAGGACAGACTCACTCCTTTCCCTCCTTAATTTTAATTTTTCTAAAAATATTTAAAAATTATGCGCGAAAGACTTGAATAACTACACGACTTTTTCGGGTCGAACCTTCTCTCCATGAGACTCTTAAAGTAAATAAATATTACATAAATGATAGCAATGAACAGTACTTGTGCTTCCAAAAAATTCTCATTACCTTAAGCTAATCGGCTGGCTTATAGTTAACATGACAATTTACCTACACTAATGTGGATGCTCTTACATGACATATACGAAAGGGAAATTAAATTACCGTATCTCAAAATTAATCAGGACGAAGTCTCCCATACAAAGAAACTAAAAGAGTGGGGGGTCACCTAACCTTTTAAGACCCAAACTCACAAAATACCTCTAGCGGTTAAAACAATAAAACATAGAGATTGTTTTTGGACTATGTCTTTCCCTTTCTCTCTCATATTGTGTGTGTGTATATGTGTGTGTATATGTGTGTGTCTATATATATATATATATATATATATATATATATTGTGGAGTTCCCTTCTAACTAGGGATCCTCATTTTACTAAAATGAGAACTTTTTATTTTTATATTATATTTTGATGATCCGAACCATTCAATATTTTTAAAACATGTTTTTAATGGTACCCAAGAGAAATCGGCTTAAAAAAATATCGGAAGAGCTTGATCCAAATAGTTTTCATAAATGCTGACAGGAACAGTTTTATGAGAAACTGTTTGGATCAAGACCTTCCTAGTAACATTTTAAGTTGATTTATCGCGAGTATTATTTAAAACATGTTTTAAACACATTAAACGGTTCGGATCATCAAAATTTGATCAAGAAATGAGAGGTCTTTATTTTAGCAAAATGAGAGATCTCTCGTTAGAAACTTACTAATGTATTGTGTATGTAATCATGTATATTTGTCCCACTCAGGTGTACTAGATGATTTGAATATCTGATGGTCCCCAACAGATATTGTCTTCTTGTGAAGGCCAACAACCATAACACCACTGACAGAAAATTGAATGTCCACTTCACGAGCGGAACTATGATTCGACGTTTGGAGTATCGATATTTTTTTTGAGAAAGAAAAAGAGCCGAATGTTATTTGGGAGATGGAAATATAATTTTTTTTTTTTATAACTTTCGAAATTGATACCTAAGTCCTAAATTTTTAAATTTTTTTTTGGAGGGCTCGGTTTCCATGTAGTTTCTCCCCTGCTCCTTGAAATATATTCCTTTATCATTAAAATAATAAGTATTGCAACTTCTTGTGCTGAAATACAAATTAATATTCGGAGAATTTGGTGCCCATTAACTTTTATGATGTAGTTTATAATTAATATACGTTTGTATATAAATGCATGATATGTGAATGTATGCATGTGCATTAACCAAACTTCCGCTCTCATGTCTCTGTTTTTTCTTTTTTCTCCCTCTGACTGTAAGTGATTAATTTATTGGTCACGTCTGAAGGAAGAAATTAGATACTTTCTTTTTTTGAACTTTTACGCAATCGAATTATACTTTTTATATTAATTTATATACACAGATTTTTCCGCAAGCAGAAACTTAGCACCCTATTACGGTTAGACACCTAGCACGATTTAAAGATCCCTAAGATCTAACCAGTTCATTATCAAATCTCTATATATGGGTTGTCACGGTAGAAGTTACCCGACAATCAAAATCCTTGAATAGTCTTTTAGTTTGGAGTTCGACTCTCACCAGCGTGCTATCAATTTATATGCTAAGGTCATTCCATATTAGATTTATTGTTTCATCTTTAATGAATTAATGATAATCAACGATGAAATTAATGATCGATAATGAAACTGATCGGATACCAACTTATGAGGAAAGCTGCTATACATCAGATAAAAGAAAGGATAAGACGTTTGCATGATGTCTGTGTTCTACCACTAGGCCCTGCTTGGATGGGGGGAAAGCCCCCCTCCAAAAATTATCACCCCTTCTTAGGGGTGGGTCCCCCTCTTTGGCATGGTTTGGAAACTAAAAATCTCCCCCTCCAAAAATTATCCCCCCCTCTTCTCCCCTATTATCCCCTCTTCTCCCCTATTACCCCCTCTTATATTTCACCCCCTCTCAAATATATGCAACATGCCATAGGGTTAAAGTTAAAATTCAAAGGGTGAATTTTGCAAACACCCCCTCAATTTTAATAAAATTACATTGTTCACTATTATATATTTTAAAATCACACTACATACCACTATGGCATGTTGCATATATCAGTGTGCTCCCATTTAGTCTCGACATAACATACAACACGCAGACTGTATGAAAATAATATTCGTGCCCTTAAAGAAAAACCCAATTTAGGTCTTATTTTTTGATCAATAATTAGGTTTTTCTTAAACTTACATAGTTGTCTAACTCAAGGAGTTTCTGTTTTGCATGAACTTTGGCAAAATGGTAGTTCGACAATAATCATATTTTTATTAAAATGAACCAATAATTCATATAAAATTTGACACAAAACTTATCGTATCCAAAAGATAATATATATTTACGCTAAACGTATCTTAAGTGTTAGGTTTTGATTCATGTAGCATAAAAGAGAGATATAACTGATAATTGCTCAAGATTATAGAAATTGGGCTAGAACTAATTGTTCAAGACTGTAGATGGATGAATTTTCTCAATCAGGACGGAAAACTAAGAGCTCACTATCCAGCCGAAACAATACTTTCAATATGAATGGACCTGTAATTTGCAAAACAATAAATCGTTAAAGAGCCTTCTGTCGCTGTTGCAGGAAGACACTCCGATGATTAAGTTAGGCAAAAGTTTTATCACGTGTCTCTTTTCCCCTCTTCTAATAGGGATCTTTAGGCAGTTAGTTGATACGCCGGAAAAAATGGTGGAATTCCGGCGACGATACGACATCCCTTATGATGTTGCTATCGAACTTAATGATCCTACCACTCCTCGTGATGGGAACGACCCTGATACCCTTCACATCCCGTTGATGGCGATTACTGAGAGTGGAGTTCGGTTTCCACTCAGTCGCATTCCTCGTGAAGTTCTCTGTTGGTATCGATTGCATGCCATGCAGATCTTTATAAACACATATAGGATTATTCACTGTATAGTTGAACTTAATAGGATAAACAACACGAACTTAGGACTTTGAGAGTTCTAACAGATATGGATGAGAAATCCACAGTCAATTTAATTAATGTGAGAAGTATTAATTGAATGAAACTCTAATGGTAGAAGATAACTACTTGATAGAGAGTTATCTTATTAGTGGCTAATCAGAAGACACTTCACTACAATCAGAATCCTAATAGAATTGAGATTAAAGAAAAGTCTACAAATAAAGTTCCACATCAACACAAAAAGATACGTTCTATCTAGTGCATAATTTCACTTGCTAATAGAAAATATTGACTTGAGTTATTATTCATTCTGTAAGTTTTTGCCTGACTTAATCATTGGAGTGTCTTCCTACCACAGCGGTAGAGGGCTCTTTGACGATTTATTATTTTGCAGATTACATGTTCATTCATATTGAGAATATTGTTTCGGCTGGATAGTGAGCTCCTAGTTTTCCGTCCTGATTGAGAAAATCCACCCATCTACAAAGACCAACAATTATCCCTCTCATTTTGATGTCTAAAATACTTGGTGACCAAATTATATCTAATACATTTATATATAAGACCTCAATTATGTAAACATAGACTAATGGCGTTCTCGTAAAAAAAAATGAAAAAAGAATATGAAAGATATTTTCATATCATTGCATGAAAAGGGTAAAAATATCATGCCTTATTTTTGACAATGTAAGTGTTTCTTTCATGATTGACAAACAAATGAATTGAAGTGTTATACAAAATAAAAAAGTAAAAATATGTAGTGTGATTAGAAAGAATAAAGGAGTGTACAACGCTAGCTAGCTAGTTAAAACTGAGGGGTGTTTGTGAAATTTAGCCAACTTAAAACAATCATATTGTTTCTAATAGGGATTGTGAACCATCTCAATTTAGTCATGTCCATACCCCTCTAATCATCCAAGAAAAAGTAGATGTCTTGAATCTAGGAGGGGTAATTTGAATTTTAAAAATACACATAAAGAAATAAGAGATTCACCTTGCAAATAAAGATGCTTTTGTGTCCCTTTTTGCTAGCATGAAAAGCCACTACTTTCCAGGATAAAGTTGCTCCGGGGATGTGGTGGATGCTAGCTGCATGTGTCTTGTGGAAATGGGGTTCCAACTGTGCAGAGCATACATTAGGTTATTTTGCGCGTCAAAACAATACTATTTTAGCGAGTAAAAAATTGCTCGAACAGTGCCTAAATTTTTGGGTAATTTTTTGTGCATAAAAATAACGTCGTTTTAATGCGCAACACGCCTTACTTAGTGCTAGCTCTGACATTTACATTGTCTAAATCCGACCTCAGCTTGGTTGCCCATTTAGTATTAATAATAATTTTTTCGGTGAATTTATATTACTTTTTTCTATATTTATAAAAAAAAAATTTGTTGCCCCACATTGGAGGTTGTCCAAATCAGGGGGCCGGGCTTACCCGGGACTAGCTCTGGCCCCGACATTTGGATTGTCTAAGTCCGACCACAACTTCGTTGCGCACTTAGTATTAATAATAATTTTTCCGGTGAATTCTTGTTATTTTTCTCTATATTTATATAAAAAAAATTGTTATCTCGCGCCGGGGGATTACTTGAGCCCAGTGAGTTGCAGGACTTACTCCAAAGCAGGCCCTGGCCCTACTGTGCGTAGTGGGCCCCTGATCCTGTTTTGTGTTGTGTGATAAGAAAACTTGGTTGATGAAGTTATTCCGGAAAATGGGGCCGGGACATGGGCTGGGCTGCTGGGCTTGGGGGCCTCACTAAGGGGTTGCCTACATCCAGACTTCATCCAATAGCCTTTCTCTAATGGCCATCAGCAAACTATTCCATCCCCTATTTTTGGAGTGAGCATGAACCAACTTAGTTCGTTTTTAGGTTAAATAAAGAGCCAAATTAACTCTTACGGATCCAACATTTCAACACCAAATGAATCTTCAAAACTTATTGAATATAATGTGATGGTGTCGAAAAATGGTAACTGGACCCACACTCTTGTTTTGAGCTCCTACAAACAAGTTCGGTCCCAGGAGTGGTTGTCTGATTAAGAATCCTCCAACGATCAAGTTAAAATAGTATTAGGAGTTGATAATCGTTCGTAAATTGAGAATAAGAATGGTAACGTACTTGATTTCATGGCTAAAGGTGGGATATAAGGCAGGCAAATGACCGCTATCAAAGCCCTTATTCTATCTAGGGAGGTTTATATCCTGATCTTGCACACCATTTTTGGGACATTGGGGGCATCCTCGGGATTGCTAGAGCAATTAAGGGGAATGTGTGGCGTCACCCACGCTCTTCATTTGCTGAGGTGCCTGGGTAAGGTCCACATAGAAGCCAACCGATCGAGGACATGCATGACAGGAGGGTCAATTATGTCTCGACCCAGAAAACTCTGGTTGGTCTGGGAGCTAGCTAGTTGCCGGGTCCATCCAGATTTCAATTTGGGCTCATTAGTTGTCCCATATTCTCTAGTCAAAGCGTGAGTTGAGGAGTGGGCAATAATTCGTAAATTCGGAAAGTGACGGTCATATCTCACATTAATTACACATCCTTTCATTTTCTATATTCGACCATTAGATTATCCACGTGTAGGGTTCTCGAGATGTCTTCGAAACTCACGACCACGTCTGGTAATTACTCTCGTGTGTGCCAATGCTATGGACGTGGCTTCTTCTTGACCTTTGCATCCCCCCAGATTCAACGGTTGTGATCATCTCCCGTTTCTCTATCCGTTTTTGGTGTGGGAGCCCTTATATTAAATGCGCTTTTTATCTCCATAAGCATCTCACCTTTTCCCTCTAACTCTTCTCCATCTTCCTCTGCGACTGCTCGTCTCTTTGCCTTAATATCATCTAATTCACTCATGCCTGTTCATCTCTTGGATATCGTTTAAGCCCTTGGAGCCCGATATCCCGTTTGTATTTGAATGGGTTTTCTCCAAGACCTATTTGGTCTCGCGATTGTACGCCTTCTACTAACAATCTTTAGAGGTCTCCCACGACTTGCCTCCTATCGATTGCTGAACTGGTAGTCATTGACGCCGCCCACTCTTTATTTGCTTTCGCTATGACTACTACGATTTGCAGACACTGAAGGAACATCGCATTAGCCTGTTGACCTAGACACCGATTCTGATTCCACTTCTTCTGGACTTTGGGAAAAAGGGAGTTCTCAATGTGACCCCCATCACGATGGTCGATCCTGCGACGTTCCATGGACTCAGCCCTTTACTGTCGAGGGCATTGCATTCGTGTTGATGAACCAAGACATAGATAGGATTCGAACTTTTTATTCGCTCCTTAAGACTCTGCACCTGCACTTGCCCTAGTTTGATGAAAGGGCATGTTCATATGCAAAGGGCAAAGTTTGCTTGTACGAGAGTAACCTTCAGTGTGGGTTGCATTTTCCAGTCCACCCGCTCGTCTGAAAAATTCTTCACTATCTAAATCTAGCACGGAGCCAGCTGATGTCGAAGGCATGGAGGTTGTTAATTTCAATGATCATACTCTAGCGCTAAGCGAACGACGAGGTATGGGCTTTGACCATCGCATAGTTCTTCTTCTATTATTTCCCAAAAGAGGCCAAATTAGAACCTGACTGGTGGTATTTCCAGTCTAGGGGTGGCCGAAATTTGATTATTGGGATTCCATTCCCAAACAAGGATTCGAATGACAAGTTCTTCTATATCGGTGATCATAGCTGGGAATTCGGCCAGGCCGAGGTCTTGCCTGAGAACCCAACGAGGGTGGTTCGTCTATGAGGCAATTCGACCTAGTGGGTGGTCTTTGCCGCTCTAGCCATTTTTGAAGATGCAGTGATTTTTATCGAGAAGCTGAAGAAAGGGACTCCTTATTCTTGTCGTGCACTATTGACTCATTTGCTTCTTCATGACTACAGGCTTGACCCCTAGCCAAAAGGTACATTACTATCCCGTTTGTGCATTGCGTTATGCCTTAGCCACAATTTTTTTTTTCTATTTTGACCTCATTGGATTTCAATCTTTATGGTGCTTGTCTAAGAAAAAGAAAGCTCTAAAAGGCCACACCTGGATCCCGAGGTAGCCAAGAAGCATAAATCTAGCAAACACTTAGAAAAGAAGCCAAATGTGGTGGTAGATGAAGTAGAGGATGACCATGGTGTTGAGGATGAGGCTAGGGAATGTATTGGCTGAGCAGACCCAACACTCGCCAGGCAAGCTAACCAAGAAGGCGTTGTGTCGACTGTCTGTGAATTCGTATTGCTGATCGCACCAAAGGTCGTGATGTCGTGATCGAAAACTTAACGGTGATTAGAAACTTAATGGTGTGGGACATTATTAGCTTTCCGCCTACTTGTGAGGGATCATAAAAATAGTTCATTGCTATCGTCCAGAAATAAATATTTGAATTTATCATATCTGGAGTTTGTTTACTTCTTTACGATCTAGATATAATATTCGCAAGCCTATTAATTTATCTCTTGGACCCCTCCCTCTATCTATATCTTCTTTTTCTTCTTTATCTCCTTTCTACGCAGCAAAATATAATTATTAATTTCAAGAATCTATTATCAATTGCAAAAATACCGTCCACCTACTCATATCTACTATATTCTCCTTCCTAAAAAATTACTTAAACAAATCTTTTATAATTATTCACAAATTTATAATAAATCTCATTTTCTTCTGTACCATCTTCGTATTATATTTATCATATTTTTTTTTTTTGTAAAATTTTGACAGCTAACAAATGACTTATTAATTTACAAATTATAAATGGTCCATGGGAGCAATTGACCGGCCCACATTAACACAGGGGCCCAATTTTAGGCCTCAAAATGGGTCTATTAGATCCAACACCAACTGCAAAGTAACGTCGTGCAAATTATAAACAAGAAGAATGACTTCATATATAGGCAATAAACAAATTTTTCTTCATGGAGATTAATTCTGTAATATAGATACAATTCATAGATATTAACAGATTTCTCCACTAAAAGTCCAACATTTGCCCTTATTTCTGAATCCAATAGTCAATCTTTTGGGATTTAAAACGATATTGTTTTGGTGCACAAAACACTGACCGAATAATTTTCGAGCAGTGTTTTACCTGCCAAAATAACTACACGTCCTGCTGCCCATTCCCATCTTTTGGCAGCAAACTGCAAGAATCTCTTTTGAGAGGTTGTAATCTTTCTCTTTCCGTCTTTGTTTTCTTTCACTTGTGTCAAGAAAAGAAAGAAACAACGAGACAGAAAATGTACAAATACATATAGGGAGTGTTTGGCAGCCACGTGTTCACATTTTTTTGGTTTTCCACTTTGAGTGTTAAAGCCACGTATGTACTACAGAATCCATTCTGTGCTGAAAAATGAATTAGAAAACGTAGAATTTCATAATCACATTCGGATGAGCTCTTTAGATTATCTATACAAATTCATACTACTACCTTTTTTATAAAATTAATTTTATGCATTACTATCTAAATACTTTTATAATTTAAAATTTAAAAATAATAGACTCCCAAACTGATAGAGCAGTCTTAATCTAAAAGTCGTACGTGCAACTTTAACATGCACTAATGAATGGGTTCCCCCAGTCAAAATGAAGTTGGTTGGGAAGAAAAGGCAGCAGCCACTGGCCCACTGAAAAAGAGACAAAGGTGTAGGACGCACACTGGCATCCTTAAAAATGAAAGTGTGGTCCATTATTAACATTGGACACCCTATCATAAGTTGCCTTCTTTCACGAAAATAAGGCAAATGATTAATGCAACAACGTTAGGGACAACAGTTTTTGCCACACACCGCACAGAAAATTAAAGAAGTAAAGTTAATTTTTGTGGACAGAATTCATCATTAGTATTGCCTGGTGATGGATCAGCTCGTGTTAGAAAATGTGATTACTTCATGTTTTTTGTCCATTTCTTTTTTGTGATTTAACAGAGCAATCGTGATCCTTCCTTTTCGCCCCAAGTGGTCAATTATGCAGATTTGATGGGGACTACATATCTATATCCACTTTTTTTTTTATGCTTTATAATCACCTTTATATATATATATATATATATATATATATATATATATAGATATATACACACACGTTCCCCATTGAAACAGTTTGAACTAGATTAATTATTTCCAAGATGATAGATATTCTTGCTGTTTAGGATCTTTTTTGGTCAAAAATATAGTTTGAATTAGATATTTGTCTAGGTGAAAAAAATAAAAAAAATACACAAATATGGACTGAAATAATTTTTTTAATAAAGAAATTAGTCATTTAAAACAGACCATTTTAGTGATTTTATATTCTTAGATTATGTATATTAGGATAAATGATTGTGTTAAAAGAAGTTGAGTTGAATTAAGTAAGTTCAGTAGAAAAAGACATATGGCTTAATTTAAGTCCAACCCACTAGTAAGTCCATATTGGTCTTTGGAAGATTGTTTTGTGGGTATGCACTGGAGGAGCGATGCAATTGTAAGATTTTGTTTACCTTTAAATTTATCCTCCAATGAGGGGAGGCCACATGGCAACAATTTTAGGACTACATACATAAAATCAAGGCAGCATTTGGGGACAATTATGTGATGTCATTCTAGAACAGAAGCAGTTATTGATAGTTGAATGTCCTAGTATCCACAGTAAAGAAATTTCAAGGGCCAACGTATAATTCTCGGTTTAAATGTCAAGGGTCAAGCAAAGAAAAGAAGGTCTGGGAAAGAGAAATTACACGTGACGTGAGCAATTGTCATGATCCAGTCGTGAGATCAAATGATGAAAAAGGACCAAGGAATTTGAAAAATGAAGCAGGAAAAATAAGAAATCTTAAGACTTTACCAAAGGCAATTGCAGCTTGTGCCTATATATAGAAAATAGTATAGTAGAAAAAAGCTCTCCCAAAAAAAAAAAAGACAAACACTTTTATTTTATTTACAGTACTTAACTTATCTCAATAGAAGTACCATTAGTTTAACAATTAGTCGTAAAAGTAGCTATAATTGGTTGGTATAGTAGTTCCTAGCAGATTAGCTCTGGGGTGGTAAGCTTGTTCAAAGTAATTAGAATTTGAGAAGACCCCTCGAATGTAAGTTTTTACTTGAATTTATTATTTAAGTGATCATTTACATTATTGACTGTTCAAATTTCTAGTCTTTTTATTTTTTGAGTTCAATTGAAATCACTTGTCAACACTTAAGAAAATTTTTCCTTATTGAGGTAAAAGAACAGATAACACAGCCCTTGGTAGTTTTGGCTTTTAAACCTTCAATTTAATTCTGAAAAGAATAATTACAAGTCGTTTCTGGTACATTCGAAACCGATTTCACTACGTACCTAGAGAAAATAAGCCAAACAATAATTTTTTCCACACCCGCTGGGACTAATATTGTTGATAATGGTAACAACTAGGAAGCAATGTGACGTTCCTCAATATGATTCATATATATTTGAATATGAACATGGAGGTTGACACAATAGTGGATGTCTTAAATAATAGTCAAAATGAGCATACTAATCAAAACCAACATGTTGGACATAGCCATCTCACTTAAATTCTCTATGAAACAAGTGGTTAGAACTTATATTTAGGACAAACAAATGATATTGATTGAACTAATTCTAATGTGATAGGAGAAGCTATTTTGGGAAACCATTTCGATATTGGATCCTTACAATTTGGTCACCAATTATTAAATTAATGAAGGAAATTTTTCAATCACAGAGAGCACTTTTAAAACACATAAAAAAATGGGTTCTAACTGTGAGAGAAATTATTTTTGAAAGTCAACAGTCATGAAGTCAGACTCATAACAATTACGTGCATAAGAAAATAGTACCATCTCAGCATATCCACCCTGAAGGGGACATTAGAGATGAAGTTGCCTCACAAAAGGGTAGATCCAATGTAAGAAATGGAGTGTCTAGATCTGAAAAAACATCCCAACCTTAGTATGAACTAGTGAGATCTCAAGATACTAATGGGTTGCCCACAAATGAAGGTGACATGGTTCAGTACGTCCAAGTTGCTTCTGTAATAATCCGTAATTTTAAAATAATTTAAAATTAATATTTGATATTTACTTAGAGTGTTTCACTATTTAAGTTAGGAGTTTTAAAAAAAAATTAAAAAAAAATTTATTTAAAAAAAATAATAATTAAAAAAATATATTATTTTAATAGGCCGCTCGAGCGAGCTATAGACCGCTCGAGCGAGATATCATTTCCAGCAACCTCGAAAATGGCATCTTTTGGGATTTCTTCGTATTCATGGTTATTGAATGAGATTTTCCGATTAATTAACGAATAAACGTCGGATTCTTTTCGTTTTAATGGCAAATAAACGGATTTAAATCGAATTTGATGGCGAATTAGTAAGGATTTTATGGGGATTCAATTTGGGGGTTTCATGGTATTCAATTAGGGTTTTAATTTGAACATTATGAGGGATTCTCCCCTTGAATCTATAAATAGGACGGCAATTTGTTGGTTTTAGACGCACAATTGAAATTCAGAAGGTTAGAGAGAGTATTGTGAGGTGTTGGGAGAGAAATCCAGAAGAATTTCGAAGGTGTTCTTGAGGAGAGAGAAAGTTGGGTCGAAACTTTCTAGCCAAAATTCGTTCTAACCGTCAACAATTTCATCAAATTGAGGTAGGATTACTTACCTACCAACCTTAGGATGTTCAATTTCAGTGTTATTGCATGATTTCATGATCTGTTAGTAGTTCAATTTAATTTTTAGGGTTTGTTCATAAGAAATGGTTCAGTTCTGGAAATTTCCAGAATCTGGGAAGACGATGGCTCGCTCGAGCGAGCTTTGGACCGCTCGAGCGAGGTTGTTGTGAAAATTTTGAATTTTCGTAAAAAAAAAAAATAATAAAATAAATATTTTTTTAATAGGCCGCTCGAGCGAGCTTGAGGTCGCTCGAGCGAGCTACAGAAATTTTTAAGTTTCAAATTCGGACAGAAGACTTGTTTTGGCCGCTCAAGCGAGGTAGGGCCGCTCGAGCGACCTGTTGAGATACAGAGCAGAATTCCAGCATGTTTAGCTTAACATTAGAATACATCGGCAATGATTATATTCTGTATTTTGTTCACCAGACAGCATGAACACTCTCACATGTATCCACTATGCTTCGATTATGTATTCGAATTCTTATGGGATCCCGTGAGTTGAGAACTTTGTTACAATGCATTGATGCCTAACATGTGTAGATGTTAAATTCCAGTGCGTTGTTAGTTGTAGAGAACAATTTAAATGAAACTTGAAGATTGAAACTTGTGGTTATGCCGGGTATGGCCGTCGTGCTGCCCGATGCCGGACGTCGTTCCGAAGATACTAAGGGGTAACCAGTCCCACATGTATGGTTGATGCCGGACGTCGTTCCGAAGATACTAAGGGGTAACTAGTCCCACGTGTATGGTGGATTACCGGATGTCATTCCGAGGTATGCTAAGGGGTAACCAGTCCCACATGCAGCTTGCTTACCGGGTTCAAGCCCCGAGGTGTGCTAAGGGGTATAAAGTCCCACGTGCATGCTCCGGCCGTCGTGCCATGTGACAGGGCGTCGTTCCACTTAAACAAGATAATGAAAGCGGAAAAGAGCATAATTAACTCGACGTGTTACTGCTTATTTTTATTTGGAATCAGCATGTGATGTTATTTATTGTTTATCCATATGAACTGTCGCATGTTGTATGTTGTATGTCCTTGGGTTTGGTTTTTCGGGTAATCTGTCCTACTGAGTTTCATTACTCATCGGTGCAACTTCTTTGCCCCTGGCGTTTCATGCCAGATGTAGGAGTACCTATAGAGGAACCGTTCGGGTCGGAAGAACTGGAGGCTACTGGAAGGGAGACTTTCACCTGGTTGGCTTACCCGTAGAATAGTTTCAAGTTTTAGTTTAACTTTAATGAATTTTGTAAACCCGGAAGGGTATTTTGGTCAATTTGGTTTGCAACTTGTTTTACTTAAATGTTTAAGGCTGAAATAATTTATCATGAAATAAAAGTTAGTTTCTTTCGATAATTTATTTTGAAACAAAATGTGGTTTAAATAAATTAAAAAAAAAATTTATTGTGGGAATTTAACGTGCCCAAAAGTTGGGGCGTTACAATTTGGTATCAGAGCTTAGGTTTGACCTCCCTGCAACCGTGGGTAGATGGGTAGCACACATTTCCGAGTTTTGTGTTTTCCTACGCTAGTTAGACGACTGGGTTAGATTTATTATTGTGAGTTATTACGATACTACTGTAAGTCTAATATATAACTATTTTGTTCCTTGTCAGATGTCGAACTCCGGATCCAGCAATGTGCAAGAAGTGCATCTTTTGTTTGGGGGTAACCCCGAGGATTATGCCGAGTGGATTGAAGATCCAGTTGAGGAGTTTCCAGAGGAGGCTTTAGTAGAGGCAGTACCGGTATTTGGTCCACCTCAGCAGCCCTTTGCACCACACCATGCTGCTATTCTTGCTGGTTGGGCTGATTTGGCTAATCCGGAGCCTGCTATAGAGGAGCAGGATGAGGAAGAAGAGATGGAGGAGGTTCTTATCCAGGTTATTCCGCCACCGGCACCAGAGCCGGAATGGGATAATCGAACTTGGGGGCGGACCCGCACACCAGTGTACCCCGCAGGAACGATGATATATGCCCGGGTACCACCTAAGATTCGTTGCAGTTTCAAAGCACTGACGGCTCCGTTCTATCTTGGCCCTATCTATATCTATGGACGCGTAGGGCAGCAATATCGGGTGGATGTACCCGATGGCTTCAGGTTTATATGGGGTAATCTGGTACCTATGGATTGGTGCCAGAAGGAGAAGCCAATGGACGGGCGTAGGATTGTTACTCCTCATGAAGGGGTAGATTTCACGGACATGGACACCTATACTGAGATTCCGATTGAAATCTTAGAGATAGCTGCCCGCAATCAGTGGGAGCAAAATGGTATGTATTGCAGAGTCAAATGGCGCTGTTATGGAGTCGAGGAGGAGACTTGGGAGAAGGAGTGGCAGATGCGGGACCATTATCCGCAATTATTTGCTTAGAGAGGAAAAGTAGGTTAGAATAAGTTTACGACGGTGAGATGATTAAGGATAGGTAGAGAACAATTATGTGTACTACTTGTTGTCTTTTTATCTTATGTGATCATGTATTCAACCGTTGTAAACATAAATGAATAAAAGTTTCACTCATTTTATCCTTAAAAGTTTAACTTGCTTAAACTCTTAGCATTTATGTTAGTTATTCTATGTCGCTTAAAAAAAAAATATATCGTTGTAGAGTAAGATCTATCCCTTTAAAGTTCAAACTTGAAATTCACAGAATGGCTTCCCAAAATGAACTCAATTGCACTAACGCTAATAATGGCAATGGGGGTCGGGTTGTCAATGAGATACCTGACCAGGGGAACGTCAACAACCAACCATCACCTACCAACACCACCATTTTCTCCAACATCATGCCAGGAGCAGAGCAGTTAGCACAAATGTTCCATGCATTTGTGGCTGCCCAAATGGCAACCCCACCACAGCCTCAGGGGCCACCGCCACCCCCACCTCACGTACCACCGCCGCCACCACAACAGGTGCCTCCACCACCACCTCAGGCACCCGAGCAACAACCGACACCAAACCCACCAATAGCTCAACACCAGCCACCCATGGCATACTATCAGCAAATGCCATACCATCCATACCTGCCACCACTAATGCCAAATACCTTGCCAAGAGCTCCAATGACTCGAGGCATGTTATTAGCGGATTTCGGTAGGCAACGTCCACCAGTGTTCAGTGGAGAACCCAACCCGGCAGTAGCGGAGGGCTGGCTGAAACAGATGGAAAAGCTATACGACACAATGGAGATCATCAATGACAGTGATAAGGTTGCATTGGCTGCTCACCAAATGCGAGGGGAGGCCGATTTTTGGTGGGATGTGGTCAAGACAACTCATGAGGTCGGAACCATGTCTTGGGGTCGATTCAAGGAGTTGTTCTTTGGAAAATATTTTCCAGCGACAGTCAAGCAGGCCATGCTTCAAGAGTTCATGAACCTAAAACAGGGCAGTATGAATGTCACACAGTATGCTGCAAGGTTCGACGAGCTATCTAGGCATGCATCTATCCTTGTACCAACCGATGAGGCAAGAGCCAGACGGTTTGAGTGGGGACTGAGTCTTGCCATCCGAGGAAAAGTTATGTCCCAGGAGGGTGCCACTTATGCAAAAGTGGTGAGTAGTGCGCTTACATTAGAGCGCGAGGCGTTGGATTCTCGACAGAACTGGGAACAACGAAGAAAGGCCGGTCAAGGGTCAGGTGGACCTATCAGAACTGGAGGAAACAACAGTAACCGCGGTTCTGACCGAAGTAGATCCTTCAGACCACAGCAGCAGCAATCACAGGGGTCTGGACAGGCCAGTCAGACTAGGAATCAGACCAACAGTGGTGGTCAAGGAACTATGAGGAATATGGTTGACGTGACTTGTTTCAACTGCAATGAAAAAGGTCACATGAGAAGGGAGTGCCCACACCCGCCGAAACAACAGAGTCAGCCAAGTAGGTTGGGAGGTAATGGGCAGAACAGATCTGGCCAGAGTCAGAATGTGGGAGGTAATCAAGTCTCTGGAGGTCGGATCTTCGCACTTCAAGGACAGGATGATGAATATGACCCAGCAGTTATACAAGGTACACTCGTATTATTCAGTACTTGTGTGCAAGCCTTATTTGATTCTGGTGCTTCGCATTCATTTGTATCTGCTGCATGTACACGAGCGTTGGGTTTAGAGACCGAGGACTTAAACACATCAATGTATGTCACATCACCCTTAGGAGGACAAGTAGCAGTTGGTAGAATATGTCGAACTTGTGATATAGAGATATCAGGTCTTCGGTTGACTTGTGACTTACGGGTCATTGAATTAGTTGACTTTGACGTCATCCTAGGCATGGATTGGTTATCGGCTCATAGAGCTATAATTGATTGTCATCGGAAGACTGTAACTGCCTATTCAACTAGTGGAACATGCTTCAAATTTAAGGGGGATAGACAGGATCCAACTTCGATGGCGCAATCCAGGTGGTATGATCCGCTGACTAGTTGGTTAGCAAGTCTGAAGTTGAACGAAGTGGACCGCAAAAGTTTAAGTTTACCAAAGGTTGTTTGCGAGTTTGCCGACGTGTTTCCGGAAGAAATACCGGGATTACCACCGAAACGAGAGTTGGATTTCTCAATTGAGCTGCAACCAGGAACAGCCCCGATATCGATGGCACCGTATCGCATGGCACCAGCTGAGTTGCAGGAGTTGAAGACGCAACTACAAGAGCTGCTGGAGAAAGGCTATATTCGTCCTAGTGTATCGCCGTGGGGAGCACCGGCGTTATTTGTGAAGAAAAAGGAGGGAACACTACGCATGTGTATAGATTATCGTCGACTTAATCAAGTCACGATAAAGAACAAATACCCTTTACCTAGAATAGATGATTTGTTTGATCAACTGAGAGGAGCCACTTGTTTCTCAAAGATTGACTTAAGATCTGGGTATCATCAACTACGAATCAAGGAAGAGGATGTACCAAAGACGGCGTTTCGGACTCGTTACGGTCACTATGAGTTTGTAGTGATGCCGTTCGGACTTACCAACGCACCAGCTGTATTTATGTGCTTGATGAATCAAGTTTTTGCGCCGTATTTGGATAGATTTGTTGTCGTTTTCATTGATGACATACTAATTTATTCCTCATCGGAGCAAGAACATGAGGACCATTTAAGAATTACACTACAAGTGCTAAGGAAGAATCAGCTTTACGGAAAGGCCAGCAAGTGCGAGTTCTGGCTTAAAAAGGTAAAGTTTTTGGGACATGTCGTCTCCGGGGAGGGTATATCGGTGGATGACAGTAAGGTGCAGGCTGTGATGGATTGGAAGCAACCCATATCGGTCTTTGAGGTTAGAAGTTTCTTGGGATTGGCTGGATATTACAGAAGGTTTATTCAGGACTTCTCCGCAATTGCAAAACCAATGACTCGCCTTACACAGAAAGGAGCTAAATTTGAATGGAATGAGGCATGCGAGAAGGCATTTCAAGAGCTCAAGAAGAGGTTGACCAGCGCACCGATATTGATCATACCTGAAAGGGGCGTGGGCTATACCGTGTACTGTGATGCATCCAAGGAGGGATTAGGATGTGTACTTATGCAGAATGGAAGGGTGATAGCTTACGGATCAAGGCAGCTGAAAATTCACGAAAAGAATTACCCAACGCATGACTTGGAACTAGCGGCGGTAGTATTCGCACTAAAGTCATGGCGTCACTATCTATATGGAGAAGAGTTCGGAGTATTCACTGATCACAAGAGTCTCAAGTACTTGTTCACACAAAAGGACTTGAATATGAGACAAAGAAGGTGGTTAGAGTATCTTGAAGACTTCAAATTCACCTTGTCATATCATCCGGGCAAGGCCAATGTGGTGGCTGACGCATTGAGCAGGAAGTCAAGAGCAATGGTGGCAAATTTGGCAATCCAAGAATGGAAAATGATGGAGTCAGTAAGTGGATTCGTTCTTCAGCCGACAGAGAGTTCGGACGGGGCTAGCTTAAATGCCTTGGTTGCAACACCAGAGTCGCATAGAGAGATACTACTTGTACAAGGTTTTGACCAAGAGGTGTCATTTATCAGGCACCGAATAGCTACAGGAGAAGTTACAACAGGTTGGGAGATTGGTGCTGACGGGGGTTTGAGATACCGGTCACGGCTGTTTGTACCAAATGTTGGTACATTAAGAGAGTCAGTGTTGAAGGTGTTCCATCAATCTAGTTTCGCTATTCATCCAGGAGGTAATAAGATGTATAAGGATCTTCGGAGACAGTATTGGTGGAGTGGGATGAAGAGAGATGTCGCCAAATTTGTCTCGACATGTTTAACGTGTCAACAAGTTAAAGCAGAACATCAAAAACCTGGCGGGACGCTTCAACCGTTACCGATTCCAGGTTGGAAGTGGGAACATATCACAATGGATTTTGTGACAGGACTACCCAGATCAGTACAAGGACACAACGCTATTTGGGTCATTGTGGATAGATTAACTAAGTCGGCACATTTCTTGCCGGTCAGGATGACAGACACCATGGAGTCTTATAGTCGACTCTACATTCGAGAGATAATCCGATTACACGGTGTGCCAATCACGATAGTGTCAGATCGAGATCCTCGTTTTACCTCGATATTTTGGCAAAGCTTGCAGAAGGCTTTGGGGACGAATGTGCACTTGAGCACGGCCTTCCATCCCCAAACTGACGGTCAGTCAGAACGTACAATTCAGACATTGGAAGATATGCTGAGAGCCTGTATGCTAGATTTTCAAGGGCACTGGGAACGACATTTGCCACTGGTAGAATTTGCATACAACAATAGTTATCAGGCAAGCATACAAATGGCGCCATATGAGGCTCTATATGGTCGACCTTGTCGCTCCCCAATATGCTGGACTGAAGTCGGAGAGACAAGTTTCTTGGGACCAGAGTTGGTTGAAGAAACTACTGAGAAGGTTAAGGTCATTAAGCAAAGATTATTGACGGCGCAAAGTAGACAGAAGAGCTACGCCGATAAGAGAACACGGCCATTGACGTTCGAAGTGGGCGATCATGTCTTTCTAAAGATCAAACCAAGAGGAGGCATTACTCGGTTTGGTAAGAAGGGAAAGCTAATGCCACGATACATTGGGCCGTTTGAGGTCTTGGAAAGAATAGGAGAAGTTGCTTATCGTTTGGCATTACCGCCACAGATTGATCGGGTGCACAACGTCTTTCACGTGTCAATGCTGAAGAAGTACATGGCGATTCCAACGCACATCATTAAATGGGAAGACGTCACTTTAGATGAAGACACAACGTATGAGGAGAAACCAATTCAGATTTTAGATCACGGTGAAAAGCGTCTAAGGGGTAAGACCATTAAATTGGTCAAAGTGCTTTGGCGTCACCGGAATATAGAAGAATCTACTTAGGAACAAGAGAATGTTATGAGAGCCAATCACTCTGAACTTTTTGCTTGACTATTCTGTGTAATTTCGAGGACGAAATTTTTTTAAGGGGGGTAGATTGTAATAATCCGTAATTTTAAAATAATTTAAAATTAATATTTGATATTTACTTAGAGTGTTTCACTATTTAAGTTAGGAGTTTTAAAAAAAAAATTAAAAAAAATTTATTTAAAAAAAATAATAATTAAAAAAATATATTATTTTAATAGGCCGCTCGAGCGAGTTATAGACCGCTCGAGTGAGATATCATTTCCAGCAACCTCGAAAATGGCATCTTTTGGGATTTCTTCGTATTCATGGTTATTGAATGAGATTTTCCGATTAATTAACGAATAAACGTCGGATTCTTTTCGTTTTAATGGCAAATAAACGGATTTAAATCGAATTTGATGGCGAATTAGTAAGGATTTTATGGGGATTCAATTTGGGGGTTTCATGGTATTCAATTAGGGTTTTAATTTGAACATTATGAGGGATTCTCCCCTTGAATCTATAAATAGGACGGCAATTTGTTGGTTTCATGGTATTCATGGTAAGTGATCATTTACATTATTGACTGTTCAAATTTCTAGTCTTTTTATTTTTTGAGTTCAATTGAAATCACTTGTCAACACTTAAGAAAATTTTTCCTTATTGAGGTAAAAGAACAGATAACACAGCCCTTGGTAGTTTTGGCTTTTAAACCTTCAATTTAATTCTGAAAAGAATAATTACAAGTCGTTTCTGGTACATTCGAAACCGATTTCACTACGTACCTAGAGAAAATAAGCCAAACAATAATTTTTTCCACACCCGCTGGGACTAATATTGTTGATAATGGTAACAACTAGGAAGCAATGTGACGTTCCTCAATATGATTCATATATATTTGAATATGAACATGGAGGTTGACACAATAGTGGATGTCTTAAATAATAGTCAAAATGAGCATACTAATCAAAACCAACATGTTGGACATAGCCATCTCACTTAAATTCTCTATGAAACAAGTGGTTAGAACTTATATTTAGGACAAACAAATGATATTGATTGAACTAATTCTAATGTGATAGGAGAAGCTATTTTGGGAAACCATTTCGATATTGGATCCTTACAATTTGGTCACCAATTATTAAATTAATGAAGGAAATTTTTCAATCACAGAGAGCACTTTTAAAACACATAAAAAAATGGGTTCTAACTGTGAGAGAAATTATTTTTGAAAGTCAACAGTCATGAAGTCAGACTCATAACAATTACGTGCATAAGAAAATAGTACCATCTCAGCATATCCACCCTGAAGGGGACATTAGAGATGAAGTTGCCTCACAAAAGGGTAGATCCAATGTAAGAAATGGAGTGTCTAGATCTGAAAAAACATCCCAACCTTAGTATGAACTAGTGAGATCTCAAGATACTAATGGGTTGCCCACAAATGAAGGTGACATGGTTCAGTACGTCCAAGTTGCTTCTGTAATAATCCGTAATTTTAAAATAATTTAAAATTAATATTTGATATTTACTTAGAGTGTTTCACTATTTAAGTTAGGAGTTTTAAAAAAAAATTAAAAAAAAATTTATTTAAAAAAAATAATAATTAAAAAAATATATTATTTTAATAGGCCGCTCGAGCGAGCTATAGACCGCTCGAGCGAGATATCATTTCCAGCAACCTCGAAAATGGCATCTTTTGGGATTTCTTCGTATTCATGGTTATTGAATGAGATTTTCCGATTAATTAACGAATAAACGTCGGATTCTTTTCGTTTTAATGGCAAATAAACGGATTTAAATCGAATTTGATGGCGAATTAGTAAGGATTTTATGGGGATTCAATTTGGGGGTTTCATGGTATTCAATTAGGGTTTTAATTTGAACATTATGAGGGATTCTCCCCTTGAATCTATAAATAGGACGGCAATTTGTTGGTTTTAGACGCACAATTGAAATTCAGAAGGTTAGAGAGAGTATTGTGAGGTGTTGGGAGAGAAATCCAGAAGAATTTCGAAGGTGTTCTTGAGGAGAGAGAAAGTTGGGTCGAAACTTTCTAGCCAAAATTCGTTCTAACCGTCAACAATTTCATCAAATTGAGGTAGGATTACTTACCTACCAACCTTAGGATGTTCAATTTCAGTGTTATTGCATGATTTCATGATCTGTTAGTAGTTCAATTTAATTTTTAGGGTTTGTTCATAAGAAATGGTTCAGTTCTGGAAATTTCCAGAATCTGGGAAGACGATGGCTCGCTCGAGCGAGCTTTGGACCGCTCGAGCGAGGTTGTTGTGAAAATTTTGAATTTTCGTAAAAAAAAAAAAAAATAAAATAAATATTTTTTTAATAGGCCGCTCGAGCGAGCTTGAGGTCGCTCGAGCGAGCTACAGAAATTTTTAAGTTTCAAATTCGGACAGAAGACTTGTTTTGGCCGCTCAAGCGAGGTAGGGCCGCTCGAGCGACCTGTTGAGATACAGAGCAGAATTCCAGCATGTTTAGCTTAACATTAGAATACATCGGCAATGATTATATTCTGTATTTTGTTCACCAGACAGCATGAACACTCTCACATGTATCCACTATGCTTCGATTATGTATTCGAATTCTTATGGGATCCCGTGAGTTGAGAACTTTGTTACAATGCATTGATGCCTAACATGTGTAGATGTTAAATTCCAGTGCGTTGTTAGTTGTAGAGAACAATTTAAATGAAACTTGAAGATTGAAACTTGTGGTTATGCCGGGTATGGCCGTCGTGCTGCCCGATGCCGGACGTCGTTCCGAAGATACTAAGGGGTAACCAGTCCCACATGTATGGTTGATGCCGGACGTCGTTCCGAAGATACTAAGGGGTAACTAGTCCCACGTGTATGGTGGATTACCGGATGTCATTCCGAGGTATGCTAAGGGGTAACCAGTCCCACATGCAGCTTGCTTACCGGGTTCAAGCCCCGAGGTGTGCTAAGGGGTATAAAGTCCCACGTGCATGCTCCGGCCGTCGTGCCATGTGACAGGGCGTCGGTCCACTTAAACAAGATAATGAAAGCGGAAAAGAGCATAATTAACTCGACGTGTTACTGCTTATTTTTATTTGGAATCAGCATGTGATGTTATTTATTGTTTATCCATATGAACTGTCGCATGTTGTATGTTGTATGTCCTTGAGTTTGGTTTTTCGGGTAATCTGTCCTACTGAGTTTCATTACTCATCGGTGCAACTTCTTTGCCCCTGGCGTTTCATGCCAGATGTAGGAGTACCTATAGAGGAACCGTTCGGGTCGGAAGAACTGGAGGCTACTGGAAGGGAGACTTTCACCTGGTTGCCTTACCCGTAGAATAGTTTCAAGTTTTAGTTTAACTTTAATGAATTTTGTAAACCCGGAAGGGTATTTTGGTCAATTCGGTTTGCAACTTGTTTTACTTAAATGTTTAAGGCTGAAATAATTTATCATGAAATAAAAGTTAGTTTCTTTCGATAATTTATTTTGAAACAAAATGTGGTTTAAATAAATTAAAAAAAAAAATTTATTGTGGGAATTTAACGTGCCCAAAAGTTGGGGCGTTACAGCTTCCATCAATGGCAATAATTTTCCTGCAAAGTAAAGGGCTGGATGGAATTAAATCAACTAGAATACTCTCTTGAAATAATACCGCGCGGGGGGGGGGGGGGGGGGGGGGGGGGGGAAGACAATAGGTAGGTCAAATATATAATGAAGAAGGGTTGACATGGATTTTGGACTTGTTATAGAACCACTACCTAGCAAAGTTATTGATCTTGTACCGTGTTAGTCTCATAGTGGCACCGATTCACCCTTGTACCATTTCGACCACCCTACTGACCTGTTTTGGATTATTTCAGACTGCACTAGGCTATTTCAGGTTGTACCGTACCACTTATACAATTTATTTATTTATTATTTTTAATTATTAAATTTTTGGGTAATTACACATACATTGAGACTAAAATCATCCCCAATGTAAGAAATGAAGTGTCTAGATCTGGGAAAACATCCCAATCTGGGTGTGAATTAGTGAGATCTCGAAACACTAATGGTTTGCCCACAAATGAAAGTGGTAGGGTTCATTACGTCCAAGTTGCTTCCACCCATGGCAATGATTTTTCTAGAGTCTAAAGGACTGGATGGAGTTGAATTAACTAGAACTCTTTGTTGGAATAATACTTGTGGGTTTGGAAGAAGAAAATAGGGCAAATGTATAATGAAGAATTGTTGACACATGTTTTGGACTTGTTACTTAACCACTGCTTAATGTTTCACCTATTGTACCATCTATTGCACCCTCACATGCCAAATTTGAAATTCCACCTCTAGGGTCTCATAAGTAATTTCAAGGGATGCATTTCCCTAGACTACCTTCAATCAAGGAAATGTTGACAATGCCCCTTGGGAAGAGATGCATTGCTTTGACATCAAGTTATAGACCTCATATAAGAGATCTGTGGGCATTAGCTCGAGGGGTCCAAACCCTAGTTTATAGAAAACTGTGCACTTAGTGGATTGATAGACAATATTAATTCTCTAGAGGATTTACAGTCTCCAATTTCACATTGTTCTATGGGGATGTGAGTCAATTCACCTTAGAATACATAGCTAGGTTTACCACACAATGTGACACATTAGCTAACAATGGCTACACGAAAGTTAAGACTTTTCTCAAATTCTTTGTTGGTATAACTTTTGAATGGTACATAAGTCTAGGCATTGGTACTATTACAAGTTGGCAATAAATAGAAGAAGTTTTTCATACTCAATTATTTCCAATAGTCTTTGTGTTTGATTTGTCCAAGCTAAAACAAATACCATTTGAAAAAGTCACCCAAGTTCATTAGTAGGTTCAAAAGGGCCAAGAATAAGTGCAGGGTAACATTTGCAAAGGCTGAATATGTAAGATTAGTCCAAGATGGATTGGAAAAAGAACTTCAAAAGACGTTTGATTCGACAAAGCTTAGGGACATAGTAGATTTGACTTATAAAGTGTCCATATATGAGCCCTTGCTCGAAGAATAACTATATCAAAATAATTTCTCTTATTCAACTTATTATGAAGTTTCTAACTATGAGACTAATATTTCTAAAATAGTAGGTCAAGAAAGTATACCCTTTTGATATTTCCAAGGCAGATGGAAGATTTGATTTCATGTTAGCCAAGAGAGCTATATTGAAGGAAAGAAAGGGAAAGTCATATTACAAAAGGTATGACTCTTGGTCTCAGTCAACTAAAATTGTAATTTTTTTCGTGATAGGGTGCAACAACAGACTAGAAAAGGAAGGCTAAAACATCCAAAATAGGCTATAGGAACGAACATTCATGAAATCATTTTCAAAAATTGAAGAAGTTTCTGTCAACACAAGTGTACAAATTTCATTGGCTACCCAATTTAAGAGAGAGAAAGCCTTGCCTTATTATGCTAGGCCCTGGAGTATGATCGTGAATACTTGTGCACATGCTCAGGTGGATACTAGTGCTACATTAAATGAATGAACAACATAGAGTAAGATAATGAGTCATCCCAATGCTAAAAGCTTCATTTTTAGAATGCTGATGTGTGCAATGCAGGGTCAATTACCTATTATTCAAGCATTTGACAAGAAGGGGTGAAAAGTTTTTCTCAAAAGGCTGGGAGACAAAGGATCGGTTGAGAATTCAACCTTAAGCAATAAGGAAAAATACTATAGCGAAGGTGATCCCCATATCTTGGATTTTTCAAACAAGAGATGTACCTACAAGTCAATTCCACCTGCTTCCAATAAGGATTTTCCACCTTCGAATAGGATGGATGTTCGTAAGAACAAAAGGGGAAGCCTTGATGAATTCACTCATGTAAAGGGGGTGCCAGATTGGTTCCTAAGACAAATCAACCCTGAATTGTTTCAGGGTTATAAGGAATTGTCAAGGATGGGAAGCAAGGCTTTTAAGCCTCCATAGTTTGCTCTTAAAAAATAGGTGCTTCTTAGGAACCCCAAAAATAAGATCCCTTAGATGGTGCACATGCTTTCCAGGGCTCAGAAGAAAAAATTACAAAAACTGTTTGGTGTATTTTAGAAAGACGAGACAATGCTTGGAGAAGACAATTGGACAACATCGTAGCCAAATTCTAAGTTCTTTAGACACCACAAGGAGGATCCAAAGGAGGAAATTGGAAAGGAACTCCATCAGAAGGATGTTGAAACCCTAAGCTATTAAATCATCCTTATAACTTTATGATGGTGGATCAAAAGGAAATACTCACACATCATTCGATTCTCTAACAAGCTATCACTTAGGCTTGCTCAAAGCAATAATTGTGAAACAAGGAGGAATTGGAGAAGAGTTTTCACCCTAGAGGTGTCAACATTTGATGAGGTAAAAGGAAGCAAGGTAGAACAAAAATCAATAGTTCAAGCACCAACCATACAGTTTGGAACTTTGTCAGAACTTCTTGCGAATACGGTTTATGTTCTTCTTTCAAACATCCTAGGGTAGAAAATTTGGTCTCCAATACAACACTATCCTGATCTTGACTTAAGGTCAAAGGAAGAAAAAGATAACATATCAGTAACTTATGATGAATCTAACGAGAGAGTAGCATGGAGCAACCACGTGATGAGGTATTAATTATTGCTTATGATATCGAAGTTGTTTTAGAATTCACACAACGAGCTAGTTTCAATTATAATACTTACTCGGATATTGAGAGCCCTCCGATGATGGAATCTTACAATGCTAGTGTCTCTTGACCTTTTAAGCCTCCTACCAAGGCCATAGGCACCAATCGAAACCTTTATACATCAAGGCTTGCTTTCATGGGATCATTCTTAACAAGGTACTGGTATACCATGGAACTGCAGTAAACATCTTCCCTTTCAAGACTTTGATGAAGTTAGGAAAAGAGAAGGTAAATACGATCCCTACAAGTACTTAAATTACAAGATTTACTAGATAAAGCCAACATACTAGATAAATCATGCATCTCGACCATGCTATCAGTTGGGGATATAAAGGTTGACATTACCCTCTTTGTGATTAAATTTACTACAAAGTATAATGCATTTTTAGTAGGGATTGGATCCATCTTAATGGATGTGTTTCATCTTTTAAACACCAAGAGTTAATGTCATTTAAGTTTGACAAATGAAAGGAGCTAGGCGTTACAGAAGTGAAGGCAAACCCTCACCCTTTCAACACAATTGTGATTTTTATCGAAGACAAAATGTACAAGTCTGGCATAGTTCCACTTAAATGTTCCAACATCTACCACACCTATCCCAACCACGATTTGGAGGGAGAATTGATTCAGATGAAATTGAAGCTCAAACAAGAAGTCGAATATGAATCAAAAGCCCCTAAATATGACAGTGCTTGGTTGTGAACCAAGGAAGGAAGAAGAAGAGGCCAACTGGTTAGCCTTGATGCAATATGTAGCTCTCGAAGTCAATCAAAAGATCTAAGAAGAGACTACTTGTAGTAGATCTTATTTTTGAAGAAGACAAAGACGATTCTGATTTGAGCAGATGTGATATGGAGAAGGTGGCTGGGGAACCAGTCAATATGAAAACCACCAAAATTGGTTCTCAAGGACCCCCTCAAGGAAAACAATTTGGAAAATAACCAAAACCCCAAGCCTACATACATTAGCAAATGGCTTGCCCCATTATGAAAGCCAAACAACATATTGTAAGGTCAAGTGCCGATGGCTTCACTCACTTTTCCAAAGTTTATTTTCATACGTGTTTAAAATTTAGTAGATAAATTTTGCCCCATGAAAACTATAAAACTATGGTAGGCACCCTTAGCAATTTAGGAATTGTCTCCTGAATTCTATTGAAATAAAATAAGTTTTGCACTTTTTTGGTAAACTACAATATCTTATCAAACTTGTTTGATTGTGAAAAAATCGATTTTGTATTGGTATTCGAATAAATGGTAGCTTGATTATGTTGATGAAAACAGACATATACTATCATTTTAAATGATGCCTATCATGCCCCATTTCAATTACAAAAAAGTCGTATGGGTTCTGTTGTAAGTATCAATCAAATAACTTCTTCAATTGACACCTAAAAAGTATTGTCATATATAACTCTAGTTATGTCACCAAATGTGTATTTCTATTTCTTAGTAATGAAGATTAGTCATTTTTTCCCTCAATTATAAAAGTGGAGATGGGCTATCAGCGTAATGACCCCTTTAGAAGTGATCATCGAGATTCTTACCTATTGTGAAATATTCGGCTGAGAAGTAATCTTGTTAAATAGTACACAAACTTCATTAATAAATTTGCCGTTTCTTCAAAATAAAATAAAATAAAATAAAAAATTAAAAAAAATATATACACACACGCACGCACGCACACACATATATATGTATGTATGTATATCTGCAAATTCGTAACTCAAACAGACCTTAAGATCCACAAAAAATGTAAAGCAATATTAAAAGATTGATTAAAGCGATTCAACAAAGTATAGATACTTAAAAGGAGTGGATATGAATTGACCCACTACTTGTTACTTTTACTGAATGGAGTCGTAGACAACTAGAAGTAATATTACTAGTTGACTTAAGATGTGGCCTCTTGATCTTTTTATTACAGGGGCGGAACCAGAATTTAATGTTTGGGGGTCGAGATATTTTTTAGAAAGGAGAAAGCCGAATCTAATTTGGGCGGTTGAAAAGTAAATTTTTTCATAATTTTCAAAATTTATGCCTGAAACTTAAATTTTTTTAAAATTTTTTGCGGCCGCGGTTTTTTTTTTTTAACTCCTCACAGCTTTATCCTGTTACTAGTGACTTTAGGAGTTAGATGTGATAAACTCAAGGGGTTCTCCACTAATTTCATGTCTCTATATCAAATGAATTCCATTACACTATGTATACGTATACTTTACCACATTTTTCAAACATTCCACCTAATAGCATGGGCTTCTTTACAGCCTATTGTAATGATTCAAGCCGTTCGTATTGTATGTTTTGATCTGTAAATTATGAATACAAGAAATCATATCGAGCGAAAATCGATAAGTACTTAATTCAAAATCAATGATGAAGATTGAGAACTGTAACGGATTTTTTTAAAGGAAAATATAACATCTTGAAATTGTAGAAAAAATGATGAGAGCATTTTCGAATTCCTTTTTAGAAAATAACTTTATTAATCAACATGACAACAATTACAGAATAAAATTACAATATAGATTTGGAAAATAAAAAATACATAACAAATATAGAATTGAACCGTATTATGTGAAATCACAATTCTCTTAAAACAGATTTGTCCCATTATGGTGCGCATGTGTTAGAGGCCGCACCGACATCTGTTTCTTAAAATAAAATGGGTACTTAGCTGAATGAACACCAACTACCTACTGCCTATCGAACCGAGCTGTGTCTGCCTTTTTCTCACTGAAGAAGACAAATTTTGGAACAAGCTAGTGTAGACAAAAATTTCATCCGTACCTACAATTATGGGGGCGATCCGGTTATATATACATTGAAAGACCTTTTTCACATCCTAAACTTCTGAGATCTTTGAATGGTGGACATCAATGGTGCACTCTTGAGGTGCAAAATTGGTTAGACTTTTTTTATTGCCTTGTGAGATCTTTCGGTGTCTCAAATTCATCCACAGTCCATAAAATTTTCAACAAAATTTGGTATCAAAGTCCAATCAAATAGAGTTTTCTTCTAAAAAAATTACATGTTGAAACCTACAAAACATACAATTCAAATCGTCAAAATAGATCATAAAGCTAACATTACTTAGATGATGTGTTTGCAATGTGTGTTTGGTAGTTGAATAAGTAGTATTATCTATGGCTAATTAAAGTTGTGCATGTACTTCTACACAAATTACTCGACAAGGTGACCTTAATCAAAGCACACAACCATCATGCATATTTTTGTTGGATGTAATAAGTCTTGCAATAGTTGGAAAAAGTACTCTTGAGTTTTTGGGACATATTTTGGGTCCGTCTACCACCACACAGAAATGTAGAGTTCATACACTTGAGTTTTTAATAATGCATTAATATGTGATGTGAAGAACTTAAGATTGTACCCCACAAGTCCTAAATATTTTATCTATTCATTGCGTATATGACATATAATCTCTTCATCTGGCAGTTTAAAGTTTTTAAAATATTGTCACCCAAGTGGCAACCTGGGGGGGGGGTTTGGAGTGAGTGAATTGGGTCTATGAAAAATATTTGCTAATAAAAGTTATGCAGAAACAAGCCAATTTAAACTAAATTAAATGGTACAACAAACAACACAATATGATAAACAACAAGTAAACAAAGAAGTAAGGAATATAGTACGCAAACGATATATAGTGGTTTGGTCTGAGCGTGTCCATTGTCCAGCCTAATTCACTCCCTAGGAGTCACATGATCTATTAAAAATTTGAACGACTTTGGGTGCTGCACAAATTTTTACAACATTTCCTTCCCGTTAGCTTTCCCAAGAAGCTAACCGAACCGCTGAGTTTTATCTCCAAACTTGTTTCTTCAAGGTTTATAATTCACAAACCTCACAAATAATCTACTGATACAAATTGGTGAAGAAGACTACAACAGTGCAATGGAGAAGAAGATAAATAGTAACAGTGGAGTACAATGTATATCCTCTCTTCTTCTCTCTCAATATCTCACTCAAAGATGAATACTAATTGAATCAAGTTGAAAAAAAATTCGTAATTTGCAGAGGATGGAACTTGGTTGATTGAGAATGAGCTGGTTCGAAGTTCTTCTCTGTCTATTTGAGCAGCCAAGGGTTTTATAAATCCTAGAAAATAAAAATCAAATCTCCAAGGAGCCTCAATCAAATCATAATCGATCCAATCAATCTTTCAGCCTTCCATAAGCATAAAATCGAACGTTCATATCCCATAAGGAAAGGTTGAATTAAATCAAAACCCTGCAAAAAATAAGTCAGAAGATTTTCAAAAGAAACAGTGACCGGTCGACTTCACGATGGTGCTGGTTGACCTCCTGTCCGGTCAGCCACATGACTTGGCTGATCG
The DNA here is from genome assembly GCA_019985065.2 of Arctostaphylos glauca. Classification (NCBI taxonomy): domain Eukaryota; kingdom Viridiplantae; phylum Streptophyta; class Magnoliopsida; order Ericales; family Ericaceae; genus Arctostaphylos; species Arctostaphylos glauca. The sequence goes on along the minus strand of JAHSPW020000012.1, from coordinate 7,908,543 downwards.
ACCACCCACCCGGTCAACCGCCTGACAATGCCGGTTAACTGCGACTTGCATATTTTGTTTCCCGTGATCTGGATTCGATCCGAATTGCAATGAAACTTTGCAAAAATACTATTCAACATCAAAATATGTGATAAAAACTATTTCCAAAATGTATTACATGATAAGTGCATAGTTGGTGGATTTCGTCAACCAACGACATATATTATAAGTTTCAAACTCAATCCATTTTCTTCAAATTACTATCTTCAATCTAGGCAATATTAATAATATGATCAATGAGATACTTTTCGAGATGACATATATGGTCAAGATTTTTTAATGAAAAATTGCATAGGAACATAACATATTATCATATGATAAATCATGCTCCAAATTGAATAACCACTAATGAAAGTTCGGATGATGATATAAAATTTCTGATGGCACATGCTATTTTTAAGAATTCAATTCTAACTCGTATTTTATAAAAGTCATCATCAAAACACAATCAAGTGAATATTTCACATAATAGTATTATTTCCAACAAACACGTTGCAAGGTAATAGACTCGAAAGTTACTCTCACGTGACGAAAGTGAGAGAGAATCCAAATCGGAACAAAAGTGAAAGGGAAATCTAACTAATAATTCACCTCGAGAATTTAACCTGGAATAAAAGTAAAAGAGAATTTAACCACTAATTCACCTTGAGAATCTAACCCAGACATAGGTAGCACGGCGACTATGATTATCTTGGTTCCACCTTTACCGTTCATTCTCAATGTTGTACCATTTTCACATATTCCATAATTTTCCCAAATCTAGGTTCATGCATAACTACTCAACAATACTATTTAGCATACACGGGATCGCCGTAAAACATAAGTTCATGGGTCTCAATCGATCGATCGGCTCATACAAGATCCCTGGGAAATTCGTGGACATATCATATCACAAGTGTATACATGTGCAATATGTAAAATATTAGGGTTTACAGTAATGTTCGATTAACATGTTGAAAATTCTGAAAATTTACATAGGTCGCTCAAGTGACTTAGAGATCACTCGAGCAGTCTACTGAGTTATAGGTTTTGGATTCTAGTTTGGGTCAGAATTTGTCAACATTCAAAGGGCTTTTCCGAGCGGCCAGAGCTCGCTTGAGCGGCCTGCCATTTTTTTTTTCAGATTTTGAAAATTTCAAATTTTAAATCCTAAGTATAATTAGAAAATTGAACATGCGATTATAGCCTTAACAATAAATGATAAAATTAAATCCTAAGGCTTGGAGATAGTATATCTATCTCGAATAAAAAAAATACCCAAAAAATAACGAAGAATCAGTTAACAATAATTTGGACAGAACTTCCAACACCTAGAACACTCAAGAACTCACAACACTCTGAAAATTTTGATTTGATACATGAATGAATCCAAATAAAGGCCAACACATGTGTTTATAAGCTATATTCCAACTTAATTTACGTATTCAATGTCATAAATCTCTGATTAAAAATGAAAGAAAAGGATTTCTAGCCATTAACAAGCTTTAAAACTTTAATCTGATAGTTCGGATTCGAAGAGGTCGCTCGAGCGGCCTCAGCTCACTCGAACGAGCTCCAAAATTAAAGAGCCCAAATTTTATTTTAAAACAAATTTTTTAAATTACAATATAAACAATTAAATCCATTTAAAATTTAACTAAATTACTAGGCTTATTACAAATTCTATATTCCTTTTGCTTATTTATATTTATTAATTTTTTTGTAAAGTTTTGTTTAATTTTTTTATCTTTTTAATTCTCTCGTTGAGACTATAAAACCCCAAAATTTTAAGTAAGAATTTAGAAGTTAATAAATAATAACAACAATAAAATTTTTAAGTAAGAATATAAACGTTAATAATAATTTAATCCTGAATTTTAATTATTTAATTTTAAAAATTTGAATTTTGAAGGTCACTCGAGCAACCTCGAATCGCTCGAGCGACCTGTCGAATTACAGAACATCAAGAATGACACCTCCTAGGATTTTTCACATTTATGGTCATAAATTAGATTTTTATTGGACGAATAAAATCTTCCATCAAATTCCTTCGAATTAAAGCCATATTATCTGATTATTGGAGGATTTGATGACCATTAGTATAGGATTTTAAATTAGATTTTCATGTCATTGATTTAGGATTTTAATTTGGACTTTATGAGGGATTTTTCCCTCAATCTCTATATAAATCATTGCAAAACATAGTCTTTTCATCTATTTTTCATAATCCAAAATATCAGAGAAAGAACATTGTGAGGTTTTCTAAAATTCCAGGGAAAGAGAGAGAAAGTTAGGGTTTGAGGAGATACTGTCCAAATACCACAATTCCACCCTCGTTCTTCGTTATACTCATCAATTGAAGTAGAGTTCTTTATATCCAACCCGTAGAGTTTCAGTTTTAGTTGTAAATTGTAGTTTTATATCCAGAACGCATGTTGTTAGGGTTTTGTTGAGTGAGTTTCAGAAGAAAAACTGAAAAGTTGCAAGTTCTGAAAAATGAAGGCTCGCTTGAGCGAGTTTAGGAAGCTCAAGCAACCTGGTCAAATTTTTAAAACACTGTTCTATTTTCAGAGGAGGTCAAAATTTGTCAAAATTTAGAATTTAGTAGCTCTCTTGCTCGAGCGAGTTGAGAGCGCTCGAATGACATGTTTAGAAATTTAGAATTTACAGAATGTTTATTGGGACATTGTGCCAGACCTATAAACTTAACTCGTTTAGATGCTGTACAAATATTCACGGCACTTAATCTATGTCTACGGATCTCCGTGGGATCTCATGAGAGTAGATTGACCGATTTAGACTACTATGTGTTCATATTGATATGTTTGTGAAAGTTGATGAATATCGATTTATCGTAATTTAGATTGGCGTGGTTCTGGAATTGTGTTGGAGATGTTGGCTATCATGGGTATAGCCGTTGTGCTGCATGAGGTGTTGTTGGATAATTGGGTTATAGTTGTCCTACCGTCCGGATTCCTGTCAAATTGATAAAATATTGTTGTCATGCTATCCTTATGAACGTGTTGTAACTTGGGGTTATTTGGAAAAAATCCCAGAGTCAACGATAGGGACATCGATTCAGATGTCACCTGAATAAGGAAAAGAATGATATTGGGTGAACATTATAAGTAATGAAATTGTGTAAAACCCATTAAGTGACGTTAAGTGAGAAGATACAAATTGAATTTGGAGGCCGTCGTGCCCATGGTGGATTATGGGATTTGAGACCCGCATAATCAGTTTCTGAATTCAAGTACCATATTTCAGGTGGGTTCAAGTCTCATCGACCGTCGTGTCACGTTTCATGTGGGTTCGAGTCCCATAGGGTGTTGTCCTATTTGTTTAAGGATCCCAACTAGGAGTTATTAGAGACGATTGAGGGTGACTTCGATGACGTCTGTTATGCAGTGCCGAACCCTAAGGGAATGACGGTCAGTGTCTTGGGTATTCTTGAGCCGGTAAAGGGGGAGCGACTAAGATTCGTTGGTACCTGACCTAGTAACGCCAAGTACTGATTGGATCTAGCTAAGGTGAGATAGCTATTGACCTGAATGAAAAATAGGAGGTTCTTTTCTTGCTGAGTCAGTATTCAAGTCTAGTACATAACTCAGACCACGGGCCCCAAGTAGGTTAGGACTGATCAACATCACCTGAGTGTCCGATGATAGATAGTTGGGTAAGGTTCGGAGTTCCTAGGTGGAATTCCTATAAACATTAACGAACAAAAGCATAACATACATACGTGTTTACTTTACTTGTTCAGTTTAATTCAGTTATTGTCATATATCCAGTTATATGCATGTCTTCCTTTTGGGTTTGGTTTTTGCGTATTATTCACTACTGAGTTTAATTACTCATTGGAGCAACTTCTCTGCCTTTGGCGTTTCCTGCCAAATGGAGACGAGCACACGAAGTTTTCACCCTCGCAAGAGTAGTTAGTGGTCACAGAAGAAGAGTTCAACACGTAGTTGCCTTACTCTTAGTATGATCTGTTAGTTATTTTAATTTTTCACGTAAACCCATAAGGGGTATTCCCGTCATTTCTATTTCAGACTTTGTAATTTGTTAGATTGCTTTAAATTCTAATAAATAAAAGACTCTCCTTTTTAATTATTGGTTTGACAAATAAAATGATATTAAAAAGAATAAATTAATGTTCCGAGTCGATGCGTTATAATTTGGTATTGGGGCATACGTTTGACCACCCTCCGACCTTAGATAGATTGGATAGATCACACTTTCGAGCATTTTTGTTTGTTCCGATAGTTAAGACATTACAATTTTTCTGTTCACCAATTATTCTATTTATTTTAATTCACTAGTTATGTTTGGCTATTTTGCACTATTTATGTACGACTAACATATAACTATTTTACATCGTCAGATGTCAGAGTCTGATCATGAGATGGATGTGCATTTTGTATTTGATGGTGATATTGAGAATTTTGCTAATTGGATAGAGGATCAAGAGTTTAACACGTATCTGCCTTACCCTTAGTCTCCTTTGTTAATTATTTTAATTTTCCATGTAATTGAGAAGGAGTATTTTCGTCATTTTCATTTCAGGCTTTGTAATTTGTTAGATTGCTTTTAAATTTTAATAATTAAAAGGGAAGAAGGGTGTGATTGAAAAAAGAGTTTAAAATTTTGGGTAAAACCCGTGGGGTCCATAGATGGTCTTTAACCCCCACGCAGTAAAAAGCCTATTAACGTGGTGGTTAGTGGGGGTATGTTAATGATCATGATTAAAGTTGATTAATGATGTAATTGGAGAAATAAATACTGGATTAATTCACCAACCCCACTCATATGTAAACTGCTAATACTTACACAAATCCTGCACCACTCTGCACGGTTAATTAAAGAGGCCGACATTACCATAATTTTACCATGAAATCTCAACCCTCGTTATATCCTAAAAATCTTATCTCCGAGCTTAAATAGTAATTAGTGAAACCTAATTAAACAAACCAGCTACTAAAACACCATTAACAAAGGCTTCAATCTATCACCCCCCAGAAAAAGAAAAATAGTACTCAGCTAGCTCTTTACATAGTATGAGATCCTGGCCTGAAAACAACCACTGTTTACTTTTAGAGAGAGAGAGAGAGAGAGAGAGAGAGAGAGAGAGAGAGAAGAGTTCAATTTAGGCTTGAAGATTCAGTTTATGGTGATGGGGAATTATAGGAGGTTCATGTTAACCAAACTTTGGCATAAACCGGACAGTTTTTGCTGGAGGAGCAATGACTCGGTCTGGAGTCGGACTGTCTCTCTCTGTTCAATTTGATACTGATGTGAAACCAAGCACAACCGGTTCTTTAAGTCCCGGTTTTCCAATCTCAGCCTGTCCAAATCGGTTGTGACGTTTTCCAAGTGCCTCTTCTTTCGCAACCTAGACCGACGGGCAGACTCTCGATTTGATATCATCCGTCTTTTCTTTCTCTCATCAACCGAGTAAATCGTCCGGCCTGTTTCCGAACTGGATGTGGAATTGATCGGAGACTCGGAATTGAAGAAAGAGAGGATTTCATGGATTTCAGTGGCATCGAAAACCGGGAATTGGAAGTGAACCGGTTCCTCAGAAAGCAACATGGTTGGGAAAAAACCGGATAGCAAAAGTGAACCGGATGTAAGAAAGGAGGAGAAAAGGGAAGGAAGGAAGTGGAGGGGGAGGGTATTTAAGGAGGATGGGGAAGGGGCATGTGGGGTCCGCTTAACATGAAACTTTGGAAAAGTAAGGGTATTTTGGTCATAAAAGCAGTATACAGAATTTTGTGTCAGGTCAGGTGGCACCAAGTGTGTGGAGCCCTTTTGTTGTATGCGCTTTATTTAAAAGCTTAATCATGAAGAATCAAACCTCCTCTAAAGGAAATGAAAAATACCACATGAAACTTGCTGTATTTTGCAAAAATTTAGATACATAAATTATTCGTTCATATCCGAACACAGATGTGTTCAGAACACATTTATATCTACAGATGTAATCCTGGAATTTATGAATTCTTGATATTCAGATTTTATTTTTCAAACTTATTGAACATATATCTCGATTTTAATAAATTCCTAAACGGTGGAAATTATTTTTGTACAGATAGGACCGATATATACATAAAGTAATTCAAATATTCTAAATCAAACAAAAAAAAATATAAAAAGCAAATTATCTCTGTTATTTTATCTGGGGTTATAGATGATCGAGAATATTGATATGGGTATATAAAATCCCGCCGAAGTCATGTGGGTTACGTAGGTGATAAAGAGAAGGAACTTCTTGTTGTATTGCTCCACGTACACTTTATTTTTGGGTTACGTAGGTCACAAAAGCTGCTTCCCTATCTCCCCCCCTCTCTCTCTCAAAAGGTAATTCTCTCTGAATATATATTTTTTATAATTTAGAATGTTCGGATTAGTATATTTTTGTCCTTTATGTATAGTTTTACAGAGGGAAAATTCATTTATTTTTTCTTATTATGGGTTTAATGTAAGAGTAATGCTAGTTATGTCCGGAACATATGCATTCCTAGACTTTTTGTTAATTTAAGATGACTTGTTCAGTAAACAGAATAATCAGTACTCATACTAAAGCATTTGAAATAGTTTTATATTGGTTGGTTAGTTTCTATTTGGGCAAAGTTAGGGTGGGGGGATGTAGCCCACATGGCGGAGACTAACTACCTGCTTTTCTTCTTCATCTTCTCCTCTCTCTCTCTCTCTGTTCCTGGGTTCCCTCCTGCAATCACGTTTATTTAATGTGTTGTGATTGGGTTAGGAAGAACAAAGTGAAGAAGAATGGCATCCCACCTGCCTTTTAATTTTATGTCTTTTACTCTGAGAAAGTAGGCTTCATGTGCTTCTTATTTGTTTAAAAACCCAATTCCCCCTTTTTCCAACTTCTTGGTTATAAACTTGTGCATCATAAAACCCCTGCCATTAATTATTTTACATCAACAAAAATAGCATTTTATGGAACTTTCACATGGGGATGTTCTCATTATAATCCTGTTAGTAGTCATTTGCGAGTCCCTTTTCGGCACAGCTAATGGAGTGGAGGAGGGGGTGACCAATACGTAGTAGCCCTCCCATTGTAACTTAGGGTCCGCGGTGGATCCCGATGGGGCCGAAGAGCCACTGTAACTACTTTGTACTCGAGGTAAGCAGTCAATAGACGGGAACTCACAACTCAAATTTGTGACATCGGCCTCTTATTCCGAAATGTAAATTGTGTCTCAATTTAAGCTCAAATAGGATTACATTAACCAATTTTAAAAGTAAAAATATTAGGGATGACAATTTCTCCCGACCTGATCTCCTCTGTCCTATTATCTGCCCCCAACGAATCGGAGAGCCCAAATTTTTCCCGGGTAGAATTCGGGAATGAACTTGATTAAAAAAAAATCAAAAAACGGGTAAGATTCAGAAACGAATATCCCCGTTCCGATCTCCGTCCATGATTCCCACCCCACCTAATATTCCTGTAACTTAATATTCATTTATCCTTTATTCTTATTTTAATTACTTCTTTTTATTTTTAAATATTTTTGTTGTAAAAAAATAAAGATTTTAATTGCTAAAAAAAAAAAAAAATTTAATTACTTATTATTATTGTTGAAGCTTAAGTATGCATGATATTATTTATTCCCTTTTAAATCTCTTTTTGATGAATATGAAAACCATTTAAAATTTTAAATAATTTATATTTTTTTTCCAAGATTTAGAATTTTTTTTTTAATTTTCAAATTTCCATTCTCCATGAAAATCTCCATTGGTTCAGGAGTGGAGGATAAAAAATATGGAAATTGAATCACCCTTGATCCGCCGTTGCCATCCCTAAACTAGAATGAACAGGTATCAGGGGTCTTTCTAAATTATTATCTAAGGTACTCTGCACCTGAACAAGTAGTTGTTCAGTAGTTGATTATTTTATTTTGCAAGACTTGAAAAGTTGATTAAATGACAACATAGTTTTGTCAAAAGAAAAATGATACTGACCATTCAATCTAAGAATAAAGATACATACATGCATGTGTGTGCGTGTGCGCGCAAATTAAAATAGCGACAAAAGAAGCAATAGAAAGGGTAAGAATAATGCGCGACGTAGTAGGATATATGGAGAAAACTTCCCTGAAGAACAGCCACAAAAACAAGGGATAGATGAGGATTTTAGAGTTCAGTTTCAAAGTCAAAAATATGATGAACTGTAAGTAAAAACCCCAGGAAGCCTCCGTGGCTTCAGGACAGGACCAATGGAAATGAAATGATGCATGGTAATAGCCTGAAACCACGGGTAAATGGAGGAGACAGCAAAATTGAATTCACCAACAATTTTCTTCGCCTGATAAAAAGGAATTGAAAAATGATTAAAGGTAGAGACACACAGATTACAACCTACGTCTTATTTTCCCATTTTTTGACTAATCATTTACAACAACACTCCACAAAGCTGTATCCCCACATACGCACAATCAACCCGGCATCCAAAATATTCAGGGTGGGGGCAAGCATTCAACAATGAAAGGACAACCACCTGCCATGCTTTTCTCTAGCTCTGACTCGCATTGTTGCCTTTCGCAACTTCATCGACAGCTTTTTGCCTTTTTCCCTCATCAAGTAGTTCTACAAGTTCACGGGAGGAGTACCCTGCAATTTTCAAGTGAGTCACTAGTACTCTTCTAAGCATGGAAAGTCTTACCAAAGAAAGCACCACGTTGGAACCCGGAATTTCATTTAGTGAGGACAACAAATAAAACAATCTCGACAACTGGTTTCCCAAAACTAACCATGATAATTAACTAAAAGATAATTAAAAAAAAATTGAACTAAACATGAACACAGTACTGAACTATAGGGTTCCTGTTTTCTTTTCTTTTTGTTTACCATTAGACCCAACGAGTTCTCATATTTGATAACTCCGCATGAGTGTTTTATTACTAATGCCATCAAAGACATCTCTGGACATGACCATGAAATCGATGATATGCAAATGTAAAAAGGCCTCCAAGTGAGTAAAAATTTCAAGAGGCAACTTACTTATAAGGTCTCTTTTGGAACCGTGAATAGGATTTCATGGGCTTAAATTGTTTCTAATGGCTGCATATATACAACCTTATAGGGAATAAATTAGGATTATAAATACAATTCAGAGGCCAAAGTGCAATTTTGGAAAATTTTAGTGGGGCAACTGCCCCGTTTGGGCCTTTGCTACTTTGACATGCCACCTCTCGTCCAGCTATAACACGAAAACGGTAACTCTTGAGTAATGAAGTGGGTGTATAACAAAATGATTTCGAGCACATTGTTCAGCAGTTTTAAGACTCGAGTCTGACCTTAAACAAAAGATCATGAGCGATGTGCTCCCAGGGTAGTGATACAGACATTAAGCAGCACTTCAGGGGAAGCATTTCATCATCAGGACCCCGGGTGGCAGCAGCAGCCGCATAGGCATGCTTTGCCGCTACGGATGCGACGGATGCAGCCCTACGAACAAACGTACCAATGTGGAATCCTCTCTTAGATTTCGGTGAGGAAGGGCCTGAAATGTCCTTGCTTTGATCTGATGTATTGTTAAGGCTCAGTCAGTGTTGATGAGAAAAAAAAAAGTACAACATCCATCCTAAATAAAACTTGGGCGGGAAAAACTCTTCCAGAAAGCATTCATATTATGCATTGCACAACGAATCAAAAAATCAGAAGTAAATTGTTTGAGCAAAGACATCAAAATGTAAACCAATACAGAGATCTTATGCAGAGTCCTGAAGAGCAAAAGAGCAGGAGCGCTTGACTGTCTAGAATCCTATATTGGTGATAATGAAACGAAGCTTTTAGATTCTGTACTGAAGGATCTAAGATTTAATTTTGTGCACGTGATCAACCAAGAGAAAGTATCAATAAAAAAATTAAGAATCATATTCGATATTCCTATTACAACTTGTAGAGAGCACTTCACTCATTTTCCCTCCCACTTCTAATTAAGCAGCCAGGTTAAGGGATACTCAAGCTTAGTAGAAAATCATCCACAAGTTTATACGACGATGTTAATATCCCACCAGCTGAGCTAATAAATAAACAGAGAGAAATTGCAGTTCCTATAAAAGTCCTTTCCTACAATCTTGTAACAGAAATGGTTCTCAGCAATATTTCTAAAAATAGATAAGACTGCAGTCATGAATCTTCGGTGGGTACACGATCCTTTACAACTGTCCACGAATGAAGTTAATAGATAAAATGACCAAAATCGGGAAGCATACTGTGAAATAAATTCCTCCCTCAGTGTAGAACATAAGGATACTGCATTTCTAAACAGAGACATGACCATCTGTAAGAAAGGTAGCTGAGGAGAATTTTTGGAGTGCTCAGGGGTGACTTTCCCTTTGTCCAAAATTTTTTTAAGATAATTTCTCTACGTATTACGTATAGACACAGAAAATGGAGAACCTTCCTTAACACCCTCAGCAGAAAAAAGACTACTCCTATCAGCCAGGGATCTTTGCCACTTTAGTACGTCCCCCTTTTGTAAAAAAATCCCCCATCGTTGAAAACTCACAGGTTGATTTTCTTTCGCCATTTAACTCCATAACGAGCTGGGAAAACACTATTTTGCATATGCTATGCATCTATTAAAGAAAATCTACATACTGGCCTCTATGTTAGTTTGCTGTGTTAATGCAGAATCCAATAGAATAATATAACTTAACAGTTAACACATGAAGATATTCAGATGGAAGAAATACAGCTGGAAACAAAATGATATCCAAATTTGCACCAACTCAGAAAAAGCCAGTCATCTTGGCTTCTAATCGATTACATAGGAAGTTTCCGACATAATGGTGCACCAAGATCAGGTAACGCAGGCCACCCAAAGCTACAAATTACATAGTTTACTATTTAAATGCCAAACGTCAATTCACTAGAGCTGGTACAGGATAGGGTTCTAGGAAGGATAGGTTAGATACACACCTAACTTCCGGTAGAATATGATGAAGTGGCTGGGGTTAAACTTGGACATGCATTTTCAATTGTGGCAGCCTGAGAATTTTACCATGTACCAAGCAATGGGCCCTCCATCACTTCTGATGCTCATACCTTATCATCTTACAAAGGTCATTAGGGCATGGTGATCAGAGACCTTCTGAATTGGTTGTCAAGTTAATTGGAGAGTTGAACCAATATCACACAATAAATACTTGATGAAGCAAGTGATCAGAGACCAAACTTCTTAAATTTCCAAAGGTGAACACTAAATAACTGCTGGAATGCCCCAGCTGTCATGAAAACATAAATATATCTATGCAATAGAAAATGTATGATAACCCTATAATGCCATGGTCCCTAAGGATATCAATCAGTAGAAAAAGAGAAATCACTGTCATCAGAAGTTCAGACATACTATAAATCAGTAGAAACAGAGAAACCACTGTCATCAAAAGTTCAGACATAAAACGATCACCTAATAGTAATGAACTAATCCCAAGGACAACCCATGTAATATGATGTCAAGACATTATACAAGTATGAGGAAACCACCTTTGAGTGTGTGCGCGCCGGGCATATCAAATTTTCATTTTTCGTTCTCTTGTTTGTTTAATGGAAAGAAGGAGCCGTGCCGGGGGGCGGGGTGGCGCGGCAGCGCTGGGTTTTGGGTTTGTTTGGAGGAGTGGGTGACCCAGCTATACTAAATGAAATAGACCGATAAGGGCAATATAAACAGTTATCGCATGACAACAGGTGCCGAGAGAGTCCAGGTTTGGTAGAAAGCTTCATCATTCGATACGATTTAATTTAAAAACTTCCCAATTTCAAATATGCTTACTATTAGACAATCTCAGGTAGAAAAGCCTGTTGTTGTTAGTGCCTCAAAAGCTGCAACTAACACTCAGTAAGTTGGTTTTGTGTTTGAGACAAGTTAGGAGGTTGTTAGAGTCAAATTAGGACTTTGTTAGTCATGTGGATGTAGTAACTCCTATTCTTGTGGCTCAAGTTGAGTTGTTCCTAATTTTTAGGCATGAATAAGCTGTTAGCAAGTTTTTAGATAGTTTGTTGCTACTTTCTAGGATGTGATCAGTTGTAAGAGTGCTGTATTTAAGCACATTTCCTTGCTGAAATAAGTATTCATTCAGTTTCACAGCAATATCAGCCAACAAAGTGGTATCAGAGCTGTTTATTTTTGAGGGACTGTGAGGTTGAGAGTTTCACCACATAACCCATCCTAAAAGACCTTTTTAGATTAGACCTTTCAGTGAGGTGAGTGTACCAAATATGTCAACTGAAACTCCTTTTACTCCAGCAGCTCCACCAATCTTTGATGGAGACAATTATCAAGTCTGGGCTGTTAGAATGGAAGTTTTCCTTGATGCCAACGACTTGTGGGAAGCTGTGGAGGAGGATTATGAAGTTGCTCCTCTACCAGCCAATCCTACAGTTGCTCAGATGAAGAATCATAAGGAGAGGAAACAGAGAAAGTCTAAGGCTAAGGCTTGTCTTTTTGCAGCAGTGTCTTCTTCCATCTTCACCAGGATCATGTCTCTTGATTCAGCCAAGGAGATTTGGGACTTTCTCAAGCAGGAGTATGAAGGCAACGAGAAAGTGAAAGGTATGCAAGTGCTGAACCTGATAAGAGAATTTGAGATGCAGAAGATGAAGGATTCAGAAACCATAAAAGAATACTGTGAGAGGTTGCTGGGCATTGTGAACAAAGTGAGGCTTCTTGGGGCAAAATTCAAGGACTCAAGGGTGGTGCAAAAGATTTTAGTCACCATCCCTGAGAGATTTGAATCTACCCTTTCTTCGTTGGAGAACACCAAAGATGTGTCAACCATTACTTTGGCAGAATTGGTGAGTGCCTTGCAAGCTTCAGAACAAAGGAGGCTTATGAGAATAGAGGGAGTAGTTGAGGGTGCACTTCAAGCAAAGGTTCAGGTTAATCAAGGGTCTAAGGGCAAGAAGAAGAAAGGAAAGAAAGCTGGCTGTGATCAAGAAGAGAGCACAATCAATGGAGGTGAAACCAAGCAAAGCTATCCTCCATGTCAACATTGTGGAAAAAAGAATCACCCGCCCTTTAGGTGCTGGAGAAGGCCGGACATCAGATGCAACAAATGCCAACAACTTGGTCATATTTCTAAGTTTTGCAAGAATAAGGGACAGCAGCAACAAGAGGCGAAAGTAGCGACCAGCAGGAGGAAGAACAACTGTTTGTGGCTACTTGTTTGTCAACCAATCATTCAAGTGAAAGTTGGTTGATTGATAGTGGTTGTACAAACCATATGACCTATGATAAGGGGCTGTTCAAGGAGCTGGTTAATGCAGAATCTTCAAAAGTCAGAATTGGAGATGGGAGCTACTTAGCTGTCAAAGGAAGAGGTACTATAGCCATTGAAGGTTGTTCAGGTACCAAGCTGGTCTCTGATGTGTTGTTTGTTCCTGAAATTAATCAGAATTTGCTAAGTGTTGGTCAGTTGGTGGAGAAGGGGTATAAATTATTATTTGAGAATAAGATGTGTCAAATAAAAGATTCTGGAGGACAAGACTTGTTCCAAATAAAGATGAGAGGTAAATGTTTCTCCTTGGACTTGATGGAGGATGATCAAGTGACTCTTTCTTCTCAAGTATCTACTACTGAGGTTTGGCATAGAAGGTTTGGCCATTACAATCATGCTGCAATATTGCTTATGAATAGGAGGAGTTTTGTAGTTGGATCACCATCACTTGATGATCATCTTGTAGATTGCAGAGCTTGCCATTATGGCAAGCAATCAAGGCTGCCATTCACAACTACAAGTTGGAGGGCGAAAAGCAAGTTGCAGCTGATACATATAGACCTCAGTGGACCAAAACCAGTTCCGTCACTAAAGGGCAGCAGATACTATATTGCCTTTATTGATGATCTAACTAGGTTTTGTTGGATTTATTTCATGAGGTTTAAGTCTGAGGTGGCAGGTGTCTTTTGGAGGTTTAAGACTTGGATCGAGAATCAAAGTGGCTATAAGATTCAAGTCTTGAGATCTGATAATGGAAAAGAGTACACATCAAGTCAGTTCAATCAGTTTTGTGAAGAGGCAGGAATTGAGCATCAACTCACAGCTCCTTATACACCCCAACAAAATGGAGTGAGTGAGAGAAAGAATAGGACCATTATGGAAATGGCTCGCTGTTTGATGCATGAAAAGCAACTTCCAAAGAATTTCTGGGCTGAAGCTGCTAACACTTCTGTGTTCTTGCTAAACAGGCTACCTACTAAGGCGGTGGAAGGAAAGACTCCTTTTGAAGCATGGTATGGATACAAACCATCTTTACATAATCTAAAAGTGTTTGGATGTGTTTGTTTCACTACCGTGCCTCAAGTAAACAGGGATAAGCTAGACAATAGGGCTGAACCGGGAATCTTTATAGGCTACAGCTTAGTTTCAAAAGCCTATAGAGTGTACCAACCACAAACTAAGAAGATCTTTGTAAGTAGAGATGTGCAGTTTGTGGAAGATCAAAGCTGGTGTTGGAATGATAAGGAAGGAAGGCAGCCCACTCCATCAAGGTCAGTTCCTTCATTAGAAGATGAAAGTTTTGATGATCCTCCAGTTAGAGGATTTAGACCACTTTCAGATGTTTATCAAAGATGTAATGTAGCTATGTTGGAGCCTGCTGACTATGTTGATGCTGAAAAAGACCCAAAATGGAAGGCTGCAATGAAGGAGGAGCTGTACATGATCGAGAAAAACAAAACATGGGAGCTTGTTGATAGGCCTCAAGACAGAAAAGTCATTGGGGTAAAGTGGGTGTTTAGAACCAAGTTGAATGCTGATGGTTCTGTCAACAAGTACAAGGCTAGGCTTGTTGTGAAAGGATATGCTCAAGTTTCAGGTGTGGATTTTTCAGAAACTTTTGCTCCAGTAGCACGCCTTGATACCATTAGGTTGCTACTGACTATTGCAGGGCAAAAGAGCTGGAAGGTGTTTCAGCTAGATGTTAAATCTGCCTTCTTGAATGGTTATCTGCAAGAGGAGATCTTTGTGGAGCAGCCAGAAGGTTTTGCAATCAAAGGGCAGGAGGATAAAGTGTTCTTGCTCAAGAAGGCATTATATGGGTTAAAACAGGCTCCTAGGGCTTGGTATGCAAGGATTGATGATCATCTGATGAGTTTAGGCTTTGCAAAGAGCCCAAGTGAACCAACTCTTTATGTCAAACACTCTGTTAATGACATTCTGATTGTTTCACTTTATGTTGATGATCTTCTAGTGACAGGAAACAATGCCAAAATGATGAATCAGTTCAAGTTGGAGATGAAGGCAGCCTTTGAGATGACTGATTTGGGGTTGATGTCATACTTTCTTGGCATAGAAATCAAGCAAGATGTGGGAGGAATTTTCATCGGCCAACAAAAGTATGCTAAGGAGATTTTGAAGAAGTTTAAAATGGCAGATTGTAAGAGCATGGCTACTCCAATGAATCAGAAAGAAAGATTGTGCAAAGAAGATGGTGCTGAGAAAGTTGATGAATCTGAGTATAGAAGTCTAGTAGGCTGTCTAATGTACTTAACAGCAACTAGACCTGATATACTTCAGGCTGTAAGTGTGTTATCAAGGTTCCTACATTCTCCAAGTGAGGAACATTACAAGGCGGCCAAAAGAGTGCTAAGATATGTCAAAGATACTACTGATTTTGGAGTATTTTTCAGTCAAACTCAAGATCCCAAGTTGCAAGGCTATTCAGATTCTGATTGGGGAGGATCACTTGATGATATGAAGAGTACTTCCGGCTATTGTTTTTCTTTTGGCACAGGTATATTTTCATGGAGTTCAAAGAAACAAGAAGTTGTTGCTCAATCAACAGCAGAGGCAGAATTTATAGCTGCTACTGCAGCTGTAAATCAAGCATTATGGCTTAGAAAATTGATGGTTGATTTGAAGGAAGAACAGGCGAGCAGCACCAAGGTGTTTGTAGATAATCAAGTAGCCATTGCAATATCAAGCAATCCCGTGTTTCATGGGAAGACCAAGCATTTTAACATCAAACTCTATTTCATTAGAGAGGTGCAAAACAATGGTGTTGTTTCTTTAACCTACTGCAGAAGTGATGATCAGTTGGCAGACATTTTCACTAAGCCACTTCCAAGAAACAAGTTTGAGCAACTTCGTTTGAAGATTGGTGTATGTTCAGCCGTTGAGGCAAGGAGGAGTGTTGTTGTTAGTGCCTCAAAAGCTGCAACTAACACTCAGTAAGTTGGTTTTGTGTTTGAGACAAGTTAGGAGGTTGTTAGAGTCAAATTAGGACTTTGTTAGTCATGTGGATGCAGTAACTCCTATTCTTGTGGCTCAAGTTGAGTTGTTCCTAATTTTTAGGCATGAATAAGCTGTTAGCAAGTTTTTAGATAGTTTGTTGCTACTTTCTAGGATGTGATCAGTTGTAAGAGTGCTGTATTTAAGCACATTTCCTTGCTGAAATAAGTATTCATTCAGTTTCACAGCAATATCAGCCAACAAAGCCCAAC
The DNA here is from genome assembly GCA_019985065.2 of Arctostaphylos glauca. Classification (NCBI taxonomy): domain Eukaryota; kingdom Viridiplantae; phylum Streptophyta; class Magnoliopsida; order Ericales; family Ericaceae; genus Arctostaphylos; species Arctostaphylos glauca. Next base: position 7,892,051 of record JAHSPW020000012.1, on the reverse strand, counting down.
CAAAATGTGACCGCAGGTACGACTTCAACTCTATGCAGTGTGAGGGGAGCAAAATGAAAGCACATGCAAAACGAGGAAAAAGGAAAAAAAAAAAAAACAATTTCCTACTTACCTATGATACCAGAAACAGCAACTTCCACCTCTCCACGTCCTCCAGGACCTTTCATATAAATCCTGTCAGTTTTCCCAGGTGAATGTCCAAGTGAAAGGAGGCTCCCGAATCCAGACTTCCCAGCTGTAATGGTGATAAGAGGGAGATAAGCCCAGACAAACACTGCTCAACAAAAATGCCTACTGGTCTTCTCTTTCTTAACAACCCCTCCACCCCCCCCCAACAAAAAAAAAAAAAATAATAATAATAATAAATAAATAATAATAATAATAATAAAACTATGCCTAGCATGCTAGCTGATGAAGAAACATAGTATACTAATAATAGTAATAGTAATAACAATAACTGATGAAGAAACATTGAATAAAAAAATAATAATAATAAACATTGTATAATAATAAACATTGTAATAATAATAAACCCACCCACATAACTATGCCCAGCAAACTAGCTGATGAAGAAACATTGTACCGGTTACGAGATGTCATGCTATGTAAAACGACGCCGGGATTAAATGCCATAACAAAGAACTATACCTTCATATGCATCTCGAACCATTTGATAGCTGACAAATCCTGAGAAAAGAGTAAGCTGCAATCATAAGAAACCAACCTGTTAAGATACTAACGAACGACGTTAGAAGTTAGAACAAGTAATGAAATTTCAGAAAAACAAAATCTCCACCCAGGTTTAACCAATAAAGGTTTCATATTTTTTTTAACCAATATCAAGATTACAGATTTCCAAATTCAGGAAAGTGGCTGATATAGGTAAACTTCCGGTTTTAAGAATAAGCAGCCTATTTGTACCTCAACCAGCTAGAGCAGCAAGAGGAGACAGAAATCCACTGTTATCATTTGAAATGCCTGGTGTTCATGTTCATGAAGTAGTACTAGTAACTGCCACTCAATTTTTCTCATTATCCTTTGAAACAACTAATAAGTTTAAGTATAACTGAGAATAACGTAGTAGAGATCTTCAATGTCACTCTATAATCAAGGAACAAAATGGGGCTTCTTTCGTATCAAACTGCTTAATCTTTCTTGTTTCGGAGGAAATTAACAAACAAAAACTACAGGGAAATCAAAACTTTCAAGTATTCTGTAAAAAATATACTGAACCACGTTGAAACTCACCAAAGCACCCCAAAGGAACTTCTGCAAACTATCGATACTGTGCTTTTCATCTTTATGGGAAAAAATAGGAGGCAAACGTCCCAAATTTAATTCAAGGAGACATAAAGGGAGAAAAAAGGGAAAGGTTTTGTTGATAGGTTGAAATGCCGAGTGGCGCCCATTTTACTCAAAAAGCTTGCAGTTTTACTTAAATATCAAATTACTTTACTCTTCTTTTTCTTCCGTAATGCTCCCACAGATATGTAGCCTTTTCCTCTGTTCTTCTTACAACAGCAAACCCTCCTCGCCAATCCAACATTTAAACCTTTTGTCTGCTATATTCTCAAAATTACAAAGTTTGTTTAACTTTATTCCTAACCTGATTACAATACCCACTTTAACATGTTAACAAGAACCTCCCAACAGCTTTGACCCCATTTAACCTTCTCTTATTGTTAACTAATTTGATAGTTCTAAATTGTTAACATCTGTTACTAACTTGCTAAGGTGTAAAAACAAATCTGTACTTTGTAAACCCTGTTTATTTGAAACCTTATTTGTGTTGAGAGTCGTAAAACCTTGCGCTTAATAAGAGATTTACTCGATTGTGATTCATCAATTCTTGGTTCGTATCAAAACTAACATCTGCTTCGTGCGATGTACAACAGTGTTCAATTGTGTATGTATTGGCCTTATATACCCATTAGAGCATGTTTTAGTATTTCATTCCACAGTTTTAGACATTTCCTTGCTTTTTTCTTTGCAACTTTTACTCAACCCAATTCTTACCTCCTATGCATAATTGTAAGTAAAATTGACCAGATTTAAATGATTGCAAGCAATACCGACCATACTTAAAGGAAATGAGACTCGAGTTTAATTGAATGCTAGCTGGAGCAAAGTGGCTGGCGAGTCAGTGGCGACTGAAAGACACAGCAAAAAAATGAAAAGGCTAAAAGAAAGTTGTCGGTCCAACTGTAGGTAAGTCAAGGAAGCTAATGCCCATGCAGAGGGGGTCAATTGCTATGCAAAAGAAGATGTGCATTGTGTCTATATTGAAGTGCAAGTGCAATCACCAGCACAGCATATAGTGATTACCAAGCTGATGCATGTATCAAACCTTTGTCGTCTTCGTATTTCTAGAACTAGTGTAGCTTTTCAGAGAAGAAATATCACTAGAACTGGAATCTTGTGCTGTCTTTTCACTAGGAAATGCTGCCCCACCATCTGCATTCAGAAGTACACAGTAGCAGTGATCTGAATCTGTCAAGACCTGCAAAAATTATATAAGAAAAGGAAAAATGAGAATGAATAAAGAGGACGTAATTCAAACAAGTATCGAAACATATTTCAATCTTGGCCTCATTTCTCCGAAGCCTTCGTGGATATACTTAAAATATCTGGGAGGAGTTCAGTATCCATAATGAATTTTAAAAAATTGCTGGGAACAACATGAACCTTATAAATGCAATAGACCGCAGGTTCAATGGTGAGGAGGCAAAGGCCTTAAAGCATGGAAATTGTCAAAATTTGAAACCAAAACAATATAGTGGTGGAAAATTGATCTAAGAGGATAGCGGACAGGCGGCAGCCCTCTTTTGTCTGAGAACTAGAGATTGCCTGAGAACTAGAGATAGAAAACACTTCCGTTAGCGATGCCAGGAGTACTAAAGATCCATAAGTCTATGATGGCTGAACTGATATGTAGCTGGCAATCCTGTCATGATTTGGAGGTAATTGTAACTCTCTCTCTAAGACTGGTCAAGGTGCAGGTCATTCTGGAAGAATGAGAAAAACCACCTTGGGGAACCCTCTCCACTACTCAGCAAACCCAAGATTGCATAATCTCACACAAGGATCATGGGGTTGCTCAAGTGCCTCATAACCCATGGTAGCAGCCCTACGAGGCAAGATTTAAGCAACGGGCAGCAAAGTAGCGGTTTTTGGAGAGCCCCACAACCTAATGTGCCTGGGATAATGAAAATCACATGTGAATTGGCTGATTCCCACTCCATATAAACTTTGTGCACGACTCACAGCCGATACAACCGATACTTGATAGATACTTCCAATCCGGCGATATGGGAAAAGCTCTCACCATCCGTGATTTTGAAATACTCAAGACCGCAACCAATTCCAAATACATATGACTCTATACACACACTACCGTCTCACCATCACCATTACCGCTTTGTGTGACAAATTTAAAACCACACGAGGACCATAACACCATGGAGATAGTGATGTGACGTGAACAGTGTTAAAGCGATGACGTATCTGGGCTACATATGGGGTGGACCCACGTACCAATAATTCTATAACAGGTCTAGGCATCAATTTGCAAAACACATTGTGCTAATATTATAAAAAAATCATCCTCGCATGAAGCTAAAAGCACTGGATGTAACATGCTCGCAACATATCAGGAATAAACCTATTACCACTGCATCAAAAGTGGAATCGAAGTCATCAACTGCAAAACATATATCTGGATACGCAGGTGTTGTTTCTACTTCCTGTATAAATCGCAATTAATTTGTCAGATAAAAAACACGAAGGAACTAAATATAGTATGAAAAATATGGTCCTTTTTAATACCCGAAACTTGCCTTTGTTGAGTCCAAATGAAAATCGACACGACTTGGTGATGCATAAACGGTCTTCACGACCTAGAGATAAGGAAATAGACCATGCTAAAACAATAGTAAAAAAGCACACAGCTGTGCTTTCCAGGTCACCAAACTAATCGAAGAAAACACAAGCATAGATATCAACAATTAAATTAGATCCCTGATACCTTGTATATAGAAGACAACGGTGTGTCCACGCCACTCTGGTGATTCTTAAGGACCTGATGACTGAATTTTTTTCCGAATCAGATAGCATGCAAAAACAACATTTATATGGAGACGATAGTACTGCAGGACAAGAGAAAGAACCCTTGACTACCAAGGTTTACAGCATCGCCAATAATACACTCTATGACCTGTCTAGTGATGCAAAATAAGCAAACTGAAATAAGTATGCAAGGCACCAGGAATGAAACAACCAACTAGCGAATGTCCAACGTTTCATACTGTAACGTTTGCCACATTCATTCGCATAGAAGCTATATCCACCTCCTTTAGTTTGCAGAGTTAAAGCCCTGATCTTGGCTTAGAAACAAACATGATCTCGCATTAAAGAAGGCATGCGCGCCAAACTGATCATGTTGTTTATAATACAAATATACTATGAATAGCAAAAGTTGATATCATGTCAACTGATCACATGGCATGACTAGCAAGCCTCAAAAAGAAGATCCTGATACTTTGCAAAGAATCTGGAACTAAGTCATTGTCTTTCTTAGCAGGGTGATCTATGAAAGCCCAAGTGAGGGCATGTGTATCATAGCCATGACAAATCAGAAAAGAACAGGTACATGGACATGTCTAAGACACCTTAAAGAATAAAAGTAAACAACTTCTCACATATTAAAAGAAAAAGTTGTATTTCAAGGATAAAATACAAGCTGCAACTGAAAGAAAAAGGAGACCTACCTGCATATTGCCACCGTCACGCTGAATGAAGTGTGAGCAATTAAGTTCAGGTAAAATGAGCGCCTCCAATCCACATCAATTGAAATCTTATCAATTAAGACATCCAACTGGTCAAAAAAGAATATAAGGTCATGATCTTTTATGAATGATTAAACTGTACATTACCGCATTGTAAGTAGTAAAGCTATGATCACAGGAGTTCATTTCAGTACATAGGTTGGATGATTTGGTATTCATGCTGCTTTTACCTTAGGGCCCCACCTGCGTACAAAGTAAGGAGAATTGCCTTCCATATTGTCATTGAAACCATAGCCATGGAAGTTCTGGAATAACATAATTTGATCAAGGAGTGAAGTTGCTAAGAAAATAAAACTTAATGAGAAATATATCACGCCTAGTGTAATAGTGTAATATCATTGAAATGTCGTCTCCATGGTCAGACAATGAGCAACAAGAAAGAAGGGCGTACCATTTTCCTGACAAAGAATACGAGGTCGTCCTCCTGACGACCCCTTGATTCCCTACCACGAATAAAATACAAATCCATGACGTCATGCCAAAAGCGTAGATCCATTTCAACATCTGAAGCATCATCCTCATCCGCAATGCTTTTCCCTAATAATTTTGAGTGCTTCTTCACCATACTTAACAACTCATACCTAACAAACCAATGTTTTGCGCAAAAGCACACGTGGATATTAGAACAATCATAAAAGAATAGGAAAAGAGCAACACGAAAGTTTATCTCTGACTAGAAAATTTTGTCGTTTCACAAAAGTTAAAAGCATAAATTTTCACACATTCACATTCCAGTCCCAACTCCACGAAACTAAACTTACATTTTCCCAACTACTATGACGTTGGCTACAAGGAGATTATGTCCCTACATGGCTACATGCCTTTTTATTATCTCAACCCAAGTTAAGTTGGGTTTGGGCACACATTGGTCTTGTTGAATATGACCAAATCATCTTGACGGGAAACCGTCTTTTCCTCATTAGGTGATACATTTACCTTGTCAAGAATCCGTTTCACCCTAATTCTCAATCCTCTCTATACTAATGCTACCCCTAATGCACCATCTCACATTTACAGTTCAAAAAAAAAGTCCATGTATACTTAAAACTAGAGACACTAAATCAAAATGGCACCGACTAATTCCTCAAAACACGCTCTTTAGTACAGTTAAACAACTACAGTACGCTTAACAGTAAAGCACATTGCATGAATGACCAGTTTAATGCTTCACACCTTTGGTGCCAACTAAATTTATCAGCGAATAATTTGAAATATTTTAAGTTCGTGAAATCCATTACAAAACCAATCCATTCTAGAAACCGTGAAGAAATGAAAAGAGCATAAATTTGAGAAAAATTGGAAGTGCAATCCACAAGACGGAAGGAATCGACAATGAATTCGAAGAGTACCTTGTAGGGGTCTCTTCATTAACACCAAACATGTTTCTTATTGGCCCCCTTTGTTCGTTCTCTTTCTTTCGAATTCAATGAAATTACAGAGCAAATATGGGATTTTGATGATCAATATTGATCAGTCTAGGGTTTATTGCAAAGAACCGATGAGGAAGATGACAGAGCACTGTTTGGCCAACTGCCGAAGACCATTCGACGATCTGACAGTGAGAACAAGGTTAACTCTCTCTCTCTCCCTCTCTCTCTCTCTCTGATTACGGCAGACGTTAACCGGGGAATTACTGGATATAGTTGACGTACGGGAAGTCAAGTCAGTAAGGACAGATGTCAAAACTCTTGGCTTCACATCACGCAATGAATAGGCCTCGTGGACGGCCCGTGATGATTTTAGATGAACGGTGAAGATGCTACAATAATCATGTTTCGGATAAAAACTTCCCCGTGGCGTGCATGCTACGAGGTACGAGCATCGTCAGCAGAGAATGATGTGGAACACACACTTGGATAAATATTTTTTTTTTACTATATGTACAAATTATTTATACAAATAACGTACAAATATGAGATTAAAAAAGGTCAAAAGTGAATGTTAAGATAGAAAAATGGTGATTCTTTTTCATATTTATATTCTATTTGTACAAATAATTTATATCTATAGTAAAATTGAAATAAAACCAATAACAAAAAGCTTTGGTTTCGATAAAAACAAAGAATAATTCTGCCTTGGACAGATAAACAAACGAAGTTATTCGGGACATGGAGCTTTGTCCAAAGAGAGTGTGCACACAAATCATTATTTGAACAATTGAGTCACTGCATGAGTAATATTTTTTGTGCTAAAAAATATCTGTTTTACTGTACAAACGTGTTGTGCAATAGACTCCTCTTTTTCAGTTATTTGACTGTGAATTTGTGTTTGATTTATTAGTGTTTGACGTGTGATTCTATTTAGCTTGATGTTTTTATCATACCTTTTGTTTCACTTTATAACCATGTTCGGTTGATAGTTTTTGAATCAATTTTTAAGAAAAAAAATACTCTCAAATATTATTTGATGTAAGTATTTCAAAAAAAACTCGGTGTTAGATTTTTTTGACATGTTTAAGGGACTCTCTCTCTCTTCTCTTCTTTTCTCAGTAAAGAAGTACTGTGTTTAAAATAAAACTTCTTTTTGTGTGCTTTGTATACATATTTTGTTAACAAATATTTTTTATTTTAAAATTTTGAGTTCACGATTAATTCAGAAATATTTTTTTAAGTTAACAGTGAATTTTTAATTTTTTTAAAAAAATAAAATTTAAAGAACATAATCGAAAGGGGATCAAATGAACGGTTTTGGACACGATCAGAAGAGAATTAAATGTGGATATTTAATGCATTAATCATTGACAAAAATGACGAGTTAATGTTAGTCAATGGTTAGCAAATAAACCAAACAATGTTTATAAACTTTTTTCCCGAACATAATTCACAAACATTACTCTCAAAAAAATACAAAAACACCCAACTGAACATTGCGTACGTTCTTGTGTTAATCGGAGTGGGCCTTCTTCTATTTCCAATTGCAACAAAAAATCTTTGTCATATGTGGACTTTTCAATGTGTTTTATTGTTAAGTATAGTCATGATTATATCGATTGATATGTCTAATCAGAAAGCAATTCCATATAATTAATGTATGGTTTTTGGTCATCAATAATAATTTTATTTTAGAATTTAGATATTTTTATTGATCTACTCATTTCTATTATGTTAATCTTAATCACTATTATTGGAATTATAGTTCTTATTTATAGGGATAATTATCTGTCCCATGATCAAAGATATTTGAAATTTTTTGCTTATATGAGACTTTTGCAATACCTTCATGTTGGAATTAGTTACTAGTTCTAATTTAATACAAACTAGAGGTCGGGGCACACAAAATATGTGTGCAAATTGAAAAATTATGACCTTGTTTGATAATGGTGATAGTGGCCGGTTATGTAAAGCATTGAACTGGTGCTCTCTATACATAACTTATAAGTAATTAGAATATTTTTCAAGGACAATTTAGGAATTCAAAAATAGACACAATGACAACATTGGGAGACACCAAACTGGTGCTCTCCCTTTATATATAGAATAGATAGATTTTTATTTTGGGAGAATTAGTTGGAACATTTTTGTATTTATTAATAGGATTTTAGTATACACGGCCTCTTGCGGTGATTTTGTTTTCAATTTGAAGACTAATAAGTTTATGTATTTAGACTAAATTATTCTAGCACAATTCGCCTTATTACCCAGCAAGTAGGCCTGTGGGTTTACCCCTTTACTTTAAGGTAGCTTGTATATTTCTTTCTTTCTTGAGGGGCATTTTCATTATTCTATGTTCTTTTCCTCTCCTTTCACTCTCTTTCAAGTCAAACCAAACCAAATATTTTAAATAATTTAGTCTAAACAGATAAATTAAGTTTTCTAAGGGACTTCATAATCTAATACTCCAATAATAACATCATGCCGAAAAGACCTTATCGTTCGAGCTCATGTACAATATATCTCAACTAATTAAGTTCAAATATTTTTTTTACGCTCATTAACTTTTCAATTCAAGTTTGAAGAAACTACTACTCACTACTCGATATCGACTCATGGCCAGTTTGGGAATTTCATTTGAGATTTACTTGCCTGATAAATCAAACAAATTTGAACATATTTTTTGAAATTTAGTAAACTCTTAAATCAGACTTAAATAAATTACTGCTTGACTTGTTCAAACTCTTTTATATGCCCTAGCAATCACAGCTGAAGTTAAGACTCAATTTAATTCGATTGTGCTCTTTTATGTCATAGGTTTGTGAGTTCACATTTAGTCTTTCATTTTAAAGGATCCAGGTCCACTGTAATGTAGGAAGGCACTAGAGGAGTGTCCATATCTGCAACGTACGGCTCAGATTCAATTTATTATTTATTCACGAGAATAATTATTTATTTATGCGAATAATTTGATTTGAATCCAAACTCTCCGTTGCCGAGATGAATTGCCAAATAACCTCACTACACCATTGCAGTGTCTCCCCGCGCTACAACATCCCTAGTTCCATTTTAAAAGGGATTGTGTATGATCGTGCCTCTATATATGTCCTACATTGGGGTTAATTGTATTTGCATTTCCTAATAGAAATTTTTGAAGAAACTAAAAAGTCTAGCTTAAAAAATTATAGATAAAACACAGGAATAATCTTTTGTAATAAACTGAGCTCCACTTTTACTAAAGAGAAAAGTCTGTACATAATTTATATGCATAGATCCATACATAGATACATTTAGAATTATTCGATGCACGTGAGGCTCTAATTTTGTACACCGCACACTATCCTTGCATCCTATTTTTGTCCAACAAAAAGAAGTGAAATTAAAGTGTGACTCATTTAATTTTAATAGTTACTCACCAAATTGATTATTAATCCATTAACCTTAGTTGTTCCTAGAAGTAAACTTAATTACAATGATCCCTCAACCATTCTTTTGTTGCCTTTATTTGAGCATATTCGAATCAATCCAATGTCCCTAACATTATAATCCTATGTTCTCCCCTAATTCAGCATGATGACATGCATGACAATAAATGCGTAGCATATATAATGACATCAAACCAAATAATGATGCATGTCAACAATATATATGACAACATTACAACAACATATATCATGGTCTCGAATGAGACATCTTGCTCTCACGAAATCTCACAGAGATTCGTGGACATATTGAATGATACTACGTGTAGGCATGTGCATAGTTTATGTGTAGGATTTGATTTCAGGTTCCAATGATAAAACGATCAACAATTTGCCAATGTAGGGACTGTCATCTGCCAACATAATCGGTCGTCCGAAGTAGTAATTGGTCATCCGGAGGTATAACCGATTGACCGCCATAACCTAATCGATCGATCGTCATTGACCTGTTCGGTCAACCGTTGATTCTTCTGAGTTCGCGTCAATCAGCCGTAGATGCAAAATTTTTAGTTCTAAAAGAAAAATTAACAATCAAAGTTAAATCATGAAGGATTAGGTGACATTTTTGATTCTTTGGTATTACTATTTTCATTATAACTGTGCATCATTCAGTATGGTCATACACATAAATTGGGACATAAGGGTATGATAGCTTATTGAGCCTCATCGCTCATGGTGCTATATTCTACTATGGCATTTCACGTTAGGTACTAAAGGTGAAAGTGAAACTGAAGACTCGGGATATTTGGTCGTCGACATCAACGATGAGGACTTCATTGAGCCTTAGTTATCTGGAATAAATGCTCTGTATTTTTACTTTTTGAACACTATTTTGAAATGTATCTCACTTTTGTCAAGTTAAACTTCAGATTACATGGTACCAATCAAATTTGTATTTTTCTCTATTTATGAAATAAGAAATATTTTGAAATTAAAAAAAATCTTTTATCAATGTGACTGAAATTCGGGATTTTAGATGGCAATTGTCACTCCTATCTGGACGCTCCACCCCCTATTCAAGACACATTCAACAAAAACTTACTTTGTAAGGATTTGTCAAAAAAAATAACTAATTTTTACGAGAAATTCAAAATATCATGAAATAGTTATTGAATACAATTTACAAAATACAGAAATAACAAGCGAAACCGCTGAAAACATTTGCCTTCAATTCGAAAAAAAAAAAGTGTCTGAGAAGTATAATGCAAGTTTTATTCAGAAAATCAAATAGCAACTAGGCAGTACAAGTTTGCGTAATATTATTTTCTCGGTACAAGAACTTCCCTTTTATCATGGGTAGGTTCATAAAAGTAGAATGGTTCTTAAGCTGTGTTTGATGGAACGGGAATTCTGCTGTGTAGTGCGTATAATAAGGCATATTAAGTGCTAAAATTATATTGTTTCGATATATAAAAAAGTCTCCGAACGCTACCAGAATACTGCTCAACTGTTTGAACAATTTTTTGTGCATCAAAACGACATTGTTTTTCGGTTTGTGTTTGAACTTTGATCTGGCTTTCCAGCCGCAGCTTTTGGAGTATAATGCCTCAAAAGTTGTCACCTTATTCAGGAGAACTTGTGCTTCCACTTGAAAGCCGAAAAACAAACGCTTAGAATCTAATTCTGATAAACAACTAGGGCTGCAAACGAGCCGAGCCGAGCTTTGGAGTGCTCGAGCTCGGCTTGTTTGTAAACGAGCCGAGCCGAGCCGAGTTGCACGAAGCTCATTTACTTAAACGAGCCTCTTTAAACGAGCCGAACCTCTAAAACGAGCCGAGTTTTTACGAGCAGAGCCAAGCTTTTGAGACTCGAGCTCGGCTCGTTTACGAAACGAGCCTAAAATTCGAGCTCGAGCTCGGCTTGTTAACTGAGCGAGCCGAGCCGAACCGAGCCCTTATCGAGCCGAGCCGAGCCGAGCTCGCAAACAGCTCGGTTCGTTTGCAGCCCTATAAACAACCAGTTTGACTCTTCAGGGTCCTGTTTGGGGGGCCCTTTATTGGATTCTACATTCTATATTGAGTAAAATATTTATTTCATCTCTAATCTATGTTTAAAATTTTTAAAATATTTATAAACTATCAATTTCATTTACTTAATCTATAAATTATCAATTCAGACTTTATTTAATTCAATTACTAACATCCGTTAGGAGGAGGATTTATTTGCTATTTTAATCAATTAGAAGGAGTTTCAGTGCAATTTATTTAGTATACAAACTAAATCCCATGTTTTTATAATTGTTTTTGCCGAAGAAAGTCGCACCCCCCCCCCCCCCCCCACAACACACAAATTCCAATCGTGGTTAAGTAGAATTTCAATCGATCCATTCTGATTAAAAAAATTGGGTGATTGGACGATGACTTAGACCTTGAGATCTAATAAACTTGTTCCGAAATGTAAGTTTTTATTGTAACTGTGTAAGTTAATGCTTCTAGTTCCTGGTGTAATACACAAACAATCGTTTTTCTCCTACTTGTCATTCCACCATCAAACAAAATATATTTATTTAAAAAGTTTTGGACATTGTGCATGTTGTTTATTCAAAAAGGCGTTGGTTTTTTTTTTTTTGTTTGGGATGACTTCTTTGTAATGTATGTGTGGACATTGTGCATATTTTTTTGTCAAGTGGTCTAAAGACAATTTTGACAAGTAGTTCCTTTTTTTTTTTTTTTTTTGTTTATGTACTTACATTGTGCAGATTTCAACCTTAATTATTTCTCAATTAAGTTGTATTGTGGTGAAACTTTTAGCTATTTGTAAAATAGTCGAACCAAAACAATTAGAAGAAAGAAGGGGGGGGGGGGGGGGGGGGGGGGGGGGGGGGGGGGGGGGGGGGGGAGGAGAGAACCTTGGTGCAACAACAATCCCATTCGGCACAACCAACATTAACAAAACCGAAATCCATTCTAACGGATTAAAATAGTAGTTAAATACCCCTCCTAGCGGATCTTAAACGGATGTTAGTAATTAGACTAAATAAAGTCCGAATTGATAGTTTAGGGACTAAGTAAATGACATTGATAATTTAGGGATATTTTAAAAATTTTGGGCATAGTTTAGGTACGAAGTAAATATTTTACTCTTCTATATTCTACATTTCTAGTTTTAGCTATTTGGTTCAAGATGTACAATGTGAATATATATTCATAATGACTTAGTGAGAAATAAATGAGAGAATGTGGAATTTAAAAATCGCCCGTAGATTAAATTTTTGGTTTTACATTATAACGAAAATTTATTTTGCATCTAAAGATATTACCCAACTTTTTTTATAGATTCTAAATATAGTACAAAATTTTATAATTTATAATTTTAGGAGAGTAATTTGTTGTGCATTTCATCGACCTCACAAACTGTTTTTTATTTTTTAATCTATGATACATTTATTTATTGTGCTTATGATTTATGGATGCATATTAATTTAATTATTGAGTATTTTAAATATATCACGCGATAAAATCCCTAACAGAAAATGTCATATAAAATATGTGCATTTAATGGAGAAAGAGAAAATAGGGGTGCATTGTCCTCTTAGGAATCCCTACTGCATGTGGATAGTTCTTTGTAAAAGAGTAACGTTACTAACATATCATGTTGCACATCAAGTTATATATTATATTTATGAGTTATTTACTAATTTGAACACATATCAAAATTTACAGAGCTCATTTTTACACTTTATACTTAAAATGACATGTCACGTAAGCATAATGTACAACTTAATATGTTAGAGCATTTCTAACCCAACTATCTATTTGCATCTTTTTAGCAATAACAGCTAGTCCAAGCATTTTTTTAACCTCCAACCCACTATTTATTAGGCTAATCAATTTGACTCAAACCAATTTCATTAGCTACATGTAGTGAGTTCATTCTCACTGGTAAAATCTCAAAATTATTTTTTTGGTGTTTTTTTATTCACATACTATCTCCAACACCTCTTTTTTATTGATTTTGTAATTTATTGAATTGGATGGATAAAAAAATAGAGTGGGGTTGGAATACGTACATAAAAAAAATAAGTAAATAAAATAGTGAGTGTCATGCATTTTTTTGTACTTTTAAGTACGTAAAATGAAGAGTCGGGTAACAGACTTATTCTTTGTAAAATCGGCATTGCCATACTAGTGGTCATTGCACGAGAGATTATTCGGTGCTCCACTCGTATGCATTGTGTTCGAGAATCACATATTTGAAAGTGGGGTGAACATATTTTATTGGGATAAGAAATTGGCTGTGCTGCTAAGCATAGAATAACTTTAAGGTAATATTCTTACCAAAAGTAAAACCATCGTTCAAAATGTAGTGATTCTTGTTCTGTTTCTAAAGTGGCTTTCAATAGATTACGGTAAAATACATTCTCTCTCGAGGTTTCTATAGATTTTACGTATTCATCATTCGCAAAGCAATCTACTAAACACTAAAGATTTTAATAGAAACCCTAAAAGCATAAACTGATCTTCCTTTGATCTATTTCTTTCCTTGATTTCATTCCAAATACAACTGAGCTATTTATACTATACAACTCAATGAGCAGATTGCTTGCTTCGGAACAGAAAATCCAAGCGAAGATAACCGAAAATCAAGAACGTTAACTCTAACAGATTAGCTATTGCTTAAGTCTAACTAACTGAATTAGGAAAAATATCATCTGCATTCGGCACATAAGAACATCACTTGCGTGACTTGTTTGGCATTGCTCATTCTTCTGGATTTACCAAATTAACCTTACTCACACCCTCCTGCAAACTGATGGGAGGATCACCAACTAGAAGTTTGTCTTTAAGAAATAAATACCGACCAACAGACAAAGACTTTGTGAATATGTTAGCCACTTGATCATTGGTGTGAACATAACAAACAATAAGATGTTTAGACAGAACCTTTCCCCGAACAAAGTGATTCGTCTACTTCGATGTGTTTTGACCGAGCATGAAAAATAGGATTGGCAGCCAAAGCCAGAGCTGATTGATTGTCACACCGCAGCAGAGGAGGTTGACACAAAGTAACATGTAAATCACAAAGCAGGTGTTGGACCCAGGTGATGATATTAGCAGTTGTCTGAGCCAAGGCACGATATTCTGCTTCAGTGGAGGAGCAAGCAACTGTATGTTGCTTTTTAGCTGACCAAGACATCAAATTGGCTCCTAAGAAAAGAGCAAATCCTGTTGTAGACCTATAATCATTGTGATCATCTGCCCAATCAACATCTGAAAATGTTGTGAGAGTAAGAGGACTAGCTGTAAAAGTCAAGCCGTGAGTATAGAACCCTTGACATAATGCAATATACGTTTAACAGCAACAAAACCAAGAACTCTAGGACTATGCATACGTTGACAGGCCAAATTAATGGAGTGAGTAATTTCTGGACGAGTAAGTGTAAGATATTGAAGACTTACAACCAACGTTCTGTATAAAGAGGGATTATCAAACATACATAAATCAGAGGAAAGGGAAGACGGTTTGACAGAAGATGGAGAAGAGCTACGTTTGCAATCTGTCATGCCAGCCTCGCGTAATAACTCCTGAGCATATTTGTGCTGATTAAGAAACAAGCATGTGGAAGTTTGTTTAACCTCAATACCCAGAAAGTAATGCAATTAGCCTAAGTCCTTCATGGCAAACTTTGTACTGAGAAGATCAATATAGGAACTGATCTGATCAGAGTCATTACCTGTGATGATTAAATCATCAACGTACACGAGGAGAAGAATGGTTGTAGTAGCAGTTTTGAGAACAAACAGAGAGTTATCCACCTTACTAAGAACAAAACCATGTTGAATTAAGAAGCCAGAAAATGTTGAGTACTAGGCACGAGGTGCTTGTCTTAACCCATATAGAGCATTATTCAATTTACACACATAATTGGGATGGTCAAGACTGTGATAACCAGCAGGCTGTCTCATAAACACCTCGTCATCAAGAACACCATGTAAAAATGCATTAGATACATTGAACTGTTTTAAATTCCGACCATGATGTAAAGTAAGACTAAGAATGATACAAATGGTGGGCTGTTTAACCATAGGACTAAAAGTATCAGTGTAGTCAGCCCCTCGGCCTGTTGATTCCCATTGGCAACCAATCGAGCCTTATAACGAGCGACAGTACCATCAGAATGTCGCTTGATCTTGTAGAGCCATTGATAATTAATAACCTGACCATGTGATGGAGGGGGAACCAAAGTCCAAGTGCCCTAATTTATTAAAACCTCATATTCTTCAGCCATGGGCTTCTTCCAAACATAATGAGGTAAGGCTTCACCAAAATGTTTAGGTTCAAACATATCAGTGTCAGCAGACACTGTAGTAGGGACATAGGATATCTTGGTTTATATACACCTGATTTGGCCCTTGTCATGGAATGTGAATTAGTTGGCATAAGAGGTTGAGACACGGAAATAGACTGATCAACTAGAGGAAAATGATCACTAAAAGAACAAACTGTGGGACTAGAAGGAAAAGAAGAGGGACTAGAAATAGGACTGAAGATAACTTTTGGAGAATGTGCAGTATTTGATACTGCAATGGAGGGTGATGGTAGAAGATAAAGGAGAATTGGGAAGAATAGAAAGGAGTGTTGAAGAAAAAGGGACTTGAAACTCATCAAATGAAGTAAGAGGGACTTTGAAGGATTGAGGAGTAACGTGTGAAGAATTGGTGGAAGAGGATATCAAGGTGAAATAAGGGAAAGTAGATTCATGAACTTTAACATGTCTAGATATATAAACCTTGTTACCAATGGGGTCATAACACCTATATCCTTTTGTATTCTCACAATATCCTAAAAACATATGTAACTGATCGTGGCTTAATTTGTTATCAGCATATGGCCTAAGCCATGGGTAGTAAGCAGAACTAAATGATCTCATAAATTAATAGTCAGATGCGGTGTGATACAATAGAGTATAAGAAATTTGATAATTGAGAGCAGAGTGAGGTAAGCGATTTGCAAGATAAATAGTAGTAAGTAAAGCTTCAAGCCAGAAACTAATAGGTAAAGAAGCATGAGAAAGAAGAGTCATAGTAGTTTCTATCAAATGTCTATGTTTTCTTTCAACCACCATTCTGTTCTGATGTACATGGATAAGTGGTCTGATGTAGTACTCCTACATCGAGAAATAGATTAGATAGAAAATGGTTCACGAATTCTTTCCCATTATTAGTTCTGACTTTCTGAACTGAACATTTATACTGATTGTGAACAAAGGCTTTGAAGTGCACAATAGTCTGTCTCACTTCGGATTTGTATCTTAACGGGAAAATCCAAGAATACCTTGTGTAGTCATCTATCACTAAAAAATAGTATTTAAATCCTTGAAAGGAGCTTATTGATGCAGGGCCAATACATCCATATGTAAGAGTTGAAATGGAGCAGAAGAAATTGTTACAGATCTAGAAAAAGTCAACTTATGACTTTTACCAATATTACAGCTGTAACACTGAATATGAAAAGGTTTCACAACAGGTATATCATGTTGTTTTATTAAAGATTGAAAGAGAGTAGAACTAGGGTGACCTAGCTTATGATGCCACAAAGCAGCACTGCCAACAGAACTAGACACAAGAGCCTTTGAGAAGTCATCAACTTGGGAAGTGCGTCTACATAAAGGCTGAATTGGATACAACCCTTTGTGACACTGACCCTGATACAATATCTGACCTGTTGTCTTGTCTTGGATAATAAAACCAAAAGAATCAAACGCAATAGAACAATTTTTATCCTTTGCCAATTGATATATTGATACTCCCTCCGTCCCGGTTTGTTTGTCCACTTTTTGACTTTTACATGTCCCAAAATGTTTGTCCATTTTTAAAGTTGACTTGTGAAAGTTACCTTAATGTCCTTTCTTTTTTTAAAAATCACACTTTGAAAACGTGCACTCTCATTTAATGCTTAGAAAGTTAAGGGTATTTTTGGAAAGTTAAAACTTATAAGAGTAATGATTATGTTCCCTTAATAAGTTAGAATTTCTAAAATGGACAAACAAATTGGGACGGAAGGAGTAGTAAATTGTGTGATATACTTGGAGTATGTAGTATGGAATTGAGCTTCAGGTTACTAGAAGTGGTTGAAAGTGAACCTGTACCTGTATTTTCTACAGGTAAAGAAGCTCCATTACCCACCATTACATTTGCTGGATTAGAGCAAGGAACAGGATGACTAAGATGTTGGACATTATTTGTTATATGATTGATTGCTCCACTATCTAAGAACCAATGTGGTCGTGACTCACCACAGATCATTCCTTCTGGTTGAATGTGAGGTTGTAGATAGTTACCATGTGAAAAATTCTGAGAAAATGGCATAGGGGAATAAGACTGCTGTTGATCAAAACCAATGTAATGGAGTGAAGGAGAAGACTGTAGAGGTAAACTTGCACTAAAAAGTGCTTCAGGAGTGAAACCTCCAGTTGTAACCATATTAATTTGTCCTTGAGATTGCACAGTAGTATACCGAGGAGAATTGAAGTGAGGTCTACTCCAGAAAAATACTGATGTCCTGAGGAAAATCTTGGTTGTTGAACACCATTGTTAGGATGAGAATATGTGTACTAACCATTTCCTTTCCACTTTGTTGGATCAAAATTGTGATAACTCAGATACTAAAGATTCATTTTATGGCGATAGGTTACAGTTGTATGATTTGTTTTTCCACAAATCTGACAGCCATTTCTATCATTGTTCCCAAATCTATTTCCTCTACCTCTCTCTCTATTACAACCTCTAAAGTTGTGATTTCCGTGAGATCCTTGAAATTGAGAAGAAAATGACTGAGGAAAATACGGAGTGTTCATCTGCTACACATGTGAATGTGTCAATTGTCCATTATTTTGATTGGAAGATTGACCTGTGTCATGTGATACATTGTTCGTCAAAATTCAATGACCTTGACTTTCGAGTTGTAACAAATACACTTGTTGGTTCCATTGTCAAATTAAGAGGTTTCTTTGTCATATGCCTCTTTTCTGCATTTAGGATATTAACTAACTCCTCAAACCTAATTGTATCTCCTCGAGTCCTAATAGATGTCTTTAACTGATCAAATTCTGCTGGAAAACCATGTAAAGTGTAGAAAATTAGGTCATCTTCATCTATGTTATAGTTGGCTCATGCAAGTTTTTGTGAACTATCTCGAATAGAATCAATATAGTCTTCCATGATAGACTTCTTTGAGACATTGTATAGCTTTTGTTTCATATCATGGATATGAGATCTTGTAAGAGTATTGTACTTAATCTCAAGAGACTGTCAAACTTGACTAAAATGTTCACATCTTAATACATGTGTAAGAGCATTTGTAGACAGAGAAGCCATTATACATAACATTAATTGAGTATCAATCAAAGACCATAACAGAAATCCTGAGTTTGGAACAGTGTTACTAGAGGAATCAACACATTCTTCTAAAGGACATTGAATTGGTCCTTCTATATATCCAAAGCATCCTTTAGCTTTTGTCGCACTCTGAACTTGTGTCTTCCACATCAGATAATTCGTTGAATCTAACTTGATTGTGACCAATGAATGAAAATTGGAAACCAAAAATATCAAGGACTGAGGCATTATTACCAAATTCATTGTTGAAGTCATGAGTAATCTCTGTTTTTCTTCGTTCTTGCAGTTTCAAAAGATCTCGAACAACTCCAAGATTCAACTATGGACTTTCATCTCTTTGTAGCTCTGACACCATATAGATTTTACATATTCATCATTTGCAAAGCAATCTACTGAACACTAAAGATTTTAATAGAAACCCTAAAAGCATTAAACTGATCTTCCTCTGACTTATTTCTTTCCTTGATTTCATTCCAAAATACAACTGAGCAACTCATGAGCAAATTGTTTGCATCGAAACAGAAAATCTAAGCCACGATAACCGAAAATCAAGAACTTTAACTCTAACATATTAACTACTGCTTAAGTCTAACTAATTGAATTAGGAAAAATATCCACTGCATTCGGCACATAAGAACATCACTTGCATGACCTGTTTGGCCATGTTCATTCTTCTGGATTTACCAAATAGACCTTGCTCACAATTTTTGACAAATATGAAAACCTCTATTGAAATTTTGATGAATAGACTAATTACAAATTATTTAGTAAATTCTTCTTTACCATTAATGTTTAACAAAAAGTAACTCCAACGAGTTAGTTCAGTGGCATTAGAGAGGTGACTAAGGGGCTTAACCCTTTCAAGTTCATGTGTTCGAATCTCACTAAAACCACTCATTTGGGACCACTGGATAGTTATATCTGGTTGTTACCTCCTGGGCTCCGAAAACTAGTTGACAATAGATTGAGTATATCCAAAATTGGCCGGATACATCGATTACCAAAAAAAAATTGTCAAAAAACTTTAGTTTTGATTGATAAAAGACTAAAATCCCCCTCTTTAGTCTTTTTACCTTTTTTTATATAAATTTAATCTATTTATGCATATATATAAAAATACGTATTATACTTACATATATATACGCATAAAATTAAGTAATCAAATTACCAATTAATCTGCATATGTGTGTGGAGAAAACCCATTTTTTCATATTTAAACTTCATCAAATCTAGTATAAAACAAAACAAAAAATTAATAGGGTGTTCGATGTTTCAAAAGTCTATTTTATTACCCAAAGAGAGAGCCATTACAAACATGGATCACAAGTACATAGGAAAGACCCCATAAGGCCATACTACACCTAAACAAAAGGAACATAGATTTTTCTTCCCCAAACTACCATCACTTAGTTCTCCGTGAAAGCTCCTCCATCCTTTTTCCGTTTCCCCGTCTGCCGCTGTGGCTGCCGGAGTTTTTGCCGCCATGCCTGTAGTTTCCGTCATTGGAAATCAGCCGCAAGTTATCAGCGGCAGCGTCACTGTCGTCCTCACCCTCGGTGGCTATACGGATGCAAGAACACCGTTCCATGGAACCGAAAAATGCGCTTGCAACGCCTTTTGTGAGCCACGTGGCCGCCCCGTCGACCTTTCCACAACCAGGTGAGCCGTGGCTAGGCCGAGGCAGAGACCGCACCTTTGGCTTGACTGGGTTGGATCTGAGATTGCCGAATGGAGAGCAAGATGTGTTAGCTGCCATGAATTAGTGTTAGTGATCCAACCAAATAGCAATTGCCACAGAGAGAGAGAGAGAGAGAGAGAGAGAGAGAGAGGGTTTAAGGCAAAGCCTTCAACAACAACTTAGACACGGAGAACACACTTCTGTGTGCAATTGAAACATGAGTGTTAGTTATATATTTGTCTTTTTCAACGTGTGACGATTATTTTAAATGAAAATTGTAGCTAAATCCTTGTCTAATAATGTATCCTGGATTGTACCTTTCGAAAAGATGGGCCATGAAGTGAGCTCGATTATTGGGCCAGAAGCCCAACTTTCTTGTTCTTTGTGGTCCACCAGGTCTGTTTGAAATCTGTACAACGTTGTATATGCTTTTGTCAATTCATACAAATCCAACAACACATTAGAAAAGCTTAATCTTTATATTAGAGATACAGGATACTGATGCCTAATTAGAATCGCTATATTTATCTGCTCATTTTTATTCTCTTCACTACAAAGGCTATGTATAATTATTTTAATTACCGCTACCTTCACCTTCAATTATCGGGTACTAAAGTCACTGTCTTTTTTATTATTTTTTTAATTTTTATCACGTTTATTCTCGAGATTTTTTTGTCAAGTTCGTAACTTGAGTTCGATTCTAACGTGTCATTTCACTCCACAATTAGGCTCATATAGTACCCAAAGAAGAAAAAAGTTAACCCGAATCTAAATCGAGCCATTCGGAGTGGAATTCAGCAGATCAGTTATAGATAGACGATCGACTTTCTGCAAATATGATCCTTTTCTAAATCCTTTAATCGGAATTAACAACAGAAGTAAATAATTTTGGAAACAAGATTCTGAAAGAGGTAGAATTTAATTATGTCGAATTGAGTTTTTTCAATATATAAAAATTGACTTGACAACTCGATAGCTGTTGAGCATGTGTATGTTGCCGAGATAGGGAAGAGATTAGCAAGCCCTGAAAAAGATGGTTAACAAAGATGGATTGAAAATCAGTGTTATTACTATTTATCTCGGAAAGTTCAAATCAAATCAGAACGAGGAATCCTATGTTAAATTTGTAATTAATAAAACTCCAATTATAAAAGATAAGGGTATGGAGAAACCAAACAAGGCTTATTTTGTTGATGGTCAAATAAGAGGGATTAACTTTCTACAAATATGATCCTTTTCTAAATCCTTTAATCGGAATTAACAGCAGAAGTAAATAATTTTGGAAACAAGATTCTGAAAGAGGTAGAATTTAATTATGTCGAATTGAGTTTTTTCAATATATAAATTGACTTGACAACTCGACAGCTGTTGAGCATGTGTATGTTGCCGAGATAGGGAAGAGATTAGCAAGCCCCGAAAAAGATGGTTAAGAAAGATGGATTGAAAATCAGTGTTATTACTATTTATCTCGGAAAGTTCAAATCAGATCAGAACGAGGAATGCTATGTTAAATTTGTAATTAATAAAACTCCAATTATAAAAGATAAGGGTACGGAGAAACCAAACAAGGCTTATTTTGTTGATGGTCAAATAAGAGGGATTAACTTTCTGCAAATATGATCCTTTTCTAAATCCTTTAATTGGAATTAACAGCAGAAGTAAATAATTTTGGAAACAAGATTCTGAAAGAGGTAGAATTTAATTATGTCGAATTGAGTTTTTTCAATATATAAATTGACTTGACAACTCGACAACTGTTGTATGTTGCCGAGATAGGGAAGAGATTAGCAATCCCTGAAAAAGATGGTTAACAAAGATGGATTGAAAATCAGTGTTATTATTATTTATCTCTGAAAGTTCAAATCAGATCAGAACGAGGAATCCTATGTTAAATTTGTAATTAATAAAACTCCAATTATAAAAAATAAGGGTATGGAGAGATCAAACAAGGGTTATTTTGTTGATGGTCAAATAAGAGGGAACTTCAAATTCGTTTCTAATGAAAAGTTAAATATCAAATTAGGACTCAACTTATTGAGTGGGAATTTTTATAAAAGGTAACACTCTTTCAGGGTAAAAAGTACATTATAAATTATTATTATAAGCACTAAATTGATAGTTTTTGATTGATTTAAGTATTAATTTAATTATCAAAGTGTCTTCCTATCTGGAGGCGAATAATTTTTTAACGATTTATTATTTTACAGAGGTTAGGTTAAAGCGAGTGAAAGAATATGCGTGTTCGACTATAGATTGAGATATATAATTTTTTTGTCCAAAAAAATCACGCACCCGCAAAGTCTTTAATGGAACATACGGATTGTTTCTTTTGCTAGAGGAGATGTATGCACCTATGTTCTCTTAATTAAATCATGAAAAGGTTTAGGATTGGTGGTGCAATTTCACGAGATAGGGAGGGAAAAAGATGATTAGTCCAAAATTTGAAGATTCTTTTGTTGTAAATATGAAAAGGTGAATTGTGTGGGAGAGTAGTTGGATTTAAGGTCACGTCCCCTGTCATGTGATGCTCCTATAATGTTTCTTTGTTTTTTTCCATAATAAACTACCACATGTAGAAGGAGGGCAACTATTGTTAAAAAAATTATCTATATTTTTTTGTTTTAGTGTAATATAACATGACAAAATTAAAATCAATAAAAATTAGAAAAATAAAACTTAAAAATTGCATAAAAATGATCAAGTTTAGTATTGCACAGTATGTCCTGAAGACATATTTCTCTCTTGCTACGGTATAATAAAAATGATCGAAATTCTATTGAAAGAATACTACAATTAATGGGCGTAGCGAACTAAATGATATTTTTGTATTCTCTCATATGATGACTCAATACTCAAAAGAAAAATCATTTATACACTCTAATTTGTGTCTCCAAAAAAATATTTTACAAATGTTGAAAATACACTTATTTATAGAAATATTCGTTATTTTTTTGAATAGTCATGAAAGAAAATGACACAATAATTACATAATTATTCATCCGAATATATTTCAACGACTAGACACAATTTTGTACTAAAATATATGACATAATTATGTATCTGAATAGATATCAATGACTAAACATGACTTTATACTTAATAATTAATCCATCAGAAACTTATATAAAATTCAAAAAGAAATAAATTCTCTTTAAATTTGTTCAACCAATATTACATGAAAACTATTTAGAGCTGATTTTTTATTCACTCTTTAATAGTTTTGAATAAATTAAATATATATTCTAAAATAATATTTCAACAATCCCTCACATAAATAAAAATTAACTAGATACATTATGTAAAAAATAATACAGACGACAGAGAGTATAAATGAAAAAGCCTTTGCTTAGCCAAAAAAAAAAAAGTACGAATGAAAAATCTCCTACATAAGATAAAGAGTTTTTGGTCTTGAACCTTTCCTTGTAAAAGACTATTGGATTTTTTAGCTAATTAATGGATGTAATGCATTGAACTGCTCAACTGTTTGTGTAAATTAAGACAACATAATTCACATAGAATCTTCCCAAACATATTTAGTTCTTACTGTTATGCCCATTTTGGCCTTGGACAATTTTTGATTTCATGAGTACTTTAGAGAACTAAACTTTATCATTCTCATAGAAGCAACGCTTTCACACTCATATAAGTGGATTCCCATTGAGAGTATCCTGTCATACTCTACTTGGATTTTCAAGATATGAGAATCATCAAAAGCATAACTTATCCTAAATAATACTACAATTATCTCTACAATTGGAAAAATGATTTCGAGGGGTGACGAACAGAGTTTCGGATAGTTTTGAACCGAATCGGAGAAAGGTTAAGATTTATTACCTGTTATGCCAAGTGCGTGGAGATCTAGGTAAGGGTAGGTCAAAATTGACTTGATAGGACGACGATAGGTCCTTTCCTTACAAGGTCCACGGTGACTTAGTTAGGTACATAACCTAAGTCTGAGTTCATTAAGGGTTCGTTATAAGTAAGGACCAGTCAATCCTTGCTAAGGCCCTTACGCTAAAAATGATGGATAATATTTTTAATTCTCAAGGAAGAAGATCTTAGAAACATTAAATGACGATTCATAATGAATTTACGTGGTTTGTTCCACTCTTTTATATACCTTGTTATTATATATGCATATATTCGATTTTACTGGTTAGTATTTTCTACTGAGTGTCACAACTCATGTAACAACTTCTCTCTACATCTGATATTTCATATCAGATGTAGAGAGAGCTAGAGATGCAGCTGAAGATGCATACCGAGCTAGAGGCCTCAGGCTATAGCGGAGTGAATTTCAACCACACTTGAACCCTATATCTGTAGTTAGCTCTATGTCAGATGTTTTAAACTACAGGGTCACATCTAAACCCGATTCGGCTATTTTGATAGATTATTTCACATGTAATGAAAGATTCGTTTTCGCTTTATATAAAAAGGGTTATTTATTTTTAAATATTTATTTAATTAAAAAAATTTAACGAGTTTTTTTAACATTGTCGAAATTGAGGCATTACATGGAGTCCCCGCAATTATACTACGTGATTTGTCTTCGGTAAATTAGTCGAGGTTGACATAAACTAATCTAAATACTCATAGTTATCACACACACACACACAAAAAAAGTCATGTAACAACATTTTGTATTTTGAGATCTTAAGTTCATAGAACATCGTCAACACCCCTCCGACTAGTGAATAATATTACCAGGAGGCTCCTATTAATGTAATTCACTATTAATATCCTGCCTTCCAAAAGAGAAAAATGAAATGTTGAAACAACATGAGCAGAGTGAGGATTTGCACTCAAAAGGAGCCAACTAAAAATCTTTTTTTTTTTTTTTAATTACAATATTTGAGAATTAACTTTCATTCTTCTAACTCTACAGTACATGATTAAAAAATTCTAGAATTAAATTTCGATAAATCATTGATATCCTATTTCAATAACACATGCAACATGCATGTTGATTATTATAATTTCATTATAAGTAAATTTGTACATATTTTCTTAGTAGACTAGAAGAACTTTTAAAGCAATATGAACTCTAATGGACAAATCAGATCTTGGGCTCGCTGTCCCACTAACGAACCAGTGACGAAGTAGAAAGGGAAGGCAATAGAAAGAGGTCTCCCTTCCTCCCTTTGTTTGTCTTCTTCTTGCCGCTTTTCTCGAATTGGTCTAGTGGTCAAGATTTAGAACATAGCGATACGGTCTCTTTAAGTCTTAGATTCAAAATCTTTCAAGTGTTATCAACTCTTATGGAGCTAGTCCATATAGGGTAAAAAGTCATGGCTTTAAATTGAGCCTCCGCAGGTGAACGGTGAGATTTGTCCCCTCAAAAACTAATCGGCACTAGGTTAGGAGTAATTTCAAAATCAATTAGATACCTCAACTATAAAAATAAAAAAAGAAAAGAATTTAAACCAATATTAATGAATTCTCTTTTGGGAAGGGCCCGTGGTAACCTTCATACCTCCACCCATGTGAATCAATCCTGTCTTCTTCCTCCCCATTTATTTGAACTGACAAGTACGTAAGCTTAACCCAACCTCCACGTTTATGAGTGGATGTACAAATATTTTGGTAAACCCCAAAAAAGTACCACAACTCACTTGACTATTTCTTTTGCATTTTATAGGAAAGAATAATGCTACGTACACATATTGTGTACACAGATTCGGACACAGATGTGTTTGGATCCGTCGGATGCGCGTGGGGCTCTTAGTAATTCAAGGACCCTACGCACATTCGACGGATCTGAATACATCTGTGTCCGAATCTGTGTACACAGGCTTTCTCTATAGGCAAAGGGAATGTTTGGTGACGAGAGCATTACCAAAACGCTGAGTGGAATAATAAGTGAGAGATCAGTACTCACACCAATAAATAGAATAATCGAATCATAAAATTTCAAAGCATTCCCACAACCAAAAAGGACCCATGAGAAAAACAAATGCTTTCCCGAGTCCAGTCGCTTATCCTCTATTTCAGTCGAATGAAAGACCGGGCCCACATTTCTTGAAGTTTTGGAAAACACAATTATGTCCTCTCCTACTTTAAAAATTATTAAATTATTATGTCTTGTCGTTAGTTTTCGACTAACAACATTAGTTATTATTGATAAAATACTAAAATTCCCCCATTAAATTCTTTTAATCTATCGTTTTAACATATTTAAGCATATTGTTAAGTTTGCATGCTCAATGTATATGTTACCTAATAAAAATAACATATACATTTTTAGTCTACCTTATTAAAAAATATTATGGTTTTTTATTTAATTTTGTATTTTTTGAAACTTTAATTTTTTCTATCCAAGCTTTAAATATTAAAATTAAATTAAACTTGAGTTATATTAGTCAATTTTATAAAATTACTTATGCATCTAATGTTTTAGTAATCATCATTTAGTTTTATAAAGATGATATATTTAATTAATAAATCTCATTATTTTTTCGTACTATATATGTAATTTGTCTAATAGAAAATACAAATATATCCTTACTTATCATATCAAGAAAAAAAACTCTTCTCAGTCTGTTAAAAAAATAGAGTCATTTCAGGACAACGCACAGTACAGAGTCGCTTCAGGACCAATTATAGAGAAAAATATAAGAATTGGCATAAAAGAAAAAGAAAGTAAACTTCTCTATTTTGCAAAAAAATGCAAATTCTTCTATCTTATAATTTCTCTGTCCCTTTCAGATCACATGGTTCTTCGGCTCGGTGTCACATTAATATAGAATTATGTGTGCTTCGTAGCTTATAATTTCATGCACCCAACTAAAGTCCGACACATATACAATAATTTTTTAAACCTAAATTACGAAAATAAATTTAGCGTCTGTGATTTTCTATCCCTACTATCCCTTGCGCTCAGCAATAACGTCGTTTAAGCAACAACAACTGCAATTTTCTATCACCATCGTCACACGGTCATTCTGCTCGGTGTCACATTAATACATAAAAAATAGATACAAAGCTAACAAATACAAAAAAAATTGAATAAAACCAAAAAAAATAGAGTAACTAATTTCTTTTTATATTATTTTTTATTTTTATTTGAATTTTTGCAACTTTTGTTTTGTATCAAGTTTTTTTAAATTATTGGTACATCTCGATAAGAACTTTCAGAAAAATTAAAAATTATAAACTATATTTCAAAAAAATTTTAAAAAGACAAAAATAATCTATAAATATGATCCGTTTTGACTTATTTTTTATCTGTAATGAATTTTTTAGCTTTTGGACTAATTTTTATACAATATGGAATTTTCCAGTGAGAGAACAAGATAGAAATCAATTTGCAGAACGAGTCTTTATTTTTGTCAGTTGATTTTCTTTTTCAAAACAATTAATATTTATTTCAAAAAATCAATGATTGCATTTATAGAATACAAAAATCAAGGGAGAAATTTTTCATACCTGAAGTGAAGAAGGAGAGAGCTTTTGTGTGCATTTAGAGAGAGAGGACAAATTAATGGTATTTTATAGACATTAGAGGGGTACTTTTGGAATTTACAAAATTATTCCTGCCAACCTCATCAGTTTCCATCTATAATCATAGAAATTAGTTGGAGGGAGATAACGATCAAATACTTCTAAAAATAGGAGAGGTTACTGCATTTTCTGAAATCATAGGAGAGGTCTCTGCATTTGTCAGTAAGATGTCAGTGCAATTTACCCTTATTTCAAATCTCATGCTACAAAAGTGATTTGTTTATTAGGTAAGAATGTTCAATAATTAAAGTTAATTTGTTTGCCTTATTAAATCACCATTAAAGATTTAGGATGACACTCATAAGTCACAACCGCTCAAAACTAGATTAAAATCAAGGATAAGATGTTGGAATGGACCGTATGTATGTGAAATTGTCAAAAATACATATACTATCTGTTTTGTCAAATCCTGCTTTGGTCTCACACGAAGAATAGTCAAGAAAAAAACACAGAAACAAAGCACAATATCAAAATATTATATGATTTTGAAAATGTGTAATTGAATACATTCACAACTTATACTAATTTCATTGTATATATATTAAATAGAGAGTACAACTTATATCAATTAAAACCGTGGCCTTAATTCCACCCCACTCCGCACGCAAATAGTAACTAATAATTCAACTTAGGTTATCAAAAAAGCAACACACCCAACACCACTCCATTAAAGCACGTATTGTGTGAACATCTTGTTTGGATGGTGTGGAAAAAGAATAGGATGTCAGTGTCATATAAATCCACATATCTTTTCTTGATGAAGCAAAGGAAAAGTTGGAATGGAAACTGCATCCTTTCAATTTTTCTCAAATAATTTCAACATCCTAAAACAATTCAAAAGTACTACAGTGTGAAATGGATGCATGTGTTCAACAAATTGAAATGTGTTCATATTGCCTACACAGGGAACAACTGGTTAGTGCCACATGACGTTAAGAATCAGAAGACACTATGATGCTTAAGTTAAGATACGTTAAATAAAACACAAAAGTAATTGTAGTTGTAATTAACAGTGTATCTTTTTTCGTACCGAAATCCGCTATCTATAAGTGATCATGCACTTCTAATGTTGGTAACGAAATAATCTCAGGATCTTTTTTCGATTGATCGAGGATTCCATTCTGAATCATTCCATAATTTCCCACTTTCCTTTCTTTACGTGCGGGTCTTCCATATCAGGATTCCTACCATAATTCCAGACTTTCCATTTCATGCGTCCTTTCATAAGCTCCAAATTAACTCCTAATCTTCTAGATGATGGGTCAAAGCTTGGCTTGGCAACGGACAATGCTAGTGACCCAGATCACTGTCTAGTCTTTTAGACAGACCTCTCGCATTTTTTACATCTAGGTTGGGTTTCTTCTTTGCCCACTAACCCCTCAACATGGCTATTGGGTTAGCTCGACATTTTGACCATCTACAATAGCCCCTCGATCAAGTGTCAACTCGGCTAATGATCAGTTGACAAGACTAGTCGAACTGATAAAGTTATTATCCAATGACATTCATGCCACGTGTTGATAATGGATTGGTTGGTGGTTAGATTGACGTTTCATTTAGCATGCATCGGCATAGGAGCATTAACTCCCTTCCATTAGCTGTGTGCGATGTGGCATGCATTGATAGGTCGGCTCGATCGTCCCCTCGTTTCTCCAACTCTCCTTATTTCGTTGAAACTCTATTCTTCTCCAACCATTCTTGTGATCTAATGGAGGAACCATGTCTCATGCAACTGTGATTTAAGGTAACCCTTCCATCCTTGTACTCAATTCCATATTAGCTTCATGATTTCGTCTCTTTTTTGTGGGAATTTTTTTTTAAATATTTTTCGGGCTTAAAGTTACTGTTCTCTCATGAACAATATATATTTAACTTTCCCATTAGCCCTTATTCCAATGACCACATCCCATCCTTGGTTTTCGACGACGATTTCCAGCTGACGATTGGCTCACATTTTAGTGACTAGTCTTTTAATCAGTACTCTAGAACTAAGAATCACCTATGCACATTTTTGTAGATCTCATTCCGGTGCTCAAGTGATATGCAAACAGATACAGAACCCAGTTCACCACTAAAAAGTCAACAAGGCTCTTCAAAGAGCAGTACAACAGTTCGATCGATGTAGAGCTCATACTCGAGACTTTAGGTGTGGACCCCCATATTCACATGCCGATCATGGCAATCATTGAGGGGGTGGGGGGGTATTCGATTCGCCTTGTATCCCTTCCTTCGTAGAGTTTTTTTAGAGATGCCCCGATCAGAAAGTATTTATCAGCATCCTTAGGATCAACTAGGAACTCACAATCTTTGGTTGTGCAAATGATTCTGACCCGTAATGAGATTTTGCCGATGGGCTCCTCATGAATGGCATTGAATCAATAGAGAGCATCTTGACGGATGTAAGGTCTGATGCTTTGAATGCGATTTTCTCGAAGGTACTATAGAACATAACTGCCATTGAACTCCTCGAGTCTACGAGCACTCACTATACGTCGTACCCATTGATCTAGAAAGTCAGTACTAAAGGATCATCATGGGCATACTCAACTCCTTCTTTTTCCTCCTTTTGGTGAACAAGATGTTATTTCCTCCAAAAAAGATCAGTCGACCGGTCCTTACCATGATCACCTGGTGTGCCTTTCTCTTCTCCTTCTCTTTATTGATTTGGTTTGTAACGTTCCATGTAAACCATTGCCCCAACAACCTGTTGGAGCCCAACCACGTGGCCCAAAATGCTTAAGCCCAAGTTCTTATATACTCAGGATCACCCATGTAGACTTTTGATGTGGGACGGGACATCACAATCTCCCCACCTTTAAGACCTTGCGCACTTGCAAGGGATTCACACTAGAGTCACCACGGCCTAACCCCGGGTCTATTCCCTAGTGACCAAACAAAATCCCACCCCCACACTCGATCGTGTACATGAGTCGCTCTGATACCATTTGTAACGTCTCATGTAAACCATTGACCCAACAACCTGTTGGAGCCCAACCACGTGGCCTAAAATGCTTAAGCCTAAGTTGTTAGTAGTAGTTTTACATAGTTCCTTATATACTCAGGATCACCCATGTAGACTTTTGATGTGGGACGGGACATCACATGGTTTTTGAGTTCTGTCAATTTTTTAAGCTCGGGTTCCATTGTGATGAGTGTTACCATCTCGAGAGGTGCTGAGTCCAATGTCTTGGCTTCCTCTTTTCTCCGGTCTGGTCTTTTTTCTCTTTGGGGGATGTGTAAGAACTGCTTCAAGTGCCCATATTGTACCAGATCCTCCAACATTCTTTTAATAAAAAAGGCATTTCTCGGTTGATTGCCCGTAAACTTTATGGAAGACACAGTGTAGTTTTCGATCTCATTAATTTAGGTCTCCTCCCAACGATCAGGAGGCTTGGAAATACGCCTCCTTCTCGATCTTTTGAAGGATATTGGAGATCGGCTAGTTGAACTTTGTTCTCCTTCTTCAGCCTATCTCCATCTCGGTCCTTCCTCTCTTGAATTTGTTTCTTTCCACTTGTTGATCCCTTTGGCCGCTGTTGCTGTCTCGACCTCTCTCTTCCCTTCCTTCTACCTTTTTCTCCTTATATCTTTCTTTCTGCTTTTCTTGCTCCTCAGTAAAAAGCTTGTCCTCCACATCCATGAATTCGTCCACCAAGGGCTTGGAGGTCCCCTGACTCTCACGCTAGAGAATGGTGTCTTTGTTCATCTTCCTGGTGCTTTTCTAGAGAACGTCCTCAAGCTCATTTCTTCTCTGTCATTCGCCCTTGTTCTTTCTCTTGTTCTTACAAAGGCAGGAAGGCTATTTCAACCTTGTCCATCGTCATCCTGAAGTGGCAAAGTTATCTGCCTTGTTCATCTAATTGGGGTAGTAGCACTTTATCAAATTCAGTTTGTGCTGGTATATCAATCCCAGCTGGGGTTAGCGGGCAAAACCTGTTCGTTTCCCCATTTGAGGCCTCCTCCCTCAGCTGTTGGGCTTCCCTTTGGGCGCCAACATTGCTGGATTGGGTGAAAACGTGTGATACGATCACATCCATGACAACACTCATTTTTCAAACTCCCACTATGGCCTCCAATTATGGGGTACGGATTTATGAGACTTCCCCACAAGTCCTATTGTATCTGGGAGAGGGTTGACCCGTATATATTCCACATGATTCACCAATCAGACGTCCTATCTCCAAAAGGAAATAACCAGTTAGAGACACCACGATGAATGGTTAGAATGTCCTCCAATGGTTAAGCTAGTATGTATATGAGGAAATACTCGTAGAATAAGTGTTTTGTTGAGCGCATATGGGTATAGAAAACAGATATGTAAAGTGCTGCTTACAAAGGTTTGGAACATGAAAGTGGCT
Organism: Arctostaphylos glauca; assembly: GCA_019985065.2. Lineage (NCBI taxonomy): Eukaryota > Viridiplantae > Streptophyta > Magnoliopsida > Ericales > Ericaceae > Arctostaphylos > Arctostaphylos glauca. The sequence goes on along the minus strand of JAHSPW020000012.1, from coordinate 7,859,478 downwards.
AAGAAAGTGTTTATTGATAAACCTGGCATAAGCTCTCCAAGTGATCGGTCCCCCTCATGGATTTTCACCCCTATTTGTAAGGATCGGTTGAGTGTCTTGGTGAATGCACTCGAGTGTATTTTCTGCATTAGTCATCCTATTCATGGGCTGATTTGATGTATCATAGGGCTGTCAGACATGTTCATGTTAATCGGCTGAGCCCGCCAGGATATTTCGTAACCCAACCATTGTGTCATTTGGATGATGTCCGCCGTCAGAAGGTAGGTCGAGAAGGGATGGTCGGCTCCATGGTGAGACAATCAGAGGTCATGTTTGTTATCCATTCGATGTGGATATACCGAGTTGATAATTCGTATTCATTTCTCGGGTCGAATCATCAAGGGAGCTCAAAATTTACTCGATTATTTATGATTTATTCACCTAAGTTGACCCCTGCGGGGGTTGGTTGATGAAGCCAATTAATTTCTATGTTGGGGACTCCAACCTCCTGATTTTTACCACCAAGTTAGGTTCCATGGCGACTTCTCGTGCCTCTGTTTTATATTTCAAACTTGTTTACAATTTTAATTTCATAGTTTATTCTATTCAATTTGCTTTATTGGATTCCCATTAATATTTTTTTTAAAACTTTTGTGGATTTCGATTTACTAGTTACACTCAAAACATGAAGTGTTTCTAAAAAATTTCTAGAATTAGAAAAATACTACATGCAGACGATAAAAAAAAAGAGAGAAAATAAATACAAATTTTGATATAGATAGCCTGTCACTCACTCTTTCTGTGATTTGTTTTTGTTCAAATGTGTTAGGTAAATGTGGAGGTAGTACTACTACTATCATAAGAAAAAGATTTAGAATAATTTATCAAGTCCTAAAATAACTCCAATTGAGTAAGAAAATTTTGCGCAAAATATATTATTTGATAATCTTTGTGCTAGGTTGAGGAGTCATTTGAAGTAAGTGAACTTTAATGGGCTCTTCAAACTTTAATATTTTCTTTCTGTCTTTTACTTTTACTTTTACTTTTACTTTTACGGAATCTGTTAAAAACACAATAACTTTAGGCCAATCTCTTAAAGGGTATTTGCTGAGTTAGGAATTTGAAGAGTTTTTCCATAAACTTAAACCTTAAAAGAGAGAAAAATTCAATAAAAATAGTCGGATATTTGTTACGTCCCTTTCAGAAATAGACAAAAGATGCTTCGAGAAATAGGCAAATAAATATCAAGATGCTGCAGCGCTTAGAACTAATATCTATAGGGAGCAAATTCATCAATCTTATACTGGCAAGCGTATCATTTTTGTTATTGATATGGATACTTATAAGTACTAATGTGTACCGGTATACCATTTTGAATTTGTTGTTAAAATTAATATATATTACTCAAATAGTAATTTTTAAACAAAAAAATCATATTGAACACACAAAATAAAACCTCACAATTTAAAAACAAATCACTATATATATATATATATATATATATATATATATATATATATATATAAGTCTCAACTTATCTGGAATTATCTAGTAAATCATTAATTGAAAATTAAAAAAACAAAAATATAAATCGATACGGTACCAACTACTATCGGTCCGAAGAGGCCGATATAATAACCGAAACGGTACGCCAATAATCCAGTATTACTACAAAACCGGTGGGATACACCGGTAGGAGAGAGGGCAACCAATGCATCCGTGTATTTTTCAATTATTAATTGCGGGTAATTACCCCCACTATCGGTTAATTTAGGAGGAATCTGCAACGATCTTCATATTACAACAGTGGGGGTTGATTGACTAAGGTCAAGCACAAGGAGCTTGACTACGTGTCAGTTGACAATTGGTTTAGATCAGTAACAAAGACAAAAAAAAATAGACTTTGATCTCGTATTTAAACACCATTTCTTTACAAAACCCAAACACGTTTCGGAATCACCACCCCTATAAATTAATTCCCTCACCGTTTCTTCATCCTCTGTCTCTCTCTCTCTCTCTCTCTCTCATTAAACAAAAATCTTTCTAGGTGAAGAAACAGAGTATCAAAAAAAAAAAAATGTCCAGATTCACCGCCCTTTTCATGATATCCCTCCTCTTCTCCTCCCTGCTAACCTATGCAGCTGCTCGTCCAGGGCCTAACTTGGTTAAAACCCAGAATCAGGCATGTTCATACCACGTAATCTTGAAATTTTAATTAGTATTTTTTTTAAAACTTTTCCTATGATTAATTTCTAAGTCTTTCTTTCGGGTATTTGTTTTTTTAATATCTGTTATTATAGGATGAAGCGATTGAGAGAAATGAGACAGTTGATGATGAAGAGAAGTGCGAAGGAGTGAAGAGGGAGGAGTGCTTGATGAGGAGGACTCTTGCGGCTCATGTTGATTATATATACACCCAGAAGCACAACAACCCTTGAATCTTTTTTACTTTCTCTCTCTTAAAATCACTGTCTAGAATTTCTACTAGTTGTGTGTTAAACCAGTTTTATTGTCGTAATTAATAAAGAATTAATAAAATAAATAGTTGCTAACCTACATATACTCCTACCTCTGTTGTTATTGTGTTGATGGTGGCGGTGGCGGTGGTTTAAAATCTGCTTTGAGCTCTTGTTGGATTAGATTTACTCACAGTTTTCTATTAATAGACGCCAAATCATATATTACTTATTCGAATTAAAAATAAAATATTTTCTTTTATGATTACTTAATTTTTTAATTTGAAGTTATACTGAAAAGAGCTTTTACTTCTTATTTAAAAAATGGCACCGACTTCTCAAAATAGATTATCCGTATTCTGTTGCATTTCTTTTAAAAAAGTTGTTGAGTACATTTCTAATTTCCAGATCCTACCATTCTAAGGTTGGTTAGAAGAATATTACATTTCTTTTAATAACTCGGGGTGTTCGAGCTAGTTTATGCCCCTCGACTGATTTTTAAAAAATTAATCTCACTATTCCCGATTAAAGTTGATTTTTACTATTATGGACCGTCACATATGAGGTTCTAAAGTGAAAGTAGGGTAGACCAAGAATTGACAAGTCCACTTGCGATCTAAACTGCAGAGCCGTCAAAATAGAATACCATTTTACCACAATCATCAGAGTGGAGTGCTAGTATTGTTAATTCTAGTACTTCATCCAGAGATTAGGAAATTGAAGAAAGAACTGCGGTTGGAAAGGAAATCTATCACTTGATGGAAGGAGTGTATTTAGGAGTATCTTCAAGGCTGTTGTATGGTAACCAGGACTATCGTGCATGGTACGACAACTTAGATATGCGTTCAAAAAAGAAAATAGAAAAGTCGTTTAACAGAAGGAAACCCACATGCATGTCCTGTGAGCTACGAAGTCTTTCATTCATTCTTAATCAGGAGAAGAGAAGGGAAGACTTGATAGGTACGTACTAGAGAGGTTTCAAATATGAAATTTAGAATAAAATAAATCTTAAGTCTCACGGCTCATGTCTTTACTGCCAATCCCTTGGGATTAAACAGAAGAAAATTTGAACTGTTGGAAAGTGGTGGTGTTTGAGAGAATTATTTTTAGAATTTTAAATTACAAATTGAACATTATAAATATGTGAATTTTGATAATAATCCATAAAAGTATTCGGATGATAATGTACATATTAAATTTTGTACGGCGATAATATGTAAATTTGTATAGAAAATTCAAAAAAAAACTTGTTCGGAGCTGATTTTAAGATTATGCATTCTACAGTTTTTTTTTTAAAAATGCATTCCTACATAATAAAATATATAATCTTCTCCCAAAAACTCAAAACACAAAAACACAAATAAAAGGTGTAAAAATAGAATGACAAAACTGTCCCAAAACTAATCTCATCAAAGGGATAGGGTGGATATTGTAAAAGATATAGTAGAAGGAGAAATCTATTATAGAGGGGTGAATATAAATGATTTGTTTGAGTATTCTTTGAGGAAGGAGATATAATAGATAAGAGTACATGTAGATGACATTATTGTAATTAATAATGACATTTCCATACATAAAATGGGGATGTGGAAGGAGGATAAAATACGGATAGGAGGCTGTGTCCAAATTTTATCCGTCTCGAATTGGATAAATTTTGGATCTCAGATATCATATCCAAGGTCTAAAGCAGCTAACACACCTTGTATATAACAACCCGTATTATCATATCTAGGATCTATATTTTATACCTCTCATTTGACTTGTAACAAGCAGGGCCGTAAAAGTTGACCTGGTGGTCAAAGTTTGAGAAATAAGAATTTGATCACTCCTAAAGTCTCCTGTTTTAATTAAAATCTATTAGGTGTTATCAATTCTTATGGAGTCTCTTCGTGTACATGGCTATTACTTTGGATTATCGCTAATGGATGATGGAATTGATCCTATAAAGCAGTGGCAAAGCTATTGGAATTGAATCATCACTATTTATTGTTTACTTGTGACTTGTTTCTCGTTTCAGTCTTTTCCTTTTGTTTGCTATTGATTTGTTAATTGACTTAAACAAAAAGAAAATGTTCAGTATTCCAGGGGTGCCACAACATAGTGCTTAGATTTTTTCGCCACCACATATGATGTAAGTACGTAAAGTAACCAAACTTCAAAATATTTTATTGATAAGAAAAGAGAAATACACGTTTGCTCTTACAAATCCCCAAATATTGTTCAATTCTCAAATCCTCAGATATAATACACAAGCCCTCGACTTTCAAATCAATTATTCTAATTGTGATAATTGCCACGTCATACCACCGAACATATCAGAGTCCATTGCTATTGCTTATCCCTTCAAGTATAAAATCAATATATAGTTTCAAATCAATTGGTTACTAAGGAATGATTATCGTTGGAACATATTTATTTTTTTTATATTAAATATCATAATTTTATTGTTAATAATACCACTCCTATTATTAAATTCTAACTCCGTCTTGCTATAAAGATTCGTCGTGCTTGAAATTGGTAGGTTGGAGGACTGAAGTGTGGGAATTAAAATAAGTTGACCGCATACTATAAATGTCATCGAAATTTTCCCACACGTAGAGAGGTATCACGAGTATAAATTTAAGGCCTGTTCTTTGGCAATTAATCTTTAATTTATTTGACATAAAATTCACAATATTAATCTTTAATTTATCTTTTGTATAACAGTTCACACGATTTAAAAATAAATGCATAACTTTAATTTTAAATCCATAACAGTTATATGCTGTCTTAATTTTATAATTTTTTAAACAAATGTTATGAATTTCTAAATAAATATTATAATCTTTACACAAATATTATAAATTTCATATAAAATTTTATGAATAAAAAGCGATTCAAAATGTTGTGTATTATCCACGCCCAAATAGGGTATATTACTCTAGCATTTTCTTGAAACTTTATAGCGAAGTATGTACGGAGAAGAGACTATTCTTAAATTCGTTTCATTGTTCGACACCTATTATACATAAATATGTTGAAATTTTTGTTAATATTATGAAAAGCTGCACTAACTAAATTTATAATTTTATTTTAGCACATTATTTACCTAATAATCTTAAAATTAGTATCTAAAAAATTGGCTTCTAACTGATACCAAACATTACTATGATCAAGGATTAGTTACTACTTTTTGTTCTTCTAATTTTCTTGATTTGTTTACTTGTTTTTTGGATTATTTTACTAATATAACAAGTTTATGGTCCTTAAAAGGAAGAAAACAAGACCATAGTCTCTTTCTAGTCTCCCTAATTTAGGGGGGGTCGAGATCTTCTCATGAAATATTATCTCATAGAATTTTTATATGGCGTAAAAATAAAACCTACCACGATTTAATTGACGATCCAAGCAGTTCATTTTGTAAATCTAAATATTCATCACCCATGCAAAAAATAATTTGATCGAATATCGATAAGAGCTTGATTGAATCGTATTGATCATAACAAAAATATGGACAATCAGACACTAACTGTCTATGTAACAATCCGTAATTTTTAACAAGAAATTTACAAGAATAAATTAAGTTAAATATTATTTTGATTAATTGTTATTATTAACTTAGTCGTTTATATGTAATTTGCAATGAACGGTTGAGATTGAGAGTGTATGTGAGTTATTGTGAAAACGCGTTACACCGGAACACACTTTTATCTTCTTCTTCAATGCTCAAAAAGAATAGTAGGATTTTTACTAAAAGCAAAATGAGAATTTTATGGCTCTTCATTTAGGACTTTTATGATTTTCATAGGATTCTTTCAACTTTAAAACAAATAATTGGATTAATTTAGGATTTTTGTAATACTGATGACTTGCATAGGATTCTACATTTTTTTAAAGACAAATTATTAAATAAATTCATAGATTTTTAATATGAGAATTCATGGTAATCAATTGAAAGTTCATGGCCATGATTAATGAGTTTTTAATTTAGGAATTGGTTCTTTGGCCTATATAACCTAGTAGAAATCTCTTACATTTTACACCAATTTCAAAATCTAGAAAGTATATTAAGAGATATTTTTGGTGTTCTTCGTGTTCTTTGTGATCTTGGCGTTTTTGAAGTATTTTTGAAGGAAACAATTTCGAATCCACAATCTGAAACTCTTTTCGTAGCTAAATCTTCAGGATCGAGGTAGGTTTAGTTACCTACCAACCTAGGGTCTTGATTTATGTTGTTAATTTCGTATTGAAGCATGTTAGAATAAACTTTGCAACTTAGGGTTTCTTCTTGTTATTTTTTATTTAATCATTTGATTTCATGTGTTCTGTAGTTTGCAACAATTAATTGAATTAGGAAAAATCATGTTAGGATCATGTATGGTCATCTCCAGTAGTTAATTTGGTGAAAAATGCGTTCTGTCCATGTTTAAATCTGTTTGTGCGACTCAGTTTTTGCAGGAAACCCTAACCCAAAATCTGGAAAAAATGAAGCCTCGCTCGCTCGAGCGACCTCTTGAATTTTGTCAAATTCTGTCTGAGTTCTAATGCTTTTAGTACCCAATATTTAGTAGCTCACTCGAGACCGCTCGAGTGGTCTGTTAAAAAATAGACAGTTTATTTTAGAATGTTAGATAATTTCAGATTATGTTTATTGCTTTTAGACACTATTTTAAAAAATAGACAGTTGTTTGAACTCTATTTTTACACAACGCACATGTATATATCCACTCGTAGTTGTTATATATGTTGATATTCTATGAGATGTATGCATGTATTATAAAGTGGATTGATAGCATGAAATACATATTCATGGAACACGTCATGATTATAAGACACGTCGATCTTATGGTAATGGCACTGATGTAGCTATTCCCGGTTCAGCAGTTGTGGTGCCCGAGATTTATGGATGGATGATGTTGAAACCATTGCGGTGTTAGTAGAGTTCATAGCTTTCGGATAATTGAACATGATATGTGTAATTAGGATTTGATGGGAAAACTTAGAAATATGTTAAGGACACTAGTTCAATTGGCGCCTGAATAAAACAGCGGAGAGTATTGGGTGTACGTTATAGAGTAGAGAACACCGTAGAAACTTGTGTGAGAAGTTTAATGAAAATGATAAACCTGGTGTTGTTGACCTGGTGTGGCATGTATTATTGAGATATGAGATATCCATTGTGATTTAATTTAAGGCCCCCTACTAGGAGGAGGAGACGGTAGAGGATGACTTCGGGAACGTCTACAAAGGCAGCTCCGAAACCCAAGGGAATGACGACTAATGTACTGCGTGTCTTTGAGTTTATTAGGAGAAGTGACTAAAGTACGTAGAGGCTGGACCTGGTGACATTATATTCGCGGGATCTAGATAGGGTGAGGTAAGTATTAACTTGAAAGAACGGTAGAAGGTTCTTTCCTTTTTGGGTTATTATCCAAATTATGATCCACGGGTAGACAAGGACTAGTCAATGCCAATTAAAAGCCCTATACTAGCGTCTAAGGGATGATATGGTATACTTTACGATGTACCTAAAAATATAAAAAGATCTAATAAAACTTACCAAGGTGTTAGTATTTCTTTTTCACTCGTTATTCACTGTTATTCTTAAATATCTCAACTGTTTAGCGTTTATAATTGTTATGTGATGTATCACCTACGGGTTTGATTTTTTGAGTAACTTTATCTATTGATTTTCATTACTCATCAGTACAACTTCTCTACTCTTGGTGTTTCATATCAGATGTTATGGAGCAGTTAGAGTATCCTTTCGAGTATGAAGAGCTGGGACCCACCGAGGAAGACCACAGTGGCATTTGGCTATCCTACCTTTAGTTGCTCTGTTTTATTTTTATTTAAAAATAAAAAAATGTAATCCTTAAAGGGTATTTATGTAAATTTTTCTTCCATATTTGTAAAACTCTGACTTATTTTCTTTCTGTCGTTTCATTAATAATAAAAAGGACATTTTCACTATTTACTCTTATATTTAATTAATAATTGAATTAAAAGTTTAAAATAATATTTTGAAAAATCGAAGCGTTACAATCTATTTTTGTTGCATCGGTTAAACTTTGATTAATTGACTATTGATGTCCGATCAACTTACTTTTTTTACATAATTAACAAATTCATTGATGTAAACAATTTAAGTCGTCAAAATGACATAATAGTGGGTCACAGTTTGTATGACATGATTACATGAAGGTCCCCCGAAAAGATCACACCCAAGAGGCAAGACACGAGTTGACGCAGTACGAAATAAGACATCAAAACTTTGAAGGAAACATGCTATACTCCAAAAGAAAAGGTAGGAAAAATGGTGAGCCATGTCTCCCACCTAAAGAAAGCTAAAAGTATAGTCTTCTCGTCAATGTGAAAGTAATTTATGAAAGCTTCATTACAATTTACCATTCAAATACTACTATCAATTTGTTGGAAAAAACCAATCCCAGAAAACGACAAATATACAGCTGTCGGCAGTCAAAGTTTGAGACTTAGAGATATACTTCTTCTTATGTCTCAACTTAAAAATATTTCAGGTGCTATCAACTCTTATGAGACCAGTCCATACAGAGTAATAGCCTTAGCTTTAAATGGAGTCCTTGTAAGTGAACAGTAAAATTGATCCTCCGAGAACTAATCGATATTGGGTTGGGACTAATGTCAAAAGCCGGACGAATACCTCGACTATAAAAAAAAAAAAAAAAATTACTATCAATTTGGTTGAGGTCAAAGGACGAAATTAACTAGATGATGATGATGTGAATGGAAAAGTTCAGATTCAAAAAGATACATATCAGTAGTTATACAGATGTTGGGTGATGATTAATTAATTAGCTCATAATTTTCCAGTCAGAGAGTATCACATCGCCATCTTCATCCACCCCCTGTTGTTGGTGTTATTTACTTTAGCTAGCCCGAATGATTATCCCTTTGCTGCCAAAAAGAAGAACAAGAGAGTCAAATACGGCACTCGACGAAACATACAGGTGTCCCCCAATTGACTATAGAACAACAAATGGTGTCATTTTCACGATTAAATTAGAACCCAGTTGGGAAAATGATGGGGTGATTTCACAGAACTTGCATGATAAATGACTCTGTTTTTTCTGTACCAAAACCAGGGAAGAAAACAGCTTCGACTTCAGCTGTTTTCCTATGCTTGTTCTGTTTCTTTCACAAATCCAAGATCAGAACACAAACTACACTAATGGTGTTGGTCAAATTGATAGTAGAAACACAGTTTTTAAGTGAACGAAAAATCTTCTTTTTATAAAAACTGTTGTAGTATACAAAGAGAAACTATGATTTTTTTTAATTAATTCTAGAAAAATCGGTGAAAATTCATGGGACTAGAAATAATACAATTGAAGTAGATACAAAAAAGCTAAGACTGAAATAGTAAGCAAGAAACGGGAAGACTGAAAATTGCAAATCGAGGTCGTGGTTGACACAATTTTCTTAAAACAGATTCGCCGAATCATTGGGGTGCTTGAAGTTTTTTGTCGGCTTCCGTCTCTTAGAATACAACGAGAACTATTCAAGTAGTATCGCACAAGGACAGTCTTTCCAGTTGAATTGAAATTTAACTCTCCAAATTAGAACTCGAAAAACTCGGAAGAGAACTCAAAGAAAAAATAAACACTTGAAGAACTAAAGAGAATGAGGAGAGGAGTAGCTTGAGTTTTTTATGTGTTTAAAATCATAGACATAGGAGCCTATAAAGTATTTTTTGCAACCAATTTTTATGATGGAGGTGACATAAATCATAATCATCCAATAAAAAATTGATGGGAGTTTCAATCATGCACAATTAAAATGTTAGAATTTTTTGTTTTTCATGAGGTTGGGAGACCACCAAATTGCATAGTGTTGGCTAAATGATTGTTATAATGTTATTTTCTTAACAATGGCCCACAAGAATGTAATTGTAAAGTAACGACACGGAAGACGACACAGACTTAGATAAAGAGTACAACGAATAATTCTTGTATAGAAAAATATAGCTTTTTTGACTTTGAATCTTCTCTTGTGAAATTTATTAGCTGCCCAATGATATAAAAAAAAAAAGGTGTCTTGAATTGTTCTGTTGTTTGTGTAAATCAAAACAACAGATTTCATATAAAAACTTCTTCCAACATTGTTCAGTTCTCACTATTGAGTTGTTTTGGCTTAAACTTTAACTTGATTCAGTGAGTGTTTTAAAAAAATTTGTCTTCCTCAAATTCTTACAAAAATGGCACACTCGTATATGTGACCTCTTAATTAAGAGTATTATGTTATACAAAGCATAAGAATCCTTAAAAGCAAACCCTATCCTTTACCCATAAAGGCTTCGCTGTTATACCGTAGGAATGTGCAAGAGAGTTTAACTCATCAATAATACTACTAAGTTACGTGCAATTAGGCTATCCCGTTAAACTTAGATCTTGGGATCTCCATTCACACTACAACAAACAAGACTTTGATAACGTAATTTAATACTAGCATTCTTTTTATTATGTTATAATAAAGGTGTAATAATAGTATTTTGATTGCAAAATATTTTGTGAAGATAAAAAATGAGAGATTGAAGATTTATATAGGAGAGCTTAGGTAGCTTGGTAGTTTCCATCGCCTATCCAGGGTAGATCTATTGCTAACGTAGAAAAACCTTGCAATAGTTTCCATTGGAGGAAATAAAAATTTTCTACAAAACCAAGTGAGAAAGAAGGTGGTTTGGAAGGTAAAGTTATGGTCTAAGGAGGTTTGCCTTGAGTGAAGACCAAGTAGAGAGAACCTATTGGGGAAGGAGGAGATGTTGTAACATTGGGAAGGATGTCTGTAGATTTTGGTGAGATACAAGCATAGATTGTGTTGAAAATAGCACATGTTGGTAAAGCAACATGCTAGGTTAATGATGACCAAGGGAGGAATCTAGCATGGTTGTGTCCAAGGTATGGCCAACAGATGGGCTTGGGCTGCGAAAACAATTGCTGATGGGCTAGTGTGTATCGTGCAAGTCATTCAGAACATAGTTCTAACATAGGAAGTCGTAATGCTTTTAGGCTTTTATAGAAATCTTCACCTTGGAATCCTGCTTGTTTTTCCTAGCACAAGAGAATTCTCCATTAAGAACCTCACAAGATTTAGGGTGGTGAGATAGAATAACATCTTTTGTTGTCACCTTTTGAAATCCAACATGTCGAACTCTCCAGTCTCTGGACATGATTCAAAAGAATGTTTGAAATTGCCTAGGGAATGGTGAATTCGAAAGTCCTTCAAGAAAGAGCACAGAAATAGGTTCATTCAGTCATTGGCTCGATGTTCATGGTGCTTCAAACAGGTTCATGTATTGAGTCTCATCTGTCATTTTAGGAATTTAAGTAACTCACAAGTTAGTCAATCAAATTTAAAAAATAAATAAGTCGAAAACAAAAAATAAAAAATAAACTCTAAATCTGTTACTATTCAAAATATCAAAACCCTTAAAACTATATCTGAAAATACGAATATGTTTTAAGATTGTTGGTCAAATTGATAGTGGAAATACAATTTTAAGTAAACAGATAAATCTTTTTTCTGTAAAAGTTGTTGTAGCTTACAAATAGAAACTATATTTTTTTCACTTATTCTAGAAAAATTGGTAACAACCCACATGACTAAAATTAACGCAATTGAAACAGATAAATAAAAGCCGAAACTAAAATAATAAGCAAGAAATAGAAAGACTGAAATTTACAAACTGATGCCCGTGTTAGACACACTTTTCTTAAAACAAATCCGCCTCCTCATCGGGATGCTCGAGGTTTTTTGTCACTACCTGTCTTCTAGGATACTAACGGTTAAACTATTCAAGTCTCGCAAACTGAATCAAAATATAACTCTTTAGATTAGAGAATGAGAATAGTAGCTCGAGTTTTTGGTGTATTGAAAATCATAGATTTAGGAGCCTATTATATAAAAAAAATTGCAACTAATTTTCATAATAGAAGACATAAATCAATATCATTCAGCTAAAAATTAGTGAGAATTTCAATCATACATAATTAAGATGTTTGAAAATTATTTTTTTCATGAAGTTGGGACACAATATATAGGCACGAGTCGTGCTATCAACACCTCTCAAACTTGCCCTCCAATTCCCGCCTATTAATTGCTTACCTCGGGTGGCACCGTGATATTTTTTGGTAAATCAGAGTGCTTGAGTCAACTTATGCATTCCTTGACTAATCTCTATTTACGGGGATTCCATTTAAAAACAGAACAAAACCCTATATGAACTGACCCCATAAGAGTTGATAGCACCTGAGAGATAAGTCTCAAGTCTTGACAACTAGGGTTGGTGGCATAATAGCCGCTAGTTTCGCTACTGCTCTTTGGTCCCTTCCCAAATCCGAGACAAGTATGGACTTCTTATGGAATGGACTTCTTGTGTTGATGCTCAGGGGATGGCTGCTACGCCTAGTCGTCCCCTTATCCGCTCTTTTTGCTGAGGGGAAAAAAGGTAGAATAAGCAAAAGAAGTGGACAGAGAACATTGATCGAATCAATACCACTTTCTAATACCACAAAAATGAAAAACCTGTGCACAGAGAACGCGATCCAATTGCACAAACGCAAAATCTTGGTCCCTATGGGGCGAACAATACAGTCGTGGCACTATCAACAGGAACAAGAACAAGCCATATCACTAGCACCTACATCGATGGTGCATTCCTGTAGGAATTCTGCCAGTGGAAAGTTGACTGGGGAAACTAATGAAATAAATTAAATTGGAGTCCTGTATTAAGCAACCAACCCACTTATGACTTTCACACTGGAATGCACAACAAAAGTCCACTTCCAAATCGCAAGAGTCTTAACTCTTCTAAGAGAATGATGACAGATAAAACTGACCGAATTTCTTCATTGGCAGGCATGCAACTGACTCCTTTTCAATCTAGCAATGATGCAGGCTGAAACTCTCTTCTTCCTTTTGGAGATATTACTGCTTCATTAGCCTAACCTGAATCTGCAGATTCCCATCAGTGGCTACGATTGGTTAGCATTCAAAAACAAATTTCCACCTGATCATTTCAGATATAACAATCCTCCACTTCAAAACAATTTAGCCACTGGCCCCCCATAAGAACTTGACTGTCGTAGGAGCATTGTGATGAACAGATGTTTTAAATGTCGTGGGTCCTATCACAAACATAAACTGGTCTTGTACGTAGACCCATTTTATCTGGTTAGTCTCCTGTCAATGATCAATGTACGTCGAAGGGCCACAATTGAAACTATTACCCAAAAACAGATAATGTGGAAGTTTATAGACCATAATTTTTTTTCTTTGGTCAAAGGTCCTAACTTTGTGCATTGAAATGCAGATTTTGTTCCATGTATAATATAGTGATTATCAAAGGCCGAGTAAAAAAGTTTATAGACCATAAATAGATATTTTTGTTCCACGTATAATCTGCATTGGAATGCAGATTCTTAACTTAATTTTAGAAAAAACAGGTGCGTGTGTTTCAGCGTGTAAAACGAACGGATGGGTAGCAGATACTGCATTTTCATCTGTATTTGGTAAGCATTTATGGCATATTTATTACCACATAAATATTCTCCAAATTTGCACTGATTATTCTTAAGACTCACATAACTACTGAAAAATATTGTCCAAATTTGCATTGATGTGGTCAGCAGAAGACACGGGAGAAAGGAAATGACTTGAAGACCCAAGCACATTTAAAATTCAACCTCATCTGATCATATTCTCAGAACCTCCACTCTCCCTATAAATCATCCACGACTGCCCTTCATTCTATGTTATCTCCAACCTACTGAACCACAGAAGAATGATCTGCTGACGAAACAATGTCAAAATTCACCTCCCTCTTCATGGTAGCCCTCCTCCTCTCCTCCATGCTAACCTACACAGCCGCTCGTCCAGGCCGTAACTTGGTTAAAACCCAGAATCAGGTATGATCGTTTTCATTTAACCATCTCAATTTCTCGTTTCAACCAGTTGGTTAAGTATTTGTTGATTAAATCTTTTAACCTTTGTTATGCTTTTTCCTTTCCTTTAATACAAATACTGCAGGATGCTGAGATCGAGAACAATGAGGTTTATCATGAAGAAAGCTGTGAAGGAGTGGACAAGGAAGAGTGCCTGATGAGGAGGACATTGGTTGCTCATATTGATTATATATATACCCAGAAGCAAGGCCCATCCAAGCCATGACTCCTTTTGTTTCTCTCTTAAGTCACTGGCAAGATTGCATAATATCTACTGAAAAGTTAGTACCCTAACAAAAAGTAATACATCTTCGCGGGTATATATATACATTCCTCTGTGTTGTATTCTTTTAAAACCAGCTTGAGCACTTGCTGGATTTGATAGAATGAGATCGGTGTTCTAGAAGTACTAGACTAAGACTGGGTCCCAATTATGTGAATCGAACCAGGGTCCTTGGTAGAAAAAAAAAGAATCACAATGCTGGTAGCCATATCGTTCTTTGGCTCCCGGTTCACAAGAATACACCTAATTTGTTGAGGTTGCCAATTCAACTTTTTCGAGGTGCATGACCTTGTGGTTGAAAATTCAGTTTGCAGTTCTCATGATATTTGTATATAATTCAAAAACATTTAAAAACAATCTTTAATCTGACGGTAACAGACATAGGAGTATTAGTTTACCATGCCAGACATAATTCAATAAGCTCTTAATTTGTCCCAACTCCCAAGTATTATAAACATGTCAAATGCATAAGCTCTTAAACTTCTGTGTCACAATGTTATTTTCTACTAATAAGCATAGAAAGAACCATAGGCCAAACAAACAAGTCCCCCATCTTAAAGAAGAATAACTTTCCTTTGTTTCCTTGAACTCCAGACACCTTCCAATGCAGTTCCTGCGAAGGAGTGATGACAAGCAGGTCTACGGGCCCTTTGCTTGTGTAACTTGATGCTACTTCCCGCTGATTATCTTCAAGTCAAATGCGTCCGTTAATTACCTCTCAATAGGATCTAATGTGCCACAAACTAGCATGCTTAACAAAGAAGAGGAATCAAAATCTCCAACCTCCCAAACTTGAACCATTGCAATAACCTCATTTCAAACTGGTCAAACACGACACATTTCCCACTCAAGTTTGCGTCTCCCAAATTGCCCACAAACAAAATCACAAAACACAAGCACAAGAAATACTGGATTGTATTTATCGAAGGTACCATTACATTACAGCCAGCTCTCGGACGCTTTCTGCCTTAGAGAGGAGAACCTTCTCAAATCTTGGAAAGACCTGGTCACTTCACACAACACTCACCACGATTGCCATCCCCTTCCGTAACAGTACTTGTAGTTATCTTACTTGAATCAATTTGATAGAACTAAAAGTGGTAGCAACATAAAACTCCTTCAAGACGATACTATCATGTTTGATCAACATCAATCTCATAGAATGTAAATGGTAGCGATCTTCCTAACCCCCAGTTATGACCATTCCGATCCGATTTGAAGCTGCATGGATTTCTCACCAAAATCTTTTGAATTTGTGGAGAAAGAATGGCAACCGGGTGAGGAACCCTTTGTGGATTTTCTGATCAATTCACAACATCCCTCCGCAAATTGGAATCATGAGGTATTTGGAAATCTATTTCGAAGAAAGAGACACTTACTAGCCAGGCTGCATGGTGTCCAAAAAGCTCTTAGTACTAACCCAAACCCCTTCCTATTCAAACTGGAGAACAAATTTCTTAGTCAATATAATCAAACTCCCAAACAAGAAGAGATTCAGTGGTTCGTCTCGTGTGAGATGGCTCCAATGTGGGGACAACAACACTTTTTCACACCTCTAACATTGTTCGTAGAAAGGAGAAACAAGAGTAAGAGCTTGGAGGATGTAAATGGCAACTGGGTTACAGAGCAACATCAACTAAAGCTAATAACTACTGATTACTTTAAAGAGCTATATTCCAACGATGACAAGGAGGCTAGACTTTGGTCACACCCATCTTCCCCAAACAGCTAGTAAAGTATATATGGCTCCAAAGAGTAAATACTGTTCTAGAAAACCAACTACTTTTCAGATTATCTGAGCAATGAAAATACATGACATCCTTTCCAGGAAGATCCTCATACCAAACTTTCTAATCATTTATCGATAACCACATGATTCAAATCAACATGTAAAATAACAATCAAGTCACAAAAGGAACTAGAAAATACCTTGTGATGATAACTACACATCCGCGAATCAACCACTCTCATGGAAGGACAGTACAGTAGACTTCTGCATCCGAGTCCCTCAATGCCAAAAAGAGGAGAAATGAGTAAATAAATACATGCATAAAGACTGTCCAGAAAGCCTGCTGGATATGCTACGAGGACAAAACACAGTTCCATTGCACCCAGAGTGACAAAACCATAGTTTTGAACAACCTAAATACCGTGAATGTTGTGACATATAGTTCAAAAGCAAAATGCACTTATAAATTCCCAAATATAGTTATAGCAACACGCGATATTCATAACACAACTGAAAGAAAAATAAAGAAAAATCATGCAAGTGGTAGTATAAAGAGTAGCACGAGGAAAAAAAACATGTAGCATACCTTCTCATGTCCTTTCAACCAGTCCAGAGCTGAAAATATCTTTATAGTTTTCATCCGAAATCTTCAGGACTAGAACTCAAGATGAATCAAGTTCTTGATGAAGAAAGTAGAAGCCATGAAAAGGGCTTTTGGTTTATGGTTAATTAAGGGAATATATAATCCTCTACGAAAACGGTTTAACAGAATTCGTTAAAACTTGAGATATATCTCAAAAACACTTTAACAGTAAGTAGAGCAACACATACTCCAACCTCAAAGAAGACCAAAAGTAAACAGCCGTAGTTTCAAGGCGCTAAAGTGAGTTATGTGATTCATGGATCTGTTTTACAAGCTCAAAGCTTTGTGGTTTGCAACCTATACTAAGAGAACATAAGTAGAAATGGATGATAATATGCAAACTAACCAGCTCACTAAACTGGTCTAAGGCCATAAACAGTCTAGATATCCAAAATAGCTTTGCAATAGCTTCCAGATAGTATTTATTTAGCCCATCAAGGTGAAAACTGGAACCTACACCTCAAATTGATACACATAATGATCGAAAACTGAAACCTACACCTAAAATTGTAACACTTATATGCCAATAGAAAAACAACAGCTAACATTCATAAGCTTAGTTCAATAGCGGCAAGAAATAAGTTTGTATCCCATATTCGACAATTCTTGACAGATAGACCACATCCTTCTGCCAACGCCCAAAAGGAAAAGAACAAAAAGGGTCCAAAAAGCTCTCCCAGTCCAACTAATAACTGAATGGATCATTCCTGTGGTGCAACATAGATAATCTATTCTTGACCAAGAAAATTTAACATGTCACCATACAGTAACCTCTTGTCACTGCTCTTTCACAGTAAACAATCCCCCAGTTCAACATCTTTTCTCAATAAAAGCCGGTGTACCATGACTGCCGTTTGCAGATAAAATTCTGGTTCAATAGTTAGAATGTCAACAGAAGTTTGAAGTTCTATTCAAGAACTTTCCATACTTCCTTCGCACTAGGGGGTGCACTAGCAGAATTCACATCAAGCAAAAATAACTTACTCTTTCCTTCTTAATAGTATTTTCAACTATTGAACGCCCATCAGTACTACTAACCAG
This sequence comes from Arctostaphylos glauca, assembly GCA_019985065.2. Lineage (NCBI taxonomy): Eukaryota > Viridiplantae > Streptophyta > Magnoliopsida > Ericales > Ericaceae > Arctostaphylos > Arctostaphylos glauca. The sequence continues at coordinate 7,841,387 of JAHSPW020000012.1, read as the reverse complement.
AAACTACCAGTTCACAGGATTAACCAGAGAAGGGTAACTGATTATTTTCAGAACCTATAACTACTGCCACTCAAGAAAGACAAATATCACAATATTCCATGTTCATAACTCTTAAGAGAGATGAAGATCTTAATATGACGATTTCATTCAATTCCTTCTATGGTCATGTATGAATAGTTTACACATGGAATCAAATAATAAATCTAAGCAGCCACCAAAGCCCTAGTACCACCCATGATATGTAAATACAAAGCAAGGCATACGGTAACAATAACAGAAGACTTGGCACCAACATATCTGATGACTTGTAGCCCCCTCTCCACAACCTCTTCATGAACTAAACCAACACATCTTTTCAAACCCTCTGATATCTTCCAAAACAAAAATTCCACCAGAGATCTAATTGTCTCAAACGTCACCGTCCTCGTCACATCAAGCACGAACCTCCTATTGGTCGGGACTGCCAAAGTGGATGTCACAGTACTCAACCACCCACTATTTTCAATCCCATTGCGTGTGCTTTTAAACTCCTCCCTCATTCTACTTGGATTTTTCCCATGATCAACTATAGAGAAAGTACTTGGAGTAGCGTCTGTATCCAATTTTGGAGTAGTCAAGACTTGATGAGATGTTTTGACTAGCGTTTCCACTGCCCCATTACAAACAGAAACCATAAAATCTCTGACTTTGGTTTGGTGCTTAGGATTTGTCAGCCCAGCAAATATTTCGTCATACACATTGACATCTATTGTTCTGTCCAGAAAAACAGCAACGGCTGTACTCACAAACGTCTGGATGCAATCAGCTATGAGCACTTTACACTTTTCACTCAAAACCACATCCACCCATCCGTCCGCATTTGATCCTTCGCGAGCTTCGCCACTCGTGTAAAAGCCCAAAACCAAGTTGCGCGCAAAGCTACCAACTACAACCGAAACAAATCCAGTCCCAGCAGAAGTTGTGAGCTTCTCCATAATACGATCGGAAAAACTCGATTTCGACCCATCTTCACTCTCATCTCTCGTTTCCAACTGATACCCCCGCAAAACCCCAACTGTCATCGCCTCAGTAACCCTAATTACCGACTGCGAAAACTCCTCCGACCTTGCAATTTTCGACAATTGCTTCAAACTGTTGGGAATCTCATCTGAATCGGACTGCAAAAACTCCTTCAAGTCCTTGGAGACAATACTCATGGTTTCAGCAGAATCGGAAACTGTTTCTGCCATTGAAATCAAAGCTCCTAAGAGCTTGAAAATCCTCTTCCTCTTTCTTGTTACAGACGGCAAGTAATACACCTTATAAGCACCGTAACTGGAAATACCAAACAGAGCCAAAGCAATAAGGTACCTTTTCTTTCTTGGAGAGATTCTTGGAGAGAAATCCAAACCCTGTTTTACCAATTGGAAATCCATACGCGTAAAGCGCAGTAATTTGCTCCTTGTTAGGGGTTTCAATAGTTTGTAATTTTATTGGGTGAAGAGAGGGGAAAAGATAAGAAGTTTTTTGTGTATGGAGGAACCTAGGGTTTCGTTCCCTTGGTGTTAGAGAAATGGCAAAATTGAGAAGTCGTAGTCAAGCAACAAGATGACCGGTAAGAAATTAAATGCGTGAAAGTGCTGAATGCTGATAAAGGGACGAAACTCCCTGGATGTTGTGACGAAAGTGAGAGAGAGAGAGAGTCGTCTCTCCAATTTTGAATAGGTTTTATACGTTAATAATTTTCCAGAAACAGAGGAGGTGGGGAAAATTATCAACGAACGAACATTTTAGGCGTTGGATTTGACTGGGGGAATATACACGTGAGTTTGGAGTATTAAGCTATGGTCGAGTCGGGTCCAATTATCAATACGTGATTCGTTTTGAGCCCATCTATTTGAAGTATGATAATTATGGATTCATTTGGACTGTGGTATTTATTGAAATTTTTTTTGTCCTTATTTGAAATTTTTTTATAATTTTTTATTTTTCACAATTTTTTTGATTTATTAGTTTATCTCGACAAGAGCTTTCAGAAAAGTTATCAATCATCGGCCAAATTTGAAAGTTCAGAAAAGACAAAAATAAATCAAAAAATAGAGTTTTTGTACTTATCCGTCGTCTTTAGTGACTTTTTTTTAACTTTTGGACATAATTTTATACTCTTTAGATTCGTTTCATCAAGACGGACCAATAAATTACAAAACATTAAGATTTAAACAACAAATGTAAAAAATAAAATAAAGACAAAAATAAAAAATAAATAAAAACCATAGGCCAAAGGGCCATATTTGAAAAATCATCTTAATTTGGTGTTTTTAAAATGGTACAATCTTGACCTTCCCACCAAATAGAAAATCATCTACATTATTTTCTTTTGTCTCGAATTACCATTTTAAACTTTTAAAAGGACAGTAATTTCTTTAACAATATATATAAGGATAGTAATTTTAATTTTGGATAATTAATTTTATTTTACGCATTTAAGTTAAATCACGCATCTAATTTTAAACAATTATACTGTTGTTCATATTACTTAGTTATGAAATAATGTATTATTTATTGCTTTTACAAGAATTGATAAAGGCTAGAAGAGTAAATTTTTTTTTGTAAACTGACATTAATACTTATTCTAAATTTTTCAATTAGAGATTTGCAAAAACTAACATATTTTAAATTTTCAATTGTCATCTTTCACTATTATTGTAGTAGTGGTAGGAAAATATAAAGTTGGAGTTGGAATTGTTACTAATAGTTATGTAATGTCCCAAATTTCGGAGAAATTCGAGACGTTATATAGTGGTATTAGAGCTTTATGTTCTCGTTAATTAAGACCTAGGGTAGAACTGGGTAGATCACGTTTTGAGTGTCATATTCTTAGGTAGATAATATTATGCGCTTATGTTTATTATTCGATATCATATATCATAAGTCTAACACGCACGTGTGTGTGTGTGTGTGTGTGTGTCGTCCGATTCAAATTTCGATCAAGTAACGCGCTACCTTACCGATTTCTTTGAGGATGAGCCAACCGCTGACATTAATACATTGCTACCACCACCAGAGTCGATACACCATTACCACCTCTTGAGGACGACATACCACAACTAGGATGGCCTGCTGAAGATGAGGCATCAACGACAGCACATTCAACAAAGATCAAATCGAATTGCACCTTGGTTTACTTAGTTATATTTTGAGCTCTTAAATTTTAAAATTTGATGGAATTTCCTTTCTCCTAATAATTTTAATCAAACTTAATTTGATATGAAATGAAATGTTGTTTTGATTCTAGTAAACTGTTTTAATTTATTATTTTTGAAATTAGGGCGTTATGAGTGAACTCATTAAAGTTGTTTCTTTGTTTTTTAGTAAAATACATTATTTTGAGTTTTGAAAATAAAGATTAAGTAAGTATGAGCTGGAGATGCTCATGATTTTTTTTTATGACAAAGTCCAAGTTGTATCTGACAAGTACATGCAATCGTTGTGACATGTATCCATGATACAAAAAAAATCTTGTCCTCATGTCACTTAAAATAAAATTAATCTCATGTCAATTTAACGATTGAAGATGTTTCTTTTGTACTTATCGTTATGTACATCAATATGGAAATAATTAAGTTACTTGGATATCAACTCTATTTGCATGACTCGTATTTATCTTAATAGCCATAAATGGTCCAGCTCTACCTGTCCATTGTTAGTAATATAAATATGATTTGAAGCTTTTTTTTTATCAGCAAAAGATAAACATTTCATTGAAACATGAAATAGATTACTAGAAGTGTTGGAATAAGATCCAATAACTTGAAATCCGAAGTTGACAGATTGGCCAGAAACCAACCCAGCCAAACTCCCAAACCAAGAAGGCCAAATCACCATAAAACACTGCCTAACAGTGGTCTCCTGGAGGCCTAACCTCATGGATCCCTTAAATGAACAACTACCCTGTTACCAAATATTCTGATGCCATCCACATTTCCCATAAATTGCTCCACGGAGTATTCCTTAATTTGTACTCTGTTTTTCACCTAAATTGCCATCCAAAACTTAATAAGATCCACTAGATCATCCACAATGAAGGTTTTGCTTTTGAAAATGACCTCATTTCTACCAATCCAAATTCCAACTAGTTGTGTAAATTGTGCACTCCCTGCATGCTCCTTCCAAATGTCTGAAGTTGGAATAGCTCCACCAATCCAATAGGCCATACAAAATTTTGAGTTTCCCTAATAATTTTCCACGACTGCAGTATTAAAGCAGGCACTATTAGAAGAAAAGACTTTTTGCGTTAAGCCCTTGTCATCGCACTGTGGTGGTTCATATACCTCATTCCCAACCACAGTCCCTTAGATGTAGAGCCAAGTGTAAGTGCTCTTATCATATGACAAAAGAAAGTAGTTAAAGGATTGAAATAACCATCATTGTAGAAATTTTTTTTATAGCCCGAGATAAAATCCTATTCACCATTACGTTTCTTTTTTCATTTTTTTTTGTTATATTTGCATCAATTTTTCGTGAATTATTAGTTTGTCTTCACAAGACTATTCTAAAAAGTAAAAAATCATGACCTATAGTTGTGAAAAAATTACTAAAGACAATAATAATAATAATATAAAACAATTTTTTTTAGATTGTTGTATTTTTGGCATCTTTTTCAAGATTGAGTTTACTTTTTTCTTTAATCCTTAAATAATAATCTAAAAACATTAACACAAAATTAAATAAAGACAAAAAAGTTATTCAAAAAACAAAAAAGTTGAACTACACCCAACCTAAAAAGAACAATTTACAACCATTTACTGACCGAGACCCACAACTTCTCATTTACTATAATCACAAGCATCAGACTCAATTTTCGAGTAATAGGCCGAAGAGAGAGTGCAGATAGAATATATAAATTGTAATTTAGCTTAAGTATTAGCTAAGTAGGAGAATCCAATTGATTAAAGAGCATTCTTACTTCTATTCTCTTCAAAGTTAATGCTTTAAATTTACTTCCAGCCACACATGTGAAACTCAATGCAACTCTTTATTCTTATCACGTGACTAACAAGTACAAGGAATATCAGATACATCCTGAACACACTATATAACAGCCCGAATATTGGAAACAAGCCAATTACAAGCACAATCAAAAGAGTAAGCAGCTCCATTATACTGAAAACAAAAGAAGGATGAGATTATGTATATTGATAAAGGGAACAGAAATCAAATACAAAATGAGATCGAAAGCAGCACATAAATCTGTCTCCGATCCTTTCCTATCCCTGATAATTGTCTTTTTAATTATACCTCAAAACTTCATCTGATTTTGAAAAAAATCTCCAAATCTCAAAGAAGCGTATAATGCAATGAATCAGATCAAACCAGCTGGAAGTGCTGTCCATATGAAGAATGGGGTGAAAGTGTCAAAATTTTCTGACCCGCCAAAACGATCCAATGGTCATAAAAGCAAAAACATCCAAGAAATCCAATGACATGAGATACATCAGTAGGTAGATAATTTTTTGAGATCAAACCCATTTTTTGTTCAGAGCAAAGCCTGGAGCAAAATTTCTATTCATTGATAATATAATATAGCCAATCAAAGAAGGGTAACAACGAGTGGACTTGATAATTAAGACAGATGAGATTATGTTTACGACCACAGGCCAAGTAGAGCCCCTTTCCCTCCCCACACATCATTTTCTAACAAGGTCCTCCCACTCCCACACAAGAACAAAAGGAAAAGGAATCGCAAAAAACAGACCTGTATCTATTCAGCATTTGTTCTCCCAAATACAGAGAACTCGTTGAAGTAAAAAGAATCAATTTCAATCTCTGTTCAAAATCTTTACAGTAGAGGGTGGTGCCAGTCACCTTCTCCCCCATCGTTTAGCGGAAATCTGACCACAGATCCATCACAAAATAGAGTTCATGAATCGTCACCACAAGCTTAAGTATATACCCCCTTTGGCCAGATGAAGAATCTCAGACAACAATGTTCAAGCTGGATAAATAATCGTGCTTATGGACACCGAAGCCAGTCCCAAAAGGTTTTTGACGGCATGTCCAAACCGGACACTACTAGGATTTTAAAGGCATAGTACAATCATCATCTTCTTCAAGATCACTGAATGACACGTCCTCATCATTCCCTAAGACAATGGCTGTTCCGCTGTACCCGTCTAAGTCATCATCTTCTTTAAGCCAGTCATCATCTTCATCCTCGTCGTCATAATTCTGAACTGGTGTTTTGAATGAAGGACCAGCAACAAAATCTGGATCCCTTGTATTTATCACTGGCTCCTCTTCAATAACAGATTTGTCTACAGTCCCCATCTCGGTGCTCAGAACAGGGTGCTTCTCATTCTCAAACTCGGTGGTCATAGAGTAAGTTGGCGATTCGAAAGAAAATGTTCGGACTGACATGTTTCCACGAGTATCATCAAATGGAGGATTATCAAAGGACTCCTCCCATATATTATTCCATCCGTCGGCACTCACTTTTGCATATGAAGTGCCTCTTCCAAAACAGTCTGTTTCTGTCTTAGTTCGCTTTTGTAGCTCTTGCATCCACATAGCTCTTGCTGCCACAATCTACAATATGCAATACATTTGATCCAGAGTCATGTGAGAAAGGTTTGAAATATCTATAACTGGTTAATTTAACAAACTACAAAAAACAATCATATTCATTGTAGTTCACGAAACCAACAAATGCCTACCCAAGTCATATATTCTAGCCTTTGATACATTAGCTAGCAATCTAATGACGTGAGATATAAATCAAACATAACCAAGATATTAGATGGATGTTTATTTGATCTTTAATACTGGATTTCCGGTCCATCACAATTTGTTCAATTAGTGTGAGGTATTGAAACATAGACGAGCAAGGAAAACAGTAAAGCTGAAGTAAAGTTAGATCATAAGCCATAAGATACACAAGCATTGCTTATACAAAACTTCCAATGATATCTATGATTTCAACAAATTAACCAAGTCTCTGCAGTGACGAATATCTATCAAGTGCAATGATCAGATACAAAGCACCCTACTGCAGTGGTCAATATTTGGTACTACAGGTCAACTTGGTAAACCTATGGCATATGTGCAAGCTTCTAGTGACATTTATGCGATGTTCATTCAGGAATTGTGGAGGGATTTGAAAGAGGGAAAAGAAAAAGAATGGGAAAAGGGTGAAATTGACAGCAAATTTCTTCTTCCTCTTTTCAAGCTGGGTTAGGAAAATGAGAACAAAGGGGTTATACTTCCCGAAATTGAATTTGTTTCAGATTTATTTACCCTTCGGAAGAAAAATGTATGCATAATCCTATTACCCTTTCATTTTGCTTTCCGTTGATAAGTGCCATTCCAAACAAAGCATTAGTAGATAAGGGACGGAGAAAATTAGTGATACCACACGAGACCAACTTACCTGAGGTGTGGACAAAAGTTCAGCATCATGTTTCTGCAATCTGGAATGCAAGAGAACAAAATAGACTTTCCAAAAGTAACCCTCACTCATGTGTGCAGGGGAAAGTTCAATTCTGAGAGCAGCTAACGTAGGAGCAAGATGTTGAATAGCCAACACATGCTCGTGTTGGGCATTAGACATATCAAAATCTGCAAAGGAGGAAAACGCATAATGTAACATGAATCATACAAGCAGGAATTCTGAACAGATCATTTAATATGTTGAATTAAAGAAAGCTTTCCACATAAATTCAAACCATAAAAACTGTCTCATATCATAGGAATTACAGAGACACCTGCATCATCAGAGACAACATCTTGAAGCAACAGATGCTAATGAACATTTAGCCATTCAACTAGCTAATGGAACATTTCCATTGGAATAAAGAAACAAAAGGTGATTTGGCCCACTATTTCACATAAATTGCAGTCAACTGGGCCATTCGTTAAGTAATGATCAAAAACTACAAAAATATAACAGCTTGGGCTTCAGAAAGAACATAGATGCAGAGGAAAGGGTTTGGGCAGGTCAAATGAAACGAAACGAGTTACCACTAGCCGTCTGAATGTTCCATTGATGATTGCGGTAAATGACAGCAAAAAAGAGTTACCACAACCAGTAAGTGATGTCTTGACTTCATACCTTCTCATGTACTTTAATGTATTCTATGATAGGCAGAATATGAGAATTGGTGTCCAACTTCTGGTCGCCATGACACTTGAGCAAAAGTACATATGATAAACCGTTGACAAGAATGAAGAAGTGCTGCGCGTAGGAATTGAGAGAGGATCATCGGGCAATATATAAAATGCTCAGCTTAGGGAGAACCAACATAAAAGGGAGGTACAAGATCAATGAAAGTTCAGAGGGAAATACATTTGGGCTGTGTAATCACACAAACAGCCATCAGACCACTTTGGTTATCCTAAAACATATCTATCAGGGCAATACAAGCTATACACGTATCATCATGGGTGGCAGCTACAATTCAGAGGCTTCCAAAGTCATGACATCATGCAAGTATATAGATGTCAAAGTTTATGATTCAAAAAGAAAAGAGAGAAGATCACTTAGGGTATAGCTATATCTGGAAAAGTTTGAAAACTTATTCACATTGGACTAAACAAGACTAAAAGAAACACATACATCCATGTGAACTCTCAATAATCTGGTTGAACTTGGACCATAATCAGATACTTATAATGTTTAGTAAAGCACCTAAACCCAGTAAGCCCGTTAAAAGCTGTACGCATGCACATAAATCCACTCAACTAAGACCAATGGATTACAATGACGGTACACATCCGGCAAACTAAATATTGTCAAAAGACCATTAACTCTTTTGAAAATGCACAAAATCATACTCCGAAATGAAGAAATAGAAAATGACTAAAGAGGAAGTCAAATTTGGTTGAGGATGTCCCAAGTGGTTTCATTCTTGTATCACAGCTTTACAAACTTTTCAGACAAATTGTAGTCTGTAGAAGCGTTCCACGAAGCAAATATCTAAGTGACAGACTATAATAGTCTAGTCTCGGAAAGCAGGAACCTATGACAAAAACAGATGAAAAGAAGTGACTAGTGAGAATTTAACTGGAATATGAAGCTGTGCACTTCCCACTCAATGCCCTGTGTTTACTACCAAACTTCCATCACCGGAGAAAAACGAAAAAGCTCCCTTCGTCGCTAAAGTTGTCATTTTTGAACATTCCGCACGTAAATTTTCACGCTATCAAAAAGGGAACAATAAGAGTTCGAATCCATTCATTTTGCCTGATGAGTAGAGATATACTGGCGATGCAGTAATTAAAAACAAGCAATCACATACCATCAACGTCGTCTTCTTCCTCCAAGGGAAAATCTAACCACGTTTCCGGATGATGCGAGATATTCATCGCGAAAGCCAACACCTCCTCAGTAATACCAACAGCGTCTACAATCTCATCCTCCGGTTCCAACGGCGGAAAATTCGAATCCTTTCCCGATACCACTTCATTACTCAACTGATCACGATGCTCCGAATGGTCCCGATCAGAGACTGATCGATCGATGCGGTCGCGAGACGGGGGCAGCGGCGGCGGCTGTGGAGGAGGAGCGAGAAAAGAGGCGACGCCCCAGAGTTGTCGAGTTAGGGTTTCTCTGAATTCTGATATGTCTTCTCTAACGCCTCGACCTGCTCGATCTTCCTCTTCCAATTCGTCGTCGTCTTCTTCTTGTTCATTTTTCGTGAGTTTGGATTGTGAGTGTTCATGGATTGGTACGGCGTTGTTTTCTTCTTCTTCTTCGTCGTCGGCGCTCTTTTCATCGCCGTCGATTCGGAGAGAGTCGGCGATGGAGCGAGCCAACCATGACATTGTTTCGATTCGATTGGATTGGATTGGATTTTAGTAGTAACTGATTGGGATCAATAATCAAGGACGTTGGGTTAAGAAATTTGAAAAGCCTGATGCGATACACCTACTGGACAATTTTATCATTTATCAATTTTTTTGGATAAAATGCACTGACCCCCCTGAGGTTTTGAACAATTTCAGGGTTTCCTGAAATTTCAAAAAATATAATCAACTCTCATGCTTTTAAAATTGTTAGATCATTAGTTGCTGTTTTTTTTTTAAAAAAAAAATTGACCGTTTTGCTCTTGCTTTACCTTCACTCTCTTAATTTTTAAAAAAAAAAAAAATAGACTATTTTTTTAATCAAAAGATTAAGGGATTTTTGTACATATTAAAAAAAAATCATTTGCACCCATTCAAAAAGATAAGTAAAAATAATAATTGATGTAAATTTAAACAAATACAATTCTTTCGTACATAAATTTTAAAAATTTTGGCACAAATTTAAAGATCTCACTTACTTTTTTGAATTAGTGTAAATAATTTTTAAACATGTGTTTGAAAATATTTTAATCTTTTGATCCAAAAAATTAACATGAATTTGCATAATAAATAAAAATTAATTATAATATATGATAAAAATAATTAATTCACGTATTAATAAAAATAGAAGTTTATTTATTTCTAAAATAAAAATTCTCGTAACTTTTTAGTATTATACCCTTACCGAGCTAGTATACAATATTTTGGAATATTTAACCTTTTAATGTTATAATTTTTTCACGACATATTTATTATTTTTACGAGTTACTTGTTTCCAGTTAAAAGTGTTAAATCTCAAAAAAAATCTTAAAAATAATTTATTAAAAAAATTATTAAAGGAATATGTGCGAAAGAGGAGTAAAAAGGTCAAATTTATGTGTAAAACTAACTGTCATTAATTAAAACTAATAACATAGGGTAATTATTTAATTGTTTCTAAAGTAGAAGAAGTGGTTGCATTTTTTAAAACCTTAAGGAAGATTTCTACAATTGTTAGAAACCTCAGGGGAGGTCAATGCATTTTACCCCTTCTTTTTGGCCTGTTCTCTTTTGGTGCTTTGCATGACTTCTGTACTATTTCTATATTATTATCTATGTATACTGTTTATTAAGTTGCACATTATTTAGCAGGATAAATTACACCGATTTCTCCTGAAGTTTCTGACAAATATAACGCTGTTCTAGAGATTTTTAAAATTACTCTTATTCCCTTTTTTAAACTATTATGTAATTATCTCTTATATCATTAAAATCAGTCAAACGTTATTAATTAAACTATTAAAACTTTAAGTTTGAGATTTTTTGACAAATCGAACCATAATATAATTCTTATCAAGTTCAAAATATTATGTTGACTTTTTAAAAAAAATTTAAAGTCGAAAATAAGATAAATTTGTCTGAAACTTTGTCCGAATTTTGACTTCAAAAAAATTCAAAAATTTAACATAAATTATTTCGAATGTGATAGGAATTACGTTATAGTTCGTTTTGTAAAATAAATCTCAAATTTAAAGTTTTAATAGCTTAACTAATAATATTTTTGACTAATTTTAACTTTACGAGAGATAAATACATAATTGTTTGAAAAGTTAAGAGAGGTTAAAGTAATTTAAAAAATGCTATCAGAAATCTCAAAGTAGGTCAGTGTAATTCACCCTATTTATTAACTACAAACAATACATAGTATATTTTTATTAAAAGAATATAAAATTATATAAAAATTTACATAAATTAATATATATTTTTATTTTTTCATTCACAAGAAAAAAAAACTTTCAACTTATTTTAATATCCAAACTTTTTCTCCTATTATAATTGTTATATTAAATGCTAAATCGTAATTCTATGAGCTGTTTCTTGTGCATCCTTGTATAGTACAAGTATCGTGCTTGGTTTTTCTTATCATATCATATTGATCCATGTGTAAGACAAATCAACAAGTCGAACAATCCAACAGATTAATTATTTAGCTTAATTTAAAGTTTAATGAGTTCAAAAGTATACTTAAGGTTGTTTTATTTATAAAATGAGTGGATCACAAATGAAATATAATCGAGTCGATCACAAATAATTTAATTTTTTTATATCTTATAGATCAAAAGATTTTAGTAGTAGCTTGTTCATATGAACGATCTAAGTGGTAGTTTATTCAAGTTTGTTTAAAATTTAATGAGTTTCAAAATAAAGGCCAGACAGAATGTGTTTGAGTAAAAAAATAATTTCATATGAGTTATAAACAAGCAAATACGAGCTTGAATGCAAAGAGTTTAGCTTGTTTATCACCCCTATCTATTTGAGCAAGGATATTGGGTAAGTTTGTTTGTAACTCATAATCTTATCCTTAGTATCTCTCAAATTCAAGAGGTTTTCTTGTGCCGGTCCCATCATCTAAGATTGTGTAACGCCCTGATTTCTCAGAACATTAATTAAAACTTTTAAATCAATTGAAGTATAAATTACGAAAATACCCTTTAAGTGGTGAACAGTGAAAATAAAATTTAATCGGAGTTAAAAGTGCAAATATATAAATGACAAAAATACCCCTTTAAAGTTTACATTCTCTTATCCAAAATAAATAAACGGAGCTACTAAGGGTATGGTAGTTAAACGTCACTGTTGTCTTCCTTGGCAAGTCCGGCTCTTCATGCTCGGGAAGAAACTCTAGCTGCTTCGGAACATCTGGTATGAAACATCAGGGATAGAGAAATTGTGAAACTAAGTAGGGAAAAATCACCAAGAAAACCAACCCACGGATATAAACGTATAGCAAGTCATAATATTCATGGAAAAAAACGTTAAAGTGTTTAAAATAAAGTCATATAGGTTTAGTATGCCATTGTTCTTTTATGTTCCTAAGAATACTCTTTTCTCTCGATATTCCGACTGTTTAGCATAGAGTACTCAGTTTATATTGACAAATTCTTACCGAGACAAGGCAAAGACCTCCTACTGTCTACTTGAGTCAATACCTACTTCACTCTAACTAAACCCGACCAAAAATATAGTTTAAATGAGTCTAGTGCCAACGATCCTTAGCGTTTCTCCTTTATCGGCTCAAGGTCACCCAAGACAAGACCGTCACTCTCTTGGGGCCTGGAGTTGTCGACACAGATGCACCCTGAAGTTACCTCCAACCGAATATACCCATCTCCTAGTTGGGGTCCTTAAACAAACGGGATGATACCCAGTGAAACTTAAACCCACATAGAACAACACTTGGCACGATGGCTAGAAACACAACATTAGGCACAACGGCCAACAACACTTGGCACAACGGCCACCAATTCTATTTATTCTATTTAACAAAACTACTTGTTCACTACATATGCCACTAATTATAATGATAACCTAACACTCTCCGCTGCCGTGTTACAATGACATTCAAACTAGTGTCCATAATCGTGAGTTCTAGGTTTTCACATAATCACCAAGTCATGCCACTTTTCAGTATCTACATTTTAACACAACAATTTATCTATGTACAACTGTTCGCATGATGCCCTCAACATTCTATCGGCACGACGACCATGTTAAATCATAATTGGCACGACGACCCAATACTACTCAACTAAACCCGAACTGCAATCTGTAATTTTTCTATTTTTCAATAGGTCGCTCGAGTGGCCCAGAGCTCGCTCGAGCAGTCTGCTTAAATTTGGGTTCTGACTTTTGGTCTTCAAAGTGATCATAACTGCCGAAATTAAGACAGGTCGCTCGAGCGGCTTATAGCTCGCTTGAATGAGCTGTCTTCTCTAGCAACTCTAATTTTCTGTTCTGTTAACAAATTGTGCTCGAGTAAATCCTAAACTGTGATTTTTTTTGTTGTAAAATTAAAATTAAACCTACGTATAGCAACCTTACAAATCATGGATCAAAAATCCTCAATCAATTAGGTAAAACAATAACTAAACAAAGATCAATTTCATGCTTTCAACTATGAACAGAAAACCCTAAACCTAACATGCTTTCAAAATCAAAATCAACAATCTAATCTATTGTAATTTGTAATCTTAAGGTTGGTAATGAAATTCTCTACCTCGATCTTGAAGTTAGCTAGCAAAACAACCTTGGATTAGGATGATTCGTGCATGGATTAAGCCTCCCAGAGTAAGTACACCCAGGAACTCAAGAACAAATCTATTTCTCTCTCAAACTCTTTGACTTTTGCCTTAAACGATTTAGCATGATGATTGCCTTCGTTTAAGTAGATATCCAACCCCATAATCATGTAATAAAATCAAATAAAAATTTCAGATAAATCCAATCCCGAACTTTCTCATCCATAAATACCATAATAGCAGCAGTTACTGAGATTCGGAATTCGAACAAGTTCGCTCGAGCGGTCTACTAAAATCAAATGCTGAATTAAAAAGAATACTTACTCTATTAGTGAAAAATTCATTTTATTAATTAAAAATTAGTTTAAAAACTTGGGTTATTATAGTTTGTGCTTGTGCAAATCCTCAACGCATAGAAGTGTAATTTTTTTTCTAAAACAATACATATACTCCTAACCCATGCTTCCACACCCAATAACTGTGGTGTGCTAATTTATGTATGGTTGGCTAATTCTGGTAGGACTCATTATTTTTTATTGGTCATTTAGTAAATAAATTAACATGTGACATTGATATGTGATAGGAGTATTATTTCAAGATTACTAAATAATATTTTGTAATCCTTAGCTTTATGTTCTCAAGCATGCATACAATATGATATGATAAGATGAATATACACTTACGTATAAAAAAGATGATTCAAAACTTTAAAATGTTATACTTCATGTTTTTTATATGAATATAGAATTACTTAAAAGTGAAAAAAAGAAGAAGTTAATTATGTTTTATCTATGTATTTCACATACATTCTATTGACAAAATCCACAGAGATGTGATTTTGTAAAATTACACATAAATTCACAGGGGTCTTACAACCATTACAGATATATTTTTTAAAGCACAAATTCACAACTTTAGCTAACACCTATATTAACAAATTCCCCAACTCCACATATCTCCTCATTCACAAATTCACGCATCCCCAACTCAAAAACTTGTAGGGAAAAATTATTTGGGGAATGCTCAAAAATTCCACAAAAATGTAGCCATTGATGAATGATATGAGAATTACAGAAAATAGACAATAACGAATAAAACAGTATGATTACAAACTGAAAGTAAAATCTTTACATGCCAAATTGAATATGATACCGAACCTAGTCATGTGGATTCACAATTCTCTGATTCGTTGGCCCATCATGGTGTTGGAAGATCACATCTGGCGTCTGTCTCCCTCGATAAAATGACTCAATCGAACGGAGGAACAACACCCTTCGTTCGTCCATTGAACTTACTACGTTTGTCTCTTTCTCACACAAAGAACACGAATATAAGATGAAATATTATTGACAAATTTTTATGATGTTGTCCTCCAAAGCGTGGAATGAACTCGACATTTATTGAGCTCCCCTATCGTTGACGGTGCTATATTTTGTCCTGACATTTCACGTCAAGTACTAAAGACGGGAGTAAGAGGTACCCAATGTACTCACCCGATGACAACACAACTGAAAAAGACTTCAGGAGATCCTGATTCACTTAGAGTATGATGGTGCTTTGAAATCCTGATATAAAGTCCTTCGTGAAAAACTTGCTTTTGAAAGGACTTTATTTTGATATTTCATTATTTTGTAGTCACAAAAATGTACTTTTATTTACTCATGAAATGGAAAAATGTTTTGAGTTTGATATTTCTTTTATTTAACGTATCTGAGGATTGGGGCATTACAACCTAACCTAGACGAACAAAAATGAAAAATTTTAGATCAGTTCAACTATAACGAGAAGTGAAGAGTTGAATTAAAATCTAACAAGTGTAGATAAGGTCAGCTTTTTGAGAGCTCGAATAAGACTTATTTACTTAGGGGCCACTTGTTAGAAAGTATAATCAACCTCTAATTAAAAATTAGAGATCAAGAAGGACTTGGATTAAGAAAGGAAGAACCTATAAAAGGAGATACACCCCTTCATGGGTGCATGCAATTTGTAATTTGCTATGACACTTTCTATATTGAGAGTTTGCAAGATTGAATACTGACTTAATCATCAAAATGTCTTTCCGATGACCAGGCGAGGAGATTTTTTTAGCGATTTCTTTTCTTATAGATTAGGTTTCAAGTGAGAGAGTATGTTTGTGTGTTCAATTGAATTTAAGAGACATATTTTAAAATAACTAGAAATT
Source organism: Arctostaphylos glauca (assembly GCA_019985065.2). Taxonomy (NCBI): domain Eukaryota; kingdom Viridiplantae; phylum Streptophyta; class Magnoliopsida; order Ericales; family Ericaceae; genus Arctostaphylos; species Arctostaphylos glauca. Next base: position 7,825,328 of record JAHSPW020000012.1, on the reverse strand, counting down.
TTACCCACTTACATGGAGAAAACAGATTATGAAATAATAACAACTTACTAGGATAAAGTTACAAACAATAGAATGGAAATACGAGCGGAGGAAATAAGGTCATAGTTATTGCTAACTTGTATTAACTCGAAGATGGAGCTACTTGTACCATACACGATATTAACTGGTACCAAAAGTCTGTTGATTTAGTCAATTCTCGAAAGTAAAGAGCAAACAGAACCACAAGGGGTTGGTTTGATGGTCAAAACTTGAGACTTAAAAGTATGCTTCCTCTTAAGTTTCAAATTTAAAACCTCTTAGGTACTATCAACTTTTACGAAATCAATCCATACAGGACAAAAACCCCGATTGGGGGGCCCTGCAAGTACATTATATTCATGTTTTTGCAGTTGATCGAAAATATCTGTACAAATTATTTATTTTCTAGTATTATTTATGGGCAAAATTCGATAACACATTTCATAAGTTACAAAAATAATAATTTAATGTTCAAACATTGAGACTCTGCATCCGTCCTGATGCCTAAATAATGTGGAAGGAGATAATAGTTGTGTTTGGGTCACAAAAACATAAAGCATGCTATAAGTTTAAGTCCTTGCCTTCCCAGCCCACATTGACAATAATGGCCTCAAAGCCACAGAATTGATAGAACAAATTTCTCCAATTATTTCATCAAGTGCAGCATCATCTTTCAGTATATCAGTATGAGAAACCCCAGGAACTCTTATAAACTTCAGGCTTTGATTTTTCTCCTCTGCCCATTCCGCTTCAATCGCTACCAAGCTCACCATGTTCACCGTCCCGTCTCCATCTCCATACACCACCTCCGGTTGCTGATCAAAACCACTCTTTCCATAAAATAAAGTCTCCAGTGTTTCAACACCGGTGCCTATTACACAAGTAATAGGCACTTCAGGTGCTTTCAACCGGTCAACTAGAGGTAGAATCCGAGAATTATAACGATTTACGCCTTCTGAAAACCCTATGTCGTTTAAAAAGCGCGATATGTCTTGTCCTGTGTATGTTGTGTTTGGTGTAATCACAAGGGGTTTTCTTCCACCAAAAACTCTAGGATTAGGCATTAGCCACAAGTTGCTTTCAGAACTCCTCTGTTCTTCTCTGACTAACAAAGGATTGACGAGGGGCACTCCAAGCGAATTCCCTGACGCAAATGTGAGCATCTCATCCACCGTGCCACCCCATGGCGCGGCCAGGGCAACAAAGTGTTTGATGTATTTTTGGCGCCATGTGGGCAAGTTTCGGTTGAGAAGTTGGAGGACAAAGAGGCCTCCCAAGCTATGGGAAACAAGTATAACTGGCTTGCCTCCATTTGAAGTGCTGGCTTCTTCTACTAGTCCCTTTAGGTCTTGAAGGAACTTTGAACCAACTTGGCTTGGGTGTCCTTCTGCTGCTAAACCATAGCGAAAATCATACGGTGCTCCAAATAGGGTTTCACCGTCGACATAGCCAATATTTTGCAAGGATTGCACTAGGGATGCCATGTATTCTGTAATCTTCCTGGTTGTAAAATTGAAGTGACAAGAACAAATTAAAGTGAGAAATATTCGTTCGGGCTTGGTAAATAAATGTTAATGTATATGAATATCAGCAGTACCAATAGCCTCATGAGTAATGTTACAAATAAGAGTGTAGTTTGCTATCGAATAATATTGTGCACACATCTTCACTGCGCGTAACATGTTATTACTGATTTGCTGGTAAATATTACTTGGTAGACTCAGGATGTCTCAATAAGGAGGGGTACATGGCTCCTTACAAAGGGTATAAATACCACCAGTCAGAATTTTGGCGAGAAACACGCCAACTGTCAGACAAGATGGAGTTCTTCAACAGAGCCCATTCGTCCTTGCAGAGTTGCATTGACAGGACTTTCAGGGTGTGGAAGGGCTGGTTTGAGATGCTAAAAAAGATATAGCGGTACAAGATGAAGACAAATTGCTTTGGTACTTGCGTCCATGGTAGTTCACAATTACATTTGACGGTACAACAGGAATGAAGAAATGTTTGCGCCGGCATCTTCAGCCCAAGTGTACGTATTCGAGGATCTATCAAACAGTGACCCTTCGCTCGGTAATTTGGTGGACCAATTGCACGTGGAACAGGATGACGACCATGACTTTTCCATGAACGACCGGAGGGAGGACACCCGAATTAAGCTTGCCAGAGCTCATCTTCGCCAAACCCGATCCCGTCCCTGATCTTGACTACGCGACTTTGTGTGTAACATGTTGGGAACAGTACTACACCCATTGTGACCTGGGTAAACTATTGGGCTTTTTTTTTTGGTTCTTTTTAATTCCGCAAACAACCAAAACAGAATGAGAGGTTGGCAAGGAAGGACAATTAGGTCAATAAAACTACCTCACCCCTAATGATTGTAGTACTCCATTAATAAGGTCAACAATCCAAAAATTTAGTCCAAAGAACCCAACTTTATTTTTTATTCCACAACACTAAAATGATTCAATAATTCAATAATACTATCCTTTTTATGTCTTAAGTTTCCATCCATGTCAGGATAACTGCCGTTTTAGGCCTAAAAAAATGGCCAACAAATTTTGAACTTGTGACCAATGTTTTGAATACCGGTTTGGATTGAGTACCGGTTTTCTTATTGGTATGGTACGTACCGGTACCGGTCATATATCGGGTACCGTATCAAACTTACCACAACTATCAATATATATAAACCATAAAGAGAAAACTAAAAAAAATTAATTTTTTTGCAACTCTTTAAAAGAAATAAAAATAATAAATCCAATACCGGCTGGTACCACCCGATATAGCAAGTACGGCCGGTATTGAGAACGGTACAGTATACAGTATCAGAGGTACTTAGTACCGTATTTGTGTCAAAACGGTAGTCGATACGGTACGGTATTTATAACTATGCTTGTGACCTCCACTACAAGGCAACCATCTCTTACCACTAAACCAACAACTAATTTATGTATAATTGTATATATAAAATATTTATTATTACTGTAAGGGGGTTGATTTTGATAATCAGGATGGAAAGCTAAGAATTCACTATCCAGCCGAAACAATGCTCTTCTCAATATGTGGACCTGTGATCTGCAAAAAAATAATCTGTCAAAGAGCCCTCTGCCGCTGTGGCAGGAGGACACTCCGATGATTAAGTCAGGCAAAATCTCACAGGGAAATGATAACGCAAGCTAATATTCTCTATTAGCAGGCGAAACTCTAGGTTATTCAGGCGTACCTCTTTTTCTTCATCTGGAGCTGTATTTATAGACTTCACCTTATGCCCTAATTCTCTTAGGGCTTTCTTGGGCCCCAATTCTGTTAGGGCTCTCTTGGGCCCCAATTCTGTTAGGGCCCTTTTGGAGCGAAGTGTCCTCTGATTGGCCGTGGATTTCACGTCCATAACTGATTGATTCTGTCATATCCTTTTCGGAAAAACGGTTACTGGTCGCCTTTCTCGGGCTGCCCGTAATCCGGACCGACCTTGTCAGTTCGGCAAGTCATGGATCCGCCTTTCTCAGGTCGGCATTGCCCAATGCATGGTTCTATTACCCAGATTTTCGTATGGTCGGCACTCCTCGTGTCGGCCATTATGTCACGTGATCGGCATGTGCCTCTGGATGTGTTATTCGGTCTCGGCCGAACTTCAAACTTACTCGGGGGGTCTAAATGTATTTTCTCAATTACATTTTACCCTCGTCAATTACCAAGGATTTGGGGCCCTATTTTTGGACGGGGCTTTAAATAGTGGCCTGTGTTTAGGGCCGGCCCTGCGAACCGGGGTATTGGAACAAAAATTGATAGTACCCAACGGCCAAGATGCGAAGCCCGTCAGAGAAGGTGTGTGGGTAACGTATGGGTCGGGTCAAGTCGGGTCAAGATGCCTGGCCCAACCGAGTACCTGAACCGGGAGATCTACTTGACGGTTCGGAAAAGACTAGGTCTAGGACTGATGTCCATGGAACCCGTTATCTCCGAAGAAGTCACTATGGCACACACTCGACACGAGCCTAGCTAGGGGCTTAAGTTTGGACTAACAATAAAAGCAGCAGTAAACAAACCTACGCCTGAACTAAGTCCTTCGACACTAGTGTACTTTGCTCTCTTCTCTTTTGACTTAAGTATCAAAGAACATTCCAACTGATATTGGCAGATGGCACTAAACTGTTTTTACCTGTACCAACCTCATCGAGAAAGAAGGATTTCAAGCAACCAGTTCGATAAAATTCGAAGATTGACCGTAAGCTAAGCCCACACCCGAGAATCATCACATTTAGCTCAGAAATCAGAATGTGACACTAAATAAAATTTTAATTGATTCCGTGATGCTAAAACAGTCGTCAATGGAAATTGCAAGATCATTATTAGAGTAATGCCAGATTATTTTTGCACCATTCATTTGAGAAACGATCTTGTCCTACATGTGACCCTTATAAATCATGTGAAGGGAAATAAAATCTATCATAGTCTCACTTAACAATCGGAGCCTTTAAGTTGATTTCGAGACATAAATCATCAATAAAACATTAGCTTGGGCAAACATTGATCGAATCATATCTGGTTTTAGAGTAATGAATAATCGAACTATGAGCATGTTGTTTTGACAATCACTCTCACGCAGTATTATCAATAGTATTAAAACTGAAAACAGTGCTCATAAACTCATAAAATTAAAGGCAAGGCACAGGGACAGAGGAGCGTACTTGAGATTAGGATTAAGGTAGAGAAGGGACTTGGTGGAACCGAAGTCACGAACCCTAGTCTCAACCCCAGGGGCATTCCGGTAGTCATCCGCATCGGCATCGTAGTAAAGCGTCATCCGTTGAGCGAAACACTGTGTGTAAGGGGCTAAGAGGACGGTGAGGTCGAACCACAGCCTGAACCACCCCTCCTTATCCTTCCAAGCTGGGTGGCGCCGGCTGCAGAACAGGCTCGACGGCTTGTACTCCGCCGTTAGCCGAGCTTCTAGCTGGTTCCCGCCGTTCCCTGGTACAAGGATCACGGGGTGTAGGTTGCTGCCTCCAGTGATTGCCTGACATGTGTACAGAATCATACCTACTGAGAATATTGCCAATTTGATGTCCAGTCCCTCCATTTCAATTCACCGCCCCTTGTCTGTTGCCACATTACTCTAGATAGAGGAGAGAGAGAGAGAGAGAGAGAGAGAGAAATTTTATAGCTTCTGAGTAGTCCATAAAATCAGTGTGTGGTGAAGAATTCGATACGTCACCCCATTTGAAACTTTCTTCATACTAGGGTGATGTACATTCGATTAATGCAGTTTTTTATAACGTGTAATATAGATAAAATAATATAGTTTATTTATTTTATTTTTTGAATTGTAATGTTTTGATTTATTATACAAATTATTATCAAAATATATATATATTAAAATGATATAATTTTAAATACAAAATAAATAAAATTATGTTATTTTATTCACACTATTTTTTGGCCCCCTCTCCCAAAAGGCGACAAAATAGGGAAGGGGCTACTCAAAGACCAAAAAAACTCTGCCTCTCTCTCTTGCAGTAATTTTCATTTTAAATGTTACGCTGGTGTCAAAATAAGTTTCATATTATTCACGTTTTTGTTTTGGAAAAATATTCAAAAATTATGATTGACTAAAAATAATATTTAGATATCAACAATGACTTGGTTACTAAAAAACATTTTTTTTGTTTTTTAAGTACTTTGTGGTACTTAAAGTTTTAAGGGGGCGAATATTTAAGTGTATTTTTTAAAAATATTTAAGTATTATGTGGTATTTAATTTTTTTTATTTTTCACCCTTTTTTCATTTGCACATAAGGGCGAAAAATATAAATATCCTGTGATATTAAAAATATAAGTGTTCAGTGAATATTAACATCAAATCCATGAATACAAGGCCATTTTAGTTCCTTTTTTTGTAAAACTATATACATGTAGGTACTTATTCAGTTAAATATACACTCTCATATCTTTATGACTTGATTTTTTTTTTCAATACGAGTTTTACACTTCAATAATGCATAAATATGATCTTGTCAAAATTCATTCAAAAATATTCACATTTATCACATGTCATAATGCGGCGAAGATTAGAGAAAAAAGTGACCGACACTGCTTAATCGAATCCCTTTCGATTATGCTTTCTGAATTTTATTCTTAAAAAAATACTAAAAATTTATTTCGAAATTATTTGTGAATTGAACTCGGAATATTTTGATAAAGATTGTTGAATTAAAGTAAGGTATTTGTTGATTTATTTTATTGTTAATTTTTTTTTGTTGATTTATAAAACAAAGTTAAAAATCTCTTAAATCATTAAAAAAATATTCACATTCATCACATATCCTAACGTAGCCAACTTTAGAAGGAAAAAAGTGACCAAAAATGCTAATTCGAACCCCTTTCGGTCGTACTTTTCTAATTTTATTCTTAAAAAAACTAAAAAATTACTATTGAGTTAAACAATTATTTCAGGATTAATCGTGAGCTCGGAATATTTCGATAAATGATTATTAATTCTTTTTCTTTTCAAAAATTATTTTCCCTTAGAAAATGGAAGGAGTTATTTTAAAATTTTTTTTTTTTTGGTGTATTTACAACAGAGAGTCTAAAAATAACGTTATTTTTATTATTTTCAAACTCTCTATATTACATTATTTAAATTTTATTTTTTTTAAATCAATGTGAAATAGTGAAAGAAAGAGAGTGACATTTTTTTTAATTTGGAAGGGGAAGGGGAGTGGTATTTTTTGGAGGCAAAGGAAAGAGAATGGATGGGGAGTGACAGTTTTGCAATTTTAAAAAAGGAATTAGGTATTTATTCAGGAAGGATGTGACTTTTGTCTGGAAGGAGGGGTGAATAGCAATTTTCTTTAATTTTTCTGTGTGTGTCGGACCAATCAATTTGGTGAAAAATTATTTAGAACCGATCCTAACCAGAGAAAATAGAAACCGATCAATTTGGTACGTAGACATACTAAAGATTGAAAATTCTTATCATTTTTTTTTATCGATTTTTATTTCATCTGTATTAACTTTCTTTAGTGTAACTTTTGAGCATTATTTTTTTATGAGTGAAAGGAAGATGAAATATATGTTTAGGTTAGTGTTGTTTGAAGAATAGTGTGTAATTGGACCGGACGATCATTTTTATCAAATAACTCTAACTGAGTACCTGCCACGTTATATAGCATCTAAGTGTAGGGATGCCAATGGGGCCGATAGTGTTGTTCTCGCCTTCGATCTCCAAATCCATATCCGAACTCCACTTTCTCCCTGATCCCCGAACGGGGACTAGTTTCGCCCTCCACCCCGTCCCGAACGGGGGAACGGATATCTCCGAATGGGGATAGGATATCCAAAAATTAAAAAAAAACTAATATTTCTAATTTTAAAAAAAATTAAATTAGAAACTATGAATATATGACTTTAAAAAATTTTGAAACTATAAAAAAACAAAAACAAATCAAATAATATTAGATGCAAGAGTTTTAAACAATAGTTAACATAATTATAAACAATAACCATTATAGCTAACAAACACAAAAAAATGCAAGAGTTCATAAAATAAAACAGGGGCTATGAGTAATCAAGAGGAATAAATAGCAAGTTATAGCCCAGCTAGTGACTATATATGTGAAAAATTATCCTCACAAAATTACAACAGCAACAAAGAAAATTATACCGTATTGCATCAAGAGAAATCAAGAACCATCATCTACATTGCAAAAAAAATGACAAAAAAATACTATTAATATAGTTTTGCCTCAATATATTACAATATAGGACATACTTTTATCAACACAAAAGTAAAAAACCTAAAATTGACAAATTCTAAGTCCGTAATCTATTTTTAAATAAGAGTTTATGGAACAGAGCAGGGATGGAGGCGGGGATCGGGGCGAAGATACGCGGACCCGCATCCTACCCGTTCCCCAAATTTTTTAAAAATATATTCCCCGAATCCGATCCAATCTCCGAAAAAATTCTTGAATCTCCGATTCGTTCGGAGCGGGGCGGATCAGATCAGACGAGATTGTCAGTCCTATCTAAGTGTGCTTTTTTGGAATTGAGGACCTGTTGTGTATTGCGCACAGTAGGGCCTCCTGTTCTGCCTTTTTTATTTTCTTTTCATTTCGTATTTGTTAAATTAAGTTGGAAGATTTGAGCTATCAATCAGGCTAGCAGGAAATTTTGAGAAAAAATTGCGAAGGTTAACAAAACGAGGAAATTTTTAGCATTAGAACATCAAATGAATGCTATGTAAAGTAAAAAAATGGGTAAACTATGGGGGTTGTTGGCAGGGCCGGCCCTATGGGGAAGTCCACGAGGCTCCCGCCTAGAGCTTTTCAAATTAGCCCAAAAGCAGGACCCCGCTATTTTTGGTTAGTAGAAAAAAAGCCTTAATTTTTAACCCTTTACGAAGTAGGGCCTCATTTATTTAAAGGCCCAATGATTAGATTTAAAAAAAGACACTTTCAAGTTTCAACAACTAAAAATAACGGAAAGGGAAGGTTTAAAACAGAACAGAACGAGGAGATAAAAAAGTGTTCGTTCATGGGACAAGGAATTGAAGAAGGAAGGAGAATAAGGTCTTCCATTCGAACCATTTGTCAAGAGTTACTTATTGAGATTTTTGATTTTCATTCGATTATCCAAAAATCCTGTTACACTTTTGTGTTCTTCTGCGATTCGAATCATTCAGCAGCAATCAGAAATTGAGTTTCCTGATTTCATTTGTTAACTTAGGGCCGGCCTTATCCAAACTAGTAAGTACTCTGTTCTACTCTGAATCCATTTGGCCTAAAAAAATTCGGATTGTTTTTGTCTCTATTTAATTTCTTTTTTGTATTTATTATTTTGGCCTCAATGTTTTGTGAATTATTGATTTGTCTTGATGAAAGAAATTTAAAAAGTATAAAATTATGTCCAAAATTCAAAAAAAGTCACTAAAAAGGCAAATAAACTCAAAAAGATCTCCGTTTTAAAATTACTTGTCTTTTCTGAATTTTTTTCAAATTTGATTAATTATTTATAACTCTTCTCTGTTTCTCTCTATAACATACATATTGCCCACCTGAAAAGCAAAATGTGATGAACACCTCGTTTGGATTAATGAAAAAAAAGGTTCGGGTCAAGACCACCTAAAAAACTCATGGATAGTATATAGTACTATAAGTATAGGACCTAATGCAATGATTAGATTCCAATTAATGAAAAAAAATGTAAGGCCGCATATTTGTAATTCACCTGAGCCCCAAAAAGTTCGGGATTGGCCCTTGGAATTGGAGATCCTATTTTAGATTATAAATTATGAATTTTTAAAATTATAATAAGAATTTGTAAAAACATTTCGATGATAATACCATAAGTGAGTGATTTTTTTATAACCTCAATAATGAACATGAATGATTTTTTCTTCTTTTTTGTCACTTGTGATCTGCAAGATAAAAAATCGTCAAAGAATCCTTCGTCAATGTAGTGGGAAAGAACTTCTGATTAAGTCAAAACAACGATCGCACAAGTCTCTTAAAACAATGAATGCAATAGCAATTTGCTATGTGTTTGTAAGTGCTTTTCACCATGGGGGTGCACATTTATTTATAGACTTTATGACGTAATTAATCTTAATTCTCTTAGATCTTTAATTCCTCATTAGAAACTGAAGAGGTCATAAACGGACTTGAGACCGACCGGAGTAGCCAACCAAGACCGATCAGGGGATCCTTCGTTTGCTCAGCTCGTGAGGCCATCTGGCTCAGACAGAGCAACAACTCGAGGATCACTCTTGCACAATATCTTCTCGATCCCTCTAATGGGGCCCCATATCCAATAACATTCCTCGGATGACACGAGAAGAATCAGCGCAGAGCTTATGACCGCTGGAATCACGGCCCATAAATCACTCCCAACCCACCCTCACCTTGGTATTAATAGACACACGAAAGGAAGAAAAAGAATGCATTCATTTTACTTCCTAAATTGATTGAGAGCCTTTAGATACTAATATTGATTCTAACAAGATCATTGGAGGGTCCACGACCAGCCAATCACCCGTTGGCCATCGAACATGTGTGCATGAGTAGCTTGGGAGATCCAATTAGCGATTGTCGCCAGTTGTCGGCATTATCAGTTTGGCGCCGTCTATAGAAACTATAATTCTCTTCAAGTATAAATTCAACTAAGCAATCAGGGACAATGGTTAACACGAGATTGTTAGTCGGCAGTGGTCGAGGGGGAAACTCCTCACGTAATGGTGGCAAAGGGGATCTCCCCTCGCAGGGAGCAAACCCTCTGGAAACTAAGTGCAAAATCTCACCCAAATGATCGCGGCCTTAATGGAACAAAACCAGGCCCTAGTGCAGCAGCTCTGAGCTGGAGGACCACCACCGGTCAACTCTGTAGGCATCCCTGACAGAGGCCCCTAGGCGTTAGCGGCAAAGGAGAGACAACCGGAAAAAGAGGTCAATAGCCATCCCATGAATAGAGGGGAGAACCTCCCAACCCAAGGCGCAACCCGTTGCCCTGGTAGCGGAGATGAAGGAATTGCGAGAAAAATTGGAAGACAGGGCTCCAACCAGGCTAGGGGGACAGGTGCCACACCGGACGCTATCATTCATAGCCAAAGTTTAAGTAGCCCCAGATAGAGCAGTTTAATGGTTTTGGCGACCTCTTGAACCATATAAAGATGTACAAGGCCTTCATGGTTCAGCATGCGGTGCTTGATGAAGTCATGTATCGGGCCTTTCCTACTACACTGACAGGACCAGCACGAACCTAGTTTGGAATACTAAAGACCAGCCCAGTCTAGTCATTTGAACGACTGAGCCACTAGTTTCTTAATCACTTCTATAGTAGACAACCGTCTCACCAATCAGCCACCTACTTACTGAAGGTGAAGCAACTCCGGGATGAATCGCTGTGAAATTTTCTTAAGCGCTTCAACGATGAAACTCTCCATGTCAACGAGGTCGACGACAAGATCACACTCACTACTTTCTTGGGTGGCCTTTAACCCACCCAATTCTTCCATCTGTCTGAGAGACCCCCAGCCAGCATGGTTGAGCTGATGAATCGGGCTCAGCAACACATGAATGCTAAAGATGCAATGATAGCACGATAGGGAAAAGCAAAAGAAACTGCCAAAAGGCGTCCTAAATCAAAGGACGCAAGGCAACCCGTTTGAAGAGAACAACCAAGGGGTACCTAGGGAATCCAAGAAGAAAGGAAACGAGACCATGAGAGGTTCGAAAGAATCAGCCCATTGACGCCCGTGCTGGGGTAGGTCTTGTATTATATAGCCAACGAGCTGGAAGTGAAATAACCGAAAAAGCTCAAAACTAACCCTGCGACCAAGGACCCCAGAAAATACTACTGTTTTCACCGGGATCATGGGCATGACACCTCAGAATATTCTGAACTGAAGTGCCAAATGGAGGAGTTGGTCTAGAGTGGGAAGCTGAATCGGTTTGTCGCTGATTAATAGAATAGGGGCGAGCAACGCCAAGGAGGGCCAAAGAGCGTTGAGAGCTCAAACCCATTCAACCCAATGCAGAAATCAGAATGATCTCCGGGGGGTTTGCCGACAGAGGAAGTCAAGCTTCGCTCAGAAAGCTCATGCAAAGAGGTTGAGGACAGAAAGGGGGATGGAGGTCCAAGGACAATGCCAGAGGAGTCCAACAGCCTCATGACGACCCCCTGGTTATCACTACTGTAGCGGGGAACTACCTCACCAGTAGGGTATTGGCGACAATGGGAGCTTAGATGACATCCTCTTTGGGGTAGCCTTCCAAAAAATAGAGATCAAGGACATCAAGCTACATTCTCAGCTAGGCTCGGGGTAACCAGTAGATCAAACTCGCATTCTCAGCTAAGCTCGGGGTCTAATGGACGTGCCGCTCCCTTTCGCACACATCTGGTGACTCTTTGTTCAAGTTTCACTAGATGGTGTAGATCTGAGCGCGACATGAACCACAGAGGCCATGCCCAAGCACAGGCGCAACCCAATTATCCTACCAAAGAGTGGTTCACTTCACGCGTTTGTCTCAAACTTAGCCCTCCTCCTAGGGTCCTTCTATGGTAGCCAATCTTGCCGTTTACTCTTATGTACCTGACTGGACGTTAGATTCAGAAGTTGCATTATTACTTGGCATGACCAACTTCTAATAACATTTCAATGAATTTGAATGGGAAAAAATATTTTTTACAGTATTTCACATGAGATTTGCATGTATCATTTACGTTTAGTCAAGCATTTTGGACAATTCTGGGTTGATTGGGGCCTAACCATAGAGGATGTCTATATATGTTTTTGGAGGAATCAGGTCGATCGTAGTTCGAGGTTACAGTTCGCTTAGGTGTTACCACTCTTCTTTTGATGCTATGAATTTTGCCTTGTATTGCTCTTGTGAGTTTTTGATCTAATGAGCGCATTCATTCAAGGTCTTCTATATTGCTTGGGATGCCTTTTGTAGGTTTTTGTTCTCAACAGGTATTTTGCTCTAATTTTTGCGTAAGTTGTTCACCCTTGTATTTTTTGACCCAGTGAGGTACTTTTAGATATAGTATCTCTTGAGTTGGTCTAAATTGATCAAGGTAGAAAATTTATATCTGTCTAAGTCCATAACACATACTGTTCCTCCTAGTAAGATAGTCTTGATGATGTAGGGTCCATTCCAACTAGGTCTGGATGTTCCTTGCAGATCTTGAATGGGTGGTATGATTTCTTCGAGTACCATGTCTCTTTCGATCAAATTTCGGGACTTAACCTTCTTGTTAAATGCTCGTGACATTCTGCATTAATAAAATCATCTTGAACATGGTACAAGGCCTTTAGTCTCCTTTCATTGAATAGCATCAATTCTTCGAATTTTTCACTAATTCATTCTACCTCAAATACTCCGCATTTTGCAATGACCCTCAAAGATGGTATTTCCAGCTCCTGGGAGCATGATCTCCATTCCCTAAACTAGTAAGTAAATTGATGTTTCATATCCCCATAAAGATAAAGGTAACTGCTCAGACCAATTTATGGTGGATTCAAATGTCTTCTCTAGAATTCTCTTGACATTCTTGTTAGCTACTCTACTGCCCAATTGATCTGAGGTTGGTAGATGATGATTTGTGTGCTTGGATCCCGAATTCTTTTAACAATTATAGGACCACCCATTTCAAGTGTACTTCGTTGTTTGATATTAGCTTGTAGGGTATTCCATACTGCTAATCGATGTCGTTGAACGGCAAGTTGAACTTGGGCACTTGGCCATTGCTCGCCATTACTCCTTTTTCCTCCATCTGTTTTATGATACCTTCTAATTTTTCACAAGGGTCCTTGATCTTCGCTCCCTAGTTTGCCAAATCCTCCGTGAGAGTAGGTCTCCTTGACCTTTGGCAATTTTCTTCTCTCCTCCTTTCTGTGTGGCTGTTTACTTCTTCCTCCTACTCCACATCCTCCTCATGGACCATAAGTTCCTCATTGGGTTCTACCACTGGCTGATCAATAGCCGGTGGTGGTAAGAGTCGTGGTTGCAACTATTGGACCAAAGTTTCGTTTCCTTTCACCACCATAGTCACTAGTTGTTTGGTCTGCACTTGGACCTCTAGGGGATTGGGGTTTTGGAAAGCTTCCTCCTCTCGGTGTCCTCGTTGGGTAACTGATAGTCATGATCGCGTCTAATGAACTCAATTGAAGTTGTTTCTTTGTGAGAGCAGTTTTAAAATCGTTCTTACAGATGACGCCAAACTGATGATGTCGAAAACTAGACGGTTGCCTTCGTACTCCAACATTGGTTCCTGTACTTAGGTATTAAGACAAAATGGTGATTTTTTTGGCAAAAGACCCTCTGACGATCAAGTCGTTGATCAAATAGAGAGAGAACATGCTTGAAAGTATGAGTTATATGATGTGAAAACGTACTTGATCATGTGACCCCCTTAAATAGAGTGGAGGATGGATGGATTCTAGGTGGGTTTGTGACTGCCAACCACGCCCGTCTTTCCATATAGGGAGAAGCGGGTCATTAAATGAGTGCTCTATCTCTAAAGTTCTTAGTGGTTAGAGGTGCTGTTTGTGGGATTTTATCTAATGGTTCCATAATTGGTTCCTTTTTGCTAAGCATGATGAACTTTAGTTGATCAATCGGGTGTTTGTAGGTAATACTGTGTCGTGTATTAAATAGTTGAGCAGTCATTCGTCTTAGCATGCTATCGTTGAGTGATTGCGTAGTAGGCGATTAGTAGAAGTAACCGGGTGTTGAACGGTTGATTGCCGAGCTGAGCAAATCAGGGCTCAGCAATTGGTGTTTAGTAAACTTTTTTTTATTTAAATTATGGTTAATCATTTGTCGTGACCGAAATTGAAAAGAATTCAAAAAGGAGAAACATAAAGACGGTAAAATTGCATTTTTTGAACGTTTTTGTCACAAAAATTTTGTTTTTTCTTTGACCATAATTTTTATTTTAAAATTATATTTAGCGAGATGAATGATTAAAATAACAAAAATAATACCAAATTAACAAGATTAATACTAATTTAACAAAAACTAGCGGTCGGGCACACGCAATGCATGTGCAATTAAGAATTTGATTAATATATCTGATAGTGGGAGGAGTTACGTAGAATAAATAGCAGAATATATTATTTTATTTTTGCCCTTATAGTTATTGAGTGGTTCAATATTATTTCAAAATAATTAGTAATGTATTTTGAGGACAATTGAAAACTTAAAAAAATCTACACAATGACAATGAATGATACACCAAATTGGATTAAGAAGAAAACAATGAAATAAGTGGCAGTGAAATAGTTGCCAAACTGGCCCTACTTACACGGCAGTTGTTGTATCAAGTATCAAGTATCAACTGAAACGATGGGTTCCTACCTGCCCACTGATTTAGAAAGACAGCCCATCTTTTCGTTACAAAGATGTCCAAATTTCTTACCTTGTACATTTGTGTGGACTAAACCCTAGAAACAACTATTTTATTATTCACATTGTTTTTGACACTGAAAACAAATTAAACTCGTGCCTTTGATTTTAAGATTTCATCATTGACGCCTGCAGTAATTAAATGAACTTAACCCACTAATAGAAAAAGTTAAAATAGATTATAAAGTATACGAGTTGATAAGAGGTGGAATTCTCTGCAATTCTCAAAAGGAACTGAATCCTACATTTTAAAATAAATTCAAAAAGAGTCGTAAAACTCCTAACGATACGATAGCCCATTATATGTACCGGGAGGATCCATTTGATAACAAATGGTCGGCAGGCAGTTGCTCTCTTGAATCTTCGGCCACGCTTTAAGAAATGGGTGAGCCTGTTGATGACATCGTTTTGACATAAAAACGAAGATTCTGAATTTGCCTAAAACAATATTTTGTATATTATTTTGACGTATAACATGCCTTGTTGTGCATAGTAAAACCCCTTAAGTCCCATGCTTTAAGCGTGATAATAATAAATTGATCCATGATGTCTTGCAGTCTTAAAATATTGGGTGCAAATTCACCCACTTGAAAATTGGATGAGAATTAGGTACCCACTATTTTAGTAGTTTGATGGTAACTGGTAGAATAATTTTACATTAATCATGGTTACGTGTGAAAATACAAACTAAAGGTCAAATCAAAATCTTACCCATTTATTTTGTAAATAGTTATTCAATTATTTTATAATTTTGAACAACTTTCAGATAAAGAACTAGATGTGCAAACGAGCAAAACGTCAAAACCCAACCAGGCATTATGGTGTTCGACCTTGGCTCATATAGAATTCAATAAATTCGAGCTCAAATGTTGGAGTTAGAACTTAAGTTCGATTAGTACGTATCTGATAATTTGAGTTCAATTTGAGGTTTTTTATAAGCAAATCGAGTCCATACGTACAAGTTAAGCTTCACCCACTTTTTAGGTGAGCGAATAAAATTAGGCTTGTGCAAAATATACTTTTTTTGTTGTGGATTTTATTTTGTCCATCTAGGATTATTTGTTTATAACTAGTTTATTTGCATATTTTATTTATTATTGTGAGTGATGATAATCTCATCTTATTTGTTCATTTATTGATCAACAAACCCTAGTATTAATAGTCCATTTTGCATGGTGCCTAACCCACATCTAGTATTTGAAGGCTAATAAGCTCTATCTCTTAGACAACTTAAATCATGAACCTAAATTTAGGGGTCAAAATTACGAATATAACACTTTTAACACGAACTCAAATTTGTCATGAGATTAGAGGGTTTAGGTCGATTACTTTTTTACATGAACTTGACACAGCCCAAGAACAAACAATTTAAGTAAGACGAATACAAGTTGGACTCATGTAACTCGAGACAGATACGAATTATTGTTTAGTTTTTCGTATCGACTCTAAATTTGAATTTTATACAAATTAATTTGAATGTGACATAAATCCAACCTCAATCCAATGCCAATTAATTATCTATTAACTATTTGCTCTAAATATACAGTGTTATAAAATTATAAACGTCGATGTTTCTTACTATAAATTCGTTTGTTTAATTTTGTTTTATTGGTTTAATCTATTGAAAATTCGCTTTATTTCGTTATTGGATTAAAAAGAGCTATTCATGTGCAATATTATTATGTATATAATTTTTGTATATAATTTTGAATTGTTTTTACTAAATGTATTAATTGTGTTGGTTTGAACACAATATAATTTGGAACAGGTCAGGCCAATGTCAACGTATTAATGTCATTTCATAAGTACAAACGTGAAAACTTCATTGAGAGTTGGCGAGATTAATGGAATGTATTTGCCTAGTCATTTAAAGAGTCTCAGAGCAATGAATCTAAGTCGTGATTGACCGTTATTGCTAACAAGTTAGTATATTTATGTTAACTCGAACATAACATGATTTTGATCGAATCAAATAACATCAGTATATTATGAGATGTTTAAATATCAACAAATATTTTGATAAGAATCTAACACAAAACCTAAAATAACAAGAGATATGATAAGATCCACACGACTATCTAAGGTTGGGCACATATGGTTTGAAATTAGGCCATGAGATTGAGTCAGCAATCTGATAAGATTGACCAGATTCAATATGTTATGTTAAAAAAAGAAGGGGTTAATTACACTTTGTGTCCTCTAACTATGACTCTTTTTCATATTATTCCTTTTATTTGTTTAGCTATAATTTATCCTCTTTTAACTATAGAAAGATGACAAAGTATCAATATTCCGTTAGTTTTTTAATCCAATATTTAACGGTAAATGTCATGTAATATACATATGTGCTCTTAAAAATACTTATTATGACTAAAATAACTTTTATACACATACATATATTATATAACATATATTCTATATAATATATGTATAGATACACGTGCGCATATATGTATGTATATATATGTGTGTATCTATGTAATATACATACGCGCGCGCGCACACACACATACACATGGACCACACTAGATATCAATGGGTTTTTAATTCTTGATGAACAGTTTTTGTTTTTGTTTTTGGTAAAATAACTTTTGTAATTTGTGAGCTAAAAAACTGGATCTAAAGCAACCAATTATGAATTAAGGATATGCTTTTACCGTTAATTGAAAATTGGGCTCTCAAAAAGTATAAAGTTAATTTTTTTTTTAAATTATCATTTTCTTCAAGCTTATTCATTTGGCTAGACGTAAGAAATCAAAATAAAAAATACTAATTAAATCTTAAAAGTTTTGTAAGATAAAATAACGCAAACAGTACTAAAATTGGTAAAAGTTATTTTTAATTCTTAGTGAGTCTTAAAATTTTGTAGTCATTATTTATAAGAATTCTTCCATTAAATTATATTTAAAATTTTTAAAAAATAATTAACATGTAAAAAATGTAAATTAATAAAATAAAGATTAATATTAACTATTTTATTCCATATATCATTTATTATGTATAAATTGTATGTGTGTGTAAATAGTATTTCAGTCATAATGAGTATTTATAAGAGCACATATACACAACACATGATATTTATTGTTAAATATTAGATAAAAAAATTAACGAAAGAGTATTATGCTATTTTTCTATAGTTGGAAGGGATAAATTGTAATAAAAAATAAAATAAAATTAATAACATAAAAAAGAGTCATTGGAGGGGGTAAAGTGCAGTTAACTCAAAAAAGTCCTCCACGCCCTCTCTCTCCTCATTTCTCATCTCTCTATTCTTCTAAAACGGCGGGCTTTGAAATGGTCCACACGCACCATGTTCAAATCTTTACGCCCGTGACACTTTTCCCTCTTCAGTCCACTCTACAAAACCCTCACCCTATAAGCACCATTTCCATTCCTAACCAAACCAACAACCCCCCCACTCTCTCTCTCTCTCTCTCTCTCTCTCTCTCTCTCTCTCTCTCCTGCTTCTACAATCTTCCACCTCCATTATATACCAATCAATTCCATCTCAAGCTTCAAATACATCATTGTCGATCGATAGCAACAATGAGAAAGGCTAGCAACCAAAACAGATTTGTGCGCTTGATTACGCTACCTATCAGAGTTTTAACCAAAGCGAAGGATTTGTACGTCAAAAGCATGATCGGTTGCGCAGACAGAGTCAGTTACGGAAACGGAATGGGCGTCGGACCTGCACAAATGCCTTCCCTTCCAAGGAGCTTCAGTGTCTCGTCGAGGTATAATAACGACAGCGACGATCTGAGAGAGCTGATCAGAGTCGCCTCCACCAGGAGTTTGGGAAGTACTAATCGGATCGACATGGATTTGTACTTGCAACACCAGATGCAGCGGCGGTCGACGGTGGCGCCGGTGGGAGGCGCGGTGGTGGTGCCTAGGAGTTGTAGTGTTGGGATGGGGAGGATCGATGAGGATGGACCCTGTGATTTTGTGGACGAGAACCTTGGTGGTAGAGCAGAGCTGGTTTACCCCAGAAGCAGAAGCTATGCTGTTACAAAGCGAAGTGTGATGTTTTGATTATTTTCTGGCTTTTTTTTTATCAAAATTTGTTCTTTGTTTTTTTTTTTTTTTGGTTGTCGGTGTGTTCAAAGGATTCAGATAGGGGATTGAAGAACTCTCCTTTATCCATCCGATTGTAAATTTCTTGGGATGTTTCTTGTATGAAGGTTGGTGGCTTTCAATGCAAGTGGAATGGTAATTAAATTCAGCAGACAACACCCTCTTTTTTTTATTCTTTCCCTTTAAAAGGTTTCAGATACGGGATTGAAGGACTCTCCTTTATCCATTTGATTGTTTATTTCTTTGGATGTTTGATGTTTCTTGTCCGAAGGTTGGTGGTTGTAGGGCAGAATCACGATTCTATGTTTAGGGGTGGAGTGTTTTTTTTCCCCCTTTAGAAAGATATAATTGGGGGTTGAAATCTAATTTTTTTTAAGAGTCTAAAATTTATTCCTAGATTTTAAATTTTGTTGAAATTTTTGGAGGAGTCAAGTCCTTTTGGTCTCCATATAGTTCCGCTCCTAGAAAAATTATCAATCTCGTATTGACAAATGTATTTACCTACGTTTCGTTTTGGACTTATTATTAAAATTAATATATATTTTTAAATAATATTTTTTAACAAAAAATTGTATCAAACATATAAAATAAAATATTACAATTTAAAAATAAATCGCCAAACATAAAAGAATAACTTTAGTGTCAATTTATTTTTAATTACTCAAAAAAATTAATTGAAATTGTTTTTTTCATAAAAAAAAAATGCAAACTGGTGGTACCAATCAATATGCGCAATTTAGGCCAGAACAGTAATCAAAACGGTACGCTGTTAGCTCAGTACCATTATGTAGGGGCTGAGCTGGCAGGGGAGTGGCATATCTCACCCCCAAGTACCATTAATTTTTTTTTAAATTTGTTTTTAGCAAATTAGGTCACGCAGATTGGGTCCCTCATTCAAAAATAACATCACCTTCTCTATCTCTCTCCTCTCTCACGCTCGTCGCCCACTAGTTGCCACCCCCTCCCCCGACATTGTCAATTGTTGTCACTGGTCACTCTCCCTAGTCCGAACTCAGCCACTCCGAGGACACTCGTAAGGAGTTTGTCCGATCGTCGTCACTGACTCACTCAACCCCTGCTCCACTGCTCTAGATCAGACGGACCACGGGACCACCAACCACCGGAGTCCTGAACTAGACCAAATCTTCACAGTGTCACAGCATACTCCGCCGATTTCGCGATCGCCAACCTTGTAAGTGGATCGAAATTTTAGGGGTTTCTTCTTTTGTTTGCTGGGTTTGATTTTTTATTGAGTGTGGAGGCTGGAGCTGCTAGAAAACCACAATAATATGCTAGAACCTCATGAATCAATGATCTAGCATGAATTCAAAATGAATATCTCATGAATTAAAAATGATAAACAGTTTTAGTTCTTGTTTAAGCATTGATTTGATCTCACCAAACAGGGCTCTGGAATGAGAAAAGTTAAGGTTTTGATTGGTATTTGAAAAGCAATTTTAGTAAACAGGGTTTTTGAAAAGCAATTTTGGTATTTGAAAAGCAATTTGGTTTGGTTTTTGACCAATTTTAGTAAATGGTAATAGCTGCTCCTGTCTGAATAAGTGCTTGTGTTCATATTGTTTTCATTAGAATTTGGATATTGGATTAGTCTGTGGCTGTTTGGGGTCTATATTATTTCATAGAATCATAATGTTCATGCATATTTACATTGAAGGAAAAATTGCTTTGAAATTTAGTTTAAAATCAATCTTGGATGATTTTTAAAATTTTAAAGAACGTCGAGTTCCTTTTTGATTTTTGGTTACGTTATTTTATTTCTAGTTGAATATAATACACACAAAATATTTGAATCTATTTTTTATTTTTCGTTGCGTTATTTTATTTCTAGTTTAATGAAATTCTCACAAAATAATTGCTTAGTAAAGAGTGTTTATCATTGGAATATATGTATTTTTTATATTAAATATTATAATTTTATTGTTAGTAGTGCTATTTCATTATTACTAATGTCACCTCCAATATAAAATCCTAGCTCCGTCCTTGTTGTTACGAGTTCAATATGTTACGCATAAAATACTCAAAAACTCATAAAGGAAAAAATAGTATCTAGATAATATATTAGATGAATGTAACGAAAGAGATAATCTGGCCTGTGATTAGAGAGGCACGATGTCGCTGTCCTAAAGCTGTTATTGCCTCCCCACGCGCGGGTATTGACGGTCAATGAACAACTCCAAGATACAACCCAATCACGGCCAAGCCTTCTCGATGTTCGCGTCCACCGGAAGTAGGATGAACCGTCTATAATCGAAGTTGCCCGATAATATTAAAAATAGAAGAGAACAAAAACAAGAGCGAGAGAGAAGAAGAAGAATGTAAGTTAATAGTTTTTTATTGTAAGTAAATAATTGTTAGAGATCAATCCTTTATATAGACTTGAGTTGTGTCTTTTCAAAAGGACACAACTCTAGATGTAACAACTTTAAATGAAGAGACACTAATTCAAAATTTCAAATGGTGTCTCTTGAAGAAATGCTTAATAAAATAACTTAATTAAAATGTGTTTTAAAACTTAAATAATTCCAACAATCCCCCACAAGTTTTAAAACTTTTATAAAATATCTAGATAAGTAAAAACTTTGGGCAACTATTATACTGTGCAATAGGTGTAGGTGTCTTTCGGACTTGAACCTCACTTAGTGTTAACAGTCTCCCTCTGAAGGATCATAGTGAACTAAGTCTTGAATTAGACCCTTTGAGTCAGAGTTCAACATGTCACACACACAGTACCGATATCAGACAAGGTTCGCGGGTTAGCGCTATTAAAGGCCATGCGCTCATCTTGATTCTCATGAGAGTTTTAGGGAATAGCCAATCCCACGGTCGCGGCCTCACGACGACTCTCACTTAGTAGAATTCTCCAAGGATAGAAGTGACGGAGGTCTATCCTGCGAAAGTATGTCCGCCTTGAATTCATTCAGGGATAAACCCTTCCTAACCAATCACATTTACATCAGCACTGCTGCCTTAGGGATGAGCAGGAGTAAACTATCTCCTTATATATAGTGCTGGAAATACAAGTCACACAGTACGGATTGTTTCTACCCATTGAACCTCCTTCATGGGGTCCCCAATCACAGAGGTTGGGTTACCTCCCTAGGTGACTTCTTTTGGGCTTAGGCCCATCCCCCTCGACAGATCTAGGACTACATTCCTAGATAATCCTTTAGTCAACTGATCAGCAATATTGAGCTCAGATTTCACAAAATTTAGAGATATAATTTCTCTATTTAGCATGCTTTTAACAGACTTGAATCTCACATGTATATGTCTGTTTATTTTCTTATTCCCATGTGCCTGCTTTACAGAATCAATCACCGCTTTATTATCACATCGTATAGGAATAGTAGGCAACGGTTTTCTCACAAGAGGTATATCTGATAATAGATATAGTCTAAAGTACCTTTAAGATATCGAAATATTCTCTCTAACGCAATCCAATGTTCTTTACTAGGATTTATCGTATACCTACTAAGTCTGCCCACAGCATAAGATATATCTGGTCTAGACTTATTTGCAATGTATAACAATGATCCAATCAATTGTGAATATCTCAATTGAAAATAAGGTTGTCCGTTATTCTTCTTTAAGGAAACACTAGGATCATATGGTGTTGAGGCAGGCGAACAATTAAAATAATCAAATTTTTTCAACATTTTTTCTATGGTACTTGACTGAGTAAGAGTTATTCCTTCAGACATTCTTTCCACTTTCATTCCTAAAATAACATTGGCTTCTCCTAAATCTTTCATATCAAATTTTCTAGAAAGATAAGTTTTAACATCAGCAACTATTTTAAGATTAGTACCAAACAACAAGATATCATCAACATATAGACATAAAATAATACAACCCCCACTACTTTCTATGTAATACATGCATTTATCAAACTCATTAATTTTAAAACCATATTCTAAAATCACGTTATCAAATTTTTCATGCCATTGTTTAGGAGCTTGTTTAAGACCATATAAAGATTTGACCAATCTACATACTTTTTGTTCTTGACCTTTTACTATAAAACCTTCTGGTTGTTCCATATAAATTTCTTCATCTAAATCCCCATTTAAAAATGCAGTTTTAACATCCATTTGATGTATTATTAAGTTATGAATAGAAGCCAAAGCTATCAAAATTCTTATACTAGTGATAGACGTCACGGGAGAATAGGTATCAAAATAATCTATTCCTTTCTTTTGTGTAAAACCTTTTGCTACTAATCTCGCCTTATACTTGTCTATGCTTCCATCGGGTTTTAACTTTTTTCTAAACACCCACTTACAACCTATAGCTCTATTTCCTGGAGGTAAATCGGTTAAGACCCATGTATTGTTTTGCAATATAGATTGTATTTTGTCATTAATGGCTTCCTTCCAAAATGGTGCATCTACGGAAGACGTAGCTTCTATATAGGTTGTAGGTTCACTCTCTACTATATACATGTAAAATCCTTCCCCAAAATTCTTTTCTATTCTGGATCGTTTACTTCTTCTAGGTTCTATTACTGGTTCGATCCTTATTCCTGAAGAGGTGCTAGAGCTAGTAGTAGGTGTATTAATCACGGAGATATTATCTATTTGTCTAGAAATCTTACTTTTATAAGGAAAGATGTCTTCAAAATATGTTGCATCTCTAGACTCAATTACTGTATTTTTAGAGATTTCAGGTACTTGAGAATCTATCACTAGAAACCTATTAGCACTATTATTTTGAGCATAGCCAAGAAATACGGTATCTACCGTTTTAGGTCCTATTTTCTTTCTCTTAGGTTCAGGTATAGAAACCTTAGCAAGACATCCCCACACTTTTAAAAATTTTAAGTTAGGCTTTCTATTTTTCCAAAATTCATAAGGTGTTTTTTCATACTTTTTAACAGTAATTCTATTTAGTAAATAACAAGCAGTAAGTATCGCTTCTCCCCATAAACTTTCAGGCACATGTCTCACATCCTTGAGCGTCAAAATCTTTCCAGATGACATCTTTAATTCTACCTCTCCAATTCCAATTACTTGTGCAATCGAATCGTTTCCTAGAGTTACACTTCCTCCACTTGATTCCTGATAGGTTTTAAAACAATTAAAGTCATAACAAACATGAATATTAGCCCCAGAATCTAACCACCAATCTTTATCTATATGAGTAAAATTAATTAAGAGATTATACCTAAAGGAAGATTCTGTAGTATCTTTTTGATCAATCAACATATTCACTTGAGCCTTTGCTCCCTTCTGATTTTGATCTCTTGGCTTAGGAGATTCAACCTTTTTGTAGTAACAGTCTCGCGCCAAATGATTCGTCCTCCCACAAACAAAGCAAGGTCTCTTATCCATCTCATGCCCTTTGAATTTATTATTATTGTGATTATTCTGGTGACCATTACTATGATGAAACGAACGACTCTGGTGATTGTGGTCATACCTATTATTTTTGAAGTTACGACCCCTTGGACGAAAATTGTTTTGACTTTTAAAATTTCGAAACTTGCCATATTGGTTCTCGTTCCTATTGTTTTCTACTAAATTCAAGTTAGAGAAACCCTCAATTTGAGGAACTGGTGTTGCCCTATGATTTTCTTCGACTCTTAAAGAGTTAATTACTTGAACTAGAGTCAACTCACCTTATTTATGCCTAAGAGTTTTTGCAAAGTCAGACCAAGTTGGTGGTAATTTATCTACCAAACTTGACACCTTAAAATCTTCACTAAAAATAGTTCCACCTTTTTCTACCCCTTTTAAATATTCTTGAAATTCGTGAATTTGATTACCCATGGGTTTATCATCCACCATTCGATAATTATTGAAATTAGACACAGAAAATCTCTGGATACCCGCATCCGTTATCCCATATTCAGCCTCTAAAGTGTCCCATAATTCTTTAGCGGTTTTAGTAGTGTTTTGGTACACATCATATAAATGATCAGAGAGAGCACTCAGAATTCTATTATGACAGTGGTATTCAATTTGTTCGGGAGTCAACCAACTAGATGATGCATTTTCAGATTGAGTATTTTCAATAGCAGACACCAAACCTAACACCGCGAGCCAATAATGCATTTGTTTTTTCCATCTACCAAAATACTGACCATTAAATTTTTCAGGTTTAATACTGTTGGTTTCTCCTAAATTAGCCATGAATGCTACAATAATATCAATTCAAGAGCAAGAGACAGATAGTTGAATTACACTGTGATACGAAACACAATAAAAAAAAATGTCACAATACAAAATTTTTTTTGAAGTATGAACAGAATTTAAAATATGATTGTAATTAATCTGTTGAGAGAATTTAAAATATAATTGTAATTAATTTAAAATATAATTGTAATTAATTTTTTTTGACAGAATTGAAAATATAATTGTAATTAATCTTGAATTGACCGCTTAAAAAAAAAAAAAAAACTAACCGTTGCCAACTTAATTGACCACTAACTGTTTCCCAAAGAAAACCCTATGGTTGCAACTTTTCAAAAACGCCAGAGGGTGGGATATTTAAAGAAAACAAAAACTGTTCTAATGGTAATCAAAATTTGAAAAAAAAAAAACGGGTAAGGCACAACGATTTGTCTTTTTAAAACTGGCAGTTACTTTCTACACATGCAAAACAAACAAAATAACTTTAATAATGGAAAAGGCACAAAGATTTGACTTTTCAAAACTTACTGATTTACAGACAACAAAGAAGGTGTTATTATAAAAAAAAAAACAGAGCCTTGAAGATGCAGGTTTGAATTGTATGTAAAATGACTTGTCTAAAAGAAAATCATGAAGATTCAAATCAGTGGATGCTTGTCTAAAAATGAAACGAATGGTAATTCAATTAGCAAATTGATCATGCAATTCAAAAAAAAAAAAAATAACAGCTTTAGATTGTTACGCATAAAATACTCAAAAACTCATAAAGGAAAAAATAGTATCTAGATAATATATTAGATGAATGTAACGAAAGAGATAATCTGGCCTGTGATTAGAGAGGCACGATGTCGCTGTCCTAAAGCTGTTATTGTCTCCCCACGCGCGGGTATTGACGGTCAATGAACAACTCCAAGATACAACCCAATCACGGCCAAGTCTTCTCGATGTTCGCGTCCACCGGAAGTAGGATGAACCGTCTATGATCGAAGTTGCCCGATAATATTAAAAATAGAAGAGAACAAAAACAAGAGCGAGAGAGAAGAAGAAGAATGTAAGTTAATAGTTTTTTATTGTAAGTAAATAATTGTTAGAGATCAATCCTTTATATAGACTTGAGTTGTGTCTTTTCAAAAGGACACAACTCTAGATGTAACAACTTTAAATGAAGAGACACTAATTCAAAATTTCAAATGGTGTCTCTTGAAGAAATGCTTAATAAAATAACTTAATTAAAATGTGTTTTAAAACTTAAATAATTCCAACACAATATGGGATATTCCGACTGATACGAGACAAGATAAATAACACTGCCCTGGTGAGTGTTAATACAAGTAGAAGTGTGAAATTTTCTTGTCAAGATAAATAAACAATTTAAAAAATTTAATGTAATTAGATAAAAATAAAAAAGAACGACTAAAGACACTTGGGAAAATTTAGAAGAAACATGGCATAACAATTGCGAAACATACATTAGATGTCCGAAGGCCTCAAATCCAGGCCCAACTCATTTTCTAAAGCCCGTCTTAAATTCCTATAAAACCCTTGGCGGTTCGTAAAATTTTACCGGCTAGTGAAATCCCTGATCAGAGATTCAGAGCCCAATAGCTCTCTTCCTTTCGTTTCTCACAAAATTCACAATTCCTTCGAGTGGGGCGCAAGTGCAATGGTGGTAATGAAGGCATCCGATGTATCAAGAATCGAAGACGATGACGAGCTTGATGAAGAACCAGGGGAGGTTATCGAATCGGCACCTCCTCTCAAGGTTGGTGAAGAGAGAGAAATCATCCTCTCCTCTGGTTGTCTCAAGAAGAAGCTTCTCAAGCGTGGTATTGGTTGGGATACCCCCGAGTTCGGTGACGAAGCCACTGGTATATATTCTCCTCTCTCTTGTGGGAAGTTTCGTTTTGGTGGTCTGATTGTATGTAATGCTGTAGTTGTAATTGATCACTTTTGTTTAATTTATATATAAATTTCTGTTCTGGAGTTTAGTGGAGGTGATTTGGTTATTTGAATGCATACAGTTCACTACGTGGGTACTTTACTTGATGGAACCAAATTCGATTCCACCAGAGATAAGGATGAACCTTTCAGTTTCAAGCTTGGGTGTGGTGAGTTTTTTAGTTCTCTGCAATGAGTTGTCAACTGGGTTTGATTTGATTTGATTTCATGTGATTTTTTTTTTTGTTTTTGTAGAAGAAATTAAATTGAAGAAAACTCGGAATTCCAGAAAAATACCTTCATTGATAATCAATGCAAAATTCCAAGATATAATCGAAATTATAGAACGAATTGTAATGATCAGAACAACATAAACTGTAAAACAAGAATGTGAACCAATACGATACTGAACTGAGTCGTGTGTAAGTCTCCTTAAGAGTGATTCGCCATCTCACCGTAGGTGTTGGTGGATCACAATCGGCATTTGTCTCCTAGAGTAAAACGGCTCGATCGAATCGAGGAACTCCGACCTTCGTCAGCCTGTCGAACTTTACTGCGTTTGCCCCTCTCTCCCTTACAAAATAGGATGAACTTGTTGCTGACTTGCTGTCTATGAAAATTTGGGATCCAAAAAATGTGGATTTATACAAACGGAGGGACTATTCATTTCACGAACCGACGAGTCCTTTGAGATTTTAACCATGAATTGCTTCCATGGATGGAGACACAGTTAGAGACTCTTGGCTTGATAAATGGACGAGACCTTTTAGTTTCGGTGACATCTTCCGGTGGTCAATTCATTCCAACAGTTTTTAATGTCATTTGTATTGATTGGTTGTTGAAACATTGTATTTAACCCTCAGGGTTCATGTGTTTGAATCACATGATGCGCAACTAAGAGGTCACAATTTAAAAAAAAGAGAAAAAACCGAGGAGGTCACAAGTTTGAATCACATTTAGTAATATACTTTGGTCCACCCCAAGGACTACCGATAATTAGCTGCGTGTCCAGAGACTGCATGTATCCGGCAAGTAGGTATGGGCTGAGTGGGGATGGACAGATGTGGCTTCCCATCCCAAGTTTGGAAAAAGACTCGCTTACCGTGGTAGGATTTGATCAAAGCTTTTCTATAATGTAGTTTAGCCCTCCCAGTTTGACGTGTTTATTACAAACTTTTTACTTGCGCATACATTAGCCCCTAGGTTGAAATGTTATGTCTGTCCTTGCCGGGAATTAGTATGGCAAAAAAGCCTCGGATACCCACATCATCAATAGAATAATGCAATGGTGGTTATTAATTTTGTTTCTCGTGATTTTAATTAACAGGGATCATGATCCAGAAACATGTCTCTAAAATGTGCTTTGACTTAATTTAGTTTTGTTAATATGGGTACCTTGAATACTGTAAGTTTTCTTTCTTTCTCTCGAAATACCTGGGTTATTGGAGAAGGGTTTATTCTGGCCTGATGTAAATTATGTTTGCCCCTGATGTACTTTATCTTCATGGAATTGGTTTTCGGTTTCCTTCAATTGATTGTTTTACTCATGTTTTGGTTAGGTCGAGTTGTTACCGGGTTTGACCATGCAATCATTACCATGAATAAGGGCGAGATAGCATTGTTCACGCTGCCCCCTGAATTGGGTTATGGTGCCACAGGCAGAAATGGTGTTCCTGCAAACTCTGTTATTCAGTTGGAAGTGGAGCTCATTTCTTGGATCACAGTAGTTGATATCTGCAAGGATGGTGGAATTATCAAGAGGGTCATGGAGAAAGGTGAACTAACTGGCCCACCCAGCGAGTTAGATGAAGTTCTAGGTAATCTTATTCATTTAGTTTCGATAGCCACTATATGTCATACCATGTAATTGTCATTGAAGACAAGTACTACATGTTATTATTTATTAGGCTGTCTATGCTTTAGTTTTCAACCTTTCTTGTATCTGTCATGCCAACGATTCAAGGAACTTCTGGTTCTAATGCAGTTAAGTATCAGGCGAGGCTGGAGGATGGTGCTGTTGTTGCAACAACACCTGAACAAGGTGTTGAATTTTATGTGAAAGATGGTAATTACCCATCAACTAATAGTATCTCCCCATTTTTGTACGGGTTCAGATTAGTATTTTTAAGGTTATGTTACTGACATCTGTTTTTTGTTTCCTTTTCTTTTCCTTGAAAATTTGGATATTTACTTCTATAGGTCATTGTTGTCCAGCACTGCCAAAGGCACTGAAGACCATGAGAAAGGGAGAGAAGGTCAATCTTATTATTCAACCTCAATGTATGTCCTGCCATTGCTGTAATTTATTAATGGAGTTTCCGAACTTATCCTTTGGTCATGTTGACATCAGATTCAGTAATTGCTTGAAAATACCTGTCCAACTTCTGCCTTTTGAAACTCAATGGCATTCAAAGGAATTTAGCTTAATGCAAACTGGATTGAAAGTTACAAGGGCATGCACAATTTTTCATAGGATAAGTAAAGAGGCAATATGCTTGTTGGACATGCAGTTAATTGACCAATTTTCTTGATTTGTCTACTTCTATTCATTCATTGGAAGATTGCTTTTGAATTTGAATGGGAATGATGGACATATAGAAAGTGCTTTTGGAGATTTCATTGGGAGAAGATTTTTAATGCGTGACTGCAGTAGGCATACAATTAGCAATGTATGCAGTTGCTGAGGTTCGACAGAGCATCTTCAAGAGGGACATGTAGGTTGTAACTTGTTTGTCAAGTATTTGTTTCTATAGGGGAAAGAAGGGTGTGAAGCACCAATTGTCCGCAGGAATTGAGAGATCTGAGTAAATGCTGGTATTTGTATTGTGAAGACTGAAGACTAGCATCACTTTCCTATTCACAAGTGAAAACATGAACTTCCCTCCATAGCACCAACTGAAATTGGGGGATATATTCTATCTGTTTCTCTCCTTGACATATATTTAGCTATTTATTCACAATAGAATGAGAGAGGTGCTGAAATGGTTTTGGCCACATATAAGCTGGACTAATTACGTCACTTATAGCTATTGTTTGATCATTCTCGAGTTGTTTCTATAGTACTTCTTTTTCAAGAATTCTTGGTGGTGACAAATTTATTCGAAAAACTCACCTCCCATGTTCCTGTTAGTGGTATTATTGCTAGTGCATCTATATGGTCCATGATTTTGTTAGCTACACAATTGCTGCAGATGCGTTTGGACAGATGGGTAGCAAATCTACAAATGAGTTTCCTTTGATCCCGCCACGTTCTGTATTAAACATTGATCTGGAGCTGCTTTCTTTTAAGCCTGTCATTAATGTCACGGATGATTCCAAGGTAGTCAAGAAGATTTTGGGGGAAGGGGAAGGCACTCTAACTGCAAATGAAGGTGCTGCTGTTACCGGTGAGTATCCCGTTGTCAAAATCGTTCTGGATTAGAAAATTTTCATGACAAAGGCTTGAGTATGAAGCTTCTGCAATCTGGGTACAAGGGGAAATGTACCTAAGTTGTGATACATCACAGCACACCTTAATATACCAGTGGCATATTAATGTTTGTTTTAAAAGGTTTTGAAGACAGAGTGCTTGAATCTGTCTCCTGAATGATATACAAATAATGTCTCTGCGCCTGCGCCCGCACACGTGTGTGATGGCATGAAATAGAGTAACACAATGAATAATATTAATCCCAAATAATACTTTCATTAAAAAAACCCATTAAACTCAACTTGTAGTAGATCAGTCATAGATCCCAAAGAAATAATAACAATAATTAAAAACGAGCCGACAAATGCCCAACAACATCTATCTGACAAAAAATAAATAGACTGATGAAAACCTAACAACTAGAATGAAAACCTAACAACTAGACTTTATAAGAATCTTTCCCAAGGAGGGAGAGTCATTAGATTCTCTTTTCCTGGCAACTTCGTTTTCCTTTCTCAACCCGATTGCCATTAACTAATATCCTAGTCTCTCCCATCTAGCACTTGGCTTAAATTGAAAAGATGAAAGGAGAAGATTTTCAACACCTTGTACATGAAAAGCCATGGTCTTGACCATTTTAAGCAGTATTACACACTTATGGAATCCAAATGCTACTTTAAAGTAGAAACATTAGTAGCCTGTTAATATGTACCCAATGTTTCAGTTCAATTTATTTGAGTTATATCATCTGTATTGGTATTCAGAGCAATGAGCTGTATTTGGAGAAATCATGGAGAACTTTGTTCTTGCCTTTTCCTGCTTTGTTGTTGTAATTGTACATCCGTGCAAAGGCCGTGTGTCACTCAGTCTAAGCCAAGCATGGGTGGAGCCCCTTTTTTTTAGAGAGCAACTGTGGGATAGAAACCAGTGAATGTAGATTATACACGGAAGCTTAAATATGTGGTGAATATATGTTGCTCTTGATAAGAAGAATACGTGCTTTAGTGATTTTCCTTCTGTTTCTATACTAAATCAGAGTAGCTCAGTTTCTTGTGGAACCTTCTTTGCAAATGTTCTATGCCCACATTTTTGCAGTTAGGTATACAGCCATGCTCGAAGATGGCACTGTATTTGAGAAGAGAGGCTTTGATGAAGGTCCGTTGGAGTTCATTACTGATGAAGGTAAACATGCCTATCATCAATGGGGAGAAGCATTTTTATCTTATAGTAACAAAAGACATATGAGGACCGGCTATGACTAACTATTGGTGGCATTTGTCTGTTTTTAGAACAAGTAATTTCTGGTTTGGATCGAGCAGCAGTGACAATGAAGAAGAAGGAGCAGGCAATTTTGACAATTGCTCCTGAATATGGATTTGGAAGCACAGCTGTTAAGCGTGATCTTGCTGTAGTTCCACCAAATTCAACTGTACTCTACGAAGTTGAAATGCTGGACTTTGTGAAGGTAATTTATACACTATTAAAATGTTGGAACGGATGATGGGATGATATATGTAAATAAAGTATGTCAGTCATATTGTCCTTTTGGGCAAAGGGGTGATTTAGAAATTGATTTCATTTATCTAGATTGTTCAAGAAAATATAGTTTTTCTTGAACTCAAATAGTTTTTTTCTCCCCAAATTTCACCCAATCAAGAACTTGACAAGGTTTAAATGACGCCTTATGCCAAAATTTGTCTCTATGAATCATACTGGATGTTAGATTTCTTTTTAGTTTGGGCTGAATTTAGGTTCTTAGAGCAATATTTCTTCGTCTTCTTTTTTGGGCAAGTTTACTAAGCAAATGAAAATACTTTAAACTCACGGTATTAATTGGAAATAGTATAAAAATGATTAGGGTATTCAAACAACTAAACCAAATAACTATTAAAGGTGGTATTCATTTGGACATGATAAAGCTAACTCAAAAGGCACGTTATGATGATTTCTGGCTAAATGCCACTACTTCCTGTCCAAATTGTCTGATGAAAAGGAGAAAGCACCATGGGAAATGAATAGTCAAGAAAGAATCAAGGCAGCTGAGAGGAAGAAAGAAGAAGGCAATCTACTCTTTAAAAGTGGGAAGTATCCAAGAGCTGGCAAAAAATATGACAAGGTAGTAGAATGCATGATTTGATTTCTCTTGAACTTCTTGAGGCCCCATGTTGCTTAACTTCTAATTCATGAATCTTTCTCCTTAGGCAGCTGACTATGTTAGTGAAGATGAACCCTTTGGAGATGATGATCAAAAGCTAGTCAAAGCATTAAGAGTGTCATGCTGGCTAAATGGTGCGGCCTGTAGCTTCAAGCTGAATGACTTCCATGAAGCAATCAAGCTTTGTTCTAAGGTAAAGAGTAAATGAGGAGTTTTTTTTGGCTTTTGGATCAGAGTAAAAGAGAAGTGGCTATTGGCTAATGTGAATATGTTATATTGAGAAACCAAAAGAGGGTGTTTTTGTCAAAATGGGAAAACTTCGTAAAGAATTGGAAAGCATACTACTTGGAAAATAGTAAAGTAGACGGTATTTCCGGGTGTAATGTAGAAATGCATTTTTTGTCGCAACGGGCAGACTTTGTTAAATTATGATGTTCGAGTTGACTTCCTTATGTACAAAATGAATGAGTGGACAGTGCTTTTACGCGCATTGGTGTAACAGTGAGCTGTAACCAGGATAAATGAAAACATGAACAAACCAAGCTTGAGCATGTTAGTTTAGGTTGAGCCAATTTTCTTGCTCGACTCAAACTTTCACGCATTAAACCTCATTTTTGTTACATTCTATCTCTAACAGGTTCTAGATGTGGAATTCCACAATGTAAAAGCTTTGTACAGGCGGGCACAAGCTTATATGGAAACTGCAGATTTACACTTGGCTGAATCGGACATCAAGAAGGCCCTTGAGGCTGACCCTCAGAACAGGTATGGATATTTAATTCTCCGGGTGGGTCTGTCCAAACTTAGTTTCTCGTCTATCTTTCTTTTATTGCTTTACGTGAGACAATTACCATTGCAAGGTCTTATCAAAAAAAAAAAAATTACCATTGCAAGGCTGCATTTCAGGGAGGTGAAGTTGATCCAGAAGCGTTTGAAGCAGCTTCAAGCTGAGAATGACAAGAGAGATGCGAAGCTGTATTCAAACATGTTTCTTCGTAGGCCAAAGGACCCTTCTGTGGCAACAAAGGTTTGTTATGTTGAAAGTAGCCAAAATTTGATTGTGCCTTTTAACAGAAAAACCACAAGTCTGTTCAAACTTGCTTTTGAAAGCTACGAATTTCTTCTTCTACAGAATGTAGCAATTTCAACTCTACTACAACCAGAACCATGACAAATAGCGACTTTTCCATCACCCTCAGTTGCTGATGGTACAACCAATAATTTTTACTTCACACACATCACCGAGAAAACTTGAAACTGGTCCTGAGTGCTTATATCCTTTCATTGACAAATTTGGATTGATTTAGTACAATTCCTTACTACTTATCAAAGTAAAGAATTGACACATGACCATGTACTAGTGCAAACATCTTCTGCCCTTTGTTGTTTTCACTGTCACCACCACATCTTTGAATCATTGCCTGTAGTGACCTTCATCGTGTCTGGGCTACAACCACCACCTTGCAGTTTTCACAATGGTATTGCCCTTGGGCCCTGTTTAGTTTGACTGGGTGAAGGGATAAATTCTGCCATAGGATAAACGATCTGATAGCATTTATAGTGAGGGGACTAATAATACGACCACCTAAGGTTTTGTTTATGCCATGTTTTACGGGATATAATATCTCTCGGATATTTAATCACCGCAAAAGCTCCAACCATACATGGGATATAAGGCCCCTTGGATATTGTCCAATATGATACTTAAACGTGGACACACAAACAAGGCCTAGAAGTTTATTTAGTTATAGCATGTTATCGTTCCACGCTACTATTTTGTCAGTGTCTTAGAAGCAATGTGGGAACCTTGTAATGTGGAAGAAATATGGCATTTCCTAATCAATTGATGGCATTCTGTATGGACTATGCTAGCTATTCATCGCTTGAGGCTTATTTGATGTTTTTTCACCAATATCTCTCCCGTGACAGAGATTGAAGGTTGAAGAAGTTGAAGATAGTAAGAAAGACAAAGAGGCCACGACTGTGGAAATGGAATAAGTTGTCTACAATTCAGCACCCCATTTCATCTGATTTTTGTTGTGTGCACATTTGTTTTGCACGTTTCCATAAAGTCTTTTCTAAGGTAGGTATCTCTGTAAAGTCACCCCATCCTAACCGAGAGGGCTGTATATTTTTGTCACATAGAGAGCACACGCCAGTTTCAGGTCAACTGGGATGTAGAAACAGGTACCAAGTCCATTATCTATCTTCTCCACAATAATAGAAAATACTCGCCAACTTCATATACTATTTTGGAGAATGTCAATGTCCGTAAACTAGAATATAGTTCGAGAGTAGTATTTTGATCTCCCGTTCTTCGCATGCTGATCTCTTGCAGTTTAGGCTATTTGCCCGTCATCTATGTATGTGTTTAGCTTGAAACTTGCTGTACTGATAACTTATCATCTGACAAATTGTGAGCTTACAATTTTGAGAAGCTTTATTTGCCCGTCATTTTATTTTGTTTCACTGGAGGATTTACTTCAAAAATTAGTGCAGACATTTTAATATTTTAAGCATAACTTCATTCGTAAACTATTATTTGAGAGCTTTTTTTTGTGGGTGAATTGGGGAAGTTCACTCGCACCTTTCATTATTGTTCTTTAAGAGCCATCCAGAAGTTGGGACAAGTATTATAGGGTCTGTTTGTTTGACCATGACCAAATGTAAGCATCGGATGGATACCATGTAAAACTTTAAAGGGTAAATTATACTTATCTCCCATGAGGTATACTAGCACTTTTTATTTTATTTGAAATAATTCTGCTTCCTTACTTTTAAATTATTATGCAGGTATCTCTCCCATTAAAATTAATAAAATGTTTATTCAAAATACTGAAACTCCATCCGGTTTATTTTTGACAAAATGAAGTCCAGCATAATTCCTGCCCTGTTTAAAAAATGAGCTCGATAAGTGTTTAATAAGGACTTGTCATAATAATGTTTTGATGTAAAATTCTCAAAACCAGATAGCAACTTTGAATAAAAAAAATCTTTGGAATAGAAGCTAATTTTTTTGTAGCTTGGACAAGAATAAAATTATATATCCTCCTAATAAAAAATTTATATGCATTTTTGGACCCGGCTAGGATATTTTTAGTTGATTAAGATTCGTGAACAAGTTCAAGCTCAATTCAAGCTTTAGGCCAATTTGATTCGAGTTTGACTCATTAAATTTAGACTGGTTTTAGCTCGAGCTCGTTAAAAGCTTAATAAACAAATCCTTCAGACGTACGATAACATTCAAGTGTGTAGCAATGAATAAGTATCTGCCAATTTAGGAGAGAAATGAAGAACGTACTTCCAAAAACCCCCCAGTCATTGATTATGTATCAACAGCGACACCACACATTCTACTGATTTCTTATCCCTATTTCTCCCACTTTCGTTTCTTTCACATGCTTATAGACTTCAATATATTTGTACATATATGTATACCTCTGTTGCTTCCACTTCATTATAATACTAATAAGAAGCAGAAATGGCAGTATTTTATAGTGTAAATGCGAAGCCCATTTACTTGCTCTTCTTCTTCTTTGCTTTTTCCCTGCAACTTGCAGTTTCTCACTCTTCTGCTGTCAAGTTCCTCCCTGGATTCGATGGACCTCTTCCTTTTGAGCTCGAAACTGGGTCGGACTAGTAATTTTAACTACTTTCTTTATTAATCCTCTGCTTGTGGGTGCCTACACACACACACACACACACATTTACATATTTTTACTTAATTTGTTTCAACTTTTTAGCATAAGCTTTTGAATTTCTATCTTGAAAATTAGCATTTAAGAGTAAACATAAAACACCCATTACCCATCTTTGTATATTTTAGATATACACAGATGTACTACATGTATATTGTGTGTGTGTTTGTGTTTTTTTTTTTTTTTATAGATATGTTTAATTATGTTTGTTGTCTAAACATGTATATGTTTTTCTAAATGTGGAAGTGATCAGGTATGTTGGAGTGGACGAGTCGGAGGATGTACAATTGTTCTACTACTTTGCCAAGTCGGAATTGAACCCGAAAGAGGATCCGCTCGTTCTTTGGCTTACTGGAGGACCAGGCTGCTCCTCCTTCACTGCTTTCATTTATGAAAACGGTAACAAAAAAAGAAAAACACTATCAGAATCAACAAGAGTGCTACGTACACATCATTTTAACACATCACTTTTACACATTACTTAAAACTACGTCGTTTTATGTTAAGGAAGATCCAAATATGTTTTCAGCGACATGGGTCAAAAACAAATATGGTTTTTTTTCAACACAAAACTACGTAGTTTTGAATGATGTGTGAAAGCGATGTACAAAAGTGGTGTGTCTCTAGCATTTTTGATTTTGCTATGATGCGGACCACATATGTTCTGACCAAATTTTGATGATCCGAACCATTCAATGTGTTTAAAATATATTTTATGGGTTAACACGAGAAATCAACTCAAAATATTATCCAGAAAGGCTTGATCCATTCAATTTTTCATAAAACTGTTCCTGTCAATATTTATCAAAAATTGTTTAGATCAAACCCTTATTGATATTGTTTTGAGCAGATTTCTTGCGGGTACCTTTAAAAACATGTTTTAAACACATTGAACGGTTCGGATTATCAAAATTTGATCAGAAAATAGGAGGTTCACACCGTAGCAAAATAAGGGATCCCTTATTAAAAAGGGACTGTATATTTATATATTTTTTGATAGTTGCAGTAAATCTGATACGATACCGGGTATATGACTAGTACCGGTACATACAATACTGATAGACAAACTAGTACTCAAGCCGATACGATATTGAAAACCTTTTGCGGCACTACCTATTTCATCTTCCATGGTATTACATCATTTGGTTCTGCAAAAATGCTAGAGACACACCACTTTTGTACATCGCTTTCACACATCATTCAAAACTACGTAGTTTTGTGTTGAAAAAAAAACCATATTTGTTTTTGACCCATATCGCTGAAAACATATTTGGATCTTCCTTAACATAAAACGACGTAGTTTTAAGTAATGTGTAAAAGTGATGTGTTAAAATGATGTGTACGTAGCACTCTTGTAGCAAAATAAGGAATCCCTTATTAGAAGTTATATAGTATCAATATTACTAGAGAGAGCCCAAAAAAATAATTTTTTATGATTAAGTTATATGGTATTAGTATTATTGATTTTATTTGTAGGATAATTGGGTAAAGTGTAACCCTTATTATTTGTAGGATATATGGAATCCCTTATTATATGGTATCGATATTATTGGTTTTATGATTAAGTTATATGGTACGGTACGGTATGAATAACCTTTGTGCTGCACATAGTCTATAGTTGAAATCATCAGGTAATTTTATAGGAAAAAAATTAGCGTGCACGTACTTATGTGCATATATATAGATGTGTTCTGAATCGTCTGATACATGTAGTAAACTCATGTGTGTTGAATGACCTGGACCCCATCTATGTGTAATAGGGGAGCGAGGTGTGTGCTGTGCGCGAAGGCAGAGCACACATGCTATGCTTAAAAATGCAGCCGTTTTGGGTTGATGTGTGCGATGTGTGCACACTCCCCTTAAAAATATGTGTTGTGCACACACACCTTTTTAAAAAAATTATTTTAAAATTTTAAATTCGTAATTAATCTGAAAATACTTTTTTTTACGTATGGTAAATTTTTAATTTTTTTTGAAAATAACATCTAGAAAACATGACAAAAAATGATTTAAATAAGAGGTGTGGATCATCTTTTTTTAATACAGCGGTGAAATTTAGAGAATGAGAGTCTAGATAGAGAATGACTCATCCTTAGTATCATTTCAGATTTTTGTAAACCAAATCTTTTATGTGAAATTATCCTATCATCATTATTAATTCTTCTATCCTTCCATTATGTTGTCTACATCATCTGATTGTTGGGTCTATTTTTAAAATAAAAAAACTTTATTTAGTCCTTCAAAACTAGCCCAACGGTTCATCTATGGGAGCAACATCTATGGAGGAAATTTAAGTTCTTGCACTTGTTTTTCTGGCAGCCCGGTAGTTTTTTCAATTGTCTCTTATAACTTTATTACATATATTGGAAAAATAAGTTTTTTTTTTTAATTTTTCGGATCTTCATTCCCCGTTTGGAGATCTCTATTTCTTGTTTGGGATGGAGGGTATAACAAAATTCCGTCGGAGATCGGGCCGGGACGGGAATTGAATAAGGGTTCAAGAATCAGAACGAGGACAGTGATATCCATCCCCATTCCGCGTCATTGCCATCCCTAGCCACCACCTATAGTCACCAATGCCGGTACCTTTTTCAACGAACGACAAAGATGAATTTTTTGGCAACCAATGATCATAACTTTCGTGGCGATATCTATCAACAAATTTTCTGGTGACCGCAAAAATGAATTTTTTAGCAACTAATCCTGATGACCGCATTAGGTAATGTCTCGGTCATCCCCTCCAATAAATTTCCGGTAATTTTTCCAAAATAATAAACTACACATAAATTTTAGTTTTTCAAAAATAACATTACTTTTCTTTATTTTCCATGTCTTTTTGTTTCGATGAATTCTTGTACTTTCTTATTATTTTTTTATTGTATTCTCCAAGAAGAGAGGAGTTGAGAAAAGTCAAAAAAATAAAAAGATTTAAATTTTTTTATGAAAATATAAAAAAATACAATGTGCTCACTTTTTATTTGTACCTGGAAAATAACTAAATAGATAACAAATTTTATTTTTGTATCTGTAAAAAATAACTAAACTTCTCTTGAAAAGTCTATCTGTGTATTTGTCAAAAATAACTGAACAGATAAACTTACCTCTTTATCAGTGAAAAAAAACAAAAAAAAAAATCTCACATCCTTCCCACTATTGTCGTCTTCTTCTTCTTTTTTTTTTTTTATCAGCCTCCACATTACTATCGTTTCGACACCAGTCACTGGCCACTAGTCACCATTGACTTTTCGGCACTAGTCACCGGCAACTTTTCTGGCCACCTTCTTCGGCGCCGGTGACTTTTCCAGCCACCTTCTCTGGCAGCGGCGGACGGATACTTGGGCAAGTGGTGTCCCACTGACCGAAAAATTCTGTGGGAATAATTTTTTTTCTGGGGGTTTTATTTCTAATTTGCCCCCACAAAACAATTACTTTCTCGCTACTTGGGATAAGAAAAAATAAAAAAAGAAGATGAAAAGGTTCGTGACTTTTGAATTCAATTTTGTTCACTTTCCGTTGTGTTGGGCTACCTCAAAAGTTCTCTTCAGTAATTAAACTGATTAATTTATTTAGTTATCAACAAAAAATTCAGCTCAACTGAATATTGATAAGCGCAATTGACCTAAAAATCTAATTTTTTTTTACGTGGAGACTTTTAATTTTAAAATTTTAAAATTAGGTTTTTAAGTTAAACACTTATCGATATTCGATTAAGTTAAATTTTTTCGTTTTGCTATATCTACAGTTGTTTATTTGTATATATTAATCGCTTGGGAATTTCCAAACTTGCATTTACTGGATATTTTTAAAAATATTTAAGGAATGTAAGACACATAAATATTAGATATATCCTGAATCTGTCCCTGTTCTCTGGCACCGTTTGTTGACGACTTTCCGGCCATCACCTCTCGCGTCCGTCAGCGTCCACTTCCGGGCACCTTTTCAATGAATTTTTTTGAAACTTTTTCAGCACCGATGACTTGTCCGGTGCTGATGACTTAAGGCGACTTTTCGACTTCGGTGACTTCTCCGGGGCGAACTTTTAGCTCCAGCAACTCTTCCGACACCACCGGACGGTGATCAATGGTGGAATGTCATTGTAGTAATGATGTGGCAAAAGATGATAAATAATTGTAATGGTGTGAATGATATCTTTTGTCATATTTACTGGACCTTTACAAACTACAATGAATAGAGTTGGACCCACCCTTAATTAGAGGTGGATTAGGTCTCAATAATAGACTATTGGCTAATTTGTTATGACTTTTATTTACAATTATTCATATACAAACATGAAATTCAATCAAGATTTTGTACAGGTTTTTATGATTGTCAATCTGAACATTTCATTTCGAAACAAAACGCTAATGAAAATCAGGTTTTTTATTTATTTATATAAATATCATTGTAACATCATCGTACGATGTTTTCTTTAAAGATTTTCTGTAAGAATATAATTTTCCTTATGATCAAACTCGCTTGTCTTCTTTTGCTTTGGCTCCGTTCCACAAATCAGTTGCTTAAGAACCCAATTGATCCGTTCGCAATTTCCCACTTCAGGAATTATTTTCTTACAACAATTCAAAATATGCTCAGTTTCATAAAAGTATGAGAAGGATTGATTAGATTGTGAACTTTGTAGGTCCATTGAAGTTCAAGGATGTGCAGGATAATGTGAGCTTGCCCACGTTAGTTTTGAATCCAAACTCCTGGACCAAGGTAGAATACATGAGTTTTGTGCAATACATAAGTACTTATACACTTGATGCATACAAACAAAAGTGCATATACTAAATGTGGAAAGATATGTATGTATATTTGCAAAGCACGCATTTGATGTTAATCATTTAGTACTGGTGAATTGTATGTCTGTAGGGAGCAAGCATAATATTCGTAGATTTGCCGGTTGGTACTGGATTTTCCTACCCAAGAACCTCAGCAGCTTCTCACTCTACAGACTTGCAAGCATGTGCCCAAGCCTATGAATTTATGAGGAAGGTACATTTTCACTTATCTTATTTTCTTTTGATCGGCAAAACAAGTATATGAAAATTTGAAAAGGTCGTACAAAGATAGAAAGGACGTCGGGTTGGTAAGGAACCAACCTGTTAGAAACCCATGAACTTAATTCAACTTGAAAACCAGCTTAAGGATTGTCCAAGGGTTATAAATAGAGGAGGAGGACCAATATAGGCGACGACGTGAGACTCTTCTAACATTCTTCCTAACATGAAACCCTTGGGCCTAATTCAAACCTTCAAAACCAATTTATAAGGTAAGAGTTGTCCAAGACTTATGAGTATAGAAAGAAAGACCAACATAGGCGATATGAAACTCTTCTAACTCAACCAAAGAAAAAGAAAAGAAACAAACAACCCAAATAAACAAGAATCTAAAACAAGCAATAAACTAAAGATAGACTCCCAATTCCAAGACCATCAGCAGCATCAAGTATATGTTGGTCCATCCAGTTCTTGGTTTACCAACAGCAGCATCATGGCAGCAACAAAATATTAACAGGTTGTCATTACCTCAGCACGAAGAACATCTTGCATCAGAACTGAGCAATCAACCATTCGGCTCCAGAACAGCAGACCAGAACTGAGCAATCAACAGCATCAGCAGAACAGCTGCATCAGCATAGAACAGCTGAAGTAGTAGTATCAGTAAGCAAGCAACAGCAAGCAGATGGTGATGCAGAACAGCTGCATCGGCAAGCAGTCACCAAAACAACCAGGGTATGAGTAACCAATCTTGAGTGGCTGCACATTGTATGCCCACTCTTGAAGTCCACCTCGAATTCACCTTATGAGAACAGAGGAACAACAAGACCAAAAAGAAAGAAGTAGTAGTATTGCACCAAGGTTAGAGGACCATGACCACCACCAAATCTGAGTGCAGTAAAAAGAAAGAATGCCAGTTTGTGGTGTTTTTAGAAAGAATTGTCAAAGTATCGAAAGGATTATTTCACAGAAGTGGTAGGGTGGAACAATGCGCTTTGACTCGTTGGTAATTTACTCACTTCTCATCTTAAGGCTGTGGGTTCGAGTCTGGGAATAATCGCTTTATATGTGCCGAAATCAATGAACACCTTTAGGGTACATGGAATGATAGGAAAAAACAAACAGTTAGGCTAACCTTAAGTGACATCTGTGCTGCTATTATGTATGTACTAAAATCTCTATCACTACATTTGGAAGCTGTATTTGCTCTTCTAAAAGTCTTTAAATAATGTTACGTCAAATTTAAAGCTCCAAAATTAGCTTCTAAAGCTTCAACTCCATTGAAAAGGAAGGAGCATCAGAACCTTTTTATCCTTATTTGTATATGTCTCTGTCTGTTTTGCAGTGGTTGATTGATCATCCAGAATTCCTCTTAAACCAATTTTACGTAGGCGGAGACTCATACTCGGGCCTTATTGTTCCAATTGTTTCTTCTCTAATTTCAGATGGTAAAATTCTACTATGAGTATCCAATGTCATTGGTGTAACACTTTCTCTAACCCCTTTCCTTTGTGAACTAAATTTTGCAATTATAAGTCAATATGGAGCTCTCCCCTAATGCTAGATATGGACTCTTTTTTCGGGATCAAACTTTTTCCTTTTTTTTTTTTTGTTAAAAGAATCTTTCTCGGCAGCACTCGTATAATGAATTTAATGTATCAATGCAGGAAATGAATTGGGTAACAAGCCGTTTGTAAATCTTAAGGTTTGTAACTCCACATTGCCTCTGTTTACTAAAAAAACTGCACATATTATGTGAAATTTGTCAAAAATTATTTTGACCAAAAAGAACCTAGGAATAACAGAATTAGAAGAAATTAAGTTTATGTTTCATGCTTTACCAAAACGATATCTTTTTGCTCTTTGAAAATCAGGGATATGTACTTGGCAACCCAGTCACGTTTCCACTGGGGGATGGAAATTATGCCATTCCATTTGCTCATGGAATGGGACTTATTTCGGATGAACTCTACGAGGTAAATCTTTTCTCTCTTTCACAATCCAATCCAATCCAATGTTGAGCCCTTTTGTTACTTCTTTTGCTGAAATAGTGAAATACTAAACCACATAATAGAAGTGTCATTATCTGAGGTGTTCTCTTTTTTGGTTTCTTTTAGTCACTGCAGAGGAATTGTGAAGGAGAGTACATGAATGTAGATCCTAGCAATGCTGAGTGCTTTGATGATGTTCAGGCTTATCAGCAGGTCAGCAGCGGTTTTCTTTTGGTCACTCTTCACTCTAACAAGCCAAAATTCCATCACCTTTTTCCTTCTTCTTTGTAGTGTATTAGTGGACTTCAAACAGCACAAATTTTGGAACCTCTATGTGGTTATGCTTCTCCAAAACCACACCAATTGATTGGTAAAATAAGATCTCTTTACGATGAAACCACTGTGCTCCTCCTTCCTGAAGAATCATCATGTGCATCTAATCGCGTAAGTCCCTATCAGTAAGGATGACCCTATTGGATATA
Organism: Arctostaphylos glauca; assembly: GCA_019985065.2. NCBI lineage: Eukaryota > Viridiplantae > Streptophyta > Magnoliopsida > Ericales > Ericaceae > Arctostaphylos > Arctostaphylos glauca. The sequence continues at coordinate 7,781,500 of JAHSPW020000012.1, read as the reverse complement.
TCATTTTTGTATACATTTTTTTAATCTCGGACTACTATATTCCTTGATTTAGATTGATGGGTATCGGCTTTCGTATCATTGGCTTGATGACGATAGCGTCCGAGAAATGCTTCGTATTGAGAAGGTGTGACGTCATTATTGTGGAAGATTTCGCATAAAAGTTTGGAAACTTATGGTGTGTAATTCTGAAACAGGGAAGCATAGGGCAATGGATAAGATGCAGCTACGGATTGTCTTACACTTCCACAATCACAGAGAGTTACCAATATCACGTAAAACTCAGTGCTAAAGGTTACAGGTCTCTCATATACAGGTGAGATCACTTGGAACAAAAACTAGTATCAAATTGTAGAAAAATAGTGGGAAAATTGTGATGGTTTGGGCAAACTTGTAGTAATAACTATGAAGATAAACTATTCATTGTTGAAACAGTGGTGATCATGACATGATTGTTCCATTTTTGGGAACTCAAGCATGGATTAGATCTTTGAACTACTCCGTTGTTGATGACTGGAGGTCATGGATTGTCGAAGGCCAAGTTGCTGGGTGATTTTCCAATTTTTTAGACAATTTATTTTCATCGAATTCCCTTGAGATTAAGCTTGTCACAAAGTTAAACTGGATTATCTGTCGTTCTTGTTGTGCAGTTATACAACGAGTTACTCTAACGGGATGACATACGCAACCGTTAAGGCATGAAACTATTCCACTTGAATCGCTTGAAAAATTGGCTATGCTTATAGTGTTATGTTTGATTACTGTCTTTTTTTCCCTTAAACAGGGAGGTGGACACACAGCTCCAGAGTATAAGCCTTTTGAATGTTCAACAATGTTCAACAGGTGGATATCTCATAAACCTCTATGATTGATCTTCATCTTCTCCAGAAGGTTAAGAAATTTGCCAGCAGTCTTATGTTGGAAAACCCCATTCTGGGTTATTGTTCATTGATACAGGTAGCTCATCATTTTTTAAAACAATTTCTCAAGGTTACAGTTTATATTATCTTCAATAACAACTTGAGCAATATAAATGATCTTCAAAACCATATGGATATGTCACAATATTCTAAATGTTAGCGTAACCTTTTTTTTTTTTTTTTTGCTCGGCAAAAGAAAATATATTGAAAGAGAGAAAAATGTACAATCGCTTCCGATGGTTAGTAAGGGGCCAACCTAAAGAAGAGATGGAAAACAAAAGCAAGCTCCTCAAATACTTTAAAGGATCCAAAACCCATAACTCCTCTAATACATGGAGATACTAAAAGTAGACAATACACCTAAGTCAAAATATGACCAAAGCAGCACCCCACCAATCCTCCAGGGACAACGCAGAAACATCTACAGCAGCAACACATTCCCAGCATAGCTTCAACAACAACTAAAAATTGGAATCAAGAAATTAGGCATACTGAACACCCCAGTAAGCATTGGGCCCACCCTTGTAAACATCCACTCTTTTGCCCTTCAACACAACTTTGGCCTTTACCCATCAAGCCACCTTCACTTTTGCCAGTGGTCCATAGAACAATAGCAGTAGAAACACATGAGCATCAAGCCAAATGAGGCACCCATTTGCTAGCATCATTAGTGGACCACATAACACAAAGCCAATCCAAGTACCACAAGGCCATCACCGACCATCGCCATCATCAGCCGAGCATCAATATCTAAATCCAGAACGGTCCACAGATTCCACGCTGTCCACCTACGTCAGCCCTGTTTCACTTGCTGAATTTTTGATCCGTTTAATTCCTCGGCCCTTCCATTCGCCATTAGATGATCTCTCAACCCCTGATTCTTCTCACCCCTTGAAAATTTCTAATGAAATCCTCCTCTCTAATACCGTGTAAATCCACTTTTGCCTTGACCCATTTCGCCACTTTCCTTTGAATCGATTCAATCACTTCTCCATTGTCGATACCTTTATTACTGAGGATGGACTTATTCCTAGCCATCCATAAGGTCCAGAGAACAGCGAAAAGTGTTGCATCCCACATCAATTTCTCTAATTTTGGCCATCTAATCGACAACCACCATTCGCATAAAGAATACACTGAATTAGGGCAAACCCGTTGAACATCCCACCAATTAATGTTAGCGAAACTTGATTTCCTACGTATAATCTAAAGTCCAAGACATTAGACATGGAATGTGCGTTGTGGTCCTTTTTTTGAGCAATGCCATGCATAATGCATGTCAGAGCTTTTTGGACTATTTGTTCAGCCTTTTGTAACATTTTCAATGAAATTTACCTTCTTGGTGTGGAAGGATTGAAAGTTTGGTGTCTCAAATTCCGGTGGGTGTTTTAGCGGAAGTGAGAGGAAGGGAGGAAATGTGAGACAGAGTTAATACCCAAAAAGGACAAATTTAAATACAGAATATATTTTCCTGCTTATATTAGTTTTAGAAATGTTTCATCTATACATGCCTTCTGGAATTTCAAATTGAATATTTGAAACCCTTGATCGTTTTCACTGTTATTTTTGTTTCTTTTATTCTGAGTATAGATATTTATTTATAATTGAAAGATGTAAATTTAAATAGAATTATTTAGTTTTTTCTTAAATTAATTAATTTGAGTTCGGCAATGAGGAGCTCTTGCGTACATGCGTGTATGCCAATCATGTGAGAGTGGAACCCACCTGAGAAAGGCGGTTCATATAACGGCTGACCTAAGGAAGGCGGTCTAGTTGTTCGTGGAACTGAAAAATGCGGCTTGAAGGGCAATCCATCTGAGGAGGGCGGTTACCAGTATTGTTTTGTGGTTGAAATAGAACTCCAGATGTTCCGGGATAGGGTTCTATTAGATAAGGATAAGGAGTCTTATGCCGATTTAACTTAGAATGACATTCTAAGTTGAATGAAACTTTAGTGGTAGAAGGTAGATCCCAGAAGAGTCCTAGGCAGTTTTATCTCATTGGTGGCCAATTAGAAGATACTTTTGATTCGATTCTAATGAGGAATTAGAGTCTCAAGAGAATTGAAAAGATTAAATCACAAAGTTAATAAATAAAAGCCCACGGTGAAAGGTACGCATTAACTTGTAAAGAGAGAATAAAGTTATTGCATTTAGTTCTTGAGATCCCCATTCTCACTTAATAATTAGAGTGTCTTCCCGCTACAATGACAGTGGGTTCTTTGACAATTTTCCATCTTGCAGATCACAGGGGTTAGAGCGAGAGAAAACGTAATTTCCTACTAGTTATTTAAGATAATAATTTTCCATCTGATTAAGAAAATCACCCCACTTACATTTGGTGCCGTTTGTCAAAAATTAAGATCTCATGATAGGAATATCACATAAAGATGCACTGAAAGGAAACACCGGTAGATAAAAGTCTAAATCTCCTCCCAGGCTACCTCCCAAACCAAAAGGTCCAAGGAGCATTTTGAAAATCCCCCCTCCCCGCTCCCCTAGGATTCATGGGGAATTTACTTGAGGGAGAGGTCCGACATCCATCACGAATAGATCCTCCAACACTACTGTCGGTACCACCTCTAACACTAGCACAAGAGCCCTAGGACCCCCATGCCGAAGGGAGAGGATCCTAGACCGAAAGACAGTGTCATGCTCAAGGACACGAGATGAACCAAAAGACAGTGATCGAGAAAGGGTGCGGAGGAAGAATTGCAAAATCTAGCAGATGAGGCATTATCTACATAGGGTGGAGAGAGAAAACAAAAACCTTAGGCAGGAGTGAGACCAAGCGCGCTCCTCCAAGATAAAAGAGATCTGACATCGAGAGGACATTCCCCAAGAACATCCCATAGGGAAACCTCCCTGAAGGCAGTTGTCTACAGTATTGCTTGAGAAAAGAAAATGTCTAGCGGCGTGCGACGAGCGACGAGCTTGCCAAGACCCCCATCCCTCGACATGAGGAAGTGGTTAAACAAGTAGTTGGTAGCACGTTGACCAAATCCCGAATTCACCGAGAAGGCCTTGCAACAGTTGGCTGTTTCGCCGTTATTGAAGGAAATAGAGGCGAAGGCGTTACCAAGGAAGTTCGTTTCTCCAAAGTTCCACTTGTACAATGGCAAGACGGACCCTATGGGCCATATAAAAGGTTTCCTGTAGGCCATGTTCGTCTACTTCAGCCGAGAAAGTCAATAGTGTTGGGTCTTCCCAATGAGCCTAGAGGAAACCACCATGAACTGGTTCCACAAACTATCCCCATGCTCGATCAACAGCTGGGAGCAATTGGCCGAGCAATTCATGGCACGGTTTATGGTCAGCAGGGCACAGTCAAAGGATCTTGACACAATGATGGCGACCAAGAAGCGTTTAGACAAGAGCTTGATGGAATTTGCCAGCAGGTACTGGGATGTGTACAATGAAGTGGAAGACTATAACGAGAAGTACGTGGTAGCCACCTTCAGAATCGATTTGCCTACTTGTCAAAGGCTGCAAGATCTCTTAACGGTAAGGCTGGTGGAGACAATCTTAGATCTCATGATAAAGATTGGCCCCCCTAAGCCATAAAAGCCATGTGGTGAGAAAGGTTGAACTTTAGAGTAAGAAGCCAAAGAAGACAACAATTGAAATCGCTTTTGCAAAGAAAGAGTACAAACTTCCAGGCCCCAAGCATAAAAAACAGTAAGAAGAATTTTTAATATTTCTATATTCAAATTTATCTGACTGCTCAATGATGAGCCCTTTTGGAAGTGGCTACCTGGGTCGGGAGGAAAGCTAGTCAAGAAGGACCCGAATAAGTACTGGTACAGCTACCACAAGAATCATGAACATGTCACAAACAACTGTAATGTAAAAGAAGAAAATTGGAGAGGAAAATTCCTTCTGTATTGCATTACATCTCATATACAAAAGCAGAAAATATATAGCCTAAATCTATACAAGGAAAGAAATAAACCTATTGCTAAAATTAAGGAATTACAGGATTACAGGATAACTACAAAGGGAATGTATCAATCTCGTATTCTAAGGGGGGTAACAGAATAATCTTTATTAAGGAAATAATCTTCAACACTCCCCCTCAAGTTGGAGAGTAGATATTGCGAAGTCCCAACTTGCGACTTAGGTAATCAAAATTGTCTCTTCCCAAAGCCTTCGTGAAGATGTCTGCAAGTTCATCTCGCGAAGAGACATAGACCGGATGGACTTCACCTGCTTGTAGCTTTTCCCTTACAATGTGACAATCAATTTCAATGTGTTTCGTTCTTTCATGGTAAACGGGATTTGATGCTATGTGTAATGCAGCTTGATTGTCACAATGTAAGGGAACCGGGCCCTTTTGTTGAACTCTTAGGTCCTTCAATATATGCCGCAACCAAGTAATTTCCAAGCATGTATTTGCCATTGCTCTATACTCAGTTTCGGCAGATGAACGGGCAACGGTTGTTTGTTTCTTTGACCTCCATGAGATAAGTGAGTTCCCCAGAAATACACAATATCCTGTAGTTGACCTTCTTGTTGTCGGACAACCTGCATGATCTGAATCACAATAGGCATTCAACTCAAGATTATTGTCAGCGGGAAAGAATAAGCCTTGGCCGGGTGTGCTTTTAACAAATCTCAAGACACGAAGAGCAGCCTCCATGTGTGGTTTCCTTGGTTGGTGCATGAATTGGCTTAAGTTTTGAACCGCATAAACTATGTCTGGACGTGTAACAGTAAGATAGATTAATCTTCCCACCAATCTCCTGTATCTCGTGGGATCAGTAAGCAAAACACCATCTGTGGGTTTCAACTTTACATTTTGTTCCATGGGAAACTTTTCGGGCCGTGCACCAACTAAACCGGCATCTTGCAAAATATCTAAGGCATACTTCCTTTGAGACATAAAAAGACCTTTCTTGGATCGAGAAAATTCAATTCCCAAAAAATATTTTAAATCGCCAAGGTCTTTGATTCTGAATTGTTTGAGAAGAAATGATTTTAGGTGTTCAATTTCCTTCAAATCATTGCCGGTAATGAGAATGTCATCGACATATATAAGCACTCCTGTAAAAGATTTTCCATTAACCTTAGTAAAAAGAGAGTAGTCGGCCATAGATTGCTGAAATCCTGCTTTCTTGATAGTAGTGGAAAACTTGGAGAACCAATTACGTGAAGCCTGTTTAAGCCCATAAAGGGACTTATTCAGCCGACATACCAGATTCTCCCCCTGTCGGCAAAGTCCGGGAGGAGGAACCATATAAACTTCCTCATGTAAATCGCCATGAAGGAAAGCATTTTGCACGTCAAGTTGATGAAGGGACCAACCTCGCGCAACAGCAACAGATAAGAGACATCGAAGAGTAGTTTGCTTGGCAGTAGGGGAAAAAGTCTCAGTGTAATCAACCCCCTCGATTTGGGTGTATCCTTTGGCAACGAGACGAGCCTTATAACGCTCAATGGTGCCATCGGATTGATGCTTGATTTTGAACACCCATTTGCACCCAATAGGAGTATGACCGGCCGGTAATGGCATGAGGGTCCACGTGTTATTGAGGTGCAAGGCATCGAACTCAGCCTTCATGGCAGCCTGCCAATTCGGGTCTAATGCGGCTTGGGCATAAGAAGTGGGTTCAGTGGTGCCTGAAATATTAGCAAGAAAGACACGATGCAAAGGGGAAAAACGGTGATAAGAAAGAAAAGTGGAGATGGGATGTTTTGTACCTGGTGGAAGAGTTGGCGGTGCGGAAGACGATTGATCGGGCGAGGTAGATGCAAAAGATAGAATGTAGTCACGTTGCCAAGCGGGTGGCTGGGTACTCCGAGTGGAATGGCGCACGGGAGCAGGCGTGGGCGATGTAGGTGGCAGATGGACAGAAGGTTGGGCGATGGGGTTAGGAACTGGTGATGGTGCCGTGAGAATGGGGCTAGAATCTGATGGATCAGGTGGGGAAAATGCTGTGGAGGGAGGGGTGAAATCTGGTTGGGGAAGGGGCAAAACGGATTGAGGCAGATTGGAAGGAGAAGGAGTTTGGAAGGGAAAAATATGTTCAAAAAATTGAACATCCCGACTAACCAAAACTTTGTGGGATTCTACGTCATAAAGTTTGTAGCCCTTTTGACCAACGGGATAGCCAATAAAAATGCAACGTCGTGCACGAGGGCTAAACTTATGAACAGGGTGAACCACTGTGGCATAACATAGGCAACCAAAAACACGAAGATGATTAAGTGTTGGTGCCTTTTTGTAAAGCAGCTCGAATGGGGTTTTATTTTTTAACAGAGGAGTGGGTAAACGGTTAATGAGATAAACAGAAGTCAATACACAATCACCCCAAAAAATTAAAGGAAGATGTGATTGAAAACGTAAGGCACGAGCAACATTTAAAATATGCCTGTGTTTACGTTCAACCACCCCATTTTGTTGAGGAGTAGAAACACAAGAAGATTGGAATTCAATGCCCTGTGTAAGAAAAAAATTCTTCATGGAGATAAATTCCATCCCATTGTCACTTCTAAGAGTTTTGACGGTGATAGAAAATTGTGTCCGAACAAGGGCAAAGAAAGACTTGAGTAATTCCTGTGTTTCGGACTTACGTACCATCAAAAAAACCCATGTACATCGAGTGAAATCATCCACAAGAGTAAGAAAGTAACGTGCACCAGTACGTGAAGGAACACGATATGAGCCCCAAATATCACAATGTATTAATTCGAAAGGATGCAAAGTAGATGTTTTACTCAAAGGAAATGGTACACGTGTTTGCTTTGCCATAGGACAGACAACACAATCACAATTATTAAAAGAAATTGAAGGAGATAACTTAGATAGTAACTGAAGACAAGTTGATGAAGGATGGCCAAGGCGTTGGTGCCAAGGTGAAGGTAATGAGGTGGCATGGCAGGAAGAGGTGGTCTTGATCAATGGTGACATGTAGTACAGCCCATTACTCTGCCGGCCCGAACCAATCGTCTTCCCCGAAGCCAAGTCCTGAATGACACAAAAATCAGCAGAAAGAATTATACAACAGTTAAGGGATTTTGTAATCTTGCTAGCGGAAATTAAATTTAAATGGAAAGAAGGGACATGGAGAGCATGATCTAAAGAGATATCTTTGTTAAAGACAACTGTTCCTATTGAATCAATAGGAACGGACAGCCCTGTGGGTAGATGGACAGAGGGAATGTGGGACAATGTTTTATAGGAAAATGAAGAAGAGTCACATATGATATGGTCTGTAGCACCACTGTCAAGAATCCAGGGACTAGAAAATATAGAGTTTATGGATGGTGAGGGTAGTTTGAACAGACCTGCCGCATTAGCAAAAACATCGGAGTTGTCCGATGATGGTTTGGATAAGTTTACCATGGCAGCGAGTTGTTTGAATTGTTCCTCAGAAAGCCCATTAAGAAACTGTTGTAAATTAATGGAGGCCGAATCAGAGGCCCCTATCCCAGTTGTGTGTGCCGGCTGTTGAGTGGGGGAAACCACGGCTTGGACTTGATGTGCAGAGGGGCGGTTTCGCATCCCACCAGCCCGTCGGCCCCTATCATTAGGCCTTTGTGCAGAAGCTCCAATGCGCTCCCCATTGGAGCCTCCTCCTTGATACAACCTGTGCCCCGGCGGGTAGCCATGCAGCTTATAGCATGTCTCGATGGTGTGTCTATCACGATTACAATAGGAGCAATGAAGATGGTCCAAAGAGGAGGAGTTCTCCCCGGACTGACGATAAGTATTTCCGCCTCTGTTCTTTTGAATAGCTGCAGCGAGAGAAACATTCTCCATGGAAGAAGAACCAATTTCTCTTTGTCTTTCTTCTTGAGAAATCAAAGAATATGCCCTACGAACACTTGGTAGAGGATTCATAAGAAGAATATGACCACGTGTAGAATTATAAGATTCGTTCAAGCCCATAAGAAATTGCATAAGTCGGTCATTCTCACGTTCTTCATGATAATTTTTCATACCGCCGCAGGTGCAAGTAGGTTGAGTCTTATAAGATGCAAGTTCATCCCATAAGGCTTTAAGTTTGGTGAAATAAATAGCAACGGACAAGTTACCTTGCTCATGGGAACCGATGGCCTTTCCAAGTTGGTAAATCCTTGGAGCGTTTCCTTGAGAGAAACGCTCATGAAAATCGCTCCAAATCTCTTGTGATGTTGCGGCATATACAACGCCGTCTGCTAGGTCTGCTTCAACAGAGTTGAGTAGCCATGAAAGCACCATCTTGTCACAGCGTTCCCACAAGGCATAATCATCGGGTTTCTTGTCTGCGTTCGGTGCCTTGATCGTTCCATTAACGAAACCGATCTTGTTCTTGGCAGTGAGTGCAATAACCATGGAACACCTCCATGTTGCATAATTGTTTCCATCGAGACGTTTTGTGACCAATAGAAGGCCCGGATGATCTGATGGATGAAGGAAAAAAAGGACTTGAGGATTCAACCGTAGAACTCTTGTCTTGGTTGTCACTCATGTTGTTTGAAGGCAGGGGTATAGAAACCCTTGAAAGCTTCAAAAAAATCAAGAACAGGAGCCACCAAACTGGTGCTCTGATACCATGTAAAAGAAGAAAATTGGAGAGGAAAATTCCTTCTGTATTGCATTACATCTCATATACAAAAGCAGAAAATATATAGCCTAAATCTATACAAGGAAAGAAATAAACCTATTGCTAAAATTAAGGAATTACAGGATTACAGGATAACTACAAAGGGAATGTATCAATCTCGTATTCTAAGGGGGGTAACAGAATAATCTTTATTAAGGAAATAATCTTCAACATGTAAAGCCTTTAAAAGATTCCTTGATGGGTTAGTTGAGGCCCAAGCTGATGAACTGATGGGCTTGATATGATGTCTAGCCCCAAACTTGACAATAGTCCGGTCCATTTATTATTGCCGATCCGGCCCACTATACTCTCCCACGGTGGATTTGTCATTGACTACGAGCACTTCTGTACTCTGATACCACTTCTATTGGCTCCCACTTGAAAGATTGCTTGATGGGGAAAAAAATAGAGTTATTTGCCTCTTGTATGCTGAGTAATTATTCTGTGCCCCTGGGGCAACACTATAAATTGATTTGAGATTCATATTAAGCCCTGTTTAAGCTTATTTGCTTTTTAGATTATTTTTTTTTGTCTCTATTTAATTTTTTTTGTATTTGTTGTTTTAGCCTTAATGTTTTGTGGATTATTGGTCCGTTTTAATGAAAGAAATTCAAAAATATAAAATTATGTCCAAAAGTTAAAAAAATATCACTAAAGACCACGAATAAGCTCAAAAATCCTTATTTTTTGATTATTTTTGTCTTTTTTGAATTTTTTTAAATTTGGTTCATGATTTACAACTTTTCTGGAAGCTCTTGTCGAGATGAACTAATAATCCACAAAAAATTAATGAAAAACAAAAAATTACAAAAAAAATTAACATAAGGACAAAAAAATAATTTTATAATTCAATAATCCAATCAGTTCAAACACCACCTAAGTTGTGACTTTCGCATGACAGTATGTCAGAAGGGATGAGCCATGACAACAAGCTCAAAAAGGCCACATTCATTATTTTTCTTTAAACAAGAAAGCTTCAACCAAGATATATGCTCTCTGGAGATCATGAACTTGGGCATCAAACGTTAATCTTCAACCATGGGCTTGGAAATTTGAAAAGGTACAAGGAAGAAAGATTGTCAGGCAAAATAGATGGGATGTATCGTCGTTTTCCTAAAATCTGAGTCGTTTTCCAAGATATGGGGTCCAAGTCTAAGGACGTGAAATCTTTCAAAAAGTTTTTGATTGCATCCAACCAATGAAGATTCAATAATTTCAGAACAATAATGTATGTATCGGATTGTTGTGGGGTACCACTTCTGCCACCATCAAAAACAATTCAGTCTGAATAGTAAAATTTACTAACTTTTACCATCTCCATGGCCGACGCAAGAGATTATTATATGGTTAAGGATAAGATTATTCACTGCTTAGAGAAGTAACAAGATTTTTTACTGCTTAGAGAAGTAATGAGTATATTTTCAAGAATTTGAAGGAACCAAAGTGTGATTTTCTTAAATATAAACCAAATTTTTTTTAGGGTTTTGGAATTGACTGGGATACATGTATTTGTCTGAAATATGAGAGGGGCGCGGCTCTCGTCTGCCCGTGCCCATCTCAATTGGTGCACCCGAGTAAAATAAAACTTGGGAATTCTACTGCTATGTTTGAGACGAATGTTATGATTAGATGATATATCATCTACTCATTGGTGCACCAGTATAATTTTCAACCTTGTTCAAACTTAATAAAATACTATTATTGATTTATTTGAAGTCAAGTAATGACTTTAATTTGAAAAAAAAATGTTTGAATTAAAAATAAGAGATTCTCTCAGTGACAAAAAGGGATAAATCAGCTGGCATGGCAAAGACAGCTTAGGACTTTCCTTTGATGATATTGGAAGTCAAAAGAGTTGCAGGGAATTGTACTGACTTTTTTGTCCTTTTGATTGTGCAAATTTTATGTGAAAAAGAGCCACACTATCGTTTACTATGACAAATGAGTCAAAAATTTAGAAACACAAATTATTTGGGCACAACTGGATATATATATTTATTCAGAATCATTGATTAATGTACGTGGAACTCACATGATTATAGAAAACTCTACATGTATACAATGATTCTCTGGACACATCTGTTTCTGGATATGCACAAATAATTTGTGTTCAAATAATTGTTCTAAATGGGTAGTCCATTTAACCTCCTCTAATAAGGACGGAATCAAAATTATTATGGATTGGTCGAGTAGGACAATTAATTTATATTGATTACTAAAAATCACTCAAATGAATCAATTGAACTTTCTATATATAGTTAATCAATGTAATGCCACTAATAAATTATGGTACACTCAAATTTAGATACCTCTTTAGTAATAAGAGTGTGAGAGCAAGAAGAAGTATAAAAAATGATTGATGAACGTGTAAAGGGAAGACTAGCAAGAATTTAATATTTATCACTAGATATATAGAGGATTATGTACATATACAATTGACTAGATTCAGAGGAAAATAAGCTTTGCAGGGATACATGAGTAGCATAAATGTTTTAATGGGCTACTAAGAATCTAGAAAGAATATACATGATGGTAGACGAGTATTTGAAAGGCATTATAAAAATCATGGACTAAACCATTATTATTAAAAAGTTGAGTGGGGGCACATGACCACATTAGGCCTATAGTAGTTTTTGTTATGTTTCATTTATTCTTGAGCAAACATAAATTATCGTATTGTCCAATGCTAGTCTTATGACTTTAGGCTGAAAGTTGATCTACTTGTTGTGGTTGTAATTTTTGTAATTAAAATGATTTGTGGCATGTGGATAGTGTTCAACAAATTTTATAACTGAACAGTTCATATCACGATGATGAGAACGTATCGAAGTGTACTATACTCCCTTAGTTTATTAGCGCATCATAAAGAGTCCACTATGAGAGTGTATGTGAAAGAAGTAAAATTTGATTGACCTAATTAAGGTTTTTTTTTTCAAATAATTAGGCGATAAAGTAACTCGGCAACACGGTTCTATTGTGCATGGGCATATTGCTGAGCAAAGGATAATATGTACTAACTCAAGAAAGACAGTTAAATAGTAAAAAGAGTGGATAAAGATTATACTGAACCCGAATAGCTTAGGACTGGTCATAAACATGCAACAATGAGAAGTTCTGGGCCAATTTGACTAGTAACGAGAAGTTAATAGTTTGATGAAACTCAAGCTGTAAAATATATGAGTTTGGAGAGTCCGAATAAGACTTATTTTGTTAGGAGCCAATCTTGAGTAAGTTTAATACGTCTCTAATGATAAAGAGATGGAGAAGGACCCCGATTAGTGGGGGAGAGCTCCTACAAATAGTCAGGCACTCATGAAGATAAAAATATGTTGTAATTTGTTATTGCAACCATTAGAAATCAAGAGTTTTATTAGATAAGTATTAATTTAATTATCGTAATGTCTTTCTGCCAATTAAAAGCATAGAATTCTTTGACCGATTTACAAATTGGTGTGATTGGTCACTGTTTGACGAATTACCTTTAAATTGTCTCCTAGGACAGTTGGCTCAAATGTTGTGGAGAATCAATTTGTGCTGTCAATTTCGTGTTTCCGAGGAACCCTTAAAAATAATTTAACTCACTGTCACACAATCACATTCTAGCAATGACACGGAAAAAGAGAGCTTAAATTTCAAGCCTTGGGGGGAGTGTGTGTATATACACACACACACATATATATATATATATATATATATATATATATGTATGTATGTATGTATGTATTTGTTAAATGGATGCAGTAGCTACCAAAATGCTAGAAAACACAATCGGAAGATACCCTTTTCATGGGATCTCCAAACCTGCCTTAAAATGCGGATTCAAATCCAAGTGTCTTCTCTAAAGTTTTGTTTGGAAGTGCTAATTAAAGCTGTTATTTATTACAAAACTTTGAGCCTTATCCATGCTGATTTGCTTACATATACTCCCTATTACTACCTAGATGTCTCTAGATTCTTACACATCGTTACTTACATATCATTGTTTATTGCCTATTGCACCTGCTCTATTTGTTTTTTTTAACCCCCTTTTATGTTTATCCTTTGACTATTCCCATATATTGTGCACCATAATCTCTCTCTCTCTCTCTCTCTCTCTCTCTCTCTCTCTCTCTGTATTTGGGTAGTTGTGTGTGTCTGCGTGGCACCCATGCGTGGATTTGTTCAATTATTGAGCCACAGAGAAATGAAATTAAAATCAGATCCACTGCGAGGTTGAACTGTGTCTCATTCTCTGCAAATCCGGGTTTGACTCCTTTTATAAAAGAAACCTCAATGTCTTTATATGTCAACCAAAAATTATTCCCTTTATACGTGAAAAAAGGAACTTGAGTTCTTGTTGTGTCCCAAACTTGACAGTGCCCTTTAACTGACATTTTTCGGAGTCTACGAAATTGATTGAAATTATTCGTCTCATAAAATTCGACGCGTAATATACTTTTTTAAAAGATGAATTTAATTGAATATTTCTAACTTAAATAACTAATCAGATTTCTACAAAGATATTAACAATGTCAAAAAAAAAAGTTCGAAAGTACCTAAAAAATGTGATTCGTTAATTAAGTTATTGATACCTGATCGAATTTATTTTTAATGGGTTTGTTATACGTATCAGGGTTTACAAGATGAACTATTCAGATTGTATTTTTAAATTCGAATTGACGTCATTTGGAAGGCACAACTTCCCTCCTCTGTTGTGGCCCAAGCAAGCAGAGCCCCTGGAGAAGGGGTTTTGTACGGCACGTTATTTTTTGGAATGATGGATGTTGAAAGCATTCAAGTGACAAAGAATTAAAAGAAATTTAAAATTTTCACCATATTATTTTTTGACAGATAAATAATTGTTATTTTTGTATAAATAATGTGATGGGTACCTTAAATGATAGAATGTCATAATTAATTATGATGATTTTATAGCCTGAATTGTAAAACAAAAAAAAGATACTTTTAGGAAAGAAAGTTGTCATGTTAAGGTCAGGGGCGGATCAGTATGAGACTGGGGGTGGCAAAAATTTAAAAAAAATTTAAAACCTAAGTATAATTTTTGAAATTAAAAAAATTTATATTTTGGATTCTCCAAATTACATTCGGCTTCTTATCTTTCTAAAGAGAAATCTTTGTCCCTCAAACATCGAATTCTTATCTTGACCATATAGTATCATTTTTCTTGAATTTTATGTTGCAATCCAAGATAGGGATGAATTTGACCTAGGAGGATGCAAAAATCCCATGAATCCCACCAAAGCCAAATCAATATATGGTTTACAAAAATGCTAAAGACACACCACTTTTGCACATCGCTTTCACACATTACTCAAAACTATGTAGTTTTGTGTTGAAAAAAAATCATATTTGTTTTTGACCCATATCGCTGAAAACATATTTGGATCTTCCTTAACATAAAACGACATAGTTTTAAGTGATGTGTTAAAATTATGTGTGTGTAGCACTCTTGTATTGTTTATACGGATCAAATTCTCAGTGGTTAGCTGTCATAAAGGTTGTGAGATCCTGTATTTGGTCCTTTATTGTGGGGAAATGAGACCTATGGGTAAGCCAAGTTTCAACTTTCAACAGTATCTTATGTCTGTTTCAAATTCGAGAGGGAGGGATTACTTGCCAAATTTACCCTCTGCACTTCTCCCCAGATTCTTTTTTTTTTTTTTTTTTCCGCTAGGCTGGCAATCCCCAAAGAAGAAAACTTTTGTGGTCTTTTTATTGCCTATAGCCCTTGGCCTGCATTTAGCGCTCTCTCTCTCTCTCTGTCTCTCTCTCATGTTTGTTTGTGTGTGCATGTTCTCGAACGCATATTAAGGACAGTGGTTAACTTTGTGGGTCTTTTGATTGGCACATCTAAAAGCATTTTTTGGGTCAGATTTTTAAGTTGTTCATAGTTTTTCTTGCAGCATTGGTTTCTTTAGTCTCATTTGGAGGTAGCAAAAACTTGTTCCGATTTCACGAACTGTTATAGAGTAAGAAAGATAGGATGGCGGGGGACAATCTCCTTGATTTGTGGAAACCACTTAAAGGTGTATTGATTTTTTTTCTTTTTTCATTACTGTTAGAAATATAATGAATTTGGGGCGTGAGCTTGGAAGCAAGGAATCTTTCTACCGAGGGCTAGCAGTTATTTTGCATTTAATGGATGCCCCTTTGCTTGCTAGGCCTTTCGTTTGATTGCGACATTTGTCATCATCCTGTTTAATGGCGCTCCACGCGTCGAATGGTTATAAGCATGTGTTTGAATTATTCCTACATGTCAGGATCTTAGCGACTCACACTTCTTCACATCGAAAGGTCAAGATAGGCCTCTTAAACACGCAAATGTGACAAAATCTTAGTCCTCCATATCTCGTATCTTCGACTGTCAGGATGGGTGTGTGAATCCTCTTTTTACCTTGGGGTTGTTTTAAAACCCCTTTCATTTGGCTTAAACCCCTCAACTTTTTTCTTCAGGTCTCTTCTTTTTCTAGAGCTTATTTCTTTAGAGCTTTCGATTAATGGACCTTTGTTTCTTCTTTAGGTACGCATTTTCTTCCTTCTTCCTTTCAATTTGGTCACACTAGACCTTGATTTTCTCAAACTCCTCCACGAGACCTTTCTTACAAGTTTTTTCTACCTTTCATCTCTACTCCTTCCTTTAGGTCTTTGGAGAATTCCTTTGAGATTCCTCCAATCGACTTGTGGACCAGGGATCCCCAATTCCTTCAAGCAACTAGTAGTATTCTTAGCCTTGCTCATCCTATAAAACAATTCCACTCCTTGAAGACCAAGAAGTTCTGTCTTGATCTTGACACTGATTCGTCCGAAGAGTCTTCTATAGACTTCGTCATGGATGTGACCTGATTTCTATGGTCGTGGCCAGGGCCACCACCCGTGCTTCGAGGTCTGAGCCCAACATTTTTAGCGTTGAGACGATAGTATCCTTTTTCACAGACAATTATTTAAAGGTCTTGGGCTCTTTATGGATCCTACCTCAAACACGAAGAACATATGAAAACCCTAGTTTTCGCAAACTTTCCTTATTTCTTTGCGTATTCGGCTGATGCTAGGTTCCACTCGAAGCTCTTGATACCAAGATCAACTCTCCTGTTATGTGTTCTACGAAAATCCTAAGTTCAATTGTTTGTTTGCCCTCTTCCAACGATCGAAACTCAAAACGAAAAATAGGGATGAAAAAAATGAACGTCTATCAAATATTATTTGATTAATAGTCTGATTAGGGTTTCCACTAAGCTTTTATGCTAAAAATTCCAATAATTGCAAAAAAGTTTGTATGTTTAGACAGTTCCAAAATTAGTCCGAATCTTCTAAACTTCACCAAAAGCTACAATTACACTAATGATCTATAAAATTGCTGAAAATAACTAGAATTTAAATGAAATAATAAAATCTCTGACCACAGGTTCTCACAACCTCTTCTCCTCAAGAAATTGTGTCCCCAAAAATTTGTCATCTCAAGGAAAGAACAACTCTGATACTTAGAGTGAATTTTTGACTCCCGTTCCCATGTGGCCTCTTCAACCACGTGATGATGTCATAATACCTTGGCTAAAGGAATAGTCCTTTCATGCAAGATCTGCTTTCATGTATCCAGAATCCTCACCAGCCATTCCTTATAGGATATGTCCCAACTTCCAACTCTGCCAAATCTAGCACATTCAGCACATCCCGCTCATACTTGCGCAACATTGACATATGAAATACATCATGAACGTTTGACAGCATTGGTGGCAAGACGAGTCGGTACATCACCTCTCCTATCCTCTCAAGGATCTCGAAGGGCCAGCATACTGCAATGACAACTTCCCACTACAGTCGAACCGTATCGACCCCTTCCTAGGTGTGACTTTCAAGAAAACATGATCGCCCAACTTGAAAGCTAAGGGTTGCCTTCTACTATTTGCATAATTGTTTTAACAACTCTAGGAGGCAAGCAACTCCTGCTGTATCTGAGTAATCCTTTCCCAGTCTAAGCCCAATGGACTAGTCACCTGTAAGGTCTGCCATAAAATGCTTCATAACGCGTCATTCCTATACTCGACTGAAAGTTGTTATTATAAGCAAACTCTGCTAATGGTAGATGATCATTCTGTAAACTACAAAAATTTAAGACACAAGCCCTCAACATATCCTTAAGGATCTGTACAATATACTCTAACTTCTCGTCCATCTTAAGATGGAACATATTACTCATACGCAAAATCTATACCAACTGCCTCCTGAAGACTTAGCCAAAACCGCAATGTAAATTTGGGATCTCGATTTGACACAATATACACTAGCACCTCGTGCAGTCGGACTATCTCTCGGATATAAAGTATATTGAGTGCCTCTACAGTATCTATCATGTGAATGGGAAGAAAATGAGTGTTCTTAGTCAGCCGATCAACAATTACTCACACTAAATCATACCCTGCTGGTGACCTTGGAAGCCTCGATACAAAGTCCATGGTCACATTCTTCCATTTCCACTTAGCTATTGGTAAAGGCTGTAACATCCCAGCGAGTTTCTAATGCTCAGCCTTAACCTATTGACAAATCAGACATTTCGATACGAACTGTGCAACATCATGCTTCATCCTCTTACACCACTATTGCCTTCGCCAGTTCTCGTACATCTTTGTACTGCTAGGGTGTAGAACATGTCAAGAATGATGAGACTTCCAATGATGAGACTTCCAAAGTACACTCTCGCGGCACAATTCCGATACATATATCCCTGCATGCAAATCTCAGTCTTTGGTCGATATGGATAACCCAACTATCAACCTGCTCACCTAAAGTCAAACAATCTCGCACCGACTTGGCCTTCAAGTCACCTGTTGCTCTCCTATCACACTCATCAACAATGAGTGTTAGACTACAATGCTAAACAAGGTAGTCTGTTCCATTTATTTTTCATTCCCAAGTAGCCAAGCCAACTAAGCTGTGGATTGACTTCCTGCTCAAGGCATCTGTCACTGCATTTGCTTTACCCAATGATACTACAACTTGAAGTCATAATCCTCCATATATTTCATCCATCCTTGATGCTTCATTTCAGATCTTCCTAAGTGAAGATGTACTTAAGGTTCTTGTGATTCAAGAAAATCTTGAACCGCTCACCAAACAAGTAGTGTCCCCAGGTCTTGAGTGCGAATTGTTGTCAACTCTAAATTATGAGTAGTATAGTTGCGCTCATAGTTTTTCAACTGACGAGAACCATAAGCGATAACTCTCTCATCATGCATTAGCACACACCCCAACCGCTCTTTAAAAGCATCACAATATGTCGAATACCCTTGACTTTGCTATAGAATCACTAGGATTGGGATTGATGTCAATCTCTGCTCCAATTCTTGAAATGAAAGCTCATACGCTTCATTCCATACAAACAAGATACCCTTTGGAGTAAGTTGTATTATCGGAGCATCCAATCCAATCCCTAACAAAATGCCATATAATGGCCTTCCAAACCAAGAAGTTTCGAATCTCAAATACACTCTTAGGTGGCTCACAAGTTAGCACTGCCTCAATTGTGGACTGATCCACACTGTCCTCTAACACCTCATGTCCAAAAAATTTCACATTTGAGAACCAGAAGTCCCACTTAGAGCATTTGGCATATAGAGAATTTTGCTACAAAATCTATAGTAAGCGTTCCTCATGCTCATCCTCTAACAATGAATAGACCAAGATATTATTTGTGAATACCATAACAAACTGGTCTAGATATGCATGAAAGACTTTGCTCATCAAATCCACGAATGTAATGGACGTGTTGGTCAAACAAAACGACATCACTATAAACTCAAAATGTTTGTATCGAGTTCGAAACATCTAATATTATTAGCGGGAACAACCACGAGTTTGTTTTGGCAATTTCTTCATCTCTGACCCTTGGCTGATGATACCTCGACCTCGGATCAATCTTCAAAAATATTCAAGAACCCCTAAGCTTATTAAACAAATAATCTATCCCTGATAAAGGGTATTTATTCTCGACTGTCACACTATTCAGTCATTGATAGTCAATGCACAACCACAATGACCCATCATTCTGCTGTGCAAATAGGGACGGGGCATCCCCCGGTAAAGTACTGGGTCAAATGATTCCCTTGTCTAACAACTCTAGAGGTTGCACCTTTAGTTCCTTGAACTCTACTGAAACAAATCGATAAAGTGCTATGAAAGTTTTGGAAAGTCCCAGGCACGATCGATAGAAAACTCCACTTGCAGCTGAGAAGGTAAGCACGCAATGTCCTACAGGAAGAGATCCAAAAAATTACATATTATTGTAGGTAAGTCCCAACGACTCTAACTGTTCTCATCATCCTAAGTTACTGTAAAAAGATGGCCAAAACTCTCTCAGTACCACAACTTGTGGAGCATAGATTGAACACCAGTTTGGTCTCTCCAAAAATGAAAATTGCTCCTCCTCTGGAGAACAAATGGTCACTCTACCCTAATTAATGATCAATAGTGACTTGGTAAGATGCCAAACAGTCCTTTCCCAAAATAAACATCAAAATCACTCATATCCAACACTATGAGATAAAAGGGTAGTCTATGGTCGGAAATCACAATCTCGCACGACCTAAACACATGTCTAAGAGTCACGTCACCCTAATAGGTGTCTTAACAAATAAAACCGAATCCAATTGACCGACCTGAAGACCCAAAGCAGATGCAAAACTAGCAACAATAAAGGAATGCGAAGTATCTGTGTCGAACAAGACATTAGCCCAGGTGAGAAATAAAAGAAAAGTACCTCAGCATAGAAGTCCTCATTGCTACCTCTAGCATTGCGACTGCATAAGCACACCCTCTATTCACTTGCCCATGTTGTAACGATGAGCTTGGTTGGCCTGCCTTTGCTTGTTGAACCGGTGTAGAACTCTGTTGGACTAAACCTGACTGCATTAGGCAATTATGTACTATGCCCCACCCCAATTTTCTAGTTTTGCGAACATTGACGATGGATATGGCCTCTTGGTTATACTTAAAACACTTAATCGGCCTTCTAACTGAACTCACAATCTGCAACGACTGCGGCCCCCATTCAACAGTCTAACCTCTTGTGGCCCGACTGACCACACTTGATAGTGCAGAAATAATTTGTGTCTAATACCACTGAAATTGGGGCTAGTCTCCCTCAGATGCTTCTTACTCTGGCCCCCTAATTCTGTTGTCACTATCTTACTCATACCCCTGTCTCTCTCTAACAAATCTGCCTCTACAATCTTCGCCCGCTCAACTAGAAACTTGATCCTCATAGTCCCAGATCTTTAGTTGGATGACCATTTTCCTAATTTTTTGCCTGACCCTTTTCGAACCTCTTGCATTTTATATCCTCATCTCTTACTATTTCAACAGCAAAGTAGGATAATGACATAAACTTGTTCTGATACTTCATCATTGTCATGTTCCCTTGCTTGAGGTCATATAGCTCTTTCTGAAGTGAACCTCTGTTGTCACTATCTTACTTATAATCCTGTCTCTCTCTAACAAATCTGCCTCTACAATCTTCGCCCGCTTAACTAGAAACTAGATCCTCATAGTTCCAGATCTTTAGTTGGATGACTATTTTCCTATTTTTTTGCTTGAGGCCCTTTTCGAACCTCTTGCATTTTATATCCTTATCTCCTACTATTTCAATAGCAAAGTAGGATAATGACATAAACTTATTCTGATACTTCGCCATCGTCATGTTTCCTTGCTTGAGGTCATATAGCTCTTTCTGAAGTGAGTCTTTCATCACCTCCAGAAACTAGCCATCATGGAACATGTCCTTCAAAGCCTCCTAGGTTAGGTCGCAGTTTCATATGTTGCATTTATCATCTTCTACCACTGATCTTCCTCACTTGTGAACTAGTAGACAGCCAGTAAGACCCTCAAATCATCCTTTCTAATCTGCAAAGTGTCTAATGTCTTCTCTATCTGCTCAATCCAGTTGTCTGCCACAAATGGGTCATCTCCACCGATGAACTTAGGAGGCTTCTTGCGAAACTCCCACATAGCCTTCATTGCCCCAGTCTCGTTTTTGGGCTAATTAGTGGCTACATTTTGAATATTCTAGGCTAACTGTTACAGTACCTCAGCCATTGTCCTTACCAAGTCCTACCCGTTAGCACGTTCTGGTGCCCCTGCAGCTGCGGCACGCCTACCCCTGCCTTAAGCTCTACGCAATGACATCTCTCTACAACACACAAAAAGAGACAAAACTTTTTAACATCCAAAAAGCAGTTAAATACATATATACACATAACATGGAAGCGCATACTGAGTAACACCCATAAGAATGTCAACCCGGTGCTTCCAGTTAACTTTTTCGGACCTCAAATTAGAAAATACAGTGATCAATCATCTCTTCTTCTTGGATTTCATGAGCAGTTGCATGATATCCGAAAATAAGGTATGATACTCTCGAGTTACAACTTCACATAAACACATAATTCTCCTAGTATCCTATCCCACGAACTATAGGTATTCGATTCATATTTTGATACCAAATTGTCTTATCCTACTCTTCAAGAGTACGAAATAGAGCAATAATAATAATAATTATTCCCAATAAAAGTTCACTAAAAATCTATAAAATTTATCATCTAAGGCATTAGTCACAAATCCCAATAATAATAACACTACAATCAAAACAGGCCAACAAATGCCCAACAATAACTATCTGATAAAAGTAATAAATAAATAAATATAATTGATGAAAATCTAACAGCTAAACTTCATAAAATCATCTCCAAGACTCTAACATTTGGCTCTGCTTCGGTTCCTATAAAAATAATATTTATACAAAATGTAAGCTGAAGCACGAGTAGAAAATCACACAGCAATCACAATAATGAAGGTTAATTCATACTCACATCAATATCATATTGAAATAAGCAGAAAATAATTAAAAAACACATGAACATGCTCAATGTACCACATGCATGACATGAGACTCTGGCACAAATAACAACTCGTGCATATTACGTTGAAACCTACATCGTGTCCCAGACTTCAAGAGTATCTATGGTGTTTCACCGCGGGCCTAGCCGAGAATGCGGGTATCCTACATCGATTTCACAGGCCGCTCCAATCGTCGGGGCATCTCCAAACCTGGTAACATTTTAACGGTCTTCTATTGTTGGAATCACAAAGACACTACATCAAAGTAACTCAACACCAATGCATGACCACATGAACACTTAACACAATATTCCGAACCGGAACAGTATACACAATCAGACAGAAAAATAAAGAAATGGACTGACTTTAAAAAAAAAAAAATTCTGAATTCGAGAAGGTTGCTCGAGCGCCAAAAACAAGCTCATTGCCCAAAACGGAATGTTGAAAATTTAAAGAGCTCGCTTAAGCAGCCTAATTAAATTCTTCGATTCTGTTTTATTGCGAACAACACACAAATAATGCCACTTTTTTTCTTCTAAACTGTCCAAAACATGATGAGAACCTACTAAATCATGCATAACTCAATCTCAAACATGTTCACAATATCAGGAAGGGTTTGATCTAAATATATTTTGATAAATACTGACAATAATAGTTTTATGAAAAACTTCTTGGATCAAGCTGTTTTTGTTAATATTTTGAGTTGATTTGTCTCAGGTTTCTCTAAAAGTATATTTTAAACACATTAAATGATTCGGATCATCAAAATATGATCAGAAAATAGGGGTCCTCATTTTAGGAAAATGAGTGATCCCTCATTAGAAGGAGACTCTATGTTTTTGTGTGTGTGTAAGTCTCGCTAACGACCACCCACTAGGTGGTAGATGATATACACATAATGTCAAATAAATACAAATATCAAAAGCATATTTTACGGATATCAATACACAGTTTATGGATGTCGAGATAACTTTTACACATTATCCACCGCTTAGCAGGTGATGGTTTTCATGTGTGTGTGTGTAGAGGTAGAAATACTAAGGAGGAAAATTTATGTCTTTTATAAATTAAACTAATGGTGTTTGCAGAAAATTAACGGCAAGAATAAACTTGCTATATATTGGCAAAGTAAAAAAGATTAATATATTTTTTAAAATCTCAGAAGAGGTACCTGTACTTTTTTCACTAATTTCAGGAGAGGTTAGTGCAATCTCCCTTCATTTTTATACTTTTTGGTGAATGCCTTAGCTAGTGCTGCCTTGTTGGATTCCTAACTCCATTATTTATACAAAACATGTATCTCTATTTATTTATTTATTACTATAAATTTTTATAAATTATTGAACACGAATCATTTGGTTTAATCAAGTCGAAAGTATAAAATTATGTCTAAAATCTAAATTATTTTTACTAAAGAAAAAAAAAAGCAAAAACACAGTCTTTTTTGGATTAAAAACATCGAAACTAATTAATAATTCACAAAAAATAAAAAACATAATTTTTTTAAAAATAAGGACAAAAAAATCTAATAAATATTTTTATTTAAAAGAATTCGTTAATTTTTTTGTAAAATTTTGTATATTATTGATTGTTCTCGACGATAAATTTTAGACAAATAAAAAACTATGAATAATATTTTTAAAAAATTCAAAAATATAAAAATAATTTAAAATATCCATTTTGCTTTGAATTATTTTCCATCTTTTTAAAAAAAATTTAAAAAAATCATATTTTTATTTTTGAATTATTTTCATCAAGATAAATTAATAATTCCCACTTATTTAATGAAAAATAAACTGAAACGAATAGTTATTTTGAACGAAAATAAATAATTAATGTAATAAGAATGTCAAGCCGAATTGGGTGGCCTCGAAGCCCAGGGAGGCAGTACATTTCATGAAGTGGCCTTTCTATTAGGTAAACAAAAAAAAAAAAAAAAAATACAATATATTCAAGAGAGAGAAAAAGAACGGCAACTCTTTTTTTATTTTAACATTTATGTTCACAGGTTGTTTCCCACTGCATTGACAGGAACAAATAACAATAACAATTAAAGAACAGCAAAAGAAGGGAACAAGATCCTCAAGATATCTACTGCCTTTTTTTTCCTTTTCCATTCCCACTTTGTTCAGCAACTGCAGAGTAGAACATATCTTTCCTCATTCCCATTTTCTCCCCTGCAAACCCTCTGCTTCTCAAACACAAACAAGAGAGATAAACTAAGAGAGAGAAATGAGAAATAAAGAGAGAGAACCAAATTTAGAAAATTCCTTAAATAATTATATGACTGTTTATGTATATATTGGACATATATAAAGGACTCACCTGATGGTCCTGAAGCTGGTTTCCCTGACGCAGAGGAGTGGAAGAAACCAATGTGCTTATGCAATGAAGATTTTCCCTGCTAAGCATTCCTATAAGTTGAGTAACTGATAAAATTTGAAGAAACAAATAAGGAAAAGAAAAAGAAATGGAGATATAGACCTTAAAATGTGTTGCGGAGAAGCCCTGAGAGAAACCCATGTTCTGCTCCATTGAAGCTCCACCAGGGGGAAGACCTAGATGGTTCTGCAGAAATACAAAAAAATAAAAAACAAAAACAAAAACCCATGAAGAATACTGTTTGAAGCCACAAAACACACATTGTTTTCATTATGTATTCGTCTGAATCGAAAAATATAATCATTTTTTTCAAAGAATTTGAATATACCCTTTTCGGTATTTTTTTCAGGATGTATTCTTTTCAGGAAAAAAAAATCCATAAATTTGCAGAACTGATTGCGAAAACAGAATCAAAGAGAAACTTGTATGTAGGAAGCAAAATTGAGGTTATGAACTTGCCTTGATAGGGGAGCTAGCAGTATCATCAAGATATGGATACTGTTTGTTGCTTCTCTGTTCTTTGACTTTCTTCTTCTTCTTTTCTTTCTTGTTTGGTTGCTGAGAAACTGAATGATTACCATAGCCATGGCACCCATTTTCATCAAATGAATCTTCATCTTCCTGGAAATGTGGAGGCCCAGAAGATGCATCAGAAACCATAGACAAATCTTCATCTTCATCATATTCCTCCACACTTGCTGCTTTAAATCCACTAGTAGCTTTCTGAAATTGATTTGCTGAATTTGAAGATTGATCCAAGTACATTGTCCAACCTGATTCACACCCACTACTGCATTCAGAAGTTGAGATATTCATTCTTAGCCTCCCAATTCAAAGGGGTATTTTTTTTCCTTTCAAAAAAAGTCTTTTTGAAGGCTCAAAGAGAGAGCTGGAGAAAAAATAACATTGATATGGACTGTTTCTCTTGTTCTTGTTTCTCTATATGAAAGGAAGAGTCGAGTGTGATATAAAAAAAACAAAAATAATCACCCTCAAATCCTAGACTATTTTTGTCCTTTGCTCTTTCCCTTTTCACCTTATTATTTTATCCTTTCTGTGAGTGGCTCAAATTTGACAGTTGTCATTGTGTTTGAAGAGAGAGAGAGAGAGAGAGAGAGAGAGAGAATCATTGGGCATTTGCAATTGATAGTGGTAACAATGGTGACGAGGAAAGGGGTTATAGTTCCCATCCTCATTTATGTAATAGCCAGCTCGATGACAACCATTGTGCTATATCATAGTACGGTATATGTTGTCCTCATCTGATATGATCACAACAAAAAACTGAGGCGATTTTGTATTTCCATCCACTCTCTATCTCCTTTTCTTTACTAGTTCAAATGCTGTATATTGTTGTTTTTATATCCTGTGATTCTGGTGGAGGTAGGTGTTCATTTCAGTTTACAGCAGCATCACTGGACCACTAGTAGTAAAGTTATCACTACTGTTTGGAAAGAGGTTTTAAGAAAATGATTTCCAATAGTTTTTGTCCTTTGTAAAGGCAAAAATTATTTTATGTCCTTTGTCAAGTCAACTTCGACGTATGAAACGATAGTCGTTTTTTACAACACTACTATTTGTGTATTGTCGTATTCAGAATTTAGTCTTACCTGAAATGATTTATGTAATTCAACTAACGTTATGTGTTTAGGTAAAAAAATAACTTTTGTCCACTAAAACAGCGCCCACTAAAATGACTTTGCTATATTTAACAAAGTCGTACCATAACTATTCAAATAATAACTTTGACTTGAAGCCTTTGGAGAAGTTTTTAAGAAGCCAAGTTTTAGCTTTTTTCGCCTCTAAACCTGAATGGCCTTTGATGGTGTAATTTCACGTACAAAATTAAGTCAAAATAAGTTAAAATATGTATTAATCAAGAAGATGACTTTAGATTTTAGCATATTTTACTATTATCATCATAAGCTACAACAAACACTCAATAATATCTTAGAAAGAAGACTTGAAAGAAGAAAACTACCTTATAACAGCTTTGACTATGAAGGTGAGAAAACAAAAGAAATGAGTGTAATTTTCCTTAATGATGAAAAAAGAAAAGAAATTAGTATGATCTCTCACCATCTTATTATTTAGACAGACAAAACGAGAGAGAGAGTGATTTTTCTAATTTTCACCATTTTCCTGATCAATTCACACCCTTTGCAAAGATTACAAAAGGGAAGAGTGAATTAAATTGGCAACATAAAACATTGAACTCCTCCATTTTCTTCTTTCACAGAATCTCAACAAAATTAGTGAGAATCAAAATGAAGGCTTTGAGGGATTCTCTATTTTCACTCTCTTATCTTCTCTCACCATTCATCACCTCCTTATCAATTCAAACGTAAAAGAGAATATTCATTCTCCCTTTTTTTTTCTACTGAAATACATCAATACAAATGAGGTGTTAGGGAAATCTTCAAAGCTTCTAAATTACAATATGCAGAATTCAACACAACAAGACTGTGTGGCGTGCAGATCTCTACACCTAGGGATTGCAATTTGGACCGAACCGATGGTTATCCGAACCGAACCGCTTAATTTTTCCCGAACCGTAACCGTTTTTTTCCCCGTGGGTATGGATATGGTAGGAACAAACAAATACCCGTTCGGGTTCGGTTCGGTTATGGTTAGAAGAATAACCGAACTGTTACCCGAACCGAACCGAACCGAACCCGAACCGAACCGAAATTAAACGAAGTCATTTTATTTATATATATATATATATATAATATATATTATATTAATTATTTTATAACCCCAGGTCCTATATATATATATATTATATTAATTATTTTATAACCCCATTCGGGTACCCGTTCGGTTCGGGGAATACCCGAACCCCGTTTGGTTCGGTTATGGAGCACCCCATCTTCCTCCATTCGGGTATCGGGACGGGTTCGGTTCGGATATTCCATTCGGGTATCGGGGCGGGTTCGGTTCGGATATTGATAACCGCCCCGAACCGCCCCGTTGCCCTTCCTATCTACACCTAAGAGTACTAAATAGTGTGACTGTTTAAAAAGGTGACAAAGTGTGGTGGTACAGGTTTTTTACCCCTATTGCCTGATGGGTCCTTGAGTACATGTGATCCTCGTGTACGATTAATTGCCAAATATAGGAGAAATGTTACTGTTCTTCAAATTGAACTAAACATGTAGTCTATAACTAAAGTGTAATTAAGCCAATTCTTTGGTAGATCGGACACTTTGAAAACTTGACTTTCAGCTAGCAACAGTGCTGGTAGGTAAGCAAAAACTGGTTCAATCTGATGATGGTGTTACTTCTCACTAAGTAAAGCAATGATTGGATAGAGCTTCATGTGAGGGTATTAAATGTTGATGAGTGAGAGATTCCAGTTGCTTCTTAATTGGGTCAAGAATGTAGGTGAAAATTGCTTAGCAGCCGAATGTTTCATTTTTTTTTCCATTAATGGCACAATACAAGTTATGGGTTTTGGGGATATTTAGCTATATTGTAGTTACTAAAGTATATATATATATATTCATCACCGAGGACAAAAAAAAATTAATGGGACTGAACCCTAAATCTGTGATTTAAGTTTGATGATGAAGCTGTTTTAGGGTCCCCATCTGACTCGGAAAGGTCCCAGACATTAGATCTCATGTGCACTTGTCCTTGGGTTGGCTGTGGCCCTGTACCTGGTGGGTTTTAATTACGAGAATTCATTTGTTTTTTCGTAATACTGACAATTTGTACGAGTCGAGGTTTTTTTTTTTGGTTGCAAAGGTCAAAATTATGTTTTTTGAAATGGTACCCAATGTAACTTCTTTTTTTTTTTTTAATGAAATAATAAAAGATTAATTTTTTAAAATGTATTGTGGAGCCTTATACCCAGAGTAAATTTCCTTCGTGTAGATCCTCGTTGAGTTCTTTGTCAGGTCTGCAACTTACCAAAAAGCTTGAGCGAATGGGTTTGTGAGTACTTGAAAAATGAGTGCCATTGTACCTTTCGCAAAAGACTCTTAGGGCACATGTATCCCAACACTTCAAAATGTTGCATCGTGGACCGTCCAATCTGGTGCGGATGCCATGTGCACCACGCCCGAGCATCACAATAGCCACACCGTCATGGCTAGTAACAATTTGTACCCCACGACCTAACTAATAGTTGCCACGTTGGGCATCATATCCTGCTTGACCCACGCAGCCAAGCATACGTCCCTAGGAAGTAGTTGTTAGCATCTGCATCCCATGTGTGCCGACCGTGGTATTCAAGCTCAACCCACACACTGGTCATGCACTCATAAGTGGGCATGTGGCAATGCCGTGCGGACTCGTCTAGCCTTCGGCTTAACCAACGATTGAGTTGACAAGGCTAAGCCAAAACATATAAAGAAAAGGCCGAGTGCTAAATGGTCTTTCCGCCTAGCCTATCGCTGAAGCAGACTTGGCCAAGAATGTAAGAACACCGTAAACCCGACACTTTGTGTGTCCGGCCTACTACATATATATAAGCACGAAATCTTGAATATTCATTAATATCAAATGAACTTGATTTCCAAATATTCTTAATAAATTTTTAAATGTTTACAAAATTGCATTATATTGTCGTTTTTACTGTACACATATGTTATCATTCATCTATTGATATTCCATTCAAGTACGAAATTGTTCCATCACATTCTTCAAAATAGATTTATTTTTTCAGGCAAATGTCTGGGACAATTTTATGACTTAGGCCATAATACAATTTTAATGAGGTCAAATTTATAAAATAAATTTAAAGTTTGCA
Organism: Arctostaphylos glauca; assembly: GCA_019985065.2. Classification (NCBI taxonomy): domain Eukaryota; kingdom Viridiplantae; phylum Streptophyta; class Magnoliopsida; order Ericales; family Ericaceae; genus Arctostaphylos; species Arctostaphylos glauca. The sequence goes on along the minus strand of JAHSPW020000012.1, from coordinate 7,751,973 downwards.
ATAGTTATGGAGTTTTAGAAAACTGTCGGATCAATTAACCCACCTGCATTCATTTCATTCCGCGGCAAGCTTTATTAAAGTTAAGTGAAAACTTTATGTAATAAAATACACATTTTAACTCGAAAGAGTTTGCATGGCAATCAAGGTTTGAGACTCAAAGTTATACTTTCTTTTAAGTTTCAAGTTCGAAATCTCTCAAGTGCTATCTACTCTTATGGAGCCAATTCATGCCTTGACTTTCAATGGGGCCCTATAAGTGGAAGGTGGGATTGGTCTCCCAATGACTACTCGGCATTAGGTTTGAAATAATTCCAAATCTAGCTAAATAGCTGGACTATAAAAAAATTACACATTTTACCTTTTTAGGACAATTTATTGTGCCTGCCGATTCAATTGGTCAAGGAGTACTACGTACCATGGATTTGAAACCTTTTGGTTTTGTCCATATGTTCTGTTCTGTAATAGTACTGTATGACTTCATTATTCAATTGGTCAAGGACTACCATGGAGACACACACTATACGGTATGGGCATTTCTTCAACCTTGGCTAGCTATTGTGGTCCTATTGAATAAGTGTGTAGGATCAAACTACCAACGAAAAAACCATATATACCACATCCCAAAACTAATTAAATCGTACCAAGATTTTCTACTCCAAAAAAGATCTTCTAGATTTCTTTTCTTTCAAAGTTAGGACAAAAAGAAAAAAGCAAAATTTTCTACCCCCAACCCCCACTTATCACATGTGAAATTCTAGGGCTCCCAAATCCCATTACTTTGCAGTTTAAATTTTGGTACTTCAAATCTACTGCTGTCTGTAGGAAATTGAACAATGGTCTTCCAATGGTTCTTGTAGGATAAGACTAGTTTGAAAATTCAAGAAAACTGAACAAAACAGTAAGCTGACTGCATACGGTTTTGGGATTACCCCCAATGTAATAATAACTAGTTCTCAGGGGACTAATCTCACCGTTCACTTATGGAGACCTCATTTAAAATTAGGATTTTTGCCATGTATAGACTACCTTATAAAAATTGATAGCACGTGAGAAATTTCGAACTTGAAACTTTGGAAAGAGTATATCTCTAAATCTCATATTTTAACCACTAGGCTAACCCATTAAGATATTTTGCCATTTGACATTGTAAGAACATTCAAGCTTTTTTTTATAGCGGTGTTGTCAAGCTAGGCTATGTTTGGTTAGGTGTTTGGGAGATTTTCTCCCAAACAAGTTTCTGGAACAAGTTTCTCAAACATTTTCCGAGACAATTTTTTCTCTCTATAAAAAGTGTCTCTGAAACATTTTTCTCCCAGACAAATTTCTGAGACACTTATAACCAAACAACGTCTCAGAGTTTTGTTTCTAAAAATTGTTTCAGAAACACTCAAAACGAACACACGAATTTTGATTTGACATTTTAGCTTTTTTTGAATATCTTTTTTTGTTTATTCTGAATTTGTTTTGTGTTTCTCTAAATTCCTATACTTTAGAACAACACTAGATATGCTCAAAAAGTAGAAATAAATTTTCAAAAATTCAACCATGAAGTAACAAAAGATACTAGTGAATTCAAACCCATTAGATTAGTGGAACGATTCAAATTATGCTGCAAATAGTGGCATTAAATTCTAGTATTGTGGTGCGAGTTCAGATATCACTCTCTTTATAAATAAATAAAAAAAAGAAGTCAAATTGCTTAATCATTATTTTTTAATTAAAATAGTGTTGTCCAGAGGAGACTTGTGCACTGGCAGAGACTACTAGTAATATTGCAAGCTGTCGAAACAAGATATTCTTGAGACATTGTAAGTGTTTGGTGCAACTTATAAGTTTAGTTTATGGACTTCTTTGCTTCCACATCTATTTTGGAAGACTGAGCTAGTGGCGTCAAATATTTATGTTCCTTACATTCTTTAAATATTTTTAAAAATATCTAGTAAATGTAAGTTTGGAAGTTCCCAAGCAATAAATATATGCATATACACAATTGTAGATATATCAATTTTAGAGTTTCAAACACAAGACAAAGACAAAGATTTTGTAAATCTATGATGCCCAAATAAAAGACTTTCAACCATTCAAATTGTAGGGTTTCAGTTTTTAGAAACAAACGAAGAACGCGCACGTGCGCGCGCGAGAGAGAGAGAGAGAGAGAGCTTTGAAACTTTGTTTGGACTCTATTTCACTTGCCATTCCACTAGCAGTAGTTAACTAATCTCACTTTCTTATTTTTCTTGCAATTAATATATTTTAATAAAGAATGGCGACACAATTTTAAAAGAGGAAACCACTTTCCGTTCCAATTAACCCAGAGTGTTTGAAATTGATAATTCAAGCTTGGGAGTTGTGAAAGAGAAGCAATTAGGCCAAGAGAACGTACAGAAGATATATGAGGGAGAGAAAGCTAAAAATTTTCAATTGATTTTTCTGAAACGTGACATTAGCTTTTGTTCAATTAGCTAGATAGTTTATACGGGATTTCATTACAATTTCAATTGCACCTCCGCTAGTAAACAATGGAATTCGTGGACAAATAATAGACCGACTAAACTAGATACGTACCAATTAAATTATAACAGGAAAGAAAAGAAGAAAGAAGGTACAATGACATAGACATTTTTCATGGACCAAACAGAGACAGTAGAAACCATGAGAGTCGATATTAGACTGACAGCCCACATTGCCTTCGTCACACAACTAAATATTTGTGAATTGTCCAACTCTATGGATGGACAGCCCACATTATTGAAGTCACATAATTCCTAAGACTGTCAATGTCAATTTGACAATACAACAAACCGACCTTATATTTCTTTCACCAAAATTTGACGTCATTCCGATCTGATTTCTTATCCAGAAACGGTAGGCATGAGTCAACATGAAGCATTCAAACGTGTAATTTTAATTTTAATAACAAATTAGTTAAATAGTCCATTAATATAGTTAATTATTTGGACCGATCAAATCTTAGTCCATCTCTAATTAAGCAACTCTATTAATTATAATTTATAAAGTCATAGGTCACTTTTTTTTAGAATTGTAAAGATACCCTTTACATCTATTATAGTAATTTAACCTCTTTTGCCACGTCGTTACCACAGTCTCATAGCCCATCGTCGATCGCCGGTCCTTGGCTGCCGGAAAAGTTACTAGAGCTGAAAGTTGACCGTAGAAGTCACAAAAATAGTGGGTGCCGAAAAAGTCCCCTGAAATGTCATTGCAACTCAAAAATCACGACAATAGGTGCCGGAGGTGGTGGCCTGAAAGTCACTAGCTAGTGAACAGCGTCAAAGAAGGTGGTTGGAAAATTCATTAGTGCCAGAGATGGTGGCCGAAAAAGTCACCGGAAAGTAGCCATTGATTGATGCCGAAAGTCGCCGGTGACCGGTGCCAGAGGTGGCGACCGGTTGTTGATGACTAGTGTCAAAGATGATAGGGATGTGGAGGCCAATGAAAACAGATAGATGACAGTTCTCAGGAGGATGAGAGATTTTCTTTTGCACATAAACAATGATTGGTTTATCTATTTAGTTATTTTTATAAATACGTAGATGAATTTTACAAGACAATTTTAGTTAATTTTGAGAGATACATAGATAAAACTTACAGAAGTAATTTTATCTTTTTAGTTTTTTTTACGAGATAAATTTTGCAAAGATAAGTTTACCTGTTAGTTATTTTGGATAAATGAAAAGATCAATTTTGCAAAAAATAAATTTATCGGTTCTGTTATTTTTAAAAAATACATTCATAAATTTAGCAGATGGAGGTTTTTATGTGACTTATTTTTAAGGAATACGAATACAATCTTTACAGACATAAATTTATTTGTTCAATTATTTTTAACAGATAAATTTTTTAAAGAGATAGGTTTAGCTGTTATGTTATTTTTAACAAATACAAAAATAAACTTTACAGAGATAAATTGTATAAAAATACACCCATCTGGAATACCGAATGCCTTCCAGCAAGGAGTAGCGGGAAGATTTACTAAGTCAATTCTATAGCTCCTATAGGACCAATAGTTGTTTTTGACAGAAGATAAACTTTACAAAGATAAGTTTATCTGGTAGTTATTTAGGACAAACTTAGAGGTAAACTTTACAGAGATAAAGTTGTCTGTTCAACTATATTTGACAAATGTATAGATAAAATAGAGATAAATTTATCCGTTTGATGTTTGGACAGATACATAGATAAACTTCATATGGTTATAGTTATTTTTTACACATTTAAATATAATTTTATCCATTCGTTAATTTGAACAAATAAAGAGATAAATTTGCAAGGATAAATTTATCTATTTTAGTTATTTTGAAAGATACGAAGATATAAATTACAAAACTATCCAGATAAGATAATCTATTATATTTTGTCTTTAGTAATTTATTTATTTTTACTTATTCGTGATAAACTTTCACATTTTCACTAGTCGTGACACGAAAAATTAAAAAATTACAAAAATTAGCAAAGTGAAATAAAAAATGAGCACATCGTCTTTATTGTTGTCTTTAATAAATTTGTTTTTTTCTTTTTTCTTTTTTTTTTTTTACTTTTCTCGGGTACACCTTTCTTCTCAGAGAATTTAATAAAGATACTAATATATTAAATAAAAATACATCAAAAACAAAAAGACATGAAAAACAAAGAAAACACACTAGTAATGTTATTTTGAAAACCTGATTAAAATTTTATGCGTAGAGATAACTATTTTTTATTATTTTAGAAAAATTAACAGAAACTTATTGGAAGGGATGACCGGAGATATTACCGAGGCGGTAATCGGGTTCGCTTGCCAGAAAATCCATCACTATCGGTGGTAAAAAAAAATATTGATAGAGGTCGCCAAGAAATTAAGCACTCATTGTCAGTTTTCGAAAGATTCATCGTCGTCGACCGCCAAAAAACTTATGCTCACTGATCACTGAAAAAGTCACCAACACCACTAGGCCAGAGATGGTGGCCGATGGTAGTAGGGGTGAGGGACATTGGGGGACATAGTAGTTGTTTACACTCAAAATCCGTCCTCCAATAAAGAAGGACCCTGTGATAGCAATTGTAAAAGTGCCTATACACGATCAAGGCAACATTATGGGGATGTTATGAGACATTGTTCTAAGGGAGAGACAGTGTGTAACGCCCCCGATTTCTCGGTACGTTATTTAAAATCGTTTATTTAATTATTTGATTAATTGAAACATAAATCAAAGAAATGCCTTTTATTATTTAATTTAAAATAACAGAAAATAAAATAAATCAGAGTTTTAAAATGCGAAAGTGAAATTGATAAGAATACTCTTGAGATTTATATTTTTACTAAAAATAAATAAAATAACAGAGCATCTAAAGGTAAGACAACTAAACGCCGCCACAGTCCTCCAGCAGCTCCCACTTTCTCCTACTCGGACAGATTCTGCAACTGCTCTTCGAAATCTGGTATGAAACACCAGGGGCAGAGAAGTTGCACCAATGAGTTTATAAAACTCGGTAGGAAGGTTTATCCGAAAACCGAACCCATGGGTAAAAGCACACATATAACAGGAGATATGGCATAACAACAGAATACATAAAATGAAACATAACAACAGAATTTTAAATAACAAATGCGAATATATCAAAAGATGTAAAGTAACGATTAAGTGTATTAAGTCCATTCTTCTTTCTCTCTTTTTTTCCGTTAATCGGGACGACGCCCAGAAAATCTAACCCATAATCAACACGGCACGACGGCCAGTGGGAATCTAACCCACCTCGGGAATCAAACCCGGAATATAAAAATAGAGGGGAATCGAACCGCCAATTATCTCGGGAATCTAACCCGGAACAAAAGTGAAGGGGAATCGAACCACCAGTCACCTCGGGAATCTAACCCGGAACACAAATCACCTCGGGAATCTAACCCGGTACAAAGTGAAGGGGAATCGAACCACCAGTCACCTCGGGAATCTAACCCGGAACAAAAGTGAGAAGTGGAATCGAACCACCAACCACCTCGGGAATCTAACCCGGAATAAAAGTGAAGGGGAATCAAACCACCAGTCACCTCGGGAATCTAACCTGGAACAATCTCAGGAATCTAACCCGAAAAATCAACGAGTAACAGCACGACAACTGTAATTAAATCATTTTCACTTTTATCACTTGTTCAGGTTCTTATCAACACAATCATAATTTTCTAACAACTATCATGTTATTACCAACAAGATTCATGTTCACCAAAACAACACCAAAGGTCACTTTTACAGTATTCCCGCTCACACGAAATTCCACGAGAACTAATGAACATAAGCTAGTGCGTGTCATGTTATCATCAACAAAATCCATATTCACCAAAACAATACCAAAAACTGCATTATCAACTTTAAAAGAAAAACTGATTTCTATTACGTAAAAGAAAAATACAAAATCTACATATTTTTGAAGTTCTATGTATCTAGTTTCAAATAAAACAAACGGTGCGCAATTTCGATACCCGAGCTAAAAGTTATGGCCGTTTTCCTAACGTGTGTCAAACCAGTCTACACAGTAACGAATCCGCAGCAGCTTGGTTACAGATTTTTTGTAGAAGTGTATACTTTGAATTAGACTTCAAAATTTTTACCCAATACAGAAGACACATAGAAGAATCTTCAATAAAAATTTCAGAAATTTTAGAATCTTCGAACAATTTCAACGAAAATTATCAAAATCAGATTCATATCAAGTTTCTATTTCTTTCAGATTCGTAACATTCTAGTGTTTACGCTTCCTAGCATGAATCGATCAAAAAAATCACATAATTACTAAAAACTAAACATGAAATTGTATCACAAATATATTTCTAAGAATTAGACATAACATTTTTCTACTAAAGAAAATACTTAAACCAATGGGCGGAGATAAACAATCCTACCTCCAATGCAGAAAAAATCAAAGAAACGGAATCGATTCGTCAAAAATCGGAAACTAGCAGGACCTCTTCTTCTTCCCCAATAACTTTCTCTCTCAAAGCCCTTAGTTCTCTATGTTGGTGAAGTATAATGTGCCGAAAAATAAAATGGGTGAGGGCTTAGCTCTTATTGGAGCTTAAGCATTGAAATCTCAATTTTGATTGCTACCATTATCTACCCTTATGTCATTAAACTTCTAATTAATCTCAAAGGGGTTACACGGCTGAAATTTGAAGGGATACAAAAAGGAAGTTTCGCTTCGGTATAACACAACTCATCACGACTATCATGCACATGCAATCACAACCGTTCATGAAAAAAATAAATAAATAAAAAGACTAAATTAATACTACACGTGAAATAAAGAGTATTTGAAAACAATTTATTTATTTTTGTAAAAATTTCGGGTCGTTACACAGTGAGACAGTTATTGACAATTGGATGTCCTAGTATTCATGATAAAGTAATTTAAAGGATCAAAAATATAATTCTTAGTTCAAGTGACAGGTATCTAGTATAGAAGAGAGGACCTGAGAAAGAGTAATTACATGCGGCGTGGGAATAGCCGTTATCTAGTCGTGGAATTGAAGGAGGGGAAAAACTAAGGAGTTTGAAATAAATGAATTGGAAAAAGCAAGCAAACTCGAGGCAATTTGAACTGGTGCTTATAAGTGACAACAAGCACTGAAGAAGAGGGAATCTCTTACACTCGGCCAAGGAAGAAATTAGTTTATTCCAAGCCTCCATCTTAGAAATTCATTTAATATAACCACAAGCGAAATGATAACTAGACAGAGGGAGCTCAAGGAAAGGCTCAAGGAAAGGAGAAGTTCCTGCCTAAAAACGTTGCAAGGCTTGCACGAGAGCCCCTCATACGGAAAGCACTTTGGAAATCAAAGCAGACGATGGGCAGCTGAATGCAAGTAGCATTAGTTTAGCAATTAAATGTAGAAATAACTTAAGTTAGTTCATACCAGTGGTTTATAGTCATAACTATAGGTGGTTAGCCTATTCGAAGTAATTGGAACCTGATATGAACTCTCAAATGTAAGTTTTTAATTGAATTTGTTATTCAAGTGATTTTTATAATTCTTCACTCTTCAAATTCTTGTTATATTATTTTCTAAGTTCGACCAAAAGTACGTGTCAACACTTGAGAAAAATCTTCTTCATTGAGATAAGAGAATGCTCAATATGCTTGAGTTGTTAAACTCCCACTATAATTCTGAAAAACCCTTTTAGGCATGCCCAGTGGAAAATAAAGTGTTGATAACAGTAAAAATTAGGAAGCAAGGTGATGTTCCTCAATTTGATTCAAATTTAGAGTGGAGCAGGGAGGTAGATGCAATAGTGGATACCTCGAATGATTGCGAAAATAGAGGTCAAGGTGATAATATTGGTCGAAATGACCATACTGACTAAAATTGTGGGACATGACAATTTCACTTGAATTAATTATGAAACAAGTGATCAAAACTTATAATTATGACACACCAATGATGTTGGTTGAACAAATCTTAATGTGATAAGTGAAACTATTGTGGGAGACTATATCAATGTTGAATCCTTATGATTTGCCATCAATTGTTAAATTAATGAATGAAATTCCTTCTTCATAAAAAGCTCTTTTAAAAAACATGGAAGAAATGGGTCTTGCCATGAAACAAATTGTTTTTAAGAGTCAACAGTCTCGAAGTTAGACTCATGACAATTATGGGGGCAAACAATATCATCTCAACATGTCCACCATGACGGGGTGGGGGGCTAGAGATGAAGTCAACTCACAAAGGGTCAAATCCAATGTAGAAAATAGAATGTCTAGATCTATGAAAACACCTCAATCCTGGCATGAACTAATAAGACTTCAAACACTAATGGATTACCCATAATTGGAGATAGCAGGGTTCACTATGTCCAAGTTGCTTCCACCCATGGCAATGATTTGCCTAGGAATCAAGGGGCTTAATGAAATCAAATCAACCAGAACCCTTTCTTTTGAACCAATACCTTATGGTTGGAAGAATGCATATGAAAGAAGGGTTGAAGTAGGGTTTGGACTTGTTATGGAACCTTTACCTAGTGTTCCACCTATTGTACCACCAATTATATCCCCACAAGCCCAATTTGAAATTCCGTCTTTAAGGCCTTTCAATGGATATATTTTCCCAAAGAACCAGCCCTAGTGGCTACCTTCAATCAAGGAAATGTTGGGATAAGGGATGCATTGCTTCAAGATCAGGTCATAGACCTTATACAAGAGGTGTGTGGGCTATTAGCTCAAGTGATCCAAACTCCAATCTACAAAAAAACCATACCCTTAGTGGATTGATCAACATTATGAATTCTCAAAGGGATTTAAAGTCCCTGATTTCATGTTATTCTATGGGGATGGGAGGCAATCTACCTTAGAATATATAGCTAGGTTTACCACATAATGGATATTTGGCCAACAATAGCTACATGAAACTTAGAGTTTTTCTAAACTCTTTGTTTGGTAGAGCTTTTGCATGGTACGTAAGTACAGGTTTTGGGACTATTATAAGTTGGCAACAAATGGAAGAAATTTTTCATACTCAAAATTTTCAAACAGGGCCAGAAGTCTCTATGTTTGACTTAGCAAGGTAAAACAAAGGCCTAATGAAAAGGCCACCCAATTCATCAGTAGGTTCAAAAAACCCAAGAATAAGTGCATAGTAGCACTTTAAGAGGCTGAATTTATTAGATTAGCCCAAAATGGGTTGGACAAAGAACTTGGAAAGAAATTTAATTCGATAGAGTTTAGGGACTTGGTAGATTTGACTTATAAAGTATCTAGATATGAGTCTTTACTTGAAGACAAACCAGATTGAAATAATTCCTCTTACTCAACTTACAATAAGGATCCTAACTGAGATCGGATTAATAATAGGCCAAGATACTCGTGCATGTGTCAGGCCTTGGTTAGGAAACACACAACAATTGATCAAATGTTTAAGAAAAGAGAAATTAAGAAAGTACACTCTTTTGAAGTTTCTAAAGTCGATGATATATTTGATTTCTTGTTAGACAAGACTCAAGAGAGTTATAAACTTTCTCAAGCCCAAAAATTCCAACTATTGAGGAAAGGAAAGGGAAGTCATGATGTAAGTGACATGATTCTTGATCTCACTCAACTAAGAATTTGACAGGGTGCAGGAACAGATCAAGAAGGAAAGGATGAAATTACTAGAAAACGCTATGAGAATAGATAGGGACCCAATACCCATTTTCAAAAGATCGAAGAATGTTTTTTATCAATAAAATTGTACCAGTTTCATTGGTTGAGAGAGTGGAGAATAGCCTACATGGAAAGAAAGTCTAGATTAGCATGAACACCCCCAGTTTCAAGGGGAGAAAGACATATCGTTTAAGGCATATATGAGTATGATTGTGGACACTAATGCACATGCTCAGCTAGATACCGGTACTACATCATATGGACTGACAACACAGAGTAAGGTAACTGCATTCCCAATACTAGAAGTTTCGTTTTTAGAATACTTGTGTGTGGAATGTAGAGCCAGTTACCTATTGTTCCAAGACATGGATAAGAGGGTGAGAAGTTCTTTCAAAAAATATTGGGAGATAAAGAATCACAACAAAATCAAATCCTAAGCAACAAGGAAATATATTACAAAGAAGATAATCCTAAGGTTTGGTTTCTCAGAAAAGAGATGTACCCACAACTTTAGTACCACCAACTCCTGAAAAGGATTTTCCACCTTCGACAAAGATGGATGGTGGTAAAAACAAAGAAGGAAGCCAAGATGAATTTACTCTGGTGAATGGGGTGCCAGACCGATTTCCAAGGAAGATGAAATCTGAATATTTCAAAAATTATAAGGAACTACCGAATATGGGGAGTAAGACTTTCAAACCCTCACAATCATCTCCAAACTAGTGGTTGCTTCTTAGGAACCCCGAAATCAAGATCTCTCATATGGTGCCTATGCTTTTTAGGGCTCAAAAGATGAAATTAAAGAAAAGGTGTGCTCTATTTCGAAAAGAGGTATAGTGTAACTAGGGATAGAGTTAGAAATTTTACTATGCAGGATTGAATATATATTCACTACTATTTGAACTTTTTTCTCCAAAATATTTAACAAGGGCGAGCCTATATATTTCATAAGAAATTATTATTTTTTATATAATAATAGAGGATTTATTTTTTCTAGCAGAGGGCAACCACTCCTACTGCTCTCTCCCTAGCTCCATCCCTAGTGCAAAGGAAGGACACTTGGACAGTATCGAGACCAAATCCTCGTTCTATAGACACCACGACACTTCAAATGAGGAACTTTGAAGGGAGCTCCACCAAGAAAATGTTGGGATACTAAAAGCTGTTGAATTATCATTACTTCACGATGAAACAGAAGAAAATACTCTTATATCCCCAGACTCTCTAACCAACTAGCTTCCACCGAATGTTACAAACGCCCATGAAGAAAAGGGAAGTCAAGAAGTTGAAGGGAGTTCGTCTAGATTTTTTAAAAATTTTATGTAAATTAGTGAATGTGTATCGTAATAAAAAAAATGTGCAGTAAAATTCTATCCTTTTTGGTGTAATGTGGATATTATCCACGATCAAATCAGACACTAATTAGTTGAACCATACAAAAATACTTGAAAATCATATTTAGTTTATATATTCTTTATTGTTCTACTTTGCTTTGCCTGTTGTTTTCAATTGCAGGTGGCTGATGGCTCGTGGAAGGAACGTTGTGTTTGTTTTGAGTGTTTCTGAAACAATTTTTAGAAACAAAACTCTGAGATGTTGTTTGGTTATAAGTGTCTCAGAAACTTGTCTGGGAGAAAAATGTTTTAGAGGCACTTTTTATAGAGAGAAAAAATTGTTTGGGAAAAAAGTAAAAATGTTTGAGAAACTTGTTCCAGAAATTTGTTTGGAAAAAATCTCCCAAACACTTAACCAAACATAGCAACTTGTATTTTTGGGAAGCAAAAAGAGCATCTTATGAGTTGGCTGCGGTCTCGACCCTCATTTTTTGTGCAAACAAAAGTAATGTCTATTAATCCCATTGTGCAAATCAAAGAAGGGATTTTCATGGATTTGGATTTTTTGTTGTGTACTGTGTACAGTAAGACGTATTGTGTGTCAAAACGATGTCGTTATGATATACAAGACATTGATCGAACATTTAAATACTGACCGAATAATTTTCAGATAATATTTTACATAACATCAAACGAAACCTAAAAATACAACATAAAGCCTTGGTTTGCAAATGGTCAGAAGAAAAAGTACATATATACCCTAACCATTAATAAAAATTAAAAAAAGTAGTTTGAGAATATCTCCATCTCTCCTCTTTGATTAGGCTCAGAGCCGGATGTTGATTTATAAAATAAGTTGTCTACTTTAGAGCTTTGTCTTTTTGTGTTAAATTACATAGAAAATTCAGGTGTTTGGAAATGAATGTCAAATCTCACGTGGCCTCGTGAGGTAGGCCCGTGTATTACTGGCTAGTGGACAAGCTCTTCCTAGGCTAGAGCCTAGTTACATCACACGTGTGGTGCTTCAATAGCCACGTGCTCAACATCTTTGTCCTCCCGCTTTTTTTTAATTTTTAAATTGTCAACCAAGAAAAAAACACTAATAAATAATCAACGAAATTTAAAATAGGACTGCACATTCCATGTTCCAGGCCCTGATCCCCGGATCCCAGTACCCAAAATCAAGTAAAATTAGTACTTTTTTTTCTGGAATAAAATACATTATGCACCACTACATTTTATATTTATTGTCGTTTTGCACCCTTTACTTCTAATTTGAATATTTAAGCCTCACACTTTATATTAACTTAAATAATTAACGAAAAATTATCATGTGGATTACATTTGACTTAATTAAGACTATGACGGTCTTATATGATACTTCTTTCAATCACACGCAATAATTGTTTTCAAAAATAATTCTTTATACGTTTTTTAATTTTACTCTAGTCACCTCAAACATTATAGGTAAGTATCTGAGCGGGGTTAAAGCGGCGGTTGTTTGGTCTTTGTAGGTTTTGGTGTTTATTGTAAATGATGTTTAACGATGTCGGTGGAAAAAAACATAGAATGTGAATTTTGGTGATGGAATTGCATGTTGATTCGCGTTAGAAGTGAAAAAAAAAAAAAAAAAATATATATATATATATATATATATATATATATATATTCAATTTTGAAATCGATAATGGCTAGTGAAAAAAACTTCAACAAGATCTTAATGCTCATAAATTAAGAACTATCAAACTTGTAATGTCGTTATTGTACTTTGCACAATAATAAAATTAATATTTCTTTTAGAATTTGTTGAGAGGATTTGGAAAAAATATTCAAACAAATAGGTTATACCCTTTAATTATGTCACACGCAATTCACATGAGCATTTTTCGTTAGCCATTCGGAGTAAACTAAAGCGTAAGGATTGAATGTGAAGGATGTAAAATGACACTAAATATTGTTCACCTTTTTCTGACAAATGTATTGCCAATGAGAAAAGCCCTTCCACGTTTTTGATGTGAAACCGGTGATCAGATAACGATCCACCGATTGTTGGGCCTAATGGTTATTGGGCCTTCCAAAATGGACCACTATTCTCAATGCTTAATGGGCCAACTGCCCAATAGAAATCCAATGATTAGCCTACATTGTTTTTTTAATTGCCAAGGGAAAGATTAAATAGCTAAATGTCACTCATATATAATTTCTATAAAGTAAAAACAAGTCCAAAAGATCATAGTTGCTCTTTGTATGTTTCTTAGTCTGATCGATCACACTATTTTCCTGGCCGATCAAAATCGCCCTCTGTGCTTTATATTTGTGTTTAAACCTCCACCATAACTGATCACAATCACCCTCTGACCGGTCAACCTTTGCTATTGAATTTTACTTCCAAACCACTTTAACATGTCACCTTTCACCACATAACCAACCAAACCTGGTGTCACGACACATCCCAATGTAAGGCGGATTAGTGACCGACCAGTGAGTTTAACTCATTAAGGCCTCCAACAAATTGAATTTAGAAATTTTCACCTATCCACCACCCATAGACCTTAAAGGTTCCCAGAGTTTGTAGAAGCATAATAAAATATACCAGAGTTATGCGTGCAAATAAATACCAATACAAGTAAGTATAGATATTGTACCCACAAATTGGTACCCTAGCCACAAGACCCAACTTGCTTGTTAATCAACTCAGCATCTCCCATGTATAACAATGACATGTGCCACATCAGTCATCACGTCATCTACTGTCACCTAAAATGTTGCATCATGATATTCTTAAGCATAAAGCTACTCTGAAGTCATGTTATGCAACCTTACAAATTTACCATGAATTAGCCTCATTTTTGTCAATCAAAACGATTTGCAGTATCGCACCCAAGCTACTCAAAACAACATACTTCTAATGTACGTAATTTGGTCCAAGGACCGTATGTGAGGACAAATGGTAACACATTTCTCAGTTTTCATGATAAAAAGATAATTCTCATTTCGAAAATCATATGAACATTCATACAATAATATTCAACATAAAAGGGTGTGTTATAACGTGTGTAGGGAGCTACCCTCATTTAATTCAATAATTGGCATGACGTCCTCCCATACCACATTGGTCGTGGTCCCATCCTTATCCCAAACCTCCACTTTTCTCACCCCTTGTGATCAAGGAGTTATCATTTTAACGAGATGTCATCTTACGTTCGTATTTCATGATTTAAAATCTTTACATATCAATCCACGACTTATATGATAATCAAATGTTTCGTAGTTCAAACATGAATTAAGCATGGCATCTCAACATTCGCATCTTAATATCAAAATACTATCTTTTATCGAAACATAGCTCATTCTTTAAACATTTTCTCCAAAACTCAAGTAAAATTAGCATAACAAGACTCCTCTTGAAATGTGTTTCATAATTTAGTCATCCACAACCTCTAATTATCTCCATTCGGTTCCTACATCCAGTTAAAGGAAATGCAGCGTTTTAAACTGCCATTCTTAACATTCATCTTAAGTCCAAACGACCCACCTATGGTATAGTCTCGCATGCCTTGGAACTTGGACGTTCGCATTCGACACGTCAAAGGGCATGGCTGAAATAGCCTATCATTAGGCATCACCAAATAGATCGAGACTTAACAAGGTCGTAGTTAGTCTTCTAATGATCTAATTGCAATGTGAAATAGTTTGGGTGATCATGAGGTCGAATCGGAAGTTTTGGCATTCAAAATCATCAAAGTGAGGATCTTGATAGATTTTCAAAAATTTACATCCACAGAAGTTAGTTTGGAAACCATATCAAATCATGTCTAATGTTCACCAAATTCAACAAGATGGTCGTTTAGGATTTTGGAAACATTTGCTATGAAGAAAAGCTTAGAATGGCCTCTAATTGGGGGTAAAAATGCAATGGAACAAATTAGTTCCAAAACTAACAGAAGTTACAAAAAAATAACTTTTCTATGAATATAAATGTTGAAGTTGAGTGATTCAATTTAGAAATGTTAGATAACACATATATGTAGGTATGTGCCAAAAATCAATAGTGGATAACGCTAACACATATATGTAGGGATGTGCCAAAAATCAATAGTGGATAACGCCGCTAGAGGTCGAGGGAAGCTTTCAAAGTTGGAAGAAAATCTGCCAGTCTGACCAGTTGATCGATTAAGGGTGTGGCTGACAGGTCAAGAGGGTTAACGAGTTAAATATGGATCTTGACCGGTCGAGAATGGTTCTGGAGCAAAAAATTGACCTTCCTTTCTCAAATTTGAGTTTTAATCTTTCATGGATGAACACTAAACCTCCAAATCAACCCAAAAATTCAACAATATCTCTTCTAATAACCACCTAATATCTTTCTAAGATCAATACAAAAGCTTTTGCTTGGAATAAGATAATCATAAAGGTTCCAACTCTTACCTTGATAACTCAAAGACAAAACTAGAGGTTTGAATATAAAGAACAATTTGAACAAGTTGGTCATTCTCCTTCTCTCTCTCTCTCAAAATTTTGAAACTCTAAAACGTAGAATAACGAATAGGATGAGCTTACATAGTTTTAACGAGTTTGGGAAGAGGCAAGTAAGAGCTGAAAGCTTATGCTTCTTGGCGTAGGCATATAAAAGGTTGTTTGATGACTAAAGCCAAGCAGGTTACACACTCCCATGGAAAATTATTGAATGTTCCTCACTCAATGGCCTCATCTTACTACTTATTTTCGCAAATCACATTATACATCCATATCATCTGATCAAGCCCCAAAAACCATACCACATACTTAACATATTTCCAAAATCAATTATAGATTTCTAATCAAAATTCAAATTATCTCTAAATTAGCCATTAATAATTATAACATTACCATTGCTCGTTCGATTTGTGAGTCGGGGTCTCACACCCGACTATAGTTCAAAACACAAACTCACATCCTGACTGATCAATATATATCCGAGTCGGTCAGACTTACCCTCTGGGAGGTCTAGATTGTTACACCTTGTCCGGTCACTTTTTCACTCTAATTGATCAAGGGTCAACACTCTTGTAATCTATTTGATCATCCCTGGCCGGTCAAGGCTCTACTCCTAACTGGTCACTAGAATGCACTGTTTATATTTCTTCTTATTTCAAAGCATGAACTTTGAACCTATCAACTTAGGAACTTTAACCGTATTGAATAACGGACTTAAACCATTATTGAACTCCTTGAGTATGTCCTTCAAGGTCCCTTATGTAAATTCTGACATTCATGGATTTGATAACCCGCTTCCCATATGCATAACTACCCATTTTAATTTATAACTTTGTATGCTTATTTAATGTCCATTACATGAATCATATTGTCATTTGTTATTGGTTATTGATGGAATACCTTAGGAATATTTGGTCACGAGGAAACACTTGGGTCTAATGGACATTAGGCTGACATTGAGCCTAGTGCCTGGGAAAACCTTTTGAACAAACTTGAATTTTAAAAAAATCACGGACCCATGCAATTTGATAAATGATTTTACTTCCTTGGGAGTTGTGTTTAGAATGTCTTTAGCCGTGATATGTCCAAACTATGACTTCTTCCATTAGGTGTCTTCAGCTGAATTGCGTCTTGAGCTAAGTTGTATCATAAGCCATATTATGAATTAAACCAAGTTATATCGTAAGTCGGGTTATGTTTGTAAGTCATGTTGTGTTCTTTTAAATAAAATCTAGTGTGGTAGAAAAGAAGGCATGTCGGACAAGACGTACCAGAAACATAATGGCCAAAAGCATAATGGTTAAGAACATGTCGTATGGGAGCCAATGTTAGAGACACTGATGGTTAGGAACACGATTTAGCATAGGGGTCGAGACCATATCAAAAGGGAACATCATAACACTGAATTAAAGGTTTCTACTTATGGGCAATGCTCATGTGGACTCAAAATTGGGAGTTAAAATGGATTTGACACGTATGAAATTGTCAGAAACTTGTTTCGAGGATTCTAGAACTGGAATTTGACATTAACATTGGAGAATTATTACCTATATTATACTCTAATTTATTTTCTGCACTTACTTGTTTAGCATCCTATATTTATTACTTGCTCATTTCATAATTATGCATTACTGTAATCTGTTGTATAAATTGGAAAGTACGGGTAAGAATTATTTATTGAGTTTTATCGCTTATGGTATAATTTTTCCTGCCCCATGCTTTTCACGCTAGGTAGCGAAGATCACGTTGAAGAAACTGACTTCTAGATCATTGAGGACGACAATATCAAGGAAGACTAGATTGCATCCTAGTTTACCTAGATTATTTAAGCTATGCAATTTTCCCAATTCAAATGTACCTAATTTCTCTTTCATTTCCGTAATTATAATCAAACTCCTATTTTATTAAGTTACGAAATGAAAATCAATTTGGTTCAATTAACTTATTTAAAATAATGTCTCCAAAAATTCGGGGTATCATAGCTTGGCCCTTACTTTATAAAATAGTACACTTTTTTTTCCCTCTCATTATTTTCCGTTAGAAACCATTTGGTTTAATCATGAATTGATGACTATACCATTTACTATATATAGCCAATTTTGGGCAGTGGTTGGCCATTGTTTTCATCATCAGAGGGTGTGAGAGAGCGTTCTCGTCAAGGAGGGGGAGAGAGAGACAACGAGATCGTTTGAGTGATGGAGACAAGTTAGGATTTCTACACACCATTGATCGTTCCACGTGATCGACCATTTCACACCATCGATAGCTCCACAGCGCCCATCTTCCACAGAGATCAAACCAGTTCATTCTTCTACACCGTCTTCCATAGAACTATTTTAGTTTTTTTTTTTTACATAAGTATTGTCACTTAAGTAACACTACAAACAATGCTACCATGCTAATAACCGCAGGAATGATGAAACACATCTTTAGCAGCATACCTGTGTTTGCTTCAAGCACTCGGACCCTTTTTGAGAGGCTTATCCAGCTACTCTCTTCTTCAGCTTTTACTGTTGGCACATTCATTGGTTGAGGAACCTATGTACTAGAGCATTCTTCTTTGCACCATTCCCACATCTAACATTATTTATATGGGGATGCGTAGTAAAGCTTTCCTTTGGTCTTCTCGTTATTTGTGACTCGTAGAATGACATTTTTTCCGCACTGACATACTTTGTTCCTAGCTCTAACCAAACTTCTGGTAATAAAAGTTGACATGTCCATAGCTAAAAAAAAATTATATTGATAAATAAAAAAATCAACCAATGCATTCAGAGAAAAAAAAATAAAGGGAGAGAGTTTCCCTACGTTAAGACGAAGAGAGAGAGAGAGAGAGAGAGAGAGAGAGAGAGAGAGAGAGAGAGAGAGGTAGAGATGAGGGATTTGTGTGTTTTGAGAGATGAGAGAGTTATTCGAGGATTGTCTCCCTTTTTTATAGACATTAAGGAAAATTGAGAGGGCATTTCCTGGTGACATCATCAAAATTTGTCTAAGAATTTACGGCTATTAGTGGAGGGGAAAAAAGTCTATGCTGTATAAAGTAGGGGAAATTTCTATATTTCCAAAACTTCTCCTGCAATTGTCAGTAACCTCAGGGGAGGCCAGTGCAATTTACCCTCCAATGAGTACCAATTATACTATGCCAAGTTGAGCCGTCTTGTCAAGCAAAACCATGAATATTCAAGTTTCTGATCTCTCAATTTCCCTTCAACTTGGAGCAAAAAACATTAAGTTACAAAAATGAATAAACAGCTACCAACTCTCCCAAAACTCACAAAGGAGGGAAAAGTTTGTTGAGTTTGCAAGGCAATTTATAAAAATCATCACTTCTCACATCTCTATTATAACACATGAACTTCTCCCACCAATGCGAACCGCTATCTTTTCCACCCACATCGTCCTCGCGAACAAGGCTGCGATCCAATATCACAGCAACTAAAACAGCCACCATGGCGTGGGACGTGAAGATGACCGTTACTATGTCATTAAACTGCAGTTTTCATTTGAACAAATAAATCAAGATTTGAAATGCTAGCAAATAGTTAAACCAGGAATTGATCAGTTCTCCTTTTTCAAGACAAATTTACCCATCTCGAGTGCGTGTGAACAGGACTGGTTCCTGAACTTAGTTGATGCTCCCTGAAGTATTGTGGTACTGAGAGTCCAAGGAAGAAAGAGAAGCCTAATATGAATTTAGTTCTGAAGCTATTCAAATTGCAATATTGTAGAAGGCCAAGACCCGCGGAAGCTGCGTAAAACACATGTATATGTTTTGTGAGTAGGTAAGCAGTTTGTTTTGTTACCATCTATAGACATTGGCCGAAGGAAAGAAGATACTTACATACATAGCCGAAGAAGAAACAGTATAAAGCTGCTATAATTGGCAGAGGTATCGATGCGAAAAATGCCCCAAATTTTCCTGTTTGGTCATATCAAGTACTTGTTCATGAGAACTTATTCACATCTTCTAAATCGTACCAAGAAAATCTAAAGATCAATCGAACAACCCTTTGGATTGTGAGAAAAGGGTGACAAAACAAAGGATCATGGTTTCTCACCACATCTCACCGAAAGTGATGAGTTTTAGTGAGAAACATAATAGACCAATAAATATTCATCGTTTTCCGTCTCTTTTGGTCATCTAAATAAGTGAAACATTCTCATTTCTTTTGTTTTCACTCCCTTTCTCCCCTTGAAGGTGTTGTAAATCTAGCACAACTGCTAATAACAAGTAAACCACTGCGTTCAGATGATTTTATGATTCAGAACAGCTAACATTAAATTACCGTCGTTTGCAAGAAAATAGAGAAACAAAAAAAAAAATTATATTTGTAGGAGGAAAATGGGAAGGAATGAGCAAACCTAGTAAAGAGAAGAAAATCATAAATCCAGCAGATACTTGAACGACTCTTCGACTTCCTACTCTTGTCATTGCCAATAAACCAGCATTCTCACTGCACATATAACATACCAGAAAAGAAATGGCATTCCTCAGACACATAATCGTGTTCAGATCCAATGAAAATATGCCTCGAAACCCAACTATAATAATACAAACATGTTACGGGTTCAAAAATAACCATAAGTTCGAGTTTATTACACTGACGCAGTAGAACCAGTCACAGCACCAAATATACCAGATAACAAAGTCCCGAATCCCTGAAACAAACAGATTGCTTGTGTGAAGCTACGGAAACTAGTTTTGTAGATACAGCGCGGTATATTCTATAGTAATTTATCTCTTATCAATTGGAAGAACGTATGGAAAAAAAATTACTATTTCAAGTCATTACCAGCCAACCAACTCCGCGGCTGAGAACAGAAGCTGGAACTGGTGTGGCACTCCCATATCTTGCTGTTGCAAGAAATGTGCCAGTAGACTGCAGATGAGAAACAAAGACATAATATCTAGTTTTACAAATATATCAAGTCTTGTGATTATGAACAGAAAAATCAAACAGAAATCGGGAGAACAATGGCGACATAATTGAATCTATCAAATTACAGAGGAATCCTGGAAATTTTTGGCGAGGAGCAAACCTCAACAGAAGCAACAAGAGAAGCAGCCATCATTGCGAAAGCTTCACCGGCATTGAAAGTAGGTCTCCCCCATTGGAATGGATAAGGAATATATAACCTGAGTATGTAGCAGTTTTACAGAAACATAATTAGAAATTGTTAGCTAAAGAACTATCCACAAGAAGTTGTAGCCATGTTTAAATCTGGTTTTTATACATACAAATGGAGTTGGAACAATGAAGTAGATATTACCAAGGAGCTCCGGTTATGAGTCCAGCGCGATCAGTGCGACAACTAGCCTGAATGGCTGAAGATGCGTTATGGTATGCACCACTTGAAGTCAGAATTTGAGCATAACCCCATACAAATGCAACCGAGAACAGAAGTGCAAATCGATCACACACCCGCCTCTTCGTTTTTCTCTTCACATAATGAGGAAGATACTGCAAAAGCATTACGCATATTTCCATTTAATATGGAACCTCAATCGTTTTCCTTCAGAGGGATACGTTTAAGAAGAAAAACCATGAAATTTTCTTAAATGCATAATTGAGCAGTTGATAAAGCACAATTACTTGCCTGTGAGAGGATAACCATTAGAACTAGCTCTGGGAGCCCAATTTCAACACACTTTGCCAGCTACAAGAAAAAATAGAGAAGGAAAAAATTGAGAAGGAAAAACAGTTAAATAGCAAACTTTGTCTTTGGAAATATCAGAAGCTACCAATTCCGCTTTGTAAAAGCACAAATCATGCCAAAACCATTTTCCAGTTCCATGATATTATACTGAAGGATCCAGTCCTAATTGGGAAAAACCAGGACTAGAGAGAAAGCACATATTGAAGGATCAACTATTCTTACCATTGGAAAACCAAGATAATATAGCCCAAGTCCAGTAAAAGTCATGAGAGGAACCATAGAAAGAGGAGTCAGAAACCTAAAACAGATGAGAAAGAGATCCAAAATCAGAAAAAAGAAAACATCCCACATCTGTCAAAAATGATCTGAATGAACCAAACAGTTTATTTATTCATAGCCTATGCAAGAAAGCTGTAATTTAAACAACAATGACCTTACAACGTTTCTCCACACACCCAAGAAACAGATGAGCATCTGGAAACAAGCAGTAACAATAAGAGCACCCTGCATACCTCTCATTGTCCTTTCAAACTTCTGAAAATCACCAAAAGCCCAAAGTTAGATAATGAAAGAAATCTTAAGAGAATTTATGAGAAAAAAAATTAGAGAAAGGGAAGAGGAGTACATGATGTGGGCAGTAGTCTCCGTAAGGCTCTGGTGATGACAAATGATATCTTTTGGCATGTATAATTGAAGTTATGGGGATAATATACGCGTATGAACCACCAATTACTGAGGGAAGTCGGGTGCCAACTAAGGACTGTATTAGTGTGTTTAGTCCTGAAACAAAGAGTAAGGTTTGTATCACCTTAGCTTTCTCAACCTGTAACAACAGAAAAGACTCCATTAGATTGAGTCAAAAGACAAAATCATAGAGATGGAATGAGATAAAAGGAGAATGTATTGCTTACATTGCTGCCTCCCATTTGGTTTATAAACATACTTGGAATCAAGACAGTGGTACCTAGAGTCATTAGATAATGCTGGAACCCCAGAACTATAGCTTCCACTGCATATGGGATTAAGAAGAGAAACTATTTATAACTCAAACCGTACTTGTTAATTAATAACTATGTTGCACCGATACGGATACGTGACACGACAAAGATACGACACCGACACTTCAACATGCAAATCTCCAAAATTTGAAGGACACGACACATTGGGGACAAGCTTAAGAAAATATGTGTGTATTTTATTGTACAAGTACAAAATAAAAAATAAGCCTCTAATCAAAATCAAAATAATATTTATGGCATTATTCAGTTTATCAGTACATAATTCG
Organism: Arctostaphylos glauca; assembly: GCA_019985065.2. Taxonomy (NCBI): domain Eukaryota; kingdom Viridiplantae; phylum Streptophyta; class Magnoliopsida; order Ericales; family Ericaceae; genus Arctostaphylos; species Arctostaphylos glauca. The sequence continues at coordinate 7,729,092 of JAHSPW020000012.1, read as the reverse complement.
CATGTGCTTTTATGTTCGATCAGTCATCATCTATCACATGAAAAGAAGACCCTAGTGAGTAGAGTGTCCCAGGAAAATATGAGAACACTAGCGATTTACGTGTCAAACATGTATCGGGAGAGTGTCGATATTTGTCATGTGTCCGAGAATGGAAACTCCCGCGCAGTGTCTGTGCTGCGTAGATCAATATTTACATCTTGATTTTCCAGTAAACAAAAACATAAGAATAAAATGCTTAATTTCAATGATACCCCAAAAAACTGGAGGAGGAAAAAAACTCAAAACAAAATTCCAAATGAGTGTGATTCAGAATTGTTATTTATGGTTAATGATCAAAATAACAAAGAAAAAGGGGGAAATGAAGCAAGTATATGCAGGTGTTTAATTCAAACCACATTGTGCAACAATATGAGGTACAACAGAAGTTATATAGTGCAGAAAGAGTTGGGGTGCGGGTGTGGGTGGGTGTGTGTGTGTGTGAGAGAGTGAGAGAGAGAGACGAACGCCATGGAGGAGGACTATTGATGCAATATTGGACTCCTGGGAGCTGCTCCATCACTGGGTGTGGCGTTATCTCCTCCAACTTAACTCCATTGTGGACACAACACCAGCCACAGTTGCAGCTGCTGCCACCACCGCCATTGCCACAATTAGACATTCCTGGAGCTCAAATATGCTTTACAGGGAAATAAGAACCAAAAGGGTACTTGTGATTCTCTTGTCAATGCCGTGAGAAATATAAAAAATTCGAAATTTGGCAGTTACAGAATTAACTAATAACTATGTAGGATATGGCATTTAACAAATTGTTAATGATTTGTTGATATGCCAAAATATTAGCAGCGTATCAACCTGAATCTGCAGTTACAACTTTGTAACCATTAATATATAGCATAGATATATGCATTTCTTTTGTACAAACAAAACAGAGGCAGAGATTCTATTGCCTCAAAATGAATCTCCATTTACAAAATATGATATATTTCCATGTATGCTGATAATATAGCCATGAGAAAAAATGTTGATTTGGCCTAACTTTCAAAAGAGATGAATTGTCTGCTGAAATAAGATTATGGTCCGACTAAAGTCTTTATGCTCAATAAGGATTGCTGCAGTATGAATCATTTATACCGAATTTCGATCGAAATGCATGTATTGTTGTTGGTTTTGAAATAAAATCACCAATATGGCTGCAACCACTCTCTCTCTCTCTCTTGCTTTCCCTTTTCCTTTTAATTTTTGTTCTCTTTTCCCCACTTTTATCAGGTGTAACCCCCATGACACTTACTCTCATTCATAGATAGAATAACAACGCCTATGATTCTCATTCAATTCTTTGCCAACTCATACACCATCTCAACTTGGGCAAAATTGCTTCCTAATTAATGGTTTAGTAGAAGCCGTCAAAGTTTATTACACAGAGACATATACTTACAATTTAATGTATATGTACAAAATCATATGCCGTGGGGTCTGGAAAAAGAACCAGATGAAGAGACACAACACGTAGATGAACTTTAACCCAGAAACCCACCGGATATAGCCTTTCACCAAGCAACAGTAAAGTAGTTCTAATAATCATCACACTATATCTCCCATATTGTTGGAAGGAAAGCCCTAAAAAGGTGCAAATATAAATAAATGGTAATATATCCCACAAAGAAAAAAAAACAAGTCATCGCTCTACCAAGTACAATATGAAGAAAACAAAACTAGGTAAAATTTATGCCCATCCCCGATGTGGGGTTTGGGAATAGCTTCACCCTTTCTCAAACAGAAAGATCTTTAAAAAGTCTTCTCCTTTCCAACATGAGCACACTACAAAACGAGTAACTGAGCCGTTTGGTCGTATTTCAACTAGAAGGTACTTAAGTCAAATCTCACTACAAAAGAAAAATCATAAAATAACTTAGATCACAAGCAACAGAATATGTATTGTTCTTTTATAGTGAGACATAACTTAAGCTGCAAGTTAGCTATTGCCTTGTGATGTCACTTGTAACAACTGCCCCAACTAACGTCATGCATGACCATAGCCCGGCTGATATGGAGGCGAATAATACGTGACCGAGCAATCCCACTCAGTGTTGATGTGGCTCTAGACTGCCTCAGGCTCCCCAACGAGTCGAACTTGATTCAAACAGATCTGGCTCATCGACTATCTGCTTGTTGTTTTACAAGATTGGATCTAGTCGTTCCAGGCCTTTCTCCAATATTAGAGTTTGGCCCAATATGGTCAAGGTCACTCTGCCTGTTATGTTTACTAGGCCAAAAAGTAAACAAAAGAAATGGATATATTATCCACGGTAAGCCCTCTCATATACCTAGTGTACAATTCAATTTACACAGTCTGCAATAATATAAAGACCTCAATGCTTATGCCATGCATCAATCTTTCTTTCGCTCATCATAAACACTTCAGTAACAGCATAACCGATTTCGCAACACTTCCCAACAGTTCCGAAGCATCAAAGGCCCAGATAGACGTTATCAAAATTGACCTTTATTCCTGTAAAGCTAAAAGCCATCACCTTGCTGAAAATTTTGCAGCATAGACACATAATGTACCTGAAACAGTGCCCCAAAGAGTGCATATGGAAATCACAACAAAGACAACGAAGAACACCAATTTTATCCTTTTTCATATAGATTTTGTATCAGTAATCACATTGGCTGCTGGTTTCTGTTCTGGACTTGACCATGACAACGGTCAACAGGTACCAACGAAAGTTCAGTTCTTATCATCACAAAACTATATACCAGAGATCAAGATAAGAAAAATGGACACAACAGATAAAATCACACAGCGTAGAGCATGTGATAGACAAATGAGTCTCTCCAAATTCTCACTGTCAATGGAACCCATCTAACATCACTGTTTCAATCTACCATGTTTAGATGGAAACTCAGGGGAATGCATTAGAAATAGTGATCGATATATGTAGAAGAACTCCTTTCTTCTTTTTGGGTAAATAGAAGAACTCCTTTCTGTTATTCCTTTGGGCCTCATCTGCACTGGTTTCTTCTGGCCCTCTCCAGCTTCGTTAGGACACCTGAATACAAAGATGTTCCATTTTTAGATGAAAACAGAGAGAGAACTGTTCAATAGAGAAGATTTATTTCCAGATACTTTCCTTCAAATTTATACTGAATCAATGGAGCATAAATCAATCAGAAAGGCAGTACAACTAAAGAAGCTGAATTTACAGAATGCACTACTAATCGACCTGGGTGATTTCCTGAGACGGTTCCCCTTTCTGCATTTCTTTTAGAAAGTTATCATCTCTGATGATCACACAATGAAAGCATGAGAGACGTAACCAATAATTAATCTGAATGACATGTAAAACAAAAGTTCTTCAATAAATAAGGTGTCAGTTGTCCTACCATATCCCAGGAGGTGTACTTATTATATCTACTCCCAACGACAGCGAGCGTGAACCAATGAGATTGAATATGGATTATACCCAGCTCAGGAGTAACTGGTGCACAGAATGACATTGCTTCGGCACGTGGAAAAAGAAAATGCGGGTGGTAGTGGTACACCGCATGCATGACGGGCGGCGTATGCTTATCACGCCCTTTGGACCAGCTTGAAATATACTCGAATTACTTTTTGAAACAGAGCTACTCTCTCACTTCTTGCTGCTACCTTTTTTTCGTCTAACATTTCAGCAAAGTGCTAAGCATACAAAAATCAATAGCCTGAAGCGACAGCTAAACTGTGCAGGACACATTACACTATTTATAAAAACTGCGGCAAACCTTTTTGCTACAACAGGAACATTGTTATTACGGAAATTCCATGCGTTGCAGAGAAAGCAACATAACCTCACAACAAAATTAAATAGCCCAAAGTTGAAAATGGTTTGATCACTTTGTTCATGACTTTCTTTAGAAAACCCCTAAAGACATTTTGATAGATCTACGATACAGGTAAGTATTTCTGTATTATAGCTGATCCAAAAAAAAAAGTACTTCCGTATGATACAGAAAAATTGCAGTTTAAAAATACAAGGACAAATACAAATCTGACATCATGGAACCAGTTCTTAAGAATGTATAGCCCAATTTTTTAAATGTGAAATAACCGCTACCTAACTCACGTATTCCTTGTATCCCCATGCATCATGAATGATTCACAGTAGTGAGCTTACATGTTAGTGTAGCTAGTGAAACGTCAAAGCAGCGTCTATAGTCTATGGCACTATGCATTAGCAGGGAAGTGGCACTGATGACTGATTATAATGTCAAAACTAAAGTCTTTTTGACAAGAACAACTATAAACATAATGTAACTGCGACATTGTGCACTCAGGATATAGCAGACTGAAAATCTCCTATGGCATGGTTATCTTTTCTATTAGAATTCAATTGCCCCAATATTGAACTTTCACAAGCTACCCAATTGGAAAAAAAATGAAAATTTTTTCCCCAACTAGTTTTCCCATGATACCATATTCTTTTTTCAGCTCTTATATCCAGGCAAACTACAACTAAATTTGACTACAGCGTCCAGCACTTAATGGCTACTCAATTCGACTCACAATTAGAAAAGCATTGAGGGAACAATATATTCTGCATTACCTGAGCTTCAAACAACGGCAACATTGGCATCAGAGGTGTCCCCTTCTCCCTTTCTAACCCACACCAAGTTTGAATCCCTTGGACTCTGTAGTCTCCGGCTATTATACCTTTCAGAACCCCAATCATACCTCCTCTGACCGCCATTCACATTCCAGGCATTTCTCTCATTCCCTTCTTTCCCACGTCTCACCGAAAGATCCTTAAACTTCCCCAAAGTTTCCACTGAACGATCCAATGTAACTACTTTCTTCTCCCAAACCCAACCATTAGCCAGCAACTTCTTCCCATTCTGCTCAAATTCACAGTCTCTTTCAATTGAAACGAACTGAATTTTCTCAGCTTCAACCTCGTTTTTTGGCAATAACTGCTCCGCACCAATGGCTAGGTCTTCCTCTGCCCTAGGCTTCCCCCTCTTATTTCCCCTATTCTTCTTACCCCTGGCATGTGTCCCGTTGCCTCCTTTCCCTCCACTCGCCGAAACACCCTCACATTTCTGCCCAATCTCCATCGATAGGAACTCACCCGTAACTCCTTTCTTTCCACAGCCTTTTTCCGTGGACACCACCAAAATCTTCTCAGTTTCATCCTCATTTCCTGGAACCAAATGCTCCTTACCTCTGGTTAGGTCTTCCCCTGCTTTATGTTTCCCCTTATTTTTCTTACCCCTACCATGTCTCCCATTGCCTTCTTTCCCTCCACTTGCAGAAGCACCCTCACATTTCTGCCCAATTTCCACCGATCTGAACTCGCTCGTAAACCCTTCCTTTCCACAGCGTTTTTCTGTCAAAACCAACGGAACCTTCTCAGCTTCATCCTCACCTTCTAGAACCAAATGTTCCGTACCTCCGGTTAGGTCTTTCTCTGCCCTATGTTTCCCCTTCTTATTCCCCCAATTTTTCGTACCGATGTCATATCTCATGTTTCCCCCTCTTATCGCCTCACATTTTCGCCCAACTTCCACCGATCGGAACTCGCTCGTAACCCCTTCATTTTCAATATCTCTTTCAGTCGAAACCATCGGAGTCTTCTCAACTACATCCTCCTTTTCTAGAAGCAACTGTTCCGTACCTCCAGTTAGGTATTTCTCCGCCATAGGTTTTCTCCTGATATTCCAATTCTTTCCCGTATTCTTCTTCTTCAAATCATCAGTATTTAATTCCCGATCGGCAACAACAATCGCTCTACATTGCGATATTTCCACCTTCCCTCCGATCGTTCTAGAACTTCTCTCCGACTGAATCCACTGATTCTTTCGAAATGGCGGACGATGACTACGAGACAAAGTAATCGTCTCTCTTTGTCGCCTCTGGAGGTTCGCTTTTTCTTCTTCTTCCCGTTTCGTTTTTTCCTCTTCTTCCTTCTGCTTCCGCTCTTCTTCCTCCCTCTGCTTCCGCTGCTTGTATCGCTCTTGGAGTTGTACCAGAGTCACGTAGGTCGAAGGCAGCGACGGATGATTTTTCTCGTCCTCCTCCTCCATCGAAACTCAAACGCAGTACGATTCGGCGAACGACGACAGCTGAGGGTAGAAGATGGATGTTTCACATACCATACACAAGTCGCGCGTGATACACTTCATCAGAGTGCAGATGATTCGTCTCAAATAACTCACAAAAAAATTGATAAGAAATAATAAATATGAAAAAAAATTGAATAAAAACTAAACTAAACTCAGTCTAAAATTTTATTTTATTCATAATCGTACTACTCATGTCTATAAGTATGATTATAGAAGAACGAAGCCCGAAACGATAAAAGACTTATAATTTTGGGATTCTGAGCTAAAAATATAAAGTAGAAAATTTATAATACAATTATTCCATCTAGTAGTAAATTAGAACTATAATTCCTTTTAACATATTAGTTTTAAAAATATTCTTGCATCAAATATGTTTATTTTATTTTAAAGGCTTAAATTATTTAAATTAAATATAAATCATTTTTTGTCGCTATTCAAAAAAATTCATATTTATTATATTTTTATTAATTTTTTAGGATTTGTTGGTTGTATTGATGAAAGGATTCTAAAATATATAAATTTTAGTTTTTTGAATTTTTAAATTTTTAGACATAATTTTATACTTTTTTTAAATTTCTTATTGAGGCTAACTAATAATTAATACAAAATAAAAAATTATAAAAACATATAAATAAGAACCAAAATAATAATAAAATAATAATTCAATAATTACAACAATCCAAATGGAGAAGCCCAACAAATAACTTTATCATGTCTAACAAATAATATTTTAATATATAAACCAACACATAACATTATCAGATAATTATATAATATTATAAATAATATTATCTATGGCCTTTCTAGTTAACATTATCTCATAATATTATCAAATAATGGTTGCAATAGATACACTACAGCAAAAATGACCTTAAGGGGCACTTCTTATGAAGCATTTCCTAAGCCTCAAGAAAAAAAATTGAAGGGCAGACAATAAAAAAGTGCAACAATAGATTTTTTAGAAAATGCACCAAAAAACAAAACAAAAAAATACAAAGAGGCACAGATTAAAGGGTATTGTTCAATGTTATATATACCGTACCGTACCGGTCCGTACGTACCGTTTTGGCAAAAAATGGTACCAAGTACCTCTAGTACCGTACCGTTCTCAATACCGGCCGGATACCGGCCATATCGGCTGGTACCGGCCGGTACCGGATTTTTTTTTTTTTTTAAGAATGACGGAAAAAATTAATTTTTTTAGGTTTTCTCTCTATAATTTTTATATATATTGATAATTGCGATAAATCCGATACGGTACTCGGTACATGACCGGTACCGGTACTTACCGTACCAGTAGGAAAATCGGTACCTAAACCGATCCGGTATTCAGAACATTGGTATTGTTTACTTATGTTAGTGTAAATTAAAGGGCATAGATTAAGGATATTTTTTAGAGAATGTCGCAATTAATAAATGGAAAACAAAAACCAAAAAAGAAAACCTGAAGGGGCATTTTCCTCTTCTCTCGTTTTTTCTTTCCCTTTGCCCTTTCTTTCGTTCACGTTGGTGTGCTACCACCGTCCGGAATTGGGGGCCCTGCTGTGCACAGCGCACAGCAGGGCGTGCTGTGCGCCAAAACGGCGTCGTTTTGGCGCACAAAACACTGACCGAAAATTGTTCGGTCAGTTTTTTACTGTTCGGACAGTATTTTGTGCGCCAAAACGGTACCGTTTTGGCGCACAGCACGCCCTGCTGTGCGCTGTGCACCGTCCATACTTTTTCTCTTTCCTTGTTTTTCCTCTCGTCAGTTTCCTCTCAATTTCTATTCAATCGGAGAGCTTCAATCGGTGTGGAGACGCATAGCTTCAATCGGTTGGAAATAGTAGAGTTACCTCACGATTTTCAATTCTCTCTACTCTCTCTATTCAATCGGCGTGTAAGCATCGATACACAAAATATATCTCTACGTTCGATTTTTTTCCCAATTTTCAATTTGGATGAGATGAGTCCTTATTATTATCGATTTTGTTTGATTTATGGGTTTGAGTTGGTTATTAATTTGTATGAGATTTCTTTTGTGAGCTTATCTATTCTGTACATGAAAGTTGGGTATTATCAATCAATTTGCATGGGTTTGAGTTGGGTATTTTTTTTATTTTTTTATTTTTTTATGAGTTGATGTTGAAAAATCTCAAACATTTGGTTGTTGAGCTTATTGAGAATCAGGATATTCTCTGATTCAATAATAAGGTATTTTCTCAATTGATGCCGAAAACAACCAAATAATGTGTCTCTTCAGATTGTTTTTCAATTTATTATGAATCATCTCCTCTTATTTTCTGATCTGTTGCTCCACTTTCAGTCACAATGTTTTTTTATTTTTTATTTTTTTGGTTGAGTAGTAGAGTGCCTCGAGACTAGAAGTTTTCAGCACACTCAGGGCCCTTTCGCTATGTTCTATTCATGTGGTTGACTTCTATCTAATTATGGTTACACCCTTTACACATTGTATTTATTCTATATTCAATATATCATTTTTTTTGCCCTTAAAAAAAGTCATCAGAATATCATAATTTTTAGACTTAGTTGATACACACTATATCTAGTTGTTGAGCTTATTGTGAAGAACAAAATGTATTGTGCCTTGCATGGAAGAACAAAATGTATGTGCATGTGCACGAAAGAACAGAATGTATTGTAAAAAATAACTGTTTCACTTTATATCTAAATATGAAAAAAAGTTATATTGTGCCTTGAATGATTCTACATTGTGTTGGAAAAAACAATGTAGAAAAAATTTAAATTTATAATGAATATCCATATGTATTTACAATTCTCTAATTATTTTATGATGTCTTTGGATACGTTGTAGAGAACCACACTTGATATTTGGTACAGGGAACTACAATAGATAGGAGATGGATGTACGAGTCTCTATTGAGGGATGAGTATATCAATGGAGTAGACAAATTCCAAAATTTTGCATTTGGCAATGTAAGTGTCAACGAAAAAATTGCATGTCCATGTGTAAAGTGCAAAAATGGTAAATGGGTGATGTGATCTAAGGCATTAGACCATCTAATATGTGACGGATTTATCAAAGGTTATATAAAGTGGATAGCTCGTGGGGAATCTTTGTTATCTAGTAGAATTGTTGGAAGTCCCACCGATGTGTGATAGGCATAATAACCTGCGGGGATTAATACATGAGACATTTGGGATCTCGGAGACAGATAACCTAGATTTATCGAATGAAGATGCTGAAACATTTTTGAAGGACTTAGGTGATCCTGAAAAACCTTTATATCCATGGTGCAAAACATTTTCAAAACTTTCATTTCTTGTTCAACTATTTCATATTAAGTATCTTGAAAAATGAATTAATGAGACGTTTATCATGCTACTTGTGCTACTCAAGAAGGTATTCCCAGAGTGTGAAACATTACCCAAGTCATACTATGAATCCAAAAAAAAGTGATGGGGGAATTGGGTCTTTCTAGCAACAAAACTCACGCTTGCTCTAACGATTGCATACTTCATTGGAAGAATATGCCGAAGCGACTAAATGTCACACATGTAATGAGTCCAGATATAAGATAGTTGAAAACCAGCAAGCAGAGGAAACTTCATCAAAAAAAGTATAAAAAAAAGTCCTATGAAAGGTGTTACATCATTTTTCATTAATACCAAGATTGCAAAGGTTGTTCATGTCCTTAAAGACTGCATTATTCATGAGGTGGCATAAAGAGGGCCACACCAAAGATGGGTCTATGAGACATCCTGCCAATTCTCTTGCTTGGAAGACTTTTGATTTCCAAACATAAGAAGTTTGCTATAGATCCACGTAATGTTAGTTGGTTGAGAGAACAAGCATTCATAATAATCATGAGGCGAGAATGATATTATATTGTTAATACAAATACAATTATCTCAAAGTGGTGATGTTCAATACACACAAAGTGTATTAACACAGTAAGTTAAAACTATACCATTTTTTATAGTCAAGACAAACCTACTGAAACACTGGATAAAATAGCCTCGTATCGAAGTCTTTTAGGAAATACATCTTCAAAGAAATTTACATTCCTAGATTCAATGATAGTATTTTCATAATATCTGAAATTTCTGAGTTGTGTATCAAAAATCTATACACACTACTATGCTCAGCATATCCTATGAATATGTAATTCACAGTTCTTGGTCTTATCTTCACTTGTTTAGGTACCGAGACTGCTACTTTTGCTAGACACCTCCACATTTTTAAAAATTTATAGATAGGTATTCAACATTTTCATAATTCATACGGTGTCTTATTGATTTTCTTCTAAGGTATCTTATAAAAAATGTAGTTTGCGAAAAACACTGCTTCCCTCTACATATTTTGTGATAATCCAAAACTGATCAACATGGCACTAAATATTTCTTTCAATATTTTATTTTTGCGTTCAGCAACACCATTCTGTTGAGGAGAATAAGGAGTGGTGGTTTAATGTAAGATGCCATATTCTTTACAAAACTCGCCAAAAAGTGCATCATACTCGCCACCTCTGTCGCTCCTTACTACCTTGATTGTTTTGCTAAATTAATTTTCAACTTCATTCTTATAAACTTGAACATTTCTAAAACTTCATCCTTACTTGTTAGCAAGTACACATGACAATATCAAGTACTGTCATCGATAAAAGTAATAAAATACTTTTTACCCGCTCTTGTTTGGATTGACTTGAAGTCACAAATGTCAGTATGCACTAAGTCTAAAGGTTCAGTATTTCTATGTATAGATTGAAAAGAAGTTCTTGTTAATTTTGCTTCAATACAAATTTTACATTTATAATTTGGATCAACGTTAAACTTAGGCAAACATTCCAAACTTATTAATTTTCTTAAAGTTTCAAAGTTCACATCTCCTAATCTATCATGTCAAAAATTAGAAGACACAGCGATATAAGCAGAATATGTGATATTTTTATTCATAGCCACATTCGGTATAACAGTCATTACATTTAGTTTAAAGAGCCCATTGCTCATGTATCATTTTCTTACATACACCTCACTTTTAGTGAATACAAACTTATTGGACTTAAATACTAGTCTAAATTTATTTTTGCTCAACAAAGATTTAGAGACTAAATTTTTACGGATGTTTAGAATATGCAGCACATTGTTGGGAGTGAGTTCATTTTTCGAAGTTATCTTGAGTATCACTTTTCCTTTGCCTTCAACTTTTGAAGTAGAAGAGTAACCCATGAACAGGTTCTCTCCATTATTCACCTCGTTGGAGGAGAAGAACATCTTCCTTTCAGAACATATGTGTTGAGTAGCGCCAGTGTTGGGATTAGATCCCACCAAATTCACTTCAAAGACAACTGTTGATAGATACAAGTCTTCAACATTGTCGAAGAGAGTCTCCACTTCAGTCACATTGGCTTGTGCAGGTTTCTGGCAAGTATTTTCATCCTTTGGCTTGCTATGGCAGTCCGCTGTATAGTGTCCTTATTTGTCATACTTGAAGCTCTTTCCTTGGAACTTGTATTTTTTGTGTTTTCCACTTTTCGACTTTTGACTCGAACCTTGGGCAGAGTGCTTTTTTTTGGATGTTTCTCCTTGTTCCACCACATTGGCCTTGGCCGTCATCGGATTTTTGTCTGCCTTTTTGTTAGAAATACGGTTATCCTCCTCAATTATCAACCAAACTATCAATTTTTCAAGTTTTAACTCTTTGCGCTTGTGTTTCAGATAGCTCTTAAAATCCCGCCAACCAGGTGGTAATTTCTCAATAATCACAGCAATTTGAAAAGATTCACTGAGAGACATACATTGGGCATGAATATCGTGAAGAATGAGTTGAATTTCTTGAACGTAACTGATTACTGTTTTGGAGTCACTCATCACATAGTCTAGAAATTTACCGACCATGAATTTCTTCGAATTGACATCCTCTGTCTTGTGATTTTTTATCCAAAGAATTTCAGAGTTCTTTGACCATCTTGAGTGGACTGTAAAAATTGTACAATGTGTTGTCCAACCTGTTAAGGATATAGTTCCGACATAAAAAGTCGGCATGCTGCCAAGCATTCATTGCTACAACGCTTTGTTCATCGGTATTATTTTTCGTCAAAGTAGAAATCTCTTCACGGACAAACCTCGTAAGGGTGAGAGTTGTAAGATAGGACAATATTTTTTGCTGTCATCTCTTAACCTCCGTTCCATTGAACTTCTCGAGCTTCTCCATGTGATTCATAGGAACCGCAATCGGTATTACAACTGCCACAGTTGGTGCATTAGAAGTAGCGGGTGTAGGAGTTTGCTGTAGTTCTGTCATTTGAATAACACAACCAAACAATCTTTGTAAATGTAAAAACATATTGTAGAAAAACAATCACAAAAATAAATTGTAAAATTGTTTCTAAAAATTCTATTTAGAACATATTTTATAATAGTCTATAATTTGTCTTAAGATTGTTAGGCAAATTATTAATGATTTGTTGTGAATAAGAAAAATAGAAGCAACAATAAAAATAATACGACAGGGACTTACTTGATTTACGAACGAATTCTAGTGACCAAGCAATTGACGAACGAGTCGGTAGAATACGAATAGTTACTGATCGAGATTTGTATTGGACACAATCTCCTTAAGACAAATTACACCCTAACTACGGTGCTACGAGATGCAGTGGCGTCTGTCTCCTAGTATGTAACAATCAATCTTTTAGTAGCAGCACTACAAACTACAAGTCTGTCGAATTAGAAATGTGTATTGCAATCTTTCTTTTGAAGTGAAACAATGCAACAATATGGTATGGAATGCAAAAGGCAGTAGGTGCACAAAATGTTTTTAGATAATAAAATCATGTGGGAAGCCTTTAATTTATAGGCAATGAAAAGATGCAACTCAGTCCAAGAGTTGCACCGGTCCGGTTTGAAAAAGTAAGCCGATTCGGTTGGGTGCGTTGGTTCAACCGAACGATAACAACTGTTGGGCCTTGAAACAGTCAAGACCAACGGTCAAATTCGGCTGGGTAAAAAACGGACGGGTTGATCCGAACAGGTTAACTAGATCGAATAAATAAAATTCTAATTAATTAATTAGATAAATTTTTAACAAAATAGAATATTATATAAATGACCCGACCCGACCGGTCATGGCCGATCGAACGGACGGCGGCAGCACGCATGTGGTAATTTGGGCCAAAGCCCATGCTACCTAAGTTCTTCCCCATCCACAAAAGTGGGGTGTCTCTTGGGACCCAAACTCTTAACCAATATCAAACTATATAAGCCACTTAAAAGTTTCACATTTTTTCTATATGGGACTAACATTATTTTCACCAAAAATTATCAATCTTTAGAGTCTATTTTAGATTCAATTTCTAAGTCACATATAAATGATTTTGCCTAACCAAACATATAATGTTAAACTTCATGTGTATGAAAACATATTGTCACTTAGATTCACATATAAAAATATGTTTGAACAACTTTTATTTTAGCTAAAACTATGATTTTCCCAAACCATTTTCCAACAATAACTAATCAAATATTCATAAATTCTGGATTTATTTAAATTGTGGTAATTATTAAATTATTATCTGTAGGCCACGCATAAAAAAACTTAGGCTCAACAAAACTTGAGCCGAGAGGGACTTGTGAGCCAAGGCAAGGCGATAAAGTCCGCAGGCCGAGATAAGGCAACAGGGCCCACGAGCTGAGATAAGTCGCGAGGGGCCCAAGGACCGAGATGGGCCGCAAAGGCCAAAGCCCGCGAGGGCTGAGACAAGGCTGTAAAGCCAGAGACCCGAGGCCGAGTCACATCGGACTCAAGATTTTGAGTCCCCACATCGAGGCCCGAGACCCGAGATCGACGATGGTCAGATTGCGGTAAATTCGGTATTCCAGAGAGGAGACACGGCCCGAGTACTGCCAGGGTCTGGGATCACGGATCAAGGCTAGGTCACTGACTTGGAGATCGGGGCCAGCCATGGCCTTGTGTCAAGCAGCCAAGAGGCCAATGAAGGGAGAACACGGGAACGCGATTGGAGCGCTTCTCGAGGTCCAAAAATATCAGTCCTGACGCGCACCCGCCTGAGCCGCGATGGCAGGGCTCGGGCGAATGGGCCGCAGGGATAGGACGTCAACGGTCAGGGAGAGACCGGCTGATGGTCTCCCAGCCCTACTCACGGGAAAGAAAGGGGACTAGTGGATCGATGGCTTCAAAGGAGGAGGGGTCGCCACAGGACCTACCGTCACCGTGAGTCATAGCAGGGGCAGGGTCACTGTGGTCAAACATTTGGGGAAAGGGACACGTGTCAAGCATACATAGGGACACTTGGCACCAGAGCATGGACCTAGTGTGCCTATATATACTTGACCCCCCTTGTACTAAATCAGTTGGTTAATTCATCGATTGACTGCTTGGGCATAGGAGCATCCTAGAGAGAGAAAAACTTCCTTTAGGCTTGAGAGAGATTTTCTCCTAGCCTCCTCCTAGTGTACTGTCTAGGTTCGGTCCCCCAGCTACCTTCCTAGACCTATTTCAGGGTTAGAGAAAGCTACCATCCTCTTTCTCCTGGTGTTTGTCTCCTCCTTCACCCTTTCCACTTCTCCTTCTTTCCCTTTGGCTAAACCAGAGTTCACTGTTCTTAACCTCTCCAGCATATTCTTACGAATATCCTCACCTTGCAGAATCCATCCCCTACATTATCTAAATACATAATATTTTTTTAACTTGTTTTTCCTATTTATTGAACTTTTTTTTAGATTTTGGACATAATTTTATACTTTTTAAATTTTTTTCATCGAGATGAACCAACAATCAACAAAAAATTGATGCAAAATAACAACTACAAAAATAATTTAAATAAAAATAAAAAAATAATTAATATAAATAAGTTGAGACAAATAGACTGTAAAATATTATATCATTCTTTTTTACTTTTAAATTTTCTTTTGACTAAATGAATAATTAATTTAAAAAATTAATGCAATTATTCATAATAATATTTAAACATTAATCCAGACATCCCTTTTCTGTAAATGACAACTGAAAAAACATTCTCCATACTTGTCGTCAACCGGTGTCAATAAAGATGTATCACAAGCGTAGGATCAATGGATCAGTTGTAGCACAATAAATCTGGAAGTCCGGAGTCGAATCCACAGGGAACGAGAAGTTTAGAAGTTTATCAGGAAGAGGGAAGAAAATGTTTAGTAAATATTGTGGGAATAATATTATGAATGAGATTTAGAACGATTTAAAGTGAAAAAGGAACAAGATCAGATTCTCGGGATCCACATTGAACACAACTCGTAATAATTCAATCCTCTAAAAATAACTCAACTCTGTTGGAATCTGATTTAAACTCAAACTTTTATGTTTGTTTTTTCCTTTAACGTTGAGTCATGTGTTTGAATAAGTCTGCAAGCACTTTGCAGTTTTTTTAGGGAGTTGTTATTATCTGTAGTTTCATGGGTCAATGTAGTGCCATAAAAATAGGTTCTTTGATGTTTTCTTTAGGAGTAAGTTGAGTATTTGTAGGAGTCTTTCAGTTGGAGTCTGTTTACTTATAAATAGGACAGTAGACGTTGTTTCAATGCATCTTCTTGATTCAATAAAAATTCTCTTCTTTCTTCCATTGTTTTCTTGCTGTATTTGATCCTGTTTTGGGAAATTAAATTCACAAACTTTAATTTCCTGCATTTGGTATCAGAGCCGGAATTATCCGGTGTTCTTGTTGGTCCAAGTTCTCTTTCTTAGATTGCTTGAAAGCAGTGTCCAGCAATGAACGGATCAATTCAACCTCAGCTTCCGAGGTTCAGCGGAAAACACTTTGATCAATGGTGTATCCAGATGAAGGCCTTGTTCGGTTTTCAGGAGCTATCCGAGGTTGTTGACCTTGGATATGCAGAACCAGCGACTGAAGCTGCAGCAGCAGCACTTACTCAAGCCCAGAAGGACAGTTTGAGAGACAACAAAAAGAAGGACAATAAGGCCTTATTCTTCCTCTTCCAAGCTGTAGACGAGATTGTCTTTGAAAAGATCTCAAGCGCAACTACGGCTAAGGAGGCATGGGACATGTTGCAGAAATCCTACAAAGGCGATGAAAAGGTGAAGAGTGTAAGGTTGCAAACTTTACGAGGTGAATTCGAATCTCTTAAAATGAAAGATTCTGAATCTATATCTGACTATTTTTCCCGAGTTCAATCCATTGTCAATCAGTTACGGGTTAACGGTGAAAAAAAGGAAGATATACGTGTTGTTGAGAAGATCATGAGATCCTTGACAGTTCGGTTTGATTATGTTGTTGCTGCAATAGAAGAAGGAAGGGATCTTTCAACCATGACGATTGAGGGTTTGATGGGCTCGTTATGTGCTCATGAATACAGAATGAATCAGAGGTCAGTCGAGCATGTTGAGCAAGCTTTTCAAAGCAAGGTGACTCTTTCCAACAAAAGTAGTTCCAGCGGTGGCAAAGGATCAGCACAAGGCAAAGATGGTAAGAGTATGAGCCCCAAAAAAGGTACCTCCTCTCAGCAAAGTAACTCTAATCAGCAATCTGGAGATGGAAGGTATGATAAGTCCAAAATTCAGTGTTTTCGTTGCAAGAAGTTTGGGCATTATCGATCAAATTGTAGAGTTAAATTGCCAAAAGTTAATCATGAACGTGCTAACTATGTTGAAGCTGACATACAAGAGAAAGAAACCTTGTTGTTAGCTTGCAGCGCTTCCGAAGAAGAACACTCCGACAAGTGGTATTTGGATACCGGTTGCACTAATCACATGTGTGGTAAGAAGGAGCTGTTTTCTTACTTAGATGAATCGGTACGTGGGGAAGTAAAATTCAGAAACAAAGCTACAGTTCCAATTTTGGGCAAAGGTAATATTCACATCCGAATGAAAGATGCCTCTCGTGAACACATCTCTGATGTATTTTTTGTCCCTAGTTTACACTGGAATTTATTGAGTATGGGTCAACTCTCTGAAAAGGGACTTAAAATTATCATTGATGATGGGGTTTGCACTATTGAGAATCGGAAAAATGAACTCGTTGCTAAGGTTAAGATGACTAAAAACCGCATGTTTCCTTTGCCTCTACAAACTGATTTGATCTGGTCCTTTAGTGCTATTGTTATGGATGATACAAACTGGTTGTGGCATTTTCGTTTTGGGCATCTAAATTTCAATGGATTAAAGGTGTTGGCGAAAAAGAAAATGGTTACAGGGCTGCCTTTGTTGGGAGATTTTAATCATGTGTGTGAAGGTTGCATTCTTGGCAAGCTGCACAGGGACTCTTTTCCTGTGGGAAAGTCACGTCGAGCACAGCAGCCGTTGGAGCTTGTGCATTCAGATATTTGCGGACCTATGGAGACTGTAACTCATGGAGGTACTCGGTATTTTCTTACTTTCATTGATGATTACAGTAGGAGAACTTGGGTCTATTTTCTAAAGCAAAAATCTGAAACTTTGGAGATATTTAAACAATTCAAAGTCTACGTGGAAAAGCAAAGTGGTCGGAGTTTAAAGATGCTTCGTACGGATAGAGGAGGAGAGTACACCTCTAATGATTTTTCAGTTTTCTGTAAAAATCATGGTATTAAGCATCAACTCACGGCTAGTTATACACCGCAACAGAATGGGGTAGCTGAGAGAAAGAACCGAACAATTGGTGAAATGGCTCGTAGCATGTTGAAAGGAAAAAATTTACCCAAAGTGTTTTGGGCAGAAGCTGTGTCTTGTGCTGTTTATATTTTAAACAGGTGTCCTACAAAAAGTGTTCTCAATATGACACCTGAGGAGGCGTGGAGCAGTAGCAAACCAGATGTTGGAGCCCTTCGAGTCTTTGGCTGCGTTGCTTATGCTCATGTACCAGCTGAGAAGCGAAAGAAGTTTGATGATAAAGGGGTAAAATGCATTTTCATTGGTTATAGTGACAGAACTAAAGGTTATAAATTGTTCAACCCAAAAACAGGTGAAGTCATTGTGAGCAGAGATGTGGAATTCAGTGAAGGTGAAGCTTGGGATTGGACAGCTGATGAGAAGGAACGGATGGGGATTGATTAGGATGAAGAATCAGTTGGTGAACCACAACCTGAAGTGTCATCACAGAATACCAGCAATACAATACCCTCTGATCCTTCTTTAAGTCATGATGGAGCAACTCGTAGTTCGTCACGGAATCGTGTCTTGCCAGCGCGCTTGCGAGATTATGTTATAACCAATGATAATGATGTTTCTGATGAGGAACTTGTAAATTTTGCATTGTTTGCAGACTGTGATCCCCTCACTTTTGCAGAAGCAGTTCAAGATGCTGGATGGGTTCAAGCTATGGATGAAGAAATACATTCAATAGAGAAGAATGATACTTGGGAGCTCACTTCTCTTCCTGAAGGAAAGAAACCAATTGGCGTCAAATGGGTGTACAAAACCAAGTATAAACCAGATGGTCAGGTGGATCGGTTGAAGGCTAGGTTGGTTATGAAAGGATGGATACAAGCAAAAGCCAGGTATTGATTACTATGAAGTTTTTGCACCTGTAGCCAGACTAGATACGATTCGTTTGGTAATTGCGTTGGCTGCCCAAAAGCAATGGCAGATACATCAGATGGATGTAAAATCTGCGTTCTTAAACGGGTCACTCGAAGAAGAAGTCTTTGTTGATCAGCCGGTTAGTTACGTGAAGAAAGGTCATGAAGAAAAGGTTCTCAGGTTAAAGAAAGCATTATATGGGTTAAAACAGGCACCACGGGCGTGGTACACTCGTATTGACTCGTATTTCCAAGAAAATGGTTTTCTTAAGTGCCCTTATGAGCCTACCTTGTATATCAAATCTGATTCACATGGAAATCTGCTCATTGTATGTTTATATGTGGATGATTTGATATTTACAGGAAATGATCCAAGTATGTTTGATAAATTCAGGGAGGCTATGACTAGCAAATTTGAGATGACTGATATGGGGCTTATGTCTTATTATCTCGGGCTTGAAGTTGTGCAAACAGATGATGGGATATTTGTCTCACAAAAGAAGTATGCAGCAGATGTCTTGAACCGGTTTAAGATGGAGTCGTGTAAGCCTATTAGCACTCCAATCGAAGCAAGGCTGCATTTGGTTAAATCTGGTAATGATAATCTTGTCAACCCAACTTACTTTCGGAGTTTGGTAGGTAGTCTACGTTATTTGACTTCTACTAGACCTGACATTACTTTTGGAGTTGGCATGATTAGTCGGTTTATGGAGACACCCAGCCAAGTTCATTTACAAGTTGCGAAACGAATTTTGCGATACATAAAAGGTACCCAAAGCCATGGTATTTTTTATGCATCTACTACTGATTGCAATCTTGTTGGATATTCGGATAGTGATTGGGCAGGTGATATTGAAGGGAGAAAAAGTACTTCTGGCTTTGCGTTTCACATTGGCTCGGGAGTAGTTTCTTGGTCATCGAAGAAACAACAAGTTGTTGCACTCTCAACTGCTGAAGCAGAGTACATGGCTGCTGCCTCCACTGCATGTCAAGCTGTTTGGTTGCGTCGTTTGTGTGATGAGCTGAATCAGAAGCAAGCATTCCCTACGAAGATTTATTGTGATAACAAGTCGGCCATTTCTCTAACAAAGAATCCAGTGTTTCACGGGAGAAGCAAGCACATTGATATCAAATTTCACTACATTCATGAACTTGTCAAAGGAAGTGAAATTGAATTGGAGTTCTGCAGGTCCGAAGATCAGGTCGCCGACATTCTCACTAAGCCGTTGAAAGCTGAAGTCTTCCACAACTTGAAGAAGAAGATGGGGATGTGTTCCTCTGAAAGTTTGAGCTTAAGGGAGGCTGTTGGAATCTGATTTAAACTCAAACTTTTATGTTTGTTTTTTCCTTTAACTTTGAGTCATGTGTTTGAATAAGTCTGCAAGCACTTTGCAGTTTTTTTAGGGAGTTGTTATTATCTGTAGTTTCATGGGTCAATGTAGTGCCATAAAAATAGGTTCTTTGATGTTTTCTTTAGGAGTAAGTTGAGTATTTGTAGGAGTCTTTCAGTTGGAGTCTGTTTACTTATAAATAGGACAGTAGACGTTGTTTCAATGCATCTTCTTGATTCAATAAAAATTCTCTTCTTTCTTCCAT
This sequence comes from Arctostaphylos glauca, assembly GCA_019985065.2. Classification (NCBI taxonomy): domain Eukaryota; kingdom Viridiplantae; phylum Streptophyta; class Magnoliopsida; order Ericales; family Ericaceae; genus Arctostaphylos; species Arctostaphylos glauca. Next base: position 7,708,926 of record JAHSPW020000012.1, on the reverse strand, counting down.
TGTTTTCTTGCTGTATTTGATCCTGTTTTCGGAAATTAATTAATTTCCTGCAAACTCTAGTTCTATAACATCGAACTTTCGTTGGATGCTGGAAAAATTAGGGTTTATAGAAATCAAGAAATATTTGATGGTCGTTTTATAAATAAGATAGAAAAATTATGTTTTCAAATCAAAACCTTGTAGAGGTTTAAGAATTGCGTGTGCCAATGAAGATTGTCTACACGCACGTAAAAATCCTACAAAACTTTCGATTGATTTCAAAATAATACTCAATTTGATAAAACGACATCAGAAATTAAGAATCTAATGCAAGGATTGATTTACCTTGAATCACAGTTCGATGTTTCAGCTTCGAACCGAATCTTGATTTGATTAGCTATTCATCATTTCAATAGAATCCATAAAAATAAAATAAGAGAGATGAAGAACAAGATGGACTTGAAAATAAATTTCAATAATAATTCTCCTCTCAATCTGTTAACAAAAATGTAATCTAAAACAAAACTCTCTCTAAAACTTGACTGATGAAAGGATAGATGTCTACTCCTAGCCAAAGTCCTCTTAAATAAATTTCTCCCCAACAATAAGATAAGAATAACATTTTAAGATAATACTAATCCCCTAAAATAAGGAAAATCCCATACGAACTCTATTACCGGTAATCCAAGTCTATTTGTGGTAATTCTAATTTTCTTCAATTTTTGGGCAGTGTGTTTTACTACTGGTAGTGCTGATTTTACTACCGGTAGTAGCTCTAATCCTCAACTTGATTGGCTTTCATTTTATCTTCATGATTTGAACTTCTTAACTTCTAAAAACTCTTACAAACCTGCAAATACCTCGAAAACATACTAGCACCCAAAACACACGTTAAATAATAAAATCACATAAAACTCGACCAATAAATAATAAGCGCATGCAAATTAAGAGAATTCAACATAAAATATATGCACTTTTGAGTGCGAATCACTCCACAATTGCTCCAATAATAGTTTTAGCGAGAAGAATTTGAATTAAAGTTATCAATTTTGTATCGGCGAGTTTATTAGTTTTATTATTAGTACGATATGTACTAGTCAATTGTGTACCATTTCAAATATACATATTTTTTAAATAATATTTTTTAACAAAAAATTACATTAGACATATAAAATAAAATTTACAATTTAAAAATAAATCACCAAATATAAAAATGGATGATTGTAGTCTCAATTTATATTCAACTACTCAAAAAATCATTAATCATAATTCAAAATATACAGACGAATATAACATGGGCCAATATCGATTGAAACATATCGAAAGAAATTGATACAGTGACCAAAAAGATATATTGATGGTTTGGTACCGTTGTAATATAAACAACATTGATTTGAACGCTTTTTCAAAGGAGAACTCAAGTATCACCATAGTTATAAATCTCGTACCGTACCGCCCGGTACCGGGCGGTACGTACCGTACCGGTCAAAAAACAGGACAGATGGACACTGGTACCGCTCCGGTCAAAATTCCGGCAGTTCCGGTCAGTTCCGGCTGGTACCGGCTGGTACCGGCGGTAACGGCGATATCTCGGATCTCGGCCGAGGTAAGATTTTTTATTTTTTTTTAATTTTGTGAGTCCTTTTGTAATTATAGAAAACTGAAGGTATAAAATGTAATTAGGTGAAGTGATGATCCAGAGTCCAGACCGCCTACCTCAGCCCCTCACCACCTGCTGCTCTGTGCAAATCGGCCAGAACTCGAAGGAATATTCCGGCTGTTCTGATTTTCGGCCGTTCTGATTCCTGCTGCTCTGTGTTTGTCGGTGTTGGTATGTTTCTGATTTTCCGAATTCCGACCTCTCCACTGCTGTGTTTTATGTTTATTATTATCCTTTGAAAAATTACGTTTTGTTAGTTATTTTTAAGTTGTGGGGTTTACTTTATATGTCAAATGTAATTTTTTCTAAAGAATATTAGTTAAAAAATATTATATTATTTTTTAGCGATAAATCCGAAACGGTACCCCGGTACCTACCGGTACCGGTACGTACCGTACCAGTAACAAAACCGGTACCCTTGCCGGTACGAGATTGATAACTTTGAGTATCACAGCACAATATACTCCAAACAACATTATTGAGAACTATTTTGTTCACCCTCCTTTTGGGAGGTGAATATTATCTCTTTTTTTATTGGCCCTTTTTAACTAATGGAATTCATCAAACTTGACCATGATAGACTTAGAAACTAAATACCATCAGGAGTTCTTTTGGTAATGTAAATGCTCTCTCTCTCTCTCTCTCTCTCTCTCTCAACCTCTCTTATCGTTTCTCCCTTCTAATTTTTTTCCATTTTTTAAACTCTTTTTAAAACAGCAAAAATTCTTGAAAATAAGAAATGAAAAGGATTTCTGTTTCAAATTGCTACAAGTTCACGGATTTAGGAGAGCCGTAGTGCACTTCTCTATAGTGCGTGTGTAGTGCAAATAAAACGACGTAGTCTTTTGGTCTAACTTGGTTATTCATAAGCAAGTTTTTTCTCTATTTAAATTTTTTAGCCTCAATTTTTTATAGATTATTGATCCGTCAATGAGACGGATCTCAAAAATATAAAATTATGTCTAAAAGTTAAAAAAATATTAAAAAAGACGAGTAAGCATAAAAAAATCTATTTTTGGATTTTTTTTTGTATTTTTTAAATTTTTTTCAAATTTGGTCTATGATTTATAACTTTTTAAAAATCTCTCGTCGAGATGAACCAATAATTCCCAAAAAATTGACGAAAAAAAAAAATACAAATTTTTTTAAACAAAGACGAAATAATAATCAAGTCAGGCCAAACCTAGCTTAGTTTCTAAGTTTACCATGGTCAAGTTTCATGGCTTCCATTGGCTAAAAAAAATTCAATAAAAAAAGAGATAATTCCACCCCAAAAGAGAGGGTGAATAAAATAGTTCTCAACATTATTGGGTGGCAATTGTAGGGCCCAACACTTTAGAAAAACCGACAAACAATACGATATGAATTTTATTACATGTGTACAAATGAGATGTACAAATTATATAGAAATGTAAGAGGGAATGGACTCTCCATTTTCCTCCCCTCCTCCTCTCTCATTTTCTTTTTGTATATAATTTGTACAATTCATTTGTACTTATAACAAAACCCGCAAAATATACTCCACGCAACATTCTGTAATGATCCGATGCAGGGTATGGGTCCTGTCCCATATCGGAAGTATGGGCTTCTGGTGGGGGGTTAATAAGTCCCTAGGCACCCTCCCCTCTTGAGCTACCTTTTGGGGGTGAGTTCTACCCAGTGGGTATATGAGCCCCTGGGCACCCTCCCCTCTTGAGCTAGCTTTTGAGGGTGAGTTCTACCCAAGGATTTATTACATTGGTATCAGAGCAGGTCCCTCCTCGGACGAGACCGCCACGGGTTAGTCGGAGGTGCCGAAGGGGCGACCTACCGCCGTGGACGTCGGTTCTGAAGGGGTCGGGTTTGTAATGATCCGATGCAGGGTATGGGTCATGTCCCACATCGGAAGTATGGGCTTCTGGTGGGAGGTTAATAAGTCCCTGGGCACCCTCCCCTCTTGAGCTAGTCGTATCACATTCTTGGGTGGCAATTGTGGGACCCAACACAACTTGTTTCCTAACTTTTCACCCCATCCACGCACAATAGGTGCGAGTGGTTGAGGTTGGGAATGTATAAAGCTTTGCTGTTATGTGGGTCCAATCCCTAAAGATGAAGTGGAGTGTTGTAAATATTGATTTGACAGTAATAGGACTCCTTTTAGAACATTTCTCGGTAAAATGCACTGACCTCTCCTGAGGTTTGTAACAATTACAAGAATCGCCCCTGAAATTTTAAAAATACAATCACCTCTTTTACTCTTGAAATTATTAGATCATTAATCTCTACTGTTAATTTTTATTAATTTTGTTAATTTATCTTTAATTTTATCATTTTTCTCTTCTCTCACATTCACTCCTTTAATATTTTTTTAATAGCTTCTTTTGAAAACAATTCGTGTTATTTTTTCAGATCAAAAGATTAAAGAATTTATGTGCATATTTTTAAAAATTTATTTTTACCAATTCAAAGAAGTAAGTAAAAAAATAAATTGGTGTGAAAATTTTTGAAAAATAAAATTCTTTTGTACATCACTTATTTAAAAATCTTGTTTACATTTTGAATTAGTGCAAATAATTTTTAAACATATGCATGGAAATATTTTAATATTTGATCCGAAAAAGCAACATGAATTTTCGTAATGAAAGAAATAAATTGTAATATATGGAAGAAAATAATTAATCTACTATCAATAAAATATAAATTTATTTCTAAGAAATAAAAGTTCTCATAATGTTTTACTGTTATACCATCATCGGACAAGCATGCAACATTTTAAAATATTTTGCCTTTTAATGTCATTAATTTTTCTACGACATATTTATTATTTTTACGAGATTATTTACTTTTAATAAAAAATATCAAACCTAAAAAAAATTCCGCAAACATAAGCATTGAAAAAAATATTACGGAGTGAGTGTGAAGAAAGGGCAAAATGATTAAATTTAAGAATAAAATTAACAAAAGTTAATGAAAATTAACGACAGGAGGTAATAATATAATAATTTTAAAAAACAGAGGAGGTGATTTTATTTTTTGAAATCTCATTGGAGGCCCCTATAATTTTTAGAAACTTTAGGAGAGGTCAGTGCATTTTACTCTTATTTATTGAAATCACAAAAAATCATTCATGTGGTCAACAGAAAATCATTCATGTGGGCTTAAGTGGGCGGGCCTCAGATTTTTTTCAGTTTACTATTAGTGGGCTTAAAACTACAAAGTACAGTCCGATTCCAGGCCAGGCACTGGTAACTGGTAAGTCCATTTTCAAACTCGTATATGAATTGTGAAGATCAAAGTTATTAATTTTGTATTGGCAAATGTATCATTTTTATTAATAGTATGTTATATATCGGTAGTGGTATGTTTTGGTGTACCGTTTCAGATTTATCGATACAACATAATGTATACTTTTGAAATAATGCCATTCACCATGGAATTATATTGACATAAAAAGTATAACATTAGAACTTTTATATTTGATTATAAATAGTAAATTACAAATTTTAATTATTTTCAAGAGACAAAATCATACTAGGATATATCCAGAATGAACAATCATAAAATTTTATTACTTTTTAAAAGGCTTGAAACAAAATTATTGATATTGAAAATAATTGTTTTTATTAAAAATAAAATTATTTGGCTCATTTTGAGAATAATTATAACAAGATTAAATTAAATAAATAAATAATTTAAAAATTGTATCGACTGATATTTGAGAAATGCTCCATACGACCTGGAACGTTTGGTACAGACGATACCCTCAATACTTGGAGCGGTATGGTACACAGTGGTCGGTGTCTTGCTTTATGTCCCGTACTGTAAGAGAGTCATAACATTGGTAAAGATGCATGATTACAAATATACGTGATACGCATGACAAAAAAATGATTCTTTTAGACCGGTCTGTTTATACGACAAAGACTTTCCACTTTTCTTGGTGAAGTGTCAATGCGTGGCAAGATGAAAGTCCAGGTTGCTAAGAAATTTGTCTAAATACGTTTGAAGCCCTGGAAAAAGAGGATGCATTTACAATGCACGTGTCAATCAAGATAAGAACAGTGTTGGTTATTTGTTTGAACTTGGACATAGAACCAAAGACAATTGGAGGCTGTTGATACCAGTGGTAGTTCTCGTCCTTCGAAATCCCTGTGTCTGATTCAAAATTTTAAAGAGGGAAAGACAGAGTAATTAGTCTTCCTCAATATAAATAGAAGTAGTTAGGTCTTAGATAGCATCGACGCACCAATCACCCTTGCCATGTTTTTTTTTTTGCATTAGTAGTAGTTTGTAACTTAGTTGGTTCTTGCTCCCTGTCAAAATCATTGGTTGAGTTAATAGCTTTATTACTTCTCTTGTTTAATTTCAAACTTTCTTGTGCTTCTGGTGAAATCTTGAAATATAGCATCGAATGGTACATCCACCTTTCAACAAACCACATTCTGACAATCATCGACAAACCACATTCTGACAATCATAATTTTTGTTATTGTTGTCACAAATTACTCACCCCTGGTCGATCGGAAACTTTTGGTAACAAGTTTTGGCGCAATAAGTAGGGCAAACTTGCTAAATCAGAAGTCATGGCTCCAGCGAGAAAGAACAAAGAACATGCAATGACTAAACTCACTGATGACACATTTCGAGAGGAAAATGTTCACTTTGATGGAAATTCTTTGGACCCAGAAGTAAGGATTCTCGATGGCCAAGTAGTTGAACAAATATCAAACATAGATGTGACAAGCCTTACAAGGCAGTTGACATAGGCGTTGGCAGACCCTCATGCAGAGGGTGTGCAGGATCTCATTGATATAATGAGACATGCAGTGTCACTAGCATTAGATGGAAAGGAGGCGGTGCAAAGTGAATGGCCTACTAGAAGTCCAACATTTGAAACCACATAAGTGCATCAACAACATGTATATACAAATTTTGTGTTTGATAACATTCTAAGTGGCGCAAATAGGACCCTATTGGGCCCTAGACTTGTGTTTGACCAATTGCTTGTGTATTCTGCGATAGGCGTTACACATCCTCAAGGTCAGCGATATGACTAAACCCCATGCTAATTTCCAGTTGTTAGTCAACATTTGGACCATGTTCATGACTCAATGGTAATGAATAGGGCTCAAATGATGAAACTAATGCAAGAGGTGTATGGTCCAGGTCTTAGAAAGTTCGAGAAACTCGTGTTTAAGAAATGGTTCCCACAATGGGTAGACAATACCGTACTTCCAAGGAGCTCATGTATCCCAGATTTGTCACTCTTTAATAGGGAGAAAATCAGTCCGTAATAAAACATATTGGATGTTTCGCCTTACAATTGAGAGAATTAGAAAATGAGGACATTTACAAGTTGAAATTGTTTCCACATTCTCTTACGAGAATCACATTTTCATGATTCGTTAATCTATCAGCCAATTCAATAATGACGTGGCATGAAGTGGAATATCAGTTTTTCAAAACAGAGCCTGAAGTTTCTGTGGCAGAACTGTCTAAGCTAAATTAAAAGTCAACAAAAATAGTAGAGAATTTTATTTCTCATTGCAAACAAGTGAATAATATATGCCATTTCTACATTTTGAAGAGAAGATTATGAAATTGACAATAGATGGTTTGCAATATAAGTTAAAATCAAGTTTAGCGATGTTAAGTTCAAAAGTTTGTTCGATCTCTCGATAAAAGCGACAAGATATGAAACACTGGACATGAAAGGCCAACAACTTAAGAATTTTTCCTTTGGAACCTACTACCAGGATATCAAGGGGGATTTAGAGATTGATATGGCGTAAAATCTCTTATAGTTTGTGACAACTTGACTAAAGTGAAAAACCTTTGAACGTGCCTTCATCACAGGCAAATAAAAAGAATAAGCAGTCAAACTATCATCAACATTTTTATGTTAAGGGGGATAGACAATATGTACAGATGTCTTCTTATGACCAATTTAGCTCGGCTAGTTGGCAATATCCAATTGATTCACATCTCAGTATTCCTTATAACATCACGCTCATCTCCTTACTCTCTTGGAATCTTCAATGTACCCACCCAACTTGAAATGGCCTATTGGACTCATCATGACATAAAATCCTTGTGATATTTCTCTTTTCTAGCGAGTGTATCCTCGAAATTTATTTTGTTTTGATTTCTCTCGAAATGATGAAATTCTTCGTTGTAACTTCACAATCCACCTTAGTGTGACAAAATTTTATCCTTGTCAGCCATTTTTAGGCCATGATGCCTACAACCTTTGTGAGCAATCTACAATTAGATGCTTGCTTTTAAATGTGTTTAGCTGATATAGTTTCAGGACAAATATCTGGATTGATTTTCATCACCTAAAGTCACGTTTTTCTTAACACGCTGTCACAAATGAATTTATCTTCATCATGCATAAACTCTCTTTGAATTTTGCACAGTCCCTTTCTTTTATTATTCATTGAAACTCAAGTCACCACCCTTAATGTGGTGTAACTCCTCACTATAGATTCACTAAGTTTGTGTATGAGTGAACTCAATTATAGCCCCTTTAAGTCCTTGAATTCTAAACTAAAATTGAAATCCTATAGTAAATCTCACATTGAAATTTGGAAGAAAGATTATTTCATTTCAAAATTAGTATTTTAACCTTTGCATTGCCTTATTCCAAAAGTCCTTGAAAGAACAATGATTATTCTCGACTCGTTTGTTAGTGACAAGTATCAGGAGAGCGTAGGGCTCCTTCGACCTATGTAGGAATATTCGGACATCCTTGTAAGAGAATTATGAGAACTACCTCAATTATGGTCATAGGTTTTACCATCAGAGCATACCTAGAGCTACACCAACACAAGGACAAGAAAGTCGACTTTCAATTCATGAGACCTCGTCTCCTTGAAGATTTTAACCATGCCATGGAATCACCACCTCTTGGAGAAAGAGAAGGTTATATCATGGGCCATTTGAGACTATAGAACAAATTGAAAAAGCGACCAACCAAGTTTGACCTACTATCGCAACTTATTGAAAGACACATACTTCACGTAACTATGTTGAGAAGGTATTTGACACACCCAACAGGAGAGTGCAAGTTACAAGAGATGCGTCATTTAAAGTTGAGACTAGCACGAAAAGTACTACCAAGGAAGAAAGTCAACTTGTCAAAATCTTGTGACGTTTAGAACATCAAAGAATTAACTTTAAATACAAGGACACTGTGAGAGCCCTCACGTTAGAAATATTAGTGCGAAGAGGACTCATGACCAACGTTGAGCATTGACCGAGAATAGAGTCATAGAGACTCTTTAAAGTAGAGAGACTAGCTGATTTGAATATCGATGTTCTAGATTTTTCCTTAAAATTTCGAAGAAGGGATGATTGACCGACAAAAGAGGGTTGCTGATGTGCCAACCACATCAATATTTAATATTGAAACTGATATTTATCTCAAGAATGTAGAAAACCAGTAGAGCGGCAAGACAGAGTATCAATCCACGAGGAACAAAATGAAGGTTGCTACGGGACTTATAGTTGTATCGTTTCGAACGTTAACCTCAAATTTGGAAGGATTTTTAATGTCTACAATTACAAAAAACTTAATACTTGATTAAGTAAAAAAAGTAGGCTAGATCTTCGAAATATGTTCAACCTAGATTTTGGTAGTCAACATCTTCTCTTTAATAACTCAATCAAGAATTCAGGTCAGAAAATCTTGATTGAAAGATTTTTTTTTTTATGAAAATATTTTAATTCGAAAGATGTGTTCTCAAATTAATTTTTGTTCAAGAAAAATTAATTCAAAGTGAAAGAAGACATCGACTCAAGTATCAGATATACCAAATTAATGACGACAATTGATCAAGTGCTTAACACTCCTTGTTTGGTTCAAAAACAAAAACTTGAATCAATTTAAGAACAAACGATGAAAATAATTGAAAAAATGTTAAAAACCTAGATTATCGGATGAACATCATCCTATAATCTTGCCTAAAAGATTTAGCGTAGCATATTAATGGAAGAAATAATAAGAATAACAGAAAACATGAGGCAAAAAATAAAATAGATCTTACTTGACTAAATCTTCAACAAAAATTGCTGGAACTAAACTCTGTAATTGAAAACTAGAAAGAAAACCAATAAAAAAATGCTAGGTATCTAGATCTAAGCCGCCAAGGGCTTTAAATAAGAAGAAGCCCTAAAAAGAATAGAAAAACTATCTTAAAAAGATAAGGAAACTAAATAATCAGGAAATAAAAATAAAAAAATTAAAATAAAGAAAATCTGAAATTCTTGTAATACTGACCTGATGATCCAGTCAGGTTTTAATCCTGACCTGTTAGGCTTACATACTGGAAGTTCCATGCTTTCCTTTTCGAAAACCTGACTTGATAGCCTGACCTGATGAACCCATCAGGTTTTCCCCTTTAGCACATGTGTAGCTTGATGAACTAGTCAAGTTTTTCCTGACCTAATGGCCTAACCTGATGAACAGGTCAAGGTCATGCTTTTATCGAATTTTCTTCTTTTCTTGATTTTTTCAACTTTCTTTGAATTTTTCTCAAACTTTGCATCACTCTCGACCTTGGCACTTTCTCCAATCGCACTTCCATTCTTCCCTGAGTGTCAGGAACTTCTCCGGTTATTCGGATATCATTATTTCATCGTTAAACTCATTATTTATCATAGAAAATCTGTAATTGGACAAAAGCTGCTAACCGTGCATTATTTGATAAAAATAGCAATTAAGTACTGCATGTATGCCTACTGAGGATATGTTGAGCCGTTATACAAGATGTAATACGGTATCAACAGGGGATCATCCCTAGAATAATTTATTCCTGCTACTAGGCGAATTTTATTTTTTTCTGAGTTCAAAATCCGAACAATCTTTTTGAGTTGCGAGTGAACCAATCTCCGGAATTAGCCATGTATGCATGGGTTGGTGTCAAAGGGAGAAAAGAAAATCTAATATGGCTTGCCTTGTCACGTTTTTCTTGCACCAAAATTTTGACACCTTCAAGCTTGAGATATATCTCATGCTTGTGTTGAAAATTCCTATATAAGACCAACAAGCACCTCACTTCATTTTCTTTACCCTTTCTAACACTCAAGGAGAAGAGGAGAAATAGCTGGTAGCTCCTAGACAACTCCAATCTCTCACCGATTCTCACCCGAAAACTCGAATTCTTGTCGGAAATCTCGGGTTCAATTGGGTAGCTACCTTTTTCTGGCTATTTTCAGGTAAGATTGAGATTAATAAGCTATAAACATCTGATTTCTTAGCATATATGCATGGTTTTAGGGTGTTAGGAGTTAATTACCATGAAAGAAGTTAGGTTGGAACAATTAGAGTTCATAGGACAACTTGATACCCGTCCAGAAATTCGTAATTTGGAAACCCTTAAGCCATGAATCGAATTTTCGTATCTTCACAACTTTTAGGCTGGGTTCGTTTTACTATTTGTGGAATTTTTTTGGAGAACTTACTCTGAACTTTTTTGTGTAAAAAAATTTATAAAATCTTGTTTGGTTTTCGACTGTGACCTCTCTCACCTCTCTGAATTTCTTTCTATCACTACCACTACAACACTACTTTCACCCCATCGTTTATTTGATTCTCTTTTGGTCGTGTTCTTTAAATTTTATTTTTTAAAAAAAATTAAAAATTTACTGTTGAATAAAAAAGTATTTCGAGATTAACTACGAATTTGGAATTTTAAAATAAAAAAATTTGTTACTAGAATACGTGCACTAGGCACACAAAAAAAGTTTTGTTTTAAACACAGTACTTATTTTCCTAGAAACAAAGAGAGAGAGAGAGAGCCCTAAAAATGCCAAAAACATTTAGCTATCATTTTTTTGTGAAACACTTACACCAAACAACATCTTAAAATAATTTTTTTCAAAAATCATTTCAGAGATACTCAACAGAACATAATATTAAAGTATGTTTCAATCAAAGTTATCAATATCGTACAGGCGAGCGTACCGATTTTTTTGCTGATACGGTACGTATCTGTACCGGTGTGTACCGGCATACCGTTTCGGATTTATCGTTAAAATTAATATCATATTTGAAATAATATATTTTAACAAAAAAATTATACTAAACATAAAAATAAAACATCACAATTTAAAAATAAATCACCAAATATAAAAAAAGATAATTTTAGCCTCAAATTATGCCTAATTATCCCACAAAAATATTAATTAATTATTTAATTTTTTAAATACAAACTGGTACGGTACGGTACCGGCCGATATTGGCCGGAACAATCGCTAGAACGGTACTCCGGTGGTCCAGTACCGTTACGAGGGCAGTACGGGACGTACCAGCCGGTGCGGGACAGGATTCACAACTTTGGTTTCAATACAAAGAGTTTGGTGCCAAAAACATGAAAATCGGAGAAATATGGAATTAGTTATGAATTTTTCAATTCTGTCTGTATCTGGGAATCTAAATCTATGACTGACTGACTTCTTTTTGTTTCTAGAAATTTTCTACAATATAAATGGACATAATATTTTTACAGGGGCTACATTTTTAAGTTGAGAGTATTTTCGTGTTAGAATCAAGTCTTTCAGATAAATGTACAATTTTTGGTGAATTTTGAACGTGAAGTTGTCTGGATGAAAACGAAAACTGTTAAGGACACGTCTTGTTCTAATTTTTGGAGCAAATCCGTTCCACTTATGAAACAAAATTTTTTACTAAGAATAATCCTTTGAGTTATGAAATTTTGGGCTTTGGTTCATGATTTTTGGACTTAGTATATTGAATAAGTTATTATTTTTACAAGAAAGGGGTGACAGATTTTCTAAAACAGGTACAATAATAGTCTTAATATTTTAATTGTTTCTATGAATTAAAAATTGAGTTTCTACACCTAATTGTTAGTGTTCTGGACCAGATTATCTAGGGTTGGAAAAGGGAGAAAACATGACCATTTTACCCCTAATGGGTTAAGTTACTTGAAATCTTGATATAAGAGAATAGTCGTTCTTGTTATGGGCGTAGTACCTTTGAAAGTGACGCATGATTTGTGTTTTTGTTTAGGAGCCATTGATTGTTGAGATGGTAATAGTGCGAACATGTGTAGCTGCGTCTCCAAGGAATTGTGAAACATACATATCTTGTTTATATGTTTTCATTTAAAAGTACCATTGATGTTGAAGTGCTTTAGAAATATTTTTTTTCTAAATAAAATTATGGATATCGATTAATTTGATGAAATGTGTATTTTTCTTTTTGTCGATACATCTAAATAAGTGTCCTTACTTGAGAACGATAAAAAGACAAAGTAGATTAGAGTGATAAGGTTGGGTGATATTGACCAGGTATTCCAATGGTTTGACATCATTCCCTTTTACGCTTTAGAGGTCGCTCTTCTAGATTCTAGTTGAAACTTGCTCGTGAATGATGTGTGAAATCGACAATAATAGTAGAAGATCATATCTTGAATATCCTGAAATAACATTTTACATGTTTGGAACTAGAAAGCATGACAATATTTTTATATGAGTTAGTAGTATTCATGATTTAATGTGTTACTGGATATAATGTATTTCACACGAGTTTTGGCTTATGTAGTTTTCAAAAAATATATTTTTCAAGTCGTCAGGAGTAGAAGGGCTTGGCTTTGCGTTCAAGCCGAAGTCTTTATTTTTTTATGTTAGTTCTAAAGCACATGTAGTATTGTTCCAAAGTGGATATAGGATTATGCAGTCTTGTATACTTGCTTTTGATAGTCGGTTTATCCCGATCAAGCTATGTTAAAGTATTGTATAATAATGTTGCTATGTACTAACTTTGATCCTATATATAAAACTCTGGTTGTCTTGTGGAATAAATAATAAAGTTTTGAGATGTACTTTTTCCACACACAAAAAAAAATTATAGAGGGTTGCATGTTGGTAGGTTTAAGTAAATGTTTCCTCAACTGATTTATAACTAGACCCAGGTGACTTAGACGCGCTAGCTGGTAATTGACCTTTTAACCTATATGGGTTTGGGTCGTGACAAACACTATACAAGAAAGTTGTCCACGTTTGTTTGAGAAATTATTGAAAAGGTGAAAGTGATACAATCGACAACTGACAACACAAGGCAAGAAAAATAATTGTGCCAATAAAAGGACCAAACCTTTGGCTTCCAACGCTAGAGATTGAATATTTTTAAAGATTTCGCCACATAAAGGAACCATCAAATGTTACAAGAAGATAAAACTATCACCGCCATACATTGAACCATTAAAAATCCTACAGAGAATTAGAAAAGTTGCATATCATCTAGCGTTTCACCACATATCAATAAAATGCACAATGTGTTCTATGTCTCGATGCTACAAATATACATGGCACACCCAACTCATAATATTCTCAATTAGTAAGAAGTCACTCTGAATAAGGACACAACATGCAAAGAGTGACTTGTCCAAATATTAGATCAAGGAAAAAAGATATTACGGGGACAAAACATACGCTTAGTAAGGGTTTTATGGCCTCATCGAAAAATATCAAAAAATTAATTTGGGAACGAGAAGATGTGATACGTGCAAACCATCCTCAATTTTTTAAACTTTCTACATTGTAATTCTCAGGATGAAATTTTTTTAAGGGGATATGTCGTAAAGACCCAAGATTTCGAAATAATGGATTTTAATTTTTGTGTAATTTATTATGATTAGTATTGTTTTTCTTTCTTTGTATGCGGGCGCGTGCACCCATGTATATATTCATGTATACATCTTTATATGTATTACTTGTAAATGTTTAGCATGTGGATATATATGTATACACGTATCCTGTATCAATTAAGTTTCGAATCTCTATTAATAATTATAGTTTAACTCTTAAACTTTAAATTTTGGGTCGGGGTCTCACAGAAGTTCCAAACGGTAGAAATTTTTTTCTATCGATTGAAAATGATTCTACAAAAAATAAAATTCAGACTTCTCTTTAAATTTTGATCCAACTTCAAAATTACCCCATGATTGTTCTAATTATCAGACTGACCCTAAAATTTGTACAAATTTATATTTACGTGTTAAATTTTATTTTCATTTATAATCAACTCAAATGAAATTTTACAACTCCCGAAATTGAATTTCTTGTAAATTATGTATGTTTTGAATCAATTCTAGTCTGGTTTGGTTTTTTCCAATATAGAGAAATCTTTGAGTCTCGGAGTTCTTAAAGAAAAATATTCCCAACATGTTGAAGTATATCCCTATAAAATCTTAGAATATTTAGAGTTGATTTGATATCCTACTTTCATACTTATGTAAACTAAAAGTTTAGAACAAAATCGTCGTTATTCATTTTTATAGTTTCGGGACTCCGGGAACTCATGTACTTGCTTATTCTGCCATTTAGAAACTTAGATGTTGTCCTTAGTGATGGTTGTATTGCATACGTATTATTCAAAGTATTTGGATTGAACATAAGGCTTTTGGTTTACCCCGAAATATTCGTTCTTATGCATGACACCATAATAATACATGATTTGGACATTGTACAACAATCACTCCATAATGGATTCCTATCGAATAGAGATACGAATAGGATGTCTTGACCGTACTATGAACTTGAGCCGAACTAATGTTTTTAGCCGAACTCTACTTGAGCTGTGTTATTTCTTGAGTCAAGTTTTATCTTGAGACGGGCTATGTTCTTGAGCTATGTCGTGTTCGCTTTTTGTTAAAGTCTAGTTGATATTTGTGAGAAATTTAGGAGTCAAGTTGATATTCAGACACAATGAATGCGAAACATAATGGTTGGGAGCATAATGTTTGAGAGTGTGACGTATGGAGAGTAACGATTGGGAATGTACTTAGGGATGGGAAAACACTGATCAGGAACACATGAATTGGGATCATAGTGAACTGTAACATCACATGCAAACAACATATTAGTGTTGTAGCTCAACATGGTAATTAGCATGATCAAAAATGTATGACATGCCTGTCTCAATTTAATGATTTGAGATGACATTGTACTTGACTTTGTTTTTAGTTTCCTATTTATGCATCTTTGTACATCATCAGATAATATCGAGTAATAGATAGGATTATTTTTTCAGTCTCATAATTTATGGTGAAACTTCATGTCCTTGATATTTCACATCAAGTATTGAAAATGAGACCGATGAACCTTTATATCCGATTGATGACACCACAGTCGATACAAACTTCACCGAGTCCTGATTCACCTAATTTAGAGTGCACTCTAAAGCTTTTAAAAGTTATTTTGGGAATGGAATATTAT
The DNA here is from genome assembly GCA_019985065.2 of Arctostaphylos glauca. Lineage (NCBI taxonomy): Eukaryota > Viridiplantae > Streptophyta > Magnoliopsida > Ericales > Ericaceae > Arctostaphylos > Arctostaphylos glauca. Next base: position 7,693,064 of record JAHSPW020000012.1, on the reverse strand, counting down.
TTTGAAATAAAACTTAAATTATATTTCAACATGGCTGTAAAATTAAAATTTCAGTACTTTATCCTGCTTAATGGAAGAAATAAAGTTAAATTTTGAAAAAGTTATTTTCTTAATGCCTCCTAAAATCGGAGCATTACAACCTAGGATTTCTTGTCATTATCTATTTAGGTTTGGTTCTAAACTCTTCAGGATTAGATTTTTATCCTTTAACTAGTAGGATTGAAATATAACTCTTCATCCGCCTTTTTCAGGTCGGCCAACATATACATATGCTCGGTAGCTCAAGACATGAGTCTAGCTCACAACATGAATCTAGCTTATTAATATGTTCTAAAAAGCTCCATTCGGAGTTTGTCTATGGAAAACAATTCCAAATCAAAAGAATAATATTAAGAAAAAACTTATTTAAGCTTACTATGAATTTCACGCGCTATTGGAACCAAATCCTAATCCAACATACTCACAAGAATACTCAGCATCCACTGCTAAATCCATGAAGCCCCCACAACTTTGTGAGTGCGGGCCAATTTTGCTGAATTATATTATTGAACTTAATCTAGCTTAGTTTTTATGTACTAAATTATTTGACGAGAATGTTGACCAATCATTAATGTTTATCTCTCTTTGACTTGTAAAGGAAATGTAATAGAGTATGATTTCACCTCTAAATATAAGAACATAATATACATGCATAAGGACGGACTAAGAGCAATTAAGTAATTTCAAACCTCCAATAATTAGGACTCGGCTAATCTTGGGCGAGGTTGAGGATAATCCGGACATGTCATATGAATGAATAATTTAGTACAAATCAATTGAATTATCAATTTTTATAATAATAATTTAGTACAAATCAATTGAATTATTAATTTTTATAATAACAAATAATACAAATAAAACTACGGTCCAAAAAGATATGTGCATGAATACTCGAATTATGTCTTGTAGTGGCCACCATGCATATTCTTGTGAGGTTATGCCCCATGACGTTGAATAACTTTCACAATTCACTACCCTCCAAAAAAAAAAGAAACAACGGCCCGGAAGTTTCTGACAAATACAATGTTCTCTTTGAAGTTTCTAAAATTACTATGACTTTTCTTATTTTTTTAAACTCATACAGTTAACTCTCGTATCGTTAGAATTGATAAAATATTTTTAGTTAAACTATTAAAATTTCAAGTTTCAAATTATTTTTTAACAAAATAACACTGTAACATACCTTTTATAACGTCTAAAATAGTTTATGTTAAGTTTTTAATTTTTTCAAAGTTAAAATTCAGATAGAACTATGATGTTTGTTCAAATTTTGACTTCAAAAAAATATAAAACATTCTACATAGGTAATTTCGGACGTGATAGATATTATATTATAATTTATTTTGTCAAAGCAATTATAAATTTAAAGTTTTAATAACTTAACTAATGATATTTGACTAATTTTAACGGGAATGAAGGTATCTATTTAGTAATTTCAATAACCTCAGGGAGCATTATATTTGTCAGAAACCTCAGGGGAGTTCATTGTAATTTACCCATAAAAGACCAAACGCATTCCACGCGTACTAACAAAACCGTAAAACCCTCGGCCGTCGTCCAATAACATTCGTCACAACGTTTTCCGCCGCTGCCCATTAACTCTACTCACTAGACGCGTGTAGTTAGCGCCACAAAGTGAACGGATCACTATTTTTTTATTAGAAAAAAAAAAACTCACTTTGTTGAGCCATCACAAACTCAATTTTTCATCTTGCATAAAAAATACCGATCCGCTTTCCGGCTCGCAACGGCTCAAACGGGCGGGGGCTCTCTATTTGCTTTGTGGATCTCTACATGCAATTCGCTCACTTCGAAAAGAGCGGACGGAAAGAGGAGGCCTTTGCTCTATCTGCTTCTTCCTTTTCCCAGGAATAAACAAATATTGATAAACATTTGATCGAATATCCTTATGTAAATAATTTATTTTATTTTGTAAAATAAACAAGAAATATGAATATAATTTAAACAATTTAAGTTATGATTAAAAAATTAAAATGAGCTTACGAAATAAAATTTGGAAGGATACGGTAAGGTGAGATGAGACAAACGAAGTACAGCACGACCAAACCAATCGTGATAGGTGTTCCCACGCATGGCGGCCCAATTCCACACGCGTTCTGATTTCTGAAACCAAAACTCACTCCACTCGGTGCAATGAGATGGGCGCCCACCGCCGATTGGCAATTGGTTTGTAATCAACACCCCCGATCCCTACAGTTTCTATCCTCAAACACAATTTTCCCTAACCCACCTTATTGGCCTTTAACACATGATTTTTCATACACACAACTGATATGTGTGAGCATGCATGAACCCCCCACCACCCTTCTATCCCACATGTCTCTATCCTCAAACACGTACCCCACCGTATATTCCCAAGTGTCACTTCCTCCTCCTTCCTCCCCCTTTGCCCACCTACCATTGGCCATCCCTTTCCTCCCTTCATAAACTCCCCACCACCACAACCACCCTCCTCTCTCCCACCTCCCTCTCTCTCTATCTCTCACTTCAACCTTGTGGGGTTCGAGAGACCAGACCAGACCCAGACCACTTTAACTAAAACTCAAGATGATGATCCATCAGGCTATGAATCACAGCTCCAACAATGCAAAAACAGCTGAAATAATGTCTCGCTACAGACCCATAGCTCCAAAACCAGATCTACTTCCTGCCAGCTCCACACCCGATGGCTCGTCGGATTCCCAAAAGATCCGGCAGTCTCCTTACCTTCGGAACGTCTGGGCACATTTACAGGCCAGGCCCACCCGAACCCGGAAGAGAGGAAGGACATCCCTCGGTCCACCACCAATCAAGCGACACCAAACGGCCCAGATCTTTGGGCTTCCCCCTCCTTGTCATCTAACAGCTGCCCAAAACCTGTCCGTTCACGGTTTCTCTCATGGGCCAGAAGCCCAAACTCCAAACCTTGTCACCCTCCCTCTCCTCCCCTGTCCAATCATGGCCCAGTCAGAAACCCATGAAACTGTATCAGGAGATGGTATAATAGATTTGAATAGACTAGCCAAGGTTCCTGAAGAAAGGGATTTCCTCCAACTGCAATCACCCATTAGCCCGACCGTGATCTCGCCTCAGCCAATTCGACCCGTCGGTTCGAGCATAAGCGTGGGATACATAAACGAAGATCACCAGGGCTCAAGCTCAAACCTAAACCCAACCACTCAAGTAAAAAAGAAACGAGAGGAGGTGGAGTCAGAGGTGGAGTCGGAAGAACTTCCGGCGGTGGTTTCGGACTCAAACAACAAAGTTCGGCTGGCCAATTCAGCTTACAAGGAGATGGTGGGTCAGCCCGAGTGCCCGTGGCTGGACTCCATGACCACGTTCAGCTCCTGCAAAAGGATCTGCGGGGAGGTAATGCTTCAGTTTTCAGATGTTACGAGTGTGCCAGTGAAATCTAATGGGTTTACTTGTTGGGTGAAAATAGCGTGGGAGAGGAATGGGAAGGGTAATTCGGTCCATGCATTTTGTGATGTGATGAGGTTATGTTGTGAGTCCAAAGATTACCTCTTCGAGTGGAGGTTTCATACAAAAGAGGCTTCAGAATCTGGTTCAAAGGCTTGAACTTCTTTTCTTTTTTTTTTTTGCCTGCCTTGGGGATCATGGCTTGAAGTTGCTGTTGTTTATATAAGGCTCTAATATACTAAAAAATATTAATGCAGCTTACCCAGTTTATATAGTATAAGTAATGGAAGAGAGTTTTACAGCATCTTGTCTCATAGTCCTCCAAATGCTTGTGGTTTCTCATTCACATCAGCCTTGTTTGCTGGTCGGTGTGAAAGAGGTAACCAAATTCAATTCCCCTGTCTCTCTCTCTCTCTCTCTCGGATTCTTGATATCTGCTTTATCAGGTTAAATTACAATTTGAAAGAGTTCATATAAGGTAAACATGCAGAGAAGCACAGAGCAATTAGAGTAACATGATGCAGATCCATCTAAGGGTCTGATTGCATGCAACCTTTAAGAGAGGTGTTGGATAATCCATGTCTTAATTAAGACTGATTGATAATTTTTTTTGGATTGTATTAATTAGCCACGGTTTTTAACACAGTTTACACAGTCTTCACTACATTAGAACATCTACATCAATTTTTTTATTTTTTGGACCAAATTAGAAAGAAATTTTTACTTTTCTACTTTAGGGAGCCACATTTTTAATGTCTCCTGTATCAGATTCTTTATTTTATCTCTATTTTATTAAATATTTTTTTCACTTTCCTATTGAACTCAAACAAAATGAGAAGAAATGGAAAAATAAACAAAAGATAAATTTTAGAGAGATTACAGTTACTCTTTAAATATAAAGTCACCATAACATCTACAAAACAAAGAGACTATAAAGAGAGACTGATAAAAAATATGTCTGAAAGAATTACTCATCAAAGTTCAAATAGAGAAGAAAGAGTGAAAATAAGACTAATATGAATGCTCTGAAAAGAAAGAGTGAAAATAAGACTAATATGAATGCTGTTAGTTAGTCGTATCTAGGGATGGCATTTCGCTCCGATCCGACGGATATCCGAACCGTAATCGATTTTTTTTTCCGAACCTAACCAAAATTTTCTCCGGATGCGGTTATGGAGGAAGCAAGTCAATATCCGATTGGATACGGTTATTGTTAAATATCCGAAAATAACCAAACGGATATCCGAACCGAACCGAACATTATATATATATATATATATATATATATATATATATATATATATATATATATATATATATATATATACGGACCGGATCTGGAGACACATATAAAAACACATAAAAAAACACTCAATCACAATCGTTAAAATTAACGACTAAGATTAAAACCCTCTGTTTTATCCGTTCTCATTCTTTACACGTTTCTCCTCTTTCTTCCCCCATTAACGTTCTCTCTACCCTCCATCTCAATCATTAACGTCCTCTCTCTCATCTTTCGGTCTCAAGCAATTCCATGGCTATTTGTTTCAAATCGCTAAGAAGTGACCCAATTTTTTAATTAAAACAGAAATCAAGGTTTTTTTTTCCGAGGATTTTGTTGACCCAATATTTATTTTTCTCTTGTACAACTATGGATCTCCACTTTGGTTGCACTTATTAAATACCCAAATAAAGTCAGTACTCACAAATTCACTTTAGCAGTAAACTTTTGGCTAGACCCGCAGCAAAAAAAATAGGGGAAGACATACCTCCATGGTGACATTATCAACAGATTTATCGAACAGTGGCATAAGATTAGAAGAGCATATATGAATTTGTTTCAATTCGTACGGGAGAGAGAACGTTAATGGCTGAGATGGAGGAGAACGTTAATAGCTGAGATGGAGGAGAGAGAACGTTAATGGGGAAGCAAGAGAGAGAATGTGTAAAAAAGGAGAAGGGATGAGAGAGAGTGTTTTAATCTCAGCCGTTAATTTTAATTGCTGAGATGAAATGTTTTTTATGTGTTATTTTACGTGTTCCCCGATCCAACCCTATATATATATGTATAAAATTAAAAAAACTAAAACTCTTAATATATAATATAATATATACATAATATAAAATCTTAACAAACTTTTTGTTAGCCCAGTAGCATAAGACATAAGCAGCTAAGCTCAGCAATCCACTACTGGCCACTACCCGAATACCATTTCCATTATTTTATGCCCTAAGTTTTCTTAAACCTTAATAGGTAAATGGTAACCCTTATTTTATGAGTTTTATTTGTTGGTAAAATATGAATAGGAATTTATTTATTTTTAAATCGCATTCGGATCTGTTTGGGGTGAAATTTGAGCAGATTCGAAAAAAATTACGGATATCCATTAGGTTTGGAGATTAACCGATATCTATTGGATATGGTTACGGTGCACCAATTTTAATCTCCAACGGATATTGGAGCGGATATAGTTATCGGCTAACGTTCGGATATCGGATACGAATATCGTAATATCCGCTCCGATCCGCTCCATTGCCACTCCTAGTCGTATCCAAAGCTTAGTTAGTCGTATCCCAAAGCTAAGTAGTACAAAAATAACAAATGATTAATTGACCCACGATGATCCCTTAACCCTCTCCCAAGCCTTTATAATTGACATTATGAAAATTATAATTTAGTTTTTTTAATTTTTTGCATTAATTTTACATGTTTTTATAATATACAATATTAATAATTGAATAAATTGATAAAAATCGATTGATTTTCTTTTTTGGGGAAAACTTTATCTAAAATTAAAATTATTAATTATTAATTTATAAATATTTTTTGTCTAAATATTACAAATAAATTGCTTTTATTTGTTTTATAAATTTAATTTTCATAATAATACATTAAATAAAAAGTAAAAAATATTTTTTAACAGTTTAATATACATTTCTCTTGTCATTCAAAATAACTGTTCATTTAATGACTAAACTATTTAACATAGTCATTTTGATATTTTATTTAATAATTGAATTATTTAATGTGTGTTTCGGGTTTTTTTTTTTTTTTTATAATTTTCCATTCCTATTTTAAATTTTTGGCAATTTGGAAGTAACATTCTCAAAATGAGTTTTACAGTACTCATTCTCTATTTTAGACTTTAAGAGCAAAAACTCAAAAAAAGATCTAAAGCTTATTTTTGTACTTTTATTCTACAACTTTTGCAAAATACATTCTGTATATTTTTTTCAAATTCAGAACTCATTCTAGACAAAACCAAAAATCTAAAAATCCAAAAATTAAAAGCTAGACTCCCAAACACGCCCTTAATACACTCTCTTTAATCATTACATAAATATAAACTATCAACATTGAACTACCCCTTCTTATTTAACACACTCTGACTATTCAACACATACTAGTCATTTAACACATTCAAACTAAAACACCATCTAATCGAGCCCATACGTGTTAAAAACTATTTTCGGAGAGAATTTGCGAAATTACAAATCAGTCTTTTGGTAGGCCCTTCCACTTGAAGTTATCTGCGTATGACTTAGGCTGCATGCAAGAGGACAAAATACTATTATTATTTATTACTACTAATATATGTATTATTTGAAGGGAAATAGCTGAAAATAAAGAACAATCACATGATTTAAGCTCGAATCTAATATTAGGCTTCTTTTGACGATGCAAGTGATTAATAAATAAATTTAACTTATCTCTAAGAAAGGCACGAGGGAAGTCGTCGACAAAGAAAAAGGTAACCGATTATATAACCAATAGAAAGAAAAAGGAACAAAACACCATGGTCAAGAAAATTAATTTGAGAGCTACAACGAATAAGACCACATGCAAAGCACAATCAGGGATCCAGAATATTTAAAAGGAAATAGTAGCAAAAGTACTTAAGAACACAGCCTTATACGGGAAGTAGTTTTCAGTCTGGCTGTGTGGCCATCATAACTATATATTCATCCTACATTTGTTTCTTTAATGGGTTCTTTTAATGATCAAATGTGTAGGTTAGTTTATATGCATATAAGTATTTATTTTTCTGTTACTTTTTATGATCAAATGTTCGTATTAACTTATACACACGTTCATTTTCCAAACTCTGGAGTTAAATTTCAGAAGCCCCTTTGTAATTAATCACAAGAACGTCCTTGTTTTTTCACCAACCAGAAATAATTGCTTACCTTCAATAATGGTGTGTGCCAACCAGAAATAATTGCTTACCTTCAATAATGGTGTGTGCCGCTTCTTGACCTGCACAAGAGCATGTCATATTTGAACTAACATTAGAGGAATGTAAACATTCTTTTCAAATCGACAAAAGTTAATATTGCTAGCACAAAGAACTCCAAACATTGGCCAAGTATTTAAAGCCTGAGGTTTAGAAGTTCATTTTATCTTAAGTAAAAACTTTCAGGTGTTATCAATTCTTATAGAGTTAGTCCAAACAGAATTTTATTCTAATTTTAACTAGAGATCCTGCAAGTAGACGGCAAAATTAATCACTTAGAGATTAATCGAGGTGCGCATAACTAGTCTGAACGTTCTGAATTATTTGAAAACATATCAATCTTCTTCTACGACAGCTGGTCTAAAAACATCTCATGAGTTTTTTGACAATGACCATGAGCAGTTACAACATTATAAGACCAGCAGTTACAACATTTTAAGTTAATCTGTGACCTTCCTTGGGAAAAAATTCATTTTCGGTGGTTTCTAGATCAAACTTCTAGTACCAAGGAACCTTGCAGAGCATGTAATCCCATTTCCACAAGGCTCTATCTCTAACCCTCAGCTGGTAGGTATTCTTTCTTGTATATCATGTTGGCTCCATATTTCCTTTTAAATCTCAACTCACTTTGTTAATAGAAGGTTTTTAATTATTCAATTTTTAAGTCAACTATATCTTCAAAACACGTCTCTATCAAGCCTCCAAGATGCACTTCGTCTCACCCAAACTCGGAGAAATCAATACACCAAGTTGTGGAGAATGTAGCTCCATGAATGCGTCTATGGACACATCAATTCCCATACACCTCCATCTTAGCAAAAAAAAAAAAAATTCCCATACACCTCCATGGAATTACTGTGCTAAGAAGCACCCGTATCAATCTACTAATGCTGGAATAATACAGACTTGATTTGGTTTTAAGAAGGCTATAAAGTTCTTGAGTGTAATAATCAACGAAAAACCAGATAGCAAATAAAGATTAATGAATCTGCAACATTTCACGGAGACGATAAACAAAAACGAATGGATTACATGTTAAGCCATTCCAATTTTCTGCAAAGTTGAACAACATATCCGAAATATCAAGACTGTAATGCAAGAACATACCGCATACTCCCACCCATGCTTTTCACAAAATGCCTTTGCAGCTTCTTCACTGTCGAAACTGAGTCCTGCATCGCCAACATTAGCATATGGGTCTCCAGTAGACGTCCAACCCATCAATGGATTTTCCCACCTAAAACAATATGCCAACAACAATACCCTTATGAAGAGGTGTCGAAAATGGCAGATAGAAACAAAAGAATAAACAAGAGAAGAGAAAAGTCCAGCAATAGAATCACTGTAACTGCTGCTGCTCAAGATACATAGAGAGTTGATCCTTCGAAGGCTATACATTTCTAAATTTTTTTCGTATGTGAATTAGTATTGATGCGTAGGCCAATAAATATTTTCCACACGGAGATGGTGTATATCATACCAGGGGTTTCCAACATTGTGTTGTTCATTCTAGTAATCTTCAGGCAGCTGCCTAGACTGATAAGGCCGTCACAAGCAAGATACAAATGTTCAAAGAATTATACAGCTGCTTTTGCTTTCAGAAAGAGAAAACCCCCCCAGAAAAAGGATCATCTACTATTTGATGTGGAAAAAGTATTCATCTTAATAAGTACAAAAATTTCTCGGAAACATATGTTGCTTTTTCATTCAAACAATGCAATCACATTTTAGAAGTCAATTAATTTCCTAAATTTGCTAAGAAACTGAAGCAAAGTGGATTGCATTAATAATTGCATTACAACATATTCAAATCAACCACTGTTTTCAATTTTTGCTTAAAACTTCAATGCATAAACAAAATCGAACACTTAATTGACGTTAACAATCCTGAGTTGAAAAGTTCATAAATAATATGAAATTGCAATAAAAAAGCATTCGAACAACAAATGACGATTATGTTTTGGTGGAACTAGTACCCTCCCTTCTCCACTTATTCTGAAATACGATGGAAGTTCTTGGCATATTCTACTCCGTAGTAGAACTAACATCGACTCTCTTCTCTACCCTCTAATCTGATCAGCTATATTAGGTCTATATGACAACAATAGCTTTAACGCGTTCTGGTCGTGTAGTTGAACTAGTAACCAGACTCTACTCTCTTCAGTGAACATCATACCTTCTTATTCCAATTGACGTAATATAAATTTTCTTCAATCAACATTATTGACTGAATCTGATCTCCCTTCCCTTCGCTTTCTTGCCTCTCTCTCTAGGTGTATTCTAAATGCTGTCACAAACTCACAAGTTGCAATGAAATTTCCAAATGCGCACCCTTTTCCATATGCAAAAACCTACTCTGGAGAGTAAAGGGTTTCGCAAAATATGGCTCCCATTTTTAGTAGTGCTTTCACAAACTTGAACAACTTTCAGCATAGGACTACCATACATGTAAGATGATGTATCACGGAACTACACATGATAAGAGCAGAGGCTGCTCAACCTGACGAACTTGTATATATTAACACAATTTACTAACCAAATAAGTCTATCTAAACTCACAAGTAGAATCAATTTCACACTACTGTGCCCACTGACCAAATTTCAAAGTTCAGGATTAGCATTTGAAGGTGCAATGAATACGCAACAAATCAATTAAAGACATGTCCATTATGTGACAATATGAAAGGTTAAAAACAGAGCATACTTCTGTGTAGACAAAAAGTCGATTTTCCATCTCCCAACTTTTCCAGAGCCTTGCTGTGATGCAGTACGAGCAGGTGAGTAAATCAAAACCTGGCACAAGATGGAAATTTAGGTAAAGAAAAATACTCTCAAGGAAGGTAAAATTTCTTTGGGAAGATGGTGAAAACCACAAATATTGCTACAGCTTACAGGAAACAACATGCATAGAACTGTAGAGGCATTCCACAGGTTCCACTATGCCATACGGGGGCAGGGGCAGGGGCAGGGGCAGGACCAGGACTCAACGTTTGGAAGGCCAAGATTTTTTTTTTTTTTTTTTTTTTGGGGGGGGGGGGGGATTTTGGTCTGAAATTCAATGGCTCATATATATATTAAATGATCTGCAGCAGCATCATTCCAAACCAGTGTCACTTTACTGCGACAATCAATCAGCCATATATATTGCTCAAAATCCCACATTCCATGAAAGAACCAAGCATATTGAACTAGATTGTCATCTAGTTAGGGAAAAAGTCCAGGCTGGTTTTATTCACTTGATGCCTATACCAACCAAGGCTCAACTTGCTGACATATATACAAAAGCCTTGCATCCTGCACCTTTCAAGAATCTTATGTCCAAGCTGAATCTCATGGACATCCATAGTTCAGCTTGCGGGGGGCTGTTAAATGTAAATACTGATTAAATTTTATTTTAATCTTTTATTATTGATTAGCCAGCTAATTGTACAGCTGTTAGTTTGTTAGAAAGCTAATTGTACAGCTGTTAGTTTGTTAGAAAGCTGTTGCACCAGATGCTAGTTAGTAGTGCTTGTTAGTTATCTATTATTTCCAATTAGTGATTGTATATAAAGAGATTGAGAAGTCATTAATATAATAAGAGTTTCATTTACCAAAATTAACAAGAGTTTCATTTACCAAAATTAACATGGTATCAGAGCTTCACATTGCTTCCGTGTTTCTCTCCCTCGTTCTCTGATTCACCTTTCTTCTTCTTCAAGTTCTTCATCAATTTTAATCGATTTCTCTTTGATTTCGCAAATTGCAATGGCTTCTTCTGGTTCTCATTCGGCTCAATCTTCTCCCGAAACCGTTCCAGATCCCAAATCTGAACCTAATTCATCTTTTTTTTTTATTCCTTCGAATCAAGAATTTCTTAGCCCCTATTACGTTCATCCTAACGAGAATCCCTCTCTCGTTCTTGTATCTACTGTCTTGGAAGGTCCGAATTACCACAATTGGGTTCAAGCCATGACTATGGCTCTTGAAATGAAGAACAAGTTTGTGTTCGTCAATGGATCGCTTCGAAAACCTGCAGAAAGCGATCTTACTTATCAATTGTGGCGATGTTGCAACTGGCTCGTCCTTTCTTGGATTAATCGATCGGTTTCCACGGAAATCTCTACAAGCATTCTTTGGATCACAGAAGCTTATGATGTATGGAAGGAATTGAAGCAACGTTTCTCACAAGGTGATCACGTTCGCATCTCTCAGATTCATTGTGATCTGTTTTCTCTCAAACAATCCATGATGACAGTTACATCCTATTTCACTAAAATGAAAATTTTATGGGATGAACTATGTAACTTTCGTCCCATTCCTGCTTGCCAATCTTCTACTGGTGGTTGTTGTGAGTCATCGAAGACAGTTCAGAAATATCGAGAGAATGATTGCGTTATATGTTTTCTTCAAGGCTTGAATGAAAATTTTGCCAATGTTAAGTCTCAGATTTTGATCATGGATCCCTTGCCTACCTTATCAAAAGTGTATTCAATGGTTCTTCAACATGAACGACAGTTAAATCCTGGAATCCTTCCATCTCCTGATGCATCTGTTCTTGCTGTGCAAACCAATTCATCTCCTGCTACAAATCTTCCTTCTCTCAAGAGAAACCTAGTCGATTATGCACCTTCTGCAACCGCACCAATCACACTGTGGATACTTGTTTCCGCAAACATGGTTATCCTCCTGGATATAAGACCAAGAAAGCTGTGAATAATATCAATACTGTAAATACTGGCTTCTCTCAAGACAACTCTTCCTTGATGAATCTTACCAAGGAACAAATCAATGGTCTACTGGCTCTCTTACCATCAACTCAACCAACAGCCACTACTACTGCTGTTGCAAACTTGATCAGTGCACATTATTTGGATACTGCTTCTGTCAATGCTGACATAGGTAATTCTCTTTCTCATTGGCTTGTTGATTCTGGAGCTACAGACCACATCACATCTTCCATCAATTTCTTTTCTAGTTACAAGGCTATAAAACCAATTCCTGTTTCCCTTCCAAATGGTAATGTTACATTTGCATTACACAGGGGTACCATTCCTTTATCTTCTGATTTGATTCTATATGATGTTCTTTTTGTACCTAATTTTTCTAAGAATATCATTTCAGTAGCAAAGCTTACCAAAACCCTATGCTGTCAGGTCTTCTTTACTGACACAGCATGTCTCATACAGGAACTTCCTACTATGAGGATGATTGGCAATGCTAAACAGAATGGAAGACTATATTCTCTGGTTGTTGATGAACATACTGTTAGTCGTTCGGTTTCCCTTTTTCATTGTATAAATCAAACTACATCAGCCATAGGTATTGATCTTTGGCACCACAGGTTAGGTCATCCTTCAAATAAATGCTATTCCCTTATTCAAAAACAACATTGTAACATTCCAATTTCTGGTCAATACAATTGTGATGCTTGTCATTTTGCTAAACAAAAGAAGCTTCCTTTTTCTCATAGTACTTCTATTGCTCCTTCTCCTCTTAATTTAATTCATGTTGATATTTGGGGACCTTACTCTACTCCCTCAGTACATGGCAATAAGTATTTTCTTACCATTGTGGATGATAATTCTAGACACACATGGATAAAATTGATGAAAACCAAATCTGAAACTAGGGATCATATTATGCACTTTGTTGCACATATGCGTACCCAATTTGGTCAAATATTAAAGCCATACGATCTGATAATGGTATGGAGTTTAATATGCCACAATTTTATCAATCAAATGGTATCATTCATCAATTGTCATGCACTGAAACCCCTCAACAAAATGGGGTAGTTGAGCGGAAACATCAACATATCTTAAATGTAGCTAGATCCCTCATGTTTTCCTCTCACTTACCCATTCAATTTTGGGACTTTGCTGTTTCACATGCTGTCCACCTCATTAATCTTTTGCCTTCCTCCAAAATTCATGGTAAATCTCCATTTTTTCAATTGCATCACAAAGATCCAGACTTGTCTTCTCTTAGAGTTTTTGGTTCCTTGTGTTATGCTACTACTCATATAGCACATAGAACAAAATTTCAGCCAAGGGCTGAAATTTCATGATTGTAAATTCAATCATGAAATTTTCTGCTCTGATACCATGTTAATTTTGGTAAATGAAACTCTTATTATATTAATGACTTCTCAATCTCTTTATATACAATCACTAATTGAAAAAAATAGATAACTAACAAGCACTACTAACTAGCATCTGGTGCAACAGCTTTCTAACAAACTAACAGCTGTACAATTAGCTTTCTAACAAACTAACAGCTGTACAATTAGCTGGCTAATCAATAATAAAAGATTAAAATAAAATTTAATCAGTATTTACATTTAACAGGGGGGGAGGCAGCAAATTGTAAATTTTTTAATAATTTTCAAAATTTATACCTAGGTCCTAAAATTTTTGGGTACGTGCGTAAATGTGTACATTTAACGCCGCCCAATCTACCTTTGTTCAATCTTACGGGCCATGTTATTGTTGATTTGGTTCGTTTTTATGATTTCAGGGTTGCAAGATGTTTACAATAAAATGGGAAGAAATGCAACATTTCAAGACAAGATCTCCGAACGGCACTGATCCCCATCCAGACGTGGTTCAAAACGCCTTTCTACCCATATCTTCCAGCCAGATGTCCAGACGGCATTGATCCCCGTCCGGACAGGACTCTCTGCCAATGAAAAAGTGCTAGCTCAGAAACAACATGTCACAACCGCCCTTCACATGTCCGCACGGGAGATCCAAACATCTGGACGAAATTGCAACCCCAAGCCTTGTCATGATGACATCAGCCCTAATCTCAAACGGCACAGACGTCCGAACAGAAGAATAGACAACCAGACGAATTATCTTTCGCATCTTCTGGCCAATTTCCTCACATAGACGACCGGATGACACTAATCCCCGTCTGAACGGCCTAGGGCGGTGAAAATGTCTATAAATAGGGACTTTTGTATTTCTCTGGGGCATTCGATATTTTTTCTTACTTTCTAAGATTATATCATTGTAGAGAGCTACCTTCAATGGGAAGGAAGCTCGGAAAGGCATAAAAAGTGATAGGAAGAGCGGAAAAAGTGGTGAGCGCTATACACGTTGTAGTTAGGTTATTGGAACGATGTACTTCATTTCAAGATCAATGAAATTGAGTTCAATGGCCAACTAACCAATCTAGGGCAAAGATGAAGCTCCAATTTCAAGTAATGAGTATTTCTTTCTAACTTTTGATTTTTGTTATCCGGGTCGAGGTTGTATGAAATAGAACATGGCTTTTACAAAAGTCGTCTTCTTCTAATTTGTTCATCGTGTTTTCACGACATACAACAAGTACTCCACTGATTTGTGTAACCCAACTGAGATAGGTTATACCTTCTAATTTGTTCTTCTAATTCGATGGATCCGGCATAACAACGATACACTTTCGTTGTGATCAGAACACCCCCCCGGTCTCCATGTAGTTCCGCCCCTGATGCCATATCCCAAAGATTATGAACTCATTTTCTTGCCCCACTTTTGGTAAGCAAGGTTCAGATTCACATATAGTATGGTACTTATACACACCTATAGGGGCACACCCCCAAACAAATCTAAAATTAAGCCGACACGTTATCTGAACTTAGCTTTACCAACAGTTACAAAACAATTTCAGTATTCAATCTCTAGCTATTTCATATCTCACATGGTCAATGCATATATGCAAATATGGAAATAATCCAATTGCAATTCCCCAAAATTTTGAATCATTTTCTTGAAACAGAAACAAAACAAACAGGCCCCCCATTGTCATGTGCAAGTTATAAAGGCCCGTGTAGTTGTCGATGTACATTTCTCTTAAACTTCCGTCGATTCTTTTAGCGTCATTTCCTGTCACCCCATGGTGATAGTATGTATGCTTGCGTATTTCTCCAAGCAAGAATTAACACTTTGTTTGGAAGTTGGGGAAACGAAGACAAAGGAAAAGAAAATAAAAAAATTTCTCTCTTACTTGTTTGATTTTTATTGTAGAAGGGGAAAAAATTGTAAGGGAAAAACAAAAAGAAAATGGAAGAGAAAATTCTAAAAAATCTAAAGACATTTTGTGAACTTCAATTTTTCTTCTTCATTTTCTTTTAGAAACCAAACAAAAGAAAGTCTTTTTCTCTTCTACTTTCTCTTATTTTCTTTTGACATCAAACAAAAGAAAATAATTAATTTTCTTCACAATTTTTCCCTCAATTACTTTCCCTTCTTTTCTTTTCCTTTCCGCAAGTTCCAAACAAAGCCTAATAGCAATAATAATTTATGAATGGAAATTAGAAAATATGGGCTCGCGCCGACACAGATGCACCTCTTAGGTGATTAGCCAGAACTCATCAACAGTTCATTTGGATGCATATATATAAACAAACATGACCAATGTATCCAATAATGCATATGTGTCATTCTCTAAGCATCTCTATAACTTTTAAGTATACAGAACAAGCCAAATACTCAACGCCATCAACAGAACACAAATGAAACACTCACAGTCCTCAAGGAAAGGTAATGGCACAAGAACGGTGGTCAATGAGAGAACTTCCTAACCAGCATTCTTCTACCTTTGATCAAATTCAAAATGTAAGGTATGGCTTAATCTGCCATAGTGAGAGATAATGCAGTCAATCAAACAGTCATTCAAAAAAACAATGTGATTTAGTGATTGAAATCCACTTCTCACTTAATTAAAAATCGCAATTCAGCCTGAATCTCGAATACTCCTAAAATAATCAAGCTTTGGAGCTAAATCATCTTATAAAAAACATCATATGATTGCTAATTCACGATTTCAAGAAAGCGAGTGAAGAAGGATTAGGTTTAGCATACCCTTCTACGAAGGTGTTCTTCGGGAATGCCCGAGATAATCCCGACCTCACCGGGCTTGATTTCCACCAACGCGTCCGACGAAGACGAGAACGGCCTCGTCGGAAAAAGAACAGAGGATCGGTGAGCAAGAGTTAATCTCAAGCCTCTACCCAAAAAGCTCGCCATCTTTTCTTCCACCGACCGTCGCTGATGATCGAGAAACCAGAGCAACGGTTTGTCTGCAAGAGACTAGAGAGTACCAGAAGGTTCGAGCAGTTGTTTATCAATCAATGGACTTCCACGAATTGGGCTTTAACTTCGAAGTTCCGTACGTAATGGGTCGCTCTTTCACTGGCCCAACTTTGGATGGGGCAATTTGACTGAGTTTGGACTAATCATAATACACTGAGTCGATTATTTTTTAATTTTTAAATGAATTTTTTTAATAATTTTTTATACATAATAAATCAAATTTGAAAAAATTTAAAAAATTACAAAAATAATCCAAAAAGAAGAATTTTTTTGTGATTATTCGTCATTTTTAGTATTTTTTTAATTTTTAAACATAATTTTATACTTTTAGATTATTTTTATCCATATTGACCAATAATCTACAAAATTTTGAAGTCAAAACAATAAATGTAAATTTTTTTTTAATAGAAACAAAACATGCTTAAAATAGAAAATGAAACAATATTTTTTGATTTAGTAAGAAAGTTTTGAGACATGCGTTTTTTACTTAATTGAGAATAGTTTGTCAATACTTGCCTTTCAAAAAACACTAATTTTTACATTAATTTTTTACACAAGTAAAATTGATAATTCAACTTTCTTATTAGCTTTTTTTTCTGAAATGAACATAAGGAAATATATATTTTTTCTTTTAACTTACTTTACTATTTTTTTAGAATTTTATTTACAAATTTCTTGACAAACGAACAAAACCTATTGTTATGGAAGTGCTCCAAAGCTTAGTCACATTATCTTTCAAATAAATCTTTCGACCCAACTTTAGTTTAATATATTTTCGGAAGATATTTTTATACCCGCACTCTTGTTCACGCAGGTTTGCACATATATCTGACTTAATTATCAATTATGCTACACATACAACACATTGCACAACACAATGCACAACATTACCTAAAACGGCACCGTTTAAGGTAGAAAAGCTAAAAAAAGGAAGAACCCAAAATCTGATTCTCACGCCTATCTCTCTCTCTCTCTCTCTCTCTCACTATGCCACATTTATCTCTCCTCTCTCCTCACTGCTCCTCCCACAGCCACCATCTCCCTCCCTAAACCCCATCTCACACACCCACCAGCCACCACCTGAAAACCATACGACAAACAAAAACAAAAGCTTGAAGGAGAATCTGAAGAAATCTCAAGATCAGATCTTGAGAAAGAGAGAAAGCGCTTTACAGGAAATGGAGTCACCGAGAACCCAAAGATGCAAAGGGGAACAGAATGGAGAGAGGAAAAGATCACAACTTCCCGGATCTTGTAACTCCTTGGTACCAAAAAGGCAAAATCGTTAATGACTTGGGTAAATTTGCACTGGCACTTGGAATATTTCCAAAATCAGATTTGGGAAATGTTGGGCACTAATTATCATTTTGATAAAATTATAAGCAGATTATAAAAATTTATACCTAAACTTCGTGAAAGTATGTAATGGAATGTATAAACTAGATTAGGAATTTGCGTATTGTGTAGAAGGATAATCATCCTATTGAATTGCAGAGAAGAAAATGCAGAGTGAGAAAAGCAGGTGAGAAGAAAGAAAAACAAAAGGTTTAGAGACAATGTTTTGGGGTGGTGGCCAATAGGTGGGTGAGATAAGGTTTGGGAGGGAGACGGTGGCTGTGGAAGGAGGGGTGAGGAGAGAGGACTGAGGAGAGATACATGTGGGTAGTGAGAGAGAGAAACGTATGTGAGAATCTGATTTTGAATTTTTGTTTTTTTGTGCTTTTTTACTTGAACGGTGCCGTTTTAGATGATGTTGTGTTTTGTGTTGTGCAATGTGTTGTATGTGTAGCATAAGGGCTTAATTATAGTCAAATGTCAACACGAAAACATTCCTGCGGAACCATGGATGGACTTACGTAGGGTCAACCCACTTGACTGAAAAATATCTCACATATTTTTTTGGTAATTTAACCCACATGAAACATAAAAACATAAATGTGTTGTCCCACATCAAAACATAAAAAAATAATTTGCCCCATTAAAATTATGATATTACCCCAAGCAATTTACATATGGTATAAAATTATCCTAAGATTTCACCCCATGTATAAAAATTGTCCCCAAATATTTCACCTCATGTATATAATTGAACCAAGTACTTTATTCAAATAAAAATAAATATTTTTACTATACAGATTATTCTAAAAATTGTATCATTTTTCAAAATTTGTATTAATATTATAGGTTTAAAAATTAATTATCGATTTGACCCCATTAAAATCATAATGGTGCCCCAAGTAATTTACCTAAGGTATACAAATTGTCACAAGATTTCCCGTAAGGTATCAAAATTACCCCAAATATTTCACCTAATGCACAAAATGTACTAAGCATTTTATCCAAATAAAATATAAGTATTTTATTATGAAAATTGTGCAAAAATTTGTATTGCATATGAATAAAAATGAACTAATAAATAATACTTTACGCATCTATAATTAAAAAGACATCTTAAATTTTTTCTTAACGAATAACTATTTTGATATATTTTTTTAAATAAGAGAAGTGGTCGTGTGTATTTAAATTAATATGTCGGTAAAATTTTATATTTATCTTATAATACATTTCTTTTTCGTTGTGATTTTAGTGAATATTTTGACTCCACTGACCAATGTTTCAAAAACTATTGTCATAGTAGTGTACGTGAATCCAAGTTACGAATTTTTTTTCTTTTTCCTAGTTTTGTGAAAAGGCAAGGGAAGTTTTATGAGAATTGTAACTTTCACTACTTCTGTGTAGTTTGGATGTTTAAAAAATAAAGTAAATAAATTTGAAATCTTTTACCTTTTCTATGTTTTGGTTTAAAAAAATTGAATAAAAAATTAAGCAGACTTTCTAGATATGTAAACCTGATAAAAAATGACAAAAAATTCAATGACATTAATGCCAAATAATGTTGACTATGGAGAGCCTCGGTATTGTGGTGTAGCGTAAGGAGAAAGTCAAATATATTATGTATTTTTTGTCTATTACATACCTTTTTGATGTAATTACGGATGAATGTATATCCTAGAACAATAAATCTTTAAACATTTCTATTTATTTTATGAATTTTATGCTTCTTTTGTGTTAAGTATTTTTATGGTTTAATTTGTTAAAACTTTTAGCTCATTTGTTATACTTATAAAAATTAACTATCATTCTGGCTAACTATAAATGCACGTGTTCGATATGCTGATATTATTATTTATTATAATATTTTTTGGCTAATTATTAAAGTATTTAGATTTGTCGGTGGAGCGTGTAGTCTAGATAGTATCTGGAAAAAAAAAGAAAGTATTGAACATTTTATGCAATAGCACCTAATACCACTGATTTGATTGCTTATATAACTGTCATTACCATTGCTTTTGGTATTATGCGGAATAGTTTTTGTTGTGCTCCAAAACGATGTTCTTTTGGTGCGCAAAATACTATCCGAACAGTTGAACACTGACTGAATAAGTTTCGGTCAGTGTTCTGCGCGCCCAAAACGACGTTGTTTTAGCGCGCATCAGGGGGTGCTGTGCATAGCAGCCTCCCCAATTTTTTTCTATATTTAGGTTAACGTCGGGCATTGGCCGAGCCTGCGGGCTTGCGGGACTTACCCCTGACTGGCCACGGGAAGAGTGATTAAGATTTGATTTGCAATACAATACGATACAAATAGCAAAATTCACCAAAGTTATTTATCCAAACGTAAGGCCAAAAAAATGGATGAAAAGTGAGAAAACAATCATATTAGTTTAATTAATTTCACAAGTTTTGGACTTTTCATAATCCCATATTGATGAATACAAGGGACTGCGTAGATAATACTTTATCCATTTTGTGTTCGATGTTTTATTCAACCACACCCATCAATATTGCATATTGTCTGGAAAATTGGCTGAACTAAAAAGACGCCCAAAATAAAGAGGATGTCCATCACAATATGATGAAATCTCCACAGTTCATAACATGTGGGCATTTGGTCTAGTGGTATGATTCTCGCTTTGGGTGCGAGAGGTCCCGAGTTCGATTCTCGGAATGCCCCATTTTACATTTTTTTGTCTCTTTTCATAATTTAAAATTGTTGCGATATCGTGTTTCCTTAATGTTTATTTTTCTCAAGAAAAACGGAAAACCTTTGATTCACCTGACCAAGCAACTGATCAATGTGTATTTGCCTTAATTAATTTGGGCTATGATTTTTTGCCTATTTGGGCTCCCCTCTCCTTCCTCCTTCCTTCTTACATTTGTACCTATAGCATTTTCCAATTTGGACTGTGGTGACCCTTTCACAATTATCCACAATTCACGTCATAAATTATAACAATATAATTTCAAGAAAAAAATAGATAAAATTATGTCTTTTTTTTGTTTGCTCGGCTTTAATAATTTTTTTTTGATAGGCAATAATGTTGTTTTCGCATGCACTATATGAAATTGCATTACAGCCAAATTCCGGTCTAATACTATCACTCGAATTGGTTATTCGCATTTGTGATTTCTGAATTTATTTATTTCTTAGATTCTAAATATGATATTTTGCAGATTAGTATATTCCAGGACTAAAATTATTCTTCTATCTCATTCTTTATACATATCTTATATCTCCCTTTATATTTCTTTTTTATTTGTGAAAATATTATTATTAATTATAAAAATATAATGATTAATTATAGAAATATCAATTCACATAATCATATCTATCATATATTCTTCCTTACTGAAAAAAATACTAAAATAGCCCTTTATAACTATCCACTTTTCAACATACGGAACATTACAGTGAAAATTTCATAACGATCGAAAAGGTGCACCGGTTGCAGCATTTTTGGGTACACTTTTCAAGCTTGTTTGTCCTCAGTATTTAGTCAACGTTTAAACTCAAATAAAAATAGAAAGTGAAAGAAGCTCGTTAAAATTAATTAAAAAGACGGCAACGATACGGGAAATAAAGTTTCCAATGCTGCTTCGGATGGAAAATTGAAGGGAAATATTGCTAGCAATGTCAATGTGTTTGATCAATGTATTTTGCACCAACCTCAAATATAGGCAATTACGCATTGACTATGTAACGCCTCAAGTTGTGTGTTTATCTAGGAAATATCAATAGAAGAGAATTGCCGAAAGGATCAAATAGAGCAAGGTAGAGAGAAAAGATTGTCAGAGGGTCTACGATCGGACACTATCTCTCGATCACCAAATCTGTGTGCAAGAGGCCCAGGCGACAGAGGCTGACCAGATCACCTCCATCTATTTTTTGACATCATCATATTTAGTTTTTTTTTTTTACTCTAATTTTAATTGAGTCCTTCGCTGGTGGAGGGTGTGATTAATTCCTACTAGACATACCACACAACTTATAAGATTTATTAATTTAAATACATAATCAAAACAAATGCATAAAACAATGAATAAGTCTACTAACACATCACAGTATACATCAAAGTTACATCACATCTACGTGACATGTCATTTTAAGTACAATGAGTAAAGCACTTTCCATAAATTTTGATATGTATTCAAAATAGTGGATGTCTCGTCCTTATAACTTGATGTACAAAATAATGTATTAGTAGCATTGCTCGTGTTTTTAATACCACTATTGTTTTTCTTTGATAGCAGAGGTATCCGGCCTGACTTTGGGATTACTTTTAACTTATTATCGACTAGTTCTCGAGAGATCAATTTTATCGTTCACTTAAGGGAGCCCATTTAAAACCACCAAATCAACTCCTTTGTATTTTAATATCGCTATTGTATTGAATGCTTTAATTAGTTAGGCAACTAACTCTTTAATTAGTGGGTCGAGCTTTTAGGTAGGGCTGGAGAGATAGGGTAGTCCCACACGTCCCGGCCTATAACAACCATACAGCATATTCCCCATTTGGCAGGGCCAAAAAACAAGGGTTGAGATATAAGAAACATAATCATGAAAAACATGGGGATAAAAAAAAAAAAAATCAAGTTGAACAGTTAAACATCCATTTGGATTGTGATATTTATTAAATATTTTTTGTCCTTACGTAAAACTTTTTGTAATTTTATATTTTTCGTTAATTTTTTATGATTTATTGGTTCATCTCGACAAGAACTTTCAGAAGTTATAAATAATGGGCTAAATTTGAAAAAAAATTTAGAAAACACAAAAATAAATCAAAAACAAAGTTTTTTTTAACTTATTCGTCGTCTTTAATAATATTTTTTTGACTTTTAGACATAATTTTACACTTTCTAGATTTCTTTCATCAAGATGGACTAATAAACCACAAAACATTAAGATCAAAATAACAAATATAAAAAAGAAAAAAATGAATAGAGACAAAAAATAAATTAGTTAGGCTAAATTGAGCCTTATTGCCAAACGAATATTATCAAAATCCTACATCATTTTGATATATATATATATATATATATATATATGTGTGTGTGTGTGTGTGTGTGTGTGTGTGTGTGTGTGTCTCTTTTAAAGAAAGTGTTGTTAAGTCTTAATTATTTGAAGTCGGCTCTATAATCTTATTTTTTATATTCATTCTGTAGAGCCTTGTCGGAATCATATTTCATGATATTAAAAAAATAACGCCGAGCATAATTCAAACTTAAACCAGATTAATGTTGTAAGTATTCAACGAATTCTTTTACGTATTGATCATCAAAGCCTCGTCTTTTATTTGGGAGACTTGATTAGAAGTCCATAATAAAGGATTTTTAGCGCAATTAGTTCCTTACATGTAGGTCAACACATAATATTATCTGGGTATTGGACAATATTATATGACATCCAAATAAATTATTCTTTGAGTTTTTAAATTTTTTAATTTTTAAAAATTTTTTGAATATAAATTTTAATTTTTTTCAAGATGAACCATAACCAATAAAAAAATATAATTTTTTTACATAATATCAAAAAAATAATAAAAATAATTCAATAAATATAATAATCCAAATACTAAACATATAAACTAACAGATAAAATTGTATTAGATAATTAAATTATTTGTTCTTTGTTAAAATAATGAAATTGATAAAATAAGTGTTCAACAGCTAACTTTATATGCTTGTTTTGGTATATTTATCATTACCTGTTGCGACAGATAACATTAGCAGATAATGCTATTTGTCACAGCAGATAACAAAAATAAAAATAAAAAAATAGAACCATCAAATAATAAAAGAGGCATGGTAAAACAACTGATGGTTAAACAACAAAATAAGGGTAATTTTATTCGTAAAAAGATTTCACGCATTAACACTTTTAAAACCATGGACTTATCCCAATAAAACTTTTAAAATGATGAATCCTAACTCAAATTAAATTAGCTTGTCTTCAAATCAGCCAGAAAATAACCAGAAAACCCCTCAGATCACCTCATTCCCCAGCAATTCCAGTTCAAAACTTCGGTCAAGACCAGGGCATTAAGCAAAGCATTCAACAGCCCGGTTCCAAGTTTGGTCACCGAACTCCCTTTAAATTAACAAATCAGTTGCAAATGAAATGGATCCAACTCTTGACAGAATTAGGATTTTTTTATTTTAAGAATAAAATTTGTGAAACTCAAATATGGAGTTTACAATGTTAAGGATTTTTTCATACAAGACAGCTTGCGTTCACTCTTTTCTTATGTAAATATGTTTTTCTGATTTTTCATCGAATTCATCGAATGTGGCATATCTATTTCTGTATTTCATATTTAAATTATATTCTAATACTATCACAATTACATTTAGGTCAATGCTTTCGACTTTAATATCACTAGCTACATAGTTTTTTCCATTTTCCTCTCAATAGTTTGAATTTCTTATGTTTTCATTTTCTATTTTGTGAAATCATAAGTTGTTTTGGACTGCAAATGTACTTTCAATACTGTGAATTGCGTATTTTGTTTCTACCCCTTCACAAATACAAAAGTGCTGTGCATTTCCTTTCTCGCATATCATGAACTCAATTCTATGAATCACAAAGCACATAATTTTTTGTAATTCTACGAGCACACGTATTGCGCGGGCACCGATTGCTATATTATTATAAAAGGCACACTCCTTTTAGTGTAAACCTTTTTTTTGAAGCCGACACACATTTTGTCATTCCCAAAAATTCATGAATAATAAGAGTATTTTCAACAGTTTAATTCACATCAAACTAATTGATCAAAAAACTTGCTGCATTAGAGACTACTTTCATCTGCCCATAGAAGCCCTCTTCACTTTGGACAATTGATGAATTTTTAGTTTCCTAAGAGATTTA
Organism: Arctostaphylos glauca; assembly: GCA_019985065.2. Lineage (NCBI taxonomy): Eukaryota > Viridiplantae > Streptophyta > Magnoliopsida > Ericales > Ericaceae > Arctostaphylos > Arctostaphylos glauca. The sequence continues at coordinate 7,668,099 of JAHSPW020000012.1, read as the reverse complement.
CATTACTACTGGGACTTAATTTCTGTTTTTACTACTTTGAGTTTTCTAGGATTTCATTCCCTATATTAGTTGAGTTTTTTAGGAATTCACAAGTTGTTTTGCATATTTCATTTTGCTTCCTTTATAAATAAAAAGTCATCCGTACTTCTTCTCGAATATTCAATCTTTTCGTTTAAACCTACGCGTCCACGTACTGTGTGGCACTGGCCGCTAGTCAAATAATAAAAGAGGCACGGTAAAACAACTTGTGATGTCCCGTCCCACATCGAAAGTCTACATGGATGATCCTGGGTATATATAGAACCATGTAAACTACTACTAACAACATGAGCTTAAGTATTTTGGGCTACGTGGTTGGATTTCAATAAGTTACTGGGTCAGTGGTTTATATGGGGCGTTATAAAGGGCTGTCAGTAATAGAAGGAGTCTTTCATATATGATATCAGAGCAATCTATGTACACGATCGAGTGTGGAGTCGGGACTTTGCTTGGTCACTAGGGAACAGATCCGAGATTAGGCCATGGTGACTCTAATGTGAACTCCTTACGAGGGCGCAATGTCTTAAAAGTGGACAGATTGTGATGTCTCGTCTCACATCGAAAGTTTACATAGGTGATTCTGAGTATATAAAAAATCATGTAAACTACTACTAACAACATGGGCTTAAGCATTTGGACTACGTGGTTGGATTTCAACAAGTTACTAGGTCAGTGGTTTAAATTGAGCGTTATACAACTAATGGTTAAACAACAAAATAAGGGTAATTTTTTTCGTAAAAGAACCTTCCGCATTAACACTTTTAAAATCATGAATTTAGACCATTAAAACTTTTAAAATGATAAATCCTAACTCATCAATTAAATTAGCTTGTCTTTAATGAGTCAAATTAGCCCAAATTTATTCTTTTAACTATTTTTTTCTTTTATTTAGGCTTGTGACTAGTTGGGTCGAAGATAAGATCTAGATTTAGATGAGATAAACACTACACAATTAACCCAATAAACACGATCAAACAAACATAGGTGATCACAAGTTATTGAATACTCTCTTAAATGGAGAATTAGGTAGTGAATCCATCCCATTTGTATGATTCAAATTAGAGCAATACAACTAACACATCAAGTTGCACGTCACGTTGCACATCATGTCTATGTGGTATTCATCAATTTGAACATATATCAAAATTTATGGAAGCCGCTTTTATATTTTGTCTTATAATAATATGTCACATGGACATGTACACTTTCATGTGCAAAATGTGTTAGGAGATTTATCCTCCATATTAGGGGTGAATTTAATACCGATGAAATTAAACAGACTAAAAAAATCATGATTCAGTCGGATAAGTAAGGGTTCAATCTGCTTCTGTTCTAGAAAATAAGGATTTCAATATTCGGTTCAATTTTGGTTACTTAAAAATTACCCGACCCGTTTCAAAATGAACCGACACTAATGTAGTTTTTTTTCCATCTCAACCATCCATCTTTACTCCAATCCGACAGCCCATGGTGTGACATATTGTATCATCATATAATAGTAAATGATTGTGTGTGGATATTGATTCTCACAAACTGAGTGTGGTGAGAACAAATTCGACCCATATTTTTAATTATAAATAAGAATTTATGTATTTAAAAAAAAAGTGACAGAATTGTACGAAAAAATATACCATACAAATAATTTTGGAAGGTGGATCCTGCCGGCTCCTTAATAAATATACAATACAAATATTTTAGGAGGGTGATTCGCGTTGGAATTGAAAATCCTCTTGTTTTAACTCGCAGCACGCCTTGTTGGCTCATTCTCGAGTTGGCTCATTCCCGAGTCACACCAGCTCCTTAATACCTCCGCTGATGATAGTTGCCTTTAGTACCAATAAGTCAATTTATAGATAGAAGCTTCCATAAGATCTAGTTTTTCCAGTCTATGGTGTGAGTAAATTAAATAAGTCCTCCAAACAAACCCTTGACAACTACTTCTGGCTCGTTTTTTCTTTTTGATCAACTTCAAACATCTATCTACAAAGTCATTCCAAATCCTCAACCCCCATCCCAGACCCAAACCCAAACCCTTTCCAAATCAAACTCCAATTTTCCCCAAATGGTCAATCCCTTCATTTGTGGCAGTGGCAACTTCCACCATCAATCAGAAGAAGAAGAAGACAATTTCCCCAGCAGTAGCCCAACAACCTCAACGCCAAGAAAATCAAGAAAATTCTTCAAACCCAAAGGTATAGACAAGAATAATAAGAACCCATATGCCAGATTCGGTCGCGATAAATTCTCTGCTCTCTTAGCAGAATTGGAAGACAAGAGGAAGAAAATTTACAACCAAATAGGCTCAGAGGAAGTCTCTTTCGTTCGTTTCACCTACTCAAACTCCAACAATTGCAACCCAATTGTGGTGAGGGTGAGAAACAAAGAGAAAATGGGTGTTGACCATAATTCAAAGGGATTAGAAACTTTTTCTACCGCGTCCTCTGGTTCCCAAAAGGAAATTCATCGACCAAGAATCGATGTGGGTGATAAGAAGAATAAGAAGAAAATGAAGAGGGAGAAGCAGAGGCCTTTTTATTACTTGGCTGTGGTGGTGGTGGTGGTTTTGTTGTTTCTGGCAATGTTTGGACGATCTTTTGCTATATTGTGTGTGTCTCTTGGGTGGTACTTAGTCCCTGCGATTAACGGAGGGAAGGAGAGTGATCGAAGGCGAAGGCAAAAGAGAGAATATGGAAGATGGGAGAGTGAGAAAAAGATTTTGTCCAATGGATTATCTTCTCCCAAGAGTAATGGTAACAGGGCCGTGAAAGAGATTTCGCCTCGTCGGAAAAGCTGGTGAAAATAATTCCTCTTTCTGCTTTCTTGTGAATTTCTTGTTTCTTCTATGGTCATTCTTTACCTGGTAAGAAATCTGCATCACGTGTTTACTTGTTCATCACCTATTAATGTCTTGTAACAGAGTCGGATTGTGCACTTGTCTTGTCATATTGTGCCTTGTGTCTTTGTTTGTTTACTAGGAATAGCAAATTTGAAGAGATTATATTGACTTTTCCCTTGTTTGGGACAAGAGCCTATCGACGAAATGAGTTCCGAATAATCGACCTCAAATAATTGGGACAAATGCTCTTTGCACCCACTTCACTCCCGTTTAGAGAGGTCATGGTGGCCAACAGGACAGGACGCCAGTTCATTGGTCTTTTGTCCCAGTTTTAATTGCCTTTTTTATTTCCCAAATTTAGTTTGTCCATTGGACCAGATACCGAGTTACGAAAACAGTGGTCAACCGGGCTACAACCAATACGTTAAGGGTCTTTACTCAGCTATGAACTGGTTATGGTAATTGGAACTAGTATTCTAACCAATAAAAGGGATAGTCCCTAAGAAAAATCCCACCTTAAGGCTACGTGCTGAATGAATACTTCAGAGCCCTAAAATTTAAACTGGAAGCATGAATCATGATGTCTTCTTGGGAAGACTTCCCTGATTTCCAGGGATTGTGCTGGTGAGAGATCTATCAACGCAAGTCAAATTTGCAATTAAAAGATTCATTTTGCACTGATCTCATTATTGTCTGTTTCACATAATTTAAAATCAACAGTTAGAACCTGTTACTCTTTTCTTTTTCTGTTATTCTGGTCTGGTAATTGTTTTACCAAATTCAGAATCGGTTTCAAAAACATGTAACAAGATTCAGATCTTTTTACTGCTAAAAGATATCTGAAAAACAGAGTTTATTAACATATTTGGCGTTAGTCGGTGTTACCTACCCCATTCCCAACCGAACTCTTTTACCTCATTGCTAGACTCGGGTTCCTTTAACACCATATTCCTAACTACTTTGCGCTGTTTTCAAAGTGTGTGAATTTGTTAACCAAACCTTGATTCAGAAATATATAAAAAAACGTTAGGGTTGTTACAAAAGAATAAAAAATAATGACACTTCAAAGCGCGCCACAAAGTCGGTCTCTTAAATACAGTTGAGCTGTCTACTGCCATGCTAATGCACAAGCACCTGGTGCAGACAGGTTCAGCTGTCTGAGTCTGGGTGTATGAGGATCTGTCTACTGCCATGCTAATGCCCTTGCTACTTGAACCCTGTATGAGCGTCCTCATATATAAGTCGCCCATCTTTCTCTCAAGTCAGCATTCTAGAACCAAAGAAAGGCTTTTCAAGAACATCCAAAATACAAACCCATTTATTTTTAAAATACCTAACCATATATATAATATTGCCTTCAAAATCTAAGAATAAGAGAAAAGACAAATGCAAAAATCTGTGAGTAAACATGCAGGTATTCAACCTCTGACAGTTGATTGGATCTGAATAACAAAAGTCGGGATACTTCACTAGTTAAAAAAAAAACTATTATACAACAAATGGCTCAAATGTTTAACCACATCAATAATCATTTCCTCTTGCTTGGGCTCGATTCTCTTTGATTGAGTCCTTTCTGTTTTCCTCATTCCTGCAGTTCAAAACAAAAATTTGTAGTCACCAGTTTGCTCAAATGATGTTTTCATTTTCCCACAAAAATATTTACTAATAGAAAGATTAAATGAATGAATATGGAGAGAGAGAGAGAGAGAGAGAGAGAGAGATTGAACAAAAGAAAATGAATAAAAGCATTTGCAGATGTTGAGATCTCAGCCAGCAAAAACAATATCTTTCTAGATGTCCAAGAACTGAAAAGTAGGCATTACTGAAAGGGGCGAAAAGCATCTTTTAGGGTGCGCATGCAGCTTTTATTTGTGCAGTTTATCGCTATTTCAAACCTTGAATCTCTTTGTGCGCGAATTGTCAGGGCTATAGCGATCAAAATGTGATCGACGCCTGTAAGCTTCACTTCTATAATTCCCTGTACCCAAGAGGGGCATCCGGCTACTCTTTTCCTGAGTTTCACTCCTAGCATTCCGAAAGAATCCATCCTTGTCCCAAGTGACCTCATAATCAGCTTTCAAACGCGATCCTTGCTACATTATTGACATCACAAAAACAAACAAAAATAAAATAGTTGGAGCAAAGTCATTGAAAACACTCTTGATGGACATATACCCTCTGATACATTTTTGTCCTAGCTACCCCACCACACAGTCCACGCTGACCTTGATGCAACTAATTTGACAATTTAATTAAGAAATTCAAGAACACCACAGTGGTTGAAAACCTTAAGATGCGATGATTCACGGACAGTTGCTCTAGTTGGGCCCAAATGAAGTATCATCCACCATAGATCCTCATGTCCAGAGAGATAAAGGGCAGATGCACCCAAGGAATTCTGATTCAAATTATCTATTGCAGTTTCATATATAACTATCAGAAAAACGCTAACCAGACCTTTTCCAGAGAGCGGCCACAGAGAACTTTCAACGCAGTATGGAAGTCCTTGTATTTCTCAAACTGAACGACAATCTTACATTGGAGACCTGAAACAATGTCCCCACTATCGTCATCCTCATCCTTACCTAAATCATCGTCCTCAGCAACATTAAGATTCCTGTAGAGATAAATTTAACAGACAACAATCAGGTTACGGCATCATACAGTGCACTAGAATAGATACAAGGGTTGGAGGAGAGAATTCCCCAGAGAGGGGAAGTCCTCTGTCCTTTTCTTTTCAGCTGACAGCTACCCTCCAGGGTAACAGAGCCGAAAATCTAGTACAAGAGAGCTTTCAAAAGGCAGATGAGGAAGGTTGCCCAATTTGCTTAAGACATAAAAGAGCACGCCTAAGGCTATTAAATATGTGACTTAGTTTAAGAGCAAACATAAGCTTCGCTAGGCAGGCGTTAGGAAGATATATAAGAATCAGCTCATCGGCGAACAAACTGTGGAAGGTAGTTTAAGACTATAAAAAATCCATTTATTTAATTTTCATTTGAACAGCTAATAGTCTTCGATGTGACTAAAATAAACAATAACCTTCAACTTAATCCAATTAACTCCACGGACAGCTGCGGTCTGAAACAGTCTTCAAATGTGAGTGGTTTGACAAGATTTTATCGAAGTAACAAGATGACAAAATAAATCGGAAATTCCAATACGATTACATTCAAGAGAAAAGCATGTCTGCAGAGGAACATCTAGACATAACCAGATGTCTGGAAAACTTGATAGCAACACTCCAACAATAGTAAGGCAACGGAAGTGCAAAGTATCAGAGCAACAGAAAAACAACAGAAATTGTGCTACTAAAAAGCACCTTATCTTTCCAAATGCAGAGAAAATTGTATGAGTGACCAACATAGAAGGCTTAGACGAAACTCGTGGCTCAGCAAACCACCGCGAAGGAAGACCTCTCAACAAAATTGTATCGGGCTGCTGCCTCCCACCTCTAGAATACCCTACAAGGCAAACAACACACTCATGCATCCACTATTACCAGCAATCCCGCACATTTGTAGCAAAAAGTTGTAACTTGAAAGTTGCACAATGTTTTTTCCTCCTCGCTGATTTAGTTACTTGAAGTTATCATTCAATGCGGCCCAGAATACCTTACAGGTACACATATAAGCACCTGCATTCGAACTGCAAGAGCCAATAAGCGACCTAGCCTATAGCCATGACCATTATGCTAAATTTGAGTATCTCCAGCCATGACCCAGAAATTTACTCAAATTTGAATAAAAGCTCATTTGGTATAAAACACTCGTATCAATAACTCAAATCTATGCATAAATTTGAATTAAAGCTTTACTATGGCATAGCCTTCAAAAATTTGAGTAAATTATCGAAAAACTGGAGCGAGTATAAGAGATTTTTACTCGGAAAATGATTAAGGGTTTTAAAAAAAGGGCGGGAGATGCTCTTAGTCACTGCTGTAAAAATCTCTACCCGGAAAGACACCTCGAAAATTACCAAAACGATGTCTTTAAAACCCATCAGTAAGCACCAGAATCAAATTCTAACCTCGATTGCCAAATGCGTTTAGTTCTTCCCACTCTTTCCTCATCCCATCAAAATCATCCGACACCGGAACTGCAGCAGTCAACTTAAACTTAACCCCTTCCAGATTCAACTCGATCCCGTCCATCTTATCAACAACCGATCTCCTCCACTCCACAAACTTCTTCTCCAATTCCTTAACATCCTCATCTGTAGCATCACCAATTTTTGACCTCGAAAAAAGCTTGGATAGGAACCCAAGGTCGCGGATAAAGAGAGCACCGTGAGCGACGGAGTCTTCGCGCTTGCGCTTCTTGAGGTCCTTGAATCTTTTAACGGCGACGTCGTCCTCGGAAATGGTGACGGAGAATGAGGATCTGAGGAAGTCAATGAGGGAACGCTTGAGTTTCCACTCGTCGATGGGCTTGACGGAGCGATCGGCGCGGTGGACGGTTAGGAGGAGCTTCACGCGGGGCACCAACGAGAGGCCGTTCTCGATTTCTAGGGTTTCTGTCGGCGAAAGCGACTCCAAGGACCGATTGCTCATCTCTCTCTCTCTCTCTCTCTCTCTCTGCTATATGAAATGCTCGAGTTTATGTTCCGGCTGGAGTACTCAGATTCAAAACGCGGGCATAGGAAGAGAACGACGGATGAAGTCACCCTGTAAGAGCAACTCCATCGGTGTCTACTATCTAGAGGCATTCCAGCTGCTTAAAAACTATACTCTTTTATTTGACTATTTATTTTTTTATAGATGCACTTTAATATTAATTTTGATTTATTTATTACTATGAAAAATGTGTTAAAAGAAGAATTATTGGCTATTTTGATTTAGGAGATTGTTTTGGCTACAGTGTTGGTGACGCTCTAATCCCAAAAGGAGACGCTTTGAGGAAAAGAAAACAAATTAATTTCAATTATTTACATTTCAAACCTCATATACTTTTATCAAAATAATATTTTAGAGCACCTCTAATAGCACTAGTTAATTTAGCTAATAAAAAGTATAAAAAATATTCTTTTTTTTTTTTTATGCATACGCATTCTTCCGCTCTCTATTTTTACTATTCAATAAAACTAATTTAACTAACTAACTGAAAAAAGTATTGCATGTGGCATCTATATGCAATGATGTGTTATTTTATAAATGACCATGGTCCAACTATCGTATTTTTTTAACAATCAGATAATTCTACGGCTATATTGTAAGGATCTATTTTTCTAAGGGCTACATTCTGATGGTCATATTTTTTTAACAGTTATATTATGCCAACGATCATATTTTATAGGGTAATTTTAAATCAGGGTCTTATGAATCCACGCTGTGTAATTTTTCATCCCATCAAGTTTTTCAAGTTATGTTTTCATCATATTTTCACATGGTTTGACATTTTTATCATTAATTTTGCATGTTAGTTTACCTTTCTATCATTTTTAAGCAAAAACTCCAATCCCCAATGTAGTAGGTTAAATAACATGGCAATAAATTATGCATAAAATTTGGAAACAAATATGATAAAATATATTCTGTGAATTCAAAAGATATTTACCAGAATCATATTTAGAGGAAGATATTTTCTACATTTGTTCACATGAATCCAAAGTTACTGTTATTATTACATGTAGAAGATGTGAAAATTTACCATCAATCTTAACAAACTAACTATCAAGTAAGCAAATTGATCATCATATGTAGAAAAGATATGCAAATTTACTATTACAGTTATAGAGGACAACAAATTTACCTAACGACTCTAACAAATTAACCATCATGTAAGCAAATTGGTCTTCACATGTAAAAAATATTTACAAATTTACCATCACCAGTTGCTAAGAATTTCTTGCAAAATTTATCACCTATAAATATCATGATAGTAAATTTACCATCAGAGCCCTAGATCGTCACTGCTTTCAAAGCCAAAAACGACGGTCGTCATTTTCTACAAACCTCATCACGTGAACTCAGTTTTTTGGGGTGTCGAACTAATATGGTAATACATTGATTGTATTATCATCCTATTGATGGTGATATATTGATTGTACAATTTTAAAAATTAGGGTAATTTGAATATTTTTTAAGAGATAGGAACAAAACATAACCTTTAAAAAGTGAATGAAATGAAAAACTAATTAAAACTTATAGATAAGACAAAAAAACAAGTGCCTCTATTTTATATCTACAAATAAAATCTCTCATTCGCTTTTTCAACACTCTCAATTAGCTTTCATCTTATTTTTGTTATTTTAAAAAAGTAGTTCTAGAGTTATTATTCTTTTGGTAAAAATTTGACCACCAATAGACTACTCAATATGATCTAGACGACTTGAACTATATCGATGAATTGAAAATGTTGATGATAGCTACTCTTGAAGAAAAGACACTCAATAGCGAGAGATGATCTAGACATCGTGGTTCTGTTCATGATCACGCAATTATTGATTGTGATTGGACTGAAGGCCACGATATACTATTTCGACAATATTTTTCTAATTCCCCTACATTTCCTCGTAAATCCTAAATTGTTTAGGACCGAATGGATCGATCTTTTCTTTCTCTGTATTGTATCTACGGTGAAAATATATAATTCTTACTTCATTAAAAAAACAAACATTATAGGCCCTGTTTGATAACCCGACTGAAAATGATGGGATTCATAAGTGATGGGATTAGGATTGGATTCATAATACCATGGGATATGAATACCCAATATCCTGTTTGTTTTGGATAGTATTAGGTGTTGGGATTGGATTATTAGTCCTATGACATGTTTGTTTGCAAATCATGGGATTGGATTGAAAAAATAAATTCTCCTTTTTACTCTTGTGCAAATCTGGGCAATGCAGTTCTCTCTCTCTCTCTGTGAATCTCTATCTCTTCTTGTTCACTTCTTCCCCTTTGTAAAATCAAACAGATTTTTTTGAAATTATTATTATTTCAACTAACAGATTTTTTACAACTAAAATCAAACAGATTTTTTTTAAAATCAAACAGATTTTCTGTACAAGTAGAGATGTTGGAATTTACCTAGCATCTTCTGTACTCTTTAGTATTCTACTTGCTGCAAAGCAATTGTATCTCCCGTGTTATTATAACGATGTCTACCTGTTTTTCCATTTCAGAAGTCCGAGCAGGATGCTGATTATGTTCCAATACAGATTTTTTTTATAATTATACGTACATAAGCAACTAAAACCAATCAGCAATTTCAGTACTCTTCTTCTTTTCTTTCCCACAGTATTAGAGCCAGAAGGTGCGGCTGATTGGGGAGTATTGTGAGACACAGAAAACTCCATATCAGCACCCAAAGAAAACTCCACATCAGGACCCACAGAGAAGTCCATTACAGGGGAATAGTCCTCATTTTCACCATTAGCTTCCCTGTCCATAGCTGCTACAGACTCTGTTGGTCCCTCAGCAAGGTTTCCATTTGCCCTATCCTTGCCAAAGAGAGTGCACTAGTCATCATAGTTTGGGAAAGGCTTGTTTCTCATTCCCTTGGCCTCGGGGAACCTCTACACAAGATTTATTCAATATAAGAACAAAGATAATGTCATTCTACTAAATAAGTTACATTATAATAAAAGAAATTAATAAGTTACCCTGAGGTAATTGTCCCACACATCATCACTGTCTACAAGTACCATTTTCGCATTATCATTCCACCCAAAGCCACTTGTCTTCAACATATCCTGCAATAGGTTATATTGTTTCCTCCACATCTTAATCTTTGAATCAATGTGAGGATTTGCTCTTAGGTTAGTGCCGGGAAAGCGAAGTATGATTTTTTTCTCACACTCTTTGAAGAAACCGCCCTTAAACATTCCACAATCAAGCTTCCACTTAGCGTCCTCATTCACCAATTCTTTCATGGTATCCATGAGGAAGTCTTCCTCACACTTGTCCCAGAACCTCCTAGGTACCTTTCCAACACTTTTCCTACTCATACCTATATGTTTAACAGATATATAAATGATTAAGCACTGATATCCTTGAAAGCATATTAAAAAACTCCAGAACCACAATGCAACAAAGTAGCCATTGTAATGTCAAAGTGAAAAATAAAAAACAATTCCGAGTTACATGATTTAAAACAATAACTAAGATACAAATTCTCACACATGAGCCCGACCGGCTTGCCACTCGTTAAACATTTGAGTGGCCAATGCAGTTCTCCATTCACTCCATTGGTCGGTGGGTTCCACGACATCAATAAACTCCTCTCCATTCCCATTTTCATGGGTCTCTTCTTGGACATTAGCTACTTGTGCAAATGGATCATCAGGCATTTCACGTGTTATGTGATTGTGGAGAAGGCAACATGCAGTGATTATACGACATTGGGTCCTGATAGGAAAGTATGAATGAGATCTCAAAATTGTCCATCTGGCTTTAAGAATGCCAAAGGTTCTCTCAACCACGTTACGAGCTGAAGCATGTTTCATGTTGAAGAACTCTTGGGGTGTATTAGGATTGTACCCTCCTTGTCTCCAGGTGGACAAGTGATAACGTTGGCCTCTATAGGGTGCTAGAAAACCCTCCCCATTAGTGTACCCCGCATCTACGAGATAGTAATGACCTGTGGACACAAAAATATATGTACTTGTAATAAAGGTCCACTTTTGCGATTTGATAATGTTCAAAGTGGGATAATCATACCAGTAGGCACTTTTAAGCCATGTTGTCTAGTGATAGCATCTCTTAGTATTCTCGAATCTGATGCAGAACCTTCCCACCCCGACAATACATAAATAAATTGGGTATCTGGGGAACAAACTCCCAAAACATTGGTGGCTATTTCCCCCTTCCTTGTCCTATACCTTGGTTTATCTGTAGCTGCAACACGAACGTTTATATATGTCCCATCTAGTGCTCCAAGGCAATTCTATAAAACATATAAAAAAGCTGATAAATAAATCAATTCTTATGGTATTGTTAATTTTATAGCGGACTCTATGATTTAGGTCATTACCTGAAACCACCTCCACCTATCATCTGTGGAATTGGCTAGAATTGGCTCCGGTTGCTTAAGAAGAACGCTTTGAAGGCGTAGCACTGCCTTAAGTACTTCATGGAAGTACTTGCTAACGGTTTGACCACTTCTCATGAAATGAAACTTGATGTTACGATTTTTTTTGTGATGTGCCAAAACCCACAAAAACATTGCTAACTTCTCCTCCAACACAACGTACCTCGAATCGGATAACCCTACACCTCTAGTCATTGTGCATAGAAACATGAGTGCCCCTTTACTCAATCGAAGTTGATCAATACAGTCTTGGTCGTTACCTCTAACCAATCTATTTCAAATGGTCAAGTTGGGTTCGAAATGGGTGTGGAGACCTAACGATACCCAATTTGGGTTGGTCGTTTTCCATGATAGCATGCATCAGGATCATAAACAGACCACATACATAGTTTATGGATGCAACAAGATGTTGCAATGATACAAATGCATGTGTTAGTTCCATCTTCTCATCTTCGTCCATCTACGATTACATGTAAACAAAAATAACATATTTAGGATAGATAAACAACAAATCACACAACTTGAAGAAAGCTTAGGGAGACCGTAGGAATTTGAGGCTCAAATCATAAACCAAAAATGTAGGATAGATAAACAAGAAAACAGAGCTTAGTTACGACTATGTTTGGTTCTAATTGAGAAATTGATACTGAACATATGCTTTCATGAAAGGTGACCCCACCTCTATGTTCTTAGTATGTTTGGTTCTAATTGATACTGTAAACGACTATGTTTGGTATCAATTAAATCCGACGGCAAACCATACCTAAAACATACTGTAAACGACTATGTTTGGTTCTAATTGATACTGAACAGATGCTCAAATGTTGGTTGCTACATGTGCTCAAACGCTGGTTGCTACAGGTGCTCAAATACTGAACAGATGCTCAAAATACTGAACAAATACTGAACAGTTCATCAGTTACGTGCTAAATTTGTTTTCATTCATGCGACTACAGAGCTACTACAGGTGCTCAAATGCTGGTTGCCCGGTGAAGAAAACATGAAAAGCCCATGATCCAAATATGGTCATCACCACATACGAGGGACAACATGCGCATGAAAAGCCCCCTGCTAGTTCCGAGTTACCATTAACACAGCAGGTGTTAATACTAATTTAACATCCCTTGCTCTTCTGATTTTTACTGATCCAGATAAACAAGAAAACAACAACCTTTGGCTGTGCAAGAATGAGGAAAGAACAGAGGAAAGTCTTCAAAAAAACAGAGGAACGATAACTAGTAAAACAGAGGAAAGGAGATCGGAGATCGGAGATCGGTTGGCTCACCGGAGATCGATTGGCTCACCGGAGATGGTTGGCTGACCGGAGCTCAGCTGTCTCACCGCTTCTTCTTCCGCAGCTGTGCAACAATGAGGAGCGGCTAGGGTTTTTATCATCAGACGAGGGCAAGACCATGGGTAGTTTCGCCATTACCTTAATTAGTTAGGGACAGAATCGTCTTATTGCATAGGGTCCCCAATCCCAGGATTACAATACCCCCAGGGAGAGGGTATTCGTAATCCGCCCATTTTCCGGATTACAATACCCTCGGATTACGAATCCGAACACTATTTGGTTTACCAAACAAAGGATTAGAATCCCTTCGGATTCGTAGTCCAATCCTAAGTCTGGAGAGGTTTAACAAACAGGCCCATAATGTTCAAAATTTTAGTTTGAATAGTTAATATGACCAACATGCCTTATTTAAAGTTGCTCTTATATCTCTTAGAGTAGTTAGAGCATCTACATCAACCTCTCTAATCTCCTTCTTTCCTATTTTGAGGAGAAATTCTTCAAAATGTTTCTACATCAACCTCTCATAATCTACTCTTTATTTTATTATTGTTATAGTGACTCACCATGTTTAAGGAGCCACTATAGCCTCCTAGAATTTTTTTTATTTTTTATTTTATTTTTTCTACTAGAATTGAATATGAAAATAAAAAATATTTTAATAAAATAGAGAGTATGATGTAGGAGATATTAAACAATATAGTTCCCTAAAGTAAAAAAGAAAAAATTCCTCTCTAATTTGATCCAAAAAATAGAGAGACTGGTGTGGATGCTCTTATAACATTCAAGTCCTTCCAATTTTTCTTTTTTGGTGAGATTCCAATGTCAACAGTAGCTAATAGGGGTGTCCAAGTAAACCTGAAAAATCGGACTGAATCGATTCAAATCGTTCATTTTGGTTTGGTTTTATAATTCAATGCTCAGGTTTTGGTTACAAAAAAATAAAAATCGCTAATTTTGGTTCGATAACTATTTTTCTTTATCAATTCACGGTTCGAACCAAATCGGACCCGTTTATAATAAGTATATATAAATACATACGCATATACCAGCCACTTTCTTATTAAATTTGACCATACAACTTCCCTAAAGTAGTTAAGAAAATAAAACACTCAAACATTTGAGAGTCAGTTCCTCATACCATACCGAAATTCTAAAGCTTACGTATAGTTATGGCAAAGTTATCGGCCTATTCTGGCTGGTTCGGGCTGTATCGACGGTATATCGGATTTCAATCAAGACACTAGTAAATGCTACAACGGGTAGAAATGATCCAAATTCTTCAAAACCGCATCTAAACTCCCCATTTTTTTGTTTAATTCACCCCTCTGCTTTCACAACAGAAACAACAATCAAATCCAGCTCTGAAACAGTAGAAACCTAACGATGAAAACTAACAGAAACAGAAATTTGAAAAATGTTTGTTTGTACCTCTTGATCTAAGAAGGCGACTAAATGATGAAGAGTGAGAAAATAGACTTAGCTTCTTTTGATCGCCGACCGGTTGGGTCTCGATTCAGATGGAGCAAGATTGAGAAGTTAATTAGTGGGATTATTTTGCCATTATTGACCCATGCTCCATCGATTCCCTTACCGAAAATCTCTTCGTGGTTTTATTTTATATATCAAATATAATTTTTAACTAAAAAATAATATTCAAAAAATATATATTATTTTTTAATGGTAAATCCAAAATGATACTCCGATACACACCAGTATCAATATACACTGTATGAGTAACAAAAACGATACACTAACCCGTGCCTCCGAAAAACGGTGTTAAAAGTATATGATTAATTACGCTTAGCACTCCTGTAACTTTTACTAAAATCTCACTTTGGCCCACTACTTACGGTAAGAACATGTTCCCATTGTGCACACTTTACATAGTTGGATCAAACGTGGTTGAGACAAAATCTGCATTCATTTTAGGGAGTGTTTGGAAGCCTATTTTTTAATTTTTGATTTTTGGCTTTTTGAATTATGGCCAGAATGAATTTTAAATTTGGAGTATTTGGAAAAAATGTATAACTCTCAGAGTAGATTTTGCATACCAACTGAAATATCTAAAGATACGAACTTTGAAATTCTATCAACTTGAATCAAACTAACTAAACAAGAACAGTAAAGGTTGAGACAAGGTTTACGTGGAAAACCCAAATCGGGAAAAAACCACGGGAAGGAATCATGCACTATAATTTTGTACGATTACAAATAGACCTTACTCAATGTTCGCGTATCCTCACCACGAAACCTAAGCCCTATTTGCCGAATCCACGTTCATCGTACCCCTGCATGATGTCCGCATCTTGAATCCTCAAGCCTTCCAAAAATCTTTTCGAACAGATCAAAAATCGCCTCACCTCTTCGGCTCCCAAAGAAAACACCCCCTCTGCCGTTTTTCTCTCTTAGAGAAGCTCTGAATGATTAAACCCTAGGTTTGACGCAATAGGACGTATTTATAGAAGACTTCTGATCCGCGCAATATTCTCTTCTGATTTCTTCTGATCCTTCAAATCTTCAAATCTTCAATATTGCTCTTCTGATTTCTTAATATTCTCTTCTGATTTCTTCTGATCCTTCAAATCTTCAAATCTTCAATATTGCTCTTCTGATTTCTTCTGATCCTTTAAGGTAATGAAGGCCGACTTGACTAACAACTACCGCACTCATATGGAAAACTAAAAAAGAAATACAAAGTGTGAGATTCCTTTCCACATCCTAATACAGACACTCTAAAATATAAAATAATGTGAGTTTTGGTAATATGAGTTTTGGTCATGAAGGTGCCAACCAAATGAAAGGCTCGGCCTTTGGAGCTTACAATCTCCCCCTTTGGCTCTTCCATGACAAAACCAAAACTCACTAAAACAAGGCTTCTAACTCCTTCAAACAGAAAGCCTGCAAAACACATCAACAACAACTCACCCAAAAAAAATATTAGCATTAGCATGTAGTAAGTTGTTCTCCCCCTTTTTGTCACGGAAGGACAAAGGAATCTGCCAAGAAAATTAGTCCATAACAGAGAACTCAAGCAATGAATTAAAAGCAGCCCACATCGATTGAACCATGAATAAATTCGAGATTATCCAGACGCCAAAGACAAAGATCATAAACAACCAAACCAACGACACACGCCGAAATAAGCAGCTCAAACATAAAGGAAATAAGCCACTGAGGATTTGGTGGGGGAAATCCGGGAAATTGGTTAAGAAACAGCATAACAGTGATCATGAAAGTGTGCACTGAGCCACCAAGAAGCATAACAAGGATAAAAGAAAAAACGCAACAAATGGAGTATACTTGCAATCGTAGTAGAAGGTTAAGGGAGGCATTGAACGATCACACAAAGAACATATGTGCAGTCACATGCTATGAGCCTATCATAGTGCTATGAGATGTATGTTTGGATGTAACATAGGTCAAGACAAAATGACAAAGGTGTGTGTGTGCGTCACGACAAATGACGTGGAGCTTCTAACACATACAATACTTGGTTTCTCGTGAACACATGGGAGGTCTATTAAAACTCCCCCTTAAGAAGTCAAACCAAGCATTTTTGGACAACTGATAGGTGTATAAGCTCCCAAAGTAAGAAACAAACTCCCCCTCAACCAATTCCGACTCATTTTACGTGGCGTGCAATGCTGAGGTCCCTTAAGCTTTCTAATTGACCCGTGTAGCGAGTTTTGGGTCAGTGACTCCCAAACCAAACGGTCTTAGGGCACTAGGTGTAAAGGACACCCCAACGGACTTACTTACTCGAGTCAAAAAGGCTACGAACCTGAGCTAAACTACATGACACAATCACGAGACTGTGAACAGATGCTGAGGTCCCTTAAGCTTTCTAATTGACCCGTGTAGCGAGCTTTAGGTCAGTGACACCCAAACCAGATGGTCTTAGGGCACTAGGTGTAGAGGACACCCCAACGGACTTAATTACTCGAGTCAACAAGGCTACGAACCCAAGCTAAATCACATAACACAATCTCGAAACTATGAGCAAATTCTTCAACGAACTTGATTGCATACAGTATTTGATTTCATTTGTGGACTAAACACCCACCAATATCATAAATGCTAACTGGTCAATCTTATGGGAAAGTAAAGACAAACCTAACCATTTTCATGAGACATGACAAGTAGAGATGGAGGAGCACATTGTCTTTGTCGTGACTAAGTGTATGACATGATGTCAAGACCATGCGACACCCAAACAAGATAACAAACCACATGAATAGGATAGATAGAATGATCAAGCACATATAACTGTTGTGTGATTATCCATAAACACCATTAACAATCAACTCAATCAATAGTATAACCCAAAAGTCACAAAAGCGACCCATTTTTTTTTTTTTTAAAAAAAACAAAACAAAAATAAAACAAGGATAAACAACGAGAATTCAAGAGATAGAGCAAACCCCAACAGATTTGCGAAGATAATCAAAACGAGTATAGTCAAGGGGTTTAGTGAAAAGATCAGCTTTCTGATGCTCAGTATCTAAGTACTCTAAAAGAATAGTACCATTTTCAACAAGCTCGCGAATAAAATGATGACGAATATCTATGTGCTTAGTGCGAGAGTGTTGAACAGGATTTTTAGAAATATTGATAGCACTAGTATTGTCACAAAAAAGAGTGATTTGGCTTTGAGGAATACCATAGTCTGCAAGCATCTGTTTCATCCACATCAATTGAGTACAGCCACTTCCAGCTGCAATATATTCTGCCTCGGCTGTAGATAAGGATATAGAATTTTGTTTTTTACTCAACCAAGATACAAGATTATTTCCTATGTAAAAACACCCTCCAGAGGTGCTTTTTCTATCATCGGCACATCCTGCCCAATCAGCATCAGTGTATCCTGCTAAATTAGCTGTAGTATCATGAGTAAACCAAATTCCATAGTCGATAGTACCACTAACATATTTTATAATCCGTTTAACAGCAGACAAATGTGAATCCTTAGGACACGCTTGATATCTAGCACAAATACCAACACTAAATGCTATATCAGGTCGACTAGCAGTTAAATATAAAAGACTTCCTATCATGCTTCGATATAGCGTTTGATCAACCTCCCCACCCCATCATCACGAGCAAGTTTAGTGGTAGTACTTATCGGGGTACGAGTGTGTTTAGTGGAATTTAAACCAAATTTGCTAACCAGAACTTTAGCATATTTAGATTGAGAAATAAACATACCGTGATCTAGTTGTTTGACTTGAAGGCCTAAAAAATAAGACAACTCTCCCATCATACTCATCTCAAATTCACTTTGCATTGACTCCGAGAAACTTTTTACAAGAGAATGAGATGTTGAACCAAAAATTATATCATCAACATAAATTTGAGCTACGAGGATATGTTTTCCTTCATGCTTGACAAAAAGAGTTTTATCAACATTACCTCTTGAAAACTTATTTTCAACAAGAAATCGAGTAAGTCGATCGTACCAAGCACGAGGTGCCTGCTTTAAACCATAAAGAGCCTTTTTTAAGTGAAAAACATGGTCATTTTTATGAGGATCTTCAAAACCTTTAGGCTGGGAAACATACACTTCTTCTTTGATAATACCATTTAAGAAAGCACTTTTTACATCCATTTGGTAAAGTTTAAAGCCCATATAACACGCTACGGCAAGCATAAGACGAATAGATTCAAGTCTAGCTACGGGTGCAAAAGTTTCATCAAAGTCAATTCCTTCTACTTGAGTGTACCCTTGAGCTACAAGTCTAGCTTTGTTTCTGACTACAACACCTTCTTCATTTGTTTTATTCTTGAAAATCCATTTAGTACCTATGATGTTCATGTTGTCAGGTCTAGGCACTAACTCCCACACATCATTACGCTCAAATTGATGAAGTTCCTCATGCATTGCAGAGATCCAACACTCATCCAGCAAAGCTTCTTTAAAATTTTTAGGTTCAAGTAAGGATACATAGCAAAGATATGTTACCTCATCCCGAATCTGTCTTCGAGTTTTCATAGGATCAGTTGCCTTACCAATCACTTGCTCTATTGGGTGATTTAGTTTGACACGAGCTGAGGGTTGTAAGCCATCTGTCATTTTTATTGATTCACCTTGATCTTGCGTCTTGCTTTCCATCTCATCTTCTTCATCTTCATCTGCATTACTATCATTATCTTGAGAGGTACCTTCTTCTACCTGTTCTTGAACATAAAAAGGCTCAAACAGAACATCATCAGTAGCATCTGGTTCATTTTGGGTCACATCATCAATCACAACATTGATGGATTCCATAATAGAGGAAGTTCGTAAATTAAACACACGAAAAGCACGACTGTTTGGAGAATAACCAAGAAAAATGCCCTCATCACTTCGAGAATCAAACTTACCCAACTTTTTCTTGTCCTTTAAAATGTAGCACTTGCTTCCAAAAGTTCTAAAATATTTAACATTTGACTTTTTACCTTTCCAAATTTCATAGGGAGTGTTTTTAGTGCCAGGTCGAAGATAGACACGATTAATAATGTAGCATGCAGTGTTGACAGCTTCAGCCCAAAACCTAATAGCAATCTTACGTGAGTGAAGCATGACCCTAGCCATTTCTTGAATGACTCTGTTCTTACGCTCAACCACTCCATTCTGTTGAGGTGTCTTAGGAGCTGAAAATTCATGACGTATCCCTAATTCATCACAAAAATTAGCATATTCATTATTTTCAAATTCTTTTCCGTGATCTGAACGAATACGCACTATGCACCCTATCTTCTCTTCTTTTTCATTCTGCACTTGTTTTACAAAAGATTTAAATTCAGAAATTGTATCAGATTTTTCTCGAAGAAAAGTAACCCAAGTATAACGTGAAAAATCATCAACTATTACAAATATATATTTCTTCCCAGCTATACTTTCGGTTCTAGAGGGACCCATTAAATCCATGTGAAGTAATTCCAAAGGTCTAGTAGTGGCAAAAGCATTGATTTTTTTATGAATAGCCTTAGTTTGTTTACCAATTTGACAAGGACCACATACATGACCGGGAGGATAATTTAATTTAGGCACTCCAAGTATTAACTCTTTCTTCGTTAGAATAGACAAATCCTTATAATTAATATGCCCTAAGCGTTGATGCCAAAGATGTGTTTCATCCAACTTCGTAGAGTGACAAATCAAATCATTATCAGAAACTATACCATAGCAATTATCAGAAGTCCTAGTGCCATGCATAACATTTGATCCATTCATGTCAGAAATGAAACAATCATTTTTTGAAAATTTGACTTCATAATTAGAGTCACACATTTGGCTGATACTGATCAAGTTTGCTTTAAGACCTTCAACGAACAGAACATTTTCAAGAGTACCCATACCTGGTGCACTAACATTTCCTTTTCCTACAACCTTGGATCTACTCCCATCACCAAAAGTAACAGATCCACCGTTGTATTCTTCAAAATTCGTGAACAAGGATTTGTCTCCGGACATGTGCTGAGAGCACCCACTATCCAAATACCACAAATGATTGTTTCGGGCCTTAAAAGCTGTATGTATAACCATGCACCGAAGGTCCACACTCCTAACCCATACTGGCCGAGTTTTATAGTTACCATAATGAGCAGTATTTTTAAGAGTAAGCTTCTGTTGATTATACGTATTAGGATGGTGGCTTTTGAAATTATCGTTATAGTGGTGTATATTCAAGTTATGG
This sequence comes from Arctostaphylos glauca, assembly GCA_019985065.2. Taxonomy (NCBI): domain Eukaryota; kingdom Viridiplantae; phylum Streptophyta; class Magnoliopsida; order Ericales; family Ericaceae; genus Arctostaphylos; species Arctostaphylos glauca. The sequence continues at coordinate 7,647,222 of JAHSPW020000012.1, read as the reverse complement.
TGCGGAGTGTCATAATGTTTGGGAAAACCATACAATTGAAAGCACCTAGGCCGAATATGGCCTTTCACACCACAGTAATGACAAACAGGAATAAATTTTCTAGCAACAGTTCGTTGAGTATAAGTAGGTAGTTTATACAATATTTTTTGCTTAGACTTACTTTGCATACCTTGAGTGTTTACCTCATCTGTTGCCCCACTGAGAAGTATGTTAGGTTTTTCTTCCTTGAGTTTGTCATAGGCTCTTTTATTTTCTGGGTCTCGTTTTGATGAGGATTCATGATATCCAATTCCTGATCGGTCATTCACTTTTCTTTGAGCCTCAAGTATGTCATCCAAAGCCTTTGAACCTGCACTAAAACGCTTGAAGACATCATTAGTACCTTTTAGATCTATATTTGTTGTGATTTGATCTTCCAGGGACTTAATTTTTTCGCACAATCGTGCTACTTCCTTCTTCAGATCATTCCTCTCTTGGGTAATGCACTCCAAGGATTCTGAAACATCTCTAGTTGCAGAAAGTGCTTTAATCAAATCGGCGTTAGCACAGTCAATTTTCTTTTCTAGTTTTAAGTTTTCTTTCTTAAGACTCATACTTTCCTGAAACAGCTTCTCATAAGCTTCTCTTATTTCTTCTAGATTACCGGTTTCCTCTTCAACATCACTCTCTTCATTTTTCTGATGATTTACGACAAAAGCAAGGTAATTTTTACCAACATTCTCATCATCTTTATCACTACCTGACCTTCCATTATCGGAATCATCATCCCATGTGGTAACATTGTAAACTTTTTGCTTTATTTTTTTGTTTGCACAATCTTGTGCAAGATGACCATATCCATGACATTCATAACATTTGGGTCCCGATGGTGGACCTCTAACTCCCTTTCGTTCCTTATTGTTGTTATTATTATTATTACTAGAGGACTCCTGTTTTCCCTTACCTTGACTACCATTATAATCTGTTCCATTAGTCTTTTTCTTTAAGAAACGTTTAAAGTTTTTTGCAAACATGGCCAAGGCTTCCTGGTCATACTCTTCGTCACTATCTGACATTTTTGGCTCTTTATGAGTACTAGAGAAGGCAATAGATTTTTCAACAGGTTTAACTTTACTTTTAGAAGACACACTATCTTCATCACAATGTGTTAATTCATAGGTTTGAAATTGACCCACAACTTCTTCAACAGACATCTGAGGAAGTTTTTTCTTACTTTCTAAAATATCAACTTTGGTTTTAAAACGTTTAGGAAGAGAACGTAATATTTTTTTGACAACACGAAAAGGAGAAATAGGCTCACCCAAGGAATAACTGGTATTGACGATGTGATTCAGCTTGGCGTAGAACTCATCGAAAGTTTCATCCTCCTTCATTCGGATCATCTCAAACTGTGTTGTGATCCGCTGCAATTTCCCTTGCTTCACTGTGCTAGTACCCTCATGAGTTGTGACCAAGATATCCCATGCATCCTTAGCAAAAGTGCATGTTGAGATACGATGAAATTCTTTCGTATCAACATATGTAAACAAAACATTCAACGCCCGACTATTTGCAGCCCGTTCAGTCTTCTCGGGAACTGAATACTTGGAACTCGGTTTTGGAATGGTGGCCCCATCCACGGTTTCAACTGGTGGTGAATATTTCACCTCACATGCCATCCACACATCCTCATCAATGGCTTTCAGATAGGCTGTCATTTTAGCCTTCCAATGATCAAAGTTCGTGCCATCCAAAACAGGGGGACGATTTGAACTTAACTCCATTTTTCTATACTACCACGGATCCGCTTAAGAACACAACGATTCCAACTTAAAGCGACCCGCTCTGATACCAACTGAAATATCTAAAGATACGAACTTTGAAATTCTATCAACTTGAATCAAACTAACTAAACAAGAACAGTAAAGGTTGAGACAAGGTTTACGTGGAAAACCCAAATCGGGAAAAAACCACGGGAAGGAATCATGCACTATAATTTTGTACGATTACAAATAGACCTTACTCAATGTTCGCGTATCCTCACCACGAAACCTAAGCCCTATTTGCCGAATCCACGTTCATCGTACCCCTGCATGATGTCCGCATCTTGAATCCTCAAGCCTTCCAAAAATCTTTTCGAACAGATCAAAAATCGCCTCACCTCTTCGGCTCCCAAAGAAAACACCCCCTCTGCCGTTTTTCTCTCTTAGAGAAGCTCTGAATGATTAAACCCTAGGTTTGACGCAATAGGACGTATTTATAGAAGACTTCTGATCCGCGCAATATTCTCTTCTGATTTCTTCTGATCCTTCAAATCTTCAAATCTTCAATATTGCTCTTCTGATTTCTTAATATTCTCTTCTGATTTCTTCTGATCCTTCAAATCTTCAAATCTTCAATATTGCTCTTCTGATTTCTTCTGATCCTTTAAGGTAATGAAGGCCGACTTGACTAACAACTACCGCACTCATATGGAAAACTAAAAAAGAAATACAAAGTGTGAGATTCCTTTCCACATCCTAATACAGACACTCTAAAATATAAAATAATGTGAGTTTTGGTAATATGAGTTTTGGTCATGAAGGTGCCAACCAAATGAAAGGCTCGGCCTTTGGAGCTTACAGCGATATACAAACAAGTTCCACAATTGAGGAGAAATAATGATGCTTTAAAATTCAGTTACAAGAATCACATTAAGAACCAAGAAAAAGAGCATATTAGATTACATCTCTTCATTTTTTGCTCCCTTGGGAATTAGATTACAAAAACATCAAAAAAAGCCTCATTGATCTTCATTCTTCAAAGTTACATAATTAAAACAATGGAACGTCAATTACACGAAGCTTTGAACAGGAGCCGACATCTTGAGCTCGTGCGCAGCCTGGAAAAAGTCCGCAGCTTGATGTATTAAGCCTTCCATCTTACAAACCAACCCAAGGTTCCACCAGGCCTCGTGGTTCGTGGGTTCTAACCGTAGCGCGTTCATTAGGAAGCTCCTCGCAATGGGAAGAGATTTACTGCCCATTTTCATCAACATTTCTGCTGTTGAAACAATACTTGGGACAAAATCCGGTTCTATTGACACTGCAATTGTGAATGCAACCAGGGCTTCATTGTGCCACCCGCGAGCTTCTAACAACATGCCTGCAGAAGTTTTGTGAGAATATCCGGATTATCAACAAGAAAATTTGGTGTTGTTTTCGTCGTTTTCTTTGTTTTCTGCGTTTCTTGAAAACTGAGAAAGTAAAGCAAAAAGACCAAACAAGCAACTTCATTGAATTGGCACTGCATCCGAACCTGTTTGGTGCCAACTTCGCGAGGAATAAAATTCGATGGATTTGGCTCTGCCTAGACAAATTTCTGCATCATGCCATGACTCGAGCTTCGTATATATCTTGGCCAAATCATTCCATGCTTCCATTTCTAGCCTTCTTCCCTGCAAAAACTGCAGAAGCAAATAAAATTCTGAGATACTACTCTCATTCAACTACTGTTTAAAAAATAAGCTTACCAAAACAATTTCCCAATACGAAGTTTCGTTGCCCTATAGCATATTCTACGGGTGGTAACATACTTAAAGGATTTAAAAGCATCTTTTTAGTGTTTTCTTAAACACATTACTTCTGTTTCAAAATGGTAAAACAACTTTCGAAATACATCAGTAACTGTGAACTTGCTATAAGAGTACCCAAACAGTTTTTGGCATAACTTTTCGCTACAAACAAACGCACGAACAGTAGTACTTTATGTCAGATCATATATGATTATACCCACCTCAGAATCACAGATTTCACTTTGTTCCCTTTGTCCTTGAACAAGAGATAGCAAAATCCGATAAGTCTCTATCGCGTGCTTGGGCTGTTCTTGAGCAATTTGAAGAACTGCTTTTAATCTAAGATGCTCAAACTGGTCAATCCTTACACTCTCATCCAAAGCTAAATCAACTACAGTTTCAGCATCTTTAAACCTTTGCTCTGCCGATATGATCAGAGCCAAGAGCTTCCAACCCTTCACCGAACTTCCACCCAGCATTCCATTGTACATCATTACGTTCTCGAACGCTGCACTCAAATTCCTTTGATTCGCATTTTCCACCCCAAGACTGAAAATTGTTTCTGGATCATCCTTGCCAGATACTACCGCGTGGTTAAGAGAATTCAAGGATAATTGGTGAAAACAAAGTCTTTCGGAATCTGAAATGGAAATTCTCGCTGCATTCCCATAGCAGACACCGAGAAATTTGTGAGCCTGATAAGTGAAATGCTTATTTTGATTATTTTCCAAATCGAAAACTCTACGAGCAAACTTTATCCCTTCAGGGGCATCCTTTGGGTGTAGAGAACACAACTTTGCCCCTAGCAAAAATGAAGGCAAATGAGGCTTAAGCTTATTCTTGGCTTCTGAACTCCCAAAAACCTTCTTTAGAAGGTTCAATGCTACTTCATTTTCCCCTGCAGCACTATAGCAAAGAGAAAGAAAATACCATCTCTCACATGGGTCATAAGTCCCTGGAAGTGCTTGTTCCACATGGTTAGCTAGAGATTCGAATTGTCCGCAAAAGGAGAGTGCAAATGTTAGATGATCAATGATTTCTGCATCCCACTCTATTTCCTTATTCAGAACTTTCTTCATAAGTATGAACAGCAAAAGAATTGCTTCATCTGTGTTGCTACTAGGAGGGTTTGAACCCCATACTTGGAAATGAGGGGAAAGGGTTGATTCAACACCTCCATAGAGTAACAATGCAGCCAAGTCTTTTTGGACACTGGCTAACCTTTGGGGATTCAAATTCCAAGGCTTGACTAAAGCCCTACGATACGCAGTGATAGATTCACTGAGCAAACCTGCTTGGATCCACAGCTTGGGGACCAATTCCAGTGCTTTGTGGAACATTTCTTGTATCTTACTGTCTTCTCCCATGCCATGAGGCATTCCATTGGGCAGTGCTGATTCAACCACGTCCAAAATTGTGTTGCACTCCCTTGCAGCATCTATAACAATGTTGCAATTGAAAAGAAAATGTGAAAATTTAGTCGAGCAATCTGCATAAGGCACGAATACATGTAAAAGATACTGCAAATAAGTTAATGGGTCCATCTATATATGTGTTAATTATGATATATACAGTGATGAACAACCAATCATGAGAGGGAGAGACAGAGACAGAGAGGGAGAGGGAGGGTACACCTTTGAATCGCTCAAGCTCCTCCAAAGATTTTGTTTTGAGCAAGATTGCTTCCAGAAGTAGGCTCACAGAATGCATTGACATTAAGCCGGGCATCACATGTTCACCTTTGGACCGTGGTTTTCGTTGTTGGCGGGCTCTCTCCATAATAGCCCTAGTCATTCTAGATGACAAAGTTCTAATGTCAATCCCCTGATACACTTGAAGGGCAGCATCAAAATTCCCTCTTTGGTATTCAAGCCTCCCCAACAAGGCCCTTGCTTCCTGCAAAACCCAATTCATAACAAGATACTCAAACTCAACTCAACCTTAGATCATTAAGAGTTGGGTTGTTACGTGAATAAACCAAGCTTTGATACATTTTGAAGTTCGACAAAGTGCTCAAACCAAGTTTCGATAACCTTGTAACAAAAGACTAAGCCATCAGCTATGGAATGACTGATCTGGCCATGTTCAAGCTAGTTTTGATCTGAATAAATCAACCTAGAACATATTTTTGAGTTAGCTTTTCTGGTTATATTTTCAGCGACTCAGCCCATTTCATAAAGTATTCGATCTGATTTATCAATGGCTTCCAATATTTAAGAGATCCTTTCTCCGCATCCATACATATTTCTGTGGGTCTATACTATCATTGGTTTAACTGGAAATAAACCTAATAACTTTGTCACCGCACATTATTATAACAGCACTCCAAAATTTGTCTTGTAATATTCAAAATCTTGCGAAGTACAAAATTTAGCTATTTTCCTTTAGAACTTGGTATCTGGCTATTACAGGGTAGAAATCCATCTACTAATAACGGGTCCAATTAAGTCAGGAAAACCTCAGTATGGACTAAGCAACATAAGAATTGATAGCACTCAAATTTATAGCTAAATTTGAGGAAAAGAAAAGGATAAATTACTCAAATAGTTCCTATAATTTGGATCTCATAGCACTTTGGTCTCTATTATTTGAAATGACTCGATTTAAACCTTCAATTTACGTGTTCATTTTAATTATATCCAATCAACAACGGCCGTTTATTTTTTAAAAGGAAAAGTCAAATCTTGACTTGTTTCAAGGGCATGTTGATAAAAAGGAAACGAACGTTAACGGTCGAATGTAATTAGAACAAAAATGTAAATTGAAGATCAAAATCTAATCGTTTCATACAATAAAGACCAAAGTGACACGAGTTCCAAATTACATATAGACTATTTCAGTAAGAACCAAAAACAAACGCTTCCCACGTATAAAACAGTGAGCGTGTGGAAATATAAAACCAAGATGGACTCCGACAAGATTTCCTACCGAACTCATGAACACAGACTGATGTGAAAAACAGTGACTGTGTGGAAACTAAGAACACAGACTGATGAACAAGACTATCATGAGAAGGATGAGTAGGTATAACAAAGTTTCCTACCAAAAATATAGAACCAATCTTGAACTTAGGCAAACCCACCTCACAATAAGAGTGGGGCGGAAGTATTACTTGAAGCGACTCGGTTAACTTGCAACCATATATGAGTCAATTAGGAAAACCCACCTCATAATTCAAGGAAAGAGCCTCCTTCAGAGTGGATTCAGCTTCGTCCACTTGAGCATCTTCAAACTTTGAAGCCCAATCCCCTGTGGTTCTTGATGAATGGCCACTCGCTGAGAAATCCCTGGTCGCCAATGATTCTGGCGACTGTGGTGGCTGCTCTTCAAACTTAAATTGCTCGCCGGAGCAAGTACACAACATCCTCTCCGCAAAGGATCAGAAATTGTGTTTACCTTCTTTTCAATATTCGGCCAGAATAGTCAGTCACCCATCAACTAAATTCTACCACCCCTCAAACTGAATGGAAAGACGAAATTATTCAGGCTTTCCATAGATATGTTGGCTAGCAAAATACTCCTAATACTGTATGATCTTCCAAAATATGAAAATTTACAGCTATTCAAGTCAGGAAATCTTCAAACAACACTCTTTATCTTTGGGGAAATTGTTCATCTTCGGTTTCAAAATTTGATCAAATTAGTCGACCTTTTACTAAAATCCTTCATTCCTAACCCTGAACTGAAAGTTCTTCAGCAGAGCCCTGAATTTGCAAAAACCCAATACTAAAACATTAAGAAAAACTGAAAAAGCAACAAACGTCTGGAATTTTTCGATCACATGACATGCCCTTCTGATAATAGGAGAATGTTTCCATCAGGGAGCGACAATAAAGATCTGAAAGAAGTCCAAATTCTGATCAGGTAACTGAAAGATATAGAAAGAAAAAAAAAACCCAAGTCTCTTATTCTCTAGGGACTCTGAGAAACAAATGGGATTTGGGATAGTGTTAACATTTGAAAGATACGAACAACAAAAGGACAATGAAAGTTTTTGAAGAAGGAAGGGAAAAAGAAAGGGTAGGGGAAGTAAAGGGCGAAAATAGCAATAGAAACAAAGGTTTGGGACTTACGATAAAACCAAAAACTCATAGACGTGATTTGTAATAGCCATGAAAGCAACTTGTAAAGACAGAGGTCTCTGTTTTTCTCTCTCCTGTTCTGGGTTGAGGCAAGACCGAACGATGTGCATTTGGTTTATCTATTTGGTTTGAAGATCTGAGTTTGAACTTTGATGGGGCCTTTTAATATTTTTTTTCTCTCCAATTTTTGTCTATTTGCTGACAAATTTGTACAGAGAGTTCTGCATAGTCATGGGTATGGGGGACAAAGGTTCCTGCAGGTCGCAGCTGTACATAGATTCCCTCTTTGTTTGGCTCTGTTTTGATTTGAATATTTAATGGTTATTCAATGATTGAACTCTCTACCCACGTATATGCACAAGCAAATTACCGAAGTGTGAAATCAAGAATATCCGATCAGGGTAATTTTATATTTACGAGCTAAATAAAATTAATAGTTTGAATTATTTATTTAAACCGAGATGGACTCCAACAAGATTTGATATTCTTTATTCATAACAGGTCATCCAAATCTGATACTCAGGGCCCGCTTACTTATTCTGCCATTTTATTTTCTTGTTTTAAGTTTGAATCAGAACATGTCTAAATTTGTGTAAATCGATAATTTACCTAGTTATCACGAAAAAATTTAGATCAATCGAATATCGATAAGTATTTGGCGTAAAAATTTAGTTTTTTGCTTTGAAATTTTTAATTTTTAAAGATTAAAAACTAGATTGTTAAGTCAAGAACTTAACAAAATAATTAGACTATTAAGCTGAATTTTTTTATGATAACTAAAGAAAATAATCAGAACAAAATAGATAATTTTCATCATCGAAGTGAGTCTCGAGATGATCTCACACAATAAAAGATAAATAAAATTTATTTATCGTAAATTAACAAAACTGAACTCGTATGCGAGTTTGTAAGCGATTGGAAATATGTATGCAAGTCTGTGTGAGTTTGAGTGCCCCTAAACTTTTTTAAAAACTTTCGGCTCAGGTTTTATCTAAACTGAGAGGTTCATTGGGCTTTTGGTGCCCACATTGGGCATGCTTCCTTGGTAAGATCTGATTATTCTGTAAAATTCACCAATCAAATATTCATGAAAAAAAGATTGCAGGACAGTGGTCCCATCAAATAATAATCTCTAATTAAATCATATATATTCTAATACACTCATGTATTTAACAAAATCCGATTATTTAATATTTTGGTTTGATCTTCTCAACAATTCTTAAAACAAAGAACCATTTGAATCGCGGAAGTAGGATTGGAGTTGGCCCATAACCTGCCAACTTGACAGTGGACTCCAAACTTATGAACAACTATTGATTCGTCTTGAAATATCCTGACGTAGTGTCTTATTATATTTTTATATAATTTATATACTTAATTTTGATTTCGTACAAATATTTGAGAGAGAATAAGGTTGTCAATTCTTGTCATCTTGTTTGTATTCATTTTTAGTGTGCGCCTGATGTAAATTATCACAATACATTCTAAAAAACAGACACGAAAAACTACAATCTAAAAAGTAATTTTAAAGGTGCTTTGAATTCTCATTTTCGATGATTTATATGATTTAGATACATATTCAATGTACATATTGCATACGTATACCTCTATCAGGCTAAGGGGGTGTTTGGGAGCATTAGTTTTTAAATTATGGATTGTGAATTGTGAATTATACCTAGGTTCTTAAATTATAATGAGAATTTGTAAAAGTGTTTGGATGATATTTAAAGAATAATTGGATTAATAACTATTGTATTAATATTACCACACATATATTATAAAACTGTACGTTCACACTTTGTGAAATTATGTATTTAATATATATTTGTTTTGGGTTGTTAAAATATCTTAATCAAATATGAGATATGTAATTTTTTTTTTTGCACATATATAGTTCAATCCTATATTTATATGTTATTAAACAAATAAGTCCTTAGAGTTCTTAATTAAAGATTTGTGCCATAAGATTTTGATGAGATCATATATATATATATATATATATCCTCTATTTAAGCACAAATTGAGCTGTGTTAAGAACAAACAAACACCAAGAATTCGTAGTGCGCAAGGTGTGACTTGCATCGAAACCCAGTCTGATTAAAGAACAAGAAAGCTGCTGGGGGCTACAATTATCAAAATTAGGAGGGCCCCATGCCATATCTCTCTTGAATGGGGTTGAGATGCTCACATACATTTTGATTTTAAATTCCAGACTATAAAAGTAGCCCCATTTTTTAAACTTCAGAATTGAGAGGAGGATGCTGTGTGCTTCCCTGATTTCGCACAGCTAGTGATATCACTTTGTTTTCTAATTGTATTTTCTTTTATGACAAATTTTCATTTCTTTCTACCAGTACAAACTATTTGTAAATCAAATTGGTATTTGCCTGAACTTGGGGCCCTGCTGATTGCACACTAGGACGTATTGTGCGTCAAAACGATATCATTTTGGTACATAAAATACTGACCGAACAGTTAAACACTGTTCGAAAAATTTTCAAACAGTGTTTTGCAAGCTAAAACGGCACACGCTGTTGTGCACTGCACACAGTAAGCTCCCCAGCCCATTCCTTATTTCCCTCCGTGATAAATTAAACTTTGCATTGCTACAATCGCCTCTATTTCATATGTTGAGAACCTCTCTCAACATATGAGGTTCTCAACATATGTAAAAATTCAGTGTTTGTTTCGATTGAGATTATAGGATGCGTTTTATTTTTTTAGTACTCATGTAAACTATAAGTTTTACATTGAAGAAGGATGAAACAATCACATCATTATGATGTAAGGAAACATGTAATCGTATCCTGTATTGAGTTTGTGATCTTACGACCGTAAGAGATATGCACTTCTTTGAAGACGCACTCCAATTTTAACATGCGACATCAAATATGTGGAAGTGGGACATGAATAGCGCCTTGAATTTTATAATTGGAATATATGATCATCAATATCTATTTCATATTCGAATCGCTGCCCAATGAATTATATTTAACATCTTTTTCTTGTTAAAAATGATATTTCAGCATAGATTTTGAGGGGATTTTAGATTCAGTCCAAAAGTTTAAGCTATTAGATAGAAAGATCTCAGTATTATGTCAAATAATGATCCATTTCATGCCCAAGCAACATTGAATTGTATTTTTCTTAACACACGAAAGTTTAAACTTTCATGTGATCGGCGTTTTTTAGCCCATCATTATGCAGTCTTTTAGTTGGCTCTATTATTGTAAGAAGTGGATTGTAAATTTCTTTTTAAAATATGAGATGAAATAACACCCTTTCTAATAACAACAGAAACTTTAGATGTAATCGGAAAACTTAAGCTACTAATTGGAGGGTTTTCACTCGTTTCATTCCCAAGCAATGTTAGGCTGTATTTTTCTTAACACCTCAACAACACGGGGGCATGATTGTCTTTTAACACAAGTGGTTATGCAATGCTCTTGAAGCACCGTCATGTGATTTGTCAGACTCTTCCACAATCATATATTAATGTTGGCTTTCAAATAATATGTGAGAGTAAAAGAGTACGGAGCATTACGTGCTCAATAACACTTTGCGAGAGTAATAATTTTCCCTTTAAACACCTTTGTTCTCTCTCTCTCTCCACATGGAGCTAATTTAGGATTGACTTATTTGATTTAAATTCATGATTATGTTCGTCTCTTTAAGCTACTCGTCATATAAAAATTGAGTTTATGGAAACATAAAAAATTGAAACTTTACTGATTACCGGATTCCACCTTGATGAATGCGACCACAACAACTTTAGACTTTCACATCCCAAGATAGATAGATATTTTGGCTCCTTTTCTTCTAAATTATTGGAATTCAAAGAAAATTTTTATTAACTAAAGTCCTAAATTTTTTTACTATCACATATTAATGTGATGTTCATGTATTTTATTTTGCATTTCGCATGTGGTGGTAGAGAATATTAGACACTGTGACTGTATGTGCTGAATAATTTTTCCATATCACTCTGCGTACTTTTCTCATCTTTTACAAATACCCTTTTCCATCCCCAAATGGCCAAGTGGCCTTCAAAAGGTCACACTACTCGAGGCCAATGGTCAGTGAGTGCAACGAGGAACTGGGAAGCTTGCGCCAGCTGTGCGGTAAAACAAGAAGAACGTTATTTTAGTACAAACAATATAATTGTTTCAAAATTATTCGAATACTGTTCAATTATATAAATAATATTTTGTGTATCAAAGTGGGGTGTAAAATGATACTATTTTGACGTACAACAACAGGGACAAAGACTTGTAGAGGGGGGAGTGGCACATGCCACCCTTAATTTTCAAAATCCCAAAAAGTAATTTTAAATTTTCTATTTTAATTACCATATCACGGGTAATTATTTGGTGATATTGGGACACTTCACGTGGTGTCTTAATATCTTCAGTTACTACACATTTATGTAAATGCTCCTACATTTAGTATTGGGTCTTACATAAATGAATATATGATGATGGAAGGTAATGGACGGTATCTCTAGTCACGCACCAACTTTTTTTGTTGTAGTGGTGCTCGCCAAGGGAAAGAGTGATGTAGGGGCTCCCTTTTTTACTATTGTGTTTTGGTTATGTGATTATTAATTATTGCTTTTTAATTATTGAATGTGGATTTTGAATATTAATTAGGTGTTCATACTATATTTTTTTCTTATTCATAAGTTATGTATATTTTGATTTGATTTTTAGATAAGATTAACTTTATAACATGTGATTTTATTTTATTTTTTTGATATGGACGATTAATTTAGAACATATACATCTTCAAATTTTGTCACTCCTGAATTTCATTTCTAACTCCATCCCTACATAGCAGGACCCAAGTTCGTCACATCATTGGTGCTGGTTTTTAGTTCCTCCATCTCAATTAGGGATGACAACAAGCAGCTCGGGGCCGAATTTGTCCATCCTCGCCTCCGATCCCTGAATCCGAACTCTACCTCCATCATCGCCCCATTCTATTTTTTTAAATTAAAAAAACTTAATTCATCAAGACAAATTAGAATTTTCAAGGCTATATCTTTGACTAACCAGTTCAAGACAAATTAAATTTTAACTATATGAGATCATATATACATCTATACACATATATATCCTCAATTTTGTATGCATATACACATCTATACATGAATTGATACACACATATATACATCTATACATTAGTGATGGCAACGGGGCGGATCGGAGGCGGAGGTGGCTACCTCCGACTCCGAACTCCGAACCCTCTATCAATCCCCGAATCCGCCCCGATCCCCGTCGGAGATCTACTTTGGTCCTCCATCCCCGCTCCAAATGGGGATTCGGAGATCCCCGCGGGGATTCGGAGATCCGAATTTTTATTGTATCTCTCGGTTATTCCGGAATACATTGACCACAAATATTCCAATATGAGAAAACGCAATGTATGACATATACTTCGTTATATTTGATTCATATTCTTTTAATGATACAATTTTTTGTAAAAACGCAATGTATGACATATACTTCGTTATATTTGATTCATATTTTTTTAATGGTACAATTTTTTGTAAAAGTTTTTCTTACTTTTGCATCCCAAAGAAAATTAACTTTGCCTACTTTTGCAATCAAAAGAAATTTTCAACCTTACCTACTTTTTGCATCCCAAAGAAATTTTCATATAGTAATTGTTTTTTTATTTTTGACATTTTTATTTCTTTTATTGTCTCTCTCTATTTGCTACCAAAATATTCTTTTAATAAATTTTTTAATTTATGATTTACTAATTCTATATCTTTTCTTATACTTTTTCTCCAATTTTTTTAACGTAAGTAGCAATTATTTGTAGTATTCTTGTAATTTTTTTTACCCCGGATATTCGGGGACGGAGCGGAGCAGATCGAAGGCGGAGCGGAGCGAATCGGAGACGGAGCGGAGCGGATCGGAGACGGATCGGAGAACGGATTCGGACCGGAGCGGAGCGGGGATAGACTTACCTCCAAATCCGCTCCGATCCCCGGTTTTTTCTAAAAAAAAAATCCATACCCGCCCCGATCCCCGAAAAAAACTCCGAATCTTCGCTCCGTTCGGAGCGGAGATCGAAGCGGATTCGAACGGATCGGACGAAATTGCCATCCCTACTATACATGGACAATTTTACACGGATTAGAAAAATATATTAAAGGAGTTTAAAAAAAATTATAAATAGTTATAAATAAAAAGAGTTAAAAAGTAAAATAATAATTATTTAAAACGGGGTGGGAAACGGGGCAGAGGTACAAGCCCTGTCTCCGACCTGTTCTCCAATTTTTTTTACTTTCGCCTCCAAATTCAACCTGTTCTTCAAAAGAAATTTCTAAAACTCTAATTCGAACTGATCGGATTGGAGTTGTCATCCCTAATCTCAATTTATTTTTTCGGTTGACACTCGTTTTTTTAAAAAAGTTATTATATTGTTCAGTTTGTGATTTGTTTTTTACAACTTTGATCTAACCGACCTAATTGAAATTTATATTCCATATTAAAAATGCGAGAATTCTTGAAGACTTACAACTTAATACTACTTAGCAATAGAAGCAGTGTAGTTTAATTAAGCGATGAAGAAAGTGGTAATGCAATAACCCAAAAAATTTATGTCAATTTTTAAATAATAAAAAATCATTTTTATTGCGTTCAATTTCTTGTTAAAAATTTTAAATTCGGGCTCTCAATTTTTGGAGCTCACTTTGCTTGAGTGGCCTCTTCGAATTCTAAAATTGCAAATTAGGCTTTTAAAGCTTGTTAATGATCTAAAATCGTTTTCTTAATTTTTAATCAAAGGTTTATGATAGTTAATACGTATAAAGATTGGAATATCATTTTAAAAACTCATGTTGGCCTTCGTTTGGTGAATTCACGAATTGAAATCAAGCTTTTCAGAGAGTGGTGACAGTGTTCTTGAGAGTCAAAGCTCTGTTCAACCAATTTGTCATCCAAATCAAGCTTGTCCATGGTTCGTTCATTGATTCATGGTAGGTTTGGTTATCTACAAACCCTTAGAATGTTACTTCCACTGTTTATCGCATGTAGCACAGATTGCATGATTTAGATTTTTAATCGTGCTAGAGTCTCAAATGTGAAATTTTCGGACTCTGGGAAAAATGATAGGCCACTTGAACGAGCCCATCAAATGTTGACAGGTCCTACTCAATAATCAAAAGACGGAATCTGAAACCTAGTAGACTGCTGGAGCAAACTCTAGACCATTCGAGTAACCTATGTAAATTTTCAGAGTTCCAAAATGTTTACTAGACTTTTTGGCTATGTTTTTTTCTAGACTGTTCAAACCTACTATTTTGCGTGAATACACATTGTGCATGTATACACTTGTGATATGTTATGTCCACAAATCCCTAAGGGATCTCGTGAGTGCAGAATGACCATTCGAGACTATGATACTATGTATTATGATGATATTTGGGTATGAATTAATGTCGTTGAATAGATCTATTCTATATGTTGTTGATTTTCATTGGAAAACTGAAAAATTGGAAGTCACGTAAGAAAATGGAATTGAGATAATTACAGTTGTTGTTCTGTTTGGTTGCTGAGTTAGATTTTCGAGGTGAATTGGTAGTCAAATTCTCTTTCACTCTTATTTTGGGTTTAGATTCCTGATGAGAATTGGCAGTCAGATTCCCCAATTATATTTGCTACATGTTTGTTACCGAGTTAAATTCCCGAAATGAGTTGATGGTTCGATTTTCCTTCTCACTTAAGTATCGGGTTAATTTTTTGAAGTGAGTTGGTGGTTCGATTCCCCCTCTCGCTTAAATGCAGGGTTAAATTTCCGAGGTAAGTTGGTGGTTAAATTTTTTATCTCACTTTTGTGTGTTCGGTTCAATTTTCGAGACGATTTAGATTATCACTGGCCGTCATGTGTGTTGTATATGGGTTTGATTTTCATTGGACATTGTCCCGATTAAAAAAAAGAAAAAAGAAAGAACATAAAACACTTATGCGTTGCTTATCATCTTTGGTCATATCAGCATGTGTTGTACGTCATTTCATTATGTTTGTTGTTATATCTGTCAATCATGTTATACCTACTTGCTTATCATGTTGTACCTATTACGTCCTTTAGGTTTGTTCTTTCGGGTAACTATTCCTACTAAGTGTCAACAACGACCTACAATAAATAAAGTGAAAAAGATCTACTAACTGGATAGCGTGGATTTTTCCTTATACTTTTATTTTCTTGGTATTTTTTAACCGGTCTGAGATAAATAAATCAACACTATAATGGTTCTCATCTCAATCAACATGATATTAGTGATTTTTTCACACTTTTTATTTATAAATAAACTCCCTTTTGTAATCTTTTACTTGAATTCGAAAAATCTCCATTTCATAAATGCAAAGGACCAAAAAAATTGTGACTATAAATAAATAGAAAAAAGTGTGAAATCAATTATAAGAAAAATAGACAATGGGCCTCACATTTTGTTTTCCTCTCAAAAAAATGGTGGACAGAGTAGGGACATTAGGCCGGCTTTTAGAGCTGGAGACAGGGCTTGCATTTGACAGAAGGGATAGTGGGATACAAAAAGCACATACTGCTACAGCCTTGTTGAAATTGGCCCCAACTTCATGGCCAATTTTTAGTATATGGGCTAGATCCGAACCGCTTGCGGAAGACTAATTATTCAGTGCTTGTGGACATGGGCGGATCTACTGGCAGTCAAGTAAGGTCACTTAATTTTTTTAATTTTTAATTATTAGCAGATGTTTGAAAATTAATTAATTAATATAATCCAATTAAAATTATGATATTTTGCCCCAAGCATTTTACATCAAGTATAAAAATTATCCCAAATATTTGACTTAGTGTACAAAATTGTATCCAAATAAAAGATAAGTATTTTTACTATGTGGATTCTGAAAATTGTGTCACATCAGGTATGATTTTACATATGCAGTCTATACACTCTTGCCTACACTCAATTATTTGGTAACTGACTTGGTCGTCAGAGAATCTCTGGCCGAAAACCATCACCGACCACTGAAAATATTTGCTGGAGCTAAGGTAGGAGCATATAGCACCTCACTAGTTTCAAGCATCATTAGTTTGGCTGTATATTCCATTGATGAAGAGCAATTAAGGATGAGGGCTGTATAATCCTACGAATTATCAGTGCCTAAAGATACTTTTAAGTGAAATAACAATAATTTTCATATAAACCATATCTTTTCAATCCATCACACATTCACACTGGCATAAAATCTGAACTCATAGTGAAGTTGTATTATGCATGAGATATGCAAAACTAATTAAAATACGTCCTGATGTCCATATGTAACTCAATTAAATTTTTAATAATTAATTTTTATGGTAATTATACAACACAAAATAGGTGCATTTTAATTTTATTTGTTAACCTATAACGTCTTCAATTTCTCATTATAAATTTTTTTTGTTAGCATTAAAAATCTTAATATTGCGATCAAAACTCAAGACACGTGACAGTTAAAAGTTCCTTGCAAAATGGAGAGAGATTTTAGCAATTACTCTGCCCATCCTGTTACAAACTTTGGTCAATCAAAGAAACTCAACAGTCTACTTTGGCTCTAAGCGACAGAGGACTGATCAACACTTGGGACACAACTTAGGCCGATGTAGGCCTCTTAGAATGATGGACAACTAACCGACCTACTGCGAGGCCAAGCATACGCAATATCAATCGCTGGAGTCTCATCAAGGTTGATTTGCACCCGCTCGTAGGTATGCACTCTCATTACAATAGCACGGTAAGCGCTGACCCATGGAGCCCTTGCGAAGTGCCCTTGATTGCTTGGGTAACCATGAGAATGACACCGACAACTACTCGGCATCCAAGAAATGGCGCCCAAGGTCAGCGAAACGATCCTCCCAAAATGGAATAGAGGTGTTATTGGTGGCCAATGGCCCACCTGGGATATGCCCCTCCTTAAGTTATTAAAGGTGACTTCCGACCATAAGATCAGGTATGATTTTACATACACAGTCCATACACTCTTGCCTACACTCAATTCTCTAGTAACTGACTCGATCGTCAGAGGGTACTTGACTGAAAAATCACTCCCTAGCCACTAGGCTTGTTTGCAGGAGCCAAGGAAGGGGTGCAAATCACTTCACCAGTTTCAAGCATCATTAGTTTGGCGTTGTTTGTGAAAATGATGTTCTTGCTCATACAAATTGAATTGAGAACCAAAACCAATGGCAAACACGAGGTCTACACAAGGAGGAATGAGACATGAAGGTAAAGCTTTTCAAAATGGTAATTCATTGGAGGCACAAATACAGAACGTCACTCAAATGGTAGTAGCGTTGGTTGAGCAAAGCAACATCCTAGTATGACAGTTAAATCCTAGGGGCCCTTTGCCACTAGTGGACCCATTTGTGGAGGATCCTCGAGAGGAGCTTGAGGTTAGGGGGTGGATGACCAAGTGGACGAAGAGGTAAACAACTACCTCGGGAGGGAAGGAGTGGAAGCCAGATGGAGGCCTAGAAGGGTAGCCCTCATAGAGGACTTAGCGACACAGGGTACAGAGATCAGAGCTCCAAGAAAAACTCAAAGGTGTGATAAGGCAGATGGAGGAAAGGGGACCAAGAGCCAAAGATAGGATGGTGCCTAGATCAAACCTGCCATTCATGAAGACAGTAATGGTTTGGGCATTCCCCCCAAAGTTTAGAACAATATAGACTAATCTATTCGATGGGTTTGGTAGATCCACTGGATCATTTGGAGATGTACAAGGCTTTCATGACATTGCATGCAGTCCCAGATGAAATAATGTGCCGAACATTCCCCACCACTCTAAGGGGTCCTGCTCAGGTTTGGTTTCGGGAGCTCCAGTTTAGGATATTGACAGCTTTGCACAACTGAGTAGACAGTTTGTCAACCACTTCTATAGTGGCTGGCTCCCCCACCCTGATTGGCAACATACTTCTGAATGTTAAACAATAGAGGGAGGAGTCGCTGCATGATTTTTTTCAAATGCTTCAATCATGAAGACCTGCAGGTTGACAAAGTGGACGACAATATAACACTTACAACCTTCATGGGAGGCCTTCAACTGAACCAGTTCTTTCACCATCTGTTCGAACGACCACCGTTGATAATGGCTAAGCTCATGATTATGGATTATCAACACATGAATGTTGAAGATGCCATGGAAGCATGACGCGGTCGAGCAGACGAAGTAACAAGAAAGAAATCGAAGCCAGAGTCGGCCAGACATCAAAATAGGAAGGAGCCTCCGAGAGGTGGAAGACTGAGCAGAGGAGACGAGAGGAAGTATTACCTGTTCCACCGTGACCATGACCAAAACACGACGGATTGCCATGATGTAAGAAAACAAATCGAGGAGCTAGTTTAGAGGGAAAAACTGAACAAGTTCGTGGTTGGTCAATTGAATAGAAAGAATCTTATTGAGAGCCCTCGCAATGCAAGGAATGCGTTCGATTTCGTCATCGGTGACTAGTAATTCCCACTCCTTAATAGTTCAATCAGAATGGGTCCAAGCCCTTAGCTGAAGACGGTAAAGCAGGAACCAAGTTGTGCCCACCATTTTGGGCTTACAAGAAGTATTTCTAGGGCTCTTATGCACCCTCTACCTCGTCGGTCTTGTGAGGGGCATGTTTTATAGAATAGCAATGGCGGACGGTGGCTATCGCCATGGTTGTTCCTAGGATGGCGTTAGGTGCCTCCACACTAGACATGATACTTTTTAAACCTACTAGTGTCCTGAAAGGAGGTGATCCCCCAAAAGCACAAGGCCTTTGGAAGAAGAGTTGATGGGAAACCTAACGCCACCCTCGTTTATGGCCAGGAAGTGGAAGAAGGAAGAATTATTATTATCGTCGGGGATTGGAAATTCATCTATCACTAGAAGATGCACCCCTACAATTTTGAAAATCGAGTAGACTTCCCTAAATCTCTCTCTATAACTCTTCGTGAACATCTTCCTCAATTTAGAAGCCATGGTAGAAATCGAAAACACAAGTCAGAACTTATCATAATTCAGAAAACAACAAAGGAAGCAAGATCTTTAAACGTCTCCAATTGCTCGGAAGCTAATACAGGTTTATAACTGGTCTCATCCTTATTTATATAGAGGAATTTTGGCAAGAATTGAAAAGATAGCTTTTGAGAATGCTGCCCAAAAGTACACGAAAGGGCACTTTCCATTTAATGTGGGGCACAATCAAAGGCATGCCAATGACATAAGAAAAAGGGAGCGCTGACCCACGTCCTAGCAAGTTAGCTTAGTGCCGCTCACATATCGACAACAAATAAACCAAGCAGCCGCAAGGTAAGGCGTAATTATGAAAGTTGAATAAATCTCCTAAGTAATTAGACAGAGTCCGAACTCAATTAATAATTCAACTCGAGAAATAAGCATGGACTACCGGCTTGGCACATTTTCCCATTGCCTATCACAGAGTCGATCACCCCTTGACAATTTACCGTTTGGAGCTTTCCTTCATATTGGTACTTACTTAACCACTGTAGGGCAATTTGGTCATTGACAGTGGTGCCTCTGACTGGTTGTTCTCTTGTGCAAACACGGCTTCTCGATAGAGAAATAGGTGGAGCACAGGAGTCTCATAAATCCATACTCCACAATTTGAGAAACAAGTGGAGCACATCCGGGTCAATCCTCTTTTAATCCTAATAGGACTCGTGGGGTATTCCCATGAGTCCATACTCCACATTACATATAATTAGTACCCACAGCAAAATTGGTACATAGACTATGAGTGAGAGAGAGAGAGAGAGAGGGAGAGAGAGAGAGAGAGAGACATGCTTATGTAAAATATGTCATTACTTTAGGAATGGGAGGTTTCTATGGTTGGTTGCCACCCTCTATACCAGACAATATCACTTTGTGTACTGATTCTCCGAGAGTTGATGTTTTCATAAAATTCACATTTGCCTTTTGCATTTGATTTCACACAATCACCTATACATATACAGTGAATTGGCTGTAAAATGCCCTGCCCTCTCCCTCTCCCTCTATGTGTGTGTGTTTGGTCGTTTCAAGGCTGAGTACTTTCTTCTCTCATGGCTACTGTTGTTGCAGCCAGCTGCCTGGTTATCTGATAAAATGTCAATTTTAAACCTTAACACATTCTTGAGTTGCAAATTCTAATCTTAGAGAAATTGATATTCCTTAAAAATTGCAGTGCTCACTCCCCTTCAGTTCAAGAAAAAGAAGAAGGAAGAGGGTTATTGACGTTATTTCTTCTAATATGCTAACGGAGTTAGTGGTATGTTTTGGTCCGGAAACTATATGGGGATTTTGTAGTCAATTATAAAAGTTAGGGAGGTATACACATGTTTCATATTACACAGGGCTTCAATAGGAAATGAGGGAGTTTGATGTGTATTGTGCACATCATAGCGTGTTGTGCACTAAAACAACGTCGCTTTGGCGCGTAAAATACTGCTCGAAAATTATTCGGTCAGTGCCCAAATATTTTTTGATCATTGTTTTATGCACTAAAACGACGTACAGTTATGATGTGCACAATGTATAGTAGGGATTCCAAATTCATAAATTAAACTTGTTCTTTAAAACTATTCATACCAAGAAGGATTCTCCCTTTGTATACTCGAGGTATACATAGTAGGACTAAGAAATATGTTCGTTTACAATATGCCGTTTAAATAGAAAGATTCACTAGACCTCAAAAAATTCGATTTATAGTATAACTCTTCTCCCAACTAACAAAAAGATCGTGACAGATTTACCACATGTAAATTGAGCACAACTTTATAAAGGAATAACCCATTTATTTCGGTGATAAACAAAAATAAAAAATTTGTTATTCTTTAGCACTCCTATCCAGATTCAATACAATCAATAGTTGAAATCACAAATTTTTTGAGACGTCATCTAATATTTGCATATATTGTTTGAATATTTTGAATTTTGAATTAAACATATTTAATATATATATATATATATATATATATATATATATTACTGTTTATAGTAATCTACAAATAATATTTTTTCATATGTTTTAGTTTATCAGCAATGAGAAGTATTAAAGTTCAATATTTGCGTCTATATTAAAATAGATAAATGATTTCTCTTTCTAATAACTTTATGCTTTACCTTTTGGTTTTGAATATAAAAGTTTTTTATTTTCTCCCTCACATGCACACGTCTAATGAATTTGTGTAATCCCTGCGGTTCAATCTCTTGCCTCGACGACTACGTGGTGATAAATGGAATTTCAAAATCTCCGGCGATGGACCCTGAAATATGGAGCCGACTTCCGGCGGATCTCCTCGAACACATCCTCTCTCTCCTCCCACTGAAAACCTTTCTCAGACTCAGATCAACCTGCGAACACTTCAAATCTCTCATCTTCTCTCCTCCCTTCATCTCCAACTACACCTCTTCGCCTTCACCTTTTGCCTCCTTCCTCTTATTTTCACACCCACAGTTCCATCGCTACCCTCTCTTCGACACAAAACTCAACAGCTGGCGCAAGGTATCTCTCTCCCTCTCTCCATTGCTACACTGCGCCCCTCGTCCTGCCGTGCTCCTCTCTGTATCCCACGGGCGCTTCTGTTTCTCTCTCCCGCACTCTTCCTCTTTCTTCATATGCAATCCCTTGTCAAAAACCTCAAGAATTGTGAATTTTCCCAAACGCCCATTTCACTTTGAGTTATTCACTCTGGTCCCTTCATCAAATGGGTTCTACAGACTCTTCATGCTCTGTTCTTCCCCCAGGTCAATCAACAATGCTTTTGTCTACGACTCCAGGCTTCAACTCTGGCACCGATTGGACCTAGTCGACTCAGTTCTGGTTCAAGATTCTCTTCAAACAGCAGTGTCCTATAAAGAGTACTTGTATTTCACCACACAGGAGCCTTTCTCGATTCTCTGCTTTGATTTGGAAAATGGGAAATGGGGAAAACCCATGGTTAATTTACCAAATGGGCTCACTTTTGCGAGGTTAGTGAGCAATGGGGATGACAGAATGTACTTGATTGGGGGAATTGGGGAATATGGAATTTCAAGGGGCATGAAACTGTGGGAATTGTGCGGAGATGGAGATGGAGATGGAGATGGGATTTGGCTTGAAATTGAGAGTGTACCTGAAATGATATGCAGGAAATTCATGTCGATTTGTTACCACAATTACGAGCATGTGTATTGTTTTTGGCACAAAGGTTGGATATGTGTGTGCTGCTATAGTTGGCCGGAGATACTGTATTACAGAGTTTCAAGAGGGTCATGGCATTGGTTGCCTAAATGCCCTTCATTGCCTGAGAAATCGAGCTGTTGTTTCAGGTGGTTTTCCCTTATTCCTGACCTATTTGCTTTTGTTTGAGATTTTATTATCTTTGATTTGAGCCCTCTTTTGTTTTCTTAAATTGGTAATATTGTTCTTCAACCAGTTGAATTACTGGCCTTTTTGGATTCCCAAAAAATCTCGTCCTTGTATTTCTATTTAGAGGAATGGTATGTCGTTTGAGTTCCTTTCACTAGGTTAAGATTTTGAGTTCCATAAGTAATAATCTCTCTAAGTAATCTACAATATATTAAGTACACGTACGACATGCAATAACCTTTTTTTAAAAAAAATTTAAAAAAGTTCACATCGTCATTAGCATATACTATTTTCTTTCTTTATTTCTAAAAAAAATCTTCAGACTTTCCTCAAATACAAACTTATTTCTTAACGTAATTTTCACATTCAACGTTCAATCACAATTCGATAAGATATTTTTGTACTCCCGTATATAGTAAAAGTATTTAGCCTGAATCTTATTTTGGGACAACTTGCATCCATTGTACTTTAGTACAAAGTGAAAACGTTAATTTTTCTGATACAATCCATGAAATGTGTTCGATCCCTCATGGGGAGAAATTCCATAAAAAAAGTGCACATAAAAAAACGTAAATCACCCTTATGGTCACCATAGAAACCAATTCACTCCTCCCACTCTATTTCTAAGTTGCCAAACCAGTCTAATCTATTCCAAAGTTGCACCACAGTAATGTCCCGATCCCATGCTTTGCCAGTCTAATCTATTCCAAAATTAATGCAAGGCAAATGAAGGAAGGCTGAGATTTTGGCTCACTACCACCTTGTTGGCCCTTTTCTTTAGTACCCAAATTTATGCAACTAGACAAATTTAAGGAATATCAAATGCATGCAAGTATGCAAAAGTATCGTCTAGTCTGTTATGATCAAGATTATGAAGGTGCTTTTTTAATTTCATTTCCAAATTAAAAACAATAATTCTACGGGAAATGACATCTTAAACTATATAATTTTGCACCTAGTTAGTTTAATTTGTGATAGTCTGTTGAGTTCGTTATGGAAACCAAACATAATCCGTTGTTTATATTTATGACTAATTTTACTTTTATCCCTTAAACTATCTCATTTTTATTTTTATTTTTATTTTGCTCTTAAACTATCAATTCTTTTGTCTAAGTAGTCTCTAACCTATGTAATTTTGCACCGAACTAGTCATAGTTATAATAAAAGAAAATTACAAAAAAGTTTATTAGAGATAAAAATAGTCCATAATATATAAACTAATTTTGCCTCATCGGCCTCATAGGGTGGTCCCAAAGCTGGCCTCATGTTAATAGAATCTAAAAAGTAAATATTATGATTAAGAAACTTTAAGAAAATTAGTGTTTATATTGTCTTTAATAAACTTTTTGATAATTGTTTTATCGCAATTATGGACTAGCTTGCTCGGTGCAAAATTACATATTTTGAGGACTACTTAAACTAGTTTAATGACAAAATAGACAAAAGAATGAGATAGTATACAAGATAAAAATAAGAATTAGTCATAAACAATGCTCAGTTACGAATTGAGCGGACCGTCACAAGTTGAACTAACTCAGTCTAAAATTACATAATTTAGAAACTATTTAATAAAATTCATAATTTAAGAACAAAATAAAAAAATAAAATAATTTAAGGGGAAAATAAAAATTAATCACCAAAATATATTCCAAAAGATAATACAAACTTGTCACATGTCCAATGACGCTAGCTGGTGTGGGCACATTGCACATCTCAAAACAAGAAGGGGATGGAGTCGGTGAGGGATCAGAAGGGACGGTTATTTCCGCAAGAATAAAAAGAATTCTATTATTATACAGAAGAAAAAAAATTATGAAATATATAGGCTCGAAAATTCGACATTACGTAGTGAAATTTCTAGTTCTGTCCCGGCGAGGAGAGAAAGAGTGCAATTTCGCTGTGACAAAATTATTTCCGGCCGCGGGAAAACATTATTTACTCCCTGAGGTTGCAATTATGTCCTTGTAGTGGCCCATTGGAGTTAGATAGCTGGGGATTCAAGAAACGACAGAAGATCAGAAGTCCATCTCTTGCAGTTTCCAAATGGAGGGTTTAAGTTTTTGTTTTTAGCTGATATGTTTCCATGAATGAATTGCTGAAGTAGGGTTGAAATGAGACTAAAAAACAGGCTCTTATGGACGACTGACTTAAATGAGAATGGTTAGGCATGGCTATGGCTACAATGGGAAGAGAGGGCTCAGCTTCTAAAATGAATTTAATGGTTTACACATTCTAAAGTCAACTTTATTGCTACTATTAGCATGCTCTATGAAAACCTAATGGCGGCTTAAATAACATATAATTAAGGATATCTCTTGCGGTGAATGTGGTACCATCCATATGATTATTATGCAATTGTGTTGATACTATAAAATATATATTAGATTTGTTTAGATCGTGAGACGTGGATGAGAGCACACAGTAAAAAATTAAATGAAGTACGTGCATGCGTAATTAGGAGTAATAGGTGGCCCGACATGTCGCATAGATACTTCTAGAAGGATTGAATTAATACGTTGAATTAACAAGTATCTTCGGATGCCTGGTATCACTCGCGGAACAGTATGAAGATGTGGTGTGAGTGGGTAGTTACCAAGGAACATGTTTAGTGGCTTAGCCACCTAGTGGGAGGAAGTGGCACTTGCCACCCCCAATTTTCAAAATCCCCCCCCAAAAAAAAAATGAAATTTTTGTTTTAATCATCACGCTACGAGTAATTATTTAGTGGTATTGGGACATTCCACGTGGTGTCTCAACACCTTCAAGCACTATACATTCATGTGAGTGCTCTTATATTTAATATTGGGTTCCGCATAAATGAATATTGGTGATTAAGTGTATTGGAGCACTACGTGGTGGTGTCCCAAGATTACGCTCCATTTTTGTTGTTGTTGTGGTGCTCACTCAGAGAAATAGTGTAATATAGGGACTCCTTTTTTATTACTGAGTGTTGGTTATGTGATTACTAATTACTATTTTTTAATTATTGAGTGTGAATTTTTGAATATTAATTAGGTGTTCGAGTTGTATTTTTTCTTTATTCATAGGATATGAATTTTTTTATTTCATTTTTAAATAAGATTAAACTTATAACATGTGAATTTTCTTTTGATGTTATGGACGGTTAATTTCGAACATATACGTGTTCAAATTTTGCCACCACCAAATTTTATTCGTAACTCTACCCCTGAACACGTTGATGGGCGATAATGCGCATGGAAAAATGGACGTTGTTGGGAGTCACAAGCCTTGAAGGACGGATGCATGATGTATGTGAATGCTCATGCATGAACTCATCAGAGGCGGCAGTTACGTAGCTCAACAAATATAAATATGTGACACTCCAGTCAGGTTGTGGTGCCACATGTGAGGTGGACATTCGGGAGAGAGTCTCGGTGAATGTTTGGATAGGTGGTCAAAAGTTTCACATCACTTGGTGGATACGAAAGTTCAGAACTATATATATTATATAATAGACCATAAACCTACCTTGTACGAGATCTTTAAAAGTCGTCAGAGGGCTACAAAGTCCATTAGAACTTCATATATAGTTTAACATGCTCGTCTTGTAACAATGCAATGATGAATAACATACTGAAAAATCTCATGGAATTTGTCCAGTCAAGACAGACAATATTATATGAGGTGGGATCAAATTATTGAAAAATATCCAGTAAAGACTTCGAAGAAAGGAGTCCAAGATCCGGACAACAAATTTTAGCTATTTTTATTTTTTGCTTATGCAGCATTTACTTATTTCTTACTTTACTCATCCTTTCCTTTTCGTCTTACAACTTTTGTGGGAGTAGTCATTAATATTGATAGGAGTTTAAGGAATTTAGCTCAATTCACAGGTTGCTATTATTATTAGTTATAGTTGGGATTAAAAACAATTAATTTCAGATGTTATTTTTTTTCGAGTTGATGTTCATATTTTTTTTGGCAATTACCAAGCAAGTCCCGTTGATTAGGGCAAGGAACTAATAAACACAATTATTCTGTGCACATATTTAACTCGGTAATTCTCGCAAGATCGGATTAACCTTTCCTGGCACGCTCTCATTTACCATTTTAGCCATTGTACCACGTGTCCTCCACTGAGTGGTGTGCTATTTTCGGGTGTAAATAATTTCTTAACAAACAGAGGTCCTTTACAATGTTTTAATGGTGGATCACAAAGAAAATCTTTTGGTCCAAAGCCCAGCAGAATAACAATCATGTTTATAAGTAGGCCCCCCAACA
This sequence comes from Arctostaphylos glauca, assembly GCA_019985065.2. Lineage (NCBI taxonomy): Eukaryota > Viridiplantae > Streptophyta > Magnoliopsida > Ericales > Ericaceae > Arctostaphylos > Arctostaphylos glauca. Next base: position 7,620,015 of record JAHSPW020000012.1, on the reverse strand, counting down.
TTGATTGAGGCCCAACAAAAGAAAACATTTATTATCCGAAGGCAGGGAATAAATGTGAAATAGATTTGAATTTCTATATCATTTTGTTTGTTTATACTCTAAGAAAATGTCGTTTCTTAAACTAATGAAAATGAAATCAATGATGACACCATTCAGATACATTCTAATTTTCTATTTTTTATTTATTTCTCCCTATGAGAATATGAAAAAAAACAATTTTTTTAAAAAGAATTGCTGAAAAAAAAAAACAATTATGAAAGAGAAAGGTAAAAGACTGCTAATACACCCCGAAGAATAAGTCAACCCATAACTCATTTACGCCATCAAAATCATAATTTGATATGTTTTCGTAAAATTTAAGTCCACCAATAACTATCTCTTACTATAAAAAAAATGGCAAAGCCCTTTGGTGTCAAAATTAGCACAAACTTTGCTAAACTTCTGCATCATCTAAGTCAACTGATTTGAATTAAAAAAATAAGACGTGTTTAATCTAATAATCTAAATTTGCTATTTTTTTTAATTTTCTAACATTTTAAACAAATTGGAAAAAAAAATGAAAAAGTTATTTTGATACCAATAAGGTTTTGATAACTTCTTTTCCAGTGGGTCTGCCCGTGGGTTTGGCAGCAATTGGCGGATTCATTTTATGTTTCAGCATAAAGTCGTCTATTCTTTATTCAACCTACGTACCCATTATCCTCATAGCAATAGTAAAGGCTCCCTCACAGTGAAAGAGCTACTCAATATAAATTATGGATTTTGCTGATCACCGTTCACTAGGCGGTGGATAATATATACATAACACTAAATAAATACGAACATCAATATATTTTTTATATATTATTTACTGCCTAATAAATGTTAATTAGTATTTTTCATAAATTATAAGCATCTCAGCACCGAATTAACACTGCCTTGTCTTGGGTGTATTGGTCCCTTCAGTAGCCTTCATGGCTTCATCATGAATCTTGTCAAAGGTCTTATCAAGTAAGTTTCGAGGGTCCAACACCGGTACGAGAGAATTGAAAAAATGACGGGTCTATTCAGTTTATCAATAATCAAGCCGAATTTTGTTGCATCATAAGAGGTTTGTCTTTTCTGCTGTCCCTATAGATTGAATCAATGATAATTTTTGAATGAAATCTTGAACTCTCAAGATGAATCAAAAAACAAATCTTTATAGATTCTACCTCCCGTAGATGGACTTGCTCTAACATATCGGTACATGTATGTATATATATGGGAAAAATTTAGGCCCTATTTGGGCTGTGGTTTTTATGTGTTTATTTATTGAAAATTTTTTCGTCTTTATTTGATATTTTTTTGCAATTTTTTGTTTTTCATCAATTTTTTTTGATTTATTGGTTCATCTCGACAAAAGCTTTCAGAAAAGTTATCAATCATCGGCTACATTTGAAAAAAGTTCAGAAAAGACAAAAATAAATTAAAAAACAGAGTTTTTTGTACTTATTCGTCGTCTTTAGTGATTTTTTTAAAACTTTTGGACACAATTTTATACTCATTAGATTTCTTTCATCAAGACGGACCAATAAACTACAAAACATTGAGATTTAAACAACAAATGCAAAAAAAAATGAATAAAAACAAAAATTTTGAATAAATATAAACCACAGCCCAAATAGGGCCTTAATAGACCAACATTTTTTTAGACCAATATTAGACCAATATCTAAATTATTTATTTTTTATTAAATTTTAATTATCCGAACCGTTCAATATGTTTAAAACGTGTTTTTAAGGGTACCAGCGAGAAATTAACTCAAAATATTATTGGAAAGAGCTTGATCCAAATAGTGGTTCTAAATGCTGACATGAACTGTTTTATGAACCATTGCTTGGGTCAAACCCTTTTCAGTAATATTTTGAGCTGATTTCTTGAGGTTATCCGTAAAAACACGTTTTAAATACATTGAATAGTTCGGATCATTAAAATTTAATCAGAAATGAAGAGTTTAGATGTTGAACTAATATTGATCTAAAAAAGTATTAGTTTATGGAGTCTTTTCCTATATGTGTGTGTGTGTGTGGAGTAGCAACAACTACTACAATTCAACAACCCCCAAAGGGTTGATATGGTTGTCAAAGCTTAGGACTTAGAGATATGCTTCGTCTTAAGTTTCATGTGCTATCAATTTTTATAGGGTCAGTCTATATAGTGCAAAATTCTTATTTCGAATGGGATCTTCGCAAGTGGATAAAGAGATTAGTCCCTCGAAGACTATTCGGCAATAAATATTTAAGAGCAACTCTAAAGTCGGACGGATATCTCGGCTATAAAAAAAAAAACTCATAATTCAGAAAGATATTGATTGCTTTATATTTCAAAGGTTGTGTGCTAAATCATCCCTTTTTCTAGCACGACGAACATGTGCTACCATTGGATAATATTTTCCACATAAAATATAAAACCACCAAAAGCGTGTAGGAATTTCGCAAGCAGCCGCGCAAATTACGAAAAGTAGTCAACTGCTAGTACGGTTTCCTTCGTTTTCTTTCTTCCTCGCCATCATTAATTAGACCTTCCATTAACCCTTTTTCCACAAAGAATGATTCCTCAAAGAAAACTCTAACTCCATGTTTTGAACATTTTTTTTAATTTGTGTTATAATAATATTTATAAAAGAGAACATTATATCGAAATTGAGTTAAAACAATAACACCATACAAACTAACATCCTCCCTTAAACTCAAGACGATAATGCAAACATTAGCTTGAGTTTAGAAACTAAATCGTTAAAACATCTTAGTGGTTTAAAGGAACACTTGAAAAATCAAAAAGAAAAAATGAGGGGAATCATAATTTTGTGGAGGACTTTGAGGCAAGTGTTTTATAATTGTGTTTTATTTGACTCCACTTGCTTAATTCCACCTCGGCTCTTGCCTCTCTTGGACGAACGTTAGTTTCCAATGAAAAAAATGAGGGCATTTGGTGATGTTATGGTGCCCAAACTACCCCTCCAATAACCTTCTCTCTCTCTCTATATATATAAAGTGATCCCACTTAAATCATTAGAGCATCCACACTAATCTCCCTTAATTAAGCTCATTTTTCTTATTTTGAGGAGTAATTTTTTCATATATATTCTACATTAGCTTTCTTGATGTCCTTCCTATTTTGTAAATGTTACAGTAACTCTTCGAATATAAAGAGTTACTGTAGCTTCCCTGTTTAGTAAACGCAAAATTAGAACTAGTTACTATTTAGCCTATTTAAAGAGTTTGATGTTGGACACATTAAAAAATGTAGCTCTTTAAAATAGAAAAAGTAAGAATTTCTTCCTAATTGGGTCTGAAAAATAGAGAAATTGACGTGAATGCTCTTACACATCATGCATGCACCTTCTCTAATTTTTGTGCTCACCTTTTCTGGCTCATGGAGAGAATAGATGCTTAAAACTCTAAAAAAAAAAAGATCACAATTTAAAAAAAAAACAAAAAGACACTTGTCACAATTTAGGCCAAAGTCAAACGAACCTAAGGATGTTCTTTACTTGCCTACGCAACATGTTCAAAAGTCATCACAATAATGGATTTAAACAAGCTCTTCAAAGTGATTTTTTTTCAATCTTTTCTTTGGTTATGCCTATTTGGATAACTAAACTATGAATTTTTTTTGTTTTATTCAATTTTTTTGTATTTGTTAGTTTTTGTAGATTATTGGTTTTTCTTGACAAAAAAAAATCTAAAAAATAAAAAATAATATCCAAAAACTAAAATTTTTTTTACTAAAGACAAAAATAATGCAAAACGGACAGATATTTTGGATTTTTTTGTACTTTTAAAATTTGGTTCACATTTTTTTATTCTTTTGAAATCTCTTGTTGAGACATATTAATAATCAACACAAAGTTACAAATTTTTTATACAAAAACAAAAACTAATTCAAAAAAATTAGACAAAAAACGGACTTTATATATCTTGAAATATATGTGTTGAGGGTGAGGAGAGAGATAGCTGAGCTAAAATATTGTAGGATTGCTTATACTTCAGTTGGAGTGCTTCTTGGTGACATGGCTAAGTGTTAATCTCTTTTTTTTTTTTTCTTCTTAAAAATGTTTTGAATTTCTGGCTCGAATTTGTTTTATTTTTTTCACAAAATATATCAATCAGGAATAATCCTGTTTTATATTATGTATGTTTTTCGGCAGCTACTCTTGAAAAAAGAGACTTTGGGGCCACTGGAGGTTTTCCCGGTCGTTAACTTCAGGGCCTCGAGGATTAGTCGGTGGGTAGGTGGGGGTCTCCACCTGGCAGGCATCCTTAGCCGCCATGTCCCTACGCCCACCATCGGACACCTCAATTATCAAAAAAAAAAAAAAAAGAATAATATTATTTATGTTTAGAGGAACTGATAGTAAAAATTACCAAGTTAAAAGTAAGAGCTAAAATGCCTCACAATAATGCACTTAAAAAATTAATTTTCTTTTTACCTTTATAGTTATCTTCAACCTAAATGATAGTTTCTGGTAAAAAGTTCTAAAATTATATAACCTAAAATGGTGGGGAAGATATCCTAAAGTTAACTTTTAGGCGCTATATTATATAATTAAATTAAAAAATATCATTAGATTAATTTTAAAATTAAATTACGGTCTTTATATTCATATTTTAACTTAATAAATTTGTAAAAATAAAAATAAAAATATAGTAGTAAGTTATAATAGAAAAACATTTCTGAATAAATGCAATAAAAGAAGAGTAATTTTTTGTCTGGAAGTTTCTACTTTCTTTGAGTGTTGCAGAGGGGAACAAGAAAAAAAAGAAAAAAAGATGGAGAAAGTAAGAGAGAGAGGCTAAGTTAAAAAGAAATTGACAAAAGATAAACCCTTTATTATACGGAAGAAGTGTCAAGAAACCTCAAGGATATTCCAGTCTTTTCAAACAGATCAAAGTGATTAAACCCCTCTATTATACGTCCTTCACGGCTAAGTTAACTCCGTTAGATAAATTTTAGCCGGAAGATATTCTGTTCACATCGGTAGCAAAAGCAAAGAATGACAATGATGTTTCAAAAATCTCAAGGAATTATATCAGTATGTTTGTCAAAAACCTTCGGAGAGGTCAGGGAAATTTACCCCATTTTTATTTCATTCTTACGTACACATGAATTCAATTATTTGTCAAAGATCTTATGGAATTGAAAATAAAAAGCATATTAATAATATTCTGATTAGGACTTTAAACAAATAAACTTAATACAACGACATCTCTATCAAGAGTTTGCTACTTCTATTTTTTGGTATATGAAACGAATACAAAATTTAAATGCGTTCAGTACTAGAAGTGCTAAACGTTTAAAAATTGAATTACTTTCAAAAGTAAGTTTCTAATAAGGAATTTTTTATTTTGTTAAGATACAGATTTTTTATTTTCTGATCAAATTTTGAAAATCCGAACAGTTTAATATATTTAAAACATAATTTTAAGGATTAACGTGAGAAATCAACTCAAAATATTATCGAAAAAACTTGATTCATTCAATTTTTCATAAAATTGTTCCTGCCAGTATTTATTAAAAACTATTTAGATCGAGCCCTTCTCGATATTTGTTTGAGCCGATTTTTGCATATATTCTTAAAAATATGTTTTAAACACATTGAACGGGGTGGATCATCAAAATTTGATTAAAAAATAATAGATCCACACCGTAGCAAAATAAATAATCTCTTATTAGAAGGGGATTATTACTTTCTATTGAAATTCAACTGTTAGTTTATGCGTACTAACCCCAAATGGTTATTCAAATGGAGATTGAGATTAGTTGTAAATTCAGATATCCTGAGATCAAACCTTTGCAATCACAACTTTGAAATCACTAAAAGTTTACTTGGTCATTAACTTAATTTAGGGTGACAACATGTGGGACATATCGCAAACTGACCAGTTATTTCGGTTATAAAAAAAAAAAAAGAAGTTAATTTATACTCTTGTTTTATTGGATAACATGGTCCACAAATAAAAAGTTAGGGAGGAGAAAGGGATAACGTGGCACCATAAAATAATATTGTAACTATTTTGTCCTAAATACGTTGAGTAGTAAGTCCTTCATCACTTTTAGGTCCACCTACGAAAAGATTGTCTAGAAGTATTTTGTGGAGGCGAAAGGGATCAATTAGGACAGAAAAAGGGCTGCTTCTTGTTGGAGTTGTCCGAATGTCCAAACAAAGTATTAAGAAGTAAGGACAAAGATAATATTATTATTTTTGGTAGTGGTTAGTCAGACTTTAAGATATTAAATTATTTAAGTATATACATATAACCCCAAGGGGTTGGCCGAGCGGTAGCACAGACGAGCTGTAAACCCAGACGTCCCGTGTTCGAAACTCGGTAGCCTTGAAAAAAGGCACAACTATTTCAAACCTTGGGGCCACTGGGGGTGTTCAAACGGGCGACCCGCCAGGCCCTCGAGGATTAGTCGGCGGAAGCTTGGGAGGCATACAACTGGGCCACCCACTAGCCGCTGTCGGATACCTCGGTTAACAAAAAAAAAAAAAAAGTATATACATATACATACTATGTAAAATAAGTGTAATTCGTATTTAAAAATTATGAACAAAATTTATATTCGACCCCGTCAAACTATGTTAAAAATGCAAAACTATAGTAAGGTCATTTTATACGTGTATCGTGTGAGGGTGAGGGTTGCAAGTTAGGTATCTTTTGGAGTTATTCAACTAAACAATATCCAAAAGAATTAGGGTAAATTATATTGACATCTCTTGAGGTTTCTAATAAATACAATACCCCTCTAGAGATATTGAAAATTAATCTGACCTCCTTTAATTTTTAAATTATTATACAGTTATCTAGATCTCTTATCATTAAAATTGATTAAACATTGTTAATTAAACTATTAAAATTTTAACTTTGAATTTATTTATTTTTTTGACAAAACAATCTATAACATAATTCTTATCACTTTCGAAATAGTTTATATTAAATTTTTGAGATTTTTCTAAATCTAAAATTTGGACCAATCTCAAAACATTATCAGAATTTCAAGTTTAGAAAAATCATAAAGATCCAACATAGGCTATTTTGGACGTGATGAGAATTATGTTATAGTATGTTTTGTCAAAAAATCTCAAAGTTAAAGTTTTAATAGCTTAATCCACGACATTTGACTGATTTTTACGATAGAAAAAATAACTGCATAATATTTTAAAAATAAGAGAGGTCAAAATAATTTCAGAAACCTCATATGGACATTGTATTTGTTAGAAATTTCAAAGGAGGTCAGTGTTATTCACCCAAAGAATTTTAGTTAGGAATATTCTTATCCTAGATAGGGGTGTAAGACTAAACCGGAAAACCGGACCAAACCGGTAAACCGGACCAAACCGTCGGTCCGGTCCGGTTTTGGGAGCAGACCGGTCCGGTTCGGTCCGGTTTGATTTTTTTTGAATTGTTTCGGTTCGGTTTTCGGTTTTTGAGTTTTAAGGGCCGGACCGAACCGGACCGGACCGGTCTTAATCCTAAGTCATTTTATACTTTATAGTTTTAAGTGTTTGGGTTCTTTATGTCTCACTCCCTTTGATTTTGTATTTTTTTTATTGAGTTCGTATACTTATTTTAGTGATTTTTGAGTTCTGGTCTTCATATACTAAGTTATGGTTTTGAGTTATTTGTTTACTGATTTCGTATTTGATTTGTGGGTTCATATACTAAGTTATTTTTCTGATTTCTGAGTTATTTTTTACATTTTTGATGATTTTGGCCCAAGACCACCCAAACCGGAAACCGGACCAAACCGGAGCCAAAACCGGCCGAGCCAAACCGGACCAAACCGAACACCATCGGTCCGGTTTTCGGTTTACGTTTTTCTCAAACCGGTCAACCGGTTTGGTCCGAGGTTATAGGACAAACCGGACCAAACCGGACCGGTTACACCCCTAATCCTAGACAACGTTGAGAACATTAAAATAACATGGAATATATATATATATATATATATATATATATATATATATATATATATATTTACGTTCTTTGCTTCCAATTCATGGGACTATTTGATACACAAGGAGTTCTCAATAATTTGTAGATTCCATCAGTGGCGGACCTACTAAGGGGGGGGGGGGGGGGAGGGGTCACGTGCCACCCCCCCATGCTCCACTTAAAAGCAAAAAATTTTTTTTTTTTTAAGATTTTAAGAGTAAATTAAGTTTATCGTGTAACACTGTGACACCCCCATACTCTTTTGTTCAGTCAAATTCTCTCTAATTTAGTTCATTAAATTTTGAATACCTATATTTTTTTGTTATTGAATACAAATTTAATTTTTAGTTGTTCATTTATTTTGATGGTGACACCCCCAGACTCAAATCCTGGGTCCGCCCCTGGATTCCATGTACATCTAACGATTCTAAACACATCTATGTCGTAACGTATCCAAATACATCCGTGTTTTTAAACATTTTGATTGGCATAATATCTTTCGACTTTTGGAAGAAGATTCTTTATGTAATTTATTAGAGAAAAGTTTGGAATAGCCACTGTTAATATTTACCTCATTTAACAAGTTTTTAATTCATATTATTTGTCTTTACGAAATCACTCTCTTCTCTACTACTCAAATTAGTCTCTAAGACGTTTCGAGTGACTACCAGTAGAGCCCGTTTGGTTATCCTTTTTATTGGGGGTAAATTACATTGACTTTCTCATCGGTTTTAACAAATATACTAACCTCTCTTAGTTCAAAAATTACTTTGATCTTCCTTATTTTTAAAAGTGTTATCTAGTTGCCTTCTCTAACTTAAAAATAAATCAAACGCCATTAGTTAAGTTATTGAAACTTCACGTTTGAGATTTTTTTGGCAAAAAGAACTATAATATAATTTCTATCACGTACACCCGAAGTTACCCATGTTAGATTTTTGAAATTTTTTTCAATCCGAAACTCATAAAAAATCTCACAAACTCAGTCCATGCGAGAGGTCAATGTATTTATTAAAAATCTCGGAAGAGGTAAGTGTATTTACCCTTCTTATTGATGTATTCGTTTACTTTGTCGTTAAATTCACGTACAAGAAAGATAATAATTCAAATATACAAATAAAGGACAACCAAACAGCGGCGACTTCACTTATTGGTGAGAATGCCTTTTCAAATTAGGAAAAAAGTAGTGTGATATTTAGGATATCTTAATGGAAGTTGATGAGAGCTTAAGGAATTTTAGGATAGTGGTAGACAAGCTACTAGTTGGTATGCATTCCTAATGTCAGGTAAACACTAAAGTGATGTTTGATAAAAACTACTCCTGCTGGTTCATAATTTTAGTCTTGTAAAAGTTTGGAATCGTTTGGAGTTAATCAACTAAACCATCCAAAAGATTAGTAAGGGATATACTTGGCGAATCGGTTAAATAGTATTGCTGAACCCTCGATTTTGAATAGATTCTATCTAGTTTGGTGGAATTGCCCACCATCATTATAATCTGCTTCGGCGTACTTGCTTTGTAGAAATTTCCACAAGTCTACATTACTTGGATACTTTGATAGATTTTCATACAGAGGAGATTCCACGATCGAGCAAGAAACGAGTGTTGTTGAAGTGTCAACCGTGTTAATATTTAATTTATAAAACAAAACTCCTCCTTGTGTGTGGAAAGGTGTATAGCAGTGAGTTCTGAGTATCAATCCATGTAGAATAATAAAAGGCTAAAATAGAGATTTTACAACTGTAACGTTTAGGATGCTAACCCTTGTTTCGAAGAGAATTATCTAACACAACTGCAAATAACTAACAATGGAAAGTTAAACAAAAAAAGAATAGGCACGGTTTAGAAAATACATTCATCCACGACTTCGGTTAGCAATATCTTCTCTTTTATAAGTCAATCAATTCACAAACCAATAGTCCTTGATCGAAAAATATTTCAATGAAAATCAATTGATATCAAAAATTGTGTTCTGGAATGATTATGGTTCAAGAAATGTTTTGTCAAAACTGAGAATGACATAGGCCTAATTATTAGATATACCAAGGTTTATTGGTCACACCTAATCAAAGGTTTAAGATTTCTTGTTAGGTTCTAAAACAAGAACATAAATCATTATGTAACAAGCAGTGAAAAATACTGAGAGAATATGTACTAACCTAGATCATCAGATAAATATCATCCTAAGACCTTGCCTTGAATGATTAGTCTAACACGTTCAGTTAAGAAATTGAATAAATAATGAAGAACATGGTAATTGAACTGAATAAAAACGAAACTTGGATTAAAGCTATCAAGGTTCGACAATGAAAGAAATAGAAGCAAAATCTTCAAAAGTCTTACCAAAAGCAAAGAATGAAAATGAATCTTCAAAAGCTAAATCTACCTGAAATCTAATACAAGAAACAAAGTAAACAAAACCCTAACAATGCTGAAAAAAGATGCTAAAGGAATACCTAACACGTGCCCCAACACTCTATTTTTATAGGAAAAATAAAACCTAGAAAGACTACTACACCAATTAGGAAACTAGAAAACAAAATTGCTGGGCACCAACAGTTCTACTGCTAGAAGAAAACTCTCTACCGGTATAAAGTGCTATTGCATGATTTTTGCATTTGGTTCTACCAGTAGAGCAAAACTCTCTACGGATAGAAAGTGACTCTTTCTGTGCTTTGTTATCTCAAATAACCTGAAATTGAAAAAATAAAACCTTGCATACAATATCAAATATAATCTTAAAATAACTCATACACACACGTCAAATTGGATGCATTAAGCCACATATTTTTGCAATATAGTGCGCTCAAAATCCCTCCAGTATTTTTGTTGCTTCAAGGCCATCTATCCAACATTCTTGGTAGATTTCATCCATCATTGAAGGAAGCTACCTTGACCTCCTCTGTTTTCCTCTCTTCTTTCTTCAACTTAATTTCTAACTCGGTAATCCTAGACTAGGAGGTCTTCAACTTACTGACCTGTTCGCCAAAATATTTATCACGATGACGAATCTTGTTTCCTAGCGGCTTGATTCTTAGGTCTTACTCTTTGGTCTTGTCTATTGTATAAGTCAAAATCCTGGCAATCGATCTCTTGCATTTGGCTTCTAATGCCCATGAAATTCTACAAACCCTGGGACACACAGTGTTGATCACCTTAATGTGTTTATGAAGTTCCCTCTCAAAGTTCTCGATCATGTCGGTGGGTTGGGATTTCACGTCCCTTAGGCAGCATAACAGATTTGGCCACTACAAAGGCCGTATTTTGATGGCCGATCATATTTGTCTATCAAACCAGACCACTCCCGAAAGTAAACAGAGGGGCCTAGACAGGAATAGGAGTACCAAGGGGAGCGATAGTTTGCTGAAAAGGGGAAGGACGTCTCCCAACGATGTGTTCTGCTACAGAAATGCTTGAATGATGTCCAGTGCTTTCGACCGAGGTCGAGGTGCGCTTAGCCTTCTTCTGGGCTTGGCTCCCCTCGTTGGGGCTTGTTTGTTTGTTAGTAGCAGCGGTGGCAGAGGTTTTCTGCAATGCGACCTTGGTGGGGGTCATTCAGCCCCTAGAGTCTCGGCCATTTTTTTTGCTCATCAATGCATGTCTTCTGTTGATTCCAACTAAAGGTCATGATCTGAGATTTCCGCAAAACACCAAAGTTGGTGTGGTCCTTGTGAACTCTCCTCTCCTTTAGATCATGATCATGTCTGTGGGGGGGGGGCGTAGCCAAGCACTATAGGTGTGTCTCGATTTTCTCTCTTTTATTTATTATTGAGCCGTGCAATTTTGGACTTAGGTTTGAATCCAGGGACTACTTGATCGCCTGACACAAAAACAAGAAGGGTTGTGTAATCTGTGAAAGAAGAAAAACTCACAAGTTAGCAAGAGGGAAAGAAGATATAAGCACCTAATGTTCCTTTCTCCCTCGGCACTGGATATATAACATCCTTGTCATCTCCGAACTCAAAATTGCCCTTGATTGACAAGAAATCATTAGTGTACTTGTCAAAGTCTGGGAGTCGGTCGATAATAGGCTCCCTATCGCATTGACACTGGAGGTTGTATAGTCTTCACTTTGTGTTTCGATTCATGGCGTATTTACCGAAGATGTCTTCAAACTGAAGCTGAAAGTTATATGTTGACATCAGTTGAATGACCCCGTTTACAATTCTAAAGACGTTTACAGATATCTATGATGTGGTAAGGGCTGAGCTCATAGAAGAACTACCATAAGAAGGGATGAAACAAGAATAAAAAAGCACCTCCTCCCCCCTTTACTATGGCTACGATCAGGATACGGTTTAGGTTAGTTCTTGGCTTTAGCTAGGTGCCTTCTAGGAGGAGATTTAGTTCTACGTCACTAACTATCTTGTACTCCTCCCTAAACGTCCTCATTAATTTCTCGTGAGCGAAATGACCAAGAGATTGAGGGCCATGCTTTCACACCTAAAAAGTATATGACAGGATCCTACAATTAGAGTTTGGCCAATATTACAAGCATGGTGATTGCATAAAAGCTAGGTTGATGACTTAATAGACTCCACAGTGGAACCCACCAGAAAAAATCGATAGGAATCTAAAAAAGTACATATGTAAAGAACAAACTAGTAAGGAGAAGAGTGAACTCACCAGAATTGATGGAGAGTGGATGTAACCCTTGAATAGAGGGGAAGGAATCCATTAAAAGTCCCTAGGGCAACCTCACGAGTTGGGAAACAGAAATCCTTGAAGGTCTTCAGCACAGAATCTTCAAGATCAAACTTTGAGAACCCTAAGAGTGCAATTCTTCAAAGAATTTTAGAAAGTAGAGAGAAAATGAGGATTTGACAAGTCTTAGAGATCAGACAGAAGAAGAGGAAGTTCATGTAAACCTCAGCTTTGATATGAATTCTTTATTGATAGGGATGTATTGGTGGGAATCCCAAGGGAGTTGATTTGAAAAGCGTGCATGGGAATGAGGTGACATGACATCTCAACCCTTCACTATGCGCATGACACGTGGCATTGCATTTAATACGAGGGGGCGCTTCATTTGCTTCTACTGATTGACGTGTGCAATCTATCCTTTCGTCTGACAGCGGGAAGGTGAGTGATTGATGCATGTTATTGTACCACATAGGAGTGCCAAACACGCCTATATGAGAAGCACCATCACTCACCTCGGTACGACCTATAAGGTGGACTGATTCAACGATCACTATCAACTTCACGTCAAGCGAGGCAATGAAGAATTAAGGGGCTATTGTAGTGGACCAAATCTACAAGTAGTATTAGGTTGGACCATTCGTGAATTGTGGATAGGTGATAGAGCAAGCCCAACCGTTAAATATTACGATAGGTCGAACCAAAGTCCTACAAGGCCCATGACACATTGCGCAACCTTCCCAATCCATAGGCGTGCGTCATTTGGGCCAAGTTGGGCCGAGTCTGAGCTTGAGAGACCAATAACTGCCACGTGGTACAGACTAGAGTCCACCTAATGGACCGATGTTTCAGCCACAACATGTGGCATTTGAGCTGGATGTCGATACATCATGGGGTGATGTCATAACAGAATTCGATTTATGAAGCGTACACCGCACATGCCTATCCTGATATAGATAGTGCAATGCCTATGGAAGTACGTTACACACTCTTTGAACCCTAATCAACACTTTTTTTGTTTCATCTCTTTCATGAATTAACTTATGTATCGAAGTGCTTCTCAACTGAGCTCTAACGGATAAGTACTAAATGATTGGCTATGGTTGCAAAACCTAAGTGAAAATAGCTCATAGTAGGCACTGTTCTAAAAATTGAAAACGACACTCAAATTGGAAGACTCTACAATAACTTTTTTGAAAATAGGTTACAAACATAGAATAGACATTATTACGTTGTAAACTTCCAATTGATGGAATCGGCTTAATGTTTTTTGACTTTTGAAAGAAAATCCTCCCCGTAATTTATTGGACAAAAGTTTGGAGTGGTCACTTTCATACACCTCCTTTTGTTAATTAATTTTCAGTTCCTATTATTTTGCCTTTGGAAAATCACTCGCTCTTAAAATTCAAATTTGACCTCTGTGCAGGGCTCGTTTGGTTACCTTTTCTTATAGACTTATTCATTTATTTTACCTTTAAGTTCACGTACAAGATAAATAAGAATTTAGAGTTAAAATAAACAAATAAAGAACAACCATACAGTGGCAACTCCACTGATTGGTGATAATGCCTTTTTAAATTAAAAAAGTTTTTTAAGATAAATATAAAATACTCATATGATATTTTTTTGCATCAATTTAAAATTTCAGTTAGTTCTTTAAATTAATACCAAAATAACTTTTAAAAATTATGCACAAAAGTAACTTATTTTTATTCAAAAATAATACAATTATTTAAAGGTATGCTCCTTCTTAAATTTTAGGTTCGAAACTTCTTCGGTTTTATTAATTTTAATTTATATGGTTAGTCCATATACAGGGTAAAAGTCTTTGCTTTAAATGGGACCCCCCTGTAAGTGAATAGTGAGATTGGTCTTCTAAAAATTAATTGACATGAAATTTAGAATAATTTCAGAATTAGCCGAATGTCTCGACTATCAAAAATTGATTATGACATGCAAAATCCATAGATTAAGCCAATTACATCAGAAAGCCTACTGTCCTAGTCCCTAGAATAAAAATCAAGAAAATATGAAATGGATCAAAGTCAAGATCAGAAAGTCTACCATCCACAAGATAAGAACGTGAATTATATTTGCCAACAGTTTGTACTAAATTATCATTTTGGTCCTTTTTATTTACTTAGAACTTTTGTTGGTCATATTAACCTTCTTTTACTTATTAAATCTATCTTGACGAGATAAATTTTTATAACTTCAAATTTTAAAATGCTCGTTAAAAATAATTAAGAAAAAACAATTTTTTTTTTAATTAATTTTGTTGAACTTTGATAAAATTTGGATTATTTGTTTTTACTTCTCTAACCTTATGCCCAGACGAGTGATTTGCGTGTGTCTATAGGCTTATTACTTTAATGCCCCTTACACATTATTTTATTAAAAAGACACCACCACCAAAAAAAGAAAATGGTCAAAAATTTCAAATGTTCTTTTCTAGAAGTCAAAAGAAATCTAAGATACTCTATTTGTCACACAAGATCTTTCACTTAGTTCAAAAGAAATTTAAAAATTATGTACAAAATATTTTAGTTTTTCACTAACAAATTATACGTATTTTAAAAAGGAACAAACAATTGAGACAAAACAAGTACTCTAAATAAAAAATCATTTTATACTACTTTTCATTCAAGTTTCTTCACAAACAATTTTTTCCCAAAATTTAAGTTAACTGCTTGAAACTAAAAACAAAATTCTGCAAATAGTTTAGTAGACTTATTGTGCTATCAATTAAAAGTTTAAAAACAAAATTGTTAGATCAAATAGCATCAATAATATCCCACCTACACTTATATTCGAGAGGAAGTCCACTTTTGTTCACCCAAGGGTAATAAGGGTGAACAAATTTTGTTCATTTTCACTGTGTGAGATCATTTCGAGATCTCACTTCGATGATTAATATTTTTTATTTTATTATGATTTATTCTTTACTTATAACGAAAAAATTCAGTTCAGTCGAATTTGGTATGTGTGTAATTTTTACTTCGAAACTTTTAAAGCTTAAAAATTAGATTTTTTTAGGTCAAACACTAACCAATTTCGAATTAAACTGAATTTTTTTATAATTAAAAAATAAATAATTTTATTTATGAAAATAGAATCCCAAAGTAGTCCTATAAATAAAAGGTGAACAAAATTTATTCACCGTAAGATAAATAAAACTGAGCTCTTCTAAAGGTAGAGATTCGATGCTTTAGGAGTGAAAGGTGAATATAGCACCTCATTAGGTAAGATGCGTACATTATACATTCCTTTCGTGAGCTTGACGGCTCGCAAATGCATAATGCAGTCTCTTCCTCTTTCATAGTAGGGACCTCAAGACGCAGTAAGTTGTGTTGTGTGTTGCACTTAGATTTAGGGGGACTGTAGCACACTTTCGTGTAGTGCGATTAAAAAGATGTAGTTTACTCCGTTTTGTTCTCAAAATTATATCGCTTTGATTTCATACATTTTGATAACACTTCATGTAATAAGTTAAAACGATGTAGTTTCAAGGGCAGAGAGGATTAAATTATGTCGTTTTATCCGTACTACACATGCACTATAGGAAACTGCACTACAACCTCTTCAATTCGGTGTGGATTTGTTCAAGATAATACTGTTTTTGTTAAAATATTATCCAAATTGTTGGGCATGATTTGAACAGCATAGCGGTACCATTTTGATGCACATCACATCTTATTAAGTGTCACAACAAGGTCGTCGTGTCTCCTTAGAGTAAAAAAATTCAACACGGTCTTTTGTTTTATTTTATTTTTAAATTTTTGCTACATTTGTTGAGTATTTTAAAATTATGATATATCTTTACGAATGAAATTTAAAAGATAAAGAATTATAACCAAAATTTTTAAAAATTACTAAAGATGAATTTTTATGATATATCTTTACTAATGAAATTTAAAAGATAAAGAATTATAACCAAAATTTTTAAAAATTACTAAAGATGAATTTTTTTTGATAAAGATATTTTTATTGTATTACACTATCTTTTTGTTCTTCTTACAAGGGTTTTTTTTTAAAAAAAATTCAGCCTGTATATTGTTTTTATTACTCACACCAAGATTGCCTATTAATATAAAAACAATTACCGAAATATCAAACAAAAACCACTAAATATTAATAACATGATTTTATTTTTTTTCAAAATTAAGTTTAATTGCACCCATGCAAAAGTTTAAAATCCTACAACCCCAGCAAAAGCAACTGTCTCTGCCAACTTAAAAGAGTTTTAAAAAAATAAAAGAATAATCTAAAAATAAATAGAGTCTATTTTGACTTTTTTATATTCAGTAAAATATTTTAAATCTTAAAATATAATTTTATATTTTTTATATTTATTTTGTTAAAATGAATCAATAACCCCAAATTGGGCCTTAGACTTTATTCCAAACTGAATAAATCATTGGCTAGAGACACAATTTTCCCAGAAAGAAGCTTGTGGAGGATGTTTACCCACAACAACAAGGTTCGTGGAGCATATTTACAACCCCCCAAAAAAACAAAAGCTTGTGAAAAATTTTAACTAAAGAAAATAAAAGAAAATGGACCCAAACTTCGGAAAAAGCTTCGTCGAATAACGAACCTTCTATGCACGCGTTTAAAGGGAAACGACGCATTGCACGTGCTCTATCTTCCGGGATTCGTTATTGTCGATGCACGTGTCAGCCCATCCCCCAACACCCCAATCCAGGTGTTCTCCCTCCCCCTCCCCCTCCCCCTCCCCCTCTCTCTTATAATTACGCCTCACTTTAAGTTCTGGTAGAGCCTAAAACCCCGTAGGAGCACCCCAAACGAGGTCGTTTTCATCCCCAATAGAAACTCTCTTTCTTTAGTCTAGCCGTTCGACAGGTTTCCGGTTAATCAAAACGCCAATAGTTGATGCAGTGATTGAGAAGACTCGGCCATGGAGACGGAAGTGCAAGCGAATTACACATACATGGGACGGAGCTTCGGAGATTTAAGCATCAACGACAGTTCCTCGTCGGCTTTCAGCGACTGCAACAGCGACCGATCCGGCGAGTTTCCGTCGTCGTCGTCTCAGAGCCGCCGGCTCCTCATCGCCTGCACTTCCGATAACTCCGACGAACTGATTCGAAGCCTAGTCACCGATCTCGAGTCGTGTTCGATCGAGGACCAGAAGCAAGCGGCGATGGAGATCAGGCTCCTCGCGAAGAACAAGCCGGAGAATCGGCTCAAGATAGCTCAAGCAGGCGCAATCAAGCCGTTGATTTCGCTAATATCTTCTTCTGATCCTCAGCTCCAAGAGAACGGTGTCACTGCAATTCTAAATCTCTCTCTCTGCGATGAGAACAAAGAGCTAATAGCCTCGTCTGGAGCCATCAAACCACTCGTCAGAGCTCTGAGGATCGGAACATCAACGGCTAAGGAAAACGCCGCTTGTGCTTTGCTTCGTTTATCACAATTGGAAGAGAATAAAATCGCAGTCGGACGGTCAGGAGCGATTCCGCTACTCGTAAACCTTCTTGAAACCGGAAACATTAGAGGAAAAAAGGACGCGTCGACGGCTCTGTATACCTTGTGCTCAGTTAAGGAGAACAAGATCAGAGCCGTTGATTCCGGGATCATGAAGCCTCTGGTGGAATTAATGGCCGATTTCGGTTCAAACATGGTGGATAAGTCGGCGTTCGTGGTGAGCGTGTTGGTTTCGGTGACGGAAGCGAAGACGGCGTTGGTTGACGAAGGAGGGATACCGGTGATGGTGGAGATCATCGAGGTGGGGTCACAGAGACAGAAGGAGATCGCAGTGGCGATTCTGTTGCAGATTTGCGAAGATAGCGTGGCGTACCGTACTATGGTGGCCCGCGAAGGAGCGATTCCTCCTCTGGTGGCGTTGTCGCAGTCAGGGACCAGTCGCGCTAAGCAGAAGGTAAATTATTATTCCGTCATCTTTTGCTTTAACCGTTATAACGGTCTTTTTTTACCGGTAACAACCGTTCCAAAGTTTCTGCCGTCTTTCAAATTCTCTTCTTTTCTTTATTTTTTAAATTTCTTTGTGACTTTGCAAAAGTAAAAAGAGAAGGTTTTCGAAAAAGAATCATTAAATTGGTAGAGATATTCTGTCACTCGGAAGTGTTATGTGACATGTGTCATCTGCTAGTAGAAATATTATTTTTTTCTTACCAGGTTAATAGCGGTACTCAGTTTATTTTTGTCCTACTTTGGTCATCATACCGGGTTGATCTAGTCTATTCTGATCGGTACCGTATTTGTTCACAATTGTTTTTGGGAGAATTTTAGTTAATTATTTTTTTAATAATTATATATGTGTTAAAACTAAAATTATTCTTTTTTATATTTTGTAATTTATTTTTAGATTGTGGGTATTTATTTTATAGGTTCAATATGATATTTTGTTAAAGAATATTATCTGAAAATTATATATTATTTTTAATGATAAATCTGAAATGATACAACGATACACATATATAACAGTAAATACCGTACCAATAATAAAAATAGTACACTCGCTGATGCGAGATTGATAATTTTGGCTAGTCGTTTACTCGCAGCCAGAAAATAAGAAAATTTATAAACTTAGATATTCACGGATGAATTCTATTTTGGGGTGGAATTAGAATTTTTAAAAATCACTATATACTTATTTCTTATTTTTGAAAGAATTTTGAAAAATCACATGACAGTATAAGATTTCTTGGAATTTGTATAGATCAAAGCAAACTTTTTTGGATTACAAGAAACTAACATACGAATTAAATAAAAAATATAAACTTAATAGTGTAAAGGACAAATTAAACTTTGGATGAGGCGGGTGTCTCGCCGGCTAACCGCTCTATCATTAGGTACAACCCCACGTGAGAAGATATTTGGTATGATATGTGGGAGAATAATTTAAAAGCAAACATTTGTATAGTATGAACTCATATAATAATAACATTTTTTAAATTTTGAATTAACATGGAAGAGTGAGGCTATTAGCTTTAAATTAATAGACAATGAAAGGCCATCCGTGACATGATGTTAGTAGAAGTATTATTAAATCAAACTCTTATGATTCATGACATCTGTGTTGCAATTTGATAGATTTAAAGACAAAATAGATATGTATTTTTTATATATTTTTATTTATATTACGATATTTATGCGGTACAATTCATATCACATTATTCCGTGATTTGATACGTTTAGAAATAAAAACAATACAGATTTCAAAAATGTCTTTTATACTTTGATAGATTTTGACCCCACTGGGGCAGTTTTCCCCATTGAATTTCTAACATTATGTTTTATAACTTTATTTTTTATTTAAGAAACAATAATCAAAATCACTTTTATTTTATTTTAACTACTGAAATCACTTTTTATTATAAATTACGTGAAGAAATAGTGAAAAACCAAATAAGTAATTCATGGATGAGCTATAAATATAATCGCAAACATAGAAAAAAGATAATATATAAAACTCCTTTTGGATTTTAGAAGAAAAATAATTGAAACTATCATATTCAATTTTTAGAACAAATAGTTTTGGATTTTCAAAACACGTCTCCAAAATATTTTGATTGTTTTGTGATTCGTACATTTTATCTTTAGTGCATTTTATTATAAAGTTTTAATTTGATTTTACTCTTTGTTGTATATCTAATGTTTTTTTTTTGGATAGACTTGTATGCCTACAAATCTTTCAAAATTCACTTAAAATAATAAAAATATTCAAAAAAAAAACTCGAAGTTGGCTAATTTTTTTAGAAAATTTTGTTATTTTTTATATTTTCAAGTTTATGTAGACTAGATGTACATAGGGAATAAAAATTTTAAATAAATTGATTAACAAGACGGAAAATTTGATACTAAATAAAACTTTTTAGATTCAAAATACATGTCAAATAATACAACTGAACGCAACATTGTTCATTATTAAAATGAAAATTTTCATTTTCCGTATTTGGGCCAAACATATATCCTCAAGAATCAAACTGTGATGATGCCCATCACTAATGCGTTGTCCTGTTTTTTCTTTATAATCCCCATGTTCTGTTACCATATAATCTGATGGGATGTGCCTAATGTGTTGGTATATGTTGGAAATATGGACAGGCAGAGACACTGATTGGACTTCTACGGCAACCAAGATCCGGCAACACCGCTGCCAACACGTCTGAGGTGTCCCCTTAACGTGCCCAATATTGTAATCATAAAAAATCAGCACTTTTTCTCCCCCAAAAAAGGAAAAAAAAAAAAAAACAAAAACAGAAAATTGGAGTAACCATAGATGAGAACTGTAAATTGGTATTTTGTTGTAAATTCTCTGCCACATGGGTTATGAGTTTTGGGTTCTGGTTTTCCTCATTGTCCCATCTTCTAATTTGCTTGGATTCTAGTTTGTAAAAGATTGGAAAATCTTGTTCAGTTTTTATTCGGATTGTTCATTGTCCTATCCCCTTGGTCAAAAGAGGGGGAAATTTTTTGTTGTTTTGTGCCCGTTTTAACCTCCTCTTCATTGAGATAAAGCAAGTGTAATGACAAGTGTTGGAAAAATAGGTTTCAAGGCAAGATAAATTTCAAACTTTGAAACAAACAATAAAGAGAAGTCTGTTAACATACTCTTATGAATAGATTTAGATATAAATATATTCAAAATTGTGTACGAATTCTATGTGCATCGGATGATTTTTAAAATATTTATGTCCGAATCTGTGTATAAGAGTTGTATGTGTAGATTTGCTCAAAAGTAAAAGTGAGGCCCAATGGATTTAACAATCTGTGTTGTTCTTTTTCACAAAAGTTGAACAAAACCACAAATGTGGTCAATTGAGAGTGGAAAAGAGGAAAGGAAAATATTTAATCTCACATTGGTTGTGGAAGGAAATGTTAATAGCTTGGAAGTCCGTTAGTCATGTCCACGAAGAAAGCTATATATTTCTCGCCTCCTTTAAATGAGCGAAGGATAAAAACAAAAAAACAAAAAAAAAAACGAGAAGAGAATCAATCTTGATCTTCGATTCAGATCCCAAGGAGTACTCAAATTTGAAAAAGGAAGAAGTCTATTTGTTGGCTAGATTAAGGGTTAATTACATTTTATCTCCTCCAATTGTGATTCGTTTTAATTTATCCCCTTTAACTTTTTTTGAATACAACTTATCCCCTTCAAATATCAATATCATGTGTCATAATAGCCTTTCTGTTAGTTTTCTATCGAACATTTGACTGTAGAAATCACGTGATTGTCACGTGAGTACCTCAAATAGTCGATTCTCTTCTTCAACCCTCTTTGACCGGAATATTCCCACAGTTAAAGCAAGGTAGAAGGTCCTCCAAGCTGTTGTAGTGCACTGCGAAAATCAAGATGGAGGACAAGAACTCCTCTTTATAAAGTTACAACTTCAACCCAAACTTTATATTTTGTGATTGCAGTTTAAGAGCTCCACTTAAGACTTCCATACAAGATGAAAATATCGTGTTGAAAGTTCTTTAGGTGCTTAAGCTGTAAAGATTTCTTGTTAACCAAAAAATGGTATCCTTAATCTCTCGTTTTAAACGCACGTGTATTTCTACCCAAATCTCAAATTTATTGTGTTTAAATATATGTATATTTATCTTTTTGGAGGGAATAAAATGTAATTAACACCTAAATTAAACGTCCAAATAAGTTATCTGTCTGAATTTATTTCCGAAAGAGTTTGGGAATACAGACCATCCAGACATATCCAGACACATATGTGTTTGGAATCGTTAGATACACGTGAAACTCTTAAATTATTGAGAATCTCAAATGCATCTAAAAATTCTAGACACATCTATATCTAGATGATTATCTGTGTTCCTAATATTGCTCTTTATTTCCTAGTCTAACTAAAAAAAAAAAACTTGGTCTGCAACAGCGGCCAACAAAGCTGCCAGAAGTATGTTGGAGAAGTTGAACACGTATGCTGAGTAGAAAGGACCGTAAGAAAGTCAAGTAGATATTTGGAAAGAAAACAGAAAAACAACATGCATATCTTAAATTCATGTCTTGTTCTGTACCCGAAAGTCAAATATCAAAATCTACACGAAAGTCAAATATCAAAATCATCCTTCCAATCAAAAATTTTCTTTTAACACAGAAAGGATACATCAAGATGTAGAACCAACAGACTACCATAATTATGTTGTGGAAGTTAGAATAAACATAAAGTTCACTAATAGCATTACATTTTTCGCTTAACCTATTTCACCTACTCGAACACTTCAAACAAAATTAAAAGTATTCCTGGGATTTTTTTTTAAAAACGCGGGAAAAAAATGCGAAAAAATGTTTGATTTGTTGTAGTGTTATGACGTATTTGAATGTTGAGGCCAACAAATTATCCTGATTTCCTTTTTATGAAGAAGAAAATCCAATCGAGCTATATTTTGAAAATGGATGTCATTAGTACTCGCTATCACGTTGAGTGTATCGAGCAAATAAGACTAAACGATCCTCCATTGTAGAAAACTTTTAAACACATTTCAATTAAACTTTTTATGTTGTTCCATTTAGTGACTCCTTTTGTATGAAAGGAGCTGCCCATCCTAATATATATATTTTATTTTATTTTTACCATGATTTTTATGTTTATAACATATTTATTTTTGAATGTCATTTTAATCATAAGTATTTTTCTTGAGGTGTAACCAACTTATGATAGACGTAATATAAATTTACCATATTTAAAATTTATTTATGACAAATTTCCGTGAACCAGTGGTATGATCACATGTTTTAAAGGAGATTATGATAAATTTGGTCGTTTATTGTAATTCTTGTATAATAAATTTATCATAATTATTGAATAACTAAAATTTCCCATCATGTATGAGAAATTTTTGTATAATCTTTCGCATTGAATTTTTTTGCATAATTTGTATATTTTTAAGTTTTTCATAATTTCTAATAGTGATAGATTTTAATAATTTCTGTATATCACATAATTGTTGAAGATGAATTTTGCAAAACATGAATATTATAAAATTTTGCATAAGCTATCTATAGTGGTAGATTTTCATAGTTTAATATTTGCATAATTTTTCAATTATGATTTTTTGCATACTTCATTTATTTCAAAATGTTGCATACTGTAATTTGATGATAATTTTTTCATATTTTATGCAAATGGATTCTTCATGATCTTTTTCCGTTTTTAATAATGTACGTATTTCTATTGTCATTTTTATATCAAAATTTTAATTTTAGAATCATTTTTAAAGATCTATTGTTTAATTTTTTTTTTTTTTGATTTTATGGAAGAGAATATCAGAGAGACAATATTAAGAGAAAAATATTTAAAGTATTAGGAGAGAGAAAGGATAATCACGGATTTTTTTTTTTGAAAAATAGCAGTAAAACATATGTTACTAAATTAAATAGAACTAATTCTTAAGAAACACTCAAAATGGAAGCACTAGACAATATTAAGAGAAAAATATTTAAAGTATTAGGAGAGAGAAAGGATAATCACGGATTTTTTTTTTTTTGAAAAATAGCAGTAAAACATATGTTACTAAATTAAATAGAACTAATTCTTAAGAAACACTCAAAATGGAAGCACTAATAATTAATAACCCTTTATAAAAAATATCCAAACAAACCTATATACTATGACTAATTATCACTCTATAAATTTCTCTTTCAATCATTTCTCCTTGCTATTATACTCTCAAAGTATCTCGAACAAGTGTTTTAAAATCACGATTTTAGAATTCGCAAGTATTTCAATTAATGTATTATGTGTGCTAATTTAGTCATATTTTAGCATGTGCTAGTTTTAAGAGAGAGAGAGAGCGAGAGAGAGAGAGAGAGAGCATTGTTTAAACAATACAATTGAAAAATCCCATCACTCTTTAAATTAATACACTATTAAGCCATAAGACAAAATTCACTATTTGTTTTTTTGCATAAAACACATTTAATTAATATTTTAACCATTCTATTGTTGATGCCCTTCAAATTTTAGTGGGTGTGAGGGAGGGAATATTTTGATGGATTCTAGAATCCGTATTGTAGATGGTAGATTTTAGATAATTAAAAATTCATAATCAGAATCTATAAAATTATTTGGCAAAAGTGTACAAATAGATTATGAATGTGTATAATGTAATTAAATTATTAGATACACTATAATCATACTTTAAATTGACCTAATCTTCTAATAGCGTAATTGTAAATAAGTTTAATGCTATTAGAATAACTAAATAATATCACATAAAAATATCTTTCGCATTTACATTATAATAAATATGTGCATAAATGTGTATCAATAAGGCTTTATTGTGTTTGGTTGAGTGTTTCTGAAACGATTTTTGGAAAAAAAAACTCTGAGATGTTGTTTGGTATAAGTATTTCAGAAAAAATTTGGGAGTTAATTAAATTTTTTCAGTATTTTCGAAGTATCTCTGTCTCTGTCTCTGTCTTTGTCTCTTCTTTTATAGATAGATGAAGTTTTTTTGAAAAAAAGTAAAAATATTTAGAAATTTTTTTCCAAAAACTTGTTTGGGGAACAATTTCTCAAACAAGCAAACGAACACATTAATATTTATAGAAAAATACTAACTATTGCCCATTAGGTGGTGGATAATGTATAAAAAATGTATCGATGTTTATAAATTATGCATTGATATTCGTGTATATATATATATTGATATTCGTAAAATATGTATTAACATTCGTGCTTGTTTGACATTATGTATATATTATTATGCGGTGATTAGCAAGACCCATATTTATACACGCATTTCTACACACACACACACGCTCGTATATATGTATTAGTCATCTTGTAATAACATATCTTTTATTCTGTTAAAATGAGGATCTTCTATTTTTTAATCAAATATTGATGATCCGAATCGTTGAATGTGTTTGAAACATACTTTTAAGGATACCCTCGAGAAAGCAGTTCAACATATTATCGGGTAAGATTTGATCCGATCCGTTTTTTATAAAAACTATTTCTGTCAGCATTTATGAAAAACTGCTTCAATCAAACTCTTCCTGATATTTTTTTAGTCGATTTCTTGTAAGTGCTCTTAAAAAGTATATTTTAGACATATTGAACAATTTGAATTATCAAAATTTAATTAAAAAATAAAAAGTTCATATTTTAACAAAATAAAAAATCCTTTATTAAAAATGTAGTGGCATATGTATTACACATATACATACACGACGGATAGTTGAGGAGTTGCATGCATCAGCTAGGAGTAGGTGTTCACCTTTGTCAACGCTTAGCCATCGCATAAGAACCAATGATATTCCAAAGTCAACGTCTTTTTATGCCCATTGGATTTTTTTCACAAACTCATCATTACAATCCATCGGTTGGGAAAATATATAGGAATTGGGCAACGGCGATCGGCTACACCACAGATCTCAACGTACGTGACACAATTTCACCCTTTTTATTGTACAAATGAGTGTAAATATAATATTCATTCTAGAATAAACAAAATTGTACTTCACAATCTCTATACAACATATACACAAAACTATTTAAAACTACTTGAGTAAAATAAACATGTAAAAATTATATTCATTTGAATCCTTCATCACTGCTTCGAATATATTTGTTTGGAAAAAAATGTCTTTGGCACATTCAATTACAACTTGAAAAACCTATTTGCTTTAGATAAATATACGCCAATCTGAACATGACTTTGTATGTAGTTATTCTATTCGACTACCTAACTTTACATTATTAACGAGTTTGATTATCGACTTCGATTCAAAAACGATAATCAAAATGGCCAAACTCCACCCTCGTACTTATATACATGCTTTCGGACTTTTTGATATCTATATTCATTCATACTCCTTTGCAAGGTCATGGTTGTGGGAATGGATTTCGTAAGAATTTGTAGGGATCCATTTAAGTATTGGTTGGACTTTTCAATTAATTGGACTATTTTAGATGGCAACTCTATGCTTATTATAAGTCTACTTTTATTATAAAAATCTCATTTGAGGTACTTTTTCAACTTTTGAGCTCCGACCTATTCCGTGTTTTAGTGTCGGCTCTAAAATTTCGAGAGTCAAAGGCGAACTTTTCAATTAAGGTCCTTTTATATATTTAATTTGCATGCAAAATATATATAAGAAAATGTCTCCATAAAAAGAACCATTACAAAAAATATAATAATATAACTACTTGAAAATAAACGATCATTTTAGTAATTCAAAATGTATCACTTGAATATTACATTTCTTGCATGTTTAGCAGCAAACGTATAACGATCCGTTCCTGCTTTTTACAATATTATTCACTTTGACCGTTCAAAACCTATAGACTTCCCAGAGGTCACCCATCTTTACGTTGCTCCAAGACAATAACACTTAACTGTGAAGTTTCATTTTATTTTGACACACTTGCGGTTTTAAAAGACCTTGTCCGAGGGAGGATTATGATTTATTATAAATAGAATTGAACTTACATCCACCAAGCGATGTGTATCGGACCCTTCACCACCCATCTGAACGTCCACCAAGACTCTCTCTCGGACGTCAAGCTCACAGTTAGCTCCATAACTTGGCTAGGGTGTCACAATCTCCTCTATTTAGTAACAACGTCCTCACGTGTGAGACTGAGATTGTCCCACATTTTTTGTTGGTGCAGTCTGATACTATTTGTAACAATCGGCTCCCGCCTTGCATAATATGATCCACTTTAATTGTCCAAACCCTATAGACTTCCAAGTAGATCAACCCATCTTGGATCGTTCTAGGACGAGCACGCTTAACTATCAAGTTCTATTTAGTTTTGACGTCGTCATGATTTTAAAAGGTCTTGTGCAAGGTAAGGTCATGATTTATTATAAATAACATCGAACTTACATCCACTAAGCGATTTGAGACCATTTACCGCCCATCTGAACATCATCGAAACTCTCTCCCGGATGTCAATCTCACATTTAGCACCACAGTCTGACTGGGATATCACAAGAGGTATTAATTAAGTTTTTATAATCAAGTTTTTTCACATAATCCTTCTCAATGTACAATATAACTAATCCATTCAATCTTTTTAAGACATGGGTGACCGAAGATAAATTTTAATTAATTGTAGTTTTGAAAAACTTTTTTTTCCAGACGCAACTAAAATCAGTATAGTTAACAATATTCTTTAAGCAACACGTGCATTCGGAAAATAACCATCCTTATCAATAGGAGCCTCAAGCGCTTGTTGATGGTATGATTCTTTTTTGTTGCTCATTACATTCTTATCAATGATCCAAAATATTATGGTGCCGTGGAGGAAATAGATTTTGTGGGTTTGTCTACAATCAAAAGACAATACCCAAAATAATAGACTTCTTAGATTATAATCTCCGTTACACAATTATTAATATTTTTTTCTTGATATCCTGACTATTTATCAAATATATTATCCTTTCAATAGACTTCTTGGGGGCCCCTCAAAAGAGAAGGTTGTGGAACATATGTAGACAAAGAAGAGTATGGAACCTTATTTTCAAATAGGTCTTAAGTTCTTCGTTATTATAATATTACCACAACACTTGCTTGAGACCTTAAGAAATTATGCCTATTTTTTGTAAAGATAAATTTAAAACTAAAAAAATTAGGTCCGACCATAATATTTAGAGATCTTTATTTATAGGATTTTTTAGGGGTCCAAAGCGATGGTTTCCTAGACTTGTGCCCAAGGCCGGTTCTTCCAAGCTACCTATATGACATGCCGACTTCAACTGACAAGCTCAAATGATGCATGGACGTGACCTCATTTATTATCCTAGATATTTTGTAAGAGCGAGCTCCTAACTAAAATGTCTAGCCAATTATCTATTTTTTTTATTTTAGCTAAAATCATTCAAATAATTCTATCTAATATAGCTATCTTTACCTTTAAATATTATTTTGTCCTAAAAAACAAGAGAGAGGTAGTTGAAGATGTGAGATTAAAAAATATAAAAATATTTTTGATGGTGAATAATGATTAGGTAAATTAAACTAAGTACTAATCATAAATTTATTATAACTAGTCTTCAGTGGACTATTTAATATAATTAAATAATCTATTTAGTTATGCTTTTGTACATGCTATAACCGGAGAACTTCAATTCAACTCCGAATATCATGCACGTGAGAAATCCTGTATCACCTTGATCAAAGAGATCATCGTAGGTGAACCAGCCATTACCATTTCAGAGGTCTCCAATTGAATCGCAAAATACCATTTGGCAAGGTACTCACTCTCTTAACTATAAAAAAAAAAGAGTAAAATTAATGCGAATCTATTTTTCCTCTTCGACTTGTTTGTTTTGCAGTGAGTAGGGGTGAAAGTACTATCGAAAAAATTGAACCGATGACAAAATTTATGGTTTCGCAGGTTTATAAGTAGGGGTCAATTAGTTTCTATTTGATTGTACATATTTTTTGATTTTTCGATTTTTCAATTCGATTTCGAATTTCAATCGGTTAAATTTATTTTCTATTTTAACCAATCGAAACGAATCAAATTCATAATAGACAATATTAAAAAAATAATTTTAAAGGATAAGATAATCTTGGTCGTATAATTTTATAGGATGAGATAAATTAATTGGTAGATTTGGACCAAAATATAGGAGGCAGCCTAGATTTTTCCGAAGTCATTTCAGACCATTTTACGTGGACTATTTGTTGTGGGCTATCAATGTGAGTTGTGACTGATCTAGGCTTATTTTCTATAAACCCGACTATGTCGACTACCCCGACCGAACTGATACTACTCAAACCGATATCAATTCTTTCATAAATTCTATTGGAATTGGTACCAAAAAGTTTTACCCGAAAATAACAGATTGGAGCTCTAATGTAGTGAGTAAGACAGTGTAATACTTTGGGCCTTGAATTGGTTGGACTTAGGACAGGTTTTTTTTCGTTAAACTGATGTGGCAGACACTGGCAGTGATCCACTCCATAAACTGCTTTTAAGATCTGGGCCCAACTAAATAAACTCTGGCGATGAGATTAGAACCGTTACTCGTTCTGTGAACTATCTACAATAGTCTATTGAATAGAATAGGCCCCAAAGTTTACAGGCATGGGGCTCAAATGTTATTTATAACTTTGTTCCGGTATACTATTTGTGGAATAATGCATAATATTATGCGGGACAAGATCTATTGAAATACAAAAAATATATACTTATTGTAGAGAAAATTTCTAACTAACTGACCCCACTTGTCACTACGTATGTCACTAATAGGCATGAAGTGAAATTAGTAGAATGAGATTGAAATGATCATTTTCATTTCTGTGCATAGTGGGTCAACTAAGAGAGAGGGAAATGAGAGAAAAGATACTTTCAATAGAGTTCAATTTTGTCCACAATCTGTGTGTGAGATTATTTTGATATTTTACTTTGATGATCAAAATGGTCTATTTTATTCTAATTTATTTATTTACTTATCACAAAAAAAAAAAAAATCACCTCAATCGATTATTGGTATTTGCTTGATCTAAAATTTTTTTTTTCTTCAAAATTTTTAATTTCTAAAGATTAAAAACTAAATTTTTAGGTTAAATACTTACCGATATCAAATAGTTGAATTTTTTGTACTAATTAAAAAATTAATAGAACAAAATAGATGAATCTAATTATCGAAGTGGGATCTCGAAGTGGTCCTGTCGGATAAAAAAAATTCACTCTAGGGTGAACAAAACTGAACTACTTCAATTCTTATAGTTGTGAAATTCATGACCATATCTTTTATGAATTAATGAAATTGAGTTTATTTGTCTCACTAATAAAACACAATTGGGATGGTGATTCCTTTATTTATTTATTTTTTTTATGGAATAATTATTCCTTTAATGAATGGTAATTTTATTTTGAAATGATTATTTTTTATTAGATTTTTGATAAACAGAATCGCGATTTTATTCAGAATGACTATGTTGTTCAAATATTAATTCCATCAAAGTAAAATCACATATTCAGAATGACTATGTTGAGGACCTTTTTGACTTTTTAATCTACAAGGCCCAGTTGGCTCAGTTTTATGATCCAATGGGGAACTGCGCCCAGTTCAGCCCAATTCCTGTCTGGTTCTGTGTTAATTGCTTAACGCCGTTAATTCCGAATAGCTAGCGTGAGTAATTATTCAACGCTGTTGGAGTATCCTATGGTATTTTTATATGATATTTTAGCAAAATACAAAGCAATAATTTTTTTTGAATGGAATACCAACATATACATTTATAGAATTGTTGAGAGATAAGAAATTACCCCCTTAATATCTTACAATGAGAGGGAGTATTGCCTAAGTAATACCACATGGTATTTTGAAGGACATAATAATTAGTTTATCTTAACACAATTGTGAATAAGTACAACCTAAATCAGGGCAGACCAGCCTAGGCTTTGTAGCCCTTTTGATCCGTTTGTTTAAGGTATTAGAGCATGTCTAGACTCTAATGTTTGTTTGGCCAAAATTGGAGGTCTTAAGTAATACTCTAGACTTATTAAGATCTTTAAGTTAAAAATATCCCAAGGGGTGGTGTTAAATAAGAACCCTTATGCATTTACTTTTATACCCTCAAAATATGTGTGTTTTTTTTTCTTTTGAAAAGATTTCGATTCTCTTTCCGGACTTCATTACACTATTTTTTGTTTTCTATTCTCTGTTTTTTATTTTTCATTTTTTATTCTCTGTTTTCTGTTTTCTATTTTTATTTTTCTCTTTCTGTTTTTGGTTGTTGTTATTTGTTTTCTATTTACATCCTTATTCAACTTTTTATTTTTTGTTTTTTGTTATCTGTTTTTTTATTTTTTACTTTCTATTTCTTCTTTTTTTAATAACCGAGGTATCCGATGATCTTGGGGTATGCCCTATCTGTTGCCAACTAGTATTTAGTTCTTGGGGTCCTGAAGTTAATAATCCAGCAAATTTCCAATGGACCCATAATTTGTAGTTGTCAAAGTTCGATCTCAAGATATCCTGATTTACATAAAAAATCATAGTCAATAATGACTATCACTTTCTATTTTTGGTGTTGCTATTGTTTTCTTTTCTGCTTTTAATTCTATTTTCTGTTGCTATATATGTCGTTTTTATTTTTCTGTTTATCATCTATTTTTTCTGTTTCTTTTTTGGTACTTCGTTTTTTAGTTTGTATTTTTTATTTTTCCATTTGTTTTTATGATTTTTATATTTCTAGTTTCTCGTTTCTCTTTCTTTTTCGTTTTTTCGTTTTCATTTGCCAGTGTGAATGGATCAATTTCAGCAATGAAAATGGAAAGCATAGACTTCATTTTCATTTTCTATTTGTTTTATGAAAGCATAGAATTTTATCATCTCTTCTCTTCGTTTGTTTTATTTTCGAGAACATATAAGATAAGAAGTGGTTGATGTATATATCCGAATTCTACCCGTTCCTTGATTTTTTTCCAAACTACTTTCCAAATTCTACTCAATTCTCAAAAAAATCCTTGAATCTCTGATGTGTAAAGCAAGAAACAGGACGGGAGCGGTCAAATCGGGTGAAGTTGACACAAATTATCTTCGGCTTGATTTGGTTGGTAGGTTATGTGTGTTGATAACAGTTGATTGTTAAGCATATGTTGGGTTAATAGACGTTATTATCCTTGTAATTTATCTTTTCATTAAATTTAATTTCTTTTTGTAATTAATACATATAATTTATATCCTATAGTTTCTTACTTAAATTAAAATAATTGTACTTCTCTATTTACTTATGTGTTAATTTTCTCATAATCTAATAATTTAAATAAGAATTAATTTAATATTTATAATTTATAATTAAAAATGTGAAATGAAAACAAAAACTCGAAAATTGGGTAGAATTTTACAAGTCTTCGCATAGAATTTTATCATCTGTTCTCTTCGTTTGTTTCATTTTTTAATATGATATATGTTCTCTTACATTAATTAAGAAGATTTTTCTTAAGTGTGGACATGTGGAGCTCGAGAACATATCAGAACAATTGGGTAGTGGATCCTTAGTTTCTACCGGAAGAGAACTTCGATTCGCCCGGCCAGCAGGCGGGCGGCGTGCTTATCTTGTGTGACAACACTACAGAGCGAGTGGCTCTTCTAGGCGGGCAGTTGTGTGACAACACTACATAGAAAGCAGCGCTGTAACGACCTGACTTTTTTTTTAATTTTTAAACATTTAATAAATAATTTACTAAAATTCTTGTGTGTGAGTAATACATGATTTTTTTTATTTTTTTATTTAAAAAAAAAATTCTTTCTCACACTATTGCCTAGTCATGAACATATCATTGTCGACTTTTATTGTTTTCTTTCAAAACCCCGGTTGGATTCTTAGCAAATTAATTCTATAATATTTCTTGTCTTTTGGCCTTTCAAATTATTTTCCTTTAACTGATGAAATGCACAAGCTTGGCATCCAATGCATGTATCTAACCCATATTTCCCCTAGGTGCAAAATGGACTCTCGGTTTTCCTTTGGCATTTTCAGTTACCTAAAAACTAATAAAGGCAATAACATCATAAAATCCTGTAGGTATATAGGGCATTTGTTTGTTTTTTTTTTAATCCATATTGATCATTAGCATTCCTTTTGCCATTTTTTTTTAATTTTTTCCATCTTCGACAAAAGCGAGCACTTATTAGAGAATAGAGAGGTTTAGACAGAGAGGAATTTGGGCTGCCGAGAGGGTGCTCTGTCAGAACCCGAATTCCGCCCCTTCGACGCTGTTATGCATCGGAATCGCATACCTAGATAGGATTGTTTATCTCTAACCCTTGGTTTAATTATTTCCTTTTAGTAGTAAAATCTTATCTCTAATCGTTAGAAGTATATTTGTGGGACAATTTTATGTTTAGTTTTTTTGTAATTATATGATTTTTGATCTATTCGTGCTAAGAAGCGAAGATCCTAGAAAAAAATTATAAATCTGGAAAACAAAACATAATGATAACCTGATTTTGAGAAATTTCGTTAAGGTCGTTCCAAGACTCCAAAATTTCTGAAATTTTTACTGAGTGTTGCTTTATGTATCTTCTGTAGTGGGTAAAAATTTCAAAGTATACAGTTCTACATAAATTTGTAACCAAGTTGCTGCGAATTCATCATTGTGCAGACTGCACTGACACACATTAGGAAAACGGCCATAACTTTCACCACGGGTGTTGAAATTGCGCACCGTTTGATTTATTTGAAACTAGACACATAGAACTTCAATAATATGTGAATTTTGTATTTTATTTTTTCTTGAGAAAAATTAGTTTTTCATTTAAAATTGATGATGCAGTTTTTGGTGTTTAGAAATCTATCAATAATTGTAATTCAGAAAATTCTTAGAATGCTTTAACTTGTTGTTTGAGCCAACGGGTTCAGGATTCGACTATCTAATTGCAATCCGAAAATATGTACATTGTGCACAAGTATACACGTACTAATCTTATGTTCGCGAGTCCCCGTGGGACCTCGTGTGAGCGAAAATGTCGTTAGACAGACCTTTGATGTTTTTTGGTGTACATGAATCTTGTTGGTAATAACATGATAGGTGTTAGAAAATTCTGATTGTTCTAATAAGAACCTAAACAAGTGATAAAAGTTGTCGTGCTGCCGAGTTGGTTTTTCGGGTTAGATTCCCAAGGTGGTTGGTGGTTCGATTCCTCTTCTCACTCTTTTGCCGGGTTAGATTCCCGAGATTGTTCCAGGTTAAATTCCCGAACTGACTGGTGGTTTGATTCTCCTTCACTTTTATTCCGGGTTAGATTTCCGAGATGATTGATGGTTCGATTCCTCTTCACTTTTGTTCCGGGTTAGATTTCCGAAGTGATTGGTGGTTCGATTCCCCTTCACTTTTGTACCTGGGTTAGATTTCCGAGATAGTTGGCAGTTCGATTCCCCTCTATTTTTATATTCCGGGTTTGATTCCCGAGGTGGGTTAGATTCCCACTAGCCGTCGTGTCGTATTGAATATGGGTTAGATTCTCTGGGCGTCGTCCCGATTAAAAGAAAGAAGAATGAACTTAATACACTTAAATATTACTTTACAGCTTTTGATGTATTCGTATTTGTTATTTAAAATTCTGTTATTTATGCTTCATTTTATATATTCTATTGTCATGTCATATCTCCTGTTATATGTGTTTTTACCTATGGGTTCGATTTTCGGATAAACCTTCCTACCGAGTTTTATAAACTCATTAGTGCAACTTCTCTGCCTCTGGTGTTTCATACCAGATGTCGAAGAGCAGTTGTAGAATCTGACCGAGTAGGAGAAATCGGGAGCTGCTGGAGGACTGTGGCGGTGTTTAGCTGTCCTACCCATAGATGCTCTGCTATTTTAATTGTTTTTAATAAAAATATAAATCTCAAAAGTATTTTTATCAATTTCACTTCCGCATTTTAAAACTCTGGTTTATCTTATTTCTTGTTATTTTAAATTAAATAATAAAATGTATTTCTTTGATTTATGGTTCAATTAATCAAATAATTAAATAAATGATTTAAATAACGTACCGAAAAATCGGGGCGTTACAAGCGCTTTTGTCAAGGCCCCTAAATGACCGCTCAGAAGGCTTACCTCTTTTTTTCCCAATCTGTCACTTGCTCATCCCTCTCTCATGAAAGATTGTCTATCCTCTCCCGGCGGCTTTGACTCATGATCACCGCGTAGCCACTTGACAACGATAGGATCTTGGCAGTTTGTGGGGAACTCAAAACCAAATTCTCCAAGTTAATTGCCTCGTATATGCCTCTGATCTTCACGATTCCCTTAGAACAGGGGGTGTCACTTTTTTGCTGGCGATGAATATCTTCTTCTTTTTTTTAATTTGAAAATTTTTATTTTCGAATCTTTATTCTCCATTTTGAGATCTCCAGTTGCCGTTCGGGACAAGAATGGAGGGTAAAATCGAATCCCCATCAGTAATAAGGATGGGGATGAATATTGAATATATGTTCAAGATCAGAGACGGGTCAAGTTGGTACTGTAGTGTGTGTGTGTCCGCACATTCAAGTCTAGAAGGTAGAAAGGGACCATAAGGACCCACGACTATAAAAATATAAGTTTAGGTACGGTTAGAACTAGGATATTTTTCTTCCTACAATTTGGAATTTTCAATTTTGCATTTCAAGCAGGACAAATATATTACGAGCATGGTACTTTGCAATATTCAACTAATTTATTTTTCAAAATGATGATTTGAACACTAAGACGCCGTTTGATTCATGGATTAATATTCTTGAAATTATTTTTCTTTGTACTATTTAAATTTCAGTCAAACTTAATCTCATGTTTGATTTGGATCGGATGTCTAGGATTTTGAACAAATTTTTTTTGCTAGAATTGTATAGATATACGTATGTGATGGTGGTGGGGGTGGTGGCGGTGGCCGTTGGATGTGGTGGTGTGGCAGAGACGATGATGGTCGGAGGTGGTGATGATTCAAGGCAATGGAGCAATAGCCGGTACAGATATAATTAAATGAGTCTCACCTTTTTCTCTCCTCCAAAATAAAATAGTAACACACATATAAGTATTATAGTAATTTCGAAATTATTTGTCGTGGTTCAATTTTGAGGAACTAAATATAAAATTGTGCGGATTAAGCGTGAATAGTCTAATCTCACCTACTTAATTTGCGAATCAAACAAGGCGTAAGATCTCAAAATTTTATATTATAGATCATCAAAGGGGGACAGAAGCGAGGTTAATGCGTCCAAACTGCATAAACTTACTCCCATTTTCTGTGAAGGGGAAAAAAATAGTTCTTTATATTTATTTATTTTGTAACAAAAGGAAAAGAGAATCCGAAGAAAGCCCATCAATTCGTGGGGATGCCCTGGATTTCGCATCATTACTAATCAGACAAAGCACACAAGATTCTCTTCACCCTTCTTTTTCGTACATCAACTAATAACACAAACGCTGGAATTCAATTTTTCTTTTAAAAATACATTAATTGTAGACAATGAGCTCAATTTGACCCTGCTTTGCAACAAGTCCTTCCATGATTGGCCTGTTTTTATCGACTACTTTGTACCAGAGTGCACATTGACAATTTGTCTCACAAGTAACTTCCCCTATCGCTAGGTGCATACTAACCGATGAGTCGATGTTCATTTCGATTGATTAGAATTCAATTTTCTCAGGATTAGTTCGCTAATTCATTTTGCTTAAGAACGACCCGTTCAGCCTTACCAAAAAGAATCAATATCAAAATCCGTTGGGAAGAACCCACAACAGGCACCCACTAACCGCTTAGACATATCCCGCAAACGACGCTCTTAGAGCAAGTGCAACAAGGGTGAACAAATCTTTAGCCAAAAATATTAGTGAACAGTTCTTTATTCACCCATGTCATTTTCAACACTCCAACAATACTACCTATACTCACTCTCTACTATTAAAATACTATTTTTTACTTTTTTAAAATATTTACAATAAAGAACCCATTTTGTTGCCAATGAGAGAGAGAGAGAGAGAGAGAGAGAGAGAGAGAGAGAGAGAAACAATAAAAAATTAAAAGGGTCATGAACAGTAGCTAACCAAATGGGGGTTGATTTAGGGAGGCGCTATTCATGAAACCCATTTTGTTAACCTGTTTAGGGAGTTTGTTACAGCCTGTTTTTTGAGTTGAACTGAGTAAAATAGGGAGGGGGATGGATTTGTTCACTTTGTTGCACTTGCTCTTAGCCGCTTAGAATTCTGAGGATGACGGACACAATTAATGAGCCTCTCCTTTGTACATGAAAATAAAGCGCAATCAGTGGCCACGAGTCCATTTGATATTTCTCTAGCATAAAAGGAATCATCAGCCTGAAAACAAGTACACTTTCACACCAAACTCTCACGTTTTCATACCTACGCAGTATTGCTATCTCTTTCTTTGCAAAGATCTTACTTGATTGTTAAAGGATTTTTTATCGAACAATCATCCCGTTGCCATACTTGTTTGTAAGAACCAATGCAAAAATTCGTGATCATTGCACGAATTTCCAACACCATTAGTAGATTTTCGTTAGAGATTAGAAACTAGTGAAACCACCAAGAATTAAGCATCTTTTCCATGCGAGTCTTAAATAACACATGTGAAATTTACAAATGCCAAATGAATGCGAATATATTTATATTCAGATTTGTACCCGAAAATCTATATCCGAATCATTTTGATATGAAAATTGCAACATGTACACCAAACTTATCCAACCAAAGTACACAAGAAAAGTTACATATCGTTTTTCCATTTTCCCCTTTTCGCATTTGGCAAATAAAGTCAGCAGAGAAAGTTAAAGTAGGACAAAAACCAAAAAAATACGGAAGACAAAATAGATACGTCATCACGTGACAATCACGTGAAGATTCTTATCTTCTAGAAGACCATTTTAACCTCTAGCGTCCACAAACTTATTCGCCAGGTGTCAACATCTCCACCCTTATTACTAATCTGTTTTGAGTCCCTTTGGCCCTACTCACAGTATGTAGCTATATCTTATACCGGACCCACACACTCTTGGGCGGCCTTACGTGGTGACTCATCACCGTGGGAGGTTTCGCCGGAGCACCGCAGCCAATAGCGACGGTGCACTCAGGTGTGGCAAGTGGCCCTCCGTCGGCAGCATCTCCACCGTGTTCCTTCCACCGAGATGGGTCTTCAAGTACACCGCCACCGACGCCGGAACCGAAACGTCCTTCGCCGTCTGAATTATGCAACAGGGCACTTTTACTAGCCCTAAAACACCCCTCAAATCGCTGTTGAATACTGTACGAGAGACGAACAGTGATATGTCTGGCCTCATGTTGAACAAAGTCCGGCTGAATTCTCGCACCGCCGCTGGAACGTCGGCTCCCACCGCCAGCGGGGCGAAGCCGCGGACCCACGCCTCGTAGTTGGCCTCCATTGCGGAGAAAAGCTTCTCGATTTCGCCTTGCTCGAATCCTCCATGGTAATCTCTGTCGTTCAAGAATCTGATAACACAATTGCAGAACAAAATTGGAATATTTCAAATGACTTTGGTCTAAACCTATACTGCAATTGAGTCAAATTAAACAAACAAATCGAGATACCAATTAGAGGATAGGGCCAATTGAAATACTCTGGGATGAATGACACGAAGAAAATGGAACAATTGCGTAACAATATGAGCACTTTGTGTGCAGCTTAAAGTCCCTGTATGTCCAGGGGTTTATGACAGAGGAAAATACGATTGAGTGAAAACATTACTCACACAAATGATCAGTAACACTCTTCACAAATTTTATTAGTTTTTAAGAACTCAAACAGAAAGACGATACAAAGATTTATATGTTGTTCTTCAAAAACTGTAATCGCAGCGAAAGAACAACTAAAATCGAATCAGGCTTTAAAATCCAACACTATATTGGTTCTTCTATCTACATTTGGGTTTCTCAAGTATCTGCTCTGAGGAGTTTCCAGAAACTGGTGCTATAGGAATTGTGGTGGGAGAGTTATGACCCAAGTGGCCAAGTCCCATAATGTCCGAAATTATTTTCTCGTGCGATTATATATGTGTTTAGGTGATTTCCCAACGAAGAGAACATCTAAAAGGACCAAAATATAATCCGGATGGAATTGGGGACAACCGAAAACAGAGTCCATTCACGAATTCAATCAGGCGTGATTCCAATTGGGTTTATGCCCTTAAATTGACTGGAAAAACAAACAATGCAACATTTGAATTTGGGGCAACTGTTTCGGTTACCTAGGAGAAGCTCCTATGAGGATGAGTTTAGTGAAGAGCTCAGGGCGGCGAATGGCGGCTAGGATTCCGATCATGGCGGAGACGGAGTGGCCGATGTAGGAACAGCGGTCGATGCCGAGGGAGTCAAGTATACAGAGGAGGTCGTCGACGTAGGTATCGAGAGTGGTGTACCGCCGGAAATCGAAATAGTCCGGGTTGACGCTGCCGGCGCAGACGAGATCGTAGAGAACCACACGGTAGTGCGGCAGGAAGTAGGGCAGAATGCGCTGCCACGCCGACTGGTCGGTCCCGAAGCCGTGGGCAAGGACGATGGTTCTCTCGCCTGAGCCGACCACTCGGACGTTGAGAGCGTCCAATAGGCTTTGACCCATTTGAAGGAGTTGAGGAGGAATGGAGCTTTGAGTTTTGATTGACTGAGGGTTGAGGTTGGTTGAGAGAGAGATGAGAGAGAGATGAGAGAGAGAGAGGGGGGGAGATTGGGGAGGGTGTGAGGTGCGTTACACAGGGATTGAGAGTATAAAAAGAGGATAATGGGTAGGTCGGTGTGGGAATTGATTTTGTTGTGTGTGTGGTTTAAATAGATGTCAAGTCTTCGTACGTTTGGCCAACTATTTATACTAGTCTGGAGAATGGATTTTCCAGATGTTTTTATTTTTTATTTTTTCAGGCTATACGAATGGGGTTCACAATCAGGGTCCCTTCACCACCAATTTTCCTTTTTTCAAAATATTCGAATTAATTTATGTGTACATCAACAAATTAATTTAGACAATCAATCTCATCCTTTAGTAACAAAGGTTTATTTACAATGTGCCGTAGTTTAAGAGTAAATTCAAATTTACTACTACTACTACCTCTTCCTTTATATGAAGTAATTAGTAAATTTAAATTTACTGGCACCTCTTACTTTGTATGAAATAACTACACGAGTTATTTTATATGACATTAAAATTAATTAAATTTTGTTGGTTAAATTATTCAATTTTTAAATTCATTTTTTTTTTTTGCAAAAAAAAATTACAACATAGATCATATCACGTGCAAAATAGATTATGGTGAATACTTTTAAATTCTTTTCTAAAATCGAAACTTGAGAGAAATTTTTGAAATTTGTCCAAAATAACTTATGTTAAACTTGTGAGATACTTTGAGAGAAATAAGTGTAATTTATCCTTAGTTTAATTGCTTAATACTCTTTACTAATTGGCCAAGTAAAACGATTTTATAACACTGAGTAGCTTACTTTATAAAAAAAAACTAATAAAATAATATGAAAAAAATAATCAAATTAAGTACAAGAGGTTGCACGATAAAAGAAAGTAAGAAATATAATAGACTATCGATCCACTCAAACTCTTAAATTCGAATCTAACACTTTAAATTTATGGACTTTAAAAGTGTAATTATAATGTCTTGACTCAGAATCTTATTTACTTATGCCCTAAGATCATGGGCTAGCTTATGAATAATTATTTAGTAATTCCGGGTACTATTTTTTATTTATTTTATGTGGGACACAAACACTTAATAGTGCATATCCCATTCATATGTGGTAAAAATAATGCTAAGACACTATGAAGCGCTACACCAAATGTAATACTATTTTATAGTTTATGGATTAATCAATCATCTATGGTCATACAAATACAATTTAATCTTGAAATTTTAGAGTTTATTAATTTTATAATAAAAATGTATTTTCATGGTACAATTAATATGCAATAAAAATTAATTTGTTTTATATGTGTCTACTGAACTAGTTAAAGGAAATAAATATCTAATCAAATCAAAGAGTCAAATTTTGCTGCCAGTGTGCATTGTGTTGGCTACATGAGATTCGCCTCTGTTTTCTGACATCTCAGAGGCTGCATATAATGACATCTCTGCCTCATCGTTATCTCCTTGGCCGCAGATCATGACGCGTGGTAGAGTTCTTCTTTTATTTTTAAAGTTAAAAATTACTAAATTTTTAGGCCAAACATTTAATAATATCTGATTGTACTGAATTTTTTCATGATAATTAAAAAATAAATTTTAGTAAAATAGACAATTTTGATCATCGAAGTAGGATCTCAAAGTTTCTCCGCACGAGAAATTATTCACCCTAGGATTGACAAAATTGAACTCCATCAACCAGAATAAAAATTGTTGTTTTCATGGTAATACCGATTTACAAGTTATTTTTAACATTTCCAAAATTTGAGTAACAAATTAATATGGTTATTTAAGTAGTTTGCCATACGTAGATGAAGGAGCGTCGTATGTAGATAAACAACGCACTTGATTATAAGTAATTTTGACCTGACGTGTGGTCGTAGTGTTTTTAGAAAGATTTGTTGGGTCCGTTAAGTTAAAGGTTACTCATGGATATATTTTGCACTCACAAAATAGTTGGGAGGGTGTGGAACACGTGTGCAGTTACCAAACACCACGAAGAAAAATGGGTACGTGCACAAAGAAATGGATATCTCATAAGCTAAGGCAAAGACTTAAAAAAAAGGCATGCATGGTGTATGTGCATATTAGAAAGTACAACTATCCATTGAAAGCTTTAGAGAACAAAGGTCCAGAACGTAACAAGAAAGTTTATCTATATTCATTATCAACACTTCAGTTATCCAGTTGTTTGCACCCAAAATTCATCCTCTAGTAAGGGAGGGTCACATGGCAGTAATTGTGGGAGCGCCCACACACAACCTAGACAATATTTTGATGATGTAATGAAATATCATTTTGAGGATAGAGCAGTTATTAGGGTTAAAAGTACTAGTGGGCAAAATAAGAAATTTCAAAAACTATAATTTAATTCTTAACTCAAAAGACAGGTGTCAAACGGGGAACCAAGGGTCCTGCTGTGCACAGCGCATAGTAGGGCGTGCTGTGCGCCAAAACGGCGTCGTTTTGGCGCACAAAACACTGTCCGAACAGTAAAAAACTGACCGAACAATTTTCGGTCAGTGTTTTGTGCGCCAAAACGACGCCGTTTTGGCGCACAGCACGCCCTGCTGCAGGGCCCCCAATTCCGTCAAATGGAGGGGGGAGGCCTGAGAAGAAGGAATACATGCGAAATAAGCGACAACCATGATTCAATTGTGGATCAAAGTTGGAAAAATCAAAGTGCTCAAAATAATGAAGCGGGAAAAGGCAAGGCAATTTACTAGGAGCAATTGAAACTGGTGCCTATAAATAATGGTAAACACCCCAATACACACACGCATAAATTGGCTAAATATATATATACAAAAAAAAATATAAAAAGAGTAAAGAGGGGCATTTTAGTTGTTTAGAACTTAAAACTAAATTTTTTTTGTCAAAAATCAACGGCACAGGAGAAATAATTAAATATTTTCTATGGTAAGAAAGGTCACTGTATTTTCTGAAAGCTCAAGATTTTTGACCAACCTCTGGCGAGATCAGTGCATTTTACCATAAAGAGAAAATTGAGTAAAAGAGGAAAGTGGACCAAGAAGACTACGATGCTCAAAAAAAAAAAAAAAGGTTAAGAACGGTAAAATGCACTGATCTCCCCAAGCTTTTTGACAATTGCAGAGACCTCCTCTAAGTTCTAAAAAATATAATTTCCTCCTCTGCTTTTGAAACTATTAGATTATTACCCTGCTGCCGTTAGTCAATAACTTTCTGTTAGTTTTGTCCTTAAATTTGATCATTTTTTTCTTTTCTTCACACTCACTTCCTTAATATTTTTCAATAATTATTTTGAAAAAAATTCATGCTATTTTTTTAATAATTTTTTGGTCTTGCTCGACGAAAGGA
This sequence comes from Arctostaphylos glauca, assembly GCA_019985065.2. Taxonomy (NCBI): domain Eukaryota; kingdom Viridiplantae; phylum Streptophyta; class Magnoliopsida; order Ericales; family Ericaceae; genus Arctostaphylos; species Arctostaphylos glauca. The sequence goes on along the minus strand of JAHSPW020000012.1, from coordinate 7,576,961 downwards.
ATATAAAAAATATAAAACCATGTCAAAAAATTTTAAAAAAATCACTAAAGACAAAAAGTAAGTCAAAAAAATTATGTTTTTGACTTATTTTTTATTTTCCTGAATTATTGTTTAATCTTTGAACATAATTTTATATTTTTTAGATTTTTTTGGTCAAGGCGAGCGAATATACCACAAAAAATTAAATATTCCCTTACTTGTTTTTGTCCTTATTGGTATTACTATTCATTCTTGCCTTAAAGTTATGCGTGTGAATATTTAGATTTTTTTCTATCGGTGCTATTGTTTATTTTGTCTTTATTTCAATTTTTTGTATTTTTTATTGTCTATTAATTTTTTGTAGTATATTGGTTCGTCTCGACTAAAAAATCTGAAAAGTATGAAATTATTGTTCAAAAATTAAAAAATTAAAAAAATTAAAAAAAAGTCAAAATATAATATTTTTATCTATTTTTTGTCTTTAGTATTTTTTTACATGATTTTATACTTTTTATATTTTTTTTGTCGAGCCGAACCTACAAACCACAAAATGAATTTATTTCAAAAAAATTATTGAAAAAAATATTAAGAGAGTGAGTGTGAAGAAATGATAAAATTATCAAATTTATAAGAACAGAACTAATGAAAGTTAATGAAAACTAATAGCAGAGGTAACAATTTAATAGTTTCAAAAATAGGTGAGGTAATTAAATTTTCTAAAATCTCAGGGGAGATCGATGCATTTTGTTGTTCTCTTTCACTTTTTGGCCATATTTACACGTGGACGCTTTTGGATGGGCACTCTAACAACATGGTGTTTCAGACCTACTGAAAATTGTTGAAGTCATTTTCTCGAGGAGAAAGTTTAAGAACTCTGAAAATATTTCCTAGAAATTTTTGAGAATTCAAAATGAATTCAAAATGGCACCCTTGAGTATGTAAGGTTTCAAAATCCAAATGATTCTTTAACTTTTGATTTTGAATTCGGAGATGTTTTTGAGAAAAAATTTTTGGAACCGTAACACTCTTTTTTCTCGAGATACCTGAGAGAAGCTCATCCCTAATTAAAAATCTTCTTTTAAATTAATAATTCGTTTTTTTATGAGTACCTTGCATAAACATATTTAAAAATAAAAAAACGTTAACGAAATAAATACAGGAAAAATAGTAAAAACAAATAGTTATCCTCAGTCCCAGGGGCGGAACCAGGTGGGGGCCGGGGAGGGCCCGGGCCCCCCCAAAAATTTCAAAAAATTTTAAAACCTAGGTATAAAAAAAATTAAAAATTAAAAATTATATAAAAAATTACATTTCGGCCCCCCAAAATTATATTTAACCCTTCATTTTCAAAAAAAAAAAAATTCGGCCCCCCCAATGTCATAATCCTGGTTCCGCCCCTGCTCAGTCCTCATGCGATGCCCAGCTCTCATTAATCAGAAAATCACACCACGATGCCTAATGCACACATGCTAAATGTGGATATACATGTTTCCCACAGAAAGAATCGGCATCTATTTGTATATAAATACATACATACATATATAAAAAGTTTCTAACAAGGGATTTTTTATTTTGCTGAAATGATGACCTTTAATTTCTTGATCAAATATTAATAATTCGAATTGTTCAATGTGTTTAAAATATATTTTGAATGATACTCATGAAAAATTGACTCAAAAAAATATCTAAAAGAGTTTGATCCAAACTGTTTTTTTATAAATGTTGACAGTGATAGTTTTATAAAAAACTGATTGAATCAAGTTTTGTCAGATAATATTTTGAACTGATTTTTTACGAAAACTTTTAAATACATGTTTTAAAAATATTGAACGATTCAAATCATTAATATTTGATAAAAAAATTAGAAGTCCTTATTTGAACAAAATAAAAAATCTAAACGTACTCTACATACACATATACACACTATATTGCATAGACAGTAGGTAGGGCCAAGTAAGAATCTGATTCAATTGGGAGAATGTAGCCTTCATCTCTCCCACAATATACTGCATGCCTGGTCCCTCTTTTCCTTGTAGCCGCATCCACTGTTTCTCAATGGCCTATGACTGGACAGCAGCACCTTTCCCCCTTCTCTCTCTAGAAAATTTCAGAGCCTTATCTGAAAAGGATTGGCCATGCCAAACAAAAACCCCTCTCTCTCTCGCTCTGTTTTTTTTTTTATGAGAAGAGCCTTCTACCTCTTTCGTAAAGTTAGGAATCTCTGTTACGTTTTAAATAAGCAGCTGGTCCCTACACTGTCAGTACTAATCTCACCTAATTGGGCTGAGATAGGGTGCAAACTGATATACATTATGTGCCCTTTGCATCTTTCTTATTCTGTTTACCTTTTTTTTTTTAAAACGTTTTAGATCTCATCTCATATGCAGAAGTAATAATTTTGAAGCTGGTGTTTTTATTTAACTTTTTTACAACGGAGTACAATACATGGAACTAGACTTCTTCATGCACTGACAATGCATATCTAAATCATATTGTACATGTGAATTATGTTATGCACGTCTCTCGTGCAGAACATGGTTCACATCTCAAGATCGAAGCTATAGTGGATCAAATATAACTTCAACCATTATAGAGTTTTTATGACCGTGATAGCGGTCTCGTTCAATTGCATAACATGACGGAAAATGACACAATCATTCGATTCAAATTAAGAGACATATATAGTTTTTAAAATTTGTAGAGAAGAGGTCAATACATGCAAAAAATAAAAAATTTCAGGTCCAGATTTCATTCCAATGATCGGATCCCCAACCGGATAGACTTCTGGACAGAATTTTGACTAGAATTAAATTATTTTTGATATATTCAATTTTACCTAATATTTTATTTAATTATAGATTATATCCTTGTTATCTAAATTTTAACTTTATTTTTATTATTATGATTATTATAATTAAACTTTTTGTAGTTTATTAGAAAATTAATTATTTTATCAATTATCACTTAAATTAATTTTTACACCTTTTCAGTTACCTACTTTTTTAGTCTTTTCAAAAAAAAAAAAAACTTAAAAATTATAAACTTGTTTTATAATATTAAATAAACTTTTTATGCTTAATGATTTAATATTTATTTATTTTACACATCTATCTTAAATATTACGTAATTTCTGTTTAATGGTTAAATATTTATTGAGCATGAACTACCATGAATATAATCTGATTACTTGGACGATGATCGATTGTTGATACTCAAGGGGTCCCGTGGATACCCAAATGTAAACACGCTGATAATGTTATATGATTAGTGGTTGTGAATATATTTTTCGTAGAAATATTATGCGTGTCTTGTAACCACGATACAACATGAGTTGAGCTTTGACTTTAACTGAATGGTGTGATAGACTCAAGTTTTGTATTACCCAAGCACTGTAATTTAGCAACGTCATGCATTTAGCCAAGTTATGCTTGAGCCGAAATTATGTCTAGTCCTATCGTGCCCTTTTAATTTAATGATCTTCTAGCGTAAACTTTAAACTCATATTATTGTGTCAGACCTTGATGCTGCGACTCAGGCATTACTCACTAGAGGAGCAAGGCTGACAGATAGGGATATCATATTGATTGGGAACATGACGATCGAAAAACGGTGTGCTTGAGGAATGGCATGGTTGGGAAGCATTAATTAGTCAGGTGATCGAGATCTTTATTGTTCGAGAGCACTATATTTGACTTTATTAATGTTAGAAATATTGCTGATTCAAAATATATGACGAGGTCATTGATTTTAGAAAAATCTATTCAAATTATAATGACGAGGTCATTCCTGAAACAATTGATGAAATTATATGACGTGGTTATACTTTAAAATAATTGAATAAAGTCGAGGACTCATGAAACATGTAGTACTGATATTCATTGTGATAATTACTCTGATGATTTTAATTATACTATTTCAATTTAAAGCATATATTTACTGTTTCTACACTTATCTTATCGCATGATTAGACCTTAAATAATTTCATACTCTGTACACTACACGTCATGTTATTATACTAAAACATTCAAAAGGAAACTTAAGGGTATAGTAACTTATTGAGTTTCAAAACTCATGATGTAATTTCCTCCTACTCCTGATATTTCATAACCAGGTACCAACTACAATGGAGCAGAACCGGATTATACACCGTACAATGACGCTTATCCCAATGAAGACAGGTTGGGGTTGTGGTTCACCTAACATACTATAGATTGCTCTAACTTTAGTTTATCTTTTGATGTAAACAATCTTTTTGAAATGTATTTTGACTATCTCTTGTATCAAACTCGTATGTCAATACAACGGTGATATTTTAGTTACTTTACTCTTTTCATTAACGTGTCCAAAATTCGGGATGTTATAATTTATTTTTTGAAATTCAAAGATACATAATTTGAACAAGTTTACCTTTTAAAAAGTAAGTTTGATTTAGTGTGCTCAACTCATATTATGAAAGATAAATGTATTCACGTAAAATAATTAATTACCATAATTTTCAATACAATTAAGAGAAATAAAAAAATTCAATACAATTAATATTCTCAAAAAAGTATGAGAAATAATTTAATTTTAATCATCAAAATTTAGAGTTCCAAAAACAAGAATGCTATTTGCAGGGCATCCTGAACCATGCACCGATCCTCCTTTGAGGAATTAAACTATTCGTGCAAATAAATTAAACTATTTACGTGAATAATTTAACTCCTTAAAATATCAGTGGGGGAATTCGGGGTACCCTTTTGTACAAAAAGCATTTTTGGTCAAAAAATAAACCAATTGCACACTAAGAGTCCACTTAAAGTGGAGTGCCGAATGCGGAGAACCATTTCCTCTACAGCGTACCATTGGTTGGGAGTTCGTACAACCTTGCGGAGGGAAGTGATGTATGGACCTAGCTTTAATTAGTTTGATGACTCACTGTTCTTATCTCTCAAGTCTTATCTACAACTTTTACACCCATTTTTTTCTGGAAAATTATTCACTGCTTAAAAGCACGATCAAGTAGTGCTTCACAGCCCTATAGCATCACATATTAGGTATAATCAGATTCTTGTTATTATTGAATTATTTTTTAATTTTTATTGAATTTTTATTTTTTGCGTTAATTTTGATTGATTATTAGTTCATCTCGATAAGTTATTTTAGGAAAATAAAAAATTATGTTCTGTTTTGATATATTTTTCGTCTTAATTAAATTTTTTAAAATTTTTGTATATAGTTGTATTTTTAAGATTCTCTGCGCCAAGACAAACTTAGAATTCATAAAACATCCACATAAAAGTAACAAATGCAAAACAAAAAATTATATGATGTTAAAAGGTCTGACACACCGGAAAAGTGCCCGAACAACATGGAAGAATTACTTAATCTTTTCCTATTTAAGGTTTATTGTTATGCCTGAATGGAAGGTCCACTGTTGTTGTATATTTGGGCTATGATAATAATTGAATTATTTATTGATTATTATTTTGGCTTTATTTAAATTTATTTAACATTTTTTATTTTGCGTCATCTTTTTGGACTATTGGTTTGTTTCGAAAAAATCTTTTAGAAAAGTATAATTACGTCCAAAACTAAATAAAAAACCAAAATAAGATATATTTTGGCTTATTTTTCATTTTTACTGCATTTTTGTTTAGCTTTTGGAGATAATTTTACATTTTTGAAATTCCTTTAGTCGAGACTGTTGGCTCCAATAATTTGCAGGGTAAAATTTGTGCTTGAGTGTGTCAGAAAATATTTTTCATTATCTTTTTTTCAAAAAAAAATTTAATGTAACAATTAAAATCAACAATCACAAGTGTTTTTGTTATCTTTTTTTTTTAACGTCAATTAATAGAATTTTTCTTAAGTGTTGACACATGGAGACTCGGAACCACAAATATAAGATGAATGAGTCTATCTTTCATGTCGTGGTAATCATTCAAAACTTGATCAAAAGAGTTGTCCTGAAAATGAAGTCTCAAAGTTGGGAATATGAGTAATGAAGGCACAAATTTCGTAAAAAAATTGTGCATCCAACGTCAGAGGCAATGGCTACTTTGCAAGCTAGGAATTTTGTTCGAGAAATATCTTTAAGCAACACTTCAAAAGGAAGAAATATGAAAGCAACCACTGGCTCATTAGCTTCCTTCACTTGCCCTTCATGGTCTGTAGGGTAAATTGAATAGTTAGAATGGAACTTTGAACTACAATACTACAGGTCCGCTACTTCCTTAAGCCAATTGGCGCCATCCTTGAGGGGAGCCAATGTTGGAAATTCAATGTATCCTGAAAGATAGTGAACTTGATTGTCCTTGTCAGACCATTATTTATTTTGAGTAGCAGCCTAATACTTAAGTCCATAAAAGTTTAGGAGGTCCGGTGTTTCTTCTAACTCTATAGCTCAAAGAAAATTAGGATATAAAGAGGAATAGTACAAAGCATTCATTAGACTAAAATGGACATCAGTATTAGCAAAAGCAGGGTGATAAAGGCTTATTACTCTCGGGCGAGAATGATGTAGACCTTTACCAGGGTTGATGCCACCCATAATGACCTAGATTATGGTTGATGGAGAGTAACTAGTGGAATTTCCCAGCTTGGCCTCCGACAATGATGAAGGATGAGAAGTTTGGCATCCCAATCACTTGAAGATTGGATCAAAGAGTTAGGACTATCAGCAGCCATAGGTGGATTGACTTCAGAAACAGAAAGAGTTTAAAAGTATGGCTTATGGTTTCAAGAGTTCCCATTATAACGAGAAGTGAAAGATGAACAAATTAGCCAACATGAAATGCTCAATTTATAGGCGAATGCGAAGAGGTCGGATTCAAATTTGTAGAGATAGGGATAACGAGCAGTTGTGTTTCTCCACGATTTCCTAATGGCAGGAAGCAAACGATTCGAATGTCCACCAACATAATTTAATACTTAAACTATGTTGGTGCGGAGGGTATGTTAGCACCCTAATTTTTTCGCTAGTAAGAGGAGGACATGTTACACTACTTGATGGAGATGCACATAGGCCATTAAAAGGCATGGAATAACAAAACGGTGTCGTTAGATCACAGTCCTCGAAGACACATTGTACGAATTGCCTGTAAACCCTCTTAAGGCTCTTCAAAAGAGATACAAGGCTGTGTTGAAGAAGTTCTCCTTGAAAGAGGCCAAGCTGAAATATGAGGCCAAAAGGGCAATTTTGGCTTTTCAACTTGTGGCCAATTGAATGTTTGGACATCAGAATTGCAAAGGGTTGGCTTGATGGTCAAGGCTTGAGACTTAGAAGTATGCTCTCTCCTAGGTCTCAGGTTTGAAACATCTCTGCTGCTATCACTTCCTAGAGGGCTAGTCCATATAGGGAAAAAATCTTGACTTTAAATAGAGTCTCAGCAAGTGGACAGTGAGATTGATCTCCCGATGACTATGACTAGTTGTCATTTTCAAAGCCGGCCGAATAGCTCAACTATAAAAAAAATGTTCAAACATCAAGTCTTCTTGGTCATTGAGATTCATGGGTGATTCGTACTTAGTCTGCCTCCTATTTCTCAATTCTTTCAGTTTGATGGGAGGAAAAGGCAGAAAAGCGATCCCACTCCAGGCAACTCGTTATCTTGTTACTAGTCAAGCATTTCATGAACAACAAAATCTTGGTAGAAGCAACCATTTACTGATGAATGAGTCACTAAGTGAAGTATGGATTGATTTCCGATTCAGGATATGGATGGGATCGAGAGGAAAGAAAGAGTCCGATTTTAGAGTGCCTATCCACTTGGCGAGTAATAGGCTTTGCTTAGAGTGATGGGGATAGTTTCAATTTAAAGATGTATAAGCTCGGCTCTTCGACTGAGTCAGGAATGAGACCAATACTAGCATCCTTTGAGTGTCATGAGGAGTCCCCTTAACCTTTTAGAGGGTGACTGGCCTTGTATTGTCATGAGGTGTTATGTCATGTACAATTTGAGATAGAGACACGGGTTGATGACCCTTATGTTTGTGATGTGTAGTTTGTCCTGAGTTTTTAGGTTGAACTAAGCTATGTGATGTGTTACGATAGAACGAATATGATTATGAGACGCGTTAAGATGCGTTGGCTTTAAGTAATGAGAATTGATTGGTAAGTGATATGTTGATGAATGGCTATTAGTCAAGCTTTCATTGTTTATTTCTAATATTATCTAAATTGAATGTTGTCTTTATGTTATGTATAATTGTCTCCTTGTTGATCGCTCGAACTGCACGTGATTTTAAGACTAACTTGAATTATGTTAAACACTCAAAATGTGACACGTGGACATACGTTAATGAATTTCAAGAATACGGAAGTCATATGACTAGCCTTCTTTGGGGAGTGTGCTAGAAGATGAATGACATGCCTAACCTCCTTGAGAAGTGTGACAGGAGATGAAATTATATGAAATGATGTGCTAGCCTCCATTTGGAGAAGTGCTAGGAGTGATATGAAGTGATGTACTAGTCTCCTTTAGGAGAGTGCTAGGAATGATATGCTTTGGTTAGCCAACGTATGTTGTCGTGCTAGGGATGACAAACAAACCACGATAAGGAGAATCTAATTATACATGTGAGTTGTATTTTGATTAAATGTTTCGTTAGGTGGTAAGTCGTTGTCATAAAATTGTTAGTGTGCATTTTGAGTTTGTTTGGGTGATTTGTCACATTGATATGATGATGTTGTGATGCGGACTGTATTCGTGAGACATGGGACGTGAGAGACAATCTACTGAGTCGACATATAGATAGAAGTATTGATTTGAGAGTAGATTAATGATACACTAAGGATTTAGTAATGTAAAACGGTCAATGGATGATGAACCGGTATCATGAAACGCTTAGTGAAAAATGAGTCGGTATTAGAAAACAGATTGAATGAACTATAGAATTGTGAGATTAACTTGTGAACATTGATATACCTTACTGCGTTGATTTAGTATCGTAACTTACTTATGTTGTTATGTATTATTCACGTCATATACAATATCATTTCATAATCATATAACGTTGGCATAGATATTCTTACTAGGCTGCCTAGCTCACTCTATCGTTTTTCAAGTATTATTCTAAAATGCTTAGCATGAAGTACGTGACATGCATACTGTGTTGCATAAATTTGTGGAGGCTTTTGATAAGAGTTTCTAGCGTTTTTGTATTGATTTTAGAAAGATGTAAAGTAATTGATTTATGTTTTATTTCTTCATATTTGGAAAGAAATGTAAACGCTTGAAACTCTATCATGTATGAAAATTAATTTGGAATGATGAATTTATAAGTTTATTATTGAGCATTGTAAAGCTTTATTTATGATAAATTATAGTTATAATATGTTGAAAAAATGAGAGTGTGACACTCGTCACTTGGAACTTTTGCACATTACTTCAAGATTATTCCCTATTTTTTATGGAAACTTCGATGCCTTGTAATATGAATCAAAGACTCAAGTCCAAACTTTATTTATTTTTTTTTTCCGTAGCTTAGTTTTTTTATTCTCATTCCTATGTAAATATGTTTCCAATGCTAGTGAGTACTTTTACTTTACCATATTTGTTTCAAGTTATTCCAACTAGCAGCACAATTTTTCTTTTACTTTGGCGTGTGATCGAGACATTCATTTATTGGACTTTATCACAGCAAATCTAATCCAACCCTTTTCATCAAGATTTTGTCGTCGATTTGCTTTTAACTAGCAATGACCACGTAACACCCAGTAATAGATATCATTATTGTGCTTACTACCAACTACCTTTCGTAGTTCCTTTAGGGCCCGATTGGATGCCGCCTTAATTTTTGGTGTGTTAAATAAAGAGGGTGTGTTAGATAATTGGGTGTGTTAAATAAGATGGGGTGGCCCACATTGATGTGATTTTTAATGAGGGTGTGTTAAATAATATAATGATTGGATGAAGGGTAAGTTAGAGAAGGAGAATGTGTATTAAACTATCAAAAGACATTTTTGCCCCTCGCCATGAATTCAATGTATTATTTCAAAAATAATATATGTATGTATGTATACGTATATTATAAGTACATAACTACACACACACTTACATATAGTTATATTTATATATATGTAGCCCTCATAATGTATACTTATAATATAAGTATAATATATACATATATACTCAATACACACACACACACAAAAACACACATTATATATACTTAAAAAATATATGTAAATATATACTTTAGTTATAGACACTTATATATATTCATATATATATATATATACTTAAAAAGAATAATATATATATATGTATATATATTATTCTTATGTGTATATATATATTATTCAATGTATATATATGTATAATGTGTGTGTACGTACATAAGAATAATATATATATGTACATATAATATATATATTATTCTTTTTAAGTACGTACATAAGAATAATATATATATGTACATATAATATATATATATATATATACATATATATATTATTCTTTTTAAGTGTATATATATATATATACACATATATATATATATATTATATGTATAATGTGTGTGTACGTACATAAGAATAATATATATATGTACATATAATATATATATATATATACATATATATATTATTCTTTTTAAGTATATATATATATGTATAATGTGTGTGTACGTACATATATATAATGTGTGTGTGAATATACATTCATATATACGTATAATATATATATATATATATATATATATATATATGTACGTACACAGACACATTATACACACATACATATACGAATATATATATTTGTATATACATACGTATAATATATATATATATATATATATATATATATGTATGTACATATATTCCCAAAAATATATGAATATTATTCCACCCTTGGTTTTTTGGTAATTTTCACAACCCAACACTCCCTCTTATTTAGCCTTAGGGGGGGAGGTGAGGCAAATTAACCCACCATTTGTTGCCTTATCTAACACACGAGTTAGTTAACACATGTATTTTTTTGGTTGCCAATCACTGGGTTAAGGTGGGCCCAGCTTTGTTTAACACAATCCTTAATTAACACACTCCATAATACATCATCCAATCGGGGCCTTAAGTAGTAGATGACAAGCTAATTTTATTTGTTCCAACTTTGAGCAAAATGACAAACAATGGTATCCCCATTTTTACTCCTAAATAGCTTAACTACCTCCAAGAAGAATTAGATTTAATCAACTACCTTGATCGTAAGATCGACTTTTCAAAAGTGAGGATTGTTCATCAAGAAAGAGTACATCCTCCTCTTCTAGACATCCCTCCAACTTATGATGCAGATGATATTTGAACACTAGCTGTTTTATTTTTACTCATGTAAATATTGTCCTTAGGTAGTTCAAAGCAACCTAGGCATGTCACTGAACTCACCATTTTGCTTCGATCTCTTTTTGTACACATCTAGGGCTTTTTGTTGTACATAGATGCGATGAATATATTTTAGTTTGTTTGAACATTTCTTTGTTCATCTATGCATTTTTTTAATCTTGAGGAATGACTCACTATGGTCGCGAAAATATGAAGTTTGGAATCAACTATTGAACTTTTCGCTTGAACTCTAATAATCCTTCGTTGTGCTGCAAAACACTCAGATACTAGGTTAGTACCGATCGAAGTTCGATTTTCAGTAGACATTTCGATGCTTAAGTTAGCTTCTATCGAGAGAAAAAATAACTTGAAAGCTTTTGGGGAGAGTGTATGCGCATACTTGAGGTTCAAGTGGCCTTAGAGTATTTATAGAAAGTTTCAACAGACTGCCTAGGACAACGGTCGAGAATGTAGTGTCGTGGGTCACAAATCGCGGATGCTCTTCCACTTGCCCCATGTTTGTGCGGATCAAGAACATGTTACATGTCCTGTAACCATTTTTTCCCACACGCAACGTCGGGAGTTCGCCTCCATGAGACTGCGCCGAGTGTAGAGTCCTTGGTGGTACGACCGGATATTCGAGGTTATGACTTAAGAGATCTTCAACTTGGAGACGAATGCCGACTAAGGGGAGGCTCGATCGAACCTAACACATCGTGCACTCGACACTGATCAAGGCACTCCATGTGGCCTGTTCAAACTTCTCAACTGAATGACAATAGATCCATCTTTGGTCCTAACTAGCTCGAACCCACCAAAAATGGACTAAGGGTGATCATGAACCGAAAGCCTATTATAGTACATATCCAGCCTACAACACTTAACATATGGAGTATGTGGGGAACTGAATCCCGATATTCTTAGTCCTATAAGTTCGAGTTTTGCCATGGGTACAAATTATTTGTACAAATGTGTGAAAGAGCCCCCCCTTTCTCTCTCTTGACACCCACTTTTTGCCCCTCTCTCTCTCTCTCTCTCTCATTTATATACCATTTGTACAAATAGTTAATTTGTACCCATAACAAAGTTTTATAAGTTCTCCTTCACTTCACCATCCAGCATTTGTTGCAAGAGAATATTTCCAAGAGAAGGAAATGTTGGCCCCTTTATTCACCATATAACGGATTAAGTAATAAATTCCTTTCTAGTAATTATAGTTTTTAGTAATTCGGAGTGTCCGAATCAATTTATATCATTTGTCAATTAAAGAGTCACTTAAAACTCGATTAAAATCTCATATAAACTAATCTTAGAACAATTAATATTACTCGAGAGATTTGAAACTCAAAAATTTATAAAGAAAAGCAAACTCTAAAGTCTTAGAGACCGTACGAAAAGCAAATTCTAAATCTTAGGGTGTGTCATAGGCCAGACCCTTTAAATTCTTTATTATAAGTTAATTGAGTATATCGTGATTTTCTCACCCTCGCATCCAACAGTCAAATATATGCCATCCTTTTTATCCCACTCAAACAAAGCGAAACCAATTACTGGATTCTATTACTTCCACTAACTCAAAGAGCAGGGAACACTTAAAACTGGACTTGAAATCCTGTTGTACATTGTACACAGCAGGACGTATTATACGTCAAAACGACGTCATTTTAATATACAAATACTGTTCCGGATAAATCTCTATCAATAGGAGTTTTCATTTTTACGCTAAAACGATGTTGTTTTGCTAGAAAAGGATTTTCTCGGCTTTTACATATAATGTGTGTTTCGCGTGATGCACTTTAATAGGCACTAGCCCAGTTAGGTGCAAGCAAATCATGCGTAAATCCATTTCGTGAAATAAATTAATTTAAAAGGCAGTCTAATTGCTTCTGGTATGAGTTATCCTGTAGAAAAGGAATAAAGATTGCATCTCACTTTTCTTGATGGATATAGCTTTTGGCCTAACAATATAAAAGTAGGCACAATAAACAAAGATCATGTACACATTCAGTGTATGACGAATTTATACCATGTACTAGGTACGTATAGTTCATGAAAAATTAATAAAAATTAAAAATATTTAACCAAAATTTTTAAAAATTACTAAAACTGAAAGTCAAATACTCAAATAAGCAAAAAAATAATCAAAGTACCGAAAGTATGAGAGTCACTTAATAGGTAATGTATCTACGTTAAATATCTATATGACAAGATTTCAGGTACTGTTATGGATTTATCGTTACAAAAAATACATGTATTTATAAAAGATATTGTCGTACACCACTTAATTTCATATAATACAACCCTTTATATATTACGAAAAAAATAATCAAAGTACCGAAAGTATGAGAGTCACTTAATAGGTAATGTATCTACGTTAAATATCTATATGACAAGATTTCAGGTACTGTTATAAATTTATCGTTACAAAAAATACATGTATTTATAAAAAATATTGTCGTACACCACTTAATTTCATATAATACAACCCTTTATATATTACGAAGATACGTTCAAAATAAGACTTCAATACAAATCCACTATTTAATAAACATATGTCAGCAACTTTAATTATAATAATAAAATTTAATATCAAGTAGCATGTATTATGTTTACTAATTCTAACAAAACGACACTTTAACTTAAAAGAATTGAAAACATTCAAAAACAGATATATTTTACTAATTCTGATCAAAATAAGACTTTGAAATATACACACTATTTAATAGTAGTATAGCATAAATTTTAATCGTAATAAAAAATTACTATTTAATAAGTAAATAAAATAAATTGAATTAATTTGCCAAAGGTTCAACAGTCAATGCAGTTGGAGAGGGTGAGGGGGAAAAAATATATAAAATCACTTGAAGTTAATGTCGTCAGTTCGACAAATCTGACATGAAATTTATTCACATATCTTTTGTTTTTTTTACTTAGCACACATGACATATATCTTATGTTAATAGGTTTGACAGTTTAATTTTGTAATTAACCTTTTAAAATTATAATTTATCGATGCTAAAAGTACGTAAATAGTATAAATATTCCTTTAAGATGAAAACCATAAAGACTTTACGTATTACTTATTTCATAATTATGTTTTTAAATTCTTATAATTTTAATTTTTTTAACAGAGGATATATAGCACGGAATTATCATTTGCCCCTTTCTTATGGGAATAGACTTTTTATTAGAATCCAAGTTAGTTACAAGAAAGGGGGGGTTTTGAGTCATTCTCTTGTATCATTACATAGGAGATTTATTAGAGTAAGAAACTTTAGGCATAATGATTGATTTCCACTAAAATATTTATTTATATTATATACACAGTACACACACACCAAGTCTTTCCACTTCCAATTCCTAAGATAAAAAGGGAACACACATCGTCCCCTGATTTTGTCTTTCCAGGGCATGCGTGTTGGAATGCCTTTGGCCCGCCACTCCATTTTAATGGGATCCCATTTGTTAGATTTGTATGTCTGCGGCTCGGCTCCTGTCCTGTTTGGTAACCTCCAATTCTGTCCTGTTTTTATAGTTTGTGGGATCACTCCATATTCAAAACAATTATCAAAACCATTGTGCTTTGGGCATTCCGTTGTGAACATCAAATTTACAAAAATTAAGAGTAATTTAAATCAAGATCTTACTTGCGCAAATATTTATAAATTTGTGAATAAGTCGTAATTGTGCAAGAAATTACGAACTGTAAGGATTTGTATTTTTTTATAATGGCATTACTCATGCACTTTATTCTAAACAAGCCTTTTAATTTCAGATTGCGTTATATGAAAAAGAATTTGATCCCAAACTACTTTAATTGATATTTTGAAAAGAATCCCTTGCGAAATATGTTTGGTGAATTCTCTGATCTAGCATCACAATTGGTCTTGAAACCCACACGCGCGCGCGCACACATTGGAAGCTAGAGAATAGTCAAGTTGAGAAACACTTTCATCGAGATTCTTAAACAAATATAGATTTGAATTGACAATGGTCCTAATGATATTCTAATCAAACTTATTGTATTTCTCGAGAATCTTATCAATATATAGATTTTGAGACAATATAAGTCTGTTAGATGTTTTGGTTATCTTGACACCTAGAATAATATTTTCAAGGCCCATATCTTTCATGTCAAATTTTGACTTTAACATGTTCTTGGTAGATTTGATAATCTTATCATTGCTATCCACAACAAGCATGTCATCAACATACGGACACAAGATGGCATAGCCATTGATAGTGTCTTGGACGTAAATACACTTGTCACACTTGTTGATTTTGAAGCCGCTTGACAACATAGCATTATCAAACTTCTCATGTCATTGTTTTGGAGTTTTGTTTAGACCATGTAAAGATCTAACCAGCCTATAGACTTTCTTTTCTTGCCCTGGAGTAAAAAATCTTTCAGGTTGTAGATTTCTCCATTCAGATCACCGTTAAGGAAAGCTATCTTTACATCCATCTGATGTATCTCTAGATTGTGTAATGCTGCAATCGCAATTACTATCTGAATAGGCGTTATTCTCATCGCAGGAGAATATGTGTCAAAGTAATCAAACTCTTCTTTCTGTCTGTATTATTTGATAGTAAGTCCAATCTTATACTTATTTATTGATCCTTTTGCCCGCGTCTTCCTTTTGAAGATCTATTTGTAGCCCAACGGCTTAGAACCTTGAGGAAGATCCACTAGTTCCCAAGTATAATTTTGCAGTACGGAATTAATCTCGCTCTTTATTGCCTCTTTCCATAGAGGTCATTCGAAAGAGCTTACAACTTTCTTGAAGTTTTGGGGCTCACTCTCCAACAGATATGTTAGAAGGAAGATAAGAGATAGCTATACAGTCTCTAATGTTTGTTTCATCGAACTTGCCTCTCCAGTGGATCTATAGGGAAATACATGTTCAAAGAATATTGCATTCGTGAACTCCATGATCATATTCTTGTGTATATATGATATTGTAGATTCATGCACAAGAAATATATATGCACTGCTATGGTTTGCATAACCAATAAACACACAATCTATGGTTGTAGGGCCTATCTTCACCTTCTTAGGTGTAGACACTCCCACATTCATAAGTACTTATAAGAAGGTTTTTGACCATTCCAAAGTTCATATAAGATTTTGTCAAGTTTATTTCGTGTTACCTTGCTTAGTAGATAATTTGCAAATTGCTTCATCCCGCATGTTCTGTGGCAAACCAGACCTAATCAACATGGCATTCATCATCTTCTTTAAGATACGATTCTTGCGCTCAGCAAAACCGTTCTGCTAAGGCGAATAAGGTGTCGTGATTTGGTGCATGATTCTGTGTTGGACACATAATTCATCAAACAGTGCTTCATACTCACCACTTCGGTCACTTCTAAGCACTTTAATCTTCTTACCAAGTTGATTCCCTACTTCCTTCTTGTAGAGAATAAACTTAGCTAGAGCTTCATTTTGTCTCTTTAATAAGTATACATAGCAATACTTAGTACTATCATCGACAAAGTAATGAAATACTTGTTACCTCCTCTAATTTGCACAAATTTGAGGTCGCATACATCAGTATGGACTAAACTCAGAGGTTCAAAGTCTCTTTCAACAGTTTTGAAAGAAGGTCTCGTCATATTAGCTTCCACACAAGTTCCACACTTAGATGATCTATCAATGTAAAATACATGAATATGGTCTAAGTTAATCCACATACGCAACGTATCAAAGTTAACATGGTCTAGTCTATCATGTCATAAATTGAAAGATTCAAGCAAGTAAATAGAAGAGATTTTCATTTTATTATCCTCATTGGGAAACATAGTCATTACATTGAGCTTAAAAAGCTCGTCAGTTATATAATTCTTCTCCACATAAAGCCCAATTTTGGTGAGCACAACCTTGTCTGACTAGAATACCATCTGGATGCTATGTTGTTGAGTAGCGAACCAGACATTAGGCTCTTTTGTATGTCCGGAACATGATATAGAACCTTATTGAGAGTCAGGTCTCTCCCTAAATTCATCAGCAGGACCACCTTGTCCTATCTCAGAATGCTAGAAGTAGCCGAATTGCCCATATATAGCTTCTCATCATCAGTTGTAGGCTCGAAAGAAGTACATCTGTCTGTCAAAACAGATGTGGAGGTTTGCCTAGTGGCAATCCACTATTCCTTGGGTTGAAAAAAACCAAGCTTACCCCTGATAACACAGGAACAAGTTGATATCAGTCACATCTCTTGAAAGATATTCAATCACATGGGCTTTAGCATGGTGCCGATCAGGATTCCTCCTCAGCTGGAGGCAATCAGCTGAGCGACGTCCCCACTTTGTCACAATTATAGTATCGGCCTTGAAACTGAGCCTCCTGTTTCTTCCAGATACCACCGTTGGGTCCCAGTTTTTGATCCTTGCGAAATTGACCAGAATGTTTGCCAAAGTGACCCTTGACACTTTCTTCTGAGTGCCAGAGCTCTATCCATGCTCGACAACATTTTTCTTGGACATATAAGAGGATCGCAGACTCTTGTCCATGTTCCGGTTCTTCTCTTCAATCTGGATCTTGATCCACAAGATTCCAAGGTCATCTCCTTATTTTTGAACATGAAATAACTCTTGAATTCCTTCCATGCGGGGGGGTATTTGTGGATTACAACAGCCACCTAGAAGGCTTCACTCAACTTCATCCCTTCAACTTTGATCGCGTTAAGGATAAGTTGAAGTTTTTGGATTTAACTTTTCAGAGTCTTCGAATCCACCATGGTAAAATCCATGAATCGGCTAACCAAAAATTTCTTGACACTAGCACCCTCGGTCTTTTTTTTTTTTTATCTAAAGACTCCCACAATTTCGTACAGATGCTGCCTCACAATAGATGTTGTACAACAAACTTTCCAGAGCATTGAGGACATAATTCCTGTACAGGAAGTCAGCATGCTTCCAAGCATCCAAAGCCAACAAAGTCTCCTTATCAGTCCGATCTTTGTCCAGAATAGGAGCATCCTCAATCATAAACCTTGCAAGGTTCAGAGTGGTGAGGTAAAATAGCATCTTCTACTGCCATATCTTGAAGTCAATGCCGATGAATTTTCTGGCTTATCAACATGAGCGAATGGAACATTTGGTAAGGTAGCATTTGCATGATTGCATTTCCATTACCATTTACATTGCTTCCATTGCTACTTGCTTGGCCACTGCCTGAGCTAGTCATGTTAGTACGGACGTTCTCGGTCAAAGTTTTTGTTGAAAATAAGATAAAAAAATTCATAAATGAACAGATCTTATACATGAAGACAGAACATAACATAATTCAACAATTAAAATTATGACCAAGTTATGTCCAACAAATCACCACGCATCAGTGTAACCTTGGGGGTCCCAGGGGCATTGCCCCTTGGTGGGGGTCTGAGGGGGCTGAGCCCGCTAATGGGGTCCAACAGGGTAGCGCCCCCTAGTGGGAGTTCGAGGGTAGTGCCCTCAACGGTGTTCAAAAGCTTTCTTGATATTATTCTGATTGGAATATTTTAAAAATTATGTCCTAAACTCTTTTCGGTTTAATGAAAGTTTCGAATTATTTTTCTCATTCTATGAAAATGTTTTATTAACAAATTGAATTTTTGAAGCGTTACAGTAATCATTCTACCATCTTTTTCAACGCACAATAGTGATTGTTCGTAGGCAATTGAGGACCCAGAAATTACCTTTAGTGGGTGCACTTATTACTCATCATTTTCGTTGATGTCTTGTTTCATCTTATTTTTTTAGTGAATTTATAAAAAATTCTTACGCGTGTGATTCCTTACAAAAATATTTATCAATAGTATCTACACTATATATTATTGTAGGGCGACTTCTCGTGAGATTCGTCCTAAGAACAATGCGTGGCAGTGAATTATTTAAGTAATGTTTATAATTTATGGAATTTAAAATACTACTCACTCAATTTGAATGCTTAAGTTTAAAATTTTGAAAGTCAAATAGAGAATGAAAAAAATTCTAAGTGACTCTTTGATTTAACAACTTTTCAAATTCATACTAAATATCCAAAAAGGTAATATCATAAAATCTTACTTGATCATAAAACTTAATTAATCTAAACGCCACAAGATACTTATAATAATCAATTTGCGTGATTTATGCGGATTGAATTTTTTTTTTTTCAAAATCAATTCTCTTTTTCCTTTCACTATTATTATTTTTGTTTCAAAAGCCTCACATATTTTGTATCCATGCACTTTTTCCTTGAGGTAACCAATCTTACGATCAAATTCATTGTGCTTATATTCTTCATCTATTCAAATTATATCCTGGTCAGTTTCTTATGTATTTTATTGTGCTTGCAATACCAATAGCTGAATGAAAAATAGAAGAGATATTTTGTCAGGGTTTGTAATATATTATAAATAATATTTGATTTTAAATTGGTCAAATAACACGGTCGAAAGATTACAAAAAATTAGAGAACAAATATGAAAATTCAAGACAATGTCTCGGAAGATTTATTTATGGCTCACAATCTAATGTTGGTCAAGTATAAAACACGTAACATATGTATTCATTTATGTAAAGTCTTTAGGTTATCCATGTTTTATATTTTGAAGATAATTTCGTACAATGCCTTTAAATTCTCATGTTTTGTATTTTGTTGCTTTTTTCTTTCTTAACTCTTTGCAATCCTATGTTAGGTTTTTAAGACCAAAATAATTTTTTTAGCCTCAACTCAAAATAGTTTATAATGGCATAAATAGTTGTTAAGTTTGTACATAGTTACAAACCTTATATTAGGATGAACAAAGCCATAAATAGTTAGCAAACGCATGAAAATCTGTATTGTTGTGCTGTAGAACTTGCACTCTCACTTTCATGTAATTGTTATCTTTTTTATTTGTCTGTAATTGTTAAGTTGGGTTAATATTTATATTATTGTAAATTAATATGTTGACTCGATATATAATCAAGTTTCCTAGATATATCTTTTGAAAAATAAAAATAAAAATTTAATAGGACACATCGGTGCAATGCCGCTGAAATATCAAGGAACAGAATTCAAAGGAATTTACACAAGAAATCTTCCACAAAAAACAGATATTTTGTAAGTTAGAAATGTTAGTATACAAGAAAATTTATTAAAAATATGAAAGAAAAAGAAAAAAATACAAAAGGAAAATCTAGAATTTTAAAGATTCTAAAAATTGAATATTATATCTCATTTGGTATTAAATTTGCATTAATAAAAATATCTTAATTTGTTCCGTGCATTGCTAGTTTTACTTTATCATAAACAGTACGTAAGAATGTCTGGTTGAATTGATTTTTGAGAGACCAATTTTGAGACGGATCTACGAGATCAATGTTCAAATTGTAGTGGTGAATCTGAAGTGGACCCACAAACTATCAAAATGGGACCGGACTGAAGATGACCAATTAAACTGGATGGGAGTTGAGTCCGAAAGTGGCAGTAGGAATTCACCCTTAATAGCTTTTGGATTTGACAGACTCGGATAAGGTGGATTTTGACTCCTCTAACTTGTAATTATTTCCCCATCTTCTTCGTGTGCGTCTTCCACCAATCCCCTTAATCTGCATGTTTCCTTTTTCCCATAAATGTGTCTTGGACCTAAGACCTTATGAAAGACCAATTCAGCTCTTTTGATTTGTGAAGCCTAATTATTATAATAAAAAATACAATTAATTATCACCGTCTATTAGATGGTGCATAATATATAAAAATTATATTGACATCCGTAAAATATGTTTTGATATCTGTAAATATACATTGATAATCGTAAAATGTGTATTACTATTTGTACTTGATTAGCATTATGTGCATATTAGTTATCACCTAATGAACGGTGTTAGTAAAACCCTATTATAATCGATTGCATTTAAATGATTCGGTATACACTTCGGTAAGTGGCAACTTAAAGAAAAATTGTTTCATGTATGCTTTCAGAATGTTTCTATACCCTTCTTTCTTGCTCTGTCTTTCTCTTTCTTTGAATCTGATTTCTCTTCCTCTATTTTGTCTTTGTTTTAGGTTCTTCCAAATGCATGTTTTTTTTAGTGTACACCCACATCATGCAATAGAGTATTGTACATGTAGGCTTAACTTTCTACATGTTATATACGTAGCAATTAACTTGGTGGAATTAACTCATCTCAGATTAGCTTTGTTTTAGCACCCGTAGATGGAAAGAGAGTCTAAAAACTAGCCTACATACCTAGTGGACATAAAAGACGGAAGAGAAGTCATAAAAACATTACTTCGAAATTGCAGGTTTGCCCACCTACCTGGACCAAGTTAGGGTAGATATATAGGGGCAAAATGGTAAAAAACTGAGCAAACCAGACAGCAATGAGGTGATATTGTTTCTTATTATATAGAGTTAAATACGAAATGATATATTTAAAATCATGTTTCCAATATCAAAAATTTCAACCCTAACTTTTTTTGTTTATTTACAAGATTAATTCCAAGGCGGTAAACTTAATGAGATAATGTGGGAAATCCCATTAATCTAAGTAAATAGAGCAGATGCCTAATGCAGATCTATTTATTTTTTTAATTTTAAATTGACCCAGTGCCACCATGCTGCAACTTGAATTTTTATGAACAAAAAAAAATCTCGAATATGTGTGTTGTGCTATTTTAAGGGTGTATTTGTTTTGGACCGGATCCTCCCTATGAACTATATATAGAATCCAATTCAACTATCTTTTTTTTTTTTTCCTTTTAGATCTACCCAAATTAATGAAACCGTTCGATTTTTTAAACTCGTCGAGAACTTCTATTAGGTTAGAAATCGCATAATCAGATATCAGTCATGTTTTCAAGGCATATATTTTCAAATAAATTGGATAGATAGATTGTGATCTAGTGTTTCGGTCCCTTTTTTTACAAGGTAAATGTGTTTCGAAAAAACGATCTATCAATAACTGATTCATGTAATATTTGACTTGATTAATATTCTTGTCGAGTTCTAAACATTAAAGTATTGCAATTATCAAGGCGGGCTCGAAAAGGATCAAAAACAAATTTGAACGGAACTCTTCAATTCATTTGAAAAAAAAAGGAGAGGATCCAACTCCTATTGTCTGTTTTCCATGACACTATATTACTGATTGAATTTGAGGTTACAAATCTCCTCATCCCATGGGCCCAGTGAATGGATATTGTTGAGGTTTATTGATTTTGGTAATTTTTTGTCTTTTATGTGCTAAGATAAATTTCTTCACCTCAGAGTTTTCTCATGATTCGGAGTCCGTAGTGCAGCTCGCACTATAATGATCATATAGTACATATATGTTCACACTAAAAGAGCTGCACTACGTCCCCAGTCTGTGCTTCGAAGGTTAAAACGTGGTTTGTGGGATTGAAAAAGGACATGAAGAATGAAAAGATAAGGCAATAAAAGTCTTGCTGGTAGTCCAAACTCATGACTGAGATTTTGATTAGACGAAGGCTCATCAGGTATCACGCGTGCAACACTAAGTTCAAACATGGGTAGATTTGAAGAAAGCTCTGGTGGGGTCCTTCTGGAGTGCTAAATATAATTCAACCCTGGCTTTGAAGTGACGGTTTTAAAGTTTCTGTTTTTTTTTAAATGAGTATTCGGATCAGATTACATACATCTCAATTAATTTTTGGGGATCGATTTCACCGTTTACTAGCTGGAGGGCTTAATTAAAGCTAGGCAAAGCTCTATATGGACTGAACCCGTAAGGGTTGATAGCACCTGAGAGGTTTCGAAGAACTTGAGACTTTAAGAATGAACAAACCCTAAAGTTTCTGTTAACACTTTTTAAAGATCGAATGAGATGGATAGTAAATATCTAACGACCCAATAATATGGAGCATTTTTTTCATAACTTATATTTTGATTTAATCAATTTTTCGATAATTATCTAGTATTTTAATCGACTTATTTATTTTGTTTTTGGGAGCGGCTAGATTTGATGTATCTTCGGTGAATCGTTATCCGGATATTTTTGGATTCATAGTCTATTATGAGCCCAGTTTGGACTCAAGACCGACTAGCAGCAAGTGGGTCCTTCAAATTGACCAGACCTCTCTAGACCAAGCTATAGCCGACCAACCTGTCATGCCCACCCTCGGCTGGTCAGCCCCTACTTAAACCTCTCTTACACAGTGCAATAAATAAGAGCAGGGTGGTGCCACACGCACTACCCCAATTACTTGGATAATCTCGAGGATGGCACCCCTGATCCTTCAGCATCCTAAGAATGAATCACGAGATCAGGGCATAAATCTCCCAAGATGGAATGTCAGGCATAGATGACGATAGTTTGCCCACCTTCGATGGCTTCAGTCCTCATGGTATTAAAACTCACATTCGGCAATGAGATCAAGTAAACGATCATCCCTATACTCCATCTACATTTGATTATCCACTTTCAAGGCTATTCTAACTTGATTGTCAAAGTTTCCTTGTCCAGACAACCACCCCTGGCCCCGAACTTATGTGTAGGAGCCAAAATTAGGAGAACGGTGCATATTACCATTTTTCAGCGTCATCAATTTTGCGTTGTCGCTGGGAATGACATTGTCACATATATAAATTCAATTAACCAACCAAAAAATATGGTGACCACCAGATCAACGTTAGGGCCGAGGCAAGAAGGTAATGCCTCTTATAATGGAGGAGGAAGATGGGGAGGTAACTTCCCTCAGAAATATGGGAATCCACTAGAGGAACATGTGCAGAACCTCACCCAATTGGTAGCAACTTTGGTAAAATAGAACGAGACCTCGTTGCAGTTGGTGTGCACAAACGCCTGCCACCACCAGTAGATTTTATGGCAGAGGATCCATAGGAGGAGCCCAAGCACGAGGGGTTAGCAAAGGACAAATAAAAGAGGAGGTTAGCAGTCACTCCTATGGGGGAAGAATAGACGCCCCACCAAGACTGGGTAGAATGGTCCTGACAAAAGATTATGTAGTGCAAAGGGTGGAGATTAAAGAGTTCAGGGAGAAGGTCAAAGTTATCATGGGATAAATAGAGGAGAAGAGGTAAGGTGGCAGAAAAGGGCAATTACTGAAGGTGAGCCTGCCAGTCACAGAAGTAGTGATGGTTAAGCCGCTCCCCCCAAAATTCAGAACCCTTCGCATGGAGTTGTTCAATGGCTTTAGGAACTCCCTAAACCATTTGGAGACCTACAAGGCCTTATGACCATGCAGCCGATACCAGATGAGGTGATGTGTCAGGCCTTCCCCACCATAGTGACAGGCCCAACGTGGGCACGGTTTGGAAAGCTCAAAGCAAGGTCCATCGACAACTTCGAGCAACTAAGCCATCAAGTCATCAACCACTTTTATAGTGGTTGACATCCTCACCACCCGACCATTTATCTATTAAATGTCAAGCATTGTAGGGACGAGTCTTGTAAGGCTACCTCAAACAGTTCAACGACAAGGCCCTCCATGTGAATGAGGTGGATGACAAAATAATGGTCACATTGTTCATGGACGATAAGATAATGCAATTTCTTACCACTTGTCAGAGAGGCCACCAACGACCATGGAGGAGCTAATAACAGGAGCTCAGCAGCACAAGAATACAAAAGATGCCATGGTCGCACGTTGTGGTAGAATGGAGGAGGTCAGCAAGAGAAAGTCCAAGCCAAAGATCCCTAGGCCACATGAGAAGAGAGAGCCTCAGAAAGGGAGACAAGTTGGGAAAGAGAGAATCCAGGACGTGTTTGAGGTGCTCACCCATTAATCGTCCCGATGGAACAGATCCTGATGCAAATAGCCAATGACCTAGAGGTGCGTTGGTAAAAAAAAAACTCAAGTCTAACCCGATGAGGCTAGATTAAAAGATATATTGTTGATTTCATCGTGATCACAACCATGATATGAATGATTGTTTTGATCTGAAGAGGCAAATTGAAGAGTTAATTCAAAGAGAGAAACTGAACCAGTTTGTGGCGGGACAGTAGAATCGAGAAGAACAATATCGGTTGAACAGGGAAGACAATAGAGCATAGAAAAGAATGCCCACGAGACCGAGAGTTGGAGCCCGTCCAATTGAGAGACGAGATAAGAATAATCTCGGGAGGGTTTTCGGAGGGGGGGAGACGAGATCAGTTCCTAGGAAAACCAAAAGTGAGCAGAAGGGGAGAGGGGGGGGGGGGGGTGATAACAATGAGTAGACCGTAGAGAGAGAGAGAGAGAGCCCATCAATTTCACTGAGGAAGACGCTAGAGGGATTCAGCAATTTCATGAAAACCCCTAGTCATAACAACTGTAGTGGGGAACGACTTGACCAGCAGGGTATTAATTAACAATGGGAGTTCGGCTGACATCTTCTTTCTAGTAGCTTTCAAAAAAATAGAGATAGGGACTAATAAATTACAACATGTGCACTCACCACTAATCGAATTCTTAGGAGAGCGAGTATAGCCGCTTGGCTAAATGGGATTAATGGTCACAATCAACACGGCCCCAAAGCACATGGATAAGATGATCAAAGTCGTGGTAGTAAATTGTCCGTTAGCCTACAACGCCATCCTGAGGCGGACCGCCCTCAAAAGCATAAAGGCATTCACCTCCACTTACCACTCGATGGTCAAGTTTCCAACTAGGAATAGAAATGGAGAGCAGTGAGGGGATCGGGTGATGGTCAGGGAACGCTATTGACCACTCTCAACGAATGAAGGCTTGGGAAATGTTAAGTGATGAGCACGCTAGAAGGGCGCACTAGAAGCACATAATAATTCTGCAAGTTTTCCATTGTTTCTTTCAGTTGTATCCTATTGGGAATTCAAATTAATGGTAAAAAGAACGTTTGGGATACTAGCAAGTGCGAAAAGCGCAGAATTCCAAGGCAAAAGACTGCCACAATATCATGTTGCATTAAAAGCAATGATGCGGATTCCAAATGACAATTAGGATAATATTCATCCGAGGAGGAGATATCCTTTGGGGTAAGTCTATATATATAGCTTTGTCTATTCTTTTAGCTTGGCGGGAGGCATCCAAAACTAGGGAGCAATTGACAAGGGTAAAATTTAATTAAGAAATAATAAGTTTTCCCATAAATAAGTCATTTAGCTTGGCAAAGACTAAAGATTATACCAAGATACTGTTGCCGATCACGTTGCCAACTTGAGAAATAAGATTTTTGTTATATCCGAGTTGAAAAGGCTGAATCAATAACCAATCGATCTGAAAAGGGTAGCCCAATAAGTTGCCGACCTAAAAAAGACAGTCAGACATGTTACCAACTTGATAAAAGCGGTGGGTAGTCTCGAATCCGAGATAAGACATAACTCTGAGTAAGTTGGGATAAAATTCTAAACGAATATAGATAAGAACTCCACGACCAATTCAATTAATATGAGAAGTATTAATTGAATGAAATTCTAATGAAAGAAGATAACTGTTTGATAATGATAAAATTAAGAGTTATCTCATTAATGACCAATCAGAAGGCACTTCATTCCAACTTTGATCGGAAATCATGTCCTAAAAGAATTAGGAAGGTTAATTCCATAAATAAAGATCCAAGTCAATATAAAAAGACACGCACTAACTTAAGCACTAATAGAGAATATTAGCTTGATTTACATTCATTCTTTTGAGTTTTGCCTGACTTAATCATCAGAGTGTCTTTCTGCCACAGCGGTAAAGAATCATTTAACCGCTCATTATTTTGCAGACCACAGGTCAATACTTATTTGGAGCATTATTTTTGTTAGATAGTGAGACCATAACTTTCTGCCCTGGCCGTAAAAATCAACCATCTTACAAAGAGATTAAATGATCAACACAGACAAGGACACAGGGTCTAAAAAGCCAGAACAAATAACAGTTAGTTCAATCCGGAGAGAGAATTGTTAGTTCAATCACTTTCAAAGTTAGAAAATGAAGCACTTGATTGCACATGATAGAAAAGTCTTCATGTCTTGATTACGGAGTTTCAAGTTGAAGTACAGTAATACTGAGATTAAAAAAATTCAAACAAACAACAAAAATAAACGATACATCTAGAGGACCTCAGCTTGGTCCATCATTTGAATCGACATCTGATCAGTAATTATCCTGCGGCCTAAATGTTACAAATAATTTTTTAAATCAACGTTAAATTTTTAGTATTTTTTCGAGAATAAAATTTAGAAAACACAACTGAAAGATATTTGAATTAGCGGTGTCGATCACTTTTTTCTTTCAAAGTTGGACGCATTAGAACATATGATAAATGTAAATATTTTTAAATGACTGAAGAGATTTTTAACTTTGTTTTATAAATTAACCAAAAGAAAAAATAACAACAAAATATAAATAAACAAATACCTTACAATAATTCGACAACCCTTTATTAAAATATTCAAAACTCCTGGTTAATCCCGAAATAATTTTTTAAGTCAACGGTAAGTTTTTACTATTTTTGCGAGAATAAAATTCAAAAAGCACGATCGAAAAAAGTTCGAATGAGCGGTGTCGATCACTTTTTTCCTTTTAAAGTTTGGCACATTACGACATGCGATAAATGTAAATATTTTTGAATGATTTAAGAGATTTTTAACTTTGTTTTATAACTCAATAACAAAATATAAATCAACAAATACCTTATAATAATTCAAGAATCTTTTATCAAAATATTCCGAGCTCACGATTAATCTTGAAATAATTTTTTAGGTCAACAGTAAATTTTTAGTATTTTTGTGAGAATAAAATTCGAAAAGCACAATCGAGAGAGGCTCGAATGAGTAGTGTCGGTCATTTTTTCTCCAAAATTGAGAGCATTACGGCATTTGATGAATGTAAATATTTTTTTGATAATTTAAGATATTTTTAACTTTATTTTATAAGTCAACAAAAAAACAAAATATAAATAAAAAAATACTTTACAATAATTTAACAACTCTTTATCAAAATATTTTGAGTTTATGGTTAATCCTTAAATAATATTTTAAGTAAACAACAAATTTTTAGTATTTTTCAGAAATAAAATTTGAAAAGTATGACAAAAAATAGTTTCAATAAGTAGTGTCGATCACTTGTGCATTAGGAAATGCGAATATTTTTGGATAATTTTAGAGATTCTTAACTCTGTTTTATAAATCAAAAAAAAATTAGTGTTGAGGAGAAAGAGGGAGAGAATGCAATTTGACACCAAAAAAAGGAAAGACTATTGAGGGAGTGAGGGGAAGAGTGCAATTTGACAACCAAAAAAAGAGAGGGCCCCCCCCTACCTGAATCGGTGGGGGTTCGGGGCGGAGTTCGGCGCAAATAGTATACCTAATAATTTTTAATTATCAGAAACGAATATCTCGACATCCGTTCTGACGTGTTGTTAGCGCTACTTATGAATGTTCACTTTGAGTTGTTCTTTATATTGTGACTATTGACAAGATCAGTAATGGGATAAAGGTCCCAATTACCTTCCTCATCATTAATGTCGCTAATCATCATTATAGTTATCAATGCAAGGCTCAGGGAAGAGTGCAATTTGGCAATAAAAAAAGGGAGGGGCCCACCATGCTACCTGAATCGGTGGAGGTTCGGGTCGAAGTTCGGCGCAAATAGCATTCCTAATAATTTTTAATTATCAGATACAAATATCTCGATATCCGTTTTGATGTGTTGTTAGCACTACTACTTATGAATGTTCACTTTGAGTTGTTCTTTATATCATGACTATTGACAAGATTAATAATGAGATAAAGGTCCCAATTACCTTTCTCATCATTAATGTCGCTAACCATCATTATTGTTATCAAGTAATGCTACGGACATAGTCTTTCAGACAAAAATGTGTTTGGCACCGTTGGATGACCGGTTTGTGTCCGAAAACCTGTGCTCACAGACATTTTCATTATTATCAATGCAAGGCCCAGGGTTAGAGATGACAATAGGAGTAATCTCACACCACCAGTCATTTCAAATAGAGATAGACTTCAAGTTGCCAGTGGTCCAATTTATTCCTTTTTTATCAAAAATTTAGTTGTGTTGATAATCACCTTCGAGGAGTAGGAGGCCTTCCTATTAGTGGGCCAACTGAACAAGGTTTGACGTTTGAGATACTTACAGTTAAGAATTTTCACCCACAGACTATTCTCATTAGTAACCACTTCCCACCATGTGAGACCATTTCGAGATCCCACTCCAATGATTAAAATCGTCTATTTTTGTTATATTAATTTATTTAGTTATCACGAAAAAATCATCTCAATCGAATATTGATAAGTATTTAACCTAAAAATTTAGTTATTAAACTTTATAAATTAAAAGTTTCGAGTGGCCGGATGTATTTTATTGTGATTGCAATACCAATGGCCGAATGAAAAATAGAAGAGATATTTTTGTAAGGGTTTACAGTATATTATAAACAATATTTCATTTTAAATTGGTCAAACAATTCATTCGAAAGATTACAAAAAAATTAGAGGAAAAATATGAAAATTCAAGACAATGTCTCGGAAGATTTATTTATGGCTCATAATCTGATGTTGGTCAAGTATACAACACGTAACATATGTATTCATTTATGTAGAATTGTTGAGTTATCCATGTTTTATATTTCGAAGAGAATTCTATACAATGCCTTTAAATTATCATGTTTGGCATTTCGTTGCTTTTTTTTTTTCTTAACTCTTTGCAATCCCATGTTAGGTTTTTTAGACCAAAATAATTTTTTTATCCTCAATTCAAAATAGTTTATAATGGCATAAATAGTCGTTAAGTTTGTACATAGTTACAAATTTCATATTAGGATGAATAAAGCCATAAATAGTTAGCAAACCCATAAAAATTTGTATTGTCATGCTATAGAATCATACACTCTCTCTTTCATGTAATTGTTATCTTTTTTATTTGTCTGTAATTGTTAAGGTGGATTAATATTTATATTAAAGCAAATCAATAGGTTGACTCGATATATAACCAAGTTTCCTCGATATATCTTTTGAAGAATAAAAACAACAATTTAACAGAATTCAAAGGAATTTACATAAGATATCTTCCGAAAAAAACACATATTTTGTATGTTAGAAATGTGGGTATACAAGAAAAAGAAAAAAAATACAAAAGGAAAATCTAAAATTTTAAAGATTCTAAAAATTGAGTATTATATCTCATTTGGTATTGAATTTGCATTAATGAAAATATATTAATTTGTCTCGTGCATTGCTAGTTTTACTTTATGATAAACAGTACGTAGGCATGTCTGGTGAAATTGATTTTTGAGAGATCAATTTTGAAACGGATCTACGAGAACAATGTTCAAATTGTAGTGGTGGATCTGAAGTGGACCCACAAACTATCAAAATGGGACCGGACTAAAGATGACCAATTAAACTGGATGGGGAGTTGAGTCCGAAAGTAGCAGTAGGAATTCACCCTTAATAGCTTTTGGATTTGACAGACTCGGATAAGGTGGATTTTGACTCCTCTAACTTGTAATTATTTCCCCATCTTCTTTCGTGTGCGTCTTCCACCAATCCCCTTAATCTGCATGTTTCCTTTTTCCCATAGATGTGTCTTGGACCATATAAAAACCAATTCACTTTTTTGATTTGTGAAGCCTAATTATTATCGTAAAATCCGTAGAGTATATTTTGATATTCGTAAATATTTAATTGATATCCATAAAATGTGAATTGATATTTGTAATTGTTTAGTATTATATGCATATTATTCATCGCCTGATGAACGATGTTAGCAAAATCCTATTATAATTGATTGTATTTAAATGATTCGGCATACACTTTGATAAGTGGCAACTTAAAGAAATTTCACTTAATGTACGCTTTAGAATTTTTCTGCCCTTCTTTCTTGCTCTGTCTTCCTCTTTCTTTGAAGCAGATTTTTCTTCCTCTATTTCTCTCTCCCAGTATTCAAACCTGTATTCTGTCTTTGTTTTAGGTTCTTCTAAATGTATGTTTTTTTTAGTGTACACCCACATCATGGAATAGAGTATTGTACGTGTAGTCTTAACCTTCTACATGTGATATACATGGCAATTAACTTGGTGGAATTAACTCATCTCAGATTAGTTTTGTTTCAACATGCATAGATAGAAAGAGAGCCTAAAACCTAGCCTATATACCTAGAGGACATAAAAGACGGAAGAGAAGTCATAAAAACATTAATTCAAAATTACATGTTTGCCCACCTATTGGACCAAGTAAGGGTAGATATAGAGGGGCAAATTGGTCAAAACTGAGCAAACCAGACACCAATTGAGGTGATACTGTTTCTTATTATATAGAGTTTAGATACGAAATGATATATTTAAAATCATTTTTTCTCAATATCTAAAATTTCAACCCTAACTTTTTTTGTTCATTTACAGGATTAGTTCCAAGGCGGTAAAAAAATCAGTATGATCTAAAATGATTGAATGAGCTTAATGAGATAATGTGGGAAATCCCATTAAGCTAAGTAAATATAGCAGATGCCTAACGCAGATCTATTTATTTTTTTAATTTTAAATTGACCCAATGCTACCATGCTGCAACTTGAATTTTTTTGAATAAAAAACATTTAAAAAAATCTCGAATTTGTCTGTTGTGCTATTTTAAGGGTGTATTTGTTTTGGACCAGATCCTCCCTATGAACTATACAATCCAATTCAACTATCTTCTTTTTTTTTTTTTCCTTTTTGATCTACCCCAATTAATGAAACCGTTCGATTTTTTAAACTCGTCGAGAACTTCTATTAGGTTAGAAATCGCATAATTGGAAATTATCAAGGCGGGCTCGAAAAGGATAAAAAACAAGTTTGAACTGAACTCTTCAATTCATTTAAAAAAAAGGAAAGGATCCAACTCCTATTGTCTGTTTTCCACGACAGTATTTTACAAAATCTCCTCATCCCATGGGTCCAGTGAAGGGATATTGTTGGGATTTGTTGATTTTGGTAAATTTTTCGACTTCTATGTGCTAAGATAAATTTCTTCACCTTAGAGTTTTCTCATGATTCAAAGTATGTAGTGCAACTCGCACTATAATAATTATATAATACATATGTATT
Organism: Arctostaphylos glauca; assembly: GCA_019985065.2. Taxonomy (NCBI): domain Eukaryota; kingdom Viridiplantae; phylum Streptophyta; class Magnoliopsida; order Ericales; family Ericaceae; genus Arctostaphylos; species Arctostaphylos glauca. Next base: position 7,544,702 of record JAHSPW020000012.1, on the reverse strand, counting down.
CGCATTAAAGGAACTGCACTACATCCCCAATCTATGCTTCGAAGGTTAAAACGTGGTTTGTGGGATTAAAAAAGGGTACGAAGAATGAAAAGATAAGGCAATGAAAGTCTTGCAGGTAGTCCACACTCATGACTAAGATTTTGATTAGACTAAGGCTCGTCAGTTTTCACGCGTGCAACACTAAGGGCCCGATTGGATGGAGTATTATTTTCAGGGGGATAATTTTTGGAGGGGGTATAAGATAAGAGGGGGTATTATTTTTAGAGGGATGGCCCACATTGATGTGATATTTATAAAGGGGTATAAAAAAGTAGATGGTTTGGATGAGGGATTAAACAAGGGAATAAAGGGGGATAAGAGGGGTGATAAGGAAAAAAACTGTTGCTCGTTTGGATGGGGGAAAAAAGAAGGGGGATAATTTTTGGAGGGGGTAAAAGGATCGACGTGACATGTTTAGCATGGTTTGGGAGCAAAAAATGCAGGGGGATAATTTTTCACCCCTCCAAAAATAATCCCCCAGAGAGGGATAAAGGGGGATAATTTTTGGGTAGGGTGGGAGGTGCCCAAAAATTATCCTGGAGGGGAGGGAAAAAGAGGGGAGGGGGTATTATTCTTGGATAATACCCCTTCTTCCTCATTACAAATACAAAATAACCTTATCCCCTATTTTATGTTCCATTCAAATTAAGTACTATTTTATCTCATTTTTTTAATACTTCATCCAAACTATCTACTTTTTATTACCCCCTCTATAAATATCACATCAATGTGGGCCAACCCTTTAAAAATAATACCCCTCTTATCTTATCCCCCTCAATAATTTATCCCCATTTTTTCGTCCTTATTTGAAATTTTTTTGTAATTTTTTATTTTTCATCAATTTTTGTTGATTTGTTGATTCATCTCGACAAGAGCTTTCAGAAAAGTTATCAATCATCGGCTAAATTTGAAAAAAGTTCAGAAAAGACAAAAATAAATCAAAAAATAGAATTTTTTGTACTTATTCGTCGTCTTTAGTGACTTTTTTTTAACTTTTGAACATAATTTTATACTCATTAGATTCCTTTTCATCAAGACGGACTAATAAACTATAGCCAAAAATAATCCAAATAGGGCCTATAATCCAAATGGGGACTAATAAACTATAGCAAAAAATAAATAAATAAATAAAGACAAAAATAACAAATAAATAAAAACTATAGCTCAAATGAGACCTATAATCCCTTATCCAATCAGCCTCTCAAATGACTATTTTTGAATAATTTAAGGGTTTTTTAACTTTGTTTTACCAATTAACAAAAAAAAAGAAAAAAATAACAACAAAATATAAATCAACACTAAAAAATTTAGTTAAAAAGAAAAAATATATAATTTAGCTCGCGTAAATTTAGTTAATAATAAAAAAGAGAAAAAGAGAAAAATTTAGTTAACAATAAAAAAGAGAAAAATATAATTTTGGGAGGGGGTGAAATATAAGAGGGGGTAATAGGGGAGAAGAGGGGGGGATAATTTTTGGAGGGGCACTTTTTTCCCATCCAAACCATGCCAAAATTAATAATAAGGGGTGATAATTTTTGAAGGGGGGATATCCCCCATCCAAACGGGGCCTAAGTTCAAACATGGGTAGATTTGAAGAACGCTCCGGTGGGGTCCTCGTGGAGTGCTAAATATAATTCTATCCTGGCTTTGTAGCGACGGTTTTAAAGTTTCTTTTTTTTTTTTTTTAATAACTCAGAGTATTCGGGTCAGATTACGTACATTTTAATTAATTTTGGGGAGTCAATCTCACCGTTCATTAGTGGGGGCTTAATTAAAGCTAGATAAATCTCTATATGGACTGAACCCGTAAGAGTTGATAGCACCTGAGAGGTTTCGAAGAACTTGAGACTTTAAGAATAAACAAACCCCTAAGTTTCTGTTAATACGTGTTATAGGTCGAATGAGATGGATAGTAAATATCTAACGACCCTATAATTTGGAGTATTTTTTTTCGTAACTTATATTTTGTTTTAATTGATTTTTTTTGCTAATTATCTAGTATTTTAATTGGCTTAATTATTTTGTTCTTGGGAGAGGCTAGATTTGATGTATCTTCGGTGCATCGTTATCCGAAATTTTTTGGATTTATAGTCTATTATGAGCCCAGTTTGGACTCCAGACCGACAAGCAGCAAACGGGTCCTTCAGATCGACCAGAGCTTTGTGGACTAATCTATAGCTGACCGACTTATCATGCCCACCCTCGGCCGATTATCCCCTACTCAAACCTTTCCCAGACTATGCAATAAATGAGAGCGGAGGTGGTGCCACACGCCCGCCCCCAATTACTTGGATAATCTCGAGGATGGGGCCCTTGATCCCCCAACATCCCAGATAATGACGCGCTAGATCAGGGCACAAATCTCCCAGGATGGAATATGGGCATAAATAACGATAGTTTGCCCGCCTTGGATGACTACTCTCCTCCATGTATTAAAACTCACTTTCGGTTATGAGATCAGGTACGCGATCATCCGTATACTCCATCTACATTCAATTTAGCGTTGTCAGTGGGAACGACATTCTCACATATATAAATTCAACTGACCAACCAAAAATGATGGTGACCACCAGATCAATTCTAGGGTGAGGCAAGAAGGTAACACCTCTAGTAATGGAGGAGGAAGATGGGGAAGTAACTCCCCTCAGAACGGGAATCCACTAGAGGAATATGCGCAGAACCTCACCCAATTTGGTAGCAACTTTGGTAAAACAGAACGAGACGTTGCTGCAGTTGTTACACACGAATGTCCCGCCACCACCAGTATATCTTATGGTAGAGGAGCCCAAACACGAGGGGTTAGCGAAGGACAAGTAGAAGAGGAGGTTAGCAGTCACCCCTATGGGGGGAGAATAGATGACCCAGCAAGACCGGGTAGAATGGTCTTGACAAAAGATTACGTAGTGTAAGGGGTGGAGATTAAAGAGTTCAGGGAGAAGCTCAAAGTTATCTTGAGACAAATAGAGGAGAAGGGGCAAGGTGGCAGAGAAGGGCAATTACTAAAGGTGAGCTTGCTAGTCACAGAAGTAGTGATGATTAAGCCGTTCTCCCCAAAATTCAGAACCCTTCACATGGACCTATTCAATGGCTCTAGGGACTCTCTAGACCATTTGGAGACCTACAAGGGCTTCATGACCTTGCAGTCAATACCAAATGAGGTGATGTGTCAGGCCTTCCCCACCATAGTGATTGGTCCATCGACAACTGCGAGCAACTAAGCCAACAGGTCATCAACCACTTTTATAGTGGTCGACATCCTCACCACCCGACCACTTACTTATTAAATGTCAAGCATTGTGGGGACAAATCCTGTAAGACTACCTCAAATAGTTCAATGACGAGGCACTCCATGGGAATGAGGTGGGCGACAAAATAATGGTCACATCGTTCATGGACGACAAGATAATGCAATTTTTTACCACTTGTCAGAGAGGCCACCACTGACCATGGATGAGCTAATAACGGGAGCTCAGCAGCATAAGAGTACAAAACATGCCATGGTCCACGTCGTGATAGAATGGAAGAGGTCAGTAGGAGAAAGTCCAAGCTAGAGATCCCCAAGCCACACAACACGAGAGAGTCTCAAAAGGGGGGGACAAATTGGAAAAGAGAGAATCTAGGACGTGTTCAAGCGGTTCACCCATTAATCGTCCCAGTGGAGCTAGTCCTGATGCAAATAGCCAATGACCTAGAGGTCTGTTGGTTAAAAAAAAAAAAAAAGCTCAAGTCTAACTCGATGAGGCGAGATGAAAAGATATATTGTCGATTTCACCGCGATCACCACCATGACACGAATGATTGTTTCGATATGAAGAGTAAATTGAAGAGTTAGTTCAGAGAGAGAAACTAAACCAGTTTGTGGCGGAACAGTAGAATCGGGAAGAACAATATCAGGTTAAACAGGGAAGACATATAGAGCATAGAAAGAATGCCATGAGATCGAGACTTGGTACCCGTCCAATCGAAAGGAGAGATAAGAATAATCTCGGGAGGATTTTTTCGGGCCCCCAGGGGGGGGGGGGTAGACAAGATCAGTTCTTCTAGGAAGACCCGATGAGTGTAGAAGGGGAAGGGGAGGTGATAACAGTGAGTAGACTGTACACAGAGAGAGAGAGAGAGAGAGAGAGAGAGAAATAGAGGATGAGCCCATCAATATCACTGAGGAGGACGCTATAGGGGTTCAACAACTTCATGAAAACCCCTGGTCATAATGACTACAGTGGAGAATTACTTGATCAGCAGGGTTTTAATTAACAGCGGAAGTTCGACCGACATCTTCTTTCCAGTAATTTTCCAAAAAATAGACATAGGGATTGATAAATCACAACATGTGCGCTCGCCACTAGTCGGATTCTTAAGAGAGCGAGTACAGCCGCTTGGCTCAATGGAATTACTAGTCACAATCGGTAGAGCCCTAAAGCACATGGCGAAGATGATCAAATTCTTGGTAATAAATTGCCTATTAGCCTACAACGCCATCCTGAGGCAGACCACCCTCAAAAGCAAGAAGGTAGTCACCTGGTCAAGTTTTCGACTAGGAATAGAAATGGAGAGCAGTAAGGGGACCGGGCGATGGTCAGGGAACGCTATTGACCACTCTCAAGGAATGAAGGCCTAGGAAATGTTAAATGATGAGCGCTAGAAGCACATAATAATTCTGCAAGTTTCCAATTGTTTCTATCAGTTGTATCCTTTTGAGAATTCAAATTAATGGCAAAAAAAATGTTTCCGGATAATAGCACGCGCGAGAAGCGCACAATCCCAAGGCAAAAGACTTTCACGATGTCACGCCACATTAAAAGTGACAATGCAAATTCCAAATGATGGTTAGGAAAATATCCATCTGAGGAGGAGATATCCTTTGGGGCAAGTCTATATAGCTTCGCCTGTTCCTTTAGCTCGGCGGGAAGCATCCAAAGCTAGGGAAGAATAGACGGGATAAAATTTAAATGAGAAATAATATGTTTTCCCATAAATAAATCATTTAGTTTGAGAAAGACTAAAGATGATACAAAGACATATATGCGAATCACATGATGGCATTACCAACCTAAGAAATATGATTTTTGCTATATTCGAGTCGAGAAGGCCAAATCAATAACCAGTCGATCTGAGAAAGGTAGCCTGGTAAGTTGCCAATCTAAGAAAGGCAGTTTGATACATTACTAACTTGATAAAAGTAGTGGGCAGTCTTGAATCCGAGATAAGACATAAGTTTGAGTAAGTCAGAATAAAATTCTAAACGGATATGGATGAGAACTCCACATCTAATTCGATTAATATGAGAAGTATTAATTTAATGAAACTCTAATAAAAGAATATAATTGTTTGATAAGAATCAAATTAAGAGTTATCTCATTAGTGACCAATCAGAAGGCATTTCGTTCCAACTCTAATCAGGAATCAGTGTCCTAAAAGAATTAGGAAGATTAAGTCTATAAATAAAAATCTAAGTCAACATAGAAAGGCACGCACTAACTTAAGAGGTAATAGAGAATATTATCTTGGTTTACATTCATTCTTGTGAGTTTTACCTGACTTAATTATCGGAGTGCCTTTCTACTACAACAATGGATCGTCTTTTGACCGGTTATTATTTTCAGATCACAGGTCCACCCATACTGACAGTATTATTTTTACTGGATAGTAAGGTCCTAACTTTCTTTGCTGATTGTGAAAATCAACCCTCTTACAAAGTGATTAAATGATCAACACAGACAACGAGCATAGAATCTGAAAGGCTAGAACAAATAACAGTTAGTTCAATCACTTTCAAAGTTAGAAAATGAAGCACTTGATTGCATAAGATAGAAAAGTCTTGATGTCTTGATTACAGAGTTCCAAGTTGAAGTACAATAGTACTGAGAGTAAAAAAATTCAGGCAACAACAAAAATAAACGATACATTTAGCGGACCTCAGCTTGGTTCATCATTTGAATCGGGATCTAATCGATAATCATCCTCCGGCCTAAATGATACAAATAATTTTTTAAGTCAACGTTAAATTTTTAGTATTTTTTCAAGAATAAAATTCGGAAAGCACGATCGGAAGGAATTTGAATGAGCGGTGTTGGTTACTTTTTTCTTTCAAAGTTGGGCGCATTAGAACATATAATAAATGTGAATTTGTTTGAACGATTTAAGAGATTTTTAACTTTATTTTATAAATTAACCAAAAAAAAGAACAACAAATATAAATCCACAAATACCTTACAATAATTCAACAACCCTTTATTAAAATATTATGAGCTCTTGGTTAATCTCGAAATAATTTTTTAAGTCAACAGTAAATTTTTTAGTATATTTTCGAGAATAAAATTCAGAAAACACCGACTGAAAGGGATTCGAATGAGTGGTATCAATCACTTTCTTTTTTCAAAATTTGGCATATTAGCACATGTGATAAATGTGAATATTTTTTAATGATTTAAGAGATTTTTAACTTTATTTTATAAATCAACAAATAAAAATAACAACAGAATATAAATCAACAAATACCTTACAATAATTCAACACCTTTTATCAAAATATTTCGAACTCACGGTTAATCCTCAAATAATTTTTTAGGTCAACGATAAATTTTAGTATTTTTTTTGAGAATAAAATTTGAAAAGCACAATCGAAAGGGGTTCAAATGAGTGGCGTCGGTAACTTTTTTCTCCAAAGTTGGATGCATTAAAGCATTTGATGAATGTGAATATTTTTTGATGACTTAAGAGATTTTTAACTTTATTTTATATGTCAACAACAAAAAAAATATAAATAAAAAAATACCTTACAATAATTCAATAATTCTTTATCAAAATCATTTTGAGTTTACGGTTAATCTCAAAATAATTTTTTTAGTCAACGATAAATTTTTAATATTTTTCAGGAATAAAATTCGTAAAGTACGATCGAAAATGGTTTGTATCAGTGGTGTCGGTTACTTGCGCATTAGGAAATATGAAGTATGAATATTTCTGAATGATTTTAGAGATTCTTAACTTTATTTTATAAATAAAAAAAATTATTGTTGAGATGAGAGAGGGAGATAATGAAATTTGAAACAAAAAAATGAAGGGTTGTTGAGGGAGTGAGGGGAAGAGTGCAATTTGACGATCAAGAAAAGGGAGGGGCCCACCTCGCTACCTGAATCGGTGGAAATTTGGGTTGGAGCTCGGCGGAAATAGTATTCTTTATAATTTTCAATTATCGAATATGAATATTTTGATATTTACTCTAATGTGTTGTTAGAGCATCCGCATCAGCCTCTTCATTTTTTTCTCCAAATTAGAGAAAAAATCTCACTTTTCTATTTTAGGGAGTCATATTTTGTAATGTCTCCTACATCAGACTCCCTATTCTATCCTTATTCTATTAAAATATTTTTTTTCTTTTTATATTTAATTCAAATGTTATAGGGGAGGAGAAAGAAATGAAAAAAATAATAATAATAAAATGGTAGGAGTGAATAGTGACTCTCTAAAACTAGGGAGTTACTATTCATTTTGGAGAATAGGGAGAAGCAATAGGGAGCCTGTTGCGGAGGTTGTTAAGAGGATTTACTCCTCAAATTAGAGAAGAAGATTGTTTAGAGAGCCTGATGCGGATGCTCTTAGCACTACTACGTGTGAATGTTCATTTTGAGTTGTTCTTTATATCATGGCTATTGACAAGATTAGTAATGGGAGAAAGGTCCCAATTACCTTCCTCATCATTAATGTCGCTAACCATCATTATTGTTTTCAATGCGAGGCCCAGGGTTTGAGATAACAATAGGAGTAATCTCACACCACTAGTCATTGCCAGTGGTCCATTTTATTCCCTTTTTTTGTTTTCCAAAAATTTGGTTGTTTTGAAAATCACCTTTGAGGAGTAGGGGGCCTTTCTATTAGTGGGCCAATTGAACAAGGTTTGGCATTTGAGATATTTATGAGTCGATTGGAAATTTTTAAGGGGATAAGTTATGGAGGGAGATAAGATAAAATAGAGTATTATTTTTGAAGAGTTAGCCCACATTGATGTGATATTTATAAATGGAGGATAAAAAATAAATAATTTGGATGAGGTATTTAAAAAATTGAGATAAAATAGCACTTGGTTTGGATTGAGGATAAAATGAAAAATAATATTATTTTGTAATTGTAATAAGGAAGAGAGGGTATTATTCTTGGCTAATATATGGGGATAACTTTTGGACACGGGGGAGGGTGCCCAAAAATAATCTCCCGAATGGATGAAAAGTAGGGGTGAAACAAAAAATCGACGAACCGAAAAAACCAAAAACAATCGATCGGGATTTTCAGTACTCGGTCGGTCCAGCACTCCGTTCGGTCGGTTTTGGTTCTGCTCGTAAAAAATATTCGATTTTCGGTTCAGGGTCGGTTATCTCATATTTAGTTCGGATCGAACCGAATGGACCAGTATTGACCAAGTCGAAAGCTAGTATTGTTGTGGATTGAACCGTTCTAACCCTAAAAGTTTAAGGGGTTACACTGCATTTTTATGGCCAATGCATTTTTATGGCCAAAGTTTTATTTTACTCATTTTTGTATGGCCCAAAATTATTATAGGCCCAAATTCAAGCCCAAATCGAAAAAATCAAAAAATCCGACCGGACCGAACAGCCTCAAACCGACTTCGGTTTATCATTTTTTTCAATCGGGGTCGGTTCCACCGGCATTCTCCCCGAACCGATCGGTTCGGTCCGTTGTGGCTGGAAAAATCGACTGGACCGAACCGGTTTCACCTTTAATGAAAAGTTATCCTCATGTATTTTTGTCTTTCCAAATCATGTTAAACATGTTACGTCAAATCTTATATCCCCTCTAAAAGTTATGCCCCTTCCTTATTTTCCATCCAAATGGGCCCTTAGGCTTAAGAATTTTCACCCAGACTAATTTCATTAGTAACCGTTTCTCACCCCAGTTGAAAATCTACTTTATCCCCGTTTTTTGGTACCCTTTTTGGAGTCCACTTTCGTTCACTCTCATCGTGTGAGACCATCTCGGGATCCCACTTCGATGATCAAAATAGTCTATTTTTGTTATGATTAATTTATTTTGTTATCACGAAAAAAATCATCTCAATTGAATATTAATAAGTATTTAACTTAAAACTTTAGTTCTTAAACTTTAAAAATTAAAAGTTTCGAAGTAAAAAACTAAATTTTTAGGTCAAGCACTTACCGAGATTCAATTGAGCTGAATTTTTTTATGATAAATAAATAATTTAATCAGAACTAAATAGACAATTTTGATTATCAAAAGGGCCTCAAGAAGGTCCTAACAGTGAACAAAATTGGACTTCCCTTTTGAGAAGCCTATAGAGGGCATGGTTTCATCAAAAGTTTGGTGGTTCCTAAATTCTATTCAGGACTTGAGTCTAGTCTACTGGCCCAAGCTCGATGAGACTAGTCTAGACTACGGTCCACGCCAGTGTGATGACAATACATAGTGTGTAATAAAGTAGCCCATGCTAGGACTAGGATTGGGTTGGCCCATTGTAGCTATCTTGGGGCCCTAGTCGTACAATTAATGGGCTCATTCGTAAGTCCTCCGCTCACCAATTCAGATAGCCAGCATAGCTTTGCATTCATTTCTTGTTTGTTTGACTCAACTTGTAACACTTCATATTTTTGTTATTTGTTTTTTGAATTAACTGAGTTTTCTAATTATTTAATCATATTGTTTTTTGTTAGTAGTTTTGTGAGATAAATATTGTGACCATGGGGAGCAAACCTCGGTGGGCTTCCTATTATATAATAAGAATCTACGTATTTCCTTTACTATCGAGTTGAGATTGAGAGTTGAACTTTCACCAGTTCTTTCACTACTCTTAAATTAGTGTAGGTGTACAAAATTGTCATGTAAAAAGTTATTTGTTGAGAATGTGTATATATATAGAGGAGTCATTTGACATCAATTATCATATATGGCCAAGCCCTAATTTTAAATAAGTTTATTGTTAGTGAACGATAAGATAAAACTCCTAGCAATTATACAATGTATGCGTAAATTAGTTCAGACATTTTGAGATATTAAAAAATATAAAATACCATCACTAGCATTCAATAAATAGTTGGAGGAATTTGCTACTCGAGTTAGCTTTTATATTTAGCTTTTATTAGTACTACTCACTCTCTCTCTCTCTATTAAGGTTTGAGTTATTGAAATCTTTGTTTCATTATTCTGAGTCATTGAATTCATTAGATTTCACCATGGGTTTTATGGTATCCAACATTCTTCCTTCGTTCAGCACCATGTGAAGGGATCTCACGACAATGCTGCATTATTTTGGATCACTTTTATTTTTGAAAATTCGAATATTCGTTATTGGAAAAAAAATCTTCTTTTTCTTTAAAATCTATTTGGGTCTCTGTTTTTTTTCCATATAGTAATTGAGTTTCTCCTAACCACGTGTTTACACCCTGTTAAACACAATATTTTGATCTATACAGAATAGTATCTCTCTCGATTTTAATGCGTTCCTTTCCTTTCCGCGTGTTCTTGCATATCTTATCTGATATTTGATTGTCAATTTGCATCGAGTACTCCGGCTTCTCGCAGAAGTTCAACCAAATGAAGCCCACCGTAATGTAATTTAATAAAAACTACATCTTTCAAGAAAATCGAAAGATGGAATATTATTCTGAAAACATCTATGCTTCAAACGTAACGCTCAGTCGTCCCATTTGCTTTCCCCTCCGCTCCACTCCTCCCTAGTAGGGCTGCAATCGAGCTGAGTCGAGCCGAGTTGCAAGGTGTTTGAGCTCGGCTTGAGAATAATGGACGTGGCTCGAGCTCGGCTCGAGCTCGACTCGAGTTGGGGTAGGCAAGCTCGAGCTCGGCTCGCCAAAAAATTACAATGCTCGAGCTCGGTAACATACGAACAAGCTGAGCTCGGCTCGAGCTCGAGCTCGTGAAAATCGCAAAAAAATTACAATGCTCGAGCTCGGCTCGTTCAAGCTCGGTAACATACGAACAAGCTGAGCTCGGCTCGAACTCGAGCTCGTGAAAATTACAAATGAAGAACCAAATTTTAGCATACTTTTTGGATGAGCAAAAATCACATACCAGTTTACAGCAGAGATCGACAATGAGCAAGCCGCAAATATACATTTGCACACACAGTAATATAGAAGATAATACATATATGATGACATTGAGGAGATGGTCCAATGTAGACCACTTCTTTCTTTCCTCTCTTTTTGTTGCTTTTCAAATTTTCCTATTTTCTTATACACATTATATAACCAGTATCAAAGTTCCATAATCAAGAATTAGATAAAGCCACAAAGCACAACATACTGTACTGATGAAAAAAGACATTAAGGGAATACCACCATTGCAACCACCAATGTCCAATTGTGACCAAAAGTTAACATCCACTAAAAGACCAAATCTATAGTTCTAAAACATTAAACATTTAAACATAAAAGTAACATCCACCACAAATTGATTCTCAATTCCCACCACATAAAGCTAACATCCACCAATCGAATGTCTTAAGTCGATAATGCACCACAAATTACTTCTCGATTTCCATGTTACTTGCACAACGTCAACACAATCCTGATGTATCAAACAAATGATAGAAGAATTAGAAATTAGCATTTATACTTATTAAAATTAACAATTATAATAAAAATGAAGCAAGATTAATATGTAAAGAGTTCTAAATTAAACAATAAAATGAACATACCATTTCTTTCTTCTCGGTCCAAAAAGGCCATATGACTGCATTAAGGTAAAGTGTACTCTTTGTGAGATGGTTCTTTGATCTATCAAGATAAGTAACAAAAAAATCTTCTTAATATCTATACTTGACAATTGACACAAATTAATGAAGGTAAGTCAATGAAATTTACTTACATCGGTTCCCTTCTTGATTCCATATAGTGCACGTACCCAATCGGATCCACAAAGTAGCATTTCAACCGTTTCTGTTGCCAATGATGCACGATATGGATCAATAACTCTACCTCCCGCACTAAATGCGGACTCCGAAGCCACTGAGGTAATAGGAATAGATAATATATCACATGCCATCTTGGACAATATCCGGTACTTAAGATTGTTTGCTTTCCACCACTCCAATGCATCAAAATGAGAATCCAAGCCTTCGTCACATATGTAGACTCCTTCTTCCAAATAAATGTCCAAATCAGATTTCAAAGGCTGAATCGTATCGGCCTTTCTAACAAAAGACTCATACTTGGATCTACCTGTAATAACTTTTTTGGCATGTGAAACACTACTATGAGAAACACCTCCTGTACTGCTTAACCCCGTATTTTGTTCGCTATGTGCTTGGGAATGTATAGCAACGTACTCATTATATAGCTCGTAGAGAGAATCACGCACCATGACAATGTTTGCCGAAGCCTCTAACTCATTGTATATCTCTGGAAAACAAAATCCAATGAGCACCATTTTGTATCTTGGATCTAGTGCAGCACCAATAGCCATCAACAGATTACACTCACCCCAATACTTATCAAACTTCACCTTCATCTTCAAAGCCATTGTCCTAATGTGATACGTCGTATCTATTGACTTCTTATCCAAGATTTCTTTTATTCTCCAAACCTCAGTGAGAAACAAGTTTGAAGTTGGATATTCACTTCCAGAGATAATATTTGTAACATCATTAAAAATCTCTAAGAATTGAAATACATCTTCAACTTGCTCCCAATCCTCAGAGCTCGGCACATAGACAAAACCCACATCCCTTTCACTATACCTAGGGAAAACATCTTTAAACTCTAAAGCTGTAGACAACATCATATAAGCCGAATTCCATCGTGTAGGACAATCTAGTATGAGTCTTTTTGAAGGCAATTGCAATTGCTTAGCAATCTCACTGAATTGAATAAGACGTGACTCAGATGCAACCAAATATTTTACACCATCCCTAACACAATCAATAATCTCCCCAATTTCTCCAAGCCCATCTTGCACCATGATATTAAGTATGTGGGCACAGCAACGCACATGAAAAATTTTACCATCAAAATACAACTTCTTTTTTAACAACTTGAAGGTTGCTTTCAAGTTCCTTAAAGCGATATCATTATATGTAGCATTATCTACTGTGATACTAGCCACCTTATTTTCAATTTCCCAATCAACTAAACATTTGTAAAGAGCATCAGAAATAATTACCCCGGTATGTGAAGGTGGCACATTGCAAAAGTTGAGCACACGCTTTTGTAGCTTCCAAGCTTCGTCAATGAAATGAGCAGTCACAAACATATATTGGATCTTTTGCCCTGACTTCCATAAATCTGTCGTGATACTAATTCTGCTAACGCTCTTCAGCAATGTCTTCAACTTCTTCTTTTGCATTTGGTAAGTTGAGACACAGTCATTTTTGGCAGTAGTACGACTTATCTTCTGCCAATGTAGAGTGACCGTCCTCATAAACTTATTGAACAAAACATGTTCCATATGCATAAACGGATACTCATGGTAAAGTATCATATGTGAAGCAACTTCCCTTACTTTTCCATGGTCATATGTGAATGTTGCAAGATTTCCACAATCAGATCCAGATGTATCAAATGATAATGTTTTCTGCTTTTTATCTTGTGGTCCAATAGCAAGCTGACGAGGCATGCACTTCCCCAAATGTCTAAGAAGTTGGGTAGTTGCGCCAGATGTCGATATTGAAAATTTTTGCTTGCACCATTTGCATTGGTACTTTTGACTCCCATCTGGAAGAGTAACTTCTTCAAAATCGTCCCAAACTTTTGATGTGCGTTTTCTAGCCTTCTTTTCAAATGGATTCTACTCTTCTTCAAGATTTATAACATTGTCTTTATCATGGCCCTCTATGCCCTCCCCTATACTTCCCTCATTTGCATCCTCATTATCATTAGTCATGATTGGACTAGTTGACGAGTCCTCAAATGATGAAAAATGTGTACACGAATTTTGTTCTGGCAAAGTGAGATGTTGTCTACCAGACATATCTACAATCACAATGACAAGCATAAGAAAAGCCAAACAATACGTACACAAAAAATATTAGTCTAATTTGTCCATTTACTTAGGTACTTAACAAAAAAAATATTCAAGTGAAACTATAAAAATCACAAGCAATATAAGGATATTACTAACCACAATATACCACTGTGGATCAAAGAGAGAAGATAATCTCCCAAGTCTTCACCAGAACAATACCTGAAAAAATTACATAGTCCGGAAGCTTCAGTTTAGTCCTTATCAGAAATGGCAAGTGTTGGGGCTTTGCAAAATTATCTACATATTAAACCTGATACTGGTATTAAACTCGAAATCCTATGCCCTATATCCTATACTATAATTTTCTCTCTCAGTTTTTCAAAACTATCCTTAACACTTCAGCTTATTTTTATGAACCAGCTTTTATAATTATGTATTAAGACATCTTTACACTTGTTGGGACATAAACGTCTTTCCTCCCTCTACGTGATCATACTAGTCTCAAACCCTCGTATTTAATTTTTTGTTAAATCAGGCAAAAGCTTAGAAAAAAAATCCCCAAATTGACTTCTCAAAACCTGAATCGGTTGCTTTGTCATGTTTCCCATTCTAGTTTTTTTTAATTTCGACTGGAGTGTTTACAAATTTGGCTTAGTAATATTTTTTGGTGACTTTGATTGGGAAAATTCTAGATCAGTTGCTGGGTATCAACTCCAATTGTTTTTTTAGAGTTCTGACTGAATTGTTTTGGTAGATTCTTGGAGAAGATTGCCTACGAAGTGTTCGACAAATTGTATGTCTACAAATTTTAACATAATAAATAATAATAGTGTTCATGTACAGCTAGACTATTGATTGTTCGGAATAACTTCCATTGAACCCATTGAACTTGTTTCGGTTAGTGGAGAAACTCCTCCATTTCTCTCCTCCATTGGATAAAAGGTGGACAATCGGCTGATACTAGCTACATGAATGGGGATCTACTCCAACAATTGCTGGAGTCTCAAATAATACATTCTTTGCTTTGGTATCAAATATAAGAAACGGTTCATATACCCAAGCCAACACTGCATAAAGGAACGACAATAGCTTCTGATAACAAAATAGCGGTTCATATACCCAAGCCAGAAAACTAGTCACGGGAACTCATACAAAAATCCCTTAACCAAAAAGACAACAGGAAAGAGACGATTGGCAATTTGGCGGTGGTCACAACAGGAAAAAGACAACACATAACTGAACGAGTGCAACAAAAAGTCAGTGGAAAGAGAGTACCCTGAGTCCGTGAGAGAGGAAAGAGACGATTGGCGGTGGTCGCCGGTCGGTGGTCGGTGGAATGGCCAAAGGGACAGCGCCTCCCTTCTCTTTTCAGTTTTGATCGTGGCTGCAGCAGAACAAGGAAACCCTAAACTAAATAAAACATGTATTATATATATATATATATATATATATATATATATTTATTTATTATATACTTGGCTCGCGAGCCAACTCGAGCTGAGCCATAGATAACTCGAGCTCGGCTCGTTTATTAAACGAGCTACTTAGTTTGGCTCGAGCTCGTTCGTTTATCAATCGAGTCGAGCTTGAACAAGCCATTATCGAGTCAAGTCTCGAACGGCTTGGCTCATTTGCAGTCCTACTCCCTAGCATCGAAGGTGCCTCTGTCTTTATATTAATGTGCCTGCACAGTTTGATACTCTTCAACCATCCAAGGTTGACCCTACACTAATTTTATGATTGTGTAGATTGATTAAAATGATTTTCTTTCAATCTCATGCAACAGATTGATAGTTAGAGAAAGGAAACCAATTCCCAAAAAGCTGACTGCAGAGTTAGGGTTTATCTTAAACTAGGTTTCATTTTGTCGTTTTTGAAGAACGAATCTTTCTTTTTTATGGCTCTTTCTTTTAATTCTTTTAAAGAATTAGCCAATGGAAATGGAAAGTCGATGTCTTGAATTCAAGAATTAGGGTTTCGATGTCTTGAATTCAACGACCTGAAAAGAGGTCTCCATCCATTTGTGGATTTTGTTGCTAATTGTTGCACCGATTTTCAGGTCTATATATAGGTGGATATTAGTTTCAAATCGTGATTTACTGTGATGTCAATAGTTTAAAGTAGATAAATTTTGTTCTATTAATTGGTTTGATTTTCAGTTGGAGACCTTTTTTCTGTCCCTAAAACGGATAGAGACCTTTTTTTCTTTTTTTTACAGACATCAATTGCTGGAGAGGCCTGTAACGATACGAGAGTTGTTTTTCATCCCTCCTGTAAAAAAATAAGGAGAGGGTGACTGTCTAAAGACCAAAAAATTGTTATGTTGTCATTTTTTACCATATTGGTAATCTTTATTTTAAGGACTTGATTTTAGGGAGAAAACTTAATTTTAGCTTTATTTTGTAAAAATATTAAAAATTCAATTGACCAAAAATAATATTTAAAGATCAATCGTGGACTCGATTATTAAAAAATAATTAGTTTTATTCTTTTAAGTGTTTCGTGGTACTTAAAAATTTAAGAGCGAATATTTAAGTATTCACAGTACTTAAATTTTTTTTCGTTGATTTACAAAAAAGTCCATATCTCTCCTTCATTAATTTATTTTTTATGTTAAGTGTTTTGTGGTACCAAAATAAATCTACTGTTGCGTAAATTTTTATTTCAAAAAAATATTCACCGTTGACTAAAATAATATTTAAAGATCAACCGCACGCTCGGTTACTGAAAAAAAATTTATTTTTTATTTTTTAAGTGTCTGTGATATATATACTGAAGAAAAAAAAATATTAGCAATCTAAGAAGAAAAGTAAATGTGATTTTTTTGGAATATGTTTTATCTTTATGTATTTTTTAATTTTATTAGCTTTGCATCAAATATTTAAAATTATTGATTCACCTCTTAATTTATCCAAAAATATTCATATTCATCACATGTCCTAATGTGCCCAATTTTGAGGAGAAAAAAGTTACCGATACCGCTCATTTGAATTCATTTCGGTCGTACTTTTTAAATTTTATTCTAAAAAAATAATAAAAATTAACCGTTGATTTCAAAAATTATTTGGGAATTAATTGTAAAATTCGGAATATTTTGATAAAGGGTTGTTCAATTATGGTAAGCTATTTGTTGATTTATATTTTATTATTACTTTTGCTTTCTTTTGTTGATTTATAAAACAAACTTAAAAATCTCCTAAATCATCCAAAAATATTTATATTCACTACATGTTCTAATCTGCCCAACTTTAGAAGGAAAAAGTGATCGACACCGCTTATTTGAACTCCTTTTGGTCATACTTTCCGAATTTTATTCTAAAAAATACTAAACATTTATTATTGTCTTAAAAAATTATTTTGGAATTAGCATAAATTGAATTATGTTATTTTTATCCTTTTCATGACATAAAAATAATTTACGCATCAAATACTTAGCATGTCACAATCCAATACACAAGGTACACTAGTGGGGTCAACCAGATCTAATAACTTAAGTATTTAAGACATATTATGCGAATTGATATGAATCTTGCGGTATAGAAATTTACATTCAAAACTCCAAAGGTCTAAGTATGTTTTCGATATATTTTCATATTTTGTGTCTCATGTTCTCAGATTGAACATTTAAATTTTTACACGATAAAAAGAATAACATACTCATTTTCAAAATAAAAAGAATAATTATAGACAACTTATTGAAATAAATTAAATAAATATTAACTTACAATAATATAATTTTTTGATGCTTGATTTATCTACAAAATATAAAATAGAGAGAATTAGTGTGAAGATTAAAAAATAAAAAATTAATGTGAAGATAAAAAAAATTAGTGCGAAGATAAAAAATTTATTGGTTAAAAAATTCAAAATTTTAATCGTGACGAAAATTTTAAAACTAATTGAGACCTCCAATTTTAAGGGGGTTCTTACAAAAAAATAAAGAATTTGTACGAAAATAAACAGTTGAATTGGTTAATTTTTTTTAAAAATTTACATTTTATTATTATTGTAATTATTTATTATTACTTATTTAAATTTTATTTTTAATTATATATTTAAAAAAATCAATGTGAAGTAGTGAAAAGAAGGAGAGTGACAATTTCGTAATTTAGCAGGGGAAGGAGAGTGATAGTTTTGTAATTTAGAGAGAAAGGAAAAAGGGAGAGGTGGGAAGTAACAGTTTTGAAATTTTAAAAGAAGGGTGGAGCATTTGTTCAAGAAATGTGTGATTTTTGTTTCTAGAGAGGGGTGAATAGTAATTTCCTTACGATATATTTTGTGGAATATAAATTTGTTTCAATAAAAAAATTTAAAAATATAAAATTATATCTAAAAACTTAAAAAAATCACTAAATATGAAAAATAAGTTAAAAATATCATGTTTGAGTTTTGTATTTTTGTCTATTCTTCTTTTTTTCTTTTGGACATTTTTTAGTATTTTTTTAAATTTTTTTGTCAAGAGGAACAAATAACTCATAAATATATTGATGCAAAATAAACAAATTTCAAATAAGAAACAAAAATAATTTAACACTAATTCAATAATTAACGTAGTTCAAATAAAAATTTTAAGATTTTTCGAGACGCGTAATCATATGAATTTGACAAAATATAATTTGGAAGAAAATAAATCTTAATAAAAAAAATTTCAAATGTCCCCTTTCTTAGTAATTGAATATTTAAAAAATTAGAAAAAAAAATTCATCCCTCCCCTGAATGGCCTAACGGACAGCAATATTTGTCTTAACATTCCAAAAGATTTCAAAAGATTTTTTCATCCCTTCCCTAAACTGCCTAACGGGCAGCAATAATTGTCAATATTCCACAAGATTTCAAAAGATTTTTCATTTTCCGCCAACTACAGTAGCACAGGCATCTCTGTGCGCTCTCTCTCTCTCTCTCTCTCTCTCTCTCTCTCTCTCTGTCTGTCTCTCTGTGTGTATGTACATCTATATGTATACAGTGTGCCGTGTGCGTTTGTGTTTGTGGTGGTGGTTGTTAGATGGATGCTCTCAGCTCACTTCTCAGCTCACTCAGCTCGCACCTACTGGATGCTCTAAGTCTGCTCCTGCACCTGATGAATGTTCTAAGCATGATCCTGCATCAGACCTCTGTGATCAAGCACGCAGCAGATCACCTCACTTGTCTTCTGTTAAGTGTCAACAGAATTAGTTAGAGTTAGTTTTTCCTATGGTTACGTGTCAGCTAGGTATTGGTTGTTGTAATAAGTCTGTTTCTGTTTGTTAAGGCAGTTAGCTAGATCAGTTGGCTCTTAGTCTATAAATACCATTGTAATGATCTTTTGTTTTCAATCAATAAGAATGAAATTCTACTGAAGTTTTCCTATGGCCTTTTCTTTAATTAGTTGGTTCGTTTCAGTAGTTTTGTTATGGTATCAGAGCTCTTGACGTAAGTCCAAGTAAATCTCAGATTTCTGCAATCTCAGATTGATCTCAGCTTCAGTGGAGAAGACTCTGAATGGCAGATCATAGTCCAAATAGTATCTACCTCCTTCACTTACCTTTCTTATTGCAAATTTTCAATCATTTGTCACAATTAAACTCGATACTTCAAACTATTTTGCATGGAAAACTCAAATAGAGAATGCATTACTTGCAAACAAATTGTTCTATTTTCTGGATAGTAATGTGGAAATACCAATCAGTCATGTTACTGATGAATCAGGAAGTAAAGTTCCTAATCCTGATTATATGAATTGGACAACCATAGATCGAATGTTAATGTCATGCATCATAGCAACATTAACACCATCAATACTACCTCATGTGGTTGGTTCTGATCATTCTCACCAAGTATGGAGAAAATTGGAGGAAAAATTTAGTAATCTCTCCAGATCTCATGTCCATGACTTAAAGAGGAGATTGTTTAATTTGAAGAAAACCACTTCCATGGATGCCTACATTGATTCAATCAAGGATATTGTTCAAAAACTGGCAGCTTCTGGAACAAGAATTGCAGATGAGGACCTTGTGTTTCATGCTTTACACGCATTACCACAGGAGTACAGCTCTCTAAAACAAGGAATCAGAACTCGTTTTGAGGATATCACCTTCAGCCACTTAACCTCTGTTCTACTAGCTGAAGATCTTCATATAGATCAAGAACAAAGTTTTCCTACTAATACCAATTCAATCCTGGTTGCTCAAAGTGGACAAACTTTTGGATTACCTTCTGCATCATCAAATCCTTCAGTGACACTTCACACTCAACCAAATTTACCTAACTCGGGTTCAGTTGGCCATGTTTCCTCTTCACCACAATTTTCTACTGTTTCTCAGTTTGGAAATCAACCGTATCCTCAGTATAGTCAGTCCAACTATAACAACAGACGACAGAATAACAGATATAAAGGAAATTACTATCCAAGAAATGGTTTTAGTGGTCAGGGGAATTCAAACTTTGGCAACTCAGGATATTTTATGTCTCCAGGGCAATTTCAACCATCTAATAGTTTTGGTGTTACTACTGTTGGGTGCCAAATTTGTGGGAAGAAAAATCACAATGCCTTTTATTGTCACCATAGGCAAAATCTCAATTACAGACCTCCAACTCAGTTTAATGGACATCCACAGCAGTTCTCTCCATCTCCACAACAACCTGGTTTCTCAGGAGGCTATCAACCACCAACACCTCCTGCTATGATGGTTTCTGATTCTCCTCATACATTTTATTCTGGTGGTTATGGACTGCCTACCAGTGCTAGTGATGCTTCATCATTAACCTCAACACAAGGATCTCAGGGCTCCTGGTTCTTTGATTCTGGAGCAACAGCTCATGTGACTAATAACCCTCAGCATTTCACTTTACCTCATGCCTCACCTAATACAGAAGCTGTCACTGTTGGTAATGGTCAGAATGTTCCAGTAGTACAGTCTGGTAAGGGGATATTGTCTACTCCTACTCACTCTTTTACCCTCCAAAATATTTTGCATCCTCCTCTTATATCTCATAACCTTTTGTCCGTTCATAAATTTGCCATTGATAATAATTGTAACATCATATTCAATGCTTCTGGCTATGCAATTCAGGACAGAATTTCCCTCAAAGTTCTTCACCAGGGTCCTTGCCAACAGGGTTTGTACCCTCTGCCTCATTCTTTTAGTCCAGCTAAGGCCTATTCTCTTACTACGTCTACTGCAGAGTTGTGGCATAAAAGACTTGGTCATCCTCACTCCAAATTATTTCAGGTATTGTGCTCCAAATATCATTTACCTGTTAGTAAACCTTTGGAATTTAATTGTTATTCTTGCAAAGTTGCAAATAGTCATAAACTTTCCTTCCCTTCTTCTCATTCCTTCACTTCTCATCCTTTTGAACTGATTCATATGGATGTCTGGGGTCCTTCTCCAGTTCCTTCTTTTAGTGGTTTCCGGTATTACCTTTTGTTAGTTGATGATTTCACAAGGTATACTTGGATTTTCCCTCTTCACCTCAAATCTGAAGTATCATCCTATGTTCAAGCATTTAAAACATTTGTGTTGAATCAGTTTGGTTGTTCTATCAAAACTATGCGATCTGATAATGGTGGAGAATTTTTGAACTCTCTCATGGCTGCTTTCTTTAGATCTTTTGGTATTATTCATGAGACATCATGTCCTTATACTCTAGAACAGAATGGTTTAGTAGAACGAAAACATGGTCATCTGATTGAAACCACTATTGCTTTGCTTCATCAGTCTCATCTCCCTATTGGTTTTTGGTTGGAAGCTTTGACCACAGCTCTATATCTCATAAACAGACTACCCTTATCCTCTCTTAACTTCCAAGTTCCATTTGAACTCCTCTATAAATCTGTTCCAAATTACTCTGATCTTAAGCCCTTTGGTTGTTGTTGTTTTCCCTGGTTAAGACCCTATGCTCAAAACAAGTTAGTTCCTCGCTCTAAGCCTTGTGTTTTTCTTGGGTATTGTACACACACCAAAGGCTATAGATGTCTTGATCCTATCACTAATCATGTCTATGTTTCTAGACATGTTAGATTTATAGAAAATAACTTTCCATTCCTATCTCTCACTGTCAAGCCTTCTTCTTCCATTCCTGTTTCCTCACCTTCTATACTTTCTCCCTCCTTTACTATCCCTCTCTCTGGTATACCTCCTGTCAGACTTCAGCCTTCACACACTTTACCTCCCTCAGCTCACTCAGCTCCTTCTGCTGAGGTCTCTCATCCTCCTTCTACTGAGGTCTCTCATCCTCCTTCTTCTGTCTCTAGTTTACCTCTCATTTCTTCCATTCATCCTATGGTCACTAGATCCAAACATGGCATTTTTACTCCTAGAGTTCCTTTATCCTTAACCACTGTTACTACTGGTCCTACTTCTGAACCTACCACTTTTAAGGAAGCTATGAAATATGCTGAATGGAGGAATGCTATGAGTGAAGAGTTTTCTGCTCTTAAGTCCCAACAGACTTCGTCTCTGGTTCCTTTACCTTCTGGTTGTCAGTCCATTGGTTGCAAATGGATCTTTAAAATCAAGAAACATGCAGATGGTTCCATAGCTCGTTATAAGGCCAGACTTGTTGCTCAGGGGTTTCAACAAACTGAGGGGTTAGACTACAATGAGACCTTTAGTCCAGTTATTAAACAGCCTACCATTCAGGTTATCATTACTTTGGCTTTACATCATGGTTGGTCTATCAAACAGCTTGATGTCTCTAATGCATTCTTACATGACACTCTTTCTGAGTGTGTTTACATCAATCAACCTCAGGGTTATATTGACTCCTCTTGTCCCACTTATGTATGCAAGTTACACAAAGCTCTCTATGGTCTTAAGCAGGCTCCCAGGGCATGGTATGTCATGCTTTCTCATTGCCTTGCCAAAAGAGGTTTTATCAATAGTGGGGCAGATTCTTCCCTTTTCATTTTAAGGCAGGCTTCTGATGTTGTTTATTTTCTGGTCTATGTGGATGACATATTGGTCACTGGGAACAACACTACTCTTATTCAGTCCATTGTCACTGATTTGGGTTCAGAATTTGCTCTCAAAGACTTGGGAGCCTTACACTACTTTTTGGGAATTGAGGTTCATTACTCTTCTACTGGTTTGTTCCTCTGTCAAACTAAGTATGCCAAAGACATCCTTGCTAAAGCTGGTATGTTGGATTGTCGTCCCTGTGGTACTCCATCTACTGTTAAGAGTGGTCAACCCATTGATGATACAGCCTTTTCTCATCCAGAACTGTATAGAACTCTTGTTGGTTCTTTACAATACTTGACCTTGACTAGACCTGAGTTGGCTTTTGCTGTTAACACAGTTTGTCAATGATAGGCGCATGATATTTCATATATAAGCGCCTAAGTAGGAGAAGTTGGCGCATTAGACGAGCATTTTATGATTATTTTCCTGTTTAATGTGCACTTGGTAGTGTTGTTGGTTTTGTGCATGGTTTTCCAGGTTGAAAGATATTTTTGGCACCTAGTGCATGGCTTGAAGCGGAGCTGGGACGTGGGAGTCGAAGTCTGAAGTAGGGAATGCTGGAAAGGACGGCTTAAGCCTTCGGTATCGATACCTATCTTAAGGGTATCGATACCAATCACTTATGGAGTGCACAATATTTTTCCAGAATGTTTAGTATCGATACCTATGGAAATGGTATCGATACAATGTGCTTATGGAGTGCACAAATGTTTCCAGAATGCTAGGTATCGATACCTCTGCGAATGGTATCGATACTTATGTCTTTCGCGATCAAGGAGATAAAGGATCGGTATCGATACCATTCTCAGAGGTATCGATACCGAGAGGGTTCGTGAGCATCAGAATTGAAGCTACGTCGTTTCAGTAGACGCAAAGGGGATTGTTGAACGTTTTAATTAGGTTTTCAAAGAGGATTTAGGAGGGGGGTATTAATATGAATGTGATAAGCTTTCTAAAGACACATTTTATTTTTAGGTTTTCTTTTTACAAGTTCTTACGGCCACAGATCTGAAGTTCTTAGTTCTTGACTACCGTTCTTTATTCAGCAATCTACATTCAAGTTTTGTTCCAGAATTCCAGTTTTCAGATTGTTTTTGCGGATTATTAATCAAGTTCAATTCTCGTCTTGCAATTTACGGTATCATTATCTATTGTTTTCATATTTTAACCTTTAAGCATGTTTAGATCTAGGTTCAATTTGCTTTTTGCAATCCATTTCAATATGTGTGAGTAGTCGTATAGGGCGCGGCCGCGGGATCAAGGTGTTCCGTGGCTAGACTAATTCATATTTTACCGCGGTGCCGAATCAATTTAATTAATGCGCAGTTTTTGAATACGGAATTTTTCTAGCAAACAAAACCTGGGCATCGCCCGTTCCACATACGCGCAGGAATCGGTGACAAGTGTTGCACACTTGTTAGGAACGATTTCCATATTTCTAAACCTATTAATTAAATGATTGTGGCCCGAATGAATGTGGATTAGGCTAGTTGTGGGCACTGTAAGACCCACGGCTGTGCTCTTTTGTTTTAATTAAGAGTAAAAAAAAATTAATTAGGTTAAGTTAGTTAATTAATCAATCATCTGAACAAGGGGTGACTACCTGAGAGTCAATTTCAAACACAGAACTAGCATTATTTGAGTAAACACCGTAGACCGTCTCTGTGGTTCGACTCCGGTACTTCCAGATTATTGTGCTACACCGGTCGATTGTCCTACGCTTGGGACAGAAATTAGAGTTAATTATTAGATACCCGAACGGTCAAGCATTTTTGGCGCCGTTGCCGGGGACGGTGACGTGTGTTCAAACGGTGTTAGTTTTAGGTTTGTTAAATTTTAGTTGAATCATCATAGGTAGAGATAAGCAAGTTGTTCGTGAGCATGATCCTCTCTACTACCGTGATCATACTAATCGTTTAGTCAAGATAGAGAGCAGGTCGAGTCAGTCCGAGTCTTCAAATCCTTCGTCAGAGTCAGAGTCAGAGTCAGCTTCCGAATCAGAATCTTTCGAAATGGGAGACGAACCTGTAGCTCGCCCGTCGTTGAGGCAGCACTTGAACCCCGAGAGGACCACTCCTCCCGGACCGATTGTGTTTCCTCGAGAGACACAGGAGGCACGCAATGCCTTCACAGTAAAGCCTGGTGTTCTCAATAGTCTCCCTAACTTTTATGGGAGAGAGTCTGATGATCCGTATGAACACGTGCGGATGTTTGAGGGGTTAGTGCGCAACCTGGCGTCTACTACCCAATACGACAATGCCTGCCTCAAGCTGTTCGAGGCCACTTTAAGAGATGGCGCACTTAGATGGTTTAGAATGCAAAAGCCTCAGTCTTTCACCTCATGGTCACAGGTGCGTGATGCGTTTTACAGAAAGTATTTCTCTGAGGCTAAA
Source organism: Arctostaphylos glauca (assembly GCA_019985065.2). Classification (NCBI taxonomy): domain Eukaryota; kingdom Viridiplantae; phylum Streptophyta; class Magnoliopsida; order Ericales; family Ericaceae; genus Arctostaphylos; species Arctostaphylos glauca. The sequence continues at coordinate 7,519,379 of JAHSPW020000012.1, read as the reverse complement.
ACTAATAGTTTAAGGCGTCAGATACAATGCTTTAGACAAGATAGGGGAGAGACCTTTATGAAGGCATGGGAGCGTTTCAAAGACTTGCTCCTAAAAATGCCACACCCTGGTTTTGAAAAGATACAGTTGGTTGAATTCTTTCACCTGGGTCTCAACCCTGAGACAATCCAGCACATAGAGTATTCGTGTAAAGGGGGCGACTTCTTGTCCAAAACTACGGATGAGGGTTGGGATTTTTTGGATGACCTAGCAGATAAACAGAGGGCGTTAGAACCCTCTGATTTCGATCGGTCTGGACCTTCTGGGTCCAACGTTATCCCCGTTACCTTACGAGACCAGCGACTCCAGGCTCAGGTTGAAAAGATCGCGCAAAAGTTAGAAGATCTAGAAGTTAGGCAGACTCGTCCAGTGCATGAGGTCAGTATAGAGGAAGTCTGCGTGTGGTGTGAGTGTAAGGGGCACATTGCAACTGCATGCCCTGGATTTTTAGCTGCTAAGGGAGCAAGTCAGAATACCCAGGAAGAGGTTAATGCGGTGAGGAATTGGGACCCATACTCCAATACTTATAATCAAGGATGGAGGGATCATCCTAGCTTTGGGTGGTCAGACTCTAGACCCGCAGGTGGAGGTCAAGTGCAACCCCTTGCGCCGCCTCAGCCACAACAGTTCCATCAGTCTCAAGCACCCAGGCCTCCTCAGGGCCAAGTTATTCCTTACAACTACCAATCACAGCAAGGTAGAGGGGGAGGCCCATCGACTCGTGGTCCACCCCCAGGTTATGCGCAGACTGCACCACCCCGATTTGAGGATTCTATGAATTCTCTAATGCAGTCTCAGCTGACTTTTCAGACTGACACCAGGCAGCAAATTGGGGCCCTTACGGCCCAAATGACCCAACTCACTGCAGTGATTAGTCAAATGCAACAGGAAAAGGGCAGGTTTCCGGCCCAGGGTAGTCAGGCAGGTGCTCATTATGTGGGAAATTCAGGTCCCAATATCCAGGGGCAAAATCAGGAAGAGGCTAAGGCAGTTACCATTCTGAGGAGTGGGAAAACTATTGATAAGACCATTCAGCCAACACAGAGACAGACTCCACCATTGGAGCCAGTTATTGAGCCTGAGGTCATTTTTGATACTGCTGAGGTGCCTCGAGAGGAGGTAGTTGAGAGAGAGGAGTCACCTGAGGTGGGGGAGCCTACTGTCGCAGACCCCACGACTCAAACACCGCCAGCAAGACCGTTAGCTCCATTTCCCCAAAGACTGGCGGTGAGACCCAAGCAAACAACGAACAGTAAGATAATGGAGTTGTTTAAGAGAGTTCAATTCCCCATCACCCTGATGGAGGCAATTGAATCTTTTCCTCAGTGTGCTAAGGTTTTGAAGGACCTCTGCACACCAAAGCGCAAGAGTCAGAACAACGTGGTTCTGACGGAGCAAGTGAGCTCCATTTTGCAGACTGAGATTCCTGCCAAGTGCAAGGATCCAGGGTGTCCTACCATCCCTATAGCTATAGCAGGTCAGAACTTTGACAAGGCATTGTTGGATTTGGGAGCGAGTGTTAATTTGCTCCCTTATTCAGCATACCTGAGATTGGGTCTCGGCGACCTTAGTGAAACTCCAGTCACGCTTCAGTTGGCTGACCGGAGTATTAGAGTGCCCAAGGGAGTGGTAGAGGATGTATTGATCCGGGTAGGGGAGTTTCAATTCCCCGCTGATTTCATTGTTCTAGATATTAGTCCCGGTCGTGAGGCTTTAGAGAAGACTCCCATCATTTTAGGGCGTCCTTTCCTAGCCACCTCCAACGCTGTGATGAACTGTAAAACTGGCAAGGTCCAGTTATCTGTCGGTGAGGAGAGAATGGAGGTAGATGTGTTTAGTATCAGTACACTAGAGGATGATGGTGAGGAGTTTGAGGAGTTGTGTTTGATTGACACGTTAGTCCAGGAGCATATTGATACCGTCCTGTATAAGGACCCCTTGGAGGTTGCTCTTACCTCCGAGGAAATATCATTTTTAGACTCAGCGGAGGTGGTGAATTTGTTAGAGCTACTGGATGCTGAGGAGTCGTGTGAAGAAGTGTGCGGGGTCACTCATGGCCCTATGTTTGAGCTTTTGGGCGACCCTCCGCTCAAGGTTCTTCCTTCGTCAGTCCAGCCGCCTAAACCTGAGTTGAAACCTCTACCGGACACGCTTAAATATGCCTTTTTGAAAGGCAATGATACTTATCCGGTTGTGATCTCCTCATCCCTCGAGGAAGATCAAGAGAGGAAATTGCTTAACCTATTGAGAGAGCATATGGGCGCAATTGGCTGGACCATAGCGGACTTGCATGGTATAAGCCCAACGGTGTGTACACACCGCATTATTCTTGAGGAAAGTGTCAAGCCTTCCAGGCAACCTCAACGGCGTCTTAACCCCAACATGAAAGACGTAGTCCGGGCTGAGGTGCTTAAGCTGTTAGATGCGGGTATTATATACCCAGTGGCCCATAGTGAGTGGGTGAGTCCGGTTCAGGTTGTACCTAAGAAGGCAGGAGTGACTGTCGTGAAAAATGATGAGGGAGTTTTGGTGCCGACCCGAGTTCCCACAGGTTGGAGAGTTTGCATAGATTACCGGAAGCTCAATGCGAGCACCCGGAAAGACCACTTCCCTCTTCCCTTTATTGATCAGATTCTAGAAAGGGTAGCTGGTCGTGCCTTTTATTGTTTCTTAGATGGGTACTCGGGGTATAACCAGATTGAGGTCGCGTTAGAGGACCAGGAAAAGACCACCTTCACATGTCCATATGGAACCTATGCTTACCGTCGCATGCCCTTTGGGTTGTGCAATGCACCTGGTACCTTTTCCAGGTGCATGATGGGAATTTTTAGTGACATGGTGGAGAAAATTGTAGAGGTTTTCATGGATGATTTCTCAGTCTTCGGGGATTCATTCGATGGATGCCTCGAAAATTTGGGAAAAGTTTTACAGAGGTGTGAGGAGAAGCACTTGGTGCTAAATTGGGAGAAGTGTCACTTTATGGTTACCCAAGGAATTGTGTTGGGACACATTGTGTCCTCCAAGGGTATTGAGGTTGACAAGGCCAAAATTGATTTAATTCGCAATCTTCCAACACCTAAGTCTGTTAAGGATGTGCGTTCATTTCTGGGACACGCTGGTTTTTATCGACGGTTCATTCAGGACTTTAGTGCTATCTCCCGACCATTATGTCAGTTGTTAGCAAAGGACACACCGTTTGTGTGGTCCGATGCTTGTGAGGGGGCATTCCAGAGGTTAAAGCGGAGTCTCACAACTTCGCCGATTGTGCAGTCCCCAGATTGGAGTCTTCCCTTTGAGCTGATGTGTGATGCTTCTACTATGCAGTCGGAGCTGTTTTAGGGCAGAGGAGAGGGAAAGACCCATGTGTAATCTACTACGCTAGTAAGACGTTGAATGAAGCGCAGATGAATTACACCACCACCGAGAAGGAGTTGTTAGCGGTGGTGTTTGCGTTAGATAAGTTTCGGTCCTACCTTGTAGGTTCGCAGATCACGGTTTTCACCGATCATGCGGCCCTAAAGTACTTAATGACCAAGCAGGACGCGAAAGCTCGCCTCATTCGGTGGATTCTGCTGCTGCAAGAATTTCACCTGATTATCAAGGATAAAAAGGGGGTCGAGAATGTAGTGGCTGATCACCTGTCTCGTCTGGAGTTCGAGGACCCCACCTCAAATCTTCCCATTAGAGATTCTTTTCCGGATGAGCAGTTGTTCGCCGTTAATGAATGCCCGTGGTACGCTGATATTGCCAACTATTTGGTAACAGGGCAGATCCCCTCCCATTGGTCTACCCAAGAGAAGCAACGGTTTTTGAGGAGTGTCCGATAGTATATATTCGATGACCCATATTTGTTTAAGTACTGTGCGGACCAGATCGTGCGCAGGTGTGTCCCCGAGTCTGATCAGAAGGGGATTATAGAGTTCTGTCATAGCGAGGCGTGCGGTGGTCACTTCTCTGCAAAGAAGACCACCGCCAAGATTTTACAATGTGGTTTTTGGTGGCCGGATATGTTTAAGCTTGTTCATACGTTCTGTAGGTCATGTGACCATTGCCAAAAGCTTGGCAAATTGTCTTCACGTCAGGAGATGCCTCTCCGACCCATTCTTGTGCTAGAGGTTTTCGATTGTTGGGGCATCGACTTTATGGGTCCATTGCCTATGTCGCATGGTTACGAGTACATTTTGGTAGCGGTGGATTATGTGTCCAAGTGGGTGGAGGCGATACCCACTAAGTCTATGGAGTCGCGAGTAGTGCTCGAATTTCTTAAGTCCAACATATTGTCGAGATTTGGCGTACCACGCGCCATTATCTTTGATCAGGGCACGCACTTCACGAGTCGGTCTTTTGAAAAGTTGATGGGGGAGTATAGAGTCACCCACAAGGTATCCACTTCGTACCATCCCCAAACTAATGGGCAGGCCGAGTTAGCAAATAGAGAGATTAAGAGGATTTTAGAGAAAACGGTAGGTGTGACTAGGAAGGATTGGTCCACCAGATTGAATAATGCGTTGTGGGCCTATCGCACTGCTTATAAGACCGTGTTGGGTGCTTCACCATATCGGCTCGTTTTCGGTAAGGCCTGCCACCTGCCAGTTGAGTTAGAAAAGAAGGCCTATTGGGCCATCCAGGAAATTAATTCGAGTTTAGATATAGTGGGTGCGCATAGGAAACTGCAGTTATGTGAGCTCGAGGAGCTTAGGAATGACGCGTATGAGAATGCGAGTATCTATAAGGCTAAGGTTAAGGCGTATCATGATAGGAATATTCAGCGAAAAACCTTTAGAGTTGGTCAGAAAGTATTGCTCTATAATTCGCGTCTCCATTTGTTTCCCGGGAAATTGCGGTCCCGTTGGGAAGGTCCTTATGTTGTGGTGCAAGTGCATCCCAATGGTTCAGTTGATGTCCGTGATCCTAAGGACACCAATGTGTTCAAAGTTAATGGGCAGCGTCTGAAACCATTTTTGGAGTTTTTGGAAGTGGGGGAACCTGATGAGGAGTTGGTCGATCCTGTGTATTTGGACGACCCGATTACTTAGGTTGTTTTTAGCCAGGTTTTGACGGGTAGCTCACGCGTACCATACTCTTAATTGAATTTGGACCCGGCCTCTACTTCTAGAGGTACCCATCATTGACTTGGGTTTTATAGCTTCGCACGCCGCTATTGCCATAAGGATCGTGTGCCCAGCTCCGGTTAGTAAGGGCAATTTGTTTTCTTTTTAATTGTTTTCTCTCATCTTCTTTAATTGTTTCAAAACAAAATCTAAAAGAAAAACATTTTCACAAATACTAAAAAGAACAATCGAGAGCTTTGTTTTTTTTTGTTTTTTTTTTTCTTTTTTCTAACTTTCTTTGTGTTATGTTTGTTTTTTTTTTTTTTTAGGTTCATAAACCCAAACAAACCAAAAACCAAATTGACATTCATTATGCCAACAATTTTTGCTACCCGCAGACAGCTTTTACCACTACTAATGTCTTGTCTCCAAGAGACACCTCCGGCCTTCTTCGCAAATAATGGAAATTATCACGGTCGCATGTATTACGCCACTCTGTGGGCATATGACATTGTGGAAATACCGGATTGGGATTTTTCAACTATTGACCATGCATTTCTACTTTACGTTTACCATTTTAACGATCCCATTCCACCTCCACCATGTTGTCGCTCTCGTGCTTTAATTTCAATATATCATATGGCCTACTCTTTTTATTGGCATAACCCCTACTCCTTCCGCCTCCTGCTCTATGACGATGTGGGAAGCATCATTATCAATTGAGTCTTCGACAAAATCCAGATTGGGGTGATGCCGTCACAGGTCCTCTAGCTTCATGGCATTTCTCCAGACAATATGCGACCAAGGTCCATTTCATGACCAGGATCCATCTCTTGGCCGCTACTCCAGGTTCATGCTTTCCCTCCCTGTTATTCTCTTTTCTTTATCTTTATGCTCTGAGGACATAGCATATTTTAAGTCGGGGGGAGGAATGTGAGTTTCTGTTTTGGTGGGAGAATTTTTAATTGTTTATGCGGGGATACGTTGTTATGCTCATGTGTATGAATGAGTCGAGCATGATGGGTTCTCAATTTGTTGTCTGCTTGTTAATTTATCCCCATGCATATATCTAGTATCTCTGTTGAGTAGTCTTGCATGATGAATGATAATGAGTGGGTGTTTCCACAGAGTGTACATAGTGGTTTTTCGCATACTCCATGGTAGTACTTGATTTGCATACGCATGAGTTGATAGGCAATTTTACCAAGTACTCATCTTAGAAATCTTGCATGCGTATTGTGAGAGTTGTTAGCGTGGAACGGGAATGATACAAGGCCTTCTTGCGTGATTAAACCACTAAAAGAGTCCCATAGAACCCTTTTCAACCAGTCCATATCAATATCTGTGTCTAACCTAGGAAGCCGGTGTTTTGGATGGAAAGTAAGTTGGGGGGTATTCAGCTCTGTGCATTTCTGGGAACTCGGCCTCAATGTGAGACAGAACTCCGCATGTTTGGAAGTAACTGTTTGGGAAGTAGGAGAGATGGATTTCAAGATTTGTTCTTTGGTGTCATTGATTTCGTAACTTTAACCTACCTTGAGCCACACAAACTTAACCACAAATCACCTTACCCAAACCCAAACCCGAAACCCGAAACCAAACCCAACTGCAAAAAAAAAAAAAAAAAAAAAAAAAGAGAAAAAGAGATAGCAATTCGGTATCGATACCATTTTCAGGGGTATCGATACCTATTGGTTACGTATGAAAAAAAATAGCAATTCGGTATCGATACCAATTTTCAGGGGTATCGATACCTATTGGTTACGTATGAAAAAAAATAGCAATTCGGTATCGATACCAATTTTCAGGGGTATCGATACCTATTGGTTACGTATGAAAAAAGATAGCAATTCGGTATCGATACCATTTTCAGGGGTATCGATACCTATTGGTTACGTATGAAAAAAAAACCGATCAAATCCCCTTCTTCTTCTTCTCCTCCTTCTCTTTCTCTCTCTTCCCCTCCATTAACAACCAAACCCCAACCTCAAAACTCCCTATTCCTTCTCTAAATCCTTTTGACCCCCAAATCATGGCACCAAGGAAAGACACTGGCAAAGCTAAGGCTGGGGCTTCATCCAGCGATGCAAGGGAAATCTCGGAAGATACACCTCTTCCGGGTCGGGCAACGAGGCGGAACCGGGAACAGATGGAGAGGGATGAGCAGTTGCGATGGAAAGAGTCAATCGTGAGCAGGGGAGTGAAAAATGAGAGGCACATTGTGTTGGATGCTGGGTGGCCGCAAAATCATTTGGTGATCGAGGCGATACGAAATCAAGGTATGTCTTTCTGGTTTGAACCAAACTCGGGTTATAATAATGCATTAGTTGAAGAGTTCTATAAAAACATGGTTGTACCTGAGGCTGGAGCTTTCTTAAATCCGGGGGCTCGGATTATGTCGATGATAGGAAAAATCCCCGTGTTCATTGATGCTGATAAGATTGCTTCTGCATTATATTATGTGAGACCCGAGGGAGAGATAAATTTTCCTAGGTCTATTGAGAACCCCATTAATCAGGATTGGGTGAACGGGGAAATTTACACAAATAGGAGGGATGCGAGGATTCCTCATTGGCCGGGCAAGTTTAAGCCGGCATACAGGTTTCTTAATCAGGTGGTTTGTTATAATATTTATCCGAGGGGGACTGAGAACAAACCACAGGAGAAGGTGGGGAACATCATGTGGGCCTTTACTGATGAGGAGACTATATGTGACTGGGCATTGTTTATCTTTGGTGAGATGGTAGATTTCAGGGATTTGTCGAAAAATGTCCGAATGCCTTTTCCATGCCTAGTGACTTCGATTCTCCGGAGGGATGGCATTGCAGGGACTAGATTTTCTGCAAATGATAGGTTGGACCCGGGGACGATGGATTCCACCATTCTGACGCGGAGTATTGCTCAAAGTAGGGATGTTGGAGCCCAGACTAGGGGTACCAGAGAGTCACTGACCATTGCGCCATCATCGGGAGCACCACTGAAAGAGTGGTTTAAGAAGCTTCTCTGTCAGAATGTGGCTATCATCAAGAACCAGAAGAAGATGAAGGTGGAACTGAGGCAACAGGCTAGAAAACAGGTGGAACTGGATGATCAGCTGAGCTATGTGAGGCGTCAGATTTCGGGTGAGATGACGGGTCCTTATGTACCTCGCCGTTGGCCAGAGCTTGAGGTGAGTGATGATTTTGAGGAGCAGGATGATCCAGACGTGGACTCGGATGCATAGGTAGAGCTGCTGCATGGGGTGTTGGAGTATATTGGTGGTGTGATGGATATTTTATGTGTTTGGGAGTATTATTCATTTGACATTATGTAGTGTGAACTTTAGTAGAGTGGTATGTTATTTTTATATCCATACGGTTGTGTTGTGATCTGTTGAGTCCGGGTGGCGGCTAACTCGGGTAGTTAACCTTATCGCACTTACATAAGCCGCCATCCATTTGCGTGTTTCCTTTTCGTTTTGTTAACCAAGGTCATTACAAGCCGATAAAGCCCTTAGTTGACCCGTGGCACGTGTATCACGCTCCTATATGCATGCTTAATTTCTTGTGATGAATATGTGGTAAATTTTGCCTCCCATGGGTATGAGATGGGTGGCTATGTGATTTTGTGGACGCATGTTTATCTCTGAGTGTTATTTTATGTGCAAGGTATGTCAACTGTTTGCTAGAGCATGCATGTGTTTGAATTGAAGGTAGTGGTGAGTTGGGAATCCTAAAAGTAAACCAAATTTTTATACATCGTGCATAACTCTTGTATCCCCGTATAATTGCTTGATAATCTGGGCTGATTATTCTATCCGTTGCTCGGGACGAGCAACGCTTAAGTTGGGGGGTGTGATAGGCGCGTGATATTTCATATATAAGCGCCTAAGTAGGAGAAGTTGGCGCATTAGACGAGCATTTTATGATTATTTTCCTGTTTAATGTGCACTTGGTAGTGTTGTTGGTTTTGTGCATGGTTTTCCAGGTTGAAAGATATTTTTGGCACCTAGTGCATGGCTTGAAGCGGAGCTGGGACGTGGGAGTCGAAGTCTGAAGTAGGGAATGCTGGAAAGGACGGCTTAAGCCTTCGGTATCGATACCTATCTTAAGGGTATCGATACCAATCACTTATGGAGTGCACAATATTTTTCCAGAATGTTTAGTATCGATACCTATGGAAATGGTATCGATACAATGTGCTTATGGAGTGCACAAATGTTTCCAGAATGCTAGGTATCGATACCTCTGCGAATGGTATCGATACTTATGTCTTTCGCGATCAAGGAGATAAAGGATCGGTATCGATACCATTCTCAGAGGTATCGATACCGAGAGGGTTCGTGAGCATCAGAATTGAAGCTACGTCGTTTCAGTAGACGCAAAGGGGATTGTTGAACGTTTTAATTAGGTTTTCAAAGAGGATTTAGGAGGGGGGTATTAATATGAATGTGATAAGCTTTCTAAAGACACATTTTATTTTTAGGTTTTCTTTTTACAAGTTCTTACGGCCACAGATCTGAAGTTCTTAGTTCTTGACTACCGTTCTTTATTCAGCAATCTACATTCAAGTTTTGTTCCAGAATTCCAGTTTTCAGATTGTTTTTGCGGATTATTAATCAAGTTCAATTCTCGTCTTGCAATTTACGGTATCATTATCTATTGTTTTCATATTTTAACCTTTAAGCATGTTTAGATCTAGGTTCAATTTGCTTTTTGCAATCCATTTCAATATGTGTGAGTAGTCGTATAGGGCGCGGCCGCGGGATCAAGGTGTTCCGTGGCTAGACTAATTCATATTTTACCGCGGTGCCGAATCAATTTAATTAATGCGCAGTTTTTGAATACGGAATTTTTCTAGCAAACAAAACCTGGGCATCGCCCGTTCCACATACGCGCAGGAATCGGTGACAAGTGTTGCACACTTGTTAGGAACGATTTCCATATTTCTAAACCTATTAATTAAATGATTGTGGCCCGAATGAATGTGGATTAGGCTAGTTGTGGGCACTGTAAGACCCACGGCTGTGCTCTTTTGTTTTAATTAAGAGTAAAAAAAAATTAATTAGGTTAAGTTAGTTAATTAATCAATCATCTGAACAAGGGGTGACTACCTGAGAGTCAATTTCAAACACAGAACTAGCATTATTTGAGTAAACACCGTAGACCGTCTCTGTGGTTCGACTCCGGTACTTCCAGATTATTGTGCTACACCGGTCGATTGTCCTACGCTTGGGACAGAAATTAGAGTTAATTATTAGATACCCGAACGGTCAAGCAGTCAACATATGCATTGTCCTTCCAATTCTCATTTTCTTGCTGTTAAACGGATTCTGCGGTATCTTCAAGGGACATTGTCTGCTGGCTTGTCTTTTATTAAAGGATCTCTTTCTTTGACAGCCTTTTCTGATGCAGATTGGGCTGGTGATAGCTCTGACAGAAAATCTACTGGGGGTTATTGTGTTTTCATGGGTCCAAACTTGGTCTCTTGGTCATCTAAGAAACAGCCTACTGTGGCTAGGTCCTCTACAGAAGCTGAATATAAGTCCTTGGCTAATACTGCTGCTGAAATTTTGTGGTTTCAACATTTGTTCTCTGATCTTCATCTTACCTCCTTGCCCATTCCTACCTTATGGTGTGATAACCTTTCTGCTATTTCTCTAGCTTCCAATCTGGTTTTTCATGCTCGCACAAAACATGTTGAAGTAGACTATCATTTTATTCGGGAGAAGGTGTTACACAAACAGTTGGTTATTTGCTATGTTCCTACTGCTGCTCAGATTGCTGATATTTTTACTAAGTCCCTCACTGTCCAAAGGTTTCATTTCTTATCAACCAAACTAATGCTTTGTTCTTCTCCAACATCAGTTTGTGGGGGGTGTTAGATGGATGCTCTCAGCTCACTTCTCAGCTCACTCAGCTCGCACTTACTGGATGCTCTAAGTCTGCTCCTGCACCTGATGAATGTTCTAAGCATGATCCTGCATCAGACCTCTGTGATCAAGCACGCAGCAGATCACCTCACTTGTCTTCTGTTAAGTGTCAACAGAATTAGTTAGAGTTAGTTTTTCCTATGGTTACGTGTCAGCTGGGTACTGGTTGTTGTAATAAGTCTGTTTCTGTTTGTTAAGGCAGTTAGCTAGATCAGTTGGCTCTTAGTCTATAAATACCATTGTAATGATCTTTTGTTTTCAATCAATAAGAATGAAATTCTACTGAAGTTTTCCTATGGCCTTTTCTTCAATTAGTTGGTTCATTTCAGTAGTTTTGTTAGTGGTGACCGGTGATGGTGGGATCTGATGAAGTTTTTTCGTTTGCTGTTTTTTTTTCTAATTCAACGTCTTCTTTGATCCGCCATCATTGTTCCAGAAACCCAGAACAACGAACAAAAGAAATCTTTTCTCTGTTTCGTGACTGCCAGAGGTTTCTAGTTCTTGTTAGTTGTTACACCCGAAGCAACCGCTGTATTTTCCTTTCTAGAAGAGGCTGTGAATGTGATGGTACCGGCTGAGATCCGGTATACTTCCGACACCGGCCGGAAGCGTCCGAAAACTGCCATTAAGTTCGCCGGAACAATACACCCCTTGACGTGCCCCGGTTGCCGCCGGTACGGAACACGGTACGGCGGGATTAATAACATTGGTTTTTCCCTCCTTTTTCAGTCCCAAGGCCTCAACTCTTCCCACTATCCGATTCCCTTCATTTCGTGCCAATCCTAAAGCCGGCAATTCGTCTCAAACCCAATATCAGGTATGAAATCTACACTCTTTTTCCTCTTCTATTTTGCGTTACTGTCAAGAGAGATGTAAAAGCTGTGATTGGATTCTGTTAATGTATTTGTTTTCTGTTCCTGGTTCACTGGTTCAGTGATTGGCTTTGAAATAAGATGGAATGGTATTTTTTTTGCCCTCTTACGTATGTTGTAAATTTGAAATAAGATGGGTCAGTGCTGGTTCAGTGTTTGGCTTCTTCTGTAGCTCCGGTTTGTTGGCTCTGACTAGTTTGTCGACTTACTGCCTATCTCTAAGGAAGAAGAAGGTTGAAGGGGCTTTGTCATTGTTCCCAGGGCGGAAAAAGTATTTGAATTTGGGGAGTTGAATTTTTTTTTTTTTTGAGAAAGAGTGGGAATGAATGTATTTTGGGGGCTGAAATATAATTCTTTTATAATTTTTAAAATTTATACCTAGTCCTAAAGTTTTTTGAAATTTTTGAAGGGGCCCGGGCCTCCCGGTCCTAATGTGGTTGCACCCCGGATTGTTCCCTTTTGTTAGGGTGTCCATGCTACATTTAGTGCGTTGTTTCTTTTCATGATTTAGCCTAACTTTGCTCTTTTGTAACCATTGCTACTTCCACAACCCATCTATTAAGTCCTCTTAACATTCAAAACATGTTCAGCAGTTTAGGAGTTTGTGCACTGAAATTTGTGTAGGCCTTTTACATTGCAAAATAGAAAGTTTTAACACACGAGAGGAGAATTATTCTGCAAGTTCGGCATTCACATGTGGTGTTTGCGACAATTGTAACGGTTTGGTTACAGCACAATGAGAATCCCAGCCCCCTGTGGTTCTCTGGCATTTATTGTTTTACCGTTTGGCGTTCTTTATGTATTTATTTACAGAGAAGCTTCTTCTTGTATTGCTGCGAGATGGTAGAAAGTCGTTGGGAATACTTCGTTCTTTTGATCAATTTGGTACCATTTTTTCTTTTGTTGTTATTTAGTTAGTCTTCACATCCATTTTTTAACAGTGGTCTCTTGACTGACAAAATCTCTATATCTTCTTTTCTACAAATGTTGTTCTAGAAGGTGAACGTGAACGTGTTATTGTAGGTGAATTGTACTGTGACATTCCATTAGGTCTGTATGTAATCCATGGGGAGAATGTCCTTTTAATTTTTGAGCTGGTAAGAATTTATTTGTTGCCTTATCTTTGTGAAATTCATGTGGACCGTAAGCAACCTTATGATTCTTAGTTTCAGATTATTTAGGACTTGGAAAAGAAGGAGCTTCCTTCACATAACACCGGCCCAAGGGCAAGGCCCACCAGGCCACCGCCTTGGGCCCCCTATTTTAGGCCCTATTTTTGGGGCCCCCAAAGTTGAGTTGGTATTAAATATTTTATGTCACCCCCTGTGCAATAGAAAAGTATATAGATTCAATGGTAGGAAGGCATCTGCCGTGCTTAGGCCCCTTCTTCCCTTCCCTAATGAAAGAGTCCACCGCCTGCCTTAGTTAAATAAAGCGTGCAGGCCTGCCCCCTTTTTTTAGTAGGTGATTCACACTACCGAAGCGAAGAAAAGGCTGGATCAAGAAAAGGGGGTACTACGAGCCCTCTGCCCCTCTACTCTCAACGAAGAGGTCAAGTGTTCAAATCTTGTTAGTTACGTAAAGAAATCAATTTTTATTTCCTTCAAATAAAAAACATGCTTTGTTGGCTTTGGAACACTAGACCACAAACGTATACAATTCTTATGTTACCACCACACTAACCGAGTAGTTATGCTTCTTTAATAATAAGAAATTTAACAAATTATTCCAAATACACTCATATATTTTTTTATTTCTTTCCACCAAATTTATTTAATAAAATATAAGTTAGAAACCTCATTTAAATTAAGATGTAAGTGTCTAATACATGTTAAATATGATATCATTCTATACAAGTTATTTTTTTTAGAGTTGCTAATGAAAATTTATAAGCATGTTATATTTTTCCATTTTTTATTTTCATAAATTTTCTCATCTTTTTCGTTTAACAAATGATCTTATATTTTTCTTGTTTCTCTTTACTTTTGAAGGTATTATCATAATGGTTAAAGAATACTACATATTTAAGGAAAATAGTCACTTAAATCGAATTTCAATACATTATTTTACTAATATCATCAATGCTTTTTTATTCTTTTAATTTTACCATTGAATACGAACCAAAAAAGTAAAATTTTCTTTAAAAAAATTAAATATTGATTTTATGTCAAAATAGGCCTAAATAGATTACTAAATAACATTTAAGTGTAAAATTTGACCATTAAAAATATTTTTTGTTGGTTTAAATTTATATATATACACAAGGGCCCCATTTTAAAATTTTGCCTAGGGCCCCCAAAATCTCAGGGCCGGCATAACTCGTGTATGAGGCATAGATAAAAAAGTTAAGTGTTAAATGTTGGTGTCCACAAACTGCATATGTTTGGGAAGGTTATTGACTATCATGATGCACAACTGGTCTCTTGCTGAGGCACCTATCTTAGTTGTTGCTTGCATGCTTCGACGATGTTCTAGTGCTGTTGATCAAAACTTTTGGATGTTTTTGTATATATAGTCCACTGTCAACATAAATCAGACTCTGATATTCTATATTCCACCTTTGAAGCTCAAATTTTATGCTTCTTATTACAGCATTTAATGTGAATTTTAGCTATTAAATTTAAACAAGTCAAGTTTTCTAGTTACAATCTTTTACTAGTTTATTTTTGGCATCGTTTGAGTTGTTGATCAGTTAGGTTATCAAGTAGCTTTGGTTTTAAAGTTACAAAGACATAGTATCGAGCATGAGAAGTAGAAGCGGGAAGTCACATACTTCTACACCGAATATGAGATCTAGATAGCCGGCCGGTCATTTCCATAAGATAGGGCTTCCTCTTCTAGATCTATGACATCTCGAGCAGATTGTCCTCAATCTCAAGTTCATGATGACCACTCTTGACTCATAGTTCACTACTTTAAGACAACAGGATGGATGGTTGGTTTGTGTCTCTTTCTCTTTCTCTCTTTCTATATAATTTTGTAACATTTGCGAAAGACCAATTTTCGTGAGGGTTGATAATGGGATTTTCATTTCTTGGTCGTCTTCAAATTGCCTAAGCTTTCCCTTATGTTAATGTCATTCTATAAGTAAAAATGGAGCTGGTGAGACAACTAAGAATTGGCTAGTGTTAGGAGAAAAACCCACACGTAATCTAGAGGGGTGGGTGTTTATTTATAATAAACTAGTAAGATTCAGGTTAACCTAATGGGCCCTAACAACTTAGGCCCGTTAGGGTTTACAATGAACTAAACCTAGCAACTCACACCCTCTTTCAAACTGGTGCATATACATTAATTATGCCCAGTTTGTTACATATATATAAAACTCAATTACCAATTAATGGTTTAGTGAAGATATTCGCCAATTGTTCACCGGTATTCACATGACTAGGATTGATCGTGCCCTTCTTGTATTCATCACGGATGAAGTGACAGTCAATCTCAATATGCTTTGTTTGTTCTTGAAACACATGATTGGGTAATATGTATTGCAGACTGACTATCGCACCATATTTGGGTCAGCCCTTCCACTACTGCTCGTAATTCGGAGAGAATCTGCCAAATCTACATAATCTCAGAAGTGGCTAGGGCCATGGCCTTATACTCCACTTCTCCACTTGAACAAGTTACAACAACTTGCTTCTTATTTTTCCAACTGACCCGGTTACCCCCAGCTGTGATGAAAAACCTAGAGGTGGGCCGTCTATCAACTGAACATCTTGCCTAATCCGCATTTGTGTATCCCTTTATCCGGGTGTGTGCCTGATTATGGTATCGAATGCCTTTCCCTGGATTACTCTGTAGGTACCGAAGGATACTTACACTACAACAAAATTGGTGTACAACGACGAAACATTTTCGTCTCCAAAATTACGTTTTTTGTCGCCAAATCATTAGGCGACAAAAATTTCCGTCTCTAATTTTCGTCGCCCAAAGTTTCACGCAAAAAGTCATGGCGACGAAAAATACAATTCGTCGCCTAATATATTATATTGGCGACAAAATATTTCGTCGCCAAATATAGGTATTTAGCGAAGAATTTTTTCGTCGCTGATATTGGTATTCCGCGACGAATTATTTTGTCGCTAACTACCGTAATTCGCGAGGAATTTATTTCGTCGTTAATAACTATATTTTGAGACGAATTTTTTCGTCGTTAAATTAATTTCTATTTCAAAACAAATTACCCGGAAATCTCATATCTTCCCCTTCCTAAGATTCGAACCTTAGACCTCCACCCCACCAACACTTTCTGTACACCCTCTCTGACCACTACACCAAACACAATATTCGTAAATTATTTACAATATTTAATACTTAACATATGTTTAACATTATTTTTTTAAATATATGTTAAACATTATAATCTCTCTCTCTCTTTGACTTAATTTTAAATAGATATTAAACATAATAATATTATATATTTTTATCTCTCTCTCCACTCTCTCTCTCTCCCCCCTTTGTCCCTCTATTTCTGTCCTATCTCTCTCTCCCCTTTCTTTCTCTCTCTCTTTTTCTCTATTTTAGGACATTAAATTAAAATTATTACACCTCATCTCTCTCTCTCTCTCTCTCTCCCTCTCTCCCTCTCATCTCTCTCATCTCTCCTCTCTCTCTCCCTTTCTTTCCTCTCTCATCTCTCATCTCTCCTCTCTCGTCTCCTCTCTCCTTTCTTCTCTCCCCTCTCTCTATCTCTCCCCCTCTCTCTCAAAATATTAAATTTAAAATTATTACACTATCTCTCATCTTTATTTCTACACTCTCTTCCTCTTCTTTTTCTTTGTATTTCTCTTTTAGTCTCACTATATCTTTCTTTCTAGCCCAAAATTCAAAACCTATCTCTTATCTATTTTTTTCTTCTCTCTCTCTCTAAATCCAAAATGAAAAATGTTAAACCTATCTCTCTACTCTCTCTCTCTCTCTCCTCTTAGTAGTTGTACCAATTGAATATGGGCATATCTGCGTGTGTGTGTATATATATATATATATACATATGTCTATAATACATATATATATATATGTATATGTATATTGTATATATATATATATGTATCCCTTATACATATATATATATATATATATATATGTAAATGAATATATCTTTTCGTTAGCGACGAAATTATATTTTTCGTCTCAAAATATGTCATTTGGCGACGAAATATTATTTTTCTCGCCAAATTTATATATATGGCGATAAATTATATTTTTCGTCTCCAAATAGGTATTTTGGGCGATGAAATATTTTTTTCGTCTCCAAATATGTAATTTGGCAACGAAATATTATTTTCTCACCAAAATTACCTATATTGAAGACGAAAAATATAGTTCGTCGCCAATATATACATTTGGCGACGAAAAAAATATTTCGTCGCCAAATGACATATTTAAAGACGAAAAATAAAATTTCGTCGTTAACGAAGTATCTTTGGCGAGGAAAATAAATTCCTCGCAAATATTTTCAAAAAAACGACAAAATATTTTTTCCGTCGCCATATATACCCATTTGGTGACGAAATTAAATTTCATCTTTCGATTTCGTCGCCATAAATGGTTTTTGTTGTAGTGTTAGAACTGCATGCCAGTGAGGAACCCGTGGGTTCTGAGCAAACTGACTAACAACACTGATGGGGTAAGCAGTGTATGGCCTCGTCATCGTAGTCAGATAATTTAACTTTTCTTAGCCAACCATCGATACTGATCGGAGTCAGGAAAGAAATCACCAATATCTGGTAGTAACTTTGCCCATGGGTCCATAGGTGAATCTACTCCCTTTGCTTGAAACAACCTTGCGTTAGACAGAATATCCAAGACATATTTACCCTGAGAGATGACAAAACCCTTCTTTCCTCGCAACACCTCAATGCCAAGGAAACAATTCAACTGCCCAAGTCTTTTGTTTGGAAATGCTGATTGGGGAACTACTTAAGATCTATAATAACCTGCGCATCATTACCTATAATAACAATATTGTCCACATATACAATCAATATGATGCATCCGGATGATAGGTGGCGATAGAAGACCGAGTGATCATTCGCCGATTGGGTTAGCTCGAAATTAGTAATCACCTAACTGAATCGAACAAACCAGACCCTCAAAGACTGTTTTAACCCATAAAGAGAGCGGCGAAGCCGACAGACATAACGTTCCCCTCCTTAAGCGATAAACCCGAGTGTTGCTCAATATATACTTCCTCAGCGAGATCACCGTGAAGAAACACATTCTTCACATCTAGTTGATACAATGGCCAAGAATGAGTGACAGCTAAAGACAGAAGGAGACGGAGGGAGATCATCTTGGCTATTAGGGAAAAAGTCGCAAAGTAGTTGACACATACATTTGGGCATAACCCTTGGCCACAAGGCCAGAGGCAACAGATCTATCAGGATGCACTTTGACTGCGTAAACCCATCTGTAGTCGATAGCATTTTTTGATAGATGGGAGATCAACAGATCCCAAGTATAATTGGCCGCCAAGGCCTGTATTTCCTCCACAGCAGCATGCCAGCCTGTATGAGCCAAAGCCTCACTAAGAGTGCGAGGCTTGGGCACGGACTCCAAGTTAACAATCAAGGAGCGGATAAGAGTCACCAATCCATGGTAGGACGTAACATATAAAGGGTGATTATGGCAGGAGCAATAAGGGCGATGGGGCAGCGTAGGGGTAGCATCAGATGACAATGCTGGATTAGGCGACAAAGCGACTGGCTCAGTAGGAAGAGACCGTGCAGGGGATGCCGGGGTTGGGACCTGCTTGGGAGGAGCTGGGAGAGGGGGAAGGGATAGCATCAAATGACGATGCTAGATTAGGCGACAAAGCGACTGGCTCAGTAGGAAGAGACCTTGCAGGGGGTGTCGGGGTTGGGACCGGCTTAGGAGGAGCTGGGAGAGGGGGAAAGGATACAAGGAAGTCATCCGGTGGAGAAGAAGACTTAGCGACACTGGTTATGGGGTAGAAGGACTCAGTCTCGACAAAACAGTCACTGTTTTCCACACTAATGGTTCCCTCTGCTTAGTCATCTATGCAACGGCCTTCTCCACAGCTGTAGCTTTTGAACTTGAAGTATTACGAGACTGCAGTCACGATAAAGTACCAGTGTATTCATTTCTTGATAGCACAGTGATGGAAGCAATCTCCATAGAATTTAGTAGATTGGAACGTAAAAAGCAAATAACAACAATAATAACGACTCTAGGACCACTTCTTGATAGGTATTTGCCAAGAACGACATTAGCTACCTTAGAGACTCATTCCATTCTACTTTACCTGCTGATAATTGTACATGGAGTTGGAATCTGTTTAGCATCTCGAAATCATTATTGTGGAGGTAATGGCTCGATCTTCACCATTGGATTAGCATACCCTGGTCAAATTCTTATGGAACTCTAGACGAAATTGGTGCATTAGCTGGAGATGGCACAAATTAATGATGCTCCTGCTACTCGTGAAGCAGATATTGGTTATTACTAAGTTCTGTTTCATTATAGATCATCCTTTTCGTAAAGGTAGATTCCCATTCTACAACTTTTTTCGACTTTCTCGTTCTCTGTGTTTTTCATTATCTCCAACACCAACTGCTAAAATTTCACAAACACTGCTTCATGTTGAGATGGGATTGGTATGGGTTGATATCCATTTGGGTTATAATTAAATGTTGACTTTTCTTAAACATGTAGCTTCATATGATCTTAGAATTTGAATAGATATCATTGCAGAGGTGGCAGAAGGAACTTCCATACCTACTTTTAATAAGAATTTTCCCATGGGGTATAACATTTTTTATTTTTTATTTAAGTTACTACACTATCTAATTATGCCTTAGCTCTTCTGTTGTCTTAAGGGTTTGTTTTGAATATAGTGTTCATTGAGTTGTGATATATTTAGAATTTGAAGAAACTAGTATGAAGTAGAACTGCAATGTAAGTGAATGCCAGAATGCACTGAACTGATGCTTTCTATTCTCTTCTCCTTGGTAATTGTTTCATTGTTGTTGATATTTGTATATATTACTGTTTCTTGTGTGATGATTGTTTGTGGAGGAATTACCTATTAATATCTCCCACAATCGTTGCAGATTAGGTTAGCTGAAAATGGAATATAATGATAATGATTGTTTTGTTTTGTTTTGTTTTGGAAATTTTTTACAACTTTTTGGGTAAACTCAAGTACATTATGTAACATATGGAACGGTTAGATAATAATATCTCATGTGAACCTCTCAGAACAAAACTATATAAACAAACATAGCTTTTACGCACTAGAAGCTGGAGCAGGATGGAGAATTGAGCTTGATAAATTTGAACTAGGAACCATAGACTACAGGATTCATAATAGATTACAGGATTCATGACCTTCAAACTAAAGAAAACTAGATAGTCGAAAAAGAAGGAGAGGTACAATAATTCACTTATTCATTCTTGGTTTTGCCCTGTGTATGCCCTGATGCCTTAACACTCTCCTTTGAATCCGTAGTGTTTTGTTTGGTTGGATTGCCTTAATTGACGTTGCTCTCACCTTCTAGCTGGCTAAAGAGAGTACTGATGTCATAATCTAGATGACAACTTTTCCACTATTATAATCGTGGCCATATGGGGACATTCGGTATACATGAACATTCAAAAGTTCATACAGTTTCAGCTGACAGTCAATGTTGTTGCCATAGTCGAACTTTTCTTCAGCTTGTTTGACAGGTAAGTTCTCCAGGTTGTTGTGACCTCCCTCTATACCAGATTTCTTTTTAACATCCTGACCTGTTCGGTTACAATTTTCAAGAGCAGTTTTGCAGAATATTTTTCAGAAACATATTCGGATAACGAACCTCTAAACTTGGAACTTAAAATCTTAATGAAAAAGAAAGCAATTCTGAAAACAAAAGATTTTCAATTACAAACATCATATGCGGTATCGAATGAGTACAATATGAAAAGGATGCTTGTTTTAAATTTTAGAATCAATTTGTGGATAATTTTCTGCAAAATTGAATCTGAAAACGTGCTCCTTTCACTGAGCTTATCCTCTTATACCTTCATAATTTGGCTTGCTCTGTGCTTTCAGGAAGTGCTCCTCTCACTGCTGTTCAGCTTCTTTGGGTTTACATGATCATGGATACAATAGAAGCACTTCCACTAGCTACTGAAACTCCTAATGAAGCTGGTTAACAGGTGACCCTGAAGCTAAACAAAACGATTATAAAATGTTATGACGGATGATAGTCGGCTTCAGATGCATTTTGAGGCAAAATGTGAAACTTTTCATTCGTGAAAACTTGCACTTCCTTTCTAGTCTGGTTAGTATTTGGCGATTCAAAATATTTAATGTTAATTTTTTTCTCTAAAATTTCGTACGTGTTGTTCAATTGTGAGCACTGTCTGAATCAATATCAAAGAATACATCATAGATATTTGAGTTATGCAATAATGCTGATTGTTGTGCAGGTTTTCAAGGAGATCAGTTCCAGATACATGGAAAAGATTAATGTCTTCAAAATGCATTCTAGATGACCATGTATTTGTGGCAGTACGTAGTTGCAAGGTCTTCTTCCAAATTATCATCATTGAATTTGTGGGCAAAGGGCTTACTTTTTTGTAAGAAGAATTAGAGATATCAATTTGGTCAATAGGTTAATTTTTACGTTTCTCTTACCATTGTTTTATTTAGGTGTTCAGCTAGTGTTCTTTCCTTTGATGAGTGAGTAATTTACAGGTTCATGAGTTATGTCCATTTTCTTGCAGAGGGAAAACCAAATATGAACTGTACATAAAATGTATTGAATCGGTTCTTTTTAAAGAATAGACCGAAAAACAGTCGGAGCCCACGCAATGCACGTGCAACTCTTATCATAAGAGGAAATTTATTTTTGATCCTGGAGTGACAAAGAAAAGAATAATTATGGAGAGAAAGTTGGTTTGAAAAAGTAAATTTGAAAGATGTGTTTGAATAGAGGAGTGATAGGGACATGGGTGGTTGAGATAGGATAGTGTAGTCGCAAAATCACCATTTGCCTTAATCGTAGGAATTTCTACACATGATTTTTCCTAGGATTTTTTTGTCTCTCAACTTTCATGACAGTATTTCAGTCACCAACCCAAGGATCTTATTATCAAGTTGGGAGTCACTTTATTCTAATTTAGAGGTCAGGGTATACACAATGTGTGTGCAAGTTGATTATCATTTAATATATAATATATTAGAAGTTCATAACAGTCAAAAAGAAAAAAAAAAAGTTCTGCAAAAGCAATCATCGTGGAGGGATAAGTTGAAGAAGTTTGATGTGAGAGGAATTAGCTAAAGAAGTCAGAGGCGTTAATTGAAAAAATCTGATCTTGTTTGCTAATTGTGATAGTGGACAATTATATAGAGCATTTAGTGGAAGCTAAGTTGTCTTTTTAACCCTTATATTTATTGGTGATCAAGATAACTCAAAAGTAATTTTAAATATTTTTTAGGAACAATGTAGAAATTATAATAATAATAATACTCCCTCCGTCCCATTTTGTTTGCTTGTTTTCACTATTCCAGACCTCTCAAAAAATGATCTATATCTTTTAATTTATAACTTATTTTATACTCAATATGGATCTTGTTTGATAGATTTCGATTAATTCTATTAGACAATAATTTTATAATCATTTAAAATATTATTAATTACTCAATTTAGCTAATGTTTTAAAAGGCACGCTTGCCGAAATTAGGCAAACAAAATGGGACAGAGGGAGTAAAACTTTAGCCATTTAGATCGGATTTGGGGCATGACTTTTAGATTGGATT
Organism: Arctostaphylos glauca; assembly: GCA_019985065.2. Taxonomy (NCBI): domain Eukaryota; kingdom Viridiplantae; phylum Streptophyta; class Magnoliopsida; order Ericales; family Ericaceae; genus Arctostaphylos; species Arctostaphylos glauca. The sequence continues at coordinate 7,496,738 of JAHSPW020000012.1, read as the reverse complement.
TGGACTAAAGTAATTCGCTCAAGTATAATTTGGGACATGACTTTTAGAGTTTGGGATTTAGATCGGATTTGACCTAGTTTTTTTTTAGATTATGTTTTTATTTAAATTTTTTTAGTGTTTGTTAGCCTTGTGTCATATTTTTTAAATTATTCATTTGTAGGTTTCAAAAAAATATCTTTTTAAAATAAAAGAAGATTAAAAGAATTTAAAAACGTCTATTTTAGATTATTTTTATCTTTAGTGATTTTTTTAAAAAAATTTTGTCATAATTTTTTATTTTTTATTCTTTTCATCAATATTTGCTAGAAATTTGACGCAAAACTAACGCATTCAAAAAATTTAAATAAAAATAATATGATAGAACGTACTGTGCATTGTTCGTGCATCTTGGAAATAGTACTAACATATTTGTGCCATCACAATATTGGTGCAATAAAAGTCTATGACCACACCCAAAAAGACGGACTCGGGATCTATTGTGCATTGTTTTAATGCAGGACGTGTTGTCTGTTAAAACGATATCGTTTTATGCTCAAAAGTTGCCCAAACAATCGTATAGTATTTGGATAATTTTTTTTAACACACATCACGCTGTTTGCCTCATACATTTGCATACATACACACATTGTAGGTGAGTGTTTGTGAGGGTGTGAAAACTCACCGTTCATGTGAATGTGTGTATTTTGGGGTGTGACTATAAAACTTCCATTGCACATTGTATGACGCACCCATCTTCCTACAGCCAAAAAAAAGTATAGAAATGACCGGGGAGATATATCAGGGACTTGGGGCTTTACAGTGCACAGTATATAATAAGTTGTGTTGTGTATTAAAATAATGCCGTTTTAGTTTACAAAGCAACAAATTTCTATCGGTAGAAGCCTTTGTTTTTACGTCACGTTATTTTTTTGCTTAACACGTCTATTGTGGAGCAGGCTTTCCCATTTCAATATGGACCAAGTAAAATGGTAAAAAGGAGTACATTTCTGCAGGGATGGCGAAGTCAATAGACTTTACTTTTCTTTCCTGCCAACCAAACAAGGCAGCTGGCTGCTTTTTGAGTACACACTGCTAAGAAAGTACCTCAGTAATTACTTTGACTGTGCAGCAATGATCTATCCTTCTACTCCAACATCACATGTACAAAATAGGAGGTGAATTTTCTCCAGCCCCAAATGATTTTGGGAGTGCAATTAAACCCCTTTTGGTCCCTTTCTAGTTTCTAGGCTTATTGATCAAAATCGGTCACATTTTAAAACTCATCGAGAATATCAATTATGATAGAAAATATATTAATTGAATAGTATTTTATATTATCTAGGAACACATTCATTTTGAGATGAATGATATAAATAGGTTTTGAGTCAATGTCACAAACTTGTATTTTACAAGATGAATATGTATTAAAATCATGTCAATCGATATATGAACGTGATTTCGGCGCAATGTGTTCTTGATAAGCTCTAAAAAGTAAATGGTCTCGATTATCGAGATGGATCAAAAAAAGTTTAAGAAGGACTTGCATTGGACCTTCTAGTCCATTTGACGGATTGGAGACAATTCCTTTTCAAAAATGAATGGGCGAATTAAATTGACCAGATAATTTTTGAAGAATATAAATACTTCTCTTGAGATTTTTAAAATTACACTGACTCCCTTGTCAGTGTTATCTCTGGGATGTCGTTAACGGAAATGCTAAAATGACCAACTTACCCAAAGAACTAAGTAAGAAAATCTGAATTACAATATGAGTAAATTATGTTGATTTCTCTTGAGGTTTTTTATAAATACATACACCTCTCATGAGGTTTTTAAAATTAGACTCACCTCTAACCTAATATTTATCAAATTATTATCTTTGGCATACCACAACTATTTTGACTCAACACTATACCTCTCTCCTTCATGATCACAACTAGTCAACCAAAAGTAATTCAAAATCTGTCAATTTTGAATTAGATTTTATCTTTAGTCTTTTATTATTTAGTTATAGCTATTTACCTCTTAAATTCTCCTTTTCAAGATGGATAATAAATTTAAAGAATTTTTACTCAAAAGTAACAAAGTTTAGAACAAACAAAAAATAATACTTCATAAATCTAAATTTGTTTGTCTTATTTAAAAAATTATGCCATTTTTGTATGAAAAAATGAAGCACTTTTGTGCATATTTTTAATACTTTTTTACACTGACTTAAATTTGTCAATAGTTTTATAAAATAGTGAAAATAAATTTAAAAAACTATGCACAAAAGGACGTCATTTTTATTTGATAATAATAATTTTTATAAAAGGACAAACGAATTAGGATACAAGAAGTACCAAAAAGGGCAAACCATGGCCTAACTTTTTGGAAGAACTTCTTAATAGGGGTGTTGGATCAAATCCTGAAACTGGTAGTGGTGAATTTTATGAGTAAGAAAAGAATTTGGGCTACAAACAAAGTAGTTGAAATAAATAAATTAATTTTAAAACAATGAGTATATTTGGTCATGAGAAATTTTGGAAAACTGAAGTTGAAACTTGGAATTAGTTTTGATGCAACAAATGATATATCAATTCTGCAACTTCTATTGGTAGAAATTGATATTGTCTTTACACGTTATAGTACTTCTTTAATTTTCAATCATCCAATGTTGAAATGTTGTGTTTGTCTCTGCACCCATGTGCATGCGTACAAACATATATATATATATGTATATATTTGTCCTAAATAACTTGACTGTAATAACTTTTGAAAATCCATTGGTGAGAGGAGCGAAAAAGGTGGCCACTGGCCATAGGGATGAGGTAATGGTAGAAAGAAAACCTACGGGGAGGAAAAAACAAGAGAGTGAGAAATACAAATAAGGGTAAAAATGGTATTTTAAGGCCTCGTTTGATAAACTTCTTAAAAAACATGGATTTATAGAGTGGTGAGATTAGAATATAATTCGTAATACCAAGAGATTATTAATACTGCATCTTAAAATCAGAATCATATTTGTTTAGTACTCGGAATTAGACTAATAGTCCATGGCACGTGTTTATTTGTTAGAGGAATGATAGGAGTAAAAATCATGATTTCCAATTATGCCCTCCAATTTTTTATTGTGTTTTTTGTTGGCCACTTACAAATGTTGATTTTTTACTCCAATTTTTTTCAAAACTTAATTTTGATAGTTATGGTCTACAAATTAATTTTGTAATTTACTTTAAAAAATTCATGCAACAACTCTATGCAAATAATAAAACTATAGTCAAATTAAAACTATACGCAAGTAATTCATGGTGCTCGAAACCTAAACACAAAAAAACTATTTGCAAACAACAAAACCATATATGCAAGGAATTCACAGTGTTCGAAACCTAAACACAAAAAAACTATTTGCGAACAATAAAACCATATGCAAGTAATTCACAGTGCTCGATTCATATCCTCTTATTGAAGCTGTGATTTTGTAGAATGAGTCTAAACATGTGCGAATGTACACTCACTCACCCAATCTCTATGTAAACCCACACAATTACTCTCACATTATACATTTTTTTGCTGGTACAAACCAGAACCAAATGAACACCCATGTGCAAATCACAAGAACCATTGAGGCAAAACACACAAAAACTATAGCAATGCCTGTCCTTTTAGAAACAGAGCACACACACAGGTAAAAATACAGAAAAAGTAGAAATATGCTTCAAAACACATAATCTGAATCAGAGCACAACAGGGTCAGTTACGTCTTTACACCATGCAAAGGGTTGGACTGGATTAGTAGTAACATCTCCAACAGGCCACTACCAAACCCACCTAATTCCAGGACTCATAGTCTGATGGGATTCATAGTCCGAACCTAATTTGGCAAATCAAACACTTACTTAGTGGGTCCATGAGATTACGAATCCAATCGTAAGGCCTAAGAGGGTTAACAAACAAGGCCTAAAAAAATTAGATGGTTGCCTCATCAATTTCCGTCATTGTTAGATACAGCACGCTAACATAGGGGTGTAGAGTGATACCAACAGCAAAGGGGAGGTTAGTGTAGTTTTAAAAACATCATTGGAGATATCTGTAATTTTTAGAAACTTCAGTGAAGATCAGTGTAATATATCAAATGAAAAACTAACAAGGACACCCACCCTGACCTTGCCCATGTCTTGTATTGCATTAAAGATAATGTAAAGGAAGGACTGCCTCTTGCCTCTTGCCTAGTGTAGTTTCGTGCCGAGTGTTGAGAGTGGAAATTACCTAATACAAAACTTTTGTCGTAGAAGGTGAATTCTGGTAGTATTGTGGACTGTTGTCTTAGCTGTTTCTCAATAAAGAATACTCATTGCAGTTTTTTACAGACTTGTAAGTCCAATTATATATTGTAATGATAGGGCAATTTTGCCTAGAATGTATTGATATGTATAGTCAACTAATTCCTACAACTTGGCTTAAACTGCAATAAATTGTGGGTTCTTATTTTGTAGAGAAAAAGTTAAGTCTTTATTAATGAACAATGTGAATTTGATACTGTGTTGCGATTCTATGTCTTTTTGGGTTCTATTATCTAAATTGTTTTAATGTACTCCGTATTATGTAGAATAAACAGATTTGAAATTTTTTCGAGCATAGATTTATGAATACAAAACCAATAAATGTATGTAAGATTCACGTGCACGTGTATTGTAACATTGCTCAAAAAGTTTCATGTACTCTGTAGTATATGAAAATGCAGTGTTTGAATATTGAATTATTCTTAAAAAATACAACCTACTAAAATACATAAAATAGCACATGAAAATCTATCCAATGCAGAATTTTCTTTTGATTCCACAACTGTCTTGGTTTTCATGACCCCTCAATACCAGACAATTGCCTTTTCACTTCACATGAAAAAGAGCAGGGCCACACTAAAATGCAACCCCAAACACTCAAAACATATATCCAATCACATCCAACTTTACAATCTGTGTTTGATGGCCGAACATCCAACACAGCTGCAACAAATCAAAGAAATAGCTCCCAAAACTCCCCCTGAGGAAGCCCCCCATTGCTTTCTTACTTTTCAAAGACTCGTGAAAGAATCCCAAGCACACACCCATCATCAAAAGTTAGGGTGGCAAAGGGGACATATTATGAAACCCAAAAAAAAACAGAAAAGAAAAAGCAAAAGATTGAATGAAAAACAATAAAACAAATTTAACAAATGACCGAACCTAAGAATGGTGGTTGTACTAACTGCTTTCAAGTATCTACCTTAGGGACCTCCTTTCCACTATGTTGTGAGATCTGGACTTGCAACTGTTCTAGCTTTTCATGCAGCCCAAAGCTTTTTGCTTTCATCTCTCTTTTACCCTCCTCTGCTTTGATAAAGTGACACCCAAATCAAATAAAAAATCATAACGAATTATAAACAAATAATTAGACCATCATTAGATAGTTAAACTCCCATAACCATAATATAATCCTCTATCTCTGTCGCTTCTCTTCCGGTATGCCACAATTTTGATCATATCCATTGAATGTAAGCCTCTTCCTCTTAGTGCTAAGAGTAGAAATAACAGAAGAATTTTCACAAGCATCCATGCCTCTCAATCGGATCAGCGAGTCGGGTGTTGTTGCTTCCCCCATGTCCAGTTCTAGCATTCGATTATAGCAAGAAAACAAGTCGTCCTATACCCAAAAGAAATGCCACCAAAGAGATTGAATACTAAATCATTCGAAATTCTTAATACGTATGAGTTTGAGAAATTGTCTTATAATGAGGACTCACAATTTCAAAAGACAGATGTGGAGAGACGGAATTGATCTGAAGCTCCATAGTCTGTTTTGTTAGTTTTCGATCCAATGCAACCAATGTGGCTGCCCCGGCTATGACTGATGGCCGATGATCCATTAAATTTACATCTGGTATCATATCCAACATTAACATACATTTTATTTAATGCAAGTCAATCTTCAATCTAATAACAGTGGAAGATAAAATCAAGAAGTTTAATCAATACTTACCTCTCATCATGGCTAAGATTAGTTGCACAACTTTGGATGTGGTATTTTTTGGTGGAGTGTGATTTTTGCTTAGCTTTGTGGTGAAGTAAAGAACATAAGCAAATGGAGTGACCGAATTCATCCTCCATTCCAATGTGTTCAACACCAAAAGCTCCATTCTCTCAATCATTTTGCCACTGAAGTTGAATTCCTCCACCCGAAACTCCGACAGTGCCGGAACCCTGCATTCGTCCATCTTCGCGGCCAATGATAAACACGCTAATGATAGTAACCGAATCGCCCAGCATTTCTCGCTCTGCTTATTGTTAATAACAAACTGTTAGGAAATTGCAGCAACATTTACCCGGGATTTAGGAGATGCTAATGCATCTATCAAGTAATCAAAAGCACGAATACAAAAGAAACTAGATTAAGCTGTTGTTTACTATAATGAAAAAGAAGAGGAAAAATAAATCGATATTGTCCTACACTGGAATAAATAATCGGATCCGATACGCACGACCAATTGAACATTAAACAGTACAATCATGCTCCACACTGTATACGCAGTAAACAAGCATTGTGAAATTAACAACGTAAGCAGAAATTAAACCTGAAACTTCAATAGAATGAACTTACATCAATAATTCTTCTCGAAAGAAACAGATCGAAATAAGTCACTGACAAGTAAGCCGTTTGGAAGCGGAATCCGAACAACGCTCTAGTCTGGATTAAGATTCAAAACCGAATCCATGATTATATTTACACGAATGTATATGAAAGTAATCGATTGTGAAAACGAATTGATTTAGAACTAACTTTGAGAATCCAGGTGATGGCGTCTAATCGAGCGCATTTGATCCAATCGTTGATCGAAATGCGTGAAGATTCAGATTCACCAACATTCATCTCTCTATTAAGCAACATTTGTACGTATTCATCTTCTTCGATGCTTGGAACAGAGTAATCACGCCCCAAGCAAACGAGGCCGTCTTCCTCTACGTCGTTCAAGCAAGTTTCAGTTTCTTGACAGAGAAACTGGCTAGAGAGAGCAGGTGAGGTAGAGCAAGAATGATAATCTTCCATCGCATTATCCTCTCTCTCTCTCTCAGAAGCAGAAGCAAAAAATTTAGGAGAATATATAAACCGCTAAATACACGATTTGGAGAGAGAGAGAGAGAGAGTGTATGAGAGAGAGAGAGAGAGATTGTGCGTCCAAATTTAGCGGGGATGGATATGTATTATGTGCGAAAAAATTGTTGTTAACGATTATGATGATTGTATCGCATTTTGATGAGACTGTGAGTCATGGTTTTTGAGCTTTGGTGGAAGGTGGTGAGGCTAGAGAGAGAGAGAGAGAGTCATGAGTACGTGACGCCTGAAACTTTGACTGAAAGTGCTCCCCCTCGGCCCCCGTTTCAGGCCATTAGCGATTTTTTTGAACGCTGGTTCATAGCGCGTGCGAAGCACGGTCCAGTTGATGATGGTAAAAGCGCGGGTACAACGGATGGCGGGGAATGAGGTCAGAGTGCTCCTGTGATTGGACAGCGTCTGGGCCCGACTAGTGAAGGCCCAATAGGGTTGAATGACTAGACGTCATTCCCTCCATTTTACAGAGAAAAGATAAAATGCACTTACCTCCCTGAGGTTACCGACAATATAGGAACCTCTCCTATAGCTTCGGAAAATAAAATAATCTTCCCCGTTTTTGAAAATATTAAACTATTTATCCTCTTCCGTTACGTTTCTTTTACCCATAAGAAGACCCTTTTACCCTTAACTATATACAAACAATTTGGGATATCCATGTCTATTGTTGAAATTTTGAGTTCATGGTTAATTTCAAATATTATTTTTAATCAATTGTGAATTATTAAAATAAAAACGAGAATAGAATCCGAACAGTACAACTAGAAGGAGTTCAAATAAGCGGAGTCGGTCAATTTTATTTTTCCAAGTGAGACTATGACTGAATAAGAATATTTTTTCTTTAAATTTTATTTTTTTGGTATTTGTTTTTTGCATTTATTATTTATTATTATTTGAAAATATTGATCCCAATTCATCCATATATTATTTTTAACTCGTCAAATTTTTCAAATAAAATGATTCCTTTATAAAAACGGGTTTTAGTAATATTTAACACCAATTTGTCATTATTTATTTCTCATTTAATTATCAAGAAATGATGAAAAATAATGAAAAAATTAATTTTTTGGTAATCTTTTTTTGGTGTTCAATTACCAAAAAAATAATGGCTCTCACACTTAAAATTTTTTTGCTAGGATTTATTTTCTCGCAAAACATGTCTGGTCAAATTCACAAGATTTTACATAGCGAAAAAACCTTGAACAAGCAAAAGAAAATGGTACTAACTCTTTATGCCCAATTCGGCCAAACTTTTTCACTTGCATTTCTTTTTTGTCTTTGTTATAATATTTTTTGCATTTATTAATTTTATAAATTATTATTCCATCTTAACAAAATGAATCTAAAAAGTATAAAGTTACAGTTAACAATTTAAAAAATCACTAAAAACGAAAAATAAGTCAAAATGAACTCTATTTTTTAATTTTTTTTCTAATTTGGTTCATATTCTTTTACTTTTATTGAATTCTTCATCGAGACGAATCAATAATCTACAAAAAGTTGATGCTTCCCAATTTTGTCTCAATTTTTATAAATTATTGATTTGTCTTGACGAAACAAATTTTAAAAGTATAAAATTATGTCCAAAAACTAAGTTTTTTTATTAAATACAAAAAATAAGTCAAACAGACCCTATTTTTAAATTATTTTATCTTTTTTGAATTTTTTTAAAATTTCATTGTATTTTTTTATTTTTTTTTAAATGTCTGGCCGACACAATTTTAAATTTATTTTTTTGAAACCTTCAAATACTAGTTATTAAACTTGGACATAGGACAAAATTGAAATGATTAGTCTTATTTAAAATTTATCCCATTTTCTAGAGTCTTGACTCCCTCATTTGTTCATTTTCAGTCCATATTTTGATGATTTATTAATCTTCTCGTCGAGGCGAATAAAAAACATAAAAAATTATACAAAAAATCATGAAATAAAATATAAAATCCAATATTTTTAATAAATAATAATTTAATTGAAACGGAAGACAAAACTAACTATTGTTTTTTAAATATAGTTGGTATTGTTGTGACTTTTTTAATAAAATTCATTAAATTTTTTTAGATTAATTACTCACCTTGATTATAGGAATTGGAAAACATAAAATAACGGATGAAAGTTATAAAAAATTGAATAAATAAGACAACGTGTAAATATTAAAAACAATAAAATATGGGGGTTTTTTTACCTTAAGGTGAGGTGATGAGAGAGATATGATTTGTGTGCTTTAGAGGTTTTTGTAGCTTTTTATAGACATCCGAAGGAGCATTTTTGGTATTTAGAAATTTATTCCTACCACATCATTAGAAATCATCCAAGTTTTGACGGAAGTTAAGGTGAAGGAGTAAATGGTCTACTACTTTCAAAAGCATGGGAGGTTTTGCATTTTTTAAAACCTTAGGGGAGGTCTTTGCATAGTAATCTTAGGGGAGGTAAGTGCATTTTACACCTAGAGAAATTTAGAAAAGAGAGAGTGCATCAAAATGACGTCGTTTTAGCAAAAAAAATTATCCGAGCACTCGAATAGTATTTTTATATAGAGCTACACAAAATATACATAGAATGTAAGTGAAATTTAACCTTGACAGTTATTTTTTAACCTCTTGTGATTCTATATTTAAACGTTGCCAATTATTTTTTATCACGATAACAAATAGTAATTTCTTTTATTTAACAAAAAATAATAATAAATACTCTTATTACATGACTTCATATTTAGAATCACACTAAATTTTATATCTCCTTTTTATATTAGATTACATACTCAGAGTCCACAAAGGCTAATAAATTCAAAATTCAATATACACACTTTTTTAGCAAGTGCATATAATAGTCTTTTATTTGCTTTTGTCCCCAATATAGAGATCTTAGGTTTTGTTTGTTCAACGAGACCAACATCAATGAGTTAATAATATTATCCATCATATTATAGAAGAAATTTTGTGCCGTTATATCCAATAAATACTAATGATGGACTATAGAATTTAAATTGCATTTTCGTAACAGGATATAACAATCTTGGGACTAAATAGCACGGAATATCGTAACATTATTACCTATACGGGTTGAGAATTGAGTTGCTCAAACGTTTTAAAGACCGAATAAAATAAATATAGTAATTAATATTTTCAGAATTTAAAATTCGACTTCACATTTATATCTCAATTCAATTGTCCTCGGGTAAAAATTTTACGAACATCACATAAACCTTGTCCGTACATGCATGCACACGTAACCAACGTACACGATACGCAGTGGCGGACCCAGAATTAAAATTTGGGGGTGGCGGCAAATTAAGTCGTCACTCTTTACTATTCATTCATTATCACCATTTGTCTCAATTCCTTTTTATTGTGTAGATTTATTAATTAACTTGCATAATAAAAAATTATTTGATGGTTCACGGGCATCACAATGAAATGCACATATATTTTTTTCACCACATATGGTATGAGTATAAATTTTACATAAATATGTGATAAAAAAGGGGACTAAAAACACTCGAGGTGGTGTTTCGGAAGCACTAAATGAAGTTTCCTAAACAAAAAATATTTTCACATTAAAAAATAATCATTTTTTTTTCCAAAATGGGGGGTGGCACCAGCCACCTCCCCCCTCCACTATGGTCCGCCCCTGACGATACGACCCACACACATATGTGTACATATATATGTATATGTATGTATGTATAATACATGCATAACCATATACATAAATACGCCTGTGGAGGCGGTAAAGGTATTGTTACTAGTGACACTCGATATTGTGCCTGATCAGTAACATTTTCATAGCCTATGTCAACTCTACGTGCTTGCACATTCGCCCTAACATCCTCTTTCATTCCCCCGAGTGTGGGGTCAAAAGAAAGGATTTTGAGAAGTTCTACCCCAACCTACTATTTGGGCACTAGGTAGATCATTTTTATTAGGGGAAACGATTTGGACGTAATGGATCACTGAGTTCTCGTTCACTGGCGTCCCTATAACAACTCGAGGCCTGATCAGCTCACACCAAGATTGAGGAGTATATTCAGGAATTTCCCTAGATCTATATGATCCTAACCCCATATTTACTCTGTCCCTTTTTGAGTCGACCTCATCTTTAGTATTACCTTCAACCAACCCATGTGGAGAAGGTACAACTCTTGGAGAATGTTGTGTTTCATGGGTTTAAGTTCTAGAGACAGGTCCGCTAGAGACCACTTGCCTCATGGCTGGTGTTCATTCTATTATATGCCTTAGCAATGTTTGTTGAGACGAAGAAATTTCTCTTAGTGTATTCAAAAGTTGAACATTTTAACTGTTGTGATCCTACATCGATTGGATCACTAAGTATGTCACTCGTACGTATGATTCGATCAACTATGTTGGTCTGACCCCCTTGAGTAGAAAGACCTCCTAGGTCATATTGAATTATAGTAAGATGGTTGTGACCCACGGTTTGAATTTGGCCGTCTAACAATTGTGTTGGTCTTTATCCACATGAGCATTAGAGGTTTCATCCTTAGGACTTGCCTCTTGTGTTTCTTCTACCTTAGCTTCAGAGGAAAATGTGTTGTTTTAGTTTCTAATTTTTATCATACTCGACACTTAAGTCCCACCGGACGTACCAAAAAAGATGTTGTCTCCAATATCTCCCAAGACAAAGTTGACGCACGAGCATGCCAGAAAATGAGTATAATTAGCCTTTTTTTTTTAGTTAAATCAATAATCACCAAGTGTTTGCATTGTTTGTTCTCTTACCTCAATGAAGAGAATTTTTTCTAAAGTGTCAACACGTGGCAAATAGAAATCAAAAAATAAAAATGAACAATCACAAAAAATGTAAAACGAACTAATTTCGAATGACTATGTGAAGACAAACACACATCCAAGAAATACAAAAGATACAGGTTGCTTCGAACAAAGGATAAGAACTACTCTCATCTATACAAGTTAAAGTTACAAGTACAACTACTGCTACAATTACAACTATGCTAAACTAATTTAATCAAGTGCGGGAAACAAAAAATATATATACGAAAAACATAAGTTGTATGAGGGCTCGTCCTCTTTTTTCTTTCTATCACGGTCTTATTTATTGACCACTAACACTGGATACTACTTCCTTACTTTTAAATTTTTCCACGTGGCCTCTTGCATAATCTTCTCTTCTTTGATAGAGGAGTAAAACGTTGTTACTCCACCTCGGCCATCTTCTTATCTCCCTCCTATGCTCATGATGAACAACCTGTGACCTTCCTTTCCTCTGATTCATGCACATGCATGACAGTTGAAATAACTATCTATGCATGCAAAACGACGTTGCTTCGCATTCTGCATACTTCATCAATGTGACAGTTAATTAACTGCCCTGAAGTTCGAGCGACGCCGTTTAGATTTTTTATGCATTTCATCTCGTATGAATGGTCCCAAAAAGCGTCGCTTTCTTACTGGCTGGTTTGATTAGGATATCAGCAGTATTAAACTTTATTTTGAGTTAAATGTGAAAAATTAATTACTATATTTTCTTCAGGGTAACATGCACTGACCTGAGAGGTTTTGACAATTGCAGGAGCCTCCCATTGGGTTTAAAAAAATATAATTACCTCCTATGCTTTTAAAACTATTATACCATTAGCCCCTCCCGTCACTTTTCGTGAGAATAAGGTTACCTTTGGCTGAGGTAAGCTTAATACTTTTGTAAAATGCCTAAAAAGCCCTTCACAATGTCTATAAGAATAGAAAAAAACTCTCTAAGGCACACAATTTTTATTTATCTCCTTACCTCACTAATGTATGCAATTTCTTTTATTTTAGTTAATTTTTTTTTACACATGCGTTAGTTGATTATTTCTTATTTATTGATTTAATTTTTTTCCAGTTATAGACACGTCATCTAGTACGTATTTTTCTCCAATCTATTTTTACGCAATTAAAACACGAATTGATCAGCCTATTTTTTAGTCAATGGTGAATTTAGCATTTATTCAAGAATAAAATTTAAACGGCACGATTGAAAGAGGTTCAAATAAATGGTATCAGTCATTTTTTTAAAAAATAAAATGGTATTAACTTTATTTTAAGTAAATTCTATACTTTTTATATTCATTTCGTGAATATGAATCAATAATTTATAAAACTTTGAGGCAAAACTAACAAATACAAAAAAGATATGCAAATGAAAAGTTTAGGCTGAATTGGGCATAATGAGTTAGTTTCTACTTTTTTTGCTAGAAAGTAAATCCTAACAGAAAAATTTTAAGTGTGATACTAACTACTTTCTTAATAAACGAACACCAAAAAAAAGTGTCAAAAAATAAACTTTTCCATTATTTTTCATCAGTTTTTGACAATTGAACGAGAAAAAAATAATAACGAATTGGTGTTAAACATTACTAAAACCCATTTTTATAAAGAAATAATTTTATTTAAAAAATAATAAAAAACTCAAGAGTTGAAAATATCATATTGATGAATTGGAATTAATATATCAAAATAATAATAAGTTAAAAAAAAAAAGCAAGGGCAAGAAAGAAAAAGAAAAAACAAAAGTAAAAGAACAATATTTTTATTTAGTTGCTGTTCCACTTGGGAAAAAAAAGTGACTGATACTGCTTATGTTATCTTGTAAGAAAAATATTATAGAAAACTTTCATTCAAAATACAATTATAAAACCTAGTAAAAAAAAAAAAAACCAACAAGCTCTGGGTAAATAAACAACAAAACAGCAAAAGCCTATCACTTTGATCTGAACATGAAGTTGGTACTCTCTCTTGCTCGCCGACACAAAAATTAAATTTGGGGGTGAAGTCAAGTTGAGTCGTCACTTTTCACTGTTTATTCATTATCATTGTTTGTCTTAACTCTTTTTTATTGTGTATATTTATTAATTAACTTAAATAATAAAAAATTACTTCATGTTCTATGGGCATCGAAATGAGGTGTATATATATTTTTTTCATTACATATAGTGTGAGTATAATTTTTACATAAATATGTAATAAAAAGGGGACTCGAAACACTCGTGACAGTATCTCTGAAGCACTGAATGACTCCTCCTAAACAAAAATAAAAATAAAAATTAGGACTTAAATAAAATCATTTTTTTGGAAACATACTCCAACATGGACTTACTTGGATATGATAGAAAGCCAATTAAACATTATCTACAACTCCTCAAAATTAGACTATTTTTTCGCCAGAATTATAAACATCAGAAAGGCAATTAATGCATTTTTTTTTTACAGAATAAGAAAAAGAAAAAACAGTTAATAGAAGATGCGAGTGGAGATTTTGCATTTATTCCTCAATGCAGTCGTGCAAAGGACCCACGATTTACAAACATTAGAAATGTAATTTATATTTATTAACAGAGTTAGAGATTCTTTGACCTGATGTGGGGCATCCTATTTTCTCAACTTCAAATCTAGTTCTATTTGAAAGAATCCAAAGAAAACGATTTTGTTTCTACTGAGCTAAAACAATATGTCGATGTTGATATAATCTATTCGACGTACAACAATGTGTTGAATTGTTTCAACAAGTTTGTGTTTGAGATATTCAGCATTTGATATTCGTACAACAGTATCCACAACTCTTTTGCGGGCTTAGTGAGTCATTTTTTCCGTGATGAACTGTTCTATATTTATCTCTGTGTAATGAGAAAAAAGGGGGTTCGGCGAGAAGAAAATTGTACGTACCATGAGAGAAACAAGCATCAAATTCCAGAAAATGGTGCCAAAAAAACAAAAATAAAAGGACTACCAATTGCACAAAGGCTTGGTTTGGCAACAACATAAGAATTTGAGGTTTGTTAGGCCCCTCAAATTTTCTTTGTACTCCATTTTGTATGTGTCAAGTATAGTCACGTATTTTCGGCCGCTGAATTTTTTAAGATTTTTACACGTTCAATCTGTTGAAAATACGTGAGAACGCAGTACGAAAATGGGTGGAGAAGATTTGAACTTTTTATTAGGTATTTTTCATCGTTAGATAACGGAGCATGCTTCAATTTTTTAAGGATAATTTACATAAAAAAAATTTCATCTATAACTCGGTTTCACTTAACCCTCATCATCTTTCAATTGTCCCAATGTACCCTTTGATATTTCTAAATTTAACGATCGATTCTTTTTGGATTGACGCACATGACTACTTTTGGATTGATGCAGTTAGAGGAGAATACGGTAAGTAGTCATGTGCGTCAATTCAAAAGAAATTGATCGCTAAATTTGAAAAGATCAAAAGGTACATTGGGATAATTGGAAGATGAAAGAGATTAAGTGAAACCATGTGATAGATACCTCCAGCTATAGTACATAGCCAAAATACATTTAGCTACAGTACATAGCCATTTTTGGCGAGGTACTGTTCGTAGCCATTTTCTCTCTCTTCTGTTTTTTATACCGGCCAGAGAAGGAAAAAAGCTTTTTGCATTGGTTTGTTGCAAAGGAATTGAAAAAATAGTATTTTAAAAGAAATAGGTAAAATAAAGAATATTGGTGGAGTGTTGAAAGAAATAATATCTAACTAAATTAAAATTATGCACTGTTGAGAAGGAAAAATAGAGAAGCGCTGTTGCATTTGCTCTTAACATTGGAATTGAAAATGTAAGTCAAATGCAGGGAACAAAAAACAAAAACAGGTGCAACAATACCTTCCTTCGTTAAAGAAAACTACATGACACGAGATCCTAAATCCAACTGTCCAAACAAGTGATAATTGGGAATTTTCACACCTTTAAATTTCAAAACACATCTCAATTTAAATATTCTCTCTTGGGAACAGTTTGAAAAAACAAAAAAAAAGAGAGTCAACAAATACAAACAAATTCGGACTTGTATGTGTCACTAATATTGTCGTTGAAAATAGTTTTATAACTGTGCTGGACATCGTGTTTGTATGTGCGCCCAGTACTTGTGAATATTTGTGTAAGTAATTGGATGAACTTTTGAATGTAATTATTCTACCATTGTATGTTATATATGTGTTTGTCCCCAATGCTTGCATCTGTGTATAGTAGGCTAGACTCTCGAGGTATTGAACTTACAGTGTTCTTATAAAAGTTGTCCAACTGCTTCAGTGATGGCATGAATCGAGAGGTCATTTGGGACTCAGTCCTGTCCCGGCTGCCCTTGGCCAGACCATACATTATGCTAGTTATTGGGCTTGACTAGTTTGCACGGCATGGCAAGGGCCGATATCGGTGCAAGACCAGTGTATGAATTATGCCTATTGCTACGGTCAATATATGTGGAATTTAGTTAAATAGTCTCCAAAGGACACATGCTCGACCACTTTGCCGTGAGCATAGTGATCCGCGTGGGCTGAGAGGAACGTGGCCCCAACGTTGGCGGGTTATCAGTTAGGTCGTGGGGGATAGGCTGTTGCTAGATGTGTCGTTGTGGCGACTGCAATGCCTAGGGGTGGAGCACATGGTGGTTGCGCCAGGCTGAACAATCAACAACGCAATATTCTCGGGTATTATGGTGTATGCGCTCTAGCAGATCTCTATAAATAGTACGAAGGCTCTCCATTCTCAGGTATGCACAAACTCATACGAGCTTGTCAATTAGTTTCTCTCCTCTTATCCAAACTAACTTAAATATCAGAGTGCTCTCGAACTACCTATAGTCGGTTTACACTAAGGAGTTTGTCTGTGTCAATAACAGTACTCTTAAAAGTAGATCTACCACTGACTTTAAATAAACATCCAAATACCTTTTTTATTTACTCAACTTTGGCAATTGGGTCGGCCCAATTAATTTTCTTTAACTAATGGAATCTCAACAACTAACCTATAATCTAAACTAACTCAAAAGCGGCATTTAATAAACCTAACTCGAAAGCGGCATTTAATAAACCTTACTTTAGGTTGGGTCTGTGTCTTATCTGATGCCTTTCTCTAGGCAAGCCTTGGCGGAATCTTAATTAAACATCATTAATTTCTTAAACCTGATTGAAGCATACTTCAGTTGGTACATTTGTCAGCGCTTTTATTCTGCAAACGATATATTGTTTCTTAAATATTCTTTATTGAGCTACCCTATAACATTAAATCGATATTATACCAATAAAGAAAGTTCAAATTTGAAGGTTTTTTTTCTTCAAGAAAATGAACAAGTATTGAAAAAAAAATTAATGTTGATCTGAACATATGTGTGATTTTTAATTTTTTTAATAAAGAGACACGTACTTAGTAAATAGTATAGATAGATAAATGTTAAATAATTAGGGGGTATTGTTTTATGGGACTTCTCCACGAGTCATGTCTGAGCTAGAGAAATAGTTAAACGTAGTTTGTTTCACCTCGATTCCAAAGTTTAATCTGGTTAAGAAAACACCCGCCAGAGACATCCAGCCTCTTGTCGGAATGTCCTTCGAGGGCTCAATAAGTACCGGGTCGGGGCGTTAGTTGGAGGCTATTTTCTCCTCTATCTAACATAAAAATCCGTCGATTTAAGACGTTACTCTGGATTTCCCTCGAGGTGGCCTCCCAACCTCTCAAGTTTGTGTTCGTTATTTTTCTCACCATCCTTTTCTAGACTACCCTCACTCTTATCTATAGGGTTCTGTGGTGTTCAACTTTTTACGGATTCGAGTGCGTTCCTTGAACTTCTCGCCACCGGTTGGGGATTGACCTAACGCATAACGTGATTAACTAATCCTGTAGGATTGTGCTCGACCGAACCGATCCCAACTGCTATGGCTCAATCATAATTGTGACCTGTCTCAAACCAAGCACTTTTATGAACCGAGTTGTCTGATTGAGTCCCGAGTTTTTCTGACCGGAATTTTTATAGCCCCCACAATATCGATTCTGCTTTTGGAAAGGTAGCTAGGTCTCATTGACATGATCACAGGGCTGCCGATTCCGGGGGAGCTCTATGTGGCTAATCTATTGGATAAAAGTCTGTAGTAATTAGGGAAATAACACCAAATAACCAATGAATTGATCATCACAGTACTAATGGTGGTAGGTTGGTGTACCAATTTTGGTTGTTTGGTTGGATTAGTAGGTAAGAATTGCGAGGTGGGGATGTGGGAATTGTAGCGTTTAAAATCGTGTTAAGATCCTCAAATCAAATCGGGCAATCACATGGCAATGGGGGCCAGTGTCTGAAGGTGCATTTGGATTTACGGTTAATCTTTTTTTATTAACGGTCAAAATTTTAAAAGAGATATGATAGATGTAGTAAGAGTAAAAGATTTTATCAATTCCAATGGTTTGTCTGAGTGGAGATCCGGATAAACTATATATCCACACATCTTGAGGTCGAACATTGATAATCACATACTTGGGGTCACTTTAGATTTGTCTGGTCAGTTACTCAAGTCACGAGGACTAGTCGGCAACAGATGAGAATTATACTCTAAGCTGACCAGATATCTCGATTATAAAAAAAAAAAAAGAATGAGAGATTTATTGTAGAGTTCTGTATAATTATAAGGGTTTGAGTATTTTATTTAAGAAGAAATATATAGTGGATAGGAGTAGATAGATTATATTTTTATAATTGATAATAATATTCTTGTTATTAGTAATAATATTTTTCTAAATAAAGAAACATAGGGAATATATGAATGAAACAAGAGGCATGATGATTTTATTCACGTCATAATTTTTTTTTTTTTTTTGAAGTGGTGCAATTTTTTGGCTAGTCCTAGATTTACTACCAAATCGATGCTATTGGGCCTCATTTGATTCGTAGATTAAAATTGTGGGGATTAATAATCTTGTGATTATAGTCTTGGTACTATTTTAATACCAATCAAATTTAATTTCATGTTTGATTTGGATTAGATTATTTTCAGGATATTCCATTCAGATATCTAGAGTTTTGAACAGAGATATTTTGTTAAAATTATGTGAATACACATATGCAGCGGTGCTGGTGGTCAGAGGTTGCGGTGGTCGAAGGTGGTGGATCAATGCTTGTTACAGACGGGATTAAAAGAGTGTCCCTCAAAATAAAATAGTACTCCACATATAAGTATTATAATAATCGCGAAATTATTTATCCTGGTTCAATTTCAGGAACCAAATAATATGAGATTGAGCGAGATTAAGCACGAATAATCTAATCCTACGCGTTTATTCCGCGAATCAAACAAGGTAAGTAGTTTTGTAGTTTGGTTTTGGTGAGGTTGTGAGTTTGGGTTTCTTGAATAATGCCACAGGAAAAATGAAATAAGAGTATAGAATTATTTATCATTTGTATTTTTATTACGTTTAGTTAGAATAAAAGTTGTGGAGCTCGTGTTTTTAATTTTTTCACCGGGATTAGATTTTCTTTAAAACTTGTTCCGTTAAAAAAACATGAAATTTTACACGAATATTGTTTCATAATTATCTCAATTAAGCTATTTTTTTAACTTTTTCACACATTTCTTGTATCAAATAAACAAATAAAATAAAGTTAATTTTTATTACATTTTATTAAAATTTTCTCAAAAATAATTTTCCTTCAGAAATTTTTGACAAGTGAAAGGAATCAATAATGTATTCGAAAAAGCAGCTAAGTTTTGGGAAGCCGAACGTTTAGGAAGAAATTTATAGTACTATTTTGATCCATTTTTGCATAAGCTAATGAAAATAACTTATCACAAATACCAAATATTTTTATAATTAGTCAAAATAATTCATAACATGCACGTGAGTAGCATACATACCTACTTGTAATTGGCCACAATAATAATTAGCATATACCATAAAAAAATTGAATAAAAAATTTCAACAAATTGAATTATAGAAAATACACAACGCATGAAAATTACAAAAATTGTAACTAATCGTAAATACAAATAATTATTTTTTCATGAATGAGCTAAAAACTTAATTATATCTTATTAAGTGTTTCCGAGCGAATAAGTTGGAGTGTTAGCTCAGCAAGGAAATGCTCTTGCGCAGATGCACGTTGCCGAGACAAAAAATAGATTAGGCGATCTAAGAAAAGCGGTTAAGAGAATGGACTGAAGATAAGCATTATTCCCATTAATCTTGAAAATAATTCAAATCAGATAAGGACGAGAAATTCTAGGCAAATTCAATCTGTAACGAGAAGTTTGCAATTAAATGAAACTCTAACTATAGAAGATAAGTTCCAGCGAAAAAAAACTATAGAAGATAAGATTCGTAAGAGTTTAGATAGAGTTAACTTGTTAATGGATCATTGAGCACTTCTAATCTCTCTTTTTTTTAAATAAAAATCAAGAATTTAATTAGGACTCGAGTTACTCAGTAAAAACCTATATAAAAGTACAAGAAATTGAGCAATATTCAATTCGGTCATAGTTTGAGCTATTAACTTTTCTTCTTAGAAACAATAATTTGGCATCTTATAATGGACAACTTTCTTAGTTCTAAAATAAAAAGTTCCAGCCTAGGGAATTTAGAATCAGGAATTTAGTAATTCGCAAAGTACTTGGAAACACTAAAGATTCTGTTTAAAGTTGTGCCTCTATAGTAAAAACCTTAGATATTCATATCAAATAACAAATCTTGCTCTGCTCCCATGAATGTACCCAATTTTTGAGAAGCCACGTAAGTCATGTGTTGATCCCTTTAATGTTTTTGTTATTATATATTGTATGTGTGATTGTTGATTGTGCTTATAGATTCAATTGATGGAAAGCTCGGGCTGAATTGGTAGGGGCCCTATAAAGTTATTGGCAAGCTAGATAAAGGTGCTTGCAAACTCGTCGATTTAGATGATAAATAAGTTCCAAGGACTTAGAATGTTTTCAATCTTAAGGTTACTGGTTTTCTCCCATTTGCTTCATTATGTGTTCGAGCTTCTCGAGAAATTCATTGATCTCCACCCCTCATGTCATCGAATAAGTCAGAAGTATTGGTGGGTCCTTCTGGTTTACAATGATTTTCCTCAATTCCTCCTTTAGTGTAACTGTTCAACTCCTCCTTTCGCATTCTTTTGACTTTCCTTACACGAGTCTTGTCATTGAGATCTTTGATTGGATAGTTTTTCCATTCAGCAACCGGCGGTGGCGAGGGTTGCATATGAAGTCGTCCGGCCGTGATTTTGTTCTACTCGATTAGCCAAGTCACCAACCGTGTGAGGGTGTGCACCTAGGTCTCTAGACAACTGGGGTTTTGCGAGGCCTCCCTGGGCTAGTTGCATTAGATGTGATGAATTTGGTAGTCATTATCATGTCTTTGGTCCTTCAACTAAATTTGTTCTCACATAATGAATTGAAGATCATTTTTCATAGACATCGCCAAAGTGATAGTGCCAAAGGCTAGCAGTAACTTCCAATGCCCCTCCTGAGGTTTTTGCACACAAGTCCATAGGTCGGTAGATTTTTGTTTACGAACCCTCAGACGATCAGATTATATTGCTAGTGTAGAGGTGTATACATGTGTATGTATTTTGACAATGGCTTAGAACATACCTTGGCAACACTATACATCAATCATAGTTATAGGATGAGCGGTGGAGGATTTTCCTAAGATATGATGGTTTCCAATCATGCCCATCATTTTTTTGCAGGAACGGCCCTTTTTATTGTGGGCTCTATCTTCGGAATGCACAGTGTCCTTAGATTTTATTTGTGGTATCCTGTTGAATGGCACTCGCCACTCGTGAATGATTGTATTTTGCTGAGCAGTATGTGGTCCAGGTGACCGAGTGTCAATTGTCACTTCGATATTTACAGTCGAGTGCTAGGTTCTTAGTTACATAAGTTAATCAAAACTATATATTTACAATAACTGTCTTCTCCCTTGAAATCTTGTTTATGTCCTGAGCAAGAGAGGGAGAGGGGGAGAGAGACGGGACAACGAGGAATATTGCTTTAGCTATAAAAAGTATAGCAACAAACGTATAGAAATAGCAGACTACTGCAGGTCCCCTTTAGAACATGAAAAGGTACAGCTATACAAGGTGGGAAGCATGTCTTTCGTAGGGTTCTCATCCCTGCCCATACCATGCATCTCATACTTTTAAGGATAAGTCTATTAACACGTCAAGTTGTACATCAAAATATATATTATGTCCACTTGTCATATTTTTATAAAACAAAATGTAAAAGTGGATCTCATGAATTTTGATATGTATTCAAATTAATGAATATTACATAAGCTTGATGTGCAACGTGATCTGTCGGTAGCATTGCTCTACTTTTAAGGGTAGAAGGAAAAAGTAGCCATTGCTTCATCAAGCACCCATGTCTTTAGAAAGTACAACAGTATGTTCGTGAGATAAATTATGTAGAAATTACTCACGCTATAGTCTAAAATTTGTAGATTAATTATCCATCCAAAAGTTAACTTGACTCGATGATCATAACATTTCTCTTTATCCTTCGTTTGGTGTCACCGGTCAGTTTGATTTTTAAGAAACAACCCCACATGAAAAGAGAACGAAGAGAAACTCATAACCACCCTATTAATTTTTTCTATACAAGTTTTTTTTATAACTCGATATTTTCAAACCAATTTAATTGCACATCGACTAATTCAAGATCAATCTTACCGTAGAGTTGCCAGTGACTCAATTTAAAAACCTAAAAAATTTCAAAATATGCAATGTAAACAAACTCTGACTATCAGGTTGATCCCTGCATCTTATGTATATCTTTGCTTGTAGCTAGTAAACATAGTACGAGTTCTTAATTTTGGTGTGACTATTCGGACAAACAAGGACATGAGGGGTAATTAATGGCAGGAAGCTCCTAAATGAAGACAGAATTGGAGTTGGCAAGAAATTTATTCAGTTTAACTGTTTTGAATCCAAGGACTGTCGGAGGGATGGAAAATTAAACACAAATATTAAAGCAAGGACCAGATTATGGTATTGGTACCCTACATGATTATTGTTGGTGCCTTGAAAATCTCTGACATGAGGAAGATGGTAATGGGGGGTAACTACCCCACAAGAACAAATCACCCCAAACACACACTTACTCCCATGCCCAGTAGATTCCCAATGGTTTGACTGCACCTGATCCCCTTTCAAACTTCCTTCTCCCCAGAACTCACTGGGCAGTGTGCTCACATGGGTTCTAATTCCCTCTTTACCCCTCACCAGCTTTTCAAGTGTTCAGTGCTATGTTACCTTTTTTTTTTTTTTTTTCTTTTTTTTATAGGCGAGCTATCCGACCAACTTTAGAATTACCTTCAATCTAATGCTGATTAATTTTCGGGAGACCAATTCCACTGTCCACTTGCGGGGCTCCAATTAATTAAGGTCAGTACATTTTGTCTTGTATAGGCTGATCCCAAAGGAGTTGATAATAATTGAGAGATTTCAAACTTAAGACCTAGGAGAGAGCAGCATTTCTTTAAATCTCAAGCCTTGACTACCAGGGACGGAGACAAGAATTTCATTACGCAGGGACGAATATATATTCAAGACCAAAACATATTTTTTCTAAAATATTAAGAAGAGATGAGGATATATATTTCATAGGCTCCATTCCTGAATTTAGTGATATGTTATCCGAAATGCACATCCTTTTGCTACAAGAATGATAACGCGGTAGGCCACATTAATTGCTCACTGTTGTAAGTTTAAGTGCAAGTTTCTATTGATTACAATGTTATGATGTGCTCATAATCAATCTACAACTATTTGGTAGAATGAAACTTTAATTTTCGGATTATTCATGCAAAATATGTTTTAATACGATTAACGATTGATTAGTTTTTTAAAATTTGGTCACTAAAATTCATCTTTTGTTATGAACTCGTACGTATTTTGTAAAGCATGAGTTCCACAACAAAAATCGCTAAGTCATTAGGTATTAATCTGTTGTAAGATAAGGTCCACCCTACCAAAAAAACACCCCCACCCCATACCTATAAGAGTTTTACATCGCCTATGTTGGTTCTTATTCCTCTGCTCATAAGCTTTAGCAAGCCTTACTTTGTAAGCCAGTTTTCAAGATTGAGTTAGGCCTATGAGTTTTTAACATGGTATCAGAACTAGGTCTATTACGCACTCGGGTCTTCTCATCTAACCCTTCGCCCTCCTCACATCTGCATTCCAGACTTCGTGTGGGGGAGGGTGTTAGAAAAGTCTCGCATCGCCTATGTTAGTCCTCCTTTCTTTACTTATAAGCCTAGAGCAACTCTTACCTTACAAGCCGATTTTCAGGACTGAATTAGGCCCATAAGTTTCTCACAGTAACCTACAATTGAAAGGTTGGCCCCCCCAAGTTTGATCCTGACATTACTCTGTAGGAAAGTGTGTGAAAAATCCAGAAATCAACAAACAGAGTGGGACAAGGAGATGAAATATAACCACAATGTTTTATACACATCCAATGGAATGACTAGGAAGATGGAGACTAGCCACTGCCATGCTATTTTATTCAACCCGAGGCCTTCTATTATCATCCATCATGTACTCAGTCCACCTCATCTGACACCTTGGTTGTCGAATTCACGGGTGTTTGGCTTACAGTATAGCTCTACACTACAATGTTGGGATTGGACTAAAAGAAGTTTCCATATGTTCATACTGACTACGAACTAGTTTGTTTCCCCATAGATAGATGAATAGGACGTAGGAATGGGATACGTATGGGCTATAAAATTCAGTGGGATATAGGAATTTTGAAGAGAAAAACATTGAATTTGTATGGCATGCATTATTAATTTTGTTATCATGCAAGCCACAAGTTTTATATAAACAAAAAAGGTGAAATATTCAGCTCAATACATCTTGATCGAAGAGATATACAATCCCCCACTAACGTGATTGGGGCTCTCTCCGAATATGTTATACCATCTTAACTTGCAACATCAAACACCAGATTTTTGAATCAATAAGATAACACCTCTAATTCCAACTCCAAAATACCCACAAACAAACAAGTCCTAAGTTTATATAACAAAAGACTTTTTGTTTTCGCAATCAATAGGACATCTTGGAGAGTAGATAAAACGAGAGTTGCAACTCGTATTAGTAAGAGTTTGAACTCGAGTATCATAGTTAGTATGAGCAGCGCAACGAGTAGTTTCGGGCAAGGGTTAGATACATAAACTATGTTGATATGCGGACCAAATTAGGTGTTAATTGTTTGAAAATAAATTACGAAGTATCAAAGGTTGTTAACCCCGAAGGTTGGCCTGGTGATCAAGGCTTGAGATTTAAAGGTATGCTCTCCTATAGATCTGAGGTATAAAATCTCTCAGGTACTATCAATTTTTATAGGTCTAGTTTATACAGGGCAATTAGTTTTGACTTTAAATAAGGTCCTCACAAGTGGACGGTGTGATTGGTTCCCCGAGTACTAGTCAGCATTAGATTAAAGGTAATTCCAAAGCCGGACGAATACCTCAGCTATAAAGAAAAAAAAAGTGTCAAAGGTCGTTTGGAATGAAGACGGTAATTTTTTGATATCTATGAAGTCAAATAGGTTGGTTCCAAAGGCTTATGCGGTTCTAGAAACCATGTTTTTTATTTTTAGAACACATGAAGATGTGAAAGAAGAAGCCCAGTCCAGCATAGATGGGCTGATTGAACTTTAGATTCTCAAGTTGTTATTGGAAGCCTCAGATCATTGTTCCATTCAAGAACATGGGCCTGCACCTAGGGGTGAAAATAAAAACCGGGAAACCGGACCGGACCGACGGTTTGAGAATTGAAAAATTTGGTTCGGTCCGGTTTCGGTTTGGAAGTTTGAAGAAACCGGTTTTTCGGTCCGGTTTCAGTTTGGAGGAATACAAAACCGGTTCAAACCGGATCGAACCGGATGAGGGTTATAAATAAAAATATGTTATATTTTTAAGTTTATGTGTTATAACTTAAAACCAATTACTCCATTAGTCATTTAATCTATTAGGATTTAAGACTATTATCATGTTTTAGAAATGAAAAATCACTATTTATAGAGAGTGAATAAAAATAGAAAACTACCAGTTTAGGTATAAAAAATAAGAGTAATTTAAAATTGTTAAATCTTTCAGAGTAATGTTTAATACATTTCTATTGTGAAAATTTTACTCCAAATTGTTAATTTTTTCCCTTTTTTTGTGATTGATCCGAAATATTGTCTGAAAAAATTAAAAAGTCCAAACCGGACCGAAACCGGCTCAAACCGATTGAAACCGGACCGGTAAAATCGGTCCGGTTTCGGTTTACAAAATTTTCAAACCGGACAACCGGTCCGGTCCCATAAATTCTACCAAACCGGACCGGTTACACCCCTACCTGCACCAACCTTAATTTGAACAATTAGAAGAAACTAAGAAATAAATAAGCAAATAGATACTTACCAAAAAGAAATAGTGCTAGGAGTGCACACGGTCCGAATTAATCCAGTTTCATAGAAATTCAAATACCGAATCGTTACTCACAATTTCAAAAAAATGAGGACCGCATCTGGATCAAAAGTCAGACGAATCGAACCAAATCAATCCACAAGTCATGGTTCGGTTCTGGTTCGGTTACAGTTCCACCCCTAACATGGACTACCAAAATAAATTTTTACTAAATACCGGTCTCATGCTCTCACTTATCGTTTGAGGGATAATAATGACACATATTTATAAATTAAAACCTGGCAGTATGTGTTAAAAAAAATCTAATGAGATAATTTGATTAAATGTGCAAATAAGGGATCCACTTACAATATTTTGCAATTTCGCAATATATAAACACTTGAATGAATGACAAAAATAAAGACATAAAATATTTAGGTAATGAGGAAGAAAACAAGAATCTTAATGCATGAAACCAAAAAAAGTATGGTTATTGATGAAAAAAATTAGATAAGTACAAGTGTGTGTGGATGGTCTGGTTTGATTAATTCACGGTTCCATATCAAAAAATTATGAACTGAATCGTACATCACGGTTCTCAAATTGTAAGATGATGTCTACAAACAAGTCAACTGCTGCAATTTTGATGATTAAAGTATGTTTGAAATTGCCTAGGCCCCTTATGTTTGAGAGCTAATGGTTGGTCTTGATTAGTACTCTTTGTTGGACGTTTTGGTGAGGGTTAGGAGGATTCTAGATAGAGAGAGATTCTTAAATTTTAGAAAAAGAGAGTCCCAACATCTTTGTAAAAATACTAAACACTCACACACACTTACGTCAAGAGGGTTATTATATTGTTCAAGACTTGAAAAAGGTACAAAATACATGGTTTAGGCCTTTTTTTTTATGATTTGAGGGGAGCTTCCAAGGCCAGAGTAGCATAATATACTGTTTCTAAGTCTTTGACAGACTTTGTTTTTAAGCCAGAACACAGAGTCAGATCTCTTACGAAAGACTCCTAGTTCGCGTATGCCATTTCTTGGCTTTTGTACAGCTTGCTTTTAGACTAGTTTTCTAATCCGTTCATGGTATTTTGTTTTGTTTACTACTTTGAATGTACTCTATTTTTTTCTATCCGAGCATGATTAGCTGTTTATCAATTTACCCCTTCCTCACGGTTTCATGTCCCTTTTCTCTCATTGTGAGGTTAACATAAAATAATTTCAAAAAATTTCATAGATGATTAGTAGAGACCAACTCGAAAGTTAGGCAAGATAGGGTTCCGAATACATTTCTATCTCGTAACTTAGTTCTCAAGCTTAGTAATATCTGATTATGATAAACTAGTAGTCGTTGCTTGTATTTATTTTCTTAGTTTCTTATAATAGCCTTAAATTCGAGTGGCGACTCTGCAAATGCCTACTTTGAGGGCCAATTGATGATTGACATTGTTTTCCAGAAGATCTCACACTACTTTCTCTTCTTCTGCTGCTTATGACCTCATTAGTAAAAATGATGGTGATATTACAAGTTGGCAATGGATTTGGAAACTCAAAATTCCTGCTAAGCTTATTACTTTCCTTTGGCTCATATTTCACAATAAACTTCCTACTAATTAGTTGAGAGCTCATAAGGGAATTATTACCGTGGACTCTTGCCCACGTTGCGACAATTCCCCTGAAGATCTCCACCACCTCTTCAGAGGTTGTCCTAAGGCTCATGAGTTGTGGAATAGTTTACAATGTAGGACTCTGATAAGAGATGATTTTAATAGCTTTGTCAAAATTCGGATTACTTCTGTGTTTAAAAAAAAAAGAGATAATGACCAAGAATTCCGAGAGAACTCATTTTTTATCGTCACTCTTTGGCAAATTTGGAAGGACCATAACAAAAAAAGTTTTGATAATTTTGTAGTCCATCCTTTATTGAGTTCCGAGGCAATCTTTAGTTATATTTGGAAATTGACAAGGCTGTTAATGATCTTTTACTATTTGTCCTTAAGACTTCTAAACTGATTAAATGGGTACCTCCTTTTCAAGTGCTATGAAACTGAACACAAATAGGTGCTGGTATGGTAGCAACCGGAAAGTAGGATTTGGAGGCCTTCTTCAGGATGTAAAAGGAAATTGGATGATGGGCTACTATGGAAAAATTTCATTTGCATCAAGTTTGGAAGCAGAATTATGGAGAATCTATAAAGGTCTCACAACTTTGTTGAAAAAAAAATGTCGAACATCACGATCGAATTAGATGTTTTGGTAGCAATCAAGCTAATCAATAAGGAGGACAACATGGATCACCCGTTGAGCATCATTCTAAAAGACACAAGAATAATTCTATTCGGGATGAAGACTAAGTTGGTTCATATCTATCGAGGAGCAAATGAATGTATTGACCATCTTGCTAGAATTGGAGTGGAACAAGACGAAGACATCTTAATCTTCGAAACTAGTCCTACTTCAATTAGATAATTCCTTATTAGGGATGGCCTAAACATTAGGCAAATTCTTGATTAATGTTTGCTGCGAATTATGAGGTGACTGCTACTATTCTAAAACTATGTGTTGTTTTGTGGTCTAATTTGGGCTTTGGCCTAAGTTAGCTTTTATATATTTCCGAATTACCAGAAAAAAGAAGAGCTCACACTGTTCTTATCAGGTTGCAAACATATACATATGCTCGGCAACATGCTCGTGTATCACATGACGATGTTGTCGATTTGGCTTCTAGTCTATTTGTTCAAGAAAATCATAATTAGGTTATTTAGGTTTTACCTTATATGTTTAGGACAACTGACTAAATAGTTGTGTTAATTTTACTTGTATGCAATAAAATTGAGTTCATTTTCTATAGATAGTAAGTTGATGCCCTTGTTAAGGCCTAAGGGATTAGGTAGGAATCGAAATATTATAACTTCTTTGAACATATAACATGGGACTTACTTTTTGATCCCCTCACATATTCATTCGAGTGAACTATGGCTAATCTTGGAAGATAGGCCTCCGTACCTTGTAACAAGGGATCCTGTGCACAGCACCTTCCCCAATCCAATTTGTATTCTGCCTGCAAAAGTAATAATCAGTCAAAAATAATTTGACCGACAGTAGATGCCATGAATGTCCTATAATGGCTAAATTAGTAATGGAATGAATGTTCTTGGAGGGTTATGTTATACCGAACAAAGATGAATTAATACAGAGAATAAGGTTGCCAATTTCCAAAATTCAAAAAAATATTTTTGAAATTTCTGTTTTAATCATCATATCACAATTAATTATTTTGTGGTATTGAAACACTCCACGTGGTGTTTCAAACCTTCAATCACTACACATTAATATGAGTTCTCCTACATTTAGTACTGGGCCCTCCATAAATGAATATATGTTGATGGGGGTATTGAAGTATCATGTGGCGGTATTCTAGGATTACACACTAATTTTTTTTTTTGTGGTGGTCGCCAAGGGAAAGAGTGTGATGTAGGGCTCCTTTTTTTTATTATCGAGTGTTGGTTATGTGATTAGTAATTACTATTTTTAATTACTGAGTGTGGATTTTTTAATATTAATTAGGTGTTTGGGTTGTATTTTTTTCCTTATTCATAAGATCAATGTATATTTTGATTTAATTTTAAGATAAGATTAACTTTATAACATGTGAATTTTTTTTTTTTGGTGTTATGAACGGTTAACTTAAAATATATACGTGTTCAAATTTCGTCACTCCCGAAATTTACCCCTTCTATAGTTGGCCGGTGGAGATGACATTCCCTTCTACAGAAAAACAAGTATACGCTAGTAAAAGAAAAAATCAGAGTTTGCTGGGAAAAAAACCATAATATATTAGCATACTCTAATTTTTTTAGAAGCTTATTCAGACAAATTTTTCGTAAAATCTTGTCTTAGTTGTAAGTTTCTTTCCGTTCTTTACTCTTCTAATGGCTATTGTGGATGGAAGTGGAGCGTACGTATCAGGAACGTATTTGACCACCACCTCCAATCTCTGAACTTTTTATTTGCCTTTGTCACCTCTACCATTTATTCACACCCCTGACGAAGATCAAGAATCTAAAGCCGACTCAAAAAAAATCCATAACCAAAAAACAAATTAAAAGATTCATTTTTTAGAATAATTTCAGTCAAATAATGAACAAAATAATTCTCACTTTATATATTTGATAATCATAAGAATACAAATACAAATACAAATACCATATGTTTCCTACATATTAATATTGAGATGTAAATGAAGACGGGAATCGAATCAAAAGTACGTAGGTTTGCCTCCAATCTAATCACAAAAGAAATCTTGAAACTTTAATCCAAGTGAAGCAAAACATAAAGAACAAGATGAAATTGTTATTCTTAATTTCTATTGCGTCAAGAATAATCCATGATTTTAGGTGGGATAAAAACTTATGCGGTAATTAAAATTAGGACCCTTATTTAAATAATTTTAGTTTAAGATACAAGTAATTGACCAATTCTTTGGAAGCAACGTATTCATCACACCATGCTAAATGTGAAAGACCACGAAAGTCATAAAGGATGGCCATTAACGTCCAATACTCGCCTTCTGGGTCAAACTATTAAAACTTTAATTTCGATTTTTTTATAAAATAATTATATTATGATGTCCGAAATAGTTTATTATGTTTTCGAGATTTTTTTTTTAAATAAAAAATTGAATAAATTCTAAAAACAATTTCCGAGAATTATATGACTTTTTCAACATATGCAATTTCAAGCGTAGTTAAAATTATGTTATAATTCGTCTTGCCCAAAAAAATTTTACTATTTTGATTAATAGTGTTAAACCAATTTTAACGAGTAAAGAAATAACTACATTATAATTAAAAAATAAAGGAACAATAACTATTTCAGATAAAATAGTGAGTGCTAGTGAACTTTTCGGATACTTCAAGAGTGAAAGTATAGTTTTACGGTTTTACCTTTAAAATAATATAAATTAAATCTGATTGATAATCATACATGAAATAATTAATAGATAATAATTTTTCATGTAGCTTGAGCAAAAAGCTTTGTACGATACTTGATACACATATAGCTAACTTGTCCTAAATTAATTAGTCTTCGCATGACGTTTTAAATTTTTTAATCAATTTGAGGCAGTTTTTTAGATCAGACATTTTCTTGACGAAAATTTGTAACAGTAAAATGTTATAGTTAAAAATACAAATTTAACAAAGATTGAAGTAATTTTATAAATGTTTTTTGAATTTCTATCTAAGTATTTGTCAATTTCAATTATATTTTTTCACATTTATGTGAAAATATAGTTTTCATTCCGTTTGATTTACTTTTTAGGAATAATTTTCACAGATAATTTTGTTTCAAATGTACTCCCTCCGTTCTATTTTTATAATCTATTATTTTAATTTGTGACGTTCTAAAATAAAAGTCTATTTTCTAAAAATAACAATTGAAGATTAGTTAAATTTCTTTTTTACCAATTTGTTTAAATAAAACTTGTATCGTACACATCAATCAAACTTTTTGAAAAATACTTATTGAAATTTTATCTCAAGAGCATATTTGGAAAGAAAAATACTATTTGTAGCAATTATTATGTTCTCTTGAAAATTTAGAATCTCAAAGAGAGACTATAAATTTGGAACTGAAGGAGTAAATATTTCATGTGGTTTTATTAGTCAAATTCTAAATTTCCTTACGGACATCTTTGTAACTGCGAGTAATAAAAAATTCGATTGCAGATATTGCGAAACTACATTTTATCGAATTTCATCAGAACCTCTTAGTAATTTCCTCTCTCTCTCTCTCTCTCTCTCTCTCTCTCTCTCTCTCCTCCCACATACAATTAATCAAAGCGGCACCGCCTCTCCAAGAAGCTAGCGTCAGTTGGCGTTTCAGATTTTTTTTATCATCACAGATTATTGCGTAACAATATTACATCATATATGACTGAGTTTGATGATCTGGTTTAATTATTTAGTTATTATTTCGTTTTTATATAAAAAAAAGTTCGCAATTTTTTTACTTACGTCAAGTTTTTGTAGATTATTAGTTTCTCTCGACGAGAATTTTTTGAAAAGTTATAAATAATTGACCAAATTTTAAAAAATTTAGGAAAGACAAAAATAATTAAAAAATAAGATCTTTTTGTGCTTATTCGTCGTCTTTAGAGATTTTTGTTTTATCTTTTGAATATAATTTTATATTTTTTAAATTCGTCTCATCGAAACTGATTAATAATTTACAAAAAAACTGAGATCAATACAACAAATACAAAAAAATTTGAATAGAGATAAAACATATTTATTTTTAATCAAATTAGGCCTAAAAGTGCAGAACAATTTTTATTTAAAAATTAAATGGGTTTTTTTTTAAAGAGATTTCAATCCTTTTAAGACATGGTTACGTGATACATCAGTATAAGGCCCAAGCCAATTTGCTATAGGAAGCAAAGTTATTAATTCTTATTAAGTGTGCCGTGATTGTTATTGGTACGAGTTATATTGTATTAGTAGATATCCGTGTTCATTTTGAATTTATCAATAAATCTTCCCTCCCCCTGCCCCCCGCGCGGGGTTGTCTAGTCCTTTCTTCATGTTATCAACGATATCACTCGTCTATAAAATTGTGCATACACTTGCAATGCGGAGCATTTACAGTGTCGGACACAATGAGTATGGCGTAGTGATATCCTTCTCTTTGCTTGGGAATTAAACATAGAAATAAATCCCCAAATTTAAAATAGAATTATTTTAGTCTTAATTTACTGATAATTAGTCAAAAAATCATAAACTAATTTAAAAAACATGGTACGATATGGTATTAGTCAGAACAGACCAAAATGGGGCCAGAACAGACTAAAACGATGGGCAAAACGGATATCACCAAGTGACGGATATGGTACACTGTCCACCTCTTGTTACGAAGATAGCACGAGAAGAGCACTGAAATTTAGGAGTTGTTTGGCCTAATTGCTTTTCGGATTATTTTTTTGTCTTTATTCAATTTTTTTTGTATTTATTATTTTAGTCTCAATGTTTTGTGAATTATTGGTCCGTCTTGATAAAAAGAATCCAAAAAATATAAAATTATGTCCAAAAGTTAAAAAAATGTAACTAAAAACGACGAATAAGCTCAAAAATCCATTTTTTTTAATTATTTTTGTCTTTTTTGAATTTTTTTCAAATTTAATTTATAATTAATAAATTTTTTAAAAGCACTCGTCGTGATGAATTAATAATCTTAAAAAATTAATAAAAAATTTCTTAATTCAGTAATTCAATAATTCATTCAATTCAAATATAGCCTAACTCTACTCCTTTTTCAGGCGTTCCAACGCCACGTGCTCCCACCTCTTGTTCAACTAGTTCTACCATCCTCTCCAGCGGACAGGTGGCCCCACAATACAAAGATCCCATTACCCTAATCTCTCATCACCGCTCCAGAAATTGCCACGTAATAACACGCAAATTCACTCGGTGCCCTCGTCCACACCCTTGCCGAATATTCCAAACCACACAATTTGATCCCCTCTTTTTTTCTTTTTTCTTTTTCTTTTTCTCTTTTTGTTTCCAGCTACACTGGGAATTCTTTCCTTTTCCGCCATCTCAAATATATACGCTTCTCTCTCTGAAAAATCTACTAGGTTCTCCGCCAATCTATATAACCTCAAATCTAGACCGAGAAAGATATTTCTCACACAGTATCTCTCGAAATTTTAATGGATACATCGCCTATCGATTCAATTCAGTTTCTGTCGGTTGTTTCGATTTGTTCTAAGCACTTCAATCTCTTCTTATTTAGATCTTTTCGTTGTCGTCCTTGTAATTCCTTCTGACGTACACACAATCCGGAGCTGTCACCAATGGGAAAGCGTAAGTCTTGTATTTAATTTTTCTTGCATATTGCATAGGTTTTTTCTATTGTGTTTATGTATATGTTGATTCTAGGGTTCCGTAATGAACGACTTAGGTTTTGTTCGACGTCATGTTGCGGCTGGTTTTTGACCCCGTCGTTTCAATCCTGTAATACCGTAATTTAGCTTTTACAACAAATAGCGGTGCGAAAATCTGACAAATGAATCGGATTTTTCTTTGAAAAGCTCTTAACTGTTATATGATTACCTTTTTGTGCATAAAAGGGGGTGTGGTTTCCATGACGAGTTCTAAGAAAATATCAAAAAGCTTGTGGAGAAAAAATGGCCGCATCTAGCTTTTGTTTATTGAATTATATCTGTTTCTTAATTACCAAAAAGAAATAATGAAGAATCGGAATTTAGTTTTTGCTTGGTGATGTTGTGGTTGGAAGAGGGATATAATTGAGACGTCTTTGGTCTGAATTTGTTGGACTCTACAGGTAGTTCTCAACGTAGGAATGCTGCGATGTTGGATACTGACGACACTGATAGTGTAAGCTCTTCGTCGACGGTTGGAACAGAAAACATGGTGGTGTCCGGCACCGAAGAAGTACAGCTGAACAAAGAAAGTTTACTTGATCAATGCTTAGATAATTTATACGAGAAACGGTACTTGATTACTTGTTGAATTGATTATGTTGGCATACATGAATTGTGCTGAAAAAAGAACTGGCACCTGAATTATGAGTAATTTAGCTGACTTAACCCTATGGATATTGGCATTCAATGAACAAGCGGTATTTCTCTTTTTTACCTGATTGCTAATGTTGTCATTTTTACCATTTTTGTGTTAAAAGGGCTTCCACGAGGGAGAAGGCATTGGCAGCAATTATAGAGGCTTTTAATAGCTGCTTGCAGCACGAGTTTGTGGAAAACAAGTAAGGGTTTATATCTCTTGTCACGTTTTCTTACCTATAGTCATGAGCTTCTGAAAGGGTCTAGGCTAGGAAATATGTGATGTTATTGTTTCAATAGCTTGTGATTCTTCAAGAAATGAGGTCACTTTTAGTTCGTATGTTTTTTAGGAGGCTATGAAAGGATTAATATGATCTTTGCTTTGATCTGATCAAATGACTTCTTGTATCATGCAAGCAGTCTGGACTGGCATGTATTGGCGTTTATGTGATTGGGAAATGATTCCATGCTACCGGTCCCTTTTTTATCGTTTTAACTTTCTTGATTGGCACCTCTATAGCTGCTCGATTTATTGAAGTGATTTACTGCAACATAAAAGTAGGGGCCAGGGGACAAAAAAGGATAAATTGGATTACTTTGCGTTTTGGTTAAGCTGCCTTCTTATTGGTGTATCTGAAATATTTCAGTGCGAGCATTACTTGCTATCACCAGTCATGCTTTTCTGTACATTAATGGAGTTGCATGGTATTTTTCCTGTAGATTCGTTACGCTACTGCATCAGTGTTTGAATTCCTTCAAGCGGGGATCTGCTAAGGAGATATCTTTGGCATCTCATGCAATTGGTAACACTCTAACCCTTCTTTTTTTTCAGTTATGTTGTATTCCAAAGTTCTGAAATATATTTTCTTTGGTAGGATTGTTGGCTCTCACCACAGGTCCTGGGGACAAAGCGCAAGAAATATTGGAAGAATCGATGCCTCCTATATTACAGGCTCTCAAATCTGGGTCTGAAGCATCTAAGAACTCGTCGGTATGTTTTACTGTCAATATTGATACTTTAACAGCTGATGATGATTGGTTCGTTATTCCTGCTGTTTTTAAATCCATTGTTTGATGAATATCTTTTTTCTTCTTGTTCTTATTATAGTTGCTAGAGTGTCTAGCTGTTATCACTTTCGTTGGTAGAAATGACACCGAAAAATCAATGCAAATGATGTGGCAAGTGGTTCATCCAAAACTTGGTTCAAATGTAAGTATTGATGTTTCACTCTCTTTGTTTGGGAGGTTTCTGATTGTGTCATGGTTCACTATACACCTGATCTTGCCATGTTATTCAACTTCAATGTGTCCTGGACTGCAAATTGGCCTTTTATTGGTTGGTACTTTTGGCAAATTATAGCCATAGAAACAAACTTATGAACTCTCATTTTACATCAAGTTGAGATGCCCTGATTGTAATTCTGTTCTCATTATTCAGGATTTGATCCGTGAGATTGTAGTTGGTTTGGAAACTGTGATGGCAAAACTAATGCTCAACTCTTCTCAGGTAGTTGCCACTAAACCATCACCAGGTGTGATAACAGCAATGGTCTCTGCTTGGTCGTTCCTTCTTACCACTATAGATGGACGGACACTCGATCTAAAAAGTTGCCAAGAGTGAGTAAACTCCGGCTCTCTGCATCACTGATTGAGTCTTCTCCCTATGTATCAATACTTTATACAGTAAGACGATGATGTCCACATATAAACTTTTCTTTTCCCTGCCTTTATGGGTGTTCTCTAATACGCCAGCTGCGAGTTTTCAATTTTAGACCTTTTAGCCACGAAATGTTGTACATTTTTAAGTAAATAGTTTAGTTGTTGGCATGAGGAGAGATAATAAATACATTAATTCAAACTTGTTCTACTAATGATGCAGGTCAATTACTTATTTCTCTACTCTGCTAGACAAGGATGATAGGTCCATTCGGATTGCAGCTGGTGAAGCACTTGCGTTGATTTATGAGATTGGGAACTTGGAGAAGTTTTCTGGTGAAGCTAAAGTATCTAGTGACAGCTCCGGTTCTAAGGATTTAGCACATATACACGGTTTGAGAGCAAAAATTCTGAATCAAGTCAGAGACCTTTCCTCGGAGGCAGGTGGTAAAGGTTCTGCGAAGAAAGACCTAAACAGTCAGCGGAATTCTTTCCGAGAGATTCTTGAGTTTCTTGAGGTATTGGTTTTGACTTTTATTGATTTCTCACTGTACTTCTCGCTTCTATTGTTGGTCGTTGTGATTAAATTACTTTTATATATCTATTTCAGGATGGTTATCCTCCAGAAGCGTCAGTAAAGATTGGGGGTGAGTCTCTGACCGTGACATCATGGTCTCAACTTATACAGGTACCTTCTTTCCTCTTCTATCCAGTTTAGGGACTTGGATGCTTGAACTTTCTACATTGAATTCTCATTTTTTTCCTTGCATCTCTTTACTGTTTCTGCAACAGTTGAACTTTTTAAGGCATTTTCTTGGGGGAGGATTTGTTAAGCACATGCAGGTTCATTCTTGTTCATAACTTGGTGTTAATTTTTTTTTGGATCTTCCGTTCTAACGATCATTTCTCCCTTTTCTAACTACCTGTTTTTCCTTGGTGGTAAACAGGAAAATGAATTTCTTCATGATGTATTTGGGTTCACACCAAAGACAAAGCAGCTTCCTGGAGACGAGCCTCGTATGTCTACTAGTGATAAGGTGATCCAGCTCTCTGCAATTTGATTCCACTTTATGATGTCCTGTAAAGCTATATATTTGTGGAGTATATTTGTAAATGTTTTTCTGTGGAGGATGACGTAATATTTTGTGGGGAAAAAGTTCTGACCCTTGATAGTAATAGACATGTTGCAAGGATGTTTATAATTTTGGTCGTTCTTTGAATTGGTATCCTGGTTGAGCTGTTCTTTGTATTTTTTTCCCCCTTCTTGGTTTAGTTTCCCCTCTCTAAGCAAGTGCGTTTCTCCTTTGTACAGAGATTGTTCAAGTCACCAAACTCTGTTGTAAACAAGGCAAGGACACAGTTCCGAAATAAGCAGCGGATGATGTCCCAGGTAGGTTATCCATTGAATATTTAGTAAATTAAACAATTGGTTGATCAATTGAATCTTAGTACCGTTGAAGCTCTTATTACTAATATTTTGGGAAAATGTTAACGTTGAAGATCCATTTGCTTATAATTCGGTGGGATTCCGGCTTCTTGGTTTTTTTGGGGTGCAGGACAAGAACGCTGGCCACTTTGCTGTTGGTGTAGGTGATGAGATATAAAATCCTGTCAGCCTACGAAGATCTGAAGTTGCTCATTTATGTCCTTGTAAAATACTTTAGTTTCATTATTATCATCCCAGATGATACAGTATCACAAAAGTGAACCATTTTATTTGATCCAGTTCAAGTATGTAAGCTCATAAAATAGATTGGTCTTCATTAGTTAAACACCGTTCTCTCTCGGTGAAGCATATTATGACTACAATAAAGTGGTTCCTCAATTTGCTGTTGGGAATTTGGATCCAAATTCTGTATTTGGGAATCAACATCTTGTATGCTAATTGGCAAATGGTGGTTACGGTGTTGATGTATGGTGGCGTGTTTTCCTTCGAATCTTATGTGCTGTGTTTCCAGAAATTTAGCACCATTTTCATGTTTTCGGACATTTTCTATTTAGGTGCACAACCCTCCTAACCTCCACACTCAACAGGACAAATCAAGATCCTTGTGTGAGGGCGTTTTATGTCGTTCTTCATGTGATTTCAAATGAGATTTACTATGATTTATTTAACTATTCAAACTGTGCATCTTTTGGGGTTTCACTCGATCGTATACAAGAATCACTCATTTTGTAAGGATTATGTTATTCAAATATTAAATAAAAATACAGCTCAATTGAATATAAGTATGTACATAGCCAATCAAAAAATACACTTTTACTCAATGTTCTAGATCAGAAATTAAATTACACTTATTGATATCTTACTGAGCCGAAGATCTGGATAATTTTCTAAACAAATTACTAATTAATTAAATAAGAGATTTTGATAGTTGAAGTTGGACCTACTAGCATCCGGTCCGATCCGATCCAATGTCCATTGCCATTCCTAGCATAGAGGCTCTGGGGATGAGTTGCAAGCCCCCTACTCGCTCTTGTTTTCCAACTGGAATTGAATTCAACTGACCTTTTGGAGTATGAAATTGCTTCTCCATTAAGCTGCTGAGAAGCATTAGAATCATCCTCTGACCTGTAACATCTACAGCTCTGCCCATTTTCTCCTGCAGTAGTCTCTTCATCATCAGTGCCATTGAGAATAAGTTTCTGCCTCTTTTTCTACACTTCATTCTTCTTCCCTCTTTGTGCCTTAATTGAGTTATGATCATAAAAAAAAAATGCAAAGTTATACACTGAATTTTATACGTCGATCAGAATGATTTGACAACCTAATTGATGAAATAATACGCAACACGATTACACAAGCATTTGCTTTAAACTGATCATAAAATCGAACCCAATTGACATAATGGTCTATATAACTCAAAATCTAGGTTGTGCAGAACTTACATTGCTTGAAACCTCAAGACTTCTTTTTCGTCGTCTTTAACGAGTGATCGTTCTTATCGTCACCGTCTGTCAGGAATTTTGGCTTATCAAATATCAGCTGCAGTTCTACCTAATCACCATCTGCAATTTGGAAATTCCCACTTATTATCTCTTCTTTAAGGCAAAGAGTATCTCCCACTAATGCATTATATACCACCAAAAATTGGAACCGAAAAGTCATTTTCGCGGTCCATGGCACAAAAAAGCACGGAGTAAGAGTTATATTTGTTTCTTGAACATTGTTAGTATCAGTAAAGTAGTTGTTTTGTCAGGTAGGAGGTGGAAAAAATACACTATTACTAGTATTGTTGTTACTACTTTCTTGAGACAAATCGAGTAAATTAGCCCCGAAAGTGTCTGAAGATCAGAAAAAGTTCTCGTCATGTTCATCAATAGGCCAGAAATTTAATGAACTTCCCAAGTCGAAGCT
The DNA here is from genome assembly GCA_019985065.2 of Arctostaphylos glauca. Taxonomy (NCBI): domain Eukaryota; kingdom Viridiplantae; phylum Streptophyta; class Magnoliopsida; order Ericales; family Ericaceae; genus Arctostaphylos; species Arctostaphylos glauca. Next base: position 7,456,836 of record JAHSPW020000012.1, on the reverse strand, counting down.
GATATCGCGACTATGCAAATGCGCCACGAAATAAGCTTCTTCAGGGGAGAACAATTTGCTCAAGGAAAGTTCCCATTCTTCTTCAGGGAAAAATCCCAGAGACTCCATGTAGTATTGTACTGGTTTTGCTTGATATCAGCAAAAATGAAAGGGGGCCGGAGAGATTTATACCACAGGGCTATAGGGAATGTTAGTGAGGATTTGAATTGATTTGTGTAATGATAATTGAGTTCTTGGACTGTGGGGCCAACCACCAGGCAAAGTACAACTCGGAGAGGGACCAAGTTCATGCAATGATGGATATTATAATAACAACTCCCATCATCTAGCCATAAGAAAAGTCTAGAAACAAAGATGGTCCGTGCACATATATATTCGGTATGGTCAGATGCACGTGAGGTCTTTTGTAATCATGTGACCTACACGTGCATCCGACGATTCTAAACAAACCGTTGTTCTTAACTTATTCCTAGTCTTGAACTGTCTTGGACTTATTGCTAAAAATGTCATTACAGTGATTGGAGGGGTCTCGAGGTGTTGCGACAAATACGACAAACAAAGAAGAAATAATCAACAAGAAACGGAAAGACACAGAGATTTATGTGGTTCCGAATAAGCAATAGCTTAAACGTACGTCCACGGGAGGAGAGAGATTTCTTTCACTATAATCAAGAGAGATTACAAGGGCCGGCTATGTTCCGAAACCCTAATGTGAGGTGCCCAAACAATTTAGATCTCAACTAGAAATCTAGGGATATTTTTTAGGGAACCATGTCTATCATATTTATAGGAAATCTCAAAAAATATGGAAGAATATCAATCCCTAAAGAATAGGAATATAAATCCCTAAATAGTAGAAAAATATCCTAAATAAACTAGGAAAACAAATTTCCCAAACTTTTCTAGGATTCTCGCGGGTACACCTTATTACCGGTAATAGATGCTGATATGAACCAAGTCAACCCGTGACAATAACCCGATATCAAATATGATTTCATAAACGAAAAGAATTACCAAATTTGTATGGAACCGCGATCCGTTGCTTAGCGAAGCAAGAACCTTGGTATGATGAAGACGCCACAAACGGGGATGTGAGATCCGTTTGATAAGTCGGATGAACGCCACAAGGAATCCCTTGATAAGTTCGAAAAAGTCTCTTCAAGAACTCAAGAAGAACACTCCAAAGTTTATTCCATCATTAATAGTTCTTTTCAAATTCGGTCTCATAATCCTTATATAATGAGAAGCCCAAAAGAAATCCTAAACACACTAGGAAAACCCTAATACGTAGAAAAAAAACCCTAAAAACACAACATAACACTTCGGTAGCTCTACACCCTTTTTGGGGGAGCGCTACCCAGTCTACTGGACTGATTCTTGCTCCACTTTGATGCACATGACCAGCCTTTGTTCACCTTCGGCCATAGTGAACCCTTCACCTTGTTGTAGAATTCTTCGAGTAAAATTGTTCAGCGCCTCCTTGAACCTTCTTGCTCTCGCCCTCGTTACTGGCCCAATCGGAATGTGCATTGGATCATTGGTAGGATTGCTGGTTGTAGCCTTGATGTCCACATCATTCCCCCCCTCTTGAAAAGGATTTGTCCTCAAATCGTCACCTACATCAAAAGGACTCAAATCAGTAACATTGAAAGTAGCACTAACATTGTACTCACCAGGCAAGTCAAGCTTGTAGGCGTTGTCGTTGATCCGTTCCAACACTTGGAAAGGTTCGTCTCCACGAGGCAGCAATTTAGAACGCCTCTGTGTTGGAAACCGCTCCTTGCGCATGTGCAACCATACCCAATCTCCGGGCTCAAAAATCAGCCTGTGACGACCCTTGTTAGCTTGCTTGATGTATTGCTCAGTTCGTCTCTCAATGTTGAACCTTGCCTTTTCAACACACATCCTCCACGTCTCATCCTTCTTGGGCACAAGAATCACCGGAACAGCACAAGGACTCATGCTTTCTCTCACATGTCCTTTCTCCATTAATTCCTCAACTTGACGTTGAAGCTCCTTGGTTTCCTCCGGATTGCTCCGATATGCGGGTCGGTTTGGAATCGATGCACCAGGAACAAAATCAATTTGGTGCTCAATCCCTCGAATAGGTGGTAACCCATGTGGTACCGCCTCGGGCAATATATCCTTGAAATCCTGTAAAAGAGAAACAACAACACTAGGCAAAGAAGGGTCAAGTTGGTTAGTGTTTAAAAGAGCCTCCTTGTACATAAGTACAATCATTGGCTGTTTTGAAATTAACGCTCGCTTAACCTCACTTGTTTTTGCATAGAAACTTGACTTCCTCTATTGTCTTCTCTCATTACTCTCTTCTTTTTTTTACTCTCTGGGTGAACTCTCTTTTTTTTACCACAACTCTCGACTTTGCTTCACTCAACTTTCATTTATCACTCAATTTTTGTACCCTCACTTGGTCTTCATAAACTTGCTTTGGTGTCAATGGGGCAAGGATGATTGTTCGTTGATTGAGCACAAAAGAATACTTGTTGGTGAATCCATCATGTTGCACACGTCGATCGAATTGCCATGGCCTACCAAGCAATAGATGGCCCGCTTGCATTGGCACTACATCACATAGCACTTGATCCTCATACTTCCCAATGCGGAATGGTACCTTAACCTGTTTGGTCACCTTTACCTCCCCACTATCATTCAATCATTGCAGCTTGTATGGGCTAGGATGCTTAAGCGTTGTGAGTCCAAGCTGTTCAACCATGGAGGTGCTAGCAACACTGGTGCAACTACCTCTATCGATGATAACGCTGCAAACCTTGTCTTTCACATGGCAACGAGTGTGAAAGATGTTCTCCCGCTGCACTGCTTCTTCTTCACATGCTTGCAAGCTTAAGGCTCACCGTGTAACCAATCCAAGCATCACTCCATGCTCTGCACCAAACTCTTCTTCTCCCTCAGAAGCGTCCTCAACTAGAGGCATGTCACCCACATCCTCTTCGTTTTCTGACTCAATCTCGCCATTATCCCGGATTACCATAACTCGCTTGTTTGGGCATTGACTAGCGATGTGCCCTCTTCCTTGACATCTAAAACATTTGATATCACTAGAACGAGTCGTAGTCGTGGACGAAGTATCTTGAGGAGTTGTGTTCGTAGTGGCCGGTTTGTGCTCAAATTTGGCATTGGAAGTGGATGAATTGTCTTCTTTCCTTGGGAAACCCGGTGTCCAAGGCGTTGAACTAGAACTTGCGTTGTATGGAGCTAGGCGTGGCCTTGGACCCCCTCTCTTGAGTTGCTGCTCAACCTTGATCGCCATGTGTACCAAATCCTCCAACTCCACATAATGATGGAGCTCAATTGGGTTGGCAATCTCCCGGTTTAGCCCATTCAAGAATCGAGCCATGGTTGCTTCCCGATCCTCCTCAACATTAGCCCTTACCATTGCCATCTCGATCTCCTTGAAATACTCATCAACACTTCGATTGCCTTGCCGAAGACCTTGAAGCTTGAGGAATAGCTCCCGGTAGTAGTGACTTGGTACAAACCGCCGCTTCATCAATCTTTTCATTTCATCCCAAGTTGCAATGGGACGTTCCCCATTCCGTCGCCTAGTAACATAAATTTGATCCCACCACACAATAGCATAATCCGTAAACTCAATGGCAGCAAGCTTTACCTTCTGAGTTTCGGAGTAGTTGTGACAATCGAACACCCACTCAATCTTCTTTTCCCATTCAAGGTATGCTTCGGGATCACTTTTGCCTTGAAATACTGGAATCTTCATCTTGATACCTCCCAAGTTGTTATCCCCCCGATTCCTCATTCCTCTATCCCGGCCGTACTCCCTGTGACCGTCCATGGTTAGTCTATCAAAATCATCCTCAAACCTATCACCGTCATACTCCTCTTCTTCCGCTCCTCTCCTATGCACCCGGTTTCTTCTAGGAACGTTAGGACCAATTTGTAGATCCTGTCGTTCATTTTGTCCCCTATGCGTTCTATCTTCCACCCGGTCTAACCTCTCATTAATTTGTTCCAGTTCTCCCCTCATTATCCGCCTAAACTCCCCCATGAGTGCTTGCATCTGCAGATTAGACACAATAGGCACTTCCTCCGTTGTATCCGTTCCCTTACCGTTAGACATGACTTAACGCCTGCAAAACAATGTTAGAAAACAAATAGAAAAAAATTCCGAAAAATAATTTCTTTTGTTCTTGCTGGTTCTAATTTTTTTTGAGTGGTTTCCAGAACTAAATCAAGACACAACCTTGTTTTATTCCAACCAGCAATAGGTTCAAGAAATAAGAAAACAAGAATCTCAAGAAATTGTACAAGAACAAGAGCAACTAGAAAACAAGAATCTCAAGAAACTGAAAATAAATGACGCCAAGAAACTTATACGACTCTGAAACTGATGAAAACTAAAAAGATTTCGAGCTAGAACACAAAGGAAAGTGTAGATCTCGTAATAAGCTTTGATTTGAGTGCTTATGGCTTCCGTAACTCTCCCCGGATCAAAAGATATGGTCGTTTGAAGTTGATCGTAACAAATTCATGAATTTCTCTTACTTTCGATCTTCTTCTTCTTTTTTTTTTTTTTTTGTCAAACGATTACGACAATAAGAAACCAAGATGTAGGAATAAGCAGGAATAGAAGGAATATATAGAACACACGACTAGAAGCACGAATTTAAGATTCTGAAATCTATTGAACAAAACACGGATTGACACGAAATAATTAAAAACTAGGATAGGCAAACCTGACAACCTTCGCTCTGATACCAACTGATACGAACCAAGTCAACCCGTGACAATAACCCAATATCAAATATGATTTCATAAACGAAAAGAATTACCAAATTTGTATGGAACCGCGACCCGTTGCTTAGCGAAGCAAGAACCTTGGTATGATGAAGACGCCACAAACGGGGATGTGAGATCCGTTTGATAAGTCGGATGAACGCCACAAGGAATCCCTTGATAAGTTCGAAAAAGTCTCTTCAAGAACTCAAGAAGAACACTCCAAAGTTTATTCCATCATTAATAGTTCTTTTCAAATTCGGTCTCATAATCCTTATATAATGAGAAGCCCAAAAGAAATAAGCCCAAAAGAAATCCTAAACACACTAGGAAAACCCTAATACGTAGAAAAAAAACCCTAAAAACGCAACATAACACTTCGGTAGCGCTACACCCTTTTTGGGGGAGCGCTACCCAGTCTACTGGACTGATTCTTGCTCCACTTTGATGCACATGACTAGCCTTTGTTCACCTTCGGCCATAGTGAACCCTTCACCTTGTTGTAGAATTCTTCGAGTAAAATTGTTCAGCGCCTCCTTGAACCTTCTTGCTCTCGCCCTCGTTACTGGCCCAATCGGAATGTGCATTGGATCATTGGTAGGATTGCTAGTTGTAGCCTTGATGTCCACATCAGATGCCCTATTACCGGTAGTAAAACAAGCTGTCCAAAAATCAATAGCTTTTACTACCGGTAGTACCAACACTACTACCGGTAGTACTGGTCATTGCACAAACACTGAACTTCCTATTACCGGTAGTTCCAACACCACTACCGGTAATACCAGCTACCACCCAAATACTTTCCTTCTCCAAATTCAAGGCACTTTCTAACAAATCTCCACCTTGACTTGAATTCCAACGAACTCAATCAACAAGGAACCTTTATCTTGCACCTCTCTCTCCTCTAGAGCCCCGAAGGGCAATCAGCTGCGAACACCAATCAAGTCCAAGCAAAGCTTGAACTTGACAATCGGAATTGGTTTAGTCATCATATCCGCTGGATTTTTTGTCGTACCTATCTTCTTCACCTCAACCTGTTTCTGAGAGATGATATCTCGAATAAAGTGATACCTCACATCAATGTGCTTTGTCCACTCATGGTTAGGGCTGTAAACGAACCGAGCTGTTCGCGAGCTTGGCTCGGCTCGGCTCGGCTCGGCTCGGCTCGGCTCGGCTCGGCTCGATAAGGGCTCGGTTCAGCTCGACTCGTTCAGTTAACAAGCCGAGCTCGAGCTCGAATTTTAGGCTCGTTTCATAAACGAGCCGAGCTTGAGTCTCGAAATCTCGGCTCGGCTCGTAAAAACTCGGTTCGTTTTAGAAGTTCGACTTGTTTAAAGAGGCTCGTTTAAGTAAATGAGTTTAGTTCAACTCGGCTCGTTTACAAACAAGCCGAGCTCGAGCTCGAGCTCGAATTTTTGGCTCGTTTAGTTAACGAGCCGAGCTCGAGCACTCCAAAGCTCGGCTCGGCTCGGCTCGTTTGCAGCCCTACTCATGGTACATAAGATTTTTAGTCAAATGTATAGCACTTATCACAATAAACGACAGTTCCATCCTGCTTTAGACCAAGTTCCCCAAGAAGTCCCCTCATCCACAATGCTTCCTTAACAACTTCAGTCACCGCCATATACTCTGCTTCTGTAGTGGACAACGCAACTGTAGCCTGCAAGGTAGCTTTCCAACTAATAGCATTGCCCGAAAGAGTGAACACATATCTCGTCAAGGATCTTCTCTTGTCATGATCTCCAGCAAAATCAGAATCCACATAACCAATAGCAAGTCCACCTTTATCGGCACCACTGTCGAACACCAAACCAACATCCGCAGTCCCTCGCAAATACCTCAGTATCCATTTCACTCCCTCCCAATGTGTCTTCCCCGGATTTGCCATATACCGACTAACAACACTAACAGCATGTGAAATATCAGGGCGAGTACATACCATAGCATACATCAAACTCCCAACAGCACTAGCATATGGAACCTTTGACATGTGCTTCATCTCATCCTCCGTCTGTGGTGACAAGTCTGCAGAAAGTCTAAAATGCGCAGCCATTGGAGTAGACACAGGCTTGGAACTTTACATAGCAAAATGTTCAAATACTTTTTCCAGATAACCCTTCTGAGTCAAATATAACTTTTCAGCCTTTCGATCTCTCCTGATTTCCATACCTAAAATGTTCTTTGCTGCACCTAGGTCTTTCATCTCAAACTCTCCACTAAGCTGTTTCTTCAACTTGTTGATTTCCGACATATCATTGGCAGCAATTAACATGTCTCAACATATAACAGCAAATAGATAAATGAACCATCGGGAAGTTTTCGAAAATATACACAACTGTCATATTCACTCCTAGAGTATTCTTGACCCATCATGAATGTATCAAACCGCTTGTACCACTGCCTAGGTGATTGTTTAAGGCCATACAAAGATTTCTTTAACAAGCAAACGAAATCTTCCTTACCAGAAACTGCAAATCCCTCCGGTTGATGCATATAAATCTGCTCCTCAAGCTCACCATGTAAGAATGCAGTTTTGACATCAAGTTGCTCCAGCTCTAAGTCGAAATGCGAAACAATGGCAAGCATAACACGAATAGAACTATGTTGAACTACTGGTGAGAATACCTCATTGAAGTCCACTCCCTCCTGTTGACTATAGCCTTTCGCTACTAACCGAGCTTTAAGTCTTGCATCTTCCACTCTCGGGATACCTATTTTCCTTTTGTAAATTCACTTACAGCCAACAATTCTCTTCCCCTTAGGCGGTTTCACCAACTCCCAAGTTTGATTCTTATGAAGAGACTCAATCTCTTCATTCATAGCAACAGTCCACTGTGTAGCCTCCTTTCCTGTGACAGCCTCACGGTAGGAAGAAGGCTCCTCATACTCCACTGTTTCAGCTATAGACAACGCATAAGCAACCATATCTGCATAAGCATATTTTTTAGGTGGACGGATCTCCCTCCTTGGCCTATCTTTTGCAATACTGTATGGTTGTTGCTGTTCTGTACCATTCTCTGTGTCTGAATCATGAACCTCTTCCTCAACTGGCTGATCACTGTTCTTCTTCCCTTCGGAAGTTTCACATTCTAACTCCACTTGCTTCAGAATTCTCTCACCACTGTCTTGAACATCTGCACTTACCTTTCCTTTGATCATAGAGTTTTCATCAAAGGTCACATCCCTGCTGATAAGAAGTTTGGATGACTTTCCATCAGAAAGCCATAATCTGTACCCCTTCACCCCAGATTGATAACCCAAGAAGACACACTTCTTGGCCCTAGGCTCAAGCTTACCCTCATTGACATGAGCATAAGCGGGACAACCAAACACCCTCAAATTCAAGTAGTTAACCGAAGAACCAAACCATACCTCTATAGGAACCTTGCACTCAATGACAGTTGATGGAGATCGATTCACCAAATAACAAGCAGCGGAAACTGCTTCAGTCCAGAACTCTTTACCCAAACCTGCATTGGATAACATACAATGAGCTCTCTCCAAAAGAGTTCTATTCATCCGTTCAGCCACACCATTCTGCTGAGGGGTTTTCCTCACCATGTGGTGCCTCACGATGCCCTCATCCTTGCAGAATATTTCAAATTCTCCAGAACAAAATTCCAGTCCATTATCAGTTCTCAATCTCTTAATCTTCCTACCTGTTTGCTTTTCAATCATGACCTTAAACCGTTTGAATGTAACAAAAGCCTCGCTCTTATTTTTCAACAAATACACCCAAACTTTCTGGAATAGTCATCGATCAAGCTCATAAAATATCGAGAACCACCCTTAGATTTAACAACAGAAGGACCCCAAAGATCTGAATGAAAATAATCCACTGTACCTTTAGTTCGACGAACAGCTGTGCTAAACTTCACCCTGCACTGCTTGTCATACACGCAATGCTCACAGAAATCTAGCTTCTCCGTCTTCTGTCCACAAAGCAAACCCCTTTTGCTCAATTCTGTCATCCCCCTCTCACTTATATGCCCAAGGCGCATATGTCATAATTGAGTCAAATTTGAATCTGATACCTTTGATGATGAGACTGTTGCTGCAGCACCTGAAACTGTACTGCCCTGTAGAACATAGAGGTTACCCACATTCCGACCTTTCATAAGAATCAGCGCAACTTTCGAGACCTTCAGTACTCTACCTTCAGCTGTATACCTACAGCCATTCGAATCAAGGGTACTCAAAGAGATAAGGTTCTTTTTCAAATCCGTAACATGCCGAACATCTGATAGTGTCCTCACAATACCATCATGTATCTTAATCCAAATAGTTTCAAGCCCAACAGTTTTGCAGGCCATATTATTGCCCATCAAAATTGAACCACCATGTACCGATTCATAGGTGTTAAACCAATCTTTAATCGGACACATGTGATAGGAACAACCAGAATCCAAAATCCACTTTGTATCTGAAAGAACATCACCGGCTGAAACTGATAAAACGTTTTCCAGCCCATCAGAATCCTCAGCGACACCAGCAACTACCTTTTTCTCCTTATTATCCCTTTTCGGTTTTGTACGTTCGCTCTTATAGTGACATTTCTGTTTACAGTTAAAACAACGAATTTTCTTCCTATTTTTCGATTTCGATCTAGATGCCCTCTATTCTCCTTATTCTTCTCCATTGTTCTCCCTCGCACAAACAACCCCTCACCGGACTCCTCACTTTCACCAGACACCTTCTTCCTCAATTCTTTAGAATATAAACTAGATTTTACATCCTCCATTGAGATCGTATCCTTTCCGTAAAGTAAAGTAGTAACAAAGTGCTCATAAGATGGGGGCAGGGAACACAGAATAATTAGATCCTGATCTTCATCATCAATTTTAACATCAATATTTTTCAGATCCATAATAATTCTATTCAACTCATCAAGATGATCTTTAACTGGCGTACCTTCCCTCATACGAAACGTGTATAGGCGTTGTTTCAGATATAGCCTGTTCGTCAGTGATTTGGTCATATAAATACTCTCTAACTTCAACTATAATCCTGCCGCTGTAGTCTCCTCCTCAACCTCGCGAAGCACATCATCTGCTAGACTTAACTGAATCGAACTGAGTGCATTCTCATCAAGAACCTCCCAATCATCTGTTGACATCGTTCCTGGCTTCTTGGCAGATCCAAGTAAAGCCTTCTGCAACCCTTGTTGAACCAACAAAGCCTTCATCTTCAGTCTCCATAGACTGAAGCTGCTACTCTGCCCATCGAACTTCTCAACTTCGTATTTGGCCGCCATAACCATAATCGATGGATCGATCACCAAAGCTCTGATACCAATTTGTTGCGACAAATACGATAAACAAAGAAAAAATAATCAACAAGAAACGGAAAGACACAGAGATTTATGTGATTCTGAATAAGCAATAGCTTAAACGTACGTCCACGAGAGGAGAGAGATTTCTTTCACTATGATCAAGAGAGATTACAAGGGCCGGCTATGTTCCGAAACCCTAATGTGAGGTGCCCAAACAATTTAGATCTCAACTAGAAATCTAGGGATATTTTTTAGGGAACCATGTCTATCATATTTATAGGAAATCTCAAAAAATATGGAAGAATATCAATCCCTAAAGAATAGGAATATAAATCCCTAAATAGTAGAAAAATATCCTAAATAAACTAGGAAAACAAATTTCCCAAATTTTTCTAGGATTCTCGCGGATACACCTTATTACCGGTAATAGATCTTCTTAGTATGATTGATGATCTAATATTGAATGATATATCTAGTTAATCAAAGATAGTTAGGCAGAAGGAGGGTGAAAGTGAAGGGAGAGAGGAAACATAATATATTATCAAGGAATATGAAAAAGAAGGGCGGCCTTGTCGTGAGATTAGCATGACATTCTCTAAAGTAACTCAGAACATGAAGACAATGGTAAGAGTGGACTGTTATTTTATTGATCTTATCTTCTGTGTATTCAATGGATAGCAATTAAGTACTTTGTTCATTAGTCAATGTACCTTGCATTTATAATTGAAAAAGTAGGTGCTTGAAGTCCCTACAATGCACTAACACATTATCAGATTTTAGTGCATCTCTGTAGGACTTTCCAGATATTTGTTGGACAAGATTTCGTTGATTGGATATCGATAGTTAGTTAATCAGACATTATAATTAATGGTTTTTTTTAATAAATAGATGCATGGTTAGAGGTGACGGACCCAAGAATCAAATTTGAGAGTGGCATTTGATTTGGTCTTTATATTTACTATTCTCTTCACTCATATCAATCTCTCTCATATATATTCTTGATTTTTTAATTAATCTAAATAAAACAATTCGGATAATGAACTATAACAAAAAATCTCTGAATCGCGAGGCTATAAATCTTTGATTAATATTTTTTTTTTGCGCAAATAAAGTTCTTGATGAAGTCTATGAAATGGGTTAAATGGGATGATGAGATCTTAAATAGTGCTACCTAGGTGCACTACAACTCTATAGTGCATTTGTGCGCTGCGGCCATGGCTGGCTTTGAGATATTTGGAGCTCTAAACAGGTTTAAAAAATAGCGTTTGTATATATTTACTTAACAAATTGACGAAAAAAAAAAGTTTTCTAAAATAAGTTTGTCATTGAACTACAACACATAAGTTTTTTTTTTTTTGTAACTTGACCATTCACCTAATTTAATTTAAAACTTAATTTTAAAAGTTTGACCGAAGTAACATTACTTACTTTATTAATATAGTTGAGATATCATAAAACTATTTTCTAATATTTTGTGACATGTATATCGTTCATCACATAATTAATAAAATTGTCACCTTGGGATGAATTTTTAATGGGCTTAACGTGGCAAAATTTCTGATTTTCTATTCATCTTCAATGAAAAATTATAGAATATAAACATTGTTAGTAAGTGAACCATAGAAGGAAAAATTAATCTTTTTTAAAAAAATATAAACTTCTTTTTAACTATTCAGATTAATGTACTTAGAATTAATAAAAAAACTAAAATAAATAATTGAAAAATGAGAAACAATTGAAAAAATAGAAAAATCATTGAGACTACTGGTTCTGTGGTTAAAGTTTTTAAAGGTAATCCAAGTGGTCAGTTTTCAAACTTGATCAACAGCGTGGATTCAAAGTTTTGACCCCAAAAGTCAAGTCCAGAGCCACCATGGTTGCGGGACCGAGTCTAGCAAATAGTGCCTACGATGCAGAATAAAGGCGAAAATCTAATACATAAATGAGATGCGTATTAGTGGCTGGTATGATTTTTTTTTTTTTTTTGGTGATATATTTTATTTTTTGGAAAAAAATAACTAAGTATTATATGTTATACATTTGCTTAGTATATAATTTAGATAGATAAATAGACCGACAACTATCAATTTTGGAATGCATTGAAAGAGATTGAAAGAACTCAGAGGAAATCGTTTTTCTGTTTTCTTACATTTGAAGAGAAGGAACACACCCAGTTATATACTGGTGGGGAAGGGATACACGTCAGCATCTAACTGACTAACCACTTATTAACAACCTAACTAATCCTAACTAATTGAACTAATCTGTAACTGAACGATAACAGTAAAACACCCCCTCAAGATGGGCTATGAATATTTTTAACACCCATCTTGGATAGAAAAGAAACAAGTAAAGAAGGACATAATGGCTTGGTGAAAACATCCGCAAGCTGATGAACTGAGCGAACAGGCATAAGACGAATAGTGCCCTTAGTAACATGATCCTGAACAAAATGACAATCAATCTCGATGTGCTTCGTGCGTTCATGAAAAATGGGATTAGAAGCTATGTGGATGGCCGCAAGATTGTCACAAAAGAGAAGAGCAGGAGAAGAAGGTTCAATCTGGAAGTCGCGCAACAATTGTCGTAGCCAGATCAGTTCACTTGCAGCAGCTGCCAAGGCGCGATATTCTGCCTCAGCTGAAGACCGGGAAACAGTTGCTTGTTTCTTGGCTTTCCAGGAAATCAAAGAGTCACCAAGAAAAACGCAAAAACCGGTCACGGACTTACGAGAATCAAGACAAGAGCTCCAATAGGCATCAGAAAAAGCTTTAAGTTGAATAGAGGAGGATGCAGAATAAAAAAGGCCTTGCCCAGCAGTGGCCTTAACATAGCGAAGTAAGTGATGAACAGCTTGCATATGAGGAACTCGTGGTTTAGAGAGAAATTGACTTAAGTTGTGAATGGCGAAGGCAATATCAGGACGAGAGATAGTAAGATATAAAAGCCTCCCAATAAGTCTGCGATATAAAGAATCATCAGAGAGAAGATCACCTTCGTCAGCACTGAGACGAAGCTTAGAATCCATAGGAGCAGAAACTGGTTTGCAGGCTAAAAAACCAGCATCTTCAAGCAACTGTAATGCGTAATGACGTTGGGACAGCACAATCCCCGTGGATGATCGAGCAATTTCGAGGCCAAGGAAATATTTCAAAGAACCCAAATCTTTGAGTTTAAACTTGGTGTATAAGAATCGTTTTAGAGAATCATGTATGAAGATTAGGCCCGGTGATGATGATATCATCAACATAGACGAGTAAAGCCACAAAAGAACTCCCAGAACCCTTGGTAAACAAAGAGTAATCACTCTTAGATTGGGTGAAACCAAACTGAATAAGGGAGTCCGAAAACTTGGACTTCCATTGACGAGAAGCTTGTTAAGCCCATAGATGGATTTGTGAAGTTTGCAAACAAGAGGAGAAGATCCAGAGGAGGACACCCCCTGTCCGGTGTAACCCAAGGGTAAATCCATATAAACTTCTTCAAACAAATCACCATTTAAAAAAGCATTATTAACATCCAGCTGAAACAAATGCCATTGGTGACTGGCAGCCAACGTGAGAAGAACTTTGACAGTGACGAGCTTGGCAACGGGAGAAAAAGTTTCAATAAAATCAACGGCCTTCTTGTTGAGTAAAGCCTTTGGCAACTAGACGAGCCTTATGACGTTCTATAGATCCATCAGAGTTATGTTTAATCTTGAAAACCCATTTACACCCAATCGAGTGTTTGCCCGGAGGTAAAGTAACAACAGTCCAAGTATTGTTGTCGACCATGGCCTGCAATTCTGAAGTTGTGGAAACTTGACAGCCTGATGATAGAACTGAGGCTCAGTTTGAGAAGAAACAGCCATGACAAAAGTCCGGTGTTGACTGGATAATTTTTGATAATCAAGAACTTGGGAGAGAGGATAACGAGAAGAGGAGATGGGAGTAGAAGAGAAGTTACAATGAAAATCGTGAAGATAAGAAGGAGGGTGAATGATTCGTGTAGAACGACGAAGAGAAGAATGGGGTTCCTGGTCAAAGATTAAAATATCAGAAGAAGAACCAGGAGAAGCAGAAGATTCTGGGTTAATAGGAGCAATATCAGGAATAGCGATATCAGGGGGAGAAGAAAGAACCTGAGGTAGAACCAAATGGGGAAAAGAAAGAACCTGAGGTAGAACCAAATGGGGAAAAGGGTCAACCGAATCAATGGTATGAAGGATGGAGTGAAAGGGAAAAATGTTCTCATGAAAGATAACATCACGTGACACAAAAATCTGTTGAGAGTGAATGTCATAGAGTCTATATCCTTTCATGCCAGGAGGATAACCAATAAACACACAAGCACGTGCTCGGGGCTGAAATTTTGTGCGATGAGAAGCTAAGGTTGAAGCAAAAGCTAAACATCCAAAGACTTTGAAGATAGAATAGTCCACAGGAGTATTATAAAGAGACTCATATGGAGTATTCTGAGGTAAAACAGGAGACGGAGTCCTGTTAATAAGAAAAGTAGCAGCCATAACGCAATCTGCCCAAAAAATAAGAGGAATCCTTGACTGGAAATACAGAGCACGAGCCACATTCAACAAGTGCTGATGTTTGCGTTCAACAACTGAGTTTTGCTGAGGTGTGTCAACACAAGAAAACTGATGTAAAACCCCTTTATCAGCAAAAAATTCAGAGAAAACAAGTTCTCGTGTATTGTCCGAGCAGAATTTCTTGATCTTGGCATTAAATTGTGTACGAACCATAGTAAAGAATCTGGGCAAGATAGTGTGAACCTCAGACTTATGTTTCATCATAAAAGTCCATGTGAAGCGGGTATGATCATCAACCAAGGTCAGAAAATATCGAAAACCGGCGCGAGAAGGAATATGATATGGTCCCCATATGTCACAATGAATTAAATCAAAGGCAAATGGTGACATGTGATTATGAGATGCAAAAGATAACCTTCGTTGTTTAGCCAATGGACATACGTGACAAGGTTCTGTATTATGTAAGCTTGAAGAATCAACAAGCAATTTGGCTTTCAACAAATCCAGCCTTTTATAGGACAAATGCCCAAGTCGGTTATGCCAATGTTGAGCACTGACTTTATTTATAGGAACAGAAATCAAACCAGTAGAGTTAGCTGTGGTGGTAGGAACAGCCGAGTCATCAGGAGCATTAGCAACATCGACAGATCCAGCAGAAGTGCAGGAAGCAGCATCAAGAACATAAAGTCCTTCAAAAGTGTTACCCTTGCCAATCATCCTCTGATTGGAATCCTGGATAAAGAATGCACCAGGAAGAAATTGGACTATCAATGGAGCATCAGACGTGAGAGCACTGACTGATAGCAGATTAAATTTGAATTGTGGAACAAACATAACATCTTTCAATTTTAATGAGAAATTGACTTGCACATCACCAATCATATTTATTGAAATGCGGGAATGATCAGGTAGAATAACACTGGCATTCTTTATAAGTCGGAGAAAAAGAAAAGATGCAGCAGTGGAACAGATATGTCTAGAGGCCCCTGAGTCTATTATCCAATATTGTGAGGAAGAGAGCAACTTGTTCAAGCCAATAGATGAACATATACCTGTTGTACATGACATGGTTGGAATATCTTGTTGATCATTGGAGACTTTAGCTGAAGAAGCTAAGTGACTGGAGAACAAACTTGCCAATTGTTGACATTGAGATGAACTAAGGCTGTGCAGCATGTGGTCAAAAGAGTCTTGCTGATGAGGAGTGACTTCATCATTGGAGACTTGACTAACAATGGTGCGCTGAGAGGTGTTAGAACGTTGTCCTGGTTTGTAACCCGGGGGATATCCATGAAGTTTATAACATTTC
The DNA here is from genome assembly GCA_019985065.2 of Arctostaphylos glauca. Taxonomy (NCBI): domain Eukaryota; kingdom Viridiplantae; phylum Streptophyta; class Magnoliopsida; order Ericales; family Ericaceae; genus Arctostaphylos; species Arctostaphylos glauca. The sequence goes on along the minus strand of JAHSPW020000012.1, from coordinate 7,440,957 downwards.
TCAACGGTATGACCATGTAGATTGCAATGTGTACAAAGAGGACGCTCCTTTTTCTTGTAATTTCCATAATTCTGGTTTCCAAACTTCTTAACACCTTCATTCCTTATAGCAAAGGCCATATGATTTCCAGAATCAGTCACAGAAACTGAGCTACTCATCGTCCTTTGTTTTTCTTCTTGTGAGATAAGAGAGAAAACTTTATTAATCGGTGGCAAAGGATCCATAAGAAGTAACTGGCCTCGAACTTGCGCAAAGGATTCATGTAATCCCATAAGAAATGACGTGATGTATTCTGTTTGATAATGGATCGACAAATTTTTAACGCCTCCACAAGTACATTTGCCACACGAGCAAAGAGGCCGGAAATTGTTGAGTTCGTCCCAAACAGATTTCAACTTAGTAAAATATATGCTCACAGAATCTTGATTCTGACCTAAATTCATCAAATCACGGCGTAATTGAAAAATCCTAGGTCCGTTACTCTGGGAAAACCTATCTCGAAGATCTATCCAGATCTCATAAGAAGATTCAGAGAATATGATACTAGCTGAGATTTCCTTCGAAACGGAATTCAAAATCCAAGAAATCACTACATTATTGTTCCTCGTCCAAGCATTTAGAAGGATAAGATCAGTACCTTCTGGTTTATTGATAGTGCCATCGATAAAACCCAATTTGTTCTTGATTGATAATGCTATCAGCATAGCCCTACTCCATGAAGCATAGTTGTCTCCAGTGAGTGCTTGCGAGACTAATACGAGGCAAGGACCATCAGAATGGTGTAAGAAATAAGGACTTGATGGATCATCAATGGCCGATCGAACATCAATGGCCGATCGAACATTAGCAACTCGTTGCGCCATCAAGCCAAATGAACAGTGTAACCGAAGAAGAGAACGTTGAATCAGAGATGAGAAGCGATGAATCGCTCTGATACCATATCAATTTTGGAATGCATTGAAAGAGATTGAAAGAACTCAGAGGAAATCGTTTTTCTGTTTTCTTACATTTGAAGAGAAGGAACACACCCAGTTATATACTGGTGGGGAAGGGATACACGTCAGCATCTAACTGACTAACCACTTATTAACAACCTAACTAATCCTAACTAATTGAACTAATCTGTAACTGAACGATAACAGTAAAAACAACACAAAAAGGTCGGGTTATACATTGAAGATTAGTAGCTTAATGACTACACAATCCTACATTTGGAGTTCGTTTTATTTGTTCGACTAAGTACCAGTATCAAATTGAATTATACATGGTGAGGCTGAATAAACTTAGCACTCGGTCGCTCAAATTTGAGCACTTGACAACATATCTAAATTGTTAGTTGACACTTAGTCGTCCGGACACTTGGAAAAAATAAAGCATCCGCGGGATCCGCTCGGCAAGATTCCATAAACGAAGCCTGAGGGCATTCGAATTTTTGAGACAGAGCCTTCAGTAAATGACTCACTCCTTCGCAAAGGAGAATGAGAGGCAAGATTGGTGAGGTATGGTTTGAAGGGCTGTTGGGTTAAAGCCATGGCACGTTTTGAAGCTATTAGCTACACACTCTCACTTACTCTCATACATTTGTGATCTAACTTGATTGTCAGATATAACTTGATCAAAACACATCCCTCGATATTTGAACTTGTGTGAATAAACCCCGGGAGGAGCTTTGGAGGTCAATGTCCTATTTTCTGTACCATCAGCTTGGCGCCGTCTATGGAAACACGAATTCTGCAAAAACAAATTCAAGCAAATTGAGAAATTATTAGGTATGATGGAGATCACCGAAGATGGGGACATAATTAATATGGCAACGCGCCATATGTAAGGAGAGATGACTATAGGTGGGATATAGTCAAGACCACAAACGATGTCGAGACTATGACATAGAAACAGTTCAAGATCTTATTTTTTGACAAATATTTCCCAATACATGTGAAGCATGCCATGATTTAACAATTTATTAAACTAAAGTAAGGGAGCATGAGCATTACCCAATACACTGCTCACTTTGAAGGATGCTCGAGGCATGCAATTGCCATCGTACCCATAGAAGAGTTCTGGGCTCGTAGATTTGAATGGGCCTTGAGTCTTACCATCCCAAGAAACATGATGTCCCAGCGGGATGAAACCTATGCTCTGGTAGTGAGTAATGCTCTTATGCTAGAGAAAGAAGCACTGGATTCCCAACAGCATTGGGAACAACAGAAGAGAAACAACCAGGGGTCTGGAAGACCTATGAGAACCACCACCACCACTACCACCACCACCACCACCACCACCAACAACAACAATAACAACTATGGTTTTGTTTCCAACATGCCCTACAGCCAAAACAATCTAGAGCAACAGTCTTTCCAGAAGGTCAACAATAATAACAACGACAACAACTATATTTTTGTTTCAAACAAGCCTTACAACCAAAACAATTCGAAGCAACAACCTTTCCAGAAGGCTGGTTAACCAATCCAAATGGGTACGAGTATGTAATGAACTAAGAATTTGTAGTAAAATAAAAATAATTTTAATCATTTAATGCCATTTATCATAATCATTTTGTATTTAGTTGACACTTCAAATTGTAATTAGCTTGTATTCTGAGTGAACAGTAGATATAACAAGTACACGTGTGAGGGTGTAGCATTCGAAGCACTTGAATAGTTTCCTAAGTTCTCCTTCCTTGCCTAAGTCTATTCAACCCCTATACATTTTCCATGGTCAGGCCTGGACCAATGATCCTTCCATGGCTCATCTTATTTTCCTGGCCAAATCCATCTCCCAAAACCCTTTGCTTTTCTCCTCTAATGGTGTGTTCATGCCACCCCTCTATAAATACTAGTTTCGACACATACCATGTTCTCCATCAACAAAACAACAACATAACATCTCATACCAGGTGCTCCAACAACATAGCAAAAACCTGACCACAATGCAAGTAACTTAACGAAATGACAACAATATATAAACAACATAATATGGTCACAAGTTGGCAACCTACTCTCACAGAATTCCACTGGGATACGTAGACATAATAAAGAAACTATGTCTATGCATCTGCGTGGTGTATGTGGGGTTAGGGTAGAGTTTTATTCGATTTGGGCATTAATTACATTTTGCCAAGCACCTGATCGGTTGACCATCTCCCTTGAACGGTTGACCACCTACGATCGATCGACCGAATGGTCTTGACCGGTTGATTGCTCATTGATCTAGGTTTTTGAATAGACAACAACAGTTGTTCATTTGCCTTGCAATTTTTAGAAAATTAACATCTAACAGCATAACTTAGGATTTAGGTAGGATCTACCTCGTACGCATATTTCAAATGGTTGTGGTGGCATTTCGACGGCAATTTGGTAGTGTTTCGGCCTCCTTCTTCCTTTACATTGGTTCTCCTCACTCTCACGCGCTCAAACTCTTTCTGTTGTAGGCATCGGTTGCTAGTGATGGAATGGGGGGTGTTGTTATGTGGCCAGTTATTCGTTACATCGCCATTATACGGCCCGTTTAGTTTCACAATGGTTGTTATGGGGTAAACCTAGTATTATATGTTAGTGACACTGACGAGAATGATACTCGCATAAGGCAGCAAAGGGTTTCGATTTTTCATTATAAATAGTTCATGATTAGTGACAACTAGGTTAAAGTAATGGAGAGTTAATTTTTTTCGGTGGCCACACAATGGCGATTCGGTTGTTGGGGGTTGACCTATTTATTTTATGTATTTAAAGGACCCCAACTACAAGGAGCTAAAGACAGTTAAGGGTGACTTTAGGGTCATTTTGGAAAGCAGTTTTGTACCCAGGTGGAGTGACGATCAGTGTCCTGGACGTTCTTAAGTTGAAGATGGTAACAACTAAGATTCTTTGGTGCCTAATCTAATACGTTACGTTTGTTGTATGATCTACATAAGGTGAGGTAAGAATTGACTTGAACTGACAGTAGAAGGTCCCCTCCTTACAAGGTTGTCAGTAACCTAGTCGGGTCTACCACCTCGAACTACAAACTTGGGGTATATAAAGACTGGTCAATCCCAACTGAGGGTTTTATGCTAGAGTCGGTGGGTAAGAATCAGATTTCTGAGGAGGAGAATCCCAGAAATATTAAATGAAGATCAATAATGAACAAATATATTTACTTCTGTTATCCGCTCATATCCATTTTTGTTATGTCTGTATGTTCGATTCGTCAGGTAGTATTTTTATTGAGTGATCACAATTCACGTAGCAATTTTCCTGCCTCTGACATTTCATGCCTCATGAAAATGAGCAACTAGGGATGTAGTTGAAGCCCAAAGAGTCGAACTATGAAGATGAATGTTTCAACTTTTTTGCTTCTGCATCACTGCCTTTTGTATGGGATTGGCGTTCAAGTGGTGACAAATAATGTGTGAGTCTATCCCTGGCATCTCTTGGGGTGTCCAAGTGAACACATCAATATGGTCTATAAGAACCTGAACCAAGGCTTCTTCATTGTTCATGGGAAGTTTTTCTCCAATGAAAAGAACCTCTCATGATCTGTTTCACGCATTAGGACCTGTTTCACCTTTCTGACTACCTTGTCTATCGGGTTCCCCTCGACACCCTCCAAGATAGGTTGGTCTGGTACTTGGATCGATTTGACTTCCTTAGAGATGGATTTGTGCTTGACTAGAGCCACAAAATAGTTTCTCGCCATCTTTTGATTTGATAACCTAAAGGTAGGTGAATAGTATGGCCCCCATCTTGTGCAACCATGTTCGGCCCACAATGACGTTGTAGGCTAAGGGGCCATTCACCACCAAAGAAAGTCATATCAGTGGTTACCAAGCCCAACAACCAAACTAGTATTGTGACCAAGCCCAACAACTAAACTAGTTCCGCATTGAAGCTGACAAGAGGAATGTCTACTCTCTTGCAATCAGCTTGAGTGAGACCTATCTTCTTGAAAGCTCCAAAGTATAGTATCTCTACTGAACTTCTTTGATAAATAAGGATTCTCTCTATGTCAAACTTGTTGAGCTTCAAGGATAACATCACTACATGTGAGGGGCCTAAACTCCCTTGAGATTCTTATTGGTGAAGGAAATCTCCATACCGTCATAAATTTGCGTTGAAAGTAGTCTTGATGGACTTGAATGTTTTGGGGTTGGACGTTTTGTAATCCCTTCTTGCAAATGCCACCTCGGCTTTTTTCTTTTCTCAACCTTTTGCCCCGTTGCCCCATTTCCTTTACCACGTTGCTCTTGTGGCTTTTGAGACCGCTTTCTTGGCATCACGAAAGATCTCCTCTTCCAGCTTTGCGTATTCCTCTGCTTGAATGATGAGCTCGGATATTATCTACACTGGGTTGTGAGACAGGGATTTGCATGGGTTATCACAAGCAAGTAAGGTGAACTTGAAGGTGGTCACAGTACCTACTTGCGAATTCTCTGAGTGTCTCATAAAATCTTTTTTTCACAGCCATAACAACTTCTAAATCTTTTGACTGAGCCTTGCTGTCAAGGAACCATGCTACAAATTGCTCGCCCGACTATCCCCAATTAGTGATAGAAGATGGGGGGAGCTTATGAAACCAATCACAGGTAGTCTTCCTGAGGCTTAAGGTAAAGGCCCTACAATATAAATTCTTATTGGCGAGATGCACAAACATAGCCTAGAGGAACTCCTTGATGTGATTTAGGGGGTCAGTCTTACTATTGTAGATATGAAATTTTAGAGGAGTGAACTTTTTGGGCAAAGTAGCCGCTTCTATTGCTTCTAACAAAGAAGAAGACACTAAAGATGTTGCGCCCTCTTTAATGATTCTTGTTCTGGTTAGCGCACCTCGTGTTGCTGTTTCAACCATTCTCTCATGTCAAAAGGGTTAGGCCAAGCTCGGTGTGATTCGCTCGATGCTTGTCCTTCTTAATTGTCTCAGAGCTTGCCTACTAGTGGAGGCCACCCCTTTTTCTCCGTTTTAAGACACTGCATGTATTGTGATGGCTCACAATGGTTCTGGTGTGCTTATTTTAATCAGTGTGGACCGATCGATCCCGATCATGGGCCCACTTAAGGTCTCTGATTTGCCTTTCCGCCCTGTACAGGTAGTGCCTAAGATCGCTTATCTCATCATCTCACCTTTGCAACCTCTCTGATCCTGTGCTTAGATCTCCCTCAGAATCATCATTCATTTTAGTGCGGGAGTTCACGTGGGTTCGAGATCCTTTCCTTTCCCTGGGGGCGTCTTGTGGCTCGTCTCTTGTTGCATTTAGCATTTGTTATCGTGGTGCATCACGTGTTGGGTTCTCGTGTTGCATCACGTGTTGGATATTATTGTGGATCTCGTTGTGGATCCTTCTTCTTGATTGGGACCAGAGGCGAAGATTTCGATTTGTCTCGACCTATTAACACCTTTGTGTTTTGGTTATTCAGTGTTGCTACTATGAAATCTTAACCTTTCTACAGGCGCCGCCAATTATAGGTGGGTGATTTTTCTTACATTGGAAATTTAAACACCTCATGATGACATGATATAGTTCCTTCTCTCTCACTCTTAACAAAAGATATCAATTTCGTACCGGCGAGTATACTGATTTTGTTATTAGTACAGTACGTATCGGTACCGGTGTGTATTGGCAAAGCATTTTGAATTTATCGCTAAAATTAATATACATATTTTAAATAATATTTTTTAACAAAAATATATTAAATATATAAAATAAAGAATCACAATTTAAAAATAAATCACCAAATTAAAAAATAATAATAATTTTAGCCGTATAATTACCCAGAAAAACATTAGTTGACTTTTTTTATTTTTTAAAATATGGACCGGTTTGGTACGGTATCTGCTAGCACTGGCCGAAATAGGGCAGAACAGCCCGGAATAGTGGCAAAAACGAAACTCCGGTGGTCCGGTACCATTACGAGACCGACTGGTACGAGACGAGATTGATAACTTTGCTCTTAACACTTGTGATCGGCAAGACAATAAATTATCAAAGAACCCTTCACCTTTGTGACAGGAAGACACTCAAATAATTAAGTTAGGACTTGAATCACAAGAAAAGTTCTATATTTGTGCGTGTAATAATAATTTATAGCGTGCCTTTTATGTTGGGGGTGACTTTCTTATAGTCAATCTGAGTCCTATCCAGTATCTAATTCCTCATTAGAAATGGATTTAAAGTGGCTTTTGATGGGCTACTAACAAGACAAATCCAATCTAAACTCTAGGCATTAATTTTCTATTGATGGAGTTCATTCAATTTTAATGTTGAATTAACCTACAATTTCTCGTCCTGATCTATTCTGAACAGTTTCCAAGATAATCAAAGTATATTCAACCTATTAATCGGTTTTCTCAATCTACTAATCAACTAATGAAATTATTTGCAAAAAATGATACTAAAAGAAGCGAGTTTTTTATAGACTAGTTTAGTTTAAAAGTCTACATTTGCTTAGTTAATGTTGGAATAATGGTGATTATTGTTTTTAGTTCATAAAAAATCAACGAATATGCTCATTTGGGATACAATCCCCACGAGTTCTATCTGGCCAAATTTATTTTTTGTCTTTTTTTTTATTTGTTATTTTAATCTCAATATTTTGTGATTTATTAATCCGTCTTGATGAAAAAAATCTAAAAAGTATAAAATTATGTTCGAAAATTAAGAAAGTTTCACTAAAGACGACAAATAAACTAATTTTTTTTAATTTTGATTTATTTTTGTCGTTTTTGAATATTTTTAAATTTTGTCCCTTATTTATAATTTTTCTGAAAACTCTAGTTGAGATAAACTAATAAACGACAAAAAATTGATCAAAAATAAAAAATTACAAATATTTTTTTACATAAAAATAAAAATAATTTAATAAATACCACAGTAAAAATGTACCCACGAATTTCTGTATTGATGATGGACCCCTACAAGCATGTGGTAATAGTCAATTGTTGTCGTTATCGTACCGTACTGGCCGGTACGTACCGTTTTGACATAAAAATAGTACCAAGTACTTTTAGTACCGTACCGCCTTCAATACCAGTCGGTACCGGATTTTTTTTTTTTTTTTTAAGAGTTGCGGAAAAAATTAATTTTTTTGGACTTTCTTTCTATAATTTATATATATATTGATAGTTGCGATAAATCCGATATGGTATCCGGTACATGACCACTACCAATACGTATCCTACCAATAGAAAAATCAATACCCGATCCGGTATTAATAACATTGGTAATAGTGGTCCAAACCGACACAGCCCAAAGGCCGAAGAGGAAAGATATTCCTCCAGAATCTTTCTTTAAGTTAAAACAAAAAATAAACACAAACCAATGTGGGTCATGAACGCACCCACGCGGAGCCTTGCTTTCCAAATTTCCACTGTCAATATCGTCAAACAAATAGATGAAAGATATTTGACCAATTGGAATGCAGTGACATCAGTACAGTTTCCTAGCTCGTTTTCTTCTTCATCGCCATTATCATCCCCTGCTAATCTTCGTCGACGGCCAATCTACATCAAGACTCACATGCCAGGAGCAGCAGCGGCAGTGAAGAGAGATCACGAGCAAGAAGAACTTATCTCATCAATGGCCGCCAAAGACGATCGCATCGCCGGAATCGCTTCCGCCATCCGTGTCATTCCTGATTTCCCCAAACCTGGTACTCACACAGCTATATATACAAATACGTATGAGGATAGGTATTTGTTTTAGGGCTTTTTGTTTTGATATGGAGTGTTTTGGCAGGGATTCTGTTTCAGGACATAACAACGTTACTACTGGATCCGAAGGCGTTCAAGGACACCATTGATTTGTTCGTTGAGAGGTACAAAGAGAAGGATATCTCTGTTGTTGCCGGTATGTACTTTCTTGGTCTTAGATCTCAAATTGTTCCGTTTGTTTCTACTGTTTTTGTGTTGTTGATTATTACATGATCTGTGGATCTCAAATAAACCCTGCGTTTCGCCAAATTTGATCTTCGTCCTCTTTCTTGTTCTCGTGATTTTTCATCAACGAACGAGGCTGACCTGAAATCTGGAACGAGTCCAGCTCCTGTACGCAAAATGGGTTTTCGCATACAAATATAATTCCAGCCGTTAGATTAAAATAAGAAGCCTGAATCGTCGGATTCGAATTTGGGTAACCGGTAGCAACCGATGTAGCCTGTTTGGTCATCCCTAGTTGTTTGTTTAATAATTAAGGTTATTCAGACCAGCTTAAACACTTAAATTAATTTATCGCTAGCGGGGCTAGGTGAGAGCAAATAAGAAGTTTTGAATTTGAGTCCTAGTAGCGAAGAAACCATTTATTTTCAGGCTTTGACTATCTTGCCGACTCCCCATAGTTGTTTGGGTCAGCGTTGGATTGCTTATCACTGTTGATTTTATCCTCCATTTGCTTTATCCTGTTACGTTTGTCACGTTGAATTGTGAAAAATGTCACATCTGAGTGATAAAAAGTGTCCCAACAATAGGAAGAAAATTTACAATGATTTCTAAGTGGTGCAAGAGTAAGTGATAAATAATCTCATGATGAGGGATAAGTAAGTTCTCATTTAGTTGCGAGTAAAACCACATTGACTGAGTAAGTTTTGTCACGTTGGATGGTGAAAAACATTACATGGAGAGTCCCAATAATTGGTAGGTATATTCAAACAAAGTAAAGTAAATTATGCCATTAATTTCGTACAGAATTGGTAGGAATATCTAAACATGGTGATCTAATATGCCCTTAATTTCGTACATATTGGTTATGTTCACAAAGAAAGTAATGGAATTTGTTCAGGTTACGAGAATTTTAGGCACTTTTATTCATATGACTGTCTTAGTCTCTTAGACTGTTAGTCTTATTTTATAAAAGTTTTTTATAAAAACAAATGAAGTTATAAAATTAACTAGTTTCACTAACACTTATAAGTTATACCTAGCCATGATATGATTAATTGGTAAAAAACAATTAAAAGTATAGTAGAAAGAACATTTTTGTAAGAAAATGTGGATTTACCAATTAAATCCTCCATAAAAATTGAAATTCTGCACTCATTGTTCACTTTCTACAATTTAATCTTACTGTTCAGTAAAAAGACAAAATATGCAATAATCTGACTTAAGCAAAAAGTTGGGTGAAAAGTTCACATTAAATTGCTGATCGTTTGAGCGGGAATTGGTACGAGATGCTTTTGGCTGGACACGTATCTTCCAGGTTAAGCTTGCATCAATATAATTGAAGTGTAAGTGCTTCATAATTTGTTGCAAAGGTTCTCATATCAACTGGTAAAAACTTTTTACATTATATGGTAAGTAAAAATGGTGGAAAACTACTTCTCCTGACTTCTTTTGTAGCAAAACTACTTCGTTATTTGGTCCTGGTTTTTATAGTTACGAATACACTTGTTAGATATGGTTCAGGACTTAATCTAATGGCTTATATTAAATGTGTACAAAAAACCAATTTTTTTTATGTTACCTCAGAACCAATTTGTGTACCCTAGAAAAATCCATCTGGAACTGGTAAGTATTTGTATTTTCGGTGATATCTCTCATTTACCAAAAGTTAGTATTTTATTGTGGACCTCTATAAGTTGAAATATACAGAATAATAGCTGTCGCTAACATAATGTAGTAGTTGAATGGCTGCAACCAAATTCAAATAATTTATGGCGCCACAATTGTTGAATCGTGGATTTGGCAAGGAATTGGAGATCTTGATGAATGGGAGAAGTGTCAATGTACTGATGAATGATTTGTTGTATTTTGTTTCTACTTAGAATTAATTTCTCTATTTGGATTGTAAAGAACTGTTTAAGGGTTCCCTAAGAGTGATTGTGGAAACAACAATAGCCATGTCCCATGTTGGTGTTCCAAGATTTGGAATGATGCATTTTAGGTGTACGTCAAACTTCCCTGGTTCAGTGCTGGGAGATATGACAGCAACTTTTGGTTGCATGCCCTAGTTAGTTAAGATTCAGTTTTATGACCTGGTAATATATGAGAGTGGTTGGAAAAGAGGTGTTCCCTTGTATTATAGGAGTGAGTTTGTAAGTTGACAAAAGCATAATATTTGGTTGGCTGCCCGAATTATAGACGTTTCATATATTGAGCCACTTGTTATGGTAACTCAATCACCAAATTAACCATCAGTAGTTCAGTACTGAGTGTTAGAAGGTTAAGGTTAATCAACTTCCTCACTATTTATGATCCAAATATGCTTTCCAGCCGCATACAAAACCGCAATGTTGAGTTCATTGACCATATGTGATATTGGAATCTGGTATGCAGGACAAAGGGTGTTTGATTTTTCATTGGTAGCAGTGATCTTTCTCAAATCATTAACTGTAAAACTACTTGTAACCAAGTGATCTATGTTTATATTCTGTAGGTGTTGAAGCAAGAGGTTTTATATTTGGGCCTCCCATTGCATTGGCTATTGGAGCTAAATTTGTCCCTATGAGGAAACCCAACAAGTTGCCGGGTACATCTTTTGGATCGATCGTCATATAAGCAGATTACAGAATTTTTATGAAGTTGCAGCCAAAGCAGCCAAGAGTCCTTCATTAGTACCTGCAGCAATTCATTCATGATTATGAGCTGTTTTCCTCCCTGAAAATGCAGAACTGTTTCATATGCCATATATGTTTCGTCACCTGCTTTTGTCCTTGAACCAATGCAGTGTCAAACTCCATCTCCAGGTCATCAGTATTCATAAATCAATCTGGACAGTAGGCGCTTCACTAAGTTTAGAATTGAGTTCCAGTTAGGTCTTGCTGTTGTATGCTATGTACCGCTATGGTACTGTTAATTTCATACCACAGTTTGAGAGTAAAAGTGGATGGATGTGTGGTTTTGAATTCTATATCTCCTGGTTATGATCTATAAAAGCAAACTTATTGTGTGAAAGCTGTTAAATCTGCACGAGTCATATACTGTGAAATTTCTAACGGGGTTGTAGTACCTTGATTAGTTCCATATTTAATCCTCAATTTTCATATACTTTGATGTACTTTTTATTTTGTTCAAGTTAACGTTTCTCAGCCTGCTGATATGCCGCTCAACCACCATAACTTGACTTAGGTGCTTGTGATACGTACTTTATTCAAGTGGTCTTCTGTTTAGGGGGCTTCAAACAGAATTGAATGTTTATTGCAAGGTGTTCTCTAAGTGGCCTGAAATCTTTCTTGTACATACATATGTGCTATGTTGAAATACGGCTAGTTTTTGTCATAATATTAAGATGCTGCTCAAGTAAGTAAATAGGCTTCACAGAACACTTCTTTGTTTGATTGCATTATCAGGGGAGGTTATCTCGGAAGAATACTCTTTAGAGTATGGAACAGACAAAATAGAGATGCATGTGGGGGCTGTGCAAGCAGGAGAACGTGCTTTAGTAATTGATGACCTTATTGCAACTGGGGGTACCTTGTGTGCTGCGATCAATCTACTCGGTAGTGTGTTGCTTCTTACTTTTTTCTGCAGTCGACAAAACCTACATTTAGATAGGCAGGCGGCAGGCAATTCAGCATAAACATTGCTTCTTACTTTTCATGGTCGAGCAACAAGCCCACCAAACTTGGGGGGCTTTCCCATCAGAGATGGGATTCACTTCTGGATTTGAAAGGTTCATCATGACCTTTGATCTCGTTTTGCTTGTTGCCCCACTTGAATGTGGGGGGTGAAATGGGTGTTAAAACGTGGAGATAATTGATGTTTTTTTTCCATTTCTTTTAGACTGCCTTGCAAATCAGCAGCAGGCTAACAAAAGATTTTTCACTATGGTTATCTTGTTTCATGCTTTTTCATTTCAGAGCGTGTCGGCGTGGATGTGGTTGAGTGTGCCTGTGTGATTGAATTGCCCGAACTAAAGGTATGGTTCCAGCCAAAATTTTGAATCTATTTCCTTAATATGTCTCTCTCCACTTTGTACTGTACAATCCAATCTTTGTCAATTAAGATTGTTAGACGAACACCTGTAAAAACAATGATCTGAGGAGATGCAGTTGAATTTCTCTTACAAGTTTGACTATATATTTTCCATTGGCAGCGGGAGAGTATTGCTGCATATGACTTAAAGACTTTGAATATTTTCTGTTGAGTTTTATATAATCACAGATAAAGTGAAAAGAATACAAAGATAGATCACTACCTACTCCATAACTCTATTTCCCAGTTGACCTCATTTCGTATGGTCTCCAATCTATAATATTATTCAATTCCTAAGTTCTTTGATTGATCAATGTGTTATATTCCGCATCCATATTACGAATGAAACTAGATGATCTCTGGATTCATCGGAAGGCCCCTTGAATTGGTTAAAATCGTTGCTTGAGCAAACTAGATTTTGTGGAATTATATTGAATATTGACAATAAATGAGTTGCATAAACTCTCTTTAGCTTTTGGTTCTGTGAAACATTCTGTTGGCCTCAAAGGAAATTCCTCTCTTGTATTGTTGACTCTGCAAACTTTTTTATATTTCAGGGTCGGGAGCGACTAGGAGACAAACCACTCTTCGTCCTTATTAGCTCAACTTGATGTTACATTCCGCTATCGACCTGCATGTTGGGGTACGAAGTTATAATTCGCTAGTCTAAAGGCTAGAAAAAGGCCTAATCAAGACCAATTGATGGAAGGGAAAGAGAAGGTTGACTGAAAATACAAGGGTTTGTTTTTTATGGTTGTCTTTAGGTTGAAATAAATACTGATATGGGTTTCGGGTTGTAGCCATGTATTGTTAATCTGAGTGAGTGAGTTTGACTTAAAACTCTTATATCGCGATGGAGTATAGTCCATATGGAAACCTCCATTCCATTTGTTTAGTAACTGAATGCAACCCTATTTAGAGCGTGCGGCTCTTATTTTTATAAGCTTTTGAGCACCGTCTTGTTGAAGCCAGTTTTCACAAGGCTTTGCCCTTTGGATAGTCTTTTCCAAAATTTATCCAGTTTTTGAAGGTAATGGAGCTTAATGTCAAAGGCAGACCAATGGAGCACAGGTGGATGAAAATACAATTGGCATTGTTTGGTGGTGCAAAGAATCGACAGTAAGTGTTTGTATTTATAAAGAAGGGGTTCAGTCACTATACTGATTGTTTTTACCCTTCTGGTAATTGGGTGTTTGGGTAATCTTATGAACAGATTAATTTTGAGATATTGAAGTTTATGATTGAACAAAGCTTTAGTGATTTCAAAGATTTTATATTTGCGATGAGGGTCGACTTCAGAGCTCAAGAGAGTAAGCCTCCCCTCACTACCATGTCTTACTCGGACTAATCCCTTAATTAACGAGAGAGAGTGCAATAGCACTTTTCTTTGTTAGCGTTCCAATCCCCTTGCCCCAGCTGTCACCCCCTTTGGACATATTTGATTCCTAGAATGGAGAGGGGATGATTGTCTTCTTTACCTAACCTCCTCACATACCATTCTGAATACATTTACCCCTTCTTTCCCTCGCACCGATCTCCTCCAGTCTCAGATCTTGTATCTCCTCACCCCTTTCAAACACCTCGCGAAATTGGCTACATTAACTCCCAAGAGATTGAATTTTGATTTGGTCCATAATGCAATCCACCACTTTACAGAATCTACCACTTGCTGAATTTGGATCACCTTTTGCTTGAAGATCCCCTCACTCCTGTGCTTTCAGATGCTCCAGATTGTAGCAAAAAAGGTACTCCTCTGCATTGTTTTCTCCAATTTGAAAAATCGTACAGTAAATCCTTCTTTCATCAACGCCCATACGGTTTTTGGAAAACAGAAAGACACTCTCCACCATTGTAGCACAATATGGTCCGAAGTTTCCATTTGGTTTGAGCACAAGGGGCATAACATCAGTTGGTGATTTGCTAAAATGCCTCTGGTCCCCAACAAAACTTCAGTTGGAAGAGCATTTTTTACCGTCTTTCACACATAGATTTTGTCCTTCGGAGGACTTGAGCTTTTCTAGATTGCACTGCAAGTTGAGTCTGACTCAAAGTTCTTCTTCTCCCATTAGGCCGAGTTAACTGAGTAAATTGGTGACAGATCCCACTCCCATGTCAGGTAATCCTCCCTAACTCCATTGAATTGAAAATTATAGATGTAGTTGAGCATTGTTTGAAATTGTTCTTCTTCGCAAACAAATAGATCCCTTCTGAGTTTGAAGTTTCTTTCCTCATTGGATTATGGCATGCATATCTCATTGACCATTCCATATTTTTGTTCAGATATTGCAAACAGCCTAGGAAATAACTCTATAAGCATACCCAGTGGTAGCCATTTATGTGTTCAGAATCTTGTAGAGTCTCCTTTACCCACGGACATTGCAACCCTTGATGAATTATCTCCCCAAAAGTGGAGTTGTATTGATGGAGCTTGCAACCACACTGTAGAAAGGGAATTAAGCACCCCTAGATTGACAGGAGTTCATTATGAAGTAGGTAGTATTTGTCCCCTTTACACCAATGCCCCATACTCTTTTCCTTCTGCAATATCTGCCCATTTCAATAAGCATAATTTCTTCTTACCCTCTTTTGCACCCAAAAAAAGTTCTTGTCATATCATAATGGCTTTAACCACTCATTTGGGCATTAAAAAGATTGGCATGAAGTATATGGGTAGGGAGCAGATGGTAGACTTAATGAGAGTTAAGTCTCTCCGTCAAGGATAGCACCTTTATTTTTCATCTAGCAAGTTTTTTTATGAATTCTAAGAGTAATAGGGTTCCAACTTCCAAGTTGATAGTCTCTTAGGATTAGCCCCTCATGGTAGCCCAAGGTACGGGATGATTAAATTCCCTAATCAAACCCTAGGGCATTTTTCATATTTTCCAAACATGCTAACTGAACTTTAACCCCACACAAGATTGAATTATTGAAATTGATCTTTACTCCTGACATAGCTTGAAAGCATCTCCAAACCCTCTTCACCAAACCTCCTTTGCATTAAGTTATTTGTTTGTTATAAGAGAATGAATGTTATTTAGTATTATATAATTCTTATATAGGTTTTGTCAAATTTTTATAGTCTTATTTTTTTCGACAAGAAAAATTAAAATATATAGAAATATAGGGCGGAATTGAAAAAATTAATAAATGACTACTCTAAAGATATTAAGGACATTGAAAATTTACTTTTAAAATTTTTGTCTTCAATAAACTTACTAAGGTTTTTGCTCATAATTTTTAAAATTTTGAACTCTTAATATTAAGAAAAATAATTAATTTTAAAAAATAACACAAATTTGATAAAAAGTCAAAATATAGCTAAAGGAAAGTAATAGTAATAATCCGAAATGTAGGCAAAAAAGAATTTTGATAATTGTGCTTGAGTTATAAAAAGGGACTGAATTACGGTAGAAATTTCCCCACTTCGTACCCCACATAACGGGTTATCTAATAGAGTAATGTTACGGTTTTCGAAATTAGACTAAGAAAGTTTTTTCGAAATCAAAATCAATAATCATGATTCACTTAGATTTGTAAAACCACAAATTCAAGTGAATTATGACTATTAATTTTGAATTCAAGAAAATATTTTTGGTCCAATTTCGAGGACCGTAAACTTTTCTTATTTAATAGAGAAATTTTAATTTACTCCGCCCCTTCCCTCCCAATTAGGGTGGATCGGCAACATTTTTTTCGATTTAGGTTAGGTTTGGAAACAACATTAATTCTTTGGGGTTAGAGTTCTGTTACTAACACATCACATTTATATGATATGTCATATAACTCATGAGATTCATTAATTTGAATACATAGATTAAACTTAGGAGACTCATCTTTACACTTTACACTTTACACTCAGAGCATAAATTGTGTATGAATTATATGGCATGTCATATAGTTATGATATAAAATTGAATTGTTGAATGTGTTAATAATCTTATTATTTTGGGCTAGGGGGTTGTGGTGTATATTAGGTAATCCGACTTTATTACCCGCTCTTCAGTTTTGTTCACCTTAGGCTGAACAAACTTTGGATCCGAAAAACTCAACAACCCCCATACGAATACTCTTATAAATTCCAAGTGTAATGGAAATGTAAGTACAACAATATGTTCACGGCTCAGATTATGGTCTTTGATGACATAGAGCATACTAGGCTGCATAAATTCATACTCCGCCAAGCATAACTACTCGCCTTCCCCGTTGAATTTGTATTAGTCTTCACAATCAAATTAAGTGCTACTGTTGTTCGTGAATGCATCAAATTGGATTCGAGAAATCATGAATGCACAAACACATGCTTACCCACGAAATGACATCATAGGAGAAGATTTTGAAATTTGTCATATAGCCCTCAAGGCTCAGAATATATGAATTTTCAAAATTCATTGTAGCCCAATTTTAGCACGTCAATACTCAATTTGGGCACCGTATATATGTTTTGAAGCGTTACTTTGTTACTGGATTATTTGTTTTTTGCCCGGGTGATCTCACACACCCAATTCTCACACACACACACACACACACACACACACACACACACACATTAGTTCGAAGAAATCAAACACACAAACACACAATCCATAGGGCTTTGAAAATCCAATAGAAAAAATAGAAAGAGGAATCACATGCCTAAGAACTTAGTATCACGAAATCAGAATAGTACCCTGAAATGAATACCTTAGACCAACAATATCACGAAGAACCTAGAAACATGAACCAAAAATGAACTCGAGATCCATACCTTGCTCTCAAAGCCAAGGTTGTAGCGGTGCTTCTCTGTCCAAACAGAGCTCCCAAGAACATCAAGTTTAGAAC
Organism: Arctostaphylos glauca; assembly: GCA_019985065.2. NCBI lineage: Eukaryota > Viridiplantae > Streptophyta > Magnoliopsida > Ericales > Ericaceae > Arctostaphylos > Arctostaphylos glauca. The sequence continues at coordinate 7,423,260 of JAHSPW020000012.1, read as the reverse complement.
TCCTCAAAACCCTAATCTTCAATGGACGCTCAGGCATACGAAGGAGAAGATCACTATTGCAATTCCAAACCAGCAAGGGAGGTGAAACAAACCAGCAAAGCGATGGGTGAAAGCAAGAAACCAGAGAGAGAGAGAGAGAGAGAGAGAGAGAGAGAGAGAGAGAGCATTAATTAACGTCAGAACTCAACCCTCCAAAACTCACTTTTGAGGAGACCAATGTCTTCGGGAGTGTCTTAGCTAAGAGGGTTCTTAGTTAAGACACCCTTTAGAATAAGCCAGAGTTTATTGGCGGTCTTGTGCGTTTCTTTGTTAAAACCCCAGATTGTGTAAGACTCCTGCTGGGGTCTTATTGAAACCCAATGAGGGGTTGTTAGTTAAGAAGGGGTGGATCTTGTACCAAAACACCCCCAGAAAGGTTCATCGGTTCTTCGTCTGTGAGATTATTCCCGAGATTCGTTAGTTCTTCGTCTTCTCCACTACATTCTGGGGCTTCAGTGTTTTTCACCCGAAAAAAAGATCTGGTTCTTTGTCTCTCCCTGTGGTTACTTCGTGCCTCTATTTGCAACTACCAAATCTAGTTTTTCATTTCCGACCATCTCTCTTCCTTCATCTCTGCGATATCGTCGGAGGTATGAATCTTTATACCCTAAAGCCTGGGCTTCGAAAATAGATTTCGATCATGGATTTACTAACTGGGTATGTTAAAACTAAAAAGGAGAAGGGCAATATCTGAAACTGAAGAGTTCAATTCATTCATGAA